>OW028588.1:28750000-30000000 GCA_932294275.1 Chloroclysta siterata
GATTCACCTAGTATAAAAGGCGTGTCAAAGTGATCCTTGTGGTTGAACTGAATAGAGGCCGTACGTAGAACGGGGGCAATACTTCCACGGGATCCGTTACATAATCGAATGTTCATGATTTTAGACCACTTAGGTATACATATTATTAAGATAAAATTGATAAAACTAGCAGACTTACATCATGTTACGCAATCAATTTAATTGGCGATGGATTTGGATAACTGGAATTCTTAAAAGTGTTATTTCAGATACCGCCTTCTCTAATGTATATTTTATTTTAGTAGTACACTTTTAGCCTTTTTTTTTTTTTTGACGCTGGGAAAAATGCGTTACGCATTCCCCCCCATTGGAGGATGGAGGGGATATGTGGGACTCCCCGGTTTTCCGCACCCGGTATACCCACTAAACAACCCAGCGACACTCCCGCGTCGCCTCCTGCGTCGCCGCGGGGAACTGGGAAACTGGCAGAGCCTTTTCATCCAGTCCCCCGCCGGCGATTGGCCCGCCATGACAGCGGTGCCCCCGCAACGCCCCCGCCTTTACGGCGGGGCCCGCACGCCCCCCCCTTTGCAGGGAGGGACCCGGGAACGACCGTGAGTGCCCGGCCGTTCCCGCCCGACGGGGTGGTGAATATGTGCAATGCGGGAGAAGGCCCCTCCAGGTCTTCTCCCGCTATTCACCACCATGAGCGGCGCGAGAAGTTCCGCGTCTCTCGCGCGCGCTCTACCGCCTGGGTAGACCCGTAGGTCTACCCTGCCTCATCACACTGTGCCCTCTGCTAGACAGAGGGACACGCGGAGAGGCCCACCGGATTATTAGCCACCATGAAACACGTCCGCAGTACTCTGCAGGCGTGTTTCATGGTGTTACCAGGGTGCACCACGAGGAGGTTACCCGACCTAGCACCCCAGTACACTTTTAGCCTGCAACAACATACTAAATGAAAGGTTTTTTTTTTTTTTTTTTTATACTACTAGCTGATGGAACAAGCAGATGGCCCACCTGATGTTAAGTGGTAACCACTACCTATAACAAAGCATTGCCTCGCAAGCTAAGTCACACACGATAGGAACGTGGCCTACGTTGCACTGCTCTGCGTCCATCAACTTGAGGCATACAGATGTTAAGCCTCAAGTGCCTGTAATTATACCGGCAACCACACTCTTCAAACCGAAACACAGCGTTGCTGCTTGGCGGCAGAAAAAGGCGTGGTGGTAGTACTTCCCCGGACGAGCCCTTCACAAAGAGCTCTACTACTCTTAATCTTAAAGGTTATTTTAAGCCCACCACTTCACTTTAAACTTGTTTAGAGTTAGGAATAATCTTTAGATTTGCTTTTCCAGTTTGGTCTGCATTTGTTTTCGCTAGTGTTTTTGAATTCTTTTTATGTCGCAATATCCTCACAAAGCTGACAACAGACAATTTTTGGATTGGCAATTATCAGCGAATCACGGCACGTGTATAAAAATAAATGTTTGCTGGTCTGACAACGCGAAAAATATGTACCTAGCTGTTTGTTTTTGAAACTATAAGCGATGTTTTATTTTATGACCACTCTAAACCCGGAAACCATGAAGATTACTTGCATTGTAAGTCCTCTAAAGATATAACATCTTGATTTATCTAAGATTTTTTTAATTAGCGGAAATAACTAAAAAAAGTCTGGTGCCATAACCTGTTTTTAAGAGGAACTTGGTCTATAACCACCCAAACAGCAGCTTTAAATCTGCCAACCTTGAGACAGCCTCCATTTTTGCCGTGCGGCGGTATTGATCGTGCCTAGCCGGTTTTAGTATTCTGACCGAACGGACTTATATTCATCAACTATCCAAGTATACGACGATACAGTTACAACTACAGTTTGTACTACAACTTATAGTAGTTTATTGAAACGATCTGTTGTCGTCCATCAGTTCGGTGATTTTTACTTTACTCAAATAAAGTTATTTCTGGGTGGTTCCAAATTATAGAATTAATCAAATTACCCAAATCTGTTTTGTCGTTGCAGTGTGATTGAGCCACACATTTATTTAAGAGCATAACATTATTTAAAAAATATTGTTGGGTGAAATGGAAGGCGATCGGGTGTAGGGAGGCATTTTCCCAGTGGGATAATGTAGGCTGAAAATAATAATAAAAATATATGAAGTAATCCTACGGAGCAATCAAAGAGATCGGATTTATATTATTTCGGAACACTATATTCATCTTATGTATTCCATTCGTTCATTAAATCAATCGGGCAAAGATAATTGATAAGAATTGAGGGATACTTGCCATCGAATAGGCATTGTTATTAATTCGATGACGAAGTTCTATAAATATTTCGATGAGTAATACGAACATTTCATCATTTCCATACAAGCTAGCCCGCAAAGCAGAAAACAAAAAAAGAAAACACTCGGACTTAAGGTGCTAAGATATACTTCTAAGTCTTCTGACAAAGGCATACCAATGCCCTGTGATGTCACACCAAGGTTGTTTTCGAATTGTAATATCAACAGAAAGAATTCGTCCTGTGCTGATACAAATCTAACCTCTATCCATCAGTAATAAGGTTCTGTTCCCCATCATTCATTGTCTGTCCAATACGATGCCATAATGAGCATGAGTAGGACAAGCGTGACCTGCAAGGCTCTTATTGCGTGTGTCACCCTGAGACGTTAGATGGCATGTCCTGTGGTATGTGCTATACATTTTTATGACCAAGCCTCAGCTGCGAATCATGAGTTTACTATTGTAAAAACTATGTTATGAGTGTTATTAATCTGTGACTAAGAATAGATACCTTACTTTACGTCATCATCATCAGCTTGAAAAAGCCCACTGCTGACAAAGGCTTTCCTATATTTGGATTAGCCGAAGTCGCTAAGCTCGGCTCACACAATGACAGGTCGGTTAGTTTGTTGCCAGTTCTTCTAGGCTTGGTCGCGTGGAACTAGATTCACCTAGCTTTAAAACGTTTGAAAGTGATCCAGCCAATCTGATTGAAAATCCAATTGAATACATTTTTACTTTGACCGTTTTCTATGCTGGCGGAACCACCACGAAACTCCTACGACGAGTTTAAGTAGCATTTGTTTTTGAATTCCCGCAGGCAATTATATATTATACTTACATATAACTAGTAGTTCGCCCCGAACTGAGATCTCGTGATGCGACCCGACGAACGCATCAAAACTTTGAGTAGGTAGTAGTCAGAGGCAAGTCCAAACATTATCTTTGGACTTTTTTCTGACTACCGCCTGCTAACTTGGTATGGTTACCAAGTTTCAACTCTATTGGCCTATTTATTGAAGAGTTCCGTTGAACAGACCTTGGCTCCATCATCAGACCTGGTCGTCGTCACCATTTTATGAGAACTGAGTACCTCCTTAATTTATTTCAAGAAAAAATAATAAGAAAAATCAAAGGAACTAGCCGACCAGTAGAAAAACCTTGATGTCAACGAAACTCTTAGAGATGGGAGCTCTTGGATCGCTGGTTATCTTAATTTAACTTTTTAAATTTTATCTCGAAAACCGAGCGTCCCAAAAAAAAAGTAAAAATTGTTTTGGAATGTCCAAACAAAGCCCTTTCATATGACATGTAACTTGATTTTTTTATGTAACTTTTTTTATTTTTACCCTCTTAAAAAACCCCATATCTCAAATACCCTTAATCCGATTTTACTCATATACTTACCAGTAAATTTCTCAAGTACAAGCTATCGACATATCAAATTTCATGCAGATCGGATCAACGGTTCTAAAGTTATCGCCAGACAAACATACATACATACATACATACATACATAAAATGCCAAATCGCCCAAGTTGAAACTAAGATCTTCGTTCGCTTCGCTCACTCGATCAATTATCAAACATGTTTTATCTTCGCCACCCACTTTACGTGTTCGCCTTGTTATCATTCGTTTGAGCTTTGGGCAAGGACTTTCAAATAATACGTAGGTGCTTAATGTCGTGAAATTTCTTGAAATTTTCATGGACACTTGACGTGCTCTATCAGTAATTTCCCTCGCCTCGCTCAAGGTTCTGCGATGTTTCTAGACTTTTGAAGGCTTCTGTTTGAATGCCTTGACCTACAGAACTTGTTATACATAACAAAACGGCTTGAACAGTACTAAATGATGTGATATTTCCCTAACATAATACTTTACAATGTTGCAATGCATTGTAAAAATAAATTTAAAAGATAATATATAAAGTATTCTGTCTGCTGGGTCCCATAGTTCAAGATTTGCTTAGTTTAGAACTAGATGGCGATGTGTGACTCATACGCCAATATTGATTTATTTATTATTATTTGAAATCGATACCAATCTTGAAATGTTTATGACATTCAGGAAGTATTTTATTACATTCTTGTATATACATATATTTATCTGTGATATAAATAAGTTATTAAGTATTGTATTTCTTTTAGACTTAAAAAATAATTAAATGCTCCTGCAATGAGATTGCAACCCATGCATAATAGATATCCCACATACATGAATATATCTTAGGTACCAAGATCCTTGATTAAGTCTATGAGGTACTTTCTTCACACTCAAATACTCCAAGTTTATCGCGGTCTGTATAGTTCATGTGCCCGCCCGCTGTATCCGGGGATCGACACTCCCCACCAATGTATTTTCCACCCTTGACTCTGTCCTTCACTGAAGTAAAGTAGTACAATGAGGTTATATGAAATCCAATCTTGGTCATACAACGACGATAAACTCCTTTGGGAATCATATTTATATTACGTAATCACACTGCGACTTTCATAGAAATTTCTACTCGGATAAGAAAGCAGTGGAGACGATAACTGAATTATTCGATCAACTATAACCGTAAGCAAACGCTTGCCTTATGCCATGGCTTATGTTATATGGGATGTGGTTGCCCTAATAGGGTAGGATGAGCTTTTTTTAGGTGTATTCAGACTATAAAATATACCTATGAAGACTTTTACATCGTGAATAATCTCTTGTGTTCTTGTGCGTCGGCCGTCAGATCTAATTTCAGACACATAAATTAGGTACCTACTCAGTTTGCATTACTTACGTGTTTGATTTGAAAAGCAAATATTAGTGCAAAATATGCCTCGTGTTGGTTCACGTTTCTATGATGCATTACCAAGTAACAAAATACCTATATCATTTAGGTTTTTATGTCGGGATTGTGTTATTAAATTATTAAAGTTTTTAGCAAAAAAACCTCCTTCAAATACACTATAAAACATAACTTTTGCTGAAGGGGTCGATGCATTGCAACAAACTAAAACGTCATCTGTGTACCTATATACCTATTTTAGTTTGATGTTTTTAAAGCGCTAAATCAATTATGATGAGATTTCTGTGGGACCACCTCCGAAGTATGACCTACCAAACAATATAGAATCATCGAAATCAATTCATAATTGGCAGATTAATCGTGTAACAAACATTTGAATTAAGAATAACAACGCAAGACTAATTACAAAAATTGGTATTTACATGTATTCTACCAGTTATCTGGTTCCAATATTCAGGTACTTTGCTAAGTTTGGGCCTAGTTGGCGCTGAGCGAAGTGTTCACTAATATTTATACCTAAACTTAGTTACTTCTACATACTTCTAAATATATGATTCATATTTAGCTATTCAATATACTCGAACATATTATGTTATTAGCAAGAACATAGTGCTTATTTTTTTGCCTATGGCTTCAATTAGAAAGACCATGCCTAGCGTTCAGATGTTCACGTTAATAGTGTTTAACTGCTTCGTTAATTAACTTGAAGTGCCACGAATACCATGAGGTCAGGCCATGGTCGACATGACCGTATTGATAGTATATGGTTTGAATATAAATGATTTTAACTAATCTTGTTACATAACACGTTATTTAAAATACAGATTAACATGTTGCTATGGTATTTGGTTGGTTAATAGGTACGTTGGCTAAAATTAAGCATTGTCTAAAATTAGTCCTGTTTCTGTATATTATTACCAGGGGTCGGAATAGGTCGAGTTTTTAAGTACCAAATGACGTCAAATACGCTACTACGAAATCTTAATATGGATAATGCCTTTTTTAATACCCGTGTCGGAAACGAAATCATATGTGATAAAAGCTGACGTTTCCGATTGGAAACTTTTCCGAATGTTTTAAAATAGCTTTGCTGTACGTGTCACGTGTAACGCTACTTAGTTTGTGTTTAACATAGGAAAAAAAGAGTTTTAGAAGACAATAATATCAATCTTAACATCAGGTGGGCCATCTGCTTGTTCCATCCATAAGAAAAGCCCATAAGTTTTAGAAAACAATTTTTATTAATCCCCAATTCCGGGTTTAAAAGGCATATCCATGTTAAGATTGCGTATGTAATTTTACGTCATTTGGTACTTCAAAACTCAACCTATTCCGACCCTTGATTATTACATATTTTGAGCGTGCGAACTTACATATCGTAAGTCACGCACGATAGGAACGTGCCCTACGATGCACTGCCCTGCGTCCATCAACTTTAGGCATACAGATGTTAAGCTTCATATGCCTGTAATTACACCGGCAACCACACTCTTCAAACCGAAACACAGAAACGCTGCTTGGTGGCAGAAAAAGGCGTGGTGGTGTACTACCACCATGAGCCCGGATGAGCCCTTCACAAACAGCTCTACTACTCTTAGTTTTACTCTCTTCGCCATAATATTATTAGTTCTCCTCTATCTTTTAACAGAGTTTTGTAAGTAAGACTATAAATGGATTACATTGTTTTTTTATCAAATAAATTTGTAATCACTATAGTTTTTTAATTTAAATCTCAACACGTTTTTATTACCCTTGAATAATAAAATTAAACCAAGCATTATTGTTACTATACTTTTAGTTTAAACCTGCAGAAAACTGGTTATATTCGAATAACTAAGAATATTAAATAATATCCACCGGGAAGGTTATATCGTGTTGATTACGAATATATAATGTCGATATAAAAATGATTTAATAAGTAGCATTCTTATAAATATTTCGCCAAGACGAAAAATATTCAGTATTTTTACATAAGATACCGAATATTTAAGATCTAGATTACAGGCTTCTACGCCGTAGTTTAGGTCTCGCCATTCGTATTATATTTAACCAAATAATCTATATTAAAATGATACTAACCGCCGGTTTCTGAAAGCCCGATCAAAGTTAATCGCATGTCAAGTCACTTGCTATCTCTATCTAATTCGATGTAATAGCTGAAATGGCGAGTGACTTAACATCCGATTAGTTTTGATCGGGCTTTCAGAAACTGGCGGCTAGTCTTACTGCTCAACGTAGCGCATGAAAAAGTTTTCAAAGAACTATCCATAATTTAATCATCTTGAGTCAATTTTTACTTAGGGAAACAGGGGCATCTCAATTTTTACTCAACGCAGCAGTGAGAGGTCAATTATATTTTTTATCACATCAATTCGAAAATAGATAGTTTGCTCTTCGAAAACAGGTAGCAAAATAGCACTTTGATCCCAAGGGCGGTAAAGTACTTTACCGCCCAAGGGCGGTAATGTGATTTGAATTTGGAATGTGCTTATTGAGTAAAAGTTCCAATCACCAAAGAGATCACGAACACTGCATGAACAAGCAGGCTTTATGATTAAAAAAAAAGCGCCTGAACTAAATAAAAATAAACAAAACCACGTGAAACGCGCATTCCACCTTTGTTCATAATTGTTTACTCAAATTCAGATTTTACTTAGTTTTATGAAAATAAATTAAATTACAATAAATACATGATTATGATTATGAGATTATGTGACATTGTGACAATGTGACTATGTGACTATGTGACTATGTGACTCCGTGACTCCGTGACTTTGTGACTTTGTGACTTTGTGACTTTGTGACTTTGTGACGTGACTTTGTGACTTTGTGACTTTGTGACTTTGTGACTTTGTGACTTTGTGACTTTGTGACTTCGTGAATTTGTGACTATGATTATGATTATTCATAAGTTGCACTAAGTTATTTTCTCATAGAGGGTGATAAAAAGTAGAGTGTCCACCTCGGGAGCAACACTATTTTAAGCTCGAGTGAAGTACTTTGAATCCCTCGCTACGCTTAGGATTCTACTTTAGAATCCCTCGCTACGCTCGGGATTCTACTCTAGAATCCTTCGCTCCGCTCTGGATTCAAAAAACACTCTCGCCATAAAAATAGTTGTTTGCTCCCTTGGTAAACAATCTACTATTTCTCTATAATAAAAAAAAACATTCTAAATAATAAACCGCCATACACATGCCAACATTCATCCAATGTGTGTTAAATACAACATTATGGTATCTCTTGAATTTCTAAGACCTAGATTCGCTATTCGCTTATGTTTTTATTTTACTAAGAATCGATTGTTTTTAAATAATATCCTGGGTCTCTGTCTTGAAAGAAAAGAAAAGAGAAAGAAAGTAACATTGGTTTCAAATATTGTATTCTAAATTATATTCTAATACATTTTAGAACAACCGTATTATGTGGTAGTAAATATGAATTCAAGCAAGTAACGACATCGAGCTAAAAATTCAAATTACCCCATGCGTCATTGTATAATGACATCAGAGTGATATCTTTTTCGACGTTTAAGTTATATCCTACTGTGTTACTGACTACTGTTTAATAAGTTATTATTGAGTTGTGATTACACTGATTCATCCGGTATATGCTACTACTTATGTACGTCATTAGTTGTTGGGATTTATTTATCGTTCGCAACGGTCCGCAGATCATTTGTGCCATGTTTATTTCAAGTTTATTTTCAAGTTTATTTATTTATTTCAGTAGCGCAAATTACACCTCGTAATCAAAGTAGCGGAAAAATGATTCACACAATATGTGAAAAACATATATTGTGTAAATCTTTAAAAAATATTAAAGAAAAGAGATAACAAGTGGATTATAGCTAAGCGTGCTCCACCTAAGACTGGTCACTTTCCATCATCACCTAAACGGCTAGTCTAGTTATAGTCCGCTGCTTTGCTCGCGATACGGATGAAGAGTAGCCATAACAAAAACATTCCTAGCTTACTTCATGATTATATGTGTTTATTTTATCATCTACATAGTGTAACACCGTAACAATAGCTTACTAGCTAGTCTAGTTACTGCCCGCAGCTTCGTTCGAATCGTACACGGATAGAAAGTAGCCGTCCGTGCTATTCTTGGATAAATAATTTATTCTTAGGTTTTTTTATGTTTTATTCAAGCGTGATTGGACCATATATATCTAAACTTTCGCGTATAACAAGAAGCATATGGGGTTTTTTATATAATTCTAAGTATTAATAGTCATGTAGATAAATTGTACGCCTTTCATACATTGCTCAAGTTTCCGTTGAAATTCCAAATACATTTTTAGATAAGGCAAAATAGTTTAACTGACTGATAATGACTGATTCATACTGCGTAGGCACACAACGGATACAACGTTGTTCAATAAAATAAATAATTTGAATAACAATAATTGAAGTCATAATGACTACAATTTTAAACCCAAATAAAAACTGCATAAGTTTTATATCATAGAAATTGTATTTAAGCCTCTGCATGGATTTAGGATGTGCTTCCTGGGTGAATGTGTGCGTCGGAAGATTTTGGGATGACATTAGATCGTTGTTGGCTTGATACAATGCCGGATGAACCGGCATTTTCAGTTGTTCCGATATCCAGGCGTTTTGGGTGGGGCATCTTACTCTTAGTTACCTTTTGCGTTATCTTAGCATGGATTTAATAATAACTACGTGATAGATGTTAGTGATCACCAGTTTTAAATGTATGGCTGTATACAATAATGGCTAACAACATTATCTGATTCTGTAACGTTTGTTGGAGATTCGTATAATAAGTTAATAACAGTTCAAACAGCAAAGTCACCATGCCACTATTATGACTCATTAGGTGTAATAAGCGATACAAATTCTTACGACCGTAATATCAAAGTTGAATCTTGTAAAGCAAATTGTATGGTTCAGCGTTGTACTGTGATAACTGCGAGGTTAATTAGCTACAAATGTCGAGCTTAGATTGAACGCCGAACAAACCTCTACTCTTCATGAATAATGTCCATGCGATAACGAAACTTGGTGAATCATTTTCTTTGTTGTGATTCTGTTCTGAGAAACGATCTGTGGATAGTTTGATGAAGATGACGTTTCGCTGGTTTTGACTGTCTGAACTCTATCGTGCCTAGCGTTTGTTGCGTATAGTTAGGTAAGACATAAATTTTCTGCCTGTTCTTCAGGGCGTGACTGCGTGGAACTGCTACACCAATCACTTATAGTTTATAAGTTTACATAAGCTACATTATGATCCTGGTCATTGTATTGAATAAAAACAATGTACATAGATTAGACTTTGATCTTTGATAGAGTTGGTTGCAGTCGCATCCGGATACTTAGCTTGGAGAAAGTTCTAAATATAGTTATGGATTTGGTTATTGTTGGTGTTTCCAATCCTTTTATCCGACTTCATGTTTACCTGTTCGGTCGCCAAATATGTTAGTAATAATGTATGAGAAACATGGTATATCAGTGTATATCTTTAACGTCATCATTATGAATACGATAATTACTAATACAATACTTTTAGATCTGCTTACGATTCATATTACCTACTGTGACGTTAATAGGCATAGATTATTGTGTATAGACTTTAAGCTATATTTTAATTCTAAGGATTTTATGTATTGAAAGTACACGAAAATCTTAAACACAAGTCAGGGTCATCTACTCTGCGAATACAAAAATTTTTCTTAGTTCTTATTATAATATCCTTTTTTGTTTGTTTCAGCATATAATAGAGAAGTACTGCCCGGACATAGCCGCCACGGGTACCTCCTGCTGTAACAACGACCAGCTCAAAGTATTCGAGGAGAACATCGGACTGGCGGGGAACATCCTCTCTCGCTGTCCGTCGTGTATGGACAACTTCCTCAAGCACATCTGCGGCATGAGCTGTGGGGTCCATCAGAGTGATTACATCAAACCGGTTAAATTCAAGCCTTGGAATGGTGAGTTTAGACACTTTTATAAGGACTACTTTTTTTTAGGGGGGAAAATGCCG
Organism: Chloroclysta siterata; assembly: GCA_932294275.1. Classification (NCBI taxonomy): domain Eukaryota; kingdom Metazoa; phylum Arthropoda; class Insecta; order Lepidoptera; family Geometridae; genus Chloroclysta; species Chloroclysta siterata. Next base: position 28,761,070 of record OW028588.1, read on the forward strand.
TCGCATTTATTTCCCTTTCGCCATGGGGGTGACGGAAGGTGGTATGTGGGGGCTCGAACTCACTAGAAACCCCCTCGTGAGCCATCTTGTGCCAAGATGGCAGCTAACATGTCTGCAATGTCTGTACTATTGTGTGTGTTTTTTTTCTTTACTTTAATAGATTGTATGTATGCATTAGGTTGGTATTATTAGTTTGAAGCGTAGCGTGTGCTGTTTTATGAATTTGATTACCTTCCTTGTTACAATGTATTATAATACACTGTAACAAGGATCATACAAAAGAGCGGTAGGGACTAAGTAAGTTCTTATAGGCTTTGGTCGCGCAGAACTGGCACCTAGAGTCACCTAGCTTTAAGACGTTTCAAAGTGATCCTTGTGATTTTATTGAACAAATACCTTTTGACTTTGATCTTGACATCTCGCCCCGGCTTTATGAGGACTCCTACTTCAACGAGTAAATGGAAATTGTATGCTTGGATGATTGTGCCAGCTCAACGGCATGCACTTTTCTTTTACTGGAAGTCTGTAGTAGAGTTTTGGATAACCTTGTCACAGAATAAATAATAGTGCGAACAGAAGACAAATTTTACAAAAATATTAAAATAAATAGCGTCTTTTCATCTTGTGTAGCCTACACACATCTACTAATTAATTTTATACAGACAAGTCTTCATGATGCAGATGTACTCACCTTATTTTAGAAAATAGTTAGATGTGTCACTGGACGCATACCACTCATTGAGCAGATCGCAAGATAAAAAAGAGATGTAAAAAAAACATTATATAACTTATTATAATGAAATAAAAATATTCCTTTCTATTTCAGCCACTCACCAGGCCGTCGCTGAGATTGACTATCACATCACCAATAAATATTTAAACGCTACTTTCAACTCCTGCTTGCAGGTAAGATCATATACAATTCCTGTATTAAAGACTAGTGGCTTCCCGCGGCTTCGCACGCGTTGAAGTGGTGAACCGTGATTGAGCCACAAACATCAAAACATCGTAACTTTCGCATTGATTTGTATATTATTAGGGTAAGATTTTAAATACCTACGTAGGTATATGGGATACCTATAGGCGTACATAACCTATATTAGGTAGGTAGGTATAGGTACTGACTGAGTTTGGCACAAACATGACAAATACAACAAAGACAACCTTACACGGAAAATATGTACTTATTTGTTCCTAGTTTCTACCTCAAAAACAAACGAAACGAAACAGCTTCACGACTTTGATCCCCAATCACGGTAGATACCCTCATATCTCTTCGTACCAACTCAAGATTCCCATTTTAAGAATATCCTATATATAACACAGAATATAACATTGACGCTTCGTTGTATCCTTTTTACTCGAGCGCAACGAAGGAGGGTAACGTTTCAGGGGTTGTTTTCGAAAATCAAACTGTTTTTTTGTTATTTATCCACAGAACACATTTTCTTTTAGTTTGAAGTTAATTACACTACGCGTCTCTCTCCCATACAAACCTTGGGACTTTGGCACCCTTTGCAGGGGTAGTTTTAAAATAGTGAAAACGTGATTTTAATCTATTTATTGTGGAGTATATTTACTTCAAGTTTGAAATCAATCGCACTATGCGTTAAAAATATCCCATACTAACTTTTACAGTCATTTGCACCTTTTGCGGGGGTAATTATCAAAACTTCAAAGTGTTATTCTTAATTATTTATTTCTTAGTATATTTACCTCAAGTTTTAAGTCAATCGCACCACGCGTTAAAAAACTCCCATACAAACTTCGACATTCCTTTGCATACTTATTAAGGGTAGTTTAAAAAACCAAAAATGTTATTCCTATTTTTTTAGCCTTGAAGTAAATCTACTTCAAGTTTCAAGTTTGTAGATTCAAGGAATAAAATTTTTCATACCAACGTTTTCAACCCTTTTTACATCCTTAGGGGTTGAATTTCCAAAAATCCCTTCTTAGTACACCTCTACGCCATAAGACCTATGTACTCTTCAAATTTTAAGTCTCTCTAGGACCAGCGGTCAAAACACTCCCATTCAAACTTTTACATCCCTTTGCACACTTATTAAGGGTAGTTTTAAAAAACTAAAAATGTGTTTCCTATTTTTTTGCCTTGAAGTATATGTACTCCAAGTTTCAAGTTTGTAGGTTCAAGGAATACAATTTTTCATACCAACGTTTTCATCCCTTTTTACACCCTTAGTGGTTGAATTTCCAAAAATCCCTTCTTAGTACACCTCTACGCCATAAGACCTATATACTCTTCAAATTTCAAGTCTCTAAGTCCAGTGGTCAAAAAACTCCCATACAAACTTTTACATCCCTTTGCACCCTTATTAAGGGTAGTTTTAAAAAACTAAAAATGCCTTTCCTTTTTTTTTGCCTTGAAGTATATGTACTCCAAGTTTCAAGTTTGTAGGTTCAAGGAATACTATTTTTCATACAAACGTTTTCAACCCTTTTTACACTCTTAGGGGTTGAATTTTCAAAAATCCCTTCTTAGTACACCTCTACGCCATACTACCTATGTACTCCTCAAATTTCAAGTCTCTAGGACCAGCGGTCAAAAAACTCCCGTACAAACTTTTACATCCCTTTGCACCCTTATTAAGGGTAGTTTTAAAAAACTAAAAATGCCTTTCCTTTTTTTTTGCCTTGAAGTATATGTACTCCAAGTTTCAAGTTTGTAGGTTCAAGGAATACTATTTTTCATACAAACGTTTTCAACCCTTTTTACACCCTTAGGGGTTGAATTTCCAAAAATCCCTTCTTAGTGCACCTCTACGCCATAAGACCTATGTACTCCTCAAATTTCAAGTCTCTAGGACCAGCGGTCAAAAAACTCCCATACAAACTTTTACATCCCTTTGCACCCTTATTAAGGGTAGTTTTAAAAAACTAAAAATGCCTTTCCTTTTTTTTTGCCTTGAAGTATATGTACTCCAAGTTTCAAGTTTGTAGGTTCAAGGAATACTATTTTTCATACAAACGTTTTCAACCCTTTTTACACCCTTAGGGGTTGAATTTCCAAAAATCCCTTCTTAGTGCACCTCTACGCCATAAGACCTATGTACTCCTCAAATTTCAAGTCTCTAGGACCAGCGGTTTAGGCTGTGCGTTGTCTATATGTCAGTCAGTCAGTCAGTCAGTCAGTCAGTCAGTCAGGACTTTGAGTCTTATAGTATTAGAGATTATAAATAACACATAAGAAATAATAACAGTGTGAGAGTGAATAAAAAATGGTGGACGCAGGTCCAGCAGTAAATTTCTTTAGGATGATGGATTCAAATCCAAGTATATTTAATAGTGGAGTTTGTTTGTAAATATTGCTACGTATTGTTGTAAGAGCGAAGATTACACACAAAAAAAACAATAATATTATTTTATGTATCGAGATCTTTGTGGTTGTAGCCGGAGGCCCGTGTGCACTTAGTGTTGTAATACTTAGATATAAAATATCATGTTTTGAAAAAATATGATGTCACAAAATTTGGGATACCTCCCAACCCTTGTCACACAATGTCACACTTCGTCGACCCATTCCCTCCCCTTAACGTGTGACGTAATTTATGGATGGCCCCTAAGCAGAAAAGGGATTAATCAGTAGATTATGCCTCTAAAGTGCGTTAGCTAGTAACCCGTTCCCATGAGTTTTAAGGCAACTTTAAGGCCTCCATCTAATGCTATCCTGCTAGTGCTTTCAACGGTGAAGAAAACATCGTGAGGGAATCCGCGGCTCAGTCAACTCCGCGCGTACCTTTCCTGTGGATTTGGTCGACTAACGGCCGGTGTCTGAAAGCTCGATCAAAACTAATCGGATGTCAAGTCACTCGCCATTTCAGCTTTTACATCAAATAAGATAGAGATAGCATGTGACTTGACATCCGATTAGTTTTGATCGGGCTTTCAGAAACCGGCCGTAAGCTGTGATGATGGAAGTACTCCATCCAAACCTTGTCCCAGCGTCTCGTAAATAAGGGCATAAAGGCTCCTGAGATATAATAGATACAAAGGCCTAAATAGCCGTATAAACCGTATAGCCTTTAGTCTTATCCGATTCTACGCACATTTACCCCATGAGTAATAGCTGTATTATTTAACGTTATCACTTATCGGTAATAGTAACCAGGTGTTCGAAAGTGCGGATGTACCTGTTGCAACACTTGTGATAACTAAATATCATTTAGTAATGTCAGCGCCTGTAGCTAAGTCGTATTTTACATTCTTATTTTGATTTTGGTAGAAAAGTTTGAAAATGTATGAGAATTTTTGTATGAATTTTTTTATACTCCCTGCTGATGGAACGAGCAGATAGCCCACCTGATGTTAACCATCACCTAGAACAACGTATTTCCTCGTAAGTCACGCACGATAGGAACGTGTCCTACGATGCACTGCCCTGCGTCCATCATCTTGGAATATTATGTATAGAGGTATATGGCACATGAGGCTTAACATCTGTTAAGGCTCATGTGCTTAGATGGTGGTGAGGTGCTCCTGTAATTTAGATTGACACATGCTTTTGCAATGTCACGTAGAGAAAGAAAAACAAACGAAACTTATATTGCAAATATTTAGATGCGAGAGTTGTGTGTGTTTGTGTATGTGTGTGTATGTTTGTTCCCACTCGTTTCCGTAACGGCTGGATAAATAAAACTTTTTATCTGCGAATGTATTACGCGAACAGAGCTACGGACTGATGTTAGAAAAAGTATGCGTTATGGCGAAGACAAGAGCTAACGTGACTCTCGCTCGCACGTTTCGACATGTTGAAAAATATAAAATCACTAAACTCATTTTCGAAAAATCGCAATCAACCATTTTGTGTGCAATCACATTGCACACAGTTTAGTAAAAAATTCATTTTGATCGATGCAAGTTTTCCTACTTTAAAGATTGCTTATGTACGAAAACTAGTAAAGAAAACTTTTGAGTAGGAAAACATGTATCGATCAAAATGAATATTTTACTAAACTTTTTTTTTATTTTTTTATTTTATTTTATTTGGGAAATTAAACTGTGTGCAATGTTTGCACACAAAATGGTTGATTGCGATTTTTCGCTCTTGTATTCGCCATAAGCCTATATACTCCAGTGTCACATTTACAAGCGTTACAAAATAATTATAATGTATTATCTTTTAAAACTTTCTCTTTCTACTGTATGTATGTTTGTGTGGTGAAAGTATTCACATTTGCGCCCCAGTTACGGTTAGGGTTGCCAGATGTCCGGTATTTAAGCGTACAGTACAGATATTCGAGACCTGTCCGGTAAAAAATAAATGGTCACACCGCACAGAACAATATCTGGTATTTTGAGGAGAGTTAATAAAGACTTTCTCAAAGTGAGCATAGTCTTGGCGACCACAATTTTATGACTGCATTATATTTTGTTACTAATTTAGTTGATTTATGTGATGAAGAATTATAAATAAAAAGTATTAGTATAAAAACCGGTATTTTGTTCGACCTAGCTTACAGACATCCCCCCATCTTTGGGGACAGACATCTACAGACATCTTTGGGGTTTTTCGGTATTTTTTCGCGACTCACCTGGCAACCCTAGCTACGATGTTCCTTTCGTGCAAGATGAAATGCGAATTAGAACGTAGAAGGAAAGAAATAGAATACATTAACAGCTCCTTCTATATCTCTAGTAATCATCGATTTCTGCAGTAGAAAAAATCCGTGTGTTTCTGCTTGAATAGACTGTTCGAAACAAATGCGACTTACTAGACTAGGCGTATTACATTATCACAATTGCGTATCACAATAACGAAGACGTTATCTTTGATCACACTGATACCGTTTTAGAACACCTGATACAATCAACAAGAAATATCATAAACAAATAAGTAAATTATTTACATGATGATTTCCTGCGAATCATAAATAACAATTTGTCGTGTGCATAACCTTGGCAAATGCGTGGGAGTTGCTAAAATAATACACACAAAGAAAAATATATATATAATTTTATAAGAGGGCTTTCGTTTATTGCCGTCATAATTTTTTTAAATATTTCTAACGAGGTTATGAACTCGACATAGTTCATACTTGTAGAACTAATTAAAAACAGTGTTTTACTCGATGCTAGAGTTATTTCAGCCTGGGGCGGTAAAATACCTTCTTACAGTTTATATTAAACTAGCGACCCGCCCCGGCTTTGCACGGTTATTGTAGGTTATCCCTAAGAGTATACCATCGCGGACTTTTGTGTACAATACTGTAGTATATTATTTTGATCTATCTCGTAAGGTTCAGCCAGTATTTGCAATGTAAACGCAAACGTGTTTATTTACGACATCACATTAGAAACATCTAAAATTCTAAAATTATCAGTGTTTCTCTACTATGTTATGCATGTATACTTAGAAACCTTCATCTTAAATCACTCTGTCTATTAAAAACCGCATCAAAATCCGTTGCGTTAGTTTTAAAGATCTAAGCATACATAGGGACAGACAGACAGCGGGAAGCGACTTTGTTTTATACTATGTAGTGATAATAATGCAGTCATGTAATTTGAAATGTAGCTCTGGCTTCAATGCAGCCACAGAAATACCATATCTTTAACTCCTTGTGTACAGTTTACTATTTTATCTATGTATTTATTTGACACTTAATTTTCCCTGTGGTTTTTTTATCTCTATTCCGCGTGTTTCAACAGTTTGTATTATAAGTAAATGCTTTTTTTCTTTATAGATTTTATATTCATTTTCAGGTACAAAACCCGGCAACAAATCAACTAGCTTTGGACCTTATGTGCGGGCAGTGGGGTTCAGAATACTGTACGCCAGAACGCTGGTTCCAGTTCATGGGCGATGCTGCGGACTCTCCCTACGTACCGTTCCAGATCAACTATATCGGTAGCGATGGTCCTGTAGATGGCTTTGTCCCGTTAGATCCTGTGACTAGGACTTGTGATGTCGGCACAGAGGTGAGTTGTAAAACTTATACACAGTAGTTTCAAGCTTGTTTACCATAAAGGGTAAAAATTTGGATTTCCACGTTGATTGTATGTGTGCATAACTTCTTTAGCTCTTATTCACTCTTATAACAACTCAGCATAAGCACGTGTAAATGAGAATGGGCAGGTCATATAGATGGAAAGTTATGGGACTAGGACTGACAAAGTTATAGGCATTCGGAAAAACGGACGCCGGTAAGGAATTCCACTCTTTGGCTGTTCGCATTATAAAAGTAGAAGCAAAGCGCTTTGTGCGGACAGTAGGTATGTCAACCATGAATGGATGTACGTCTGGTGGTACGATAGTAGAACGGGGATGGGAGAACAAAGTTGTGGAGTTCCATCGTACACTCTCCGAAATATATCCTGTAAAATACAACTTTGTGGCATCTTTGTACCGATTACCATACCAAGATTGTGGGGATGTCTTAGGGGGTATAGTCGCGTTAAACACTCGCTGCAAACTCGTTTATCATCATCATCAGCCCAAAGAAGTCCACTGCTGGACATAGGCCTCCCCAATACATTTCCAGGAAGAACGATTCCGTGCCCTCTCCATCCACCGACTACCCGCGATCCTAACAATGTCGTCAGTCCATCGGGTGGGAGGGCGTCCCACGCTTCGTTTTCCTGTTCGTGGTCGCCATTCGAGAACCTTTATTCCCCTTCGGTTATCAGTCCTTCGAGCTATATGACCTGCCCATTGCCACTTCAACGTGCTGATTCTGCGAGCTATGTCGGCTACCTTGGTTCTCCTACGGATTTCCTCATTTCTGATTCTATCTCGTAGTGAAACTCCCAGCATAGCTCTCTCCATAGCCCGTTGAGCGACTTTGAGCTTGTTGATGAGGCCAATAGTGAGCGACCACGTCTCAGTTCCATATGTTGAGGCTCTGCGGTATCTGTGACGAGAAGATGCGGCGTAACTTCCCGAACGCTGCCCATCCGAGTTGGATTCGTCGGCTGACCTCTTTATCGAAGTTGGACCTTCCTAGTTGGATCGTCTGACCCAGATACACATAGTGGTCTACAACTTCGATGATATCGCTCCCAACATGTACCGGCACGGGTGCGACATGAGCGTTAGACATGATTTTCGTCTTGCTCATGTTCATCTTAAGACCCACCTGTTGGGAGACAATATCGAGGTCTCTGAGCATCGTGCCTAGATCTTCCAGCGATTCCGCCATTATGACTATGTCGTCGGCAAATCGAAGGTGAGTGATGTATTCGCCATTGACGTTGATGCCATACCTATTTCAGGACAGCAGCTCTGCACTCGTTTATAATTCATCTTAATACTAGTGTTGAAAGTATTCGGCGCGGGCGCATGCACGTTATCGATAAAAATAATGACTGAGCGAGAGCGCCCGGTGGTTGCGCTTTCGGAGAGGTCATGTATCGATAGTTCTTATCGACTCCAATAATGCACATCTCTGCGCATAAACAAAAGGATCGTGCCGTTCTCCTAAGTGCGAGAGAGAGAGAGCAATATTGCTGTCTCGTTCCGATAATTTATGACCGTGTTTGCAGCGAAGGTTTAACGCGACATATAGTCAGATTTTAAAAGAACATGCATGTATTCAGGGTCAGCCCGGCTGCAGTTGCCTGGACTGCTCTGCGTCTTGTCCCGCGCCGCCGCCGCGCCCGCCGCCCCCCAAGCCTTTCTCCATCCACGGCGCGGATGGTTACGCGGTCGTCATGGCGATAGTCTTCGTCATATTCACCACGCTCTTCCTGAGCGGAGTGTTTTGCTGTGCGCAGCAGGAGAACTCTGTTGGTAAGCGAATTTTGACTTTTTTTTTGTGGAGGTAGAGTTTAGATTGGCATGGGGGGAAGTAGAAGGGGAGGAGTCGCAATGAACGTACATAGAGAAAAGGATTGAGTTCAAATGGATATGACAGATTGATTGAGCAAACCGTAGTCTTTGTCACGTATGGGACACTTTTTGCACATAACTGGATTTTGATTATAGACGCTAAGTTAAGACGATAAAAGTTATGATTGTTACGTAGAGGCAGGTGGGGGATAGGAAAGCATTATGGAATTATGGAAGGCGATAGAAAGTTAACTTCGCGCGAGTTTTTTGTTGTACACCATAATTAAATAAAAAACTACTGGATTCAGTTTTTTACGCTAAGGGTTGTACATTATTAGGCCACTTCTGTAGCTACGAGTACCTTACGCCGAAATCGGAAAACATTACATCAATGTGAACATTACTCAAAATTAGCTCTGTTACTGTTTTTCATTACCGATTGGTAAGATATGGCAATAGTTTAACCTTATGATAGATTTTTATATGTAGGACCATTTCAATCCATAGTTAGAAGTATCGATCCATAGATCGAAGGTGCGAGAAACGATTTCTATTCATTAAGTTCTTTGTTTATCAATTATAAATTATTATGTACATACATTATCATTATTATCATAACTCATTGTGTGACCTTATTAATTATTTATCTATCTATGTATCGCTTTTTATTATTGAAATTTATAATACATTGCGAGTAAGTTTGTCCGATTATATAAATATGATAAATATTTTTTAAGTACGTTCGTATGGTTCGAAGGTCTCTATCATGGCTTAGTGACTTCTGTAAGAAAGACATCTTAGTTAACATTTCGTCATTAGCCTAAATAAGTCCACTGAACATAGACCTCTCCAATATTTTGGGGTTTCCGTAGTAACCACCAACAGTCGCTTGGAACATTAATAAGATTTTAAGAGTAGTATATAGTAAAACACTCTTTGTGAAGGGCTCGTCCGGGGAAGTACTACCACCACGCCTTTTTCTGCCGCCAAGCAGCGTTGCTGTGTTTCGGTTTGAAGAGTGTGGTTGCCGGTGTTATTACAGGCTCATGAGGCTTCACATCTGTATGCCTCAAGTTGATGGACGCAGGGCACGATTCCATCGTTCGTGACTTACGAGGCAATGCTTTGTTATAGGTGATAATTACCACTTAACATCAGGTGGGCCATCTGCTTGTTCCATCAGCTAGTTGTATAAAAAAAATGGTGGATTGGTGATCGCAGTGTACTTATAGATGCTGCTACCTATCCGTCAGGATACACCCATAGGAGGTGACGGAGGAATCCTGTTCTATGCCAGGACTACAACGGTCAAGATTATATTTACTCCTTGTCCTGTCACTAGTTTCTTTCGAAACAGTTTGGTGAAAGGATTTTAAGTGTGCCTCAAAGAGCAAACAAAACTTTTATATTTTAAGATATTACTTAAAGAGTAAGCAACCGATGCTTCCTCACAGATGTTAATTATTTCATATTTATAGAGATCTGGTAGATATATTAAGAGTTTTAGTAGTTTCATAGGGCATAATATCAAAACAGGAACACGATTTGCGTGAGAACGTTCGGTCAACATACTGCATAAACTAGATTAGAACGATGGTGAATCACTCTCAGCTACACGCTCATACGAAATTCGACTCTATGCTCCTACTGATAGAGATGACGTCGGAATGTTAACAGTTTGCATGCTGAAATATGCGTGAAGGTGGCGGTTTATGGGTTTCCATGCCTGTACACATGTATGTTATGTATACAGTATATACAGATTAAATACGGTAGCATTGACCTTGGTGTGGCTTGTTGACGTACGAGTACTTATATTGGAAGAAAGTTTGTAGGAAAGAAAATTATTGGTACCTATTTTATTTGGTTATTTTATTGGTAGAGTATAAAGAAAGAAATAAAAAAATACATTTCTTAAAATGCACATGAGGCTCACATCGATATGCCTTTAGTCGATGGACGCAGGGCAGTCCATCGTAGGACACGTTACTTGCAAGGCAATGCTTTGTGATGGTTACCACTTAACATCGGGTGGGCCATTAGGACTACAGCAATTTGTATAAAAAAAAACAATTTAACATTATTAAATGCACAATTTAAAATCTAAAAAGGCAATAATTGCTGTCAAACGCTACATTTTCAGTAAAATACAAAAACCCAATGGTCTAGATTAGATAATATTTAACAGGTATTATATAATTTAATTAATTCAAATCCTATTCATCCAAAGCTTGTCTGGTAGAAATTGTCTTTAGCAATAAGATTATATCTGCCTATTATTTGAAATTGTATAACATAATTAGGTACCTATTTGATGTGTTTTTCAATTGGTGTAGGTATAAAAATCTATAAAGTACCATTGTTTGTGGAAAAGAATTTGCACCCTATTCATCATATTGTTTGTTTTTTTATATTTAATTATTTAATCAATTCAACTATGTGAGGTATGGAAACTCATAAAACTCTAATAGACTTGAATTTAAAATATGCAGTAGTTAGATAACTACAGAATTGACCTTATTGACGTCTATTTGGCTATTAGCATGTTTTAATATTGACAAAAACAAAACAAATTGATGGTCAAATACCTCTAGTAGGATTGATAAAAAAAATGTGGACGATTTCACACGCTTCTTCTTCTTGTCGTGTCACTCGTTTGTTTCGAAACAGTGTGTTGAAAGGATTTTAAGTGCGACTCAAGAGGCTCCTTTCGAGCACTTGACACATGTTATAGACCTTTCACTCGCTATCTAGCCCCAAACTAAGCAAAGCTTGTGTTATGGGAACCAGTTAACTAATAGAATACTTAAATGGTTTTTGTTTTTTAAATACATACATACTTATAATATAGACAGAGAACAAACATCAATGTTCATCACACAAATGTTTATTCTCGGTGGGGATCGAACCTACCACCTACATAGCAATACTCATGCGTATGTGATGTATCAAAACCATAGATTGTTTATAAAGAGTTATAGAAATTGGAATAAGGAATATTTTTTCTATATCATAGAGAAAGAGATCGATTCAAAATGGCGTCATTTTCACTAAATGAATAAAATAATCATGAATGTTTTGTTTTTGCATAATTGAGTATTAAAATACATTACCGTTTAAAATGATGGTGGAAAAGTAACTCTAGCCCATGTCAATAAGGTCGATATTAATAGTGATAGCATGCTAACCGCGGTGATTGGGAACAGACGGGTGGACCGACGCGCGCCGCGGCGGCGGACCAGAGACCAGCCCTCTACACTCGCACCGCTCTAGTACGTATCTTATTGCAACGGGGTAAGGTACAGTTTACTTTGGCACAATTAGCTTTTGGGAGTTGTAACTCTAAAACTAGCAAGGGAAGGTACAGTTTCTGCTGGCAGTTTTAACTAGGCTTTTTGTGGAAGTCAATGCAATTTATGTCTTTTTGTAACAGGGGTAAGGCACATTATTGTTCTATGGATATAACAAGGCTTTTAGTTAGACTAGCTTTTGTTTAATGTTTGTGCGATTTGTCTTCTTACTTAGATAACATTAAGGTAAATATTCGTATGGCAAATTAATCGTTATTGTACTGTCCTTGCATTTTATGAGTCAGGCTGTCTAATGTACTTACATGTAGTTTCGTGTGATGTTTTTGTTCATATAAGTAGTTACTAAAGAGCTAGAAAACCTATATAAACACTTATTACTTCTCTTTTTTGAAATACTTAAATAATAGTAGATATAAAAAAATTCCCTTCGTAATCAATTTAGTGTAATTATGCATTATTTTTTGCTGTTTTTTATATTTTTACTAACCACATTATAACACCTCATTTGCACTTAGTTTTTTTATTTTTAGTGATTTGATCAAAGTAATGTTTTACTACCAGTGCAATGCCAGATAGGACACGTCCTCTGTGAGGTATTGAAATTATAACAGGCAGAGCTAACCACTCTAAATCAGGCCTTCTACTTGTTCCGTAACTTCTTTAAATAAAAAAGACCTTGACAGAGGTTGCCCTATGTCGTGTATAAGGCACGTCCTCTGTGAGGTATTTAAATGTTAACAGGCAGAGGAAACCGCTCTAAATCAGATGGGCCCTTTATTTGTTACGTCACTTTTTCTAACTAAAAAGGCCTTGTATACTAACCCTGTTAATATACCGAGAAGCGAATGTATCGTATGCAAGCAAAGGACGACAAGATCCGCCAAAATTGTGTCCATCATTCGTCAATCCGAGTCATCTACATCTCTACTCTACCAGACTCTCTTAGTAGAGCTCTTTGTGAAGGGCTCGTCCGGGGAAGTACTACCACCACGCCATTTTCTGCCGCCTAGCAGCGTTGCTATGTGTTTCGGTTTGAATAGTGTGGTTGCCGGTGTAATGACAGGCACATGGGGCTTAACATCTGTATGCCTTAAGTTGATGGACGCAGAGCAGTGCATCGTAGGGCACGTTCCTAAAAAAACAACTCTGTTTCCTAGTCTCTGGGTGAAGCCCCAAGTGGCTGGTTTTAAGCCTTTCATTCGTCGCGTATTTGTATACTTCACGTCAACTATCAATCGGCAATTATGTTAAAGGCTTATTAGAAAGTTGAAGATAAAATAAATTTCGTTTAAAGTTTACAGTAAACATTTTATAAATAAATAGTATACTAGACTGCAAGCACCATTTTTCTCCTTATTTCTACTTCTATTATTATAAGTACCAAGTGTTTTATAATTAGTTTATTTTTAGCCATGATGTAAGTACCTATGTTAGTATAAATTCACGATTTTTAACCTAGGATCATTTTTAATACTAATACATGTTCGAAAGCTTTTTGTCTGTTCGTGATTGTTTTATTATTAATTTTAATATAGTAATTTAGCTTTAATGTTAATTAAAATAATATATTTTTAACAAAAGGATTAAAAAAAACGGATCTTCAGTAGGTGAGTGAGTACCAAGTCTTAGGGCCTGTTCCACAGCCGTGTAAAGCTAAATAAAGCTAGATATTTGTGGCGTAAATATATTCTGGAAGCTAAGGCTTTTAAAATTATTTTCCAGTTTTTTATAAGAGTGGCTTTTAGGTTTCCACTCCTTCGAAAGGTCGGGGGCACCCATCATTCCTCGGAGCAGCGGAAACCCAGACATCTCGCGTTTGAAATGAATAATACGCTACAAATGTCTTTGTTTGAGCTAGGGGAGTTACTAGTCAGTAGTAACCACTGAACATGAAATAATCCACGCCAATGAAGAAACTTATACAAAATGGCGCCGCTAATTATTATGTCTCACGCACACACTATTGTATTCAATAATGTAGACTTAGTTTAGAGTCGTTTATAGGCGCGGATCATACTGCAATTTGGTTCCATCTCTGCGCGTATATTCCCGGGTATTATACTGTACTTTGGGTCGCAACCCGTTCTTTAAAACTGTAGTAAAATATAAGTTTATACTATAGGTGTAGCATCAGACCACAACCAAGAAATGGCGACGAATCCAACTTCAGCCGGCTGGGGCATAGACCAGCCGGACGGCGGGCCGTCTGAAGCGACCTTCTTCGAGAGGCTCGGCGCTAAGACTGAGACCAAGCTCGAAGACTTCTTCCAGTGGTGGGGCACGCTCATGGCTTCCAGGCCTTGGATCGTGCTGTTTTTCGGTAAGATTCACCAATTGTACTTTGCTTCTATTCATTTACCCCATGTATTCTCATGGAACTCAACGAGACAATTCATTTTTGTTGCATTTTGAATGTCGGTATACTAAAAGTTAAGGCGATGACACGCACGTTTCAACATTTTGAATGATAAAAAATCACTGAACTCATGAAAACTTTTTAGTAGGTAAACTTGTTTGGATCAAAATTATGTGTTTGCTGAACTGTGTGCATTGTGTTTGTACACAACTTGGTGGATTGCGATTTTTCATAAATAAGTTCTAAGTATCTAAAAAAATATTGAAATATGCGAGCGAGTCACATTAGCAGTTGTCTTCGCTATAACATACTGGAATTATTGGAAGCTTAGCTGGTAATAGCCCTACTTTGTGCGCTGTGGATGGGTTCGATTCCCACCGAGATTAAACTTTTTTTGATGAATATAGATTTGTTTTGTATGAAACTGTTATGATGTATGTGTAAAAATGTATATAAAAAAAAAATTCTAGTATTTCATCAGTTATCTGGTTCTCTTTGCTTAGCTTGAGGCTAGATAACTAGATATCCACCAGTTCCATATACGTTTCTTTCTGTACAGGACTCTGCCTGGTAGTCGGCCTGGGTCACGGCATCAAGTACATGCAAGTCACCACCAATCCGGTCGAGTTGTGGGCGTCACCCAATTCCCGTTCCAGGATCGAGAGAGAATACTTTGACTCGCACTTTGAGCCGTTCTACAGGTAATACAAGTTGATTGTACTAAAGTGACATGAACTGCTTCAAAGTAAATGGCGCAATGATTAAACTCCCGCTGTTGTCAGTTTGATGAATAAATATACTTTGGTCCAATTGGACTCATTAAATTAATTAAATTCTTGTGTATCTTTCAACTTTGTCTCCTTGAGCTCAATTTTTGGTGTCGCGATCCAGAGTGGCCGCCGTCACCAATTACTTTTTGCATTCCCCTCTAATTAGTTCTATTTTTACTCAACTTGCGTGATTGGCGCCACCGGACCTCTCTTCCGTTTATCACAAATCACAATTACATATTATTTACAATCATTGAGTATTTATACATATCTTAAAAATAATAATTAAATTATTAAAGATTATACATAACTATTATAAAGTTACAAAATGTCGGAGTACCCAATTTACTAATAAAAATACATTGAAAGCCTTGTGATACCATTATCATCTTCTAAAAAACTACTAAATGTCCAATGTTGCACACTAAAATACGAAATGTTTGTTTCAAACATGATAAATCATTACATTAGTTACTATAGTTGGTGACACATTATCATCAGTTGGAACGCAAACTAGTTTGTATATTTTCTAAATTATCATCATCAATGGAAGTCTTCTTCTGAACATAGGCCTCCATTCGTGACAGGTTGCAAGCCCATCGCTGCTGTTATAATACTAACTGGTTTCCTCACGATGTTTTCCTTCACTGTTTAAGAGCATTGGGATTGCTCACATACATTTTTCGATACGAAAAATCCATTGGTGCACGACCGGATTTGAACCTACGACCTTACGATCGGAAGGCGGGGTCACTCCCATACCACCGGTGCTCCCGGTAGTCAATTATTAAGTATGTATAAAAAATTAGTTATTCTTCTTGACGTGTCGTGGTTCTTTCGAAACAATGCGGTGAAAGGATTTCAAGTGCGCCTCAAAGAGGCTCTTTTTGAGCACTAACCGACTACGATGACGGATAATTAGCATTAAGTTCGCATATGGACTTTATTTATGGGCAATAAAGAATTTTCTTATCTTTTTTACCTACAGAACGGAAATGCTGATAATCAGCTCGAAAGGCATGTCGAAGATAGAGCACACCACTCCTTCAGGTGTCATCGAGTTCGGACCCGTGTTCAACTCCACATTCATGTTGGAGGTCTTGGATCTGCAGAATAAGATCATGGGTGAGTGTCTTCTTCAAAATAGGCTTAAGTTGATAGATCAGAGCAGTGCATCGTAGGGCACGTTCTTATCTAGTCTTGCGAGGTAATGCTTTGTTATAGATTTTTACGATTTAACATCAGATGGGCCCTTTGCTTGTTCCATCAGCAAGGGGGCGTCCATTAATTACATGAGGCGTTCAGGTCCCCCGGTCTCAGCAAATATCACGTATTTTTTTTTGCGAGTAACAGTGTAAAAATGGGAGAAAACTGGGTATTTTTTTTTAACTGAAAAATCTTAAATAAGGCTTGGGTTAATAAATGTTTTGAGGTCAAGATGTCAATGGGTTAACATAGTATTGTCACATTTACTTTTTAATTCGTCCTATGCAATCAAGCGCACGTTACTTTAATAAACTGAAAAATACTCATTAAAAAAAAAACAAATGAGATTAGGGGCGGGGAAGGGGGTCGATAAATTACCTCACGTAATTTATGGATGCCCCCAAGTTGCATAAAAAAAATGAAGGAAGTGTTGACGACTCACTCAGCAGCATTCAGCTGCTGAGTGAGTGAGGTGAGGTGAGAACCTTTTGACTTTGACATGTTGACTTGTTTCAGAGCTAGGCAACGAGACAGGCATCGCAGACATCTGCTTCGCTCCCCTCTCGTCTCCGTTCCGCGGCGCCGTTACCCCGAGCGAGTGCGCGATACAGACCGTGTGGGGCTGGTATCAGAACAGCGTTGATAACTTCGACACTGAAGACAACTCCTACCTCGATCAGATCCTTATGTGCTCCAGGTGAGGAATATAACATATTGGTATATGACACAGCTGAGTTGGTAGTAGCTCTGCTTTCTATAAAATATTTCGAATTGATTAATGGTTTTTCCGTACAAAATGCACGGGAAAAGTTTATTGCGATTTCTGTAATTTCTTGTAATGGTCCCATAGAGTCTTTTGATTACAACATGATCGATAGGCATTTTTTTCTTGGTATTTTACCATTTTTGTCTAAATCTGTGAATGCAATTGAACTTTTTCCTGTTTGATGTTTTTGTTTGGTAGGTTAAGTATGACTAGATTAAGTATGACAGAGGAAAATAAAAACAAAAAATATAATTCAGTTTTGGTTTGTGGTTCCTTTTAGCAAAAGATTAGTTAGTCTGTCAGCGATGTTGATCAGCGAGTTTGAAGTAAGTTTATTTTTGCAAAAAGGTCAATTATCATCTGAACAGATCAATAAAAACAGTCTTTATTCAGTTCTATTACAAGGATCACTTTGAAAACTCAAAATAAAATAAAATAAAAACTTAATCAAAAACGTTTATCTCTTTCACATTGGAAAATCGTACAAATACAATTATTTAACAAATAAACTTACTTAAGCGTTTATAGCGTCCCCGCACTAGGACTGTGTCGCGGGAGGCCGAATACAATACAATACTAATTAAGAACCACAAAAATGTTAATCTTGTTACAGTAATCCGTACGCGACCGGCTGCCTGTCAGAGTACGGCGGACCAGTATTACCAGGCGTGGCGCTGGGCGGTTTCTTGGCTCCCGGAGAACCGCTCACGAAGCGCTCTCGCTTCCACACAGCTAACGCACTCATCATCACTATACTGGTCGACAACAAGCACAACAAGGATCAGGTAACGCTATATCACCTCACACCTCAGGAGTAGTAGAGTTCTTTGTGAAGGGCTCGTCCGGGGAAGTACTACCATCAAGCCTTTTACTGCCGCCAAGCAGCGTTGCTGTGTTTCGGTTTGAGTGTGGTTGTCGGTGTAATTACAGGCACATTAGGCCTAA
The DNA here is from genome assembly GCA_932294275.1 of Chloroclysta siterata. Lineage (NCBI taxonomy): Eukaryota > Metazoa > Arthropoda > Insecta > Lepidoptera > Geometridae > Chloroclysta > Chloroclysta siterata. Next base: position 28,779,209 of record OW028588.1, read on the forward strand.
CATCTGTATGCCTCAAGTTGATGGACGCAAGGTAGTGCATCGTAGGGCACGTTCCTATTGTGCGTGACTTACGAGGCAATGCTTTGTTATAGGTGATGGTTACCACTTAACATCAGGTGGACCATCTGCTTGTTCTATTAGATACTTATATAAAAATTAAAAACACCGTGCTGGGGTCACCAAATAAAAACTTTTTTTTAATAGTGTAAGTACGTTATTATTTTATAACATACTCTTATAATATTACAATCTCATCATAACTACATCATAATTACGGCTAATAGGTAATTTAACACTGACCTAGTTTTTTTAAAGTGAGCTACAGCTAAAGTAGCTTACTATAAAATAAAAACTGAAAAAAAATTAAACAACTTCACGACTTTGATCCCCGGGCACGGTGCACATGAGTATGTGCGTTGTCTCATTAAGCATTTGGATATTTAGCTGCTCGGGTCACCAAACCTTTATAAGCACTTCTCATCGACAAGAATCACTACAACAGTGAACAGTTAACAAACTAATATGTAATGTTTCTCTATCTAGCCTGGGGGTCACCAATTTTTACCTCAACTAACCCAGATGCATAAGTTTAAACTTTGACAGTGTATGGTATGTCCACCAACCTTGTTTAACTGATTCCTGTTATTTCCAGCTGAAACCAGCCCTATCCTGGGAGAAGGAGTTCATAGCATTCATGAAGAACTACACTGAAACGCAAATGCCTGCGTACATGGACATAGCGTACACTTCGGAGCGGTCGATAGAAGACGAGCTGGATCGCGAGTCCCAGTCCGATGTGTCTACCATTCTCGTGTCGTACTTTATAATGTTCGCGTATATTGCTATATCGCTCGGACATATCACCACTTTCTCGCGGCTGCTTATCGACAGTAAAGTCACGCTTGGTCTTGGAGGTAAGATATGAAACTGAATGAACACAGCCTTCACAGCTCAGTTGGTAGTAGCTCTTCTGTGCTGTAGGTCGTGGGTTCGATCCCCACACAAAACATATATTTGTGTGCAATGTTTGTTCAACAAACAATTAACATAGTTGTTTGCTGACTGTCTGCGTTTAATATTGTATTTAAGTATGTATATACGAAAAATATAAGTATCGTACCAGTTATCTGGTTCCCATAATACAAGCAAATATGCGAAATATGATAATTAATGCGAAAGATGCTGTTTCATACATTTTAGCCAAGTAGGTATTGAACTTTTGTATGAAACAGCTGTTTTTTTATCGCGTTCACAGTGTTGGTTCCTTAGAAAAAGTTATTCATATTGATGGGTACTTTAGCCTCCTGGAGTTTTAAGAACAAGTATTGGAACACCTTGTATTTATTTTAAGCGTCTAATAAACTAGGTGAATCTAAGCGACAGTTCTTCACGACCAAACCCTAGAAGTACAGGCAAGAAACTTGCGGCTTGACTCCTAGCTTTTTTTGTATGATCCTTACAATGTAAATTAATGTTTCTGTTTCAGGCGTTCTAATCGTGCTAGCATCAGTGGTATGCTCCATCGGTATATTCGGCTTCGTCGGAGTGCCCGCTACGCTGATCATTGTCGAGGTTATACCATTCTTGGTCCTCGCAGTCGGAGTCGACAATATCTTCATTCTCGTGCAGACGGGGCAACGAGATGCCAGGAGACCTAATGAGACTGTTCCTCAGCATATTGGGAGAACGTAAGTTAATACTAGTATTGTTTTATAAATTGTAATTGTAAATTGTGTCTTGTTTTGTTTGCATATTCACAAATTATAAGAAAGAAACAGACTTTATTTTTATTAATATAGCCCAGCTGATGTTAAGTAATGATGTGGTCGACAGGTGCACGATTACCTAAGAAGATACTCATTCCGTATTAAAACGTCCAAGTTATAGGTGAGGCAAAGCGCTTGGTGCGGGTAGGTGGTATGTCAACCGTCTAGTAAGTCTGATCATAGAATGGGGATGAGGGTTGTTGAGTTCGCACGTCTATAGTCTGGTAACTTTATCTCTATCCAACGTGCTTCGAGGATAACGAGTAGGAAGATAAATAATATTATAAGCCGAAGTTCACTCACTTAGTAGTAAGTGAGCTTTGCTCAGTTCGGTGCTAGATAATGCTGTGTGGAAAGCCCACCAATATTTATGTATGTGCACAGGCTCGGTCAAGTGGGTCCGTCGATGTTCCTGACGTCGGTATGCTGAGCGACATACCGGCTGTGCCGTGCTGTGTGGAAAGTCCACCAATAGTTATTATTTATTAATATGTGTCGGACGACCTGTGGGCCAAAACCATTACCGAGTGGTGCCCTCACACAGCGAGGCGGCGTCGTGGCCGACCGCGGGGCGAGTTGGACGCCTATGAGAGGGAGTGGCGGATAAAGGCTTATGATCTTAGTGACAGGCGGAAATGGGAGGAGGCCTTCGCTCAACAATGGGACACTACGGGCTAGTAGTATTAATAATAGTAACTTGTCCACAAAAACAGAGAAACATGGAAATAGCTGGAGGAGGCCTTCACCCAAAGAGGGGTCCTTACATAGATTAAACATCTACTAATTCAAACAAAACTATAACATGTCATACTTAAGAAAAATTGGACTATTTATTTATATTTTTAGTTACCTATGTATGAACTTAGAGGAAATATACGGCTTTATTATTATTATTATTATTACTTGTCCACAGTCTCGGTCAAGTGGGTCCGTCGATGTTCCTGACGTCGGTATCGGAGAGCGTGTGCTTCTTCCTCGGCGCGCTCAGCGACATGCCGGCCGTGCGCGCCTTCGCGCTGTACGCGGGCGCCGCGCTGCTGGTGGACTTCCTGCTGCAGGTCACCTGCTTCGTGGCGCTGCTGGCCATAGACACCTACAGGCAGAACGCTAACAGGTACTACCTTCGCGCTGTACGCGGGCGCCGCGCTGCTGGTGGACTTCCTGCTGCAGGTCACCTGCTTCGTGGCGCTGCTGGCCATAGACACCTACAGGCAGAACGCTAACAGGTACTACCTTCGCGCTGTACGCGGGCGCCGCGCTGCTGGTGGACTTCCTGCTGCAGGTCACCTGCTTCGTGGCGCTGCTGGCCATAGACACCTACAGGCAGAACGCTAACAGGTACTACCTTCGCGCTGTACGCGGGCGCCGCGCTGCTGGTGGACTTCCTGCTGCAGGTCACCTGCTTCGTGGCGCTGCTGGCCATAGACACCTACAGGCAGAACGCTAACAGGTACTACCTTCGCGCTGTACGCGGGCGCCGCGCTGGTGGAATCCTATGCCCAGCAGTGGACTAAGTCGGGCTGCGGATGATGATGATAACTACATAATAAATAAATAGTACTTAAACCCGCCTGGTCTTACAATTTCAGGAGTTTTGCGAAAGGGTAGACTAATAATTTATAAATACTGGTCTGATGATGGAGCCAAGATATTTTCAACGGAACTCTTCTACTAATAGGCCAATGGAGCTGAAACTTGGTCACCAAGCGAAGTAAGTAGAGAGTAGTCGGAAGCCAAACATGACTATCCTCGCATCATTGTAAGACTGGAGCAAACATCACGAGATCTCAGTTCCTAGGCCACGGGTGGCGAACCTTATTGAATCAATGTGCCATTTTTTCTAAGAAAATATATGAGGCCATAGAGGTGCCCCCATTTAATTCCAACCATAATAATACCTATTAATTATTATTATAATAATTACAATGAAAATTCCCACCGGTGTTCCAAGAGCCGCAGTAGCCCGGAGGGCGATTTAGCCAAGTACTTTCTGATCGGATTGGGCAGGGGCGGGCTGAGTAGCGGATAGTTTGAACTAAAAATGCAAACCGTTTTGATCCGTGGCGTGCCCAAAGTATTGTTTCGTATGCCATCATTGGCACGCATGCCATTGGTTCGCCATCTAGGCAAACCACTAGTTATAATGAGACAAACAGGATTTTATAAAAATATTTATTTCCCATAGGTTTGACATCCTATGTTGCATGCAAGGCTCTAAGATAGAGAACCCCGCGGCGGAGGGCACAGAAGGCGCCCTCTACAACTTGTTCAAGCAAGTGTACGTGCCTTTCCTGATGAAGAGAGAAGTCAGGGCGGCTGTTATGATCATTTTCTTCGCCTGGCTCTGTTCTTCTGTCGCTGTAAGTATTATTTTACTTTACTAACAGAGCATTTGTGGTCTGGCGGTAGCGGCTCCGCCTTCCGACCCTGAGGTCGTAGGTTTAAAACCAGTCGTTCACCAATGAGTGCCAGGACTCTCAAACGGTGAAGGAAAACATTGTAAGGAGACCGACATTTCGTAGAACCTAAAAAGTTCAAAACACATGTCGTGTCGAGTCTCTTTGAGGAGCACTTTTAAATCCTTTCACCACACTATTTCGAAAGAACTAGTGATTTGACAAGAAAAAGAAGAAGTAAACTACAGTTACGGTAGTCATCCTTACGGATCTTAAGTACATTAATATTTTCTTCTTTTCTACACTCGGTTTGCAAGAAACCAAGGTGATATATATTTATATAGCTGGTGCCCGCGACTTCGCGATATATTTTGGACAATTCACACAATATCTGTATAAATTGTAGCCTATGTGTTATTCTGTTGTATAAGCTATATTATTGTAAAGTTTCATTAACATCTATTCAGTAGTTTTTACGTGAAAGAGTAACAAACATCCATCCATCCATACTTACAAACTTTCGCGTTTATAATATTAATAGGATATGTTCCTAATACCACTTTTTAATGGATCAGCAGCCTAACATCAGGACCACCTGATGTTAAGTGGTAACCATCACCTGCGTGGCATGCCAAGTAATGCCCTAAACTACTATTATTATATCTACCACTAATATTTCCCTAGGTGGCACCCCACATAGAGATCGGACTGGACCAGGAATTGTCCATGCCCCAAGACAGCTTCCAACTGAAGTACTTCCAACATCTGAACCGTTACCTGAACATCGGCCCGCCCGTCTACTTCGTGGTCACGGAAGGATTGGACTACTCGGATCGAGGGACGCAAAATATGATATGCGGCACGCGGTTTTGTAGGCAAGACAGTGTTGCTATGCAATTGTACTCAGGTGAGTTATTTGTCATTACGACTATAATTATAGAATTAATGTTTTAAGGGCTGTTTTATATTCCCTGTCTTTTTATAAGTTATTAAGAAATGGCAACATTTACATTAACAACAATCATCACAAAGGGATGGCAACATTCCTTTGTGTTATTTAGTCAGAATTGCGTTGTTATTATTTTGAATTCATTAATAAAATAAGCTAAATTCTCCACCGAGCATTAATTTTCGCCACCGGTAATTAATTCTCGCCACCGGTCATTAATTCTCGCCACCGGTCATTTGTGGCCTATACTGCAAAAGCATACAAACAAGAAAATAATTGAATTTTAAATTTATTGTAACCAAGATCGTGATATTTCAATCAAATAATATTATAAGATTAAAATACCCTTGAAAAAGTATTGTGTCATCAAAAGATCAACTATTTCGTAATTTAAGAAGACAACGAATTATCGTTGTCTTCATAACATTAGATATTCATAGTATTTTAACAATAACATTAGTTATTCATAGTATTTTAGTCATGCACTCAGTATTTCAGTCAATGAGTATCCGTTTTTTACTCATATGTTACATTTTATACACCTATAGATCTGTGGTTTTTTTCGTTAAATAAATAACTTTTATTTCAGCATCGAAAATGCCCAACGAGACTTACCTATCGCAGCCGCCGAACTCGTGGCTTGACGATTTCTTCGACTGGACTGCCATATCGGATTGCTGTCACTACTTCCCTGGAAACAACAGCTTCTGTCCGAGCGATGGTGAGTCTTATTTATTAGATGTTACGGTATAAACTTGTATGTCCCTTAAGTCAGGATCAGTTGGTTTGTTTTTGGCATACGTAAAGCTATACCACATCGTTTTACACTAACGTAACTATAAAAAAACTGGCGAGATGTTATGGCTTGGGTCCGTATTTGTTTTGGTCTCTATTATACAGAACTTATAAACATTGTCAAAAGATAATCAGAGTTTAAACTACTAAATTTTTTTTTTACTATCTCTTTACCAATGTATATAATAACAAACAATGATAGGGATTCCTTTGAGCAATCACCTAGCCTTAAGACGTTGCAAAGTGATCTTGTGATTCAATTGAACTAATACCTAATGACTTTGACATTGTTTCAACTTGAAAAACGTTAATAAGTAACATCATATAAAGTTATGTATGCAAATTTTGAATATATATCGTCTTCAGACTTCACTAGGCCGAAGCAAGGCTTTGCCGGTGCTGTCAATTGAATTTGAATGATATACAACGTGTGACATAATACCCCTATAACCCCGGATACAGGATATTCTACAGGTCATGGTGAATAACTTTTGTTCTACGACTTTTGGAATTTTGAAGGTTTTCATTCCTGGAATGCCTCTTAAACTTTCTTCCAATATGAAACTAAACACATCATGAGGCAGCCCTACTCACATCTCTTGGTCTTTGCCAAAGACTCTTTGGCCATATAGGGGTATTATGGCACACGTTGTATAAGTACCTACTGTTTTGAAATGTTATAAAATAGGGTTGCTGACTAGTGTTATTCTTCCAGCGAACTTGTCCCCTCCGTGTCCGCGTTGCAACATCTCGCTGGTGGGGTCGGAGCTCCGACCTTCTCGCGCTGACTTCAACCGCTTCGTGCCCTACTTCCTGCAAGACAACCCGTCGCCCACCAGCGGCTGTGTGAAGGGAGGGCACGCGGCCTACGCACGCGCCGTCAACTATCACATGTTCAACAAGACACAGGCTAAGCTCGGCGCTACCTACTATCAGGGTAAGTATAGTGTCCACTTTCCTCCAGCGTTCTTTTTACATGACGCGACCTATATCTAATTCATAGTTTGAGAGTGAGAGCACTGGTGGTCTAATGGTAGCGGCCCCCGCCTTCCGATCCTAATACTGCGTATACATTTAGACATTCGCGCCGCCATTCGCGTGGGCGGAAATGTTGCCGTCCCATTCTCGCATTGGCCAAGTCTCTGCGCATGTCTCTGCACATTTCCACGGACATGAGCTGAGTGTTAACGGGGTAAAAGGTCGTGGGTAAATCCGGTCTTGAACTAATGAGTTTTTCTGTTCAAAAATGTATTTGAACAGTGCCAGTACTCTCAAACCATGAAGGAAAACATCGTGAAGAAACCGGCATGTCATAATACCCAAAATGTTAGTAGGTATAGTCTTATTCTTTTCAGATCTCTTGGCGCCTAAGATAGTTAATGATTACATATTTTATCACATGCCGTTTATTAGATTATGTTTGTCTCCCCAGGATACCACACAGTACTTAAGACAAGCCTGGACTACTACTCCTCGCTCCGAGGCGCGCGCGACGTGGCTGCCAACCTCACAGAAACCCTCAACAGAAACCTGAGGGAACAAGGACTGAACACAACAGTCAATGTGTTCCCGTACTCAGTCTTTTACGTCTTCTACGAACAGTATCTGACGATGTGGCCCGATACGTTGAAGTCTATGGGCATATCTGTCATGTCTATATTCATTGTCACATTCTTGCTAATGGGATTCGATCTGTTCTCGGCATTAGTGAGTAACTTAGTTTGTTTTATTTTTATTTAGGTTTTATGTTGTAAATTCGAGTCACCTAGCTTTATGACGTTTCAAAGTGATCCTTGTGATTTTATTTAATAAATACCTTTTGACTTTGATTATATTATTTTGTAACAAGGATCTTGATTCTGGCATCTAGATTCATTAATTGAATAAATATATTTTGACATATATGGCAAAGAACTTCTCAAATGGGAATGAACTTCGTTTCCACAAACTGACTGTAGTAAACAATAATTTAGTTTTTTTTTAAATTAAATTTTTACTACTTGCTAATGGAACAAGCAGGCAAGTCTCGCACGATAGGAACATGCCTTACGATGCACTATCCTGCATCCATCAACTTGAGGCATACAGACTCCTCATGTGCCTGTAATTTCTGTAACGTGATGTAATAATGTGTATATTTCCTCAGGTGGTGGTGATTACCATAACGATGATTGTGGTAAACATCGGCGGTCTCATGTACTGGTGGGGAATCAGCCTCAACGCAGTCTCTCTCGTCAACTTGGTAAGATAACATGAACATTGTAATTGCTATAGGTAGGTCAGTTGGTAGTAGCTCTGCTTTCTGTTCTGTAGGCCGTGGGTTCGATCCCCACCGAGAACAAACATTTGTGTGATGAACATTGATGTTTGTTCTCTGTCTGGGTGTTATATAATATTATAAGTATGTATTTACAAAAAAAAAAGTATATAAGTAATATATCAGTTATCTGGTTCCCATATCACAAGCTTTGGCTTAGTTTGGGGCTAGATAGTGCTGCGTGGAAAGTCCACCAATATTTATTTATTTATTTATTTATAATTGTTCGTCCACAGGTAATGGCCGTGGGCATAGCCGTGGAGTTCTGCTCGCACCTGGTGCACAGCTTCAGCGTGTCGTACGGACGCTCGCGCATCGCGCGCGCCGCCGACTCGCTGACGCGCATGGGCTCCTCCGTGCTCTCCGGGATCACGCTCACCAAGTTCGGCGGGATCATCGTCTTGGGGACCGCCAAGAGTCAGATCTTCCAGGTACATTGACAACTGTTCAGATAAAAGCACGGTTGGTTGACAGCCCTAATAGCTCAGTCGGTAGAAGCTCTGCCTTCTGTGCTGTAGGACGTAGGTTTATCGCTCTCACCGAGCAACATGTTAACACTTTTATTCTTCCTGTATGTATTACTTCGTTTGCCTCATTTCTATTTGTTTTAACCTTTTAAATTTATTTTTTAATTTTACTATTGTGCTATTTCTCTGTTGATGTCGTTCTCTTTTATCTTTTTTTATATCATGTGTGTAGATTGTCCGTGGCATTACTGCACGGCCCTGACGGAAGACCAGCGTTAGTTGCTAGCCAACTGACTTATGCTGAGTCAGGGTCCGTTTTGCAGCTCTTAGGTTTTTATTTTATTAATTTAGTTCTTTTTAGTTTTAAATCTAAGTTGCGTGCAAATAAATATGTTTTCTTTCTTTCTTCTTTCTTTCAGTGGTGGTCTATTGGTAGCGGCCCCGCCTTCCGATCCTAAGGTCGTGTACTCTCAATCAATGTGAAGTGAAAGAAAACATCGTGAGGAAACCGGCATGTCGTAGAACCTAAAAAGCTCTATAACATGTGTCAAGTGCTCGAAAGGAGCCTCTTGAGGCGCACTTAAAATCCTTTCACCACACTGTGTCGAAAGAAACTAGTGACGCGACAAGAGAAAGAGACTCTCACCAAGTTTTTTTTTATACAACTAACTGATAGAACAAGCAGATGGCCCACCTGGTGTTATGTGGTAACCATCACCTATAACAAAGCATTGCCTCGTAAGTCACGCACGATAGGAACGTGCCCTACGATGCACTGCCATCAACTTGAGGCATACAGATGTTACGCCTCATGTGCCTGTAATTACACCGGTAACCACACTCTTCAAACCGAAACACAGCAACGCTGCTTGGCGGCAGAAAAAGGCGTGGTGGTAGTACTACCCCGGACGAGTCTAGAGAATATTAAGATGAAGTGGGAGCCAAAGTATCATTATGTTAAGATCTTTACTACTTCTCTCAAGATTACAAATCACTACGAGAACTAAACTATTTAATTTTGTTTGCAGGTGTTCTACTTCCGTATGTACCTCGGCATAGTGCTGTTTGGTGCGGCTCACGGACTCATCTTCCTGCCTGTTATGCTCAGCTATATCGGTAAGTACCTCGATAGTCATAGATGATGTATTATGTTGAGAGATCGGATAATCAGATGCATATTTACCTGAAGTGATTTTATGGCTAACAAATTATGGAAGCGGTTTCTTAGGATACTTTTATTAAAAATAATAATAAAATTCGGATGTATACAGGGTGCCACGTTACATGTGTACTAAGCCGAAAGGGGGTGATTCTGGGCCCCGAGGGGCGTATTACGTTGTAACAGGGCAATTGTCATTCGTTTTAGATAAAAGGTGCTTTCCATAATAGCCAACATCTCAACTTTAGGAAATATGCATCCGAATATCCGATCTCTGATTATGATATTGTACAGATGTCGCCAGTGAATAATTACTAAGCGACTACTTTACAATATCTTAAATCTGTAACAAGAAGCCCTCACAGCTCAGTTAGTAGTAGCTCTGTCTTCTGCGCTGTAGGCAGTGGGTTCGACTCCCACTGAGGAGCATATGTAATGAACAATAATGTTGTTCTGTGTCTGAGTGTTGTATTGTATCTACAAAAAAGATATAAGTATTCTAGCATCAACAGAGCACTTTTTTTTTATTGTTTCGTTTCGGCCTCGCATGCAATTGTATCGTATACTTTTAAATGCACTAATTTTTTTAGACTTTCGCTTGTACATTGGACCTTGGTTTTTATATTTTACATGGCAAACTAATATATCCCTCATGATTCTAAAAATATTCTACGTTGAATCAAACTAAATATTCCTCTTGTGTCTTGTGTTGCCAGGTAATAAAACGTTTTAAGATAGGTATTGTTTTTTTTAAGACGGTAAGGCTAAGGCCCTTATTCATATTGGACTCCTCCACTAGCTAAAATGGCCGCCATCTTTTTTTACTGTCATGAAAGTGACAGTGACACGAATATTTTATAGGGCGGCTTTAACGTGTCAGGGAATATGAATAAGAGTTTTATTTTCGGAAAAATAAGCTTTCTTTTAACCCATCATTGTGCCATTACTAACACGAAGGTAAGAAATATGTGATTTTACCAAAAGGGCGCGGGAAAGACATTTGGCATTGTTATGTTTTGTATTTATATATATTAATAAATATTGGTGCACATTCCAGACATATAAATAGCTTTCTCCTGCGGCTTCGCTTGCGTGGTAATTGCTAACATTAATATTTAAGGCATTTATTAATTCCAGTTATTTTTTGGGTAAAAAATCTAGGTTAAACTATATCTATGCTAAGTTTCATAAAAATCGATCCAGCTATTTCAATGTGACTAAATTAATATACAAACGTCTAAAATCTAAGCTTTCGCATTTATAATTTAAGTGGAGTGGTATTTGCTGTATATAATTATTTTTATAGATAATTTCAATAAGCTCTTTACAATTTGTTCAATACTGACAAACCTAAGTGCTTCAGGCAACCAACAACATCGGAAAATATTCAAAACAAAATGGCGGTTTGGCTATTCGAATAGTATCGAATTTTGTTTATTGATTAACTTTTATTGGCTTTGTATCTATCGCTTGTTTAAAATCTGCACCCAGAATCATATTTATTTTAAAACTTTTTTTATAAGATTCAGATTAAGATACGTAATTAATTTGAATTACGGAATGTAAGCACAAAATATAAGCCGCTATTTATTCATAACACACTCGTATATTTATCAATGTGACATAGCTTTGGTAAAAGGTGCATAAATCTTAAAACAGCTATAGAATTGCCATTCAAAATTGTACCTTCAGGCAGGTGAATTGAGTCCAATTTGCAGGTTCACCGGTCAACAAACAGAAGCTAGCCAACCAGATGTTGCGTGGAAAGGAGGCGCCCGTGGCGGAAACTTCGCTCACTCGAGTAAGAGACGGCGATATACAAGCTTACCGGCATTACAACTTTGACTCGCTACTTGCGTGAGCTTCGAACTTGCGAGAATGGACTTTAAAGGGTTGACTTGACAACCGTTAAAGCACTACTCGCATATTGCAACATTTTTAATTATATAAAATCACCGAAATTATTTTTAGAGCGTCGCAATCAATCAAGTTGTGCGAAAAAACGTACACAGTTCAGCAAAAATATACAAAAGTTCAATACCTACCTGCCTGAAATGTATAAAACAGCTTTTTTTTTTCGCGTTCACAGTGTTGGTTCCTTAGAAAAAGTTATTCATATTTATGGGTACTTTAGCCCCCTGAAGTTTTAAGTACAAGTATTGGAACACCTTGTATATAACAACTACACTATTTACACCTTACCTTGTATAGGTTTAAAAGATTTTATTAATTTTGTTTTTTTGTCTTATATTTTTTGTCTCGCCTAATTACTGCCTTACGATTGAATAAATAAGTAGGAAAATTTGTTTGGAGCATAATTTATATTTTTGCTGACCTGTGTGCAATGTTGTTTCACACAACTTGCATGATTGCGATTTTTCTTAAATTAGTTAAGTGATTTTATATCTTTCGAAATGTTGTAATGTGTGAGCGAGAAGTACATTAGCGGTAGTCATCGCCTTAACACCAGTGAATAGCGTCCATTATGGAACAGAGTGTAAGCTTGCATTGTGACATCTCCGAGTTCAAATTTAGTAAACTGACCTCTGACTACCTCCTTATACATCCTCAAAGAATCTCAAGTCGGTGCTTGGAACTAAGAGATTGAGAGCACGTCTACCGTGCCTGAGGATTAAAGTCGAAACCGTTTCAGTTTGCAAGCTTGCATTATTAGCTGAGAAAAATGATATAAATTAAAATAATTATTATTGCATCGTTTGTACGTGTTTTAGTATCAGTATTATTTAATTTTAACTGTAGTTTTTTTTCTCGGCTAATGATTACTTATTTACATAGTAAGTGCCTTGTTCATTCTCGTGTTTAGTTCCGTAACGCATCGGTATTTTGTATTTTTTTATGTGGGATTTTTACATTACGGCTAAAAATGTCTTGATCAAATTATAACTTACTAGCGACCCGCCCCGGCTTCGCACGGTTATTGTGGGTTATCCCTAAGAGATTATGCTTGTGTTATGCATATAAACCTTCCTCTTGAATCACTCTTTCTATAAAAAAAAACCGCATCAAAATCCGTTGCGTAGTTTTAAAGATTTAAGCATACATAGAGATATAGGGACAGAGAAAGCGACTTTGTTTTATACTATGTAGCGATACAATAAATTTGATGCTACAGAAGTTTTATTGTATTCCATTATCGAATGAGTGGGATTCGATCCCACGATGTCCCCTTGGCGGGGAGTAAGATAATTCTCCATAATAATGCGAAATATCACCCTGAAAGTTCTGTTGTTTAATTCCTTGTGCCTATGTCCTAAATGTAAAGATTCCACGTTTGACTAGACGTATTTTTGTGCCTTCTTTTCAACCCCTATTTAACCCTCTTGCAATGCTTCGGTGGAGGTGAAATAACTATTAACATGATTTAAAAAAATTGAGGGTAGTAAAAAGTCACAAAAATATCAAGAACATTTTCATGTTTTTAAGCATTTACTGTATTAAGCTTGCAATTTGATAATTGCACGCTTTTGAAATAAGGGTGCGGTGTACCAGTTTTGGTTACGGGCACCTAATAGATGTAATAATTTACCTACTTTTATATTTGCATGGTAAAGATTTGTTTTTGGCCCCTTTTAGACGGTTAAGTAATTATTATCCAATTTTAAACAATACTTATGTCTTCATGTGCACTCGTCTGCATCAAGATGTAATACGTTATGTAAATTTCAAATGGTGTTGTAGCATTACATTAAACATTTACAGAGTAAATCTATAAACTAGTGAATTCATCAACTGATTTCATTTATTTTTAGTTTTTGCTGTTTAATAGTTAATTTTAATGCTCTGATACCGGATAAAAAGTTATGAAGCGTACATGTTAGTGCAGCGGACTGTACTGTTATCATAAGTTATGTTTATAGGATTATCTATCTTAGAAAGTTGCCGTGCGCCGGCGCACCATTGTGTCTAGACAAGATCCACTTTCTATTAGCATTCACGTCTGTGGAAAGATAAAATAGTATGAAAGTAACTTTAGTTTGACAGATGCCAAGTTAATGTCATTTTCAGACAGTTTTACAGCTGACTTGACATAATGTGACTGACTTGACTGAAAAACTTTTTATTATTCCTCTTGACACTGATTGAGTAAAGATTGTGAAAAAAAAGACAATAGTCGAAATGAGCAAAGAGGAGATATTCCCCAGGCGTAGATGCAAATAGTACCGCGAGCGTTTTTTTTTAGTTTTTGGTATTTGGTTTTCTGAATTGCACTCCTGGATTTTGTAGCCACGAAAGCTCTAAGCGCGCCCAATAGTGGTGCTTGTAGTCAAGGGCGGATACAGGATTTTTTTCTGGGAGGGGCTAAGGGGCGGGCGGGCAAAAAAATCAACAATAACTGTCAAAATTCGCAATTCCAGCCAGAAATAGACAAAAGTTTCACTTATGTTCTTTCTGTTATTTTATTCATATATTTTAACAACTCTGATAATTTGATTTGCTTTGATGTACTGTGATGGAATCTCCACAGTACACAAAAATACCGGCTTCTTTGGGGGGGGGGGGGGGTCACGTGCCCCCGTGCCCCCATTTAAATCCGCCCTTGCTAATAGTCTCCATACAAAAACAACCTGACGATACAAAAAAAACTAAAAACAAAACTCAGCGGGTACAGAAGTGGATCTTGCCTAAGCCTCTTGCTGCGTGTCTGAAACGGGCTACCTAGGTTTGGATAACGATCATTCCTAATGTTTTCGAATTTAAAATTTATTTACTTTTAGTTTTTTAGTTTTAGCCTATTCATGTCCTTGTGTCACTGCCTTAAGCTATCAACCTGTACGTATAATAGTGTTATTCTCGAATAATTGCCGATAATGATCCGCAGAGCGCTACCTAATAATGAAACTTATTATTGAAGTATTAAAAACTATGTTCCTATCACTGGTTTATAAGATGAATACGAATATAAACCTTATCTCAATCAAGATTAGCACTACATTCGAATATCATAATGCTCTGTTGACTCAAAATTGGCTGAATCCATTATCAAAAAAAACTATGTAAGAAAACAGTACTTATTGCCACAGTACTTAAACTATCTTGTCTTAACTAAAGGTCAAAACTTGGACGATAATGTTTAGTCTTAGCAGGAACCAAATGCTCGGAACGGGCCTCTTTTAGGCGCGTTTAAAATCCTTTCACCACACTGTTTATAAAAAACTAGTGATACGTCAAAAATAAGTGTATCCAAACCCTGTAAAACTTGGGGGTAGTTTATATCATTTTTTTACTTATCATGTTATAAATCTTTTAAAAATTGCTAATATTGCAAAAATTATCATCCAAGTTTTGATTCCAATCATTTTGATTAGCGGTAAGGCAGCAGGCAAAGATTTAATTTATTTATTAACTTAATTTATCACTTTTCAATTAATACCTATTGTCATCGGCATAAGGATTAAAATCATTATCATATTGCTTGAACACTATTTGCTTTATCAATTATTGGTGTTAATAATGTATAGGCAATTTTATTTTTGTGTCGTGGAAAGAATTTACTGTCATATTTATTAATTTTTACAAGGAAAATTATGAAATACAATCATCATAGCTACATGTGGAATTAGGTGAAACGGTTAACGTAAATGCATTCATGTATGAATCTTTTTAGTAGTAGAGCTCTTTGTGAAGGGCTTTTCTGGGGTAATACTACCACCATCCCTATTTCTGCCGCCAAGCACGTAGCTGTGTTTCGGGTTCGAAGGGTGTGGTTGCCGGTGAAATTACAGGCACATGAGCCTAAGCTCTGATTTCACCATGCTGTCTTAGATTAACAAAGGATTAAAGGGCCGTTAAATATGTCAAAATGTACGCGTTTGACATTAAATGAAATACGTTTATTTAACACACACATTAGAGAGGAACACAGAAGTTAACAGATGAATTTAAAACAAGATAAAAAGAAAGAAGTAACAAAAATAACAAAATAATTATGTCTATTAGTCCTGCTCGGTGCCTAGTGAGGTTGAATTGGTTCTATCTCATCTAAGGTTAGATTTAACGGCCTGTTAATCCTTTATTAGTAACTAACAGAGCATGGTGACATCAGCTCTTACATCCGTATGCCCCAAGTTGACCGTATGCATCAGTAAGTAGTATAAAAAAAAGAAAATTAAATTACATTCGAGAGTTCAATTTCCGGGGTTGAGGTTTGGCTAAATAAATATTGGCAATGGCCGCATAATTATAAAAATATGTTTTAATATTCCAAGACAGCGATTCTTTCCACTTCACCGGTTTTGATGTAGGTATTTAGCTTTTTATTAATGCACTTGTGTATTTTTTTTTAAGTTATTTTAAATACTAACCCATTGGGTAAATTTGTAAATAATTAACCGCTTCTAATTCGGTGTCTTGTAAAATCGGTGTTGGTACAATTAACTTCAATTTATTGAAATTCCTATAAGAAGATCTGTTTTTACAGGTACGACTGTAAAACCACGCGGAAATTATGAAAAATTCTATTTATTTGCAAAAAAGTATTTAGTGTTTTTGTTGTTGTAGGATTATTTTTATTTGCTACGATCTGTATTATTCTAAAGAGATTTTTTTTAAATGCCCCTCTAAGTTCCTAATAATTTTATATTGTTTAATGTACTTACCTACTGCATAATACATTTTTGTAATAGAACAAATATATGCAAAGAATCTCTACTTAAAATAGTACTTAAACCTAGAGGGAACAGTTATCCAAAGGTAATGGCTTGTGGTATGTACCGGTTATATTATTATTGTGATAGAAATAAATGTATGTTTTTTTAATATTTTTTTTGTTTTATTTTTATTTAGCACCCTGCGCATGGTCTCTTTGAAAGCATTTTTTTGCAATGCATGAGTGCTAGCTTTTATTGTGTCATTAATTTTGCAAACTGTGTTTTTTATGTAATTAAAATTTAATGTTTTTGCATGAAAATTAATGACATTCATGAAGTGAGTAAGTAGCATTTTATATAAAACAAAATCTCGAAATTCATTTGACAGATTCTGTTAGTTTTACGCAAAGTACAGTCGCCTGAACTGAGATGGTTTAATTACAAAGTTTAAAAAAAACGTGTTCACGTTTTGTAGAACTGTCATTACTTTTGCATCGGTACCTCGAGTCCGAGTTGTTTTTCGTGTTTGATTTTCTGTTTTGAGTCTTTTTTCCCAGCAGGTTTTGTATAAAGACGCGATAAGCGCATCGGGCGTGCTTCTCGTGATTCGTGACGTGATTAATACAAAACCCGCTGGAAAAACGAATCCGAAATACGGAATACGTAATCCGAAAAACGGAAAAACATCGTCAAAAGTCGGAATAGACACTCTGGTTTGGTCTACCATACTCTATGCACATATGTATTCACATTTGCAATGCAATTGTATTCACATCTCGTAGATACGAGATGTGAATACAAGAGCAAAGATGATCAATCATGGCATTTTCACTACATATAATGTAAAGCATTAGATAGAAATATGCAAAGGTCCAATGTACAGATGACTAAAGTTTTATTTTCCTTGTCTTGCGTTATAAGGAGCTTCTGAGTCCGAACCAAAACAGCGTAAGGATATTTAATTGTTATTGCAAATTACACATTATCACGTAGGCGTAGTGTTGAGATTCACCTACAAGCAAGTGTGTACAGAAATCTGAAAATTATCAGCATTAATTATGTACTTTGTTGCTTTTCCAATGTAGTGTATTTTATACAAAAGTGATCCTAGAACATATTTTGTGCACTTAGAAACCCGAGAAAGCCCCCTAGGGCTTTCTCGGGTAGGTTTTGTCAAAAATAATTCGAAGGAATATGGGTGCTTTGCTACTTTCTTAATAAGTATTTGTTGTGATCACCTTAATGCACAATAACAAGTTAAAATATTTGGATAACTTATCAATATGGGGAGCTTCTGGATTTCAATATATTTATTATCACAAAATTGAAGGTGAGTATTATACATATTTTTTATATAATGTATCTGTAGTTTTTTCTGTGTTTTTGTGGGTAGCTTAAGCAAAATAACTTCTTAGTAACTACCTACTTGTACTTTATTTTTTTTCGAATAGCGTAAGCACATAGACACATCTTTTATATTTGTAATTTGCTTATTCATGGCTCTGTCAAATACTTATAACATAATAACGGGTTCGAGTCCCGTTGGTCACCATTGGAAATGTGTTGGTAACCATTGGAAGTCGTCGAATTGATACAAGTTCCACTATATAAAATGCAGTTAACTTGATTTGTTTTTAATAGGTACCTCTTCATCTAAATTATTATGATTACTCCTCGCTTACAAAAATAACGCCTGTTCACACCATCACCACAGATCTTTTCAGTTAAATAAAAAATCCATACTATTATTTTATATTATACAAAGTGTATCATAATAAGGCCAAAGACCAAGAGATCAGACAAAGCACTGTAATAATTTGATGCAGAGTTTGAATACTTCTTTTTCGAAATTCCCATAAAAAAATCAAATTAATATTGTCTCAGGAATTTGCAACCACCCTGTGTACGTGACCTTAGTACATACGCTATTTTAGTTTACTTATTTGTGGTAGTTCTGTTACCAATTTTATCTACAGTTACAAACAGCTGTAAATGAGGCAACCTCATGTTGTGTTACTTTCGTTTTGGAGGAAAGTTTAAGAGGCATTTCATGAATGAAAAACTTTGAAATTTTAAAAGTTTTGGAACAAAAGTCGTTCACCATGACCTGTAGAATACCCTGCTTCCGGGGCTATAGGGGTATTATGTTCACGTTGTATATTCTTGCAGCAATATGACAGAAGTGTTAGTATTTACCTATTGTGATTTTATTTTACTGAAAAGAGTCTGATCTCTACAAATACCAGAATAATACCTGAGACCTTATCACGAATTAATTTTTACATTTGTAGCGTTAACGTATCCTTTGCGATATTAGACCTTATTCCATTGTTGTTAGGGATACGAATACGTTTACACGACTAACGTCAAATTCGTGATTAGGCCACTGATGTAGAATAGTATAAGAACCTTATCTTCTACCACCAGGCATAACCCGACGCAGGGGCGTTCGTGTCTGGAACAGCGGCCCCGCCTACGGCAGTCTAGAAGACACGGAGCCCCATGCCTCAGGCAGCGGTACCGTCAATGCGTTCACTGACGAAATGTAGGCTGTGACTTAGTGCTTGACGGAAATCCATTGTGGATTAAGACTATTTCGTGCCCCAATCATGATGGAACTGGGCAAGTTTGGGCGTATCTTTTATCTGAAATCGCGCATTGATGGTTGATTCGGCTGAATGTATTTTCGTGTTTGCTAGAAAATGTGTGTGTTTAATAAATACGGACTGAAGCTAAATTTGAGTCAGGTGGAAGATAGAGCAGAAGTTAATATTGATATAAAAACTGATTTAATTCTTCATTGATCAAAACTAATCTTAATATATTATATAAAATGCTAATGTTCGTACGTGTGTCCACGGTTTTCTCTATGATCCGCAACTTCGATCAACTTCCCGTTGGGATGGCAAATACCCCTTGGTCTCCTGGTGTGCATAAGGGAGTTTGGTCGGGGTGGGTGGAAGAGGGTGGTTGTGGGGGCCGAAAATGTGGAATAATATATATCTGTCCTTCTCTAACTATACATGTTAGAGAAGGACAGAAAACTTCTGTAAAATTCTTAAAATCTCGGGAATCTCGGGAATGATCTAGAATGTTCCAGTATGTGTGCAACTGATGAAATCAATCTAGAAAGTTCTAAAGCTTTCTGGAATGATCTGGAAAGTTCCAAAAAGCCGTGCAAGTATTGTAATCGATCTAGAAAATTTCAGAAAGCTTCTGGAATGATCTAGAAAGTTCCAAAATGTGTGCAATCGATGAAATTGATCCGAAATGGTCTAGAAAATTCTAAAAAATTCTGAAATGATCTAGAAAATTCTAAAATGGTTGCAATTGTTGTAATCGAACTAGAATGTTGTAGAAAGTTTCTGAAATGATCTAGAAAATTCTAAAATGGTTTCAATTGTTGTAATCGATCTAGAATGTTTTAGAAAGCTTCTGGAAAGATCTAGAAAGTTCCAAAGATCTGCAACTGTTAAAATCGATCCGAAATGTCCTAGAACGTTTTAAAAATTTCTGGAATGGTCTAAAAAGTTCAAAAATGTCTTTATCTGTTAAAATCAATCCGAAGTGTTCTAAAAAGTTCTGAAATGATCTAGAAATTTCCAAAATGCCTACTACTTGAAGATCAAAGTACGAGTGAACAGTAATTAAACAAATTCAAGTAATTCCGAGAAACAAAAACGACCGAACTATTTGAATATTCTAGAGTGTTTTGGTACTAGAAATTTCTATATTTGACGATATATAGGTAAGTACTTGACTTTTCGTCAGTACATGCGATGTATTTTAACCCGAGCAACGCCGGGTTTCACTGCTAGTATTGATATAAAATAATCGTGTGATTAAGGCGAACACTACACGTTCATTATTTCAATCAATCCGTGATAGACGATGAGAAATTTGAAAAACTATAAAATGTGATAAATTTACTGATGTTCGATAAATATCACGATATTTTATTGATCATCAGTGAATCGGGAAGAACGTGTCACAAAGGCTATAAAAATACTATGTTAAAATTGGTTCATAAAAACTTAAATGAAATCTTCCTTCATGAAATCTGTTTTGAGCAGTTTGTCTAGATTTCTTACGGTTTTTTACCATTAAATAAAATAATGCAAGTGGATTCATCCAACGGCAACGAAATAATAATATAGTATATTATTATGTTTAGTAATAAGGTGTTAGGTAAGAGATACATATATTTTAACTTCCATTCTCCAAATAATTTCTAAATATGCAAATTATTTGACTTATAGGTAAATTATCTCGTTTGATATTTTAAATTGATATTATTATTAGATCTTAGGATTAACAATCAATTATTGAAATTATATTTAACAATTATCATATTGAATTCATGCCTCACAGAACCTAGAGGCACTTTACCAAGGTAGGTTTTCATATTTGCACCGTTCGCAAAATAACTCTGAATTTAGGCATAAGAATGACGCATTACGCAAGAACGCGAGCATTAAGGCGAAGACAAGAGCTAATGTAACGCCCGCTCGCAAATTTCGACTTTTTGAAAGATACAAAATCACTAAACACATTTTCGAAAAATCGCAAAATATAATTTTGATTTAAATGCGACAAAAATAATATTTTTGTGCCTTTTAAAGTCAATTTGACGCTAAGCTAAGTGAAGATTCTGTTTTAAGATCGGTTTTAAAGACTCTATGTAGCATTTTTATTAAGCTAGCTATGCTTGTATTGTATAATATACGTATGTACTTACTATAATGTTTTTCAAGAAAATAATCAAAAAACTTTTTGATAAATATTAATTGTAACAATGTTAAATTGGAATATGCAAGGTCTTTTTACCATATTGTTGAAACATGGTGTATCATCATATACGCATATAAATGAATCGGGTTTATCTATTGGTGAAAAAAAAGATTAAGAGTCGATTACTAATGTTGACATCTCAAAAATTAATTTCCTTTGGGCTACTTAAGTGTTATTGCATAACGATTACCTTTACCACCAAACGTAGGAGGTATACACGGGTACAGATCAATCTACACAAAGCCAAAGAAAAATTACGCTTATTACAAGGACAAGAGCGAGGAGTGTACCTATATTCTGATTCGTTCAGTGTACCGTACGTGATTTTCTTACAGCACGCCCTATTTGTGGTAAAATTGAATGATGTATTCAATATAGCGTAATTATGGATCGCCTACATTTTATGAATCTTCTTATCTAAATAAATAATAGAAAAATATTTTTCATTATGCTTTTAGAATCCGCTCTATAAGTTATGCGTATATTTTGATATAATTACTCTGTTTTTTTCTAAACGTATTCTCCTTTCAGCGTAGCGACTCGCGGCTGTGTTCATTATCTATGTACAGTTAACATCAGCAGTTGATGACTTTTTCAGAACTTCTTAATTTTTCATTGACTTTAATAATACCTAACTTATGTAGTTAGGTAGGTACCTACTTTGAAGTAAGCGTTTTTACTTCGGAGTGATAGGGTAGATTGAGAATAAACTAAATTAATAAAATGTCAGTCATACTTGGATATAAACTTTGAAACTTAACTTGTGAAACTTTGTATGATTAATTTACTTTTGATGTTTACTGTACAGTCAGCTGCATTAAGATGTACCATCATCATAACTTAACATTAATAAACTGTTACACAGCAAAAACTCAAAAGTTATTTGAAATTAGTTGCAGAATTCTTATAACTTCTTTCTTTCTTTTTATTTTATTTATTAAACTAGCTAGCCCTCGACTTCGTCTGCGCAGGATCTTTACAAATTGTAGCCTATGTGTTATTCTGATGTATAAGCTATATTAGTGTAAAATTTCATTAAAATCCATTTAGTAGTTTTTACGTGAAAGAGTAACAAACATCCATACTTACAAATTTTCGCGTTTATAATATTAGTAGGATTTGCCGTGAACCCGAGAAGTCTACAAACTAACGAAGCGGAAGACCCAGCTCATGAGGGTTGTGCAGTTGGCATCACAGCAAAATGTCAGCTTTAAGTCCTCTATAGTGACAGTGCCAACTGCTCGTCTTTCGACCTTCACAGAGTTTTGGCTCTACAAGTACAGACTTTGGCGCTACTGTGGGCGCCTGCGAGACGCCGTAAACTGCGAAATACGATCCGTGTTAAGGCGATGACAAGTGCTAATGGCGGCGAGGTCTGCGAAATGTAGCTGCCAACATTGGATGAGAAGAGCAGAAAACCGGGCTCAGTGGCATGTCTTAAGAGAGACTTACGTCCAGCAGTTAACTCACATAAGTTGATGATGATGAAGTACCAATGTACCTCTCGCTCGCACGTTTCGACATGTTGCAAGATATAAAATTAAATAACTCATTTTTGAAAAATCGCAATAGCCAAGTTGTGTTGAATCACATTGCACACTGCTTGGTAAACATTTTATTTTGAGCGATACAAGCTTTCCTACTAAAAAGTTTTCTTTACGAGTTTTCGATGCAAACTTTGAGTAGGTCAAAAATTTGTTCATTGATTTTATATCTTTCAAAATGTTGAAACGTGCGAGCGAGAGGTACATTAGCAGCTTTCAACGCCTACATTTTAATTTATAAAGAACTCAATTGTATATGTATATTACCTAGAAAAGTTGCCTGAAATTTTTTAAATTAAAATATTCTTATTGTTAAGCTGTGACACCGTTTTTAAAGTTATTAATACATCTTAGTGCAGACAATGACTTGGTGTTGACCTAAAAATAAGCTGAAATATCGTTGCTAAAAGCTTAAATCAGCTGGTATTATGTAAGAGGCTATATCAAGTGAAAATGTGTTAGACTTATAAGCTTAGTGGGCTTTAAAAGCAAGCTAACAAAATTACGTTATTTATAAAATATGAAAAAAGTAGGTAAGTAATTATAATTAAATAAGCATAGATTGTAATTGAAGTTCATATGACATCGTCATTGAAGATAGATTATAATATAAGACTTCGTTCTTATCAAAAGCTGAATAAAGCAGGTAAATTGATTAGATAATAAGGTACTACTTGTACCAATAGGTTATTTGTCATTCCAAATAGGGGCCGTCCGTTAATCACGTGATATTTTTTTAGCATTTTTTACCCCCCCTCCACATTTTTACACATTTTTTAACCCCCCCTTAGTGATACGTTGTGAGGTTTAAGACTAACCAACGACGAGTCAAGGTCTACACGCCGCTTTTCGGTTTATAAATCACACGTTTGACGAAAAAATAAATACACGTGATATCTGAAGCACCCCCCTCCCCATTTGTGATATTTCGTGATTTTTGCTAATTCCCCTCCCCCCTTTCAAGCCTCACGTGATTAAGGCGAAGACAAGAGCTAATGTGACTCTCGCTCGCACGTTTCGACATGTTGAAAGATATAAAATCACTAAAGTCATTTTCGAAAAATCGCAATCAACCATTTTGTGTGCAATCATATTGCACACAGTTTAGTAAAAATTTCATTTTGATCGATACATGTTCTCCTACTCAAAAGTTCGCTTTACTAGTTTTCGTACATAAGCAAACTTTTAAGTAGGAAAACTTGAATCGATCAAAATGAAATTTTTACTAAACTGTGTGCAATGTGATTGCACACAAAATGGTTGATTGCGGTTTTTCGAAAATGACTTTAGTGATTTTATATCTTTCAACATGTCGAAACGTGCGAGCGAGAAGTTGTTTGATAGTTTTCAGCCCCTTAATGGACGGTCCCATAGGAGTTTGAGCTCCAGTGTGGATAGTTTTAAGGATGTTTTTCTTATAGTTCATTGATGTTTTTTACCATTGACCAATTCAATTTAGAAATACATACACGATTTAAATTGAAAATTCTACTAAATCTCTGTGTGTTACATGTTTGTGTATAAAACTGATATTATAGTTATTGTATATAAAAATATAATATCAGATATGTGCTTAGATATTATATGTGTTAAAAAATGATATTCTTACGAATAGATACCTAATTAATTGTTGTGAATGTAATTACTCCCTTACTTATTTAAATATAGATAGGTAGGTGACACTCGAGCACTCCTGTTATCTGATTCGTAACGATGTAGGTAAAAACATTGTAAAATTAAATACAAATTTAAACAGCTCAAGACTTTGATCCCCAGGCACGGTAGATATCCCTTCAGATCTCTCAGTAGATTAAGATTCTTTGATGATGTTTAAAAGTGGGTAGTCAGAGCTACGTCTAAATATTACATTTGACACATACCCCAATTTGAATAACTGCCTATTTAAAACTATATTGTTAAAGCAATATTTTTTTATTAAGTAAGAAAAAACACTAACGGCCGGTTTCTGAAAGCTCGATCAAACCTAATCAGATGTCTATTTGATGTAATAGCTGAAATAGCTAGTGATTTGACATCTGATTACGTTCGATCGAGCTTTCAGAAACCGGCCGTTAGTATGGCATTGATTAAGTCGCATGTTGCTAAAATATTCAATTAAATATTTTTCGTTTCCCAGATTCATGTCTCATAATTTCAGTAGATATTTACTATTATATTTGTTACGTCCTTTATTGTTTATTTGTAAGGGAGTTGTGATGAATTTTATTAATAAATGATTATCACCTGACTATAAAATGTATTTTTAATCATAAATACGAAAAGCCTGAATCCTACATTTAATATTTAAACTTTATTGGTTCAAAAATAATGATATATTCATTATAACAGATTAAATAAAAACGTAAAAATACTTTTTTTTTTCAGTTCCTGATCTTTTACTTGTTAACAGATTAAATAAAAACCTACAAAATACTTTTTTTTCAGTTCTTGATCTTTTACTGTTTACTAGTGTCTTTCGAAACAAGTGTAGCGTCCTCAGAAAGGCTCCTTTCGAGCAATTGACACATGTTTTGGGGCTTTTTATTTTCTACGACTAGGTAAAGAATGTATTACAAACATATACAAAAAAAGATTCCAGTTAACCAATTCTTTATTTATAGATAAAGTTAATATTTACATTTCAGCGATGACTAGATTCATTTTGTATGTTGAGCCTCATTCTTGCATAACCCTTAAAATATAGTGTTGTGTGTAACTGTCCTTATAATAATAAATCGAATGGAAACAATGGTATAATGTATTTCGATAAAAATAGTGCTAAATTTTCTGACGTCATTATTTCCAACCGATTTAAATCTTCTTCATATTAAAACTTAAAACTAAAACATTGTACAGTCGATGAAGAAAGTGCTAGATTGAGTATACAAGTCGCCACTTTCTTCCTGAGAGTACTTTAACATATTATGAATAAGTATACCTAACATAAGTCCACGTATTATCACAATTATAAACATACAGACAGGAGTACCATTTATTATTTGAGTATTAACATTCCAGTCTATAGAGAAACAAACAAATAATAGCAAAAAAAACTAAGTCAATACTAAACCCATAGACTAAATAGTATATTCATAACAGTAGAAGTATGTAGTTCAAACAACCAGTTAAATAGTACAACTATGTACAGTCTGCTACTCTAGAATGTATAAAATTATTAATTTCAAGTTACATCGCAGCAGCAATGGACATTTGGACCTAAAAAGTTCTAAAACAGTTTAAAGTGCTCGAAAGGAGCCTCTTTGGGGCACAATTAAAATCCTTTCACCACACTGTTTCAAATACACCACGCAAATACAAAAACTTACCGAACTTTAGCAACTGATTTTGAGATTAAGTTTTTAATCTGTAAACGTCCATTGCAATACGACGACACTGCTATGAAAGTAACGAATTGTACACATTCTAGTGCAGCTGACAGTACTATAAATAAATTAAAACTCATTTGTGTAAAAACAAGTATCTACTCATCAATGATATGACATTATCAGAACTCGATTGTTTTTTAATTACTCCATCTTACGAATAACATGGGAGTGTTTTTCGTAGGTGACGGAAATATAGTAACTAGGTAACTGTGGATGATGCTTAACGGACTGCAAGGACCCGTATTCGAAAACAACGGTCAATACACAAGCACAGCGTCGGACTGGCCCCCACGGGCCTGGCTTGCGGGGCTTATGGCATCCGTAGGATAGGAGGCTTGGTCCCAGCTCTTGCGATTTAATGTAAAAATAGATCAGATAGTTCGTTCATACAATTAGAGAGAATTGAAATAGAAAAACTCGAAAATGTTTTAACCTGAGCAAGCCATCCCCTGAAACTAGTTTTGAATTTTTTTCTGAACGTCAATAACTTTTGATCGAATCAACTTATTTAGACGTGTATCATTATAGCGTAATGCATACATTATCCCATCTACCATAATCTAGTCTCGGGCCCCGGGCTTGTGGTCAGCCACCTCGGCCCTTTCCGATCCTGCACAAGCATAGTACATATGTACGTAGGTTTACAAGCGTACCTAATAGAGCATTGTTTTATAATAAGGCCCTAGGCCCTTACACTTTCAATTAAGGTGAGGACTACCTAACGCTGATATATTTCTCGCTTACAAATTTAAAATTGTTGAAATGTGCGAGCGAGAAGTTGTTTGACGGTTGTCAGCCTTAAGTTGTTAAAATCTTTTTTTTTTATGTAAAAGACAGACAAACGGGCTTACGGCCCAACTGATGGTAAGTGGTCACCGTTGCCCATAGACACCAACTACATAACACCAGAGGCGTTGTCTATCCTGAGGGATTTCTCTTTCAAATGTTACTTGCTTTGGAATATTGAATTTCATTTACAAAAAAGTAAGTCCCATAACAGTTACAATCACCGAGTTCATTATCATAAGTATATCTAGAGCTCATACTTAAAGGTTCTTAGTACGTGTAGACTACATATCCAGGGGTCCAAAGAGGTTCTTCGCTTGGCAGTCTTCACGGTCGCCGAGGAACTGCGCGAAGAGTTCCTGGTACCTCGATAGAGTTAGACCGCCTTTTTTTCTGTCGTCATCCTGGAACCGAAATAAGAATTTTACTACAAGCAGATGACCCATCTGATTTTATAGGTAACCAGCTAAAACAAACCATTGCCTCTACCCTATGCGTCCATCAACCTTAGGCATACAGATGATAAGCCTCATGTGCCTGTAATTACATCGGCAACGACACTCTTCAAACCGAAACACAGCGAAGCTGCTTGGCTGAAGAAATAGGCATGGTGGTAGTACTTCCCCGGACGAGTAAACAAAGTGCTCTACTACTCTTAACACCCACAGTAAATTGTATAAAATCTGAATTATTAACTTTAAATTCAAATGATATTTATTGTATTCAAGAAGATCATAAGTAAAATATAATTTCAACATGAACCCGGTACGGCACGACAATTATCCGCTAGGCTAGGCTTCTTATATTATTTCTTAATAATAATATGCACAGATCATATATTTTTCTATCTCTATAGACATTTAAACGTTCATCAGTTTATAATAATAATGTTCTCAACATCTTGAATAATCCGGCTATTTCCAGAATTATAATTTAAGCTTCCGTATAGGATTTCGCAATATTGTAGAATGTTAGAATTTCTATTAGGTGTGGTGTGGAGGAAATGTGGTTACCACATTGGAACGTCTTTGGACTACACGCCGCCGGTTTCTGTCGAATAGTTAGGAAACTGAAAAGTGAAACAGCTTTACGACTTTAAATCCTGAGGCACGGTAGATATCCCCACAGATCCCCCCCCATATTTTAAAGGATGTTTAAGGGGGTAGTAAGAGGTAAGTGAAAATATTACCTACATAATAGGGCACAACATTTAGCAGTAAGTTGCAAACATGGTTAGGAAGTACGTGCGTTTAAGTTTGTTTAATGTTAACCATCACTCTTAATACAACTAACGGCCGGTTTCTGAAAGCTCGATCAAAACTAATCGGATGTCAAGTCTCACCATTTCACCTATTCGAATCAGATAGATCGAATCATCATCAATACATCGAATTAGATAGAGACAGCAAGTGAATTGACATCTGATTAGTTTTGATCGGGCTTTCAGAAACCGGCCGTAAGCTGCTAGTAAGGACTGAACGGATAGCCTAATAAGTAGGTAGATAATCTCAAAACTGTCTAATAAATTGTTTATATTCCAGTCATAGACTATTGAGTGTATAAATGTGTTCCAATACTTGTGCTCAAAACTTCAGGGGGCTAAAGTAAAAATCATCAATATGAATAACTTTTTCTAAGGAAACAACACTGTGAACGCGAAAAAAAACAGCTGTTTCATACATTAGCCAGGTAGGTATTGAACTTTTGTATGAAACAGCTGTTTTTTTCGCTTTCACAGTGTTGCTTATTCATATTGATGGGTACTTTAGTCCCATGAAGTTTTAATTACAAGTATTGGAACACCTTGTATATGTTCTTCTTTCATAAAATTTCAGAGGGATTCCTTTTTTTTATTATTTTGTTATTAGTTATCATTTATTGAGTGTGGTTCTTCATTCAAAGAATTCCAGAGGGATTTCCAGAATCGGACGCTTGTGCTCCTTAACGTTAGAGTAGTTGACTCCGTGCCAAAAGAAAAGCTCGTTTGTATTCTATTTGGCGTGTTGCATAATTTTATTTCGTTCAATGCACACATCGGAATAGTTTACTTATTTTTAGCATCTTTGTGATGTAGAGATAGTGATCGTTATAAAGTTGATTTGTTTTTAGAAAATTGTCTTTTGTAATGACAATTGACGGTTTATTTTTAAATGGGATTTGGAACGTACAGTGGTTTGTTATTGATTGTACCTACCTACTCTATAGGTAATATTACACCAGTTATTTCAATTGTCATCGTTAGGCAACCATCTTTAGTATGCAGTAAATTAATTTATGTTTTATGATCACCTAGAACTTTTATTGCGGCTTGTTCATGATTAGTTAATCGCTCTCTAGTCTGATCTTGCAGGTAATAAATTAATTGATTTATTATAAATAGGAACGCCAACAGCGATATGTATAGTTACAGCTTTAGGACTATCGAATTATTGTCTTTGACTGATACATACTACAATAAAGGCGGATCAACATTTTCATTAGGTATTATTTGACCTAATTGATCGAGTGAGCGAAGCGAACAAAGATCTTAGTTTCAACTTGGGCGATTTGGCATTTTATGTATGTATGTATGTATGTATGTATGTATGTTTGTCTGGCGATAACTCTAGAACCGTTGATCCGATCTGCATGAAATTTGATATGTTGATAGCTTGTACTTGAGAAATTTACTGGTAAGTATATGAGTAAAATCGGATGAAGGGTTTTTGAGATATGGGGTTTTTTAAGGGAACAAAAATAAAAAAAGTTACATAAAAAAATCAAGTTACATGTCATATGAAAGGGCTTTGTTTGGACACTCCAAAACAATTTTTACTTTTTTTTTCAGACGCTCGGTTTTTAAATAAATGAAAAAAAAATAAATTAACATAACCAGCGATCCAAGAGCTCCCATCTCTAAGAGTTTCGTTGACATCAAGGTTTTTCTACTGGTCGGTCAGTTCCTTTGCTTTTTCTTATTTTTTTTTCTTGAAATAAATTAAGGAGGTACTCAGTTCTCATAAAATGGTGACGACGACCAGGTCTAATGATGGAGCCAAGGTCTGTTCAACGGAACTCTTCAATAAATAGGCCAATAGAGTTGAAACTTGGTTACCATACCAAGTTAGTAGGCGGTAGTCAGAAAAAAGTCCAAAGACAATGTTTGGACTTGCCTCTGACTACTACCTACTCAAAGTTTTGTTGCGTTCGTCGGGTCGCATCACGAGATCTCAGTTCGGGGCGAACTACTAGTATTTATTAATTTAAAGCAATATATAATAAGAAATATCATCGAAAATTGGTTGGATACAGTATGGAAAGCAAGAGAGCCGGCGTCATCAGATGATCTAGATATGTTCCACTTTTTTCTACGGAACACGTCGTCGCCGGTAAAATCTTCAACTTTCAAACAATGTTTATATCCGCGGGCGTTTTTCGCAACCAGAAAGTGGATCTTGTCCCCATCACGCATTCCACAGATTCCCACCATGACTGAACCTATGTTACTGCAATGCTACCATTACCATTAGAACCGAATGGAGCATCGCATCGCGAAAGCCACTACGAATTTAAATCCGGAATAACTACGTCTGTACTTTCTCTGTCGAGAGTTAAAAGAAGAAATCTTCTTTTTCTTTTGAATCAACGATCATCAAATGCTCATAATCTACGAGCCATAGTTGGCAACATCCAGAGTACCTACTGTTAGTGCTGGTCATACATTTTTAATTATACAGGAATGAAGGCAGGATGGACACTCAAGCACATGTGGCATAGAGGAAGAAAATATACTAACAGATGACTATGACAAATCCAGGAAAAGATCTGTGAACATAATTACGAATGCCAATAATGTTATAGTAAACTAAACGCTTTATTTACAGTTCTAGAAATACCTACTAACCAGCGCGAGGGGCTTGGCAACTATTCGAATATTAATGTAATTGACATGGCCACACGGATCAACCTAAAAATTCGGGTCTTTAATCGTTTCGCTTTGGATTTGGTGATTACCTAAGTTATTATTTTTGTTCCTGATCGCTCAATCGGTTTAAAATGGATAGGTTGACACTGAAATTATATTCTTCTGTTTGGTCATTATGGCTTACAACAACTGCCGGTTACATGCTATGATGGTCTTAGCATCCACTGGTTATACATCGTCCAGGCAAATTCTAACTCATGCCCTTATTGACAAGATGGTGTACCTTAGTACCTTCATGGGATTTAGAGGTTTATTGTCATAATCCCCACTAAGTCATGTCTCCTCCAGTGGGGATTATACCTAGCCTTGCCCAGTACCTAACCTGCTTAAGGGGCTGACAACCATCAAACAACTTCTCGCTCGCACGTTTCGACATGTTAAAAGTTATAAAATCACTAAACTCATTTTCGAAAAATCGCAATCAACCATCACATTGCACACAGTTCAGTAAAAATTTCATTTTGATCGATACAAGTTCTCCTACTTAAAAGTTTGCTTTACTAGTTTTCGTACATAAGCGAAACGTGCGAGCGAGAGTCACATTAGCTCTTGTCTTCGCCTTAAGCCATTCTCTTACGTACCCACGTAATACTTAAATGGTTTTGACTTTCCACACAGCATTACCTAGCTAACTAAGCAAAGCTTGTAATATCGGAACAAGATAACTGATATATTACTTATACTTTTTTTTTATAAATACATACTTATAATAGATAATAACACCCAGATAGAGAACATACATCTATGTTTATCACACAAATCTTTGTTCTCGGTGGGGATCGAAACCCCCGGCCTACAGCACAGAAGGCAGAGCTACTACCAACTGAGCTGTGAAGGCTGATCTGGAGATATCTCGAACGAATGGAAACTAGACTAGATAATTATAAAAAAAAAGTACTATGAACACGCTGCCTACACTCCACTAGTCTTGAATACTCGTAAATCATGTTTTACGAATGACTCAATAAAATAACCGTGGCAGTCGAGGCGTTTCTTTCTGTATCACTTAACGAAGAAAATATAAAGATTACACGATGCTAATTGCATGTTCTCTTGATCGCAGCTAATTCGCTTTTTTGTCAAGCACTTTGGAAATTTATTACCTACTAAGTTTATTGAACTGCTGTTGTTTTGTTAAAAGAAGCACTAATAAAGAACAGGGGTAAAAATGTTGTAAAAAAATAACACCTTACACCAAACACCAAAAATAGCTGATGGAACAAGCAGATGGCCCAGCAGGGATTAAATTCGTGAGGCTGTTTCTTTTTTTAATGGGTAGGTAGTAGTAATTTCAGTTAGAACAGTTTGTTAAACACTTACGTTCAGCAAGGAGTCGAACGCATCATCGATGATCTTGATATCCTCAATCACTATCCTCTGCACGCAGTCGTATCTGTACTCTTCGATCCCGATGACGCCGTCGCTGTTGATGTCGATCATGCGGAAGTTGGTCTCGATGAAGGCCTTCATCGCCTGAGGGAAGTCTTCGAACTTCCGGCCGACACAGCTGTTCATGACGGCCTGTTTGAACTCGTCGACAGTTATCATACCATCCTGAAATTTGCAGCAGGTTAGAAAGGTCACCAGCACGCTCACAACTCTTCTTGCTTGTGCTTCTTTTAAACTCCAATAATCCAGTAAAGAAAATTGTGCCTATTGTGGAATGGAGCTTGAAAGATTCAGAAGCCAATAAAGAGTTGTAAGAGTGCTTAACTGCAGTGTTCCCAGTGTTCCCAGCTGTTACTTTGGCACGTGAACAGTGGTAAGAAAAGGGATTGGCTTTTGCAGACGCTTGAAATCATCATCGTGTCATTACGCGTTTGCTATTTCGGACGTCGTCGTTAGAGTGAGCCTGCTTCGTAATTTTTTTTGTATACCTACCTACTACTTGCTGATAGCACAATCAAATGGCCAACCTAATGTTAAGTATAACGATCACCTATAATAAAGCATTACCTCGCAAAGTCACGCACGATAGGAACGTGCACTGCGTTTATCAACTTGAGAAATAAAAGATGTTAAGCCTCATGTGCCTATAATTTCACCGGCACCCACACTCTTCAAACCGAAACAGTAACACTTCTTGTCGGCAGAAAAAGGCATGGTGGTAGTAGGTACTTCCCCGGACGAGCCCTTCACAAAGAGCTGAATACCAATCTATTACGAACGAAGCGGGCCCACCCTAAAATTGGCTAACGATGCAAGCCCACAGCAGCTCAGCAGGAGGTACATCCGTAACAGAGAACGCCTTAAATCTAGAACTTCTGGATGTAGAGCGTGTTCTGTTGCACTATTTCGAGATGGCCATGACTTTAGGGCTCAAACTCATCGAAGAGACGTGGCATCGTAAAACTCAGTGATGAAATACCTACGCTGCAAAATAATGCCAACGCCATAAAGTCTGCTATAAAAGTGACTTACTCGTATCTCCACGATGTGCCGTAACAGCTGGGAACTTTAGACTAGTAAAGCAGAAGCTTGCAGTGCGTGTGCGAAGCTTGCGTGTGCAGTGTGCGTGTGCGGTACACTTAAGCATAGACTTTATGACAGTTCTACAAAGTGAATTAACTAATTTTCTTTTTCATATTATAACAGCAGGTAGTTATTTCGAAGAGGCACTTCGATGGTCGACACTATCCAAGAACAAATGCTTGTAATAACAACGACAGTAACCTATTGCACCACCTATTGACCTATCGACGTTTCCACAGATATCTAAATTTTGAACTATACATTGAATAGTACCTAAACTTTTGCAGAATGAAGAATAATGAGGTGTGTGAGATATAATATAATGATTTCCATAAAAAACAGAGGTGATTTATACTCTTCTGCTGCCTAAATTCGAATTCTCGTATCTGGCAGTAGGATTAGCTAAGAGGTAGGAATGGGTAAGAACTAAAGAGAGATTGAAAGAGATCCGCTTAGGGAGTCTAGCCGATATCAGATCATGTAAGGAAGCCATGAGCTAAGGGATTATGGAAATTTTAACACTTCCAATTTAAGACAAGAATCATTGAAACTTCGGCAAACTCATGAATGACGTAGAGACCTGATGAAGAATTTTTGACAGTTGACTATGACTGCTCAACAGCTTATAACATTTTCGTTTGGTAAGTATTTAAAGCTCATTAATGCAATATTAAGAATTAATACTGAAAAAAGACAAATTCATGAAGAAATCGACACCGATGATGATATAATCAAGGTTGACAAAACAAAAATTTTCGTTAGCTGATTATTTAAAAGCTAATGAAATACTACAGATTTTTAATGCAAACGACAGGCATGAAGAATTCGACAACTGTAAGATGACTGAACTGACTCACTGTCCAGGACATGTGGCAAGAAGGAATGATGGAAGATGAACAACGGTGATCACGGAATGGTGAGCAAGAGAAGCTCAGCGACCACGAGGTAGACAATCCGCCCGATGGTCGGATAATATAGTCGTAGTAGTTGGGCGGCAATGGCGAAGACTAGCACAGGACGGGAGAGAGGGGCGCTTTAAAGAGTGAGAGATACCAGCAGTGGGTATACAGACTGAATATATAGAAGATGACTGATAAAACTAAAGTTGGCAAAACAATATAGAAAGAAGAATAGCATTATTTGCATCTACATCATCTAAAGCTTACAGCGACCGCTATGTGATGTAAAGTGTACCGACATAGTCAGGAACCTTGTCGAAGTCCGCCAGCTGGGCTATCTCCTCCCACAGCGACAGCATTACGTGCTGGTACTTCTGCAGCCGCGCAGCACTGCAGTCTCCTTTGCCCTCCAGCACACACGTGCGCAGCGCGAGGCAGTGGAAGTCACGCGCGTCCAGGAACCCGTTGTTGTCTATGTCTGGAACCAGATAAATGGTGATCTATTAGTCTAGTGTTAGTCTAGTTTCTAGTGTTCCGGTCCACTTATGAAAAAAAGCTGAACATACGACCGGTTTCTGAAAGCTCGATCAAAACTAATCGGATGTCAAGTCACTCGTCATTTCAGCTATTACATCGAATTAGATAGAGATAGCAAGTGACTTGACATCCGATTAGTTTTGATCGGGCTTTCAGAAACCGGCCGTAAGTCTCTCAACAAACGAACAAATTTTCGATGGCCAACTTACAAATTTGTTTCTGCTTATTTATTTCGTCCACTGCAATGGTTTTATCTAATACTAGCAGCGAAACCCGGCGTTGCTCGGGTTAAAATACATCGCATGTACTGACGAAAAGTCACTGGATTTCGTTTTATATATCGTCAAATATCTAGTACCAAAACACTCTAGAATATTCAGATAGTTCGGTCGTTTTTGTTTCTTGGAATTACTTGAATTTGTTTAATTACTGTTCACTCGAACTTTGAATGATCTTCAAGTTGTAGGCATTTTGGAAGTTTCTAGATCATTTCAGAAATTTTTAGAATTTTCTAGATCATTACAGAAACTTTCTACAACATTCTAGATCGGTTACAACAATTGAAACCATTTTAGAATTTTCTAGATCATTTCAGAAATTTTTAAGAATTTTCTAGATCATTTCAGAAACTTTCTACAACATTCTAGTTCGATTACAACAATTGTAACCATTTTCGAACTTTCTAGATCATTTCAGAAATTTTTAGAATTTTCTAGACCATTTCGGATCAATTTTATCGATTGCACACATTTTGGAACTTTCTAGATCATTCCAGGAGCTTACTGAAATATTCTAGATCGATTACAATAATTGCACGGCTTTTTGAAACTTTCTAGATAATTCCAGAAAGTTTTAGAACTTTCTAGATTGATTTCATCAGTTACACACATTCTGGAACTTTCTAGATCATTCCCGAGATTCCCGAGTTTTTAAGAATTTGACAGAAGCTTTCTGTCCTTCTCTAACATGTATAGTTAGAGAAGGACTGATATATATTATTCCACATTTTCGCCACCCACAACCACCCTCTTCCACCCACCCCGACCAAACTCCCTTATGCACACCAGGAAACCAAGGGGTATTTGCCATCCCAACGGGAAGTTGATCGAAGTTGCGGATCATAGAGAAAACCGTGGACACACGTACGAACATTAGCATTTTATATAATATATTAAGATTAAGATTTTAGATGTCCCTTATATTCGATTTAAACAGCTTCACGACTTTGACAATTTTAAATTGAACCAGAGTAAAGTGATTTTGACCCTGTTACGAACCGTAAATACTAAATACCTACCTATTTGTATTTGTGCTTTGGTTTTGTGAGGTTAAATTCACTTCATGGCGCTTGTGTCCATATTGAAAGAACGTAAAAAGTCCTTTTAGTTCACGGCATTTTTTAAGTCTGTCGTGTGTAAGTTGTTGGGGACCTTAACCTCCCGCATTTATCGGTCTACTGGACTAACAAATATGAACACATCTCTCATTCTACATTATATTTATTGCGCTCATTACATTGTAAATGACACGGGCACGCCGCTGCCGGCGTCGTTAATCACCTACAAATGCTCGCATATACTTGCTGGCAGCTGGTAATGCGTTGTATCTTTGTTGTCCTGTCGATATGCTGCCCAGTTGGCGAACAAACTTTGTAAACAATAGTGATAAAGACAAAAAAGCTATTAATTAAACAAACTTCTGCCAAAACCCTTTTTAAATTCGTACTCGATTTAGCACCAGTGATTTAAATGCTAAAGGCGGCACCTGTTTTTATTTGTTTACTAGCGGCCTGTCCCAGCTTCGCATGGGTGGTCATAAATTTTTTGAACATTTTAGGATAAACTTAGACCGTGGGTTCGAGCCTCGCATCTACTTATTTCATACATTTGCACGCGCTTCTCCTTGAGTGAGTGAAATCGCACCCCGCGCGTGAACCGTGGACCCGTAAACATTTTTAATTTCGTCATATCTTTTGAATGGAATGTCCGATTTGAAAAATTTAAGAAGTAATCTATAGGTATTGAAACCGTCTTAATTATGAAATGATTTATTTGGATAAGGATTAATACCAAGGTACAAATAAAGACCCTTTTCTAGCGGAGGCATTTCAATTATTTTTTTATAATAAAAGAACACTTATTGTGACATAACTATAATAGTTAGACATATGCTGTCGCGACATTTTTTGTAGATGATAACGTGTTCTACAAAATCGTAGTACATTATTTTGTTCTATCTTCAATAGTTTTCACAGCGCACGCGATGTAAGGTTTTTTGTTTTCCACCTTGGGTTACATTATTGAAGTTTTAGTAAGGATCCCTGATTTTTTTGAAAATATAATATAGACTATGTTACTCAGGGATAATGTAGCATTCTAATGGTGAAAGAATTTTTGAAATCGGACCAGTAGTTTTTGAGCCTATTCGTTACATACAAAAATACAAAAATACAAAGTTTACCTCTTTATAATATTAGTGTAGATGTAGATGAAACCGTCTTAATTATGAAATGATTTATTTGGATAAGGATTAATACCAAGGTACAAATAAAGACCCTTTTCTAGCGGAGGCATTTCAATTAATATTTTATAATAAAAAAACACTTATTGTGACATAACTATAATAGTTAGACATATGCTGTCGCGACATTTTTTGTAGATGATAACGTGTTCTACAAAATCGTAGTACATTATTTTGTTCTATCTTCAATAGTTTTCGCAGCGCACGCGATGTAAGGTTTTTTGTTTTCCACCTTGGGTTACATTATTGAAGTTTTAGTAAGGATCCCTGATTTTTTTGAAAATATAATATAGCCTATGTTACTCAGGGATAATGTAGCATTCTAATGGTGAAATAATTTTTGAAATCGGACCAGTAGTTTTTGAGCCTATTCGTTACATACAAAAATACAAAAATACAAAGTTTACCTCTTTATAATATTAGTGTAGATAGTGTAGATGTGTGTGGTCAGCTCATGGGACTAAAGAATCGCTGTTGTTATTTTTAAATTGCATTTTTGTGAAAAACACCGATCACCATATCCCATATTCATAAAAAAGCCATAGTTTAGCCATAAACATTTAGCTTGTCAAAGTCAAAAGGTATTTATTCAATAAAATCACAAGGATTACTTTGAAACGTCTTAGCTAGGTGACTCAAGGTGCCAGTTCCACGCGACCAAAGCCTAGAAGAACAGGCGACAAACTTACGGCTTGGTTCCGTTCGTTTTTTGTATGATCCTTGTTACAACTTCTACTTGTCTTCCATTGGTTTTAGGTTGCAACCTTATTGCTACTCGTTTGACAGAGTAAGGGCCGGTTTCACCATGCTCTGTTAGTTACTAATCAAGGATTAAAAGACCGTTAAATCTAACCTTAGCTGTCAAACGCGTACATTTTGACATACTTAACGGCCCTTTAATCCTTTGTTAATCTAACAGAGCATGGTGAAACGGGCCCTTAGAGGGTCATTTTAATTTGCTCTTTTCCGTGTTGGGTTCGCCAGTTGGTGGTGGTGTAACGCCTAAAGCCTTTAGCCTAAGGTACCTACTGACAATAATGGTACTATCAGAAACACCCCAGGCCGCCTAAAAACTGCGTAACCATGCAGGTTTCGCTTGGCACAAACTCAAACGAACTTAGGTACCTTGACTGAATATTGAGATACAGTTGCAAGAGCCCTAACCGTGTCGACCGTCTCGACTGACTTCATGTCAAGGCTAACCGATGCAATATACCTAGATGCCAATCACGCAGGAATAGATGCGTTATATTTAGAGACACCCACCATTTAGATATTTACCAGCAGTTGCCGAAAGCAATGGGTAACGGGAAATGCCTTTTAATTAGTGTTTTAGAGACTAGATCATTAATTCTATTGGCAATGAATTCAGTTTTGATTGGTTGGTAGTGACTAGCTCATTAGGATGAAAACTGGATTATATTGGCACTGAATTTGGTTTTGATTGGTGGTGTTAACTGGTGTCTCTGCGCTGTCGTTTTTCCACTAGCCAAAAAGTCTCGTCCGACTACTGCCTAACTGGATTTTCTGCCCTTATGAGACAGTCTAGCGTTACTTGTACTCCAGACAGACAGCCTCCACAGCTCAGTTGGTATGTAGCTCTGCCTTCTGCGGCCGTGGCTCGATCACCACCGAGAACAAACATTTGTGTGATGAACAT
The DNA here is from genome assembly GCA_932294275.1 of Chloroclysta siterata. NCBI lineage: Eukaryota > Metazoa > Arthropoda > Insecta > Lepidoptera > Geometridae > Chloroclysta > Chloroclysta siterata. The sequence goes on from OW028588.1 coordinate 28,818,225, forward strand.
AGATGTTTGTTCTCTGTCTGGATGTAGTTATAAATTTAGGGTTGCCATAACTTCTAGGAAGCAATGCGGGACGTTTTCTCTTCCGATGCCCAAAACTCATAACACATTCAACGCCGACATGCGGCTTTTCAACTACGCACATACATAGCACGCATGTGTACATAGTGAGAGACAAACTATGTATTTTCTCAAATATGTCCTCTGATCTCAACCGTATGAAAAGTATATAATAAATAAAATTCAAAAATCTAAATTATTGAATCAAAGTTTTTAATCTAAATGTTCCATATTAACAATTTTTAACACCGGCCAGGCGGGCGTCCGCGCCACTCACCTCTATTTCTGTATTTTGTCGAAATACGGGACAGTCCCTTTTATAGGAAAGTATGTATTTACAAAAAAAATATCTGGTTCCCATATTACAAACTTTTGCTTAGTTTGGGCCTAGGTAGTGCTGGGTAAAGGCCACCTATATTAAAAAAATTGATGTTCTATAAGCCCTAATCTGTCTTCGGTAGTTTCCAAGACATTGAGTTTGTTTTTGATGCTAAAGTTGAAACTTCTGCTGAAACTCAAATCTTAGTGCTGCTTGTCGATTCATTGGAGTTATTAAGACTATCAAAATATCAAAATAACTCTAAATATAATTGCGGAACTAGTAACAACATTCTTTTGCTTTTTTTTATTTATCCAGTAGCATTCATGTATTTAAGTAAAAAGATAGGTTCTTGTGTATTTAATACTATAGCATAGGTACTAGTATTCGTAAAATGATAGGTTCTTGTGTATTTTATACTATAGTATCTTATTATTCTCTTATCTGTGGTATAGGTAAATTCGTTAGTCACATCTAAAAATATCTGCTCAAAATATCTGAGAAAACAACAGGCGAAAAATCTAATCAAATATTTATTTCTACACTAATTGAATAAGCTTAAAATAATTATCACATCATTAAACCACGTTTACACTGTCGAATGTCGTGGGTGGCTATAAAATAATAGTTTTATGCAATATAACTGGCAGACATACTGTCTGTCGGTCATATTCTTTTACTGGTTAATTCATGGCCTCTTAACTATCAGATCAATATCAGGAGTTTGTCGGAGATCTAAGCTTAAGGTTGAAAAGCCGGAAGTGATCCATCATCTTGGCATGATATTTTTTTCTGATCATTCCTTCGTATTCTTTGGTTATTTATTGAATCGGCAACGTATAGTTGTCTATAAACAAGGTGTTCCAATAGGTACTTTTATTCAAAACTTCATGAGGCTAAAGTACCCATCAATATGAATAACTTTTAACCAATACTGTTAACGCGAAAAAAAACAGCTGTTTCAAACAAAAGTTCGATACCTACCTGGGTAAAATGTATGAAACAGCTTTTTTTTTTTCGCGTTCACAGTGTTGGTTCCATAGAAAAAGTTATTCATATTGATGGGTACTTTAGCCCCCTGAAGTTTTAAACACAAGTATTGGAACATCTTGTTTAAATGTGGCTTTGTAGATGGCCCACCTGATGTTAAGTGGTAACTATCACCTATAACAAAGCATTGACTTGTAATTGTAAGTCACGCGGTAGTACTTCCCCGGACGAGCCCTTCACAAAGAGCTCTACTACTCTTAAAACTGTTCTACCTAGGGTATCTAATAAGTTTAATAATAATTAAAATAAATGTCAAAGAAATTTGACAAATTGAACATTCTGCTACTTGGACATTGATAAAATTACATTTTGCGGCATCTGGGCGAGTATACAAGGAGTTATGTTTATAAGGGGTAGTTCTTGGTTCTACAGCTAAGTCAGCGATTAGATGGAGGTGTGTCTTTACTTTGATTATGACGAGGGTTAAGGCCAGAAAATGTACAGCTAGGTACATTTGTTGTTCCTGCTGTGTTGGCCGGTATTTCGGTCCAAGCATCTCGCTCAAAATAATCAATACCCAGTGTTCCCGCGCAATGTTAATCACTCTATTGAGGCAGCTAATTGTTCGAGTGGGAGTGATTCATTGCTCAATAGTATGATGATGTGGTGCCCTCCACCTGGGTTCGTTTGTTGTGAAATCTTGGCAAACTGACACGTGTCGTCACTCGATGATTGATCTACTATTGTTTTACGAGAGCTTCGGTAGACTGTAGGTGCCTAGTTATAGCTACTAGCTACCTAGCTACCTATATAGCTACCTAGCTATCTAGTTAGAACTTGTGTAGGCTTTGAGCAGTAATTTATTGAACCACTGAACACGGGAAATTTATAAGTAATCGCAAACCGCAAAACTTGGATAAAAACAAGCCAATATTATACAGCTTTCTTCTTATAAAGAAAACATTACAATTGGAGCTTCTGTTCCCGAGATACGGATATGGCAACTATAAAATAAATCAATGAAAGAAAATTGGTGGACTTTTTACACACTACTATCTAGCCCCAAACTAAGCCAAAGCTTGTCATATGATTGCTTGAACCAGGTAGCTGATATAATACTAAAATCCTTTTTGTTGTAAATACGCACTTATAATATATAATTACACCCAGACAGAGAACAAACATCTACGTTCATCACACAAATGTTTGTTCTCGATGTGGATCGAACCCACGGCCTACCGCGCAGAAGGCAGAGCTACTACTAACTCAGCTGTGAAGGCTCCCCTCTATAGCTGAGGGAAAGAAGAGGGTTTTTTTAATGATTGTAGTAAATAAGAATCGACACACTGCGCTTGAGAAGCATTAGGTGTAGGTAAACATGGCATATAAAAAAACAAAATAAGAAAGCAGCTTCCTCAACAGTTATAAATAAAAAACTGAAACAGCTTCTTTGATCTCTAGGCACGGTAGATATCCCCTCAGATCTTTAACTCCTTAGTTAACTGGTACACTCGGAAGTAACCAGTGTGGGTCAACCGGCTGTCCCCTGCCATGTAAAGAGACACCAAGTGCAAGGTTCTTTGGAGGATGTCTAAGGGGTATGTCAAAGATACGTAACATTTGACACATACCCACATAGTAAGTTATAGAAAGATTATATTTTGACTTGTACCTAGTAGTCAGCAAATGCAGTGAATTTATATTACGATGATGATAAGTGGCGGAATAAAACATTTTAAATATAACCTGATAGTTTTTTGCTACCCTTACTACAATTATCAGTTTTTAGGGTTCCGTACCCCCAGGTTAAAACGGGACCCTATTGCTAAGACTCCGCTGTTCGTCCGTCTGTCTGTCTGTCCGTCTGTCACCAGGCTGTATCTCATAAACGTGATAGTTAGACAGTTGAAATTTTTAAAGATATCTCTGTTGCCGCTATAACAACAAATACTAAAAAACAGAATAAAATAAATATTTAAGGGGGCTCCCGTACAACAAACGTGATTTTTTTTGCTCGTTTGTATAGATAATGGTACGGAACCCTTCGTGCGCGAGTCCGACTCGCATATGGCCGGTTTTTTTTATTACCCAACAAATTGATTGAATTAGCTTAAGTAATAGTTGTGTACAATGAAATGAAAGAGGAAAAGTCACCAGAAAGAGGTCTGGTAGCCAAAACCCTCTTACAGAAATATTTTTGATTTCTAAAGGCGACAAAAAACCGACTTTGCATATTCTATATGAAGAAGTTTTCTAAGAAGAAGGAGGCAAGCACATATTTTTCTCATATGAATCAAACTAGCTTTAAGACTGTTTTTTCGTTGGTTCAAATCCCATTCGTGCCATAATCATCCCATAATAAGTTTATCGACATTATAAAAATCTTTGTAACTTTAAGACGTTTCAAATTGATCAAGAATAATCTAATTAACGTGCCAGTTCGACGACAACAAGCCAAGCAAACGAAAAAGCTCATCTAAAGACACAAAAATCAAATAATAACTAAATTAAATTGTTAGCCATCATTTCTATGTGTTTTTGAGTTGATAAGTCAGAATATACCCGCTGTATGCTGTACCCGTGTTTGTGTGTCGAATAAAAAATATTCTATTCTATTCTATTCTATTCTATATACCTACCTAGTACCAAGTTTGTTAATAAAAATTTAGATCAACAGCTCATCAGACAACGTAAATGATGAGTATTAAAATAAAAATATCGCGGATTCACACTGTTGGTTAAAGTCCAATAAAGAATCGATTTACGAATAAAACAGTATTTTATGAGTAACAAAGTATTTTTTTATACCTACGTAAACTCTCTAATTATTATTATCTAGCTAAGTACCTACTATATAGTTAAATTCTATGAATTCCATGAATAGTCAAAAGCTTGATTGCAAGCTGCATTTTTTTGATAATATCCAAAAACATTGTAGCAGATTTTGTAGAGGCTCTACGATTTACGTAGCTTCCTCTACGCCACTCTACTAGAGCCTTTATCAAGCAATATTTTTATTAGATTCTATTCGAAATTGCAAAACATTTAGGTAGTTCAAAACCGTGTGCAGCGTCTACTATCGCTTCAACGAAATCAGCTGTAACCTATCAATAAATAGCTCAGCCCACACAAACCAATCACAGGCACTCTAACACTCACCGTAAAGGTATCGCACTACGAACGCTACCCTGTTATCCCAGGAATAGGCCATTGTGATTGAACTTTAGTAACAATTTTTATTTTTTTATAGGAGTAAAAAGCGCGGCGGCGGTCGAGATACGACTGGCAAATGCGGGTTTTCGCATTCGGCCGCCGCCCGCGCCTCCGCACTAAGAAATAAACCAGCATCTGTGACTCGCCCGGCGACGTCACTCGACGTGGCTAGCTGTGTTTAGTATTCTGTGATGGAACATTTCGGGATTCTGACGAGGGTGGTGTCGTACGCAACGATCAAGGTCTACTTATATGACAGGTTTGGCGTATCTTTTTAAAAAGAATGGTTACGAAGTTCCCATTCTGAGCCTGAGACCCAGTGGTCAACTGACCATTGGGTCAGACCCAATGGACGGATGACATTGTTTCGGTCCTAGGCTAGTGCCTAGAATCGTGATAATGACGTCGGTCCATTGGGTTGTTGTATACGCTTTGTTTTCCGGTTCATGGCCATTCGAGAAGCTTCATTCCCCAGCGCGGGCTGTATATTTATATATCTACTAACACTAATACTTAATTATGGTTAAAGGATTAAAGGGTCGTTAAATTAAATATGTAAAAATGAACGCGATAGAGCTGATTTCACCATGGTCTGTTGGATTAACAAAGGATTAAAGCGCCGTTAAATATCTCAAAATGTACGCGTTTGACATCTAAGGTTAGATAAAACGGCCTGTTAATCCTTGATTTAGTAATGAACAGAGCATGGTGAAATCAGCTCTTAGGCCTAATTTCACCATGCTCTGTTAGTTACTAATCAAGGATTAACAGGACGTTAAATCTAACCTTAGATGTGAAACGCGTACATTTTGAAATTTTTAACGGCCGTTTAACCCTTTGTTAATCTAACAGAGCATGGTGAAACCGGCCCTTAGACATCTACTGTTAGATTTAACGGCCCGTTATTCCTACCGAAATGTTACTAGGTAGGTAAGCGTAAAGCTACACCATTTCGTTGAAACAGAAACCTTAAATTCTTTGTGAAAATGTTAATGTCTGAGAAAGTTATGTAGGTATACAAAAGGAGTATGTAGGGGAAGGTTGCTATGAATGGACCACATAACTTTACAACCTCATATCTCCAAAAGTAAAAGTGATAAAATGAAACCAGTTAGCTATTTTTATTTCGTAGAAGCTTTATTTATTATAATCAGATGCACAAACAATTCGGGCTAACACTTTTTGATATAAACGAGGAAAACTAAATCTTGGGCTGTTGCTTTCTTTGGACCATGGGCACCTTCATTGAACCACCAGGTTGCCATCAATGGACTTCGAGAAATTAGTTCTAGAGGTCCAATCAAGGCAACTAATTATAATTATCAATACGTATAACTAAATTATGACAAACGAGAACAGTAAATCAATACTCATACACATAACGACAAACAAACTATAGTTAATAGCTACTTATTAAGTAATTAGAAATTTAAATTATATAATAATAAAATTGTGGTTATTTATGATTTATTCTATTAATATTAATAATTATGGCAACCCTTATTAATAGCAACTTTTTTGGTCATAATTATTATGTCCAAAAAAAGTTGCTATGATTGGACCGGTCCAATGGTGGAACTCTCTTGCGGTCCATTGATGGCAACAAGGAATTCATTCAGAAAAATAAATCCAATAAATACATGGACATGATTAGATAAAATTGAACAACACACATGAAATCACAATTAAATTGTCTAATATTCCATAACAAAGCACGTAGACAAATATGAATACAATGATACTTACATTAAGTTTTCCCGAGTCAAATTAATAGATTTTGACCTCCGCAATGTGGGTCATGCGACACTCCTCGTCATGTGCCGCAGAGTCACTGAGGTAAAAGGGGGGGGTGCAACTGAGTCACCACGGACTCGTTTCAACTTGTTTTGGTGTTGCTAGCTTGCACAGTTTTGGAAATACCTTAGTGGTCCAATGAAAGCGCTGGTCCAATGATCGCTACTTTCCCCTACCTACACAGCAGTGTTGTGTGAGAGTTCATGCCTTCTAGACACGTAGGGTGTCTACGACCGACGTAGCGACGTCGCCGCGTCGTAGGCATCGTAGGCTCTACAACAAATGTAGGAATTACCTATGCTGCTTATTTTTTATTCAATAAAATCACAAGGATCATTTTGGAACATCATATAGGCAAACTATATCATCAAATCAAATAAATCATCAAATCGACCCATACAAGTTTATTTCTCATAGATGCTTATTCTCTAGAGTTCATTTTCATATTTATTGTCTAAAAAGTTTTAAAATTAACATTATCAAGCTTGAGGGCGGCAATGCACTCAATGATTTGTTTATTGCGTCATGATTGAGAGAATTCAGAGAGATCCAGTGCTGAATAAAATGAGATGGGCAATGGGCATCAAAAGCACTCTATGTTGGCAACAGGCCTGCATGCAATGCCGCCCGGCCGATGCTGTTGCACCTCTGGCGCGCACTTGGCTGGCGCAGAGATGGCTGAGCCGCCCGTAGGACTGGGAAGCCTGTCTATGTTGTATGTGCTACGTGCCAGAGAGTGCGAGGGAGAGTGTTCCTAATTACAGGCACATGAGGCATAACATACTGTATGCCTCAAGTTGATGGACACAGGTACTAGTATTCTCTTATCTGTGACACAGGGCAGTGCATCGTAGGGCATGTTCCTATTGTGCGTGACTTACGAGGCAATGCTTTAATATAGGTGATGGTTACCACTTAACATCAGGTGGGCCATCTGCTTGTTCCATCAGCTAATGTTATAAAAAAAAAGATTAGTCCAGAAAACAAACTAATCTAACTAAAGTATATTACTTCTTTACGGCGCGTACAACGCCATCTAGGAATCTATAGAGAATTATAACTTTTTTCTCATAATCTCTCAATTTGTCATTATTTTCTTTTATGTCAATGTCAGTCAGTCAAACCAAATCAAATCAAAACAATAAATCGTCAAACAAAATATTTAATTTACAGTAGCCGGCAGGGCTGCCATTTGTACGATTTAAATCGTATTTGTACGATTTTTTGCATGTTCTGTACGATTACGATCGAAACATCGAAATCGTACAGAAAACGTACGATTTTTTTACATACAATTTTAGATTTCTATACATGAAAGAAAACGTTCGACCGTAAACAATACGGTTGATATCCGACTAACATTGCCTTAATATTCCTTAGAGTTGATGATTATCTTATTAAAGAATGACGACAAATCATTTCCTTTACGCGCGGTCTAGTTGTACGGAGCGGAGAAACCCGGTTCTACTTGTTATTTTCAACTAAATCGTGCAGGCTCTTGTGAAAACTGATGCGCTTCTGTAATAATTTAATAAAAATGAGCGACGAAAGTGTTATTGACCGTTCTCGTACTCCTAAAAAGAAATTAGTGCAAAGAGATGTACTTTATTATTAAATGTTTAAATAAATCGATGATTGATTCTTGTAGGTACGATTTTTTATTTCAAACTTTCTTAGGGCGTACGACTTTTTTTAAGCTGTGGTACGATTGCGACATATTTTCACCTGGCAGCCCTGGTAGCCGGATTCATTTTCTGACATTTTGGGAAGCAACATAGCTTTTTCATTTTATTGGTTTATCTAGTGTTATTTTGAGTTGTGTTGTGTAATTTCGGTGGTATTTTAACCAACATTACTTGAGGTCTTAGCACAGTGTAAACATTTGCAATGAAAGTGTATTTATGTGATATCCTTATTTGACCGAAAATGTTTCCGATGTTTTGAAGAAAACCGCCACCATTTTCTTCAAAACAAATGACGGCTGACTTGACTATAGACTGACTTGACAAAAAAGTATTTATTCAATACAAATCACTTGACACTGGCAAGATTGTCTGTCGAATGACAGACAGGAGCCATAAACGGAGAGAAGAAGAAGATTTACAGTAGCCTAGCAGCCTAGCCTTACGGGACGGGGCGCTAAAATGTTGTAATTCATTAGAGCGAATCATTAATTTTATTTCCTTTCAAAAGGCGAATAGCTAGAGAACATCCAGCATTCACAAACTAACAATTGCAGGATGATTTTCTGCCAGAGCACGAATGTATATTTAGTGCTTGTTTTGTTGGGTAAGTTATAGAAAACCTTGTTTATTTTCATTAATGTTTGCAGTTCAATGACCAGTAAAAGTTTTTATTTAATTATTTAGCATAGATTAATTGTAACAAACAAACATTTACATATCTACTAAAGTGGTCACTTGTACTATTGTTTCCACTAAGTCTGTCCTTTTCTACTTTAGGTTTGTCTTTTTATCAGTCATATAGTAAAGAAAATATTTTATGCTTTAATATTCAAACAATTTTGTTCAGGCATTACTACATTAACTACTCAATATGATATCAATGAAGAAGAATCAAGGAAAGAGTCAGAAGAAGAAATTGATATTCCTAATGTGGATGAATCGGAAACTAATACAGAATCAATCCTCTCAAATGTTGTCTCAGATGTAAACAAAACCCTTACTTCCTTATACAACACTGTAACATTAGCCAATGTCACAGTGGAGAATACAACTCAAGTTGTAAATGAAACAAAGAAACTTGTAAAATGTAAGACAATAGTGTATGAAAATGAAGATTATGAGCCCTCTGTAGAAATAGTTAATGGTACAGCTCTAGCTAAGCTACTACAAGTCAACCCAGAAATCACAAGCAGAGACATAGAAGCTGACTGTGTTCTCGTTTTGTTTTATGCTCGAGCATGTCCGTTTAGTGCGCATGCTGCCCCCCACTTCAATGCTCTAGCAAGATCATATCATAATGTCAAGATGGTAGCGTTGGATGCTCTAAAGTTTCACGGAATAAATGCCCAGTATGGCATAGTTGGTGTTCCTACTTTGAAAATGTTCCACAATGGCCGGCCAGTTGGAAAATTCAATGGTACAGAATACAATATTCAATCATTCAGCAAGTTTGTCCATGCTATAACTGGCCAGTACACACATGAGCTACTAGTCTTTTCAAAAGACTTTCAAGGACCTGTTTCAAGTGTCGTAGAAAATGAAACAGATTATTTCCTAGTTTTATCCTGGCTATTTATTATAGTCTGTGCTGTTTACTACTTCATGCAGTCTAAGTGGTGGAAGATGATTGTGGAAATGGTGCAGAATAACTGGAGAGAATCTGAAGCTCAACATGAACATACTGAATAGGTAGAGGTTAAGCCAAGGTTTTTGGTGTTTCTATTTTATTACTAGATCTTATCTAAAGTTGTTTTATTTTAGTAGATACATACCCTGATAATCTAATATCTAATGAGCCTATGCAACTGGGCAATTTTTGGGAAAGCCCATTGTTATATCAAATAATAATAGAAAAGTTGAGGTGGTCTCCTGATACCAAGTGATCAAAGAGGATATCTACCGTGCCTAGGGATTATGTTGTGTAATTTCGGTGGTATTATAACCAACACTACACGACTTATTATACTTCCATTCCAACTGGACATACTTTATACTAAGACCATAAAGTATGTCCAGTTGTAATGGAAGTATAATAAAGTGGTTATGTGACGAAAATGTTTCTGTTAGATAGGTTTTTATGAAACCGCCACCATTTTCTACAAAATATGACAGCCCGACTTGACGTAATGTGTCCCAAAAAAATTATTACACTTGACACTAGCAAAATTGCCTGTCAAAATGACGGACAGGCTGAAGTATTAAATGAGCGAAGAAGATCATGCGATGAGATTGTGATTTTCATCATTATTTACATTTATCACATTTACCTTGACCAGTTTGTTGAATATTTGATAACATGAGCGCTGCGGTATCATTCATAAAGTCCACAAAAGGCAAAGCTTTACTAGCAACTGTTGCCGTTTTACACCTCACGATATATTTCGCGAGACCTTCGTTTTTCAAGACCGAAGTCGATAAAAAGGTAGTCGCTGCTCCTCCCAAATACCTACCGGAGAAGTCTGTTTAGAACCGAGTGACCTTGGGAGGTCACAGAGGAGCCCAAAAGTTCAAATTCAGGAAGCGCTTAGTGATACATGTTGTTCAAAAACTTAGTGTCGAGTAGTTGTAGCTTATTGCGAGTGCGAACTAGTGTATTTTCTGCCAGAAACATGAGTGAAATGAAGCCAAAACCATACAAAGTTTTTGTGACGAGACTGGATATGCCGGGTGGCTGTGTGGAACTGTTAGATAAGGAGTAAGTAGATTTACATTACAGAAAACATTGGTTAGAGGTTAGATTTATTTATTTAAATAGTAGGAAAGGTTGAAGATTTGAACACATCTCAGCACCACAAAACGCAGCTTTTTAATAATATATGCCTTGTGATGTGTAAGGTTATCTAGAATGAATAAACAATATAGTTAAATTAGAAAATGCTTGTGCATTAAGCCCTCCTTTTGTGCCTTAACTTTGTGTTTTGTGCAATCAATGAAAAATAAATAAATAAGGTATAATCTTATAAATACTTTGGTAAGTACTTTTATAAAGTTAGATTTTTATTTTGAATTCTAACCTAACCTTTGAAACATTTTTACATTTCAGATGTAAAGTCTCAATGTGGGATAAATTAGCAGCACCCAGAGAAAAATTGCTTGAGTCGGTGAAAGGTGTCGATGGCATCTACTGTTGTCTAAATGATAAGATTGACAAGGAGGTCTTGGATGCTGCTGGACCTTCTTTGAAAGTTGTATCAACAATCTCTGTTGGTGTTGATCATATTGATGTGGCGGAGTGTAGGAAGAGAGGCATCAGAATTGGGTACACTCCCGATGTGCTGACTGATGCCACAGCGGAACTAACTGTTAGTACCTTGTCATATTCATATTTTATAGCAGGACTAAAATTACATAATGCAACTAATTGAAAAATACATACCTAGTACAATCCCTAGTATTTATTTTTATTTGTTTTTTTTAATACAACTAGCTAATGGAACAAGCAGTTGGCCCACCTGATGTTAAGTGGTAACCATCTCTTATAACAAAACATTGCCTCGCAAGTCACGCATGATAGGAACATGTCCAGCGATGCACTACCCTTCGTCCATCAACTTGAGGCATACAGATGTTAAGCCTCATGTGCCTGTAATTACACTGGCAACCACACTCTTCAAACCGAAACACAGCAATGCTGTTTGGCGGCAGAAAAAGGTGTGGTGGTAGTACTTCCCCGGACGAGCCCATCACAAAGAGCTCTACTATTCTTGTATGCATAATTTGTGCGTACAGAGCTTGTCCATTCCTATCTAAGATAAGCATCACAATGTTTCTAAGTTACTATTTTCTTATTCCAGCTAGCCCTACTCCTCGCGACATCACGTCGTCTGCCCGAAGCCATTGAGGAAGCTCGCTCTGGCGGCTGGGTCTCCTGGGCCCCCACATGGATGACAGGCCCTGGCCTAGCCGGCTCCACAGTCGGCATCTTCGGCTTCGGTCGCATCGGCCAAGCAGTCGCCAAACGAGTTAAAGCCTTCAATACCTCCAAAATACTCTACTTCAACCGTAGTCAGCGGCCAGAGGCAGTGGAAACAGATGCCATTAAAGTAGATTTCGATGAGCTCTTGATCAATAGTGACTTCATCATCTGCTGTGCAGCTTTAGTACCGGAGACAAAGGAGGTTTTCAATGAAACTGCATTCGGAAAGATGAAGAAAACAGCTGTTTTTGTGAATACCAGTCGCGGTGCAACTGTAGATCAAAATGCACTGATCAAAGCTTTGAAAAACAATACCATAAGAGCAGCGGGGTTAGATGTGACTACACCGGAGCCCTTGCCGTTGGATAGTGAGCTGTTCAAGCTAAACAATTGTGTTATTCTGCCTCATATAGGCAGTGCTACTATTGAAGCACGGGATGTAATGGGTGAACTAACAGCTAGGAATATTCTAGCTGCTTTAAATGCCAGGGAAATGCCGGCCGAGTACAAATAATTGATAAACTATGTATAACATAGGTTTATGAGTGATATACTAGTTTTTATGTTTCAATGAAAAGTATTTTGTTTGTACTTTTGACATTAAAAATGCTGTTGTTACTGTTAAGCACTTTGCATTTCATCAATAGTAATATCGGTAAGTAAATATAAAAACCTTCATTATCAGCATCAGTCTGAAGAAGTCCACTGCTGAACATATTTTTTAGGCCTCTATAGTATTTGAGTCTTCTCCATGCACCGTCTTCCCGCGATTTTTATAATGACGTTGGTTCATCGGGTTCGGATCGTCTTTCGTTTCGTCTTCCTACAAATCACTTAAAATTATACAAAAAATTATAAACTGAGTAAGTAGGTAACACTTAAAACTTTGGTCATACAGTATGAGGAGTTGATATGTTTATTATTACTTATCTAATAGGAAAAACCAATCCGCCCGACTAAATTTTGTTGATGAAAGAAATAAGGTAAAGAGCTCAAGGGTAGAAAACACCTTGCCTTAGAATCTATTTTCACACGAAAACAACTTCACGACTTTGAACACCAGGCACGGTAGATCCTCTCTGATCTCTTAGTACCAGTTAACAACTTAGGATTATTTAAGGATGTCTAAGGGGGTAGTCACAGGTACGTCCAAATATTACATTGTGGCGCATGCTTGTGACATTTTCACACGCACAAGGGTGCGAAAATGTCACAAGAATGTTTAATTCTCGATGAGGCCTGGGAACTTGACCGATCAACTCGGACGCCTTATAGTATGACCAAGCTATGTTAGGTTATGTACGCTACCAGCAGTGGCGTAGCTATCGTATGGCCAGGTGATGCAGTGTACCAGGGCCCCGGAGCTCTGGGGGCCCTCATCCTAAGCTTTGAAAAGAGAGGGTCAGCCAGCTCCCGAAGCTAGAAAACCTTGAGCCCGCTCACATTTTTTTAAATGATTTATTTTAAAGGCCAATATAAGTTCAAGCTATGTGGAAAGAGGGGATGAGGGCCCGATTCTTTCTCTATGCACCGAGGCCCTTGTCCACCTAGCTACGCCGCTGGCTACCAGTGAAACAACCAGCCGTTACCTATGATGAGATAAGTGACAGTCGGCGAGACACATGCGTTTTAATACTCAATGAGGCCTCTGAACTTGACCGATCAACTCTTAGAGGCATTATCGTATGACCAAGCTACGTAGGTTAGGTACGCTAGCAGTAGTGGTACAACTAGCCGTTATCGGTAACTAGTAACTCTGATGAGACAAGTGACAGTCGGCGAGCCGCCACGAGGCGGGTTGTACTCGACACGGTGCTGCAATCTTTACTACTTTCTTTCTTTAGATCTATGTTCTATCTCTCGTGGTTTGTGAGTCCGATACAGTGGATTTGGGGTAAGTTCATTTGTTTTGTGTACCAATTTTATTCTTTAGATACTCGAAGATAGCTCCTAGCTCTTTATATTTCACCACACAGAAACGGGCGACCCTGAGAGTGACCTCTTCCAGGTAAACTTACATGGATTGAAAAAAAATACCTTAATTTTGTTTGTTTGTACCAGTCGCGGGCCTATAGTGGCCGGTGAGCTGTGGTTCGATTCCCGTAGGTCAGCTATGGTTATGTAGGTACCTACCTACTATTACATGTAGAAATTAACGTCGGCACGCTCAACTTGTATGCTCTAATTTAGAGCACCCTTTATAATATAGCAGTCGTTGAGGCCTTCAAGCGTCTTAAAACCAATAAATAAATAAGGTTTTGGGCACAGAAATTCTGTGTTCTGTGGTATTGAGTAGATATAGGTATATGTGAATCTAACTATGCGAATATAATCGCTGAATAGTGATTATTAATGGACTCAGTGGAATGGCACATAGGGACGTATAGGTACAGTCACGCATGAAGATGGTTACAATTAGGTAGGTAACACTTCGACATTTCACCGTCTGTAAGGAAATACGAAAGTAATGACGTGATGCAAAGTAATGGCGTAGTTTTAAAATAATAGACGAGTAATAATTAATTTAATTGTAACAAGGATCATACAAAAGAACGGGAGGAAGCTACCTACCAAGTTGTAAGTTTGTTGCTGATCTTGCTTTGCTTTATCGTGTGGAACAGGCACCTAGTTGCACCAAATTTTATGTTTCAAAATGATCCAAAAAATTTAATTTAATAAATAAATACCTATTGAGTTAGAGATAAGGTAACGTACTTCTAGAGATTAGAGATTAGTACTTCTAAACTACAAAAAATCGGTGTAGATTCATGTGCGTGATTCGGGTATCCCTCGCTGTCTTGCTCTAATAGGCTTTCGCTCGACACCACTTATTGGGACACTCTGTTTAATTACATAGCGAAATGTATCTCCAGAAAAAACTAAACACCAATCTAGGTGTAGGTATTCACTTTCCGCCGGCAATCTCTTAGACGCCGAACTGTGGAATGCTGCGAATCCATTACTAGTGTGATCAGACTTTCATCTTAGCGAGGAATCTACACGTAATAATAATAAAGTAAAGCACAAAAATTGCGAGCGAACCGGCCGGCAGATCTTTAAAAACGCACGTACTTTCTACAAGAGCAATTAGAAGATTCGCACACGAAAGAGCTAAGTTATTTAGCCGACTCGGCAACTAACGCGAGGAAACTGGATCTACACCTATAAAACTTGCTTTAATGACTGACTTGGTACCTTCTGCTGCGTCGCTTTCTTCATTACTGAAGGTCGTGCCTTTCCTGAAGTATCTTAGTCGCAGTGTTGACTTTCCGTTTCCATAAAGTCCTCTTATCCTGTCTCAGGGCGACGATGACAAGGAGTTTAGTGAGAGCCTTCACTTGATCTGACCACCGATCTAGTGATCGGATACGCGGTCTTTTCCCGTCAACTATCCAAACCTCAACTTCTCTAAGTTATCTAGCTGTCTACGGGCTATGTGTCCGAAATAACTAAGAAATCGCTGTTAACTTAGTACCTATCAACTTACTACTAACACTAAAAGCTGTAACCGTCCGAAACTCTTGGAAATTCAAGAAAGATGGTAGGGCCTACCTTTGTTCTTTTCAGTTCTAGAGGAGTTAAGCTTGAGACTCCCGCAATTCTATTCTATAAAAAAAGAAGCCGGAGATTCAAGTTAGAAATAAAATAACATCAAGCAAGCAAAGTCGCTAGCGTTACACCAGTCTATGATAATTAATTGTCGGTCAGAATCTTCATGATTTGTGGTTTTTGACGTCGGATCGGTTTCATTAAAAATAAATCATTATGAAAGTAGTTTCAGTGACACTCTTACTGCGTTCCGTTTTGGTAGGTAAGTTTTTTGTTGCTGCTAATTAACATATCTAGTTGTTCGAGATATATGTAGGTAATATATTGCCTGTTCTTTTAGGTTTTTGCTACAAGGAACTGGCTCCTAGATTCCTTTAGAAGTTTCAGACGTTACAAAGAGATTATCATTACCGTCGTCGGTATTTCCGAAACAATATACTTAACTTAGGAATATTTAAGACAAGAGTGAACAAGTGGATTAGGTATAGCTACTAGTTAGGTATTCTCCTGTGGTATAGGTAAGCGTGCTCCACCTTAGACTGCATCTTCACTTTGATGTCATACGTCGTATTAAAAAAAAAAACCAGCGTACCCAGTGAAAATATCTTCGTTCGCACCCTAAGGCCCAGTTTCACCATGCTCTGTTAGTTACTAATCAAGGATTAACAGGGTCAAACGCGTACATTTTGACATATTTAACGGCCCTTTAATCCTTTGTTAATCTAACAGAGCATGGTGAAACCGGCCCTAACTTGAGCAAAGACAAAGGATCTATAAGGTGCTCCGGGGTAAGACCGGACGGTTTTTTAGCAAACCATTCGTATGTTGCAAAATATTTTTTTTCTCGACTATGAAAATGTTGGCGAACCTAAAATTTAGTGAGAGCTTTGTATAAAAGACAGGTTTATAAATCGGTTTATCCGATAACCCTCTAAACACAACGGTGGCCGAGTTATAGGGGATTAAAGTGATAGTAATTTTTATAAAACCACGGGAAAGATCGGACCTTGACGGGGTAACATCGGACTACATTCTAAAATCGCCTCTGTAGCTCCACATATAAGCTACCTATAATGAAAATATCCGGTTTTATCCAATAATAAAGCATCAATATCGATTTTAGAGATACTGTTTCAACGACAAAAGTGAGAGACAAAATATTGTTTTTTTCATTCATATAATCCGATGTTACCCCGGTTCAGAAAAAATGAAGTTTCTATGTTTCTCAAACTTTGACACCTCCACTCTAACTATGGTGCGTAGGTAGGAATACGGAGATACAAAGGTTTAGCAAGCACCTCATAGTTGGTTTTAATAACTAACCAGCCTGATCAATGAAGCAAATTAGATGGAGTTAATAAATTATTAACCATAAATTACTTATTTCTATTAAAAGTCATTTCTTCAAATCTTTTTTGAGTAGGAAGTCGCCCGCAGAGATTTTAATTTGTAGTTTCTAGGCATATTAATAAATATAAAATAATTAAATAAACTGAAGCAAACACACCATAGCTAAAAGTGTGCGCAAGCTAAGCGTGCATGGGATTACGTACCGTACATACATAATTACAGCTTTTAGCTTTTATTAACAGGCAAATTGGTTCACAAAATAAAAAAAAATTGAGCGACGTAGGTAGGTACTACCTCTAGCAAATGCCTTTTTAGTTCAAATATTTTTTTAAAAGTTTGAGAAACTGTTTATATTTTACAGTTGGGAAAGATCGGACAGAATTCATCCGAACTTTACCCATTCAAATTTTGATGGGGCAAGACCGGATCTCGGGCTACATACAGTTCTAGCGTGTCTAGACCACTTTAATCAGCAAACAAGTTGCCGCATTAATATGATAAGCCACAAAATTCGTAAAAAACACAGCCGTTATACCAGAATTTACGGTTAAAGTTGCCGGGGGTAAGTCCGAATCCTTAAAAAATCACATTTTACGTACCTTTTCATATCCGAGTGAATGAAATGCGCGCTGATGGTCCGATCGACTGGCGGCGACTAGTGGGATGGGCCCAACAAAATGGCGTTGCTAGCAATGTTGCCAAGAATCAAAAAATACCCTACGTTATGGAGATATTCGATTTATTCGATCTTACCCCAGATCCGATCTTACCCCGGAGCACCTTAATGCAGCTATCACAATACACAAGAACTACGTCATAAAGGAAATAAAAATACATACTTAGTACGTGCTCGATGTGCTCATGTCCTACAAGCTGCTACTCAACAGGTTAGGGCAAAAATGTGGGTGTGGCTGACCAGTTGGTAGGTATTCGGTCGAGTTGATAAAGCACATACCTCTAGTGTACCTTGTATATTACTGCCAGCTCGTACCTACCTATAAGTAGACCATATTACCTGCATCCGGCTTAGTAAAATTTGATTGGATGGTGCTCGTGATCTCCCGTTGCACCGAGGAACGGGAGTTCCTTTTTTAGCGCACCTCTACTAGATAAACTATGCGTGGTTGTCAGTCACAAAATTTACTTATCCTACAATTGTACAGGTGAAAAATTTTACGAATTAAAACTATAGGCATGTTCCGTTAAACCTATTGGATGGCCTTAGGGCTTTATATTGAAGCCATTAGCGGTATTGAATGGTTTATATTCCCAGAGAAAGAGCGTAATTTATGTAATCATGATACAATATGTATATGGTAATAATTATGGCCACTAGACATTCTTTTCTTATTAAAATACAAATGTATTTACATTTTATTCAACAAGGAGAGTGGTTTCTTCTTTCATAAGTTTTGTAATAAGTCAATACCAATTAGAGCTAATTAGACAGACAAAAGCCATTAAACATAATTTAATACTACCCGAGTAGATGAAATAATGTCTTCGCAGATGTTTTAATCTGATTTAATTCGACTTTCTTCAGATTTTTTCATAAATAAAATTACTTTGGAAAGTGTCCGATAGAGAATGTGAAATCTAAGTCATGTGCTGAACAATCAGTTGTCCCACCTGATGATGAGCGTTATTCTATAACATAGAGAACGTTCAATGAGGGAGCGCTCTATGTAGCGTTGCATTGGGTCTATCATCTGGGACGTAAATACGCAAAGAGAAATGGTTGCGGTGGTAGTAGTATTTTCTTCCCTGGATAAGCTCTTTTACAAATCTATCAACTAGGTACAGTCGGCTACACATCAGGCTACACACACTATATACCCATAACTATACTACATACAATACACTATTGACAATATGAAGCGACAACACTATTAGAGTCTAGCGTTAAAAAATGTAATGATATCTTCAGTTTTAAATATATTAATGCTGATAATATTGTGAAAACTTTTAAATCCTTAAATATTAAAAATACTGAAGATCTATGGGGAATGTCCACAAAAGTTTTAAGCGCTATTATAACTGATATTGCACCATGTCTAGCATACATTTTTAATAGATGTGTAGATGAGGGCGTTTTCCCTGATTTAATGAAACACAGTAAACTCATTCCCCTGTACAAGTCTGGAAATGAACAAGATCCTGCGAACTACAGGCCTATTTCGGTACTGCCTTCGTTAAGTAAAATTTTTGAAAAAATTGTTCTTACTCAGTTATTATCACATTTCAACGTCAACGGCATACTTCATAGCCATCAATTTGGATTTACTAAAGGTCGATCAACGACAGATGCCGGTTCGACGCTCCTGAAGCACATTTATGATGCTTGGGAACACTCACAAGATGCGATTGGGGTATTCTGCGATCTGTCCAAAGCTTTTGACTGTGTAAGTCATGCCACCTTAATATCTAAACTTAAACATTACGGCATCATGAACCAGGCAATTGGTCTTATACAGTCATATTTAACCAATAGAGTGCAAAAAGTTGATGTTGGCGGTGAGAGGTCGTCTGGGTCGGTCATTGATATAGGGGTACCTCAAGGTTCCATATTGGGTCCCTTTTTATTTCTAGTATATGTAAATGACCTTCCACCTTTTGTAAAGGATTTATGTGAAATAGTTCTATTTGCTGACGATACCTCTTTAATATTTAAAGTCGACAGATTGAAGACTAACTTCGATGACGTTAATGCATCTCTGTCGCAAGTACTTAACTGGTTTACTGTTAATAATCTTTTGCTCAATGCCGGGAAAACGAAATGCATTAAATTTACTTTGCCAAATGTGGTTCAGCGTCCAACCAATATTGAATTAAATGGAGAATCACTTACCCTTGTCAATTCTACTATTTTTTTAGGACTTAATATTGATGCAAAATTGCAGTGGGGTCCACATATCAAATCACTTGCTGGTAGACTGAGTTCGGCTGCATACGCAGTTCGCACAATAAGATGGCTTACAGATGAAGCTACAGCTAGGCTAGTATATTTTAGCTACTTCCATAGTGTAATGTCTTATGGAATTTTGCTCTGGGGGAAAGCTGCTGATATACAAAGTATATTTGTACTTCAAAAACGGGCGATACGTGCCATTTATAAAATGAAACCACGCGAATCATTGAGGGAGCGATTTAAAGAAATTAATATTCTCACAGTAATTTCACAGTATATTTATGAAAATCTATTATACACTGATAAACACATAGATAGCTTTAAGAAAAAGAGTGATGCACATAAAGTTAACACTAGAAATAAAAACAAATTATGTATTCCTAAGTTTCGACTCCAAAAGGTAAATGGCTCGTTTATGGGGAACGGTATACGCTTCTATAATAAACTTCCAGAAAGTGCCACTGGGCTTCCTATTAGAAAATTTAAAGCATACATTAAGAATAATCTAATAAGTAAAGCTTATTATACTTTAGATAGCTATATTGATGATAAAAGTGCGTGGCCCGATGTCCCGGTCGCTTTGCCCATCGGCACCTAACATGTCTGCAATGTCTGTACTGTACCTACTATTGTGTGTTTTATTTTTCTCTGATTTAATAGATTGTATTTAATTTTATGCATTAGGTATTATTAGTTTGAAGCGTAGCGTGTGCTGTCTTATAAATTTGATTATGTTTACCTTTTTCTGTATGCCTACGCCTCACTTAACTTCAATAATATATTATATTACATTGTAAAAGGATCATACAAAAGAACGGTAGGAACCAAGCCGTAAGTTTGTTGCCTGTTCTTCTAGGCTTTGGTCGCGTGGAACTGGCACCTAGAGTCACCTAGCTTTAAGACGTTTCAAAGTGATCCTTGTGATTTTATTGAATAAATACCTATTGACTTTGACTTTGACTTTGACTTACAGAGAATCGTAGTAACGTCAGGTCTTTTTTGTATGGAGATTCGATAAGCTCCTCTATTGGGCGCGCTTAGAAAATTCACGAGTCTCATTACAAATAACTTTTCTGCAAAACAAACCCGACTTCCATGGTTTTCTCATGGATGCCATTTTCAGAACAGGATCAAATTGGTGCCAATTTAATCACACGGTCACACGGGAAGCACCAGCTTTCAAATAAAAAAAGAACCATCAAAATCGGTTCACCCAGTCGAAAGTTATGAGGTAACAAACAAAAAAACAGTCGAATTGAGAACCTCCTCCTTTTTTTGAAGTCGGTTAAAAGGCTGACGTTACGAAAAACAAAACTCAGAATTGGGGTACCGCACCTAAAAATAGTATGGTAAATTACTCCAAGTCCCGGACTAGTCCATTTCCCACGTAACAATTATACGATTCGTCCCACTCGAGTGCGTACGATCAGCGTTAACGGTGCCGCGTACGGTGGACCTAGATACACTATCGGTTAGCATAATTCACGTAGTTACGGCTAAAACTGTGTATTAAGTATGTTTTTTTTATTTTTTATACAACTAGCTGATGGAATAAGCAGATGGCCCACCTGATGTTAAATGGTAACTATCACCTATAACAAAGCATTGCCTCGTGAGTCACGCACGATAGGAACGTGCCCACGATGCACTGCCCTGCGGCCAACAAATTGAATAACTTGAGGCATACAGATGTTAAGCCTCATATGCCTGTAATTACACCGGCTGTCACACTCTTCAAACCAAAACGCAGCAACGCTGCTTGGCAGCAGAAAAAGAGCACTGGTGGTCTAGTGGTAGCGGCCCCGACTTCCGATCCTAAGGTCGTGGGTTCGAAACCGGTCGAGTTGAGTTTTTCTGTTCAGAAATTTATGTGCACAATGCCAGTACTCTCAAACGGTGAAGGAAAACATCGTGAGGAAACCGGCATGTCGTAGAACATAAAAGTTTTTTTTAATACAACTAGCAGATGGAACAAGCAGATGGCCCACCTGCTGTTAAGTGGTAACCATCACCTATAACAAAGCATTAATTGCTTCGTAAGTCACGCACGATAGGAACGTGCCCTACGATGCACTGCCCTGCGTCCATCAACATCAAGTTCTATAACATGTGTCAAATGCTAGAAAGGAGCCTCTTGAGCTTGAGGCGAACTTAAAATCCTTTCACCACACTGTTACGAAAGAAAATACCTAGTGACACGACAAGAGAGAGAGCCGAAAAAGGCGTGGTGGTAGTTCTTCCCAGGACGAGCCCTTCGCAAAGAGCTCTACTACTCTTAATGTCCGGCAAATGCAAGTTTGTGCATAGTAGGTAGCTAAGCCCTACCCCGTCCGAATAATACGTAACTTATGGCCAAACCTTTTTTTTTAATACAATTAGCTGATGGAACAGGCAGCTGGCCCACCTGATGTTAAGCGGTAACCATTACCTATAACAAAGCATTGCTTCGTAAGTCACGCACAATAGGAACGTGCCCTACGATGCACTGCCCTGCGTCCATCAACTTGAGGCATACAGATGTTAAACCTCATTTGCCTGTAATTACACCGGCAACCACACTCTTCAAACCGAAACACAGCAACGCTGCTTGGCGGCAGAAAAAGGCGTGGTGGTAGTACTTCCCCGGACGAGCCCTTCACAAAGAGCTCTAATACTACTCTTACAACCTGTGGCCGTTGTCTCACTCAATTAGTAGATACCTAGGTATTCGACATCAAAAATTTGCAATATGGTGTAAGTACACAACTTTCCGTATGGAACAGCCTTTCACCTTCATCAGCTCTTGCTGGCCACCAAGTCGTGCGAACTTTACCACCTGGTTTACTGGCTCTGCATTCCGTTACAGTTTTATGGAGTAGGCAGCCTCGTGTGTAGAATTCGCTACGATTTGCGGATTTGCCAACATTGTCGGCGAAACGTCCTTTCGCTTGACGTTCACTATTACCTAGCACTAAAAGCTAACTGGGTTTCCAAGGACGTATCCACGAATGGACATGATTGGTTTTTAGATCCTTTTATCTATCCGTAGTGGGTAATGTAATTTGAACCAGGAGAATTACCTACTGCGAAATCGAAATAGTGATGGGAATAAGTGATGATAAGTTTTGGAATATTAGCAATATCTATAAAGTATATAGGTACCTACTTAACGTGATAACATTTAGAGTAGAAGAGTAGTAGAGCTCTTTGTGAGGGGCTCGTCCGGGAAAGTACCTACCTACCACCTACCACCGTAGTACCACACTACAACTATTGTGCCGCTAAGCAGCGTTGCTGTGTTTCGGTTTGAAGGTTGTGGTTGCCGGTGAAATTACAGAGACATTGCTGATTGACACAGGGAAGTTCATTATTATTATTCATTTATTTCAAATTAAAATCCATACAATACAATATTATTAAATTTACAGAAATCTTACAGCTAAACCAACACGTAATGATAAAAATAATTAAATAAAATGTCACCAGAAATTGAAAATAGGATATGTACAATAAAAAGTTACAACAAATAAAAATAAAATTAAATAAAATTAAAATTATTGTATTGTATTATTTTTTCTGCAAATGTTTCGTTTGACATGGATGTATCGATGCGTGTTTCCAACGGAAAGCCTCACCAAGGTTTATCTGACACGCAATTGACGATCGTCACTCATGTGATGGCCACCTTACCATAATTACACACATGTGCATTTTATTGATTTTATGCACCGAGACATAAATGTTACTTACCAATGTTTGTGAAATTAATCTGTAAATTTTTATTTACCGGGTCTAGGCGTTTTGATGTTAAAGTTAAAAGGGATTTAATTAAATCACTAGAATCATATTGAAATACAGGCAACAGTTATCTTGAACAGTTAGCCTTGAAGAAAAGGCAGCAATCTTGCGCTTTGGTTCATAAAGCTCCAGTGGTAGATCTAAGACAAGTCAAACTGTATAATTATAAAGGCAATCATGCCAGGAGTTTTAAGAGTAGTAGAGCTCTTTGTGAAGGGCTCTTCCGGGGAAGTACTACCACCACGCCTTTTTCTGCCGCCAAGCAGCAACGCTGTGTTTCGGGTTGAAGAGTGTGGTTGCCGGTGTAAATTACAGGCACATGACGTTTAACATCTGTATGCCTCAAGTTGATGGACGCAGTACATCGTAGGGCACGTTCCTATCGTGCGTTACTTACGAGGCAATGCTTTGTTATAGATGATGGTTACCACTTAACATCAGGTGGCCCATCTGCTTGTTCCATCAGCTAATTGCATTAAAAAAACCAGCTTCAAAACAAAAAATGACGCTTACCTTATAACGATATAAAAGAGAGCAGTGTAAAAGTAAAAGCTTCCAACTGATCATGATTTTGCTCGATTTTGACTGATGGTCTTCCTTTGAATTTGTACTTATATGGTTAATAACAAAAATATTGAGATTATGCTTAGGTTCTTACGCAAACTTTCTACCTATTCCTTGTTTTTATGTTTATGGTAAGATAAGAGTTACATGGTGTTAGATCTTTGAATGAAGCCTTCTCTTTGAAACTTCCGATAACTTTAGGTCTCACGACCACAAGTTGAGTTAATTATTTAATAGTCCTAATAATTACGGCAGAGTTTACACGTTCACAATAATTATGATGGATTGCAACAATACTAGACTTAACTATATAATAGTAGGTAGGCTGTGTGAATGTCGAATTTTGGGGCGCGATGGTGATGGTGTAATTCTGCTCATCTGCATAATTCGTTTAATAGGGCTGTACGGATCACTCTCATGTCTCATCTTCCAAGGCGTGCCAATAAATAAAAGAATTTTTAGTTTTCTATGCCCTTATTTCAGGTTATCTTCTAATAAAGTCGAACAATAGATAAGTAGGTACTGATAGGTAAATGAAAAAGCAGTCCTTATTCGATGACATTGACACGTACATTTTATAGAGCTTCTATAACTAGTCAGGGAATATGAATAAAATATTAATTGCCTTTATTCGGAAGTAGATTTTTCTTAATAATAATCAAATTTTGACAGCCTTCACAGCTCAGATGGTAGTAGCTCTGCCTTCTGCACCGCAGGCCGTGAGTTCGATCCCCACCGTTTCTAAGTTTCCAGTTTGTTATTGTTTTGCTCCACATATCAGTTCCTCTTATAGTTCACCCGAGATGGACCAGGTCATCACATTTGTTTTTTCTTAATACTACTAGTAGTTCGCCCCGAACTGAGATCTCGTGATGCGACCCGACGAACCCATCAAAACTTTGAGTCGGTAGTAGTCGGTAGTAGTTCAAGAAAAAAAAATAAGAAAAATCAAAGTAACTGGCCGACCAGTAGAAAAACCTTGATGTCAACGAAACTCTTAGAGATGGGAGCTCTTGGATCGCTGGTTATCTTAATTTAACTTTTTAAATTATATCTCGAAAACCGAGCGTCCCAAAAAAAAAGTAAAAATTGTTTTGGAATGTCCAAACAAAGCCCTTTCATATGACATGTAACTTGATTTTTTTATGTAACTTTTTTTATTTTTGCCCTCATAAAAAACCCCATATCTCAAAAACCCTTCATCCGATTTTACTCATATACTTACCAGTAAATTTCTCAAGTACAAGCTATCGACATATCAAATTTTATGCAGATCGGATCAACGGTTCTAAAGTTATCGCCAGACAAACATACATACATACATACATACATAAAATGCCAAATCGCCCAAGTTGAAACTAAGATCTTCGTTCGCTTCGCTCACTCGATCAACTACTAGGGAATATGAATAATATTGATGTATCTGTTTGAATTCAAAGGAGAAAATCAGGGTACACTAAGTTCTATAGGTACACTTAACTTCCTCATAGAAATAGGGACAGATTTTTTGCTTATTTCATTTGTAAAGTGGACAACCCTGGCACATGCGATTGCTCGGTGGGGCGAGAAGGCTATTGTATGCTGTAGGCATGCCATTTCCGCTCGTCGCATTTTGACATTTATATCAACTTTAAGGCACTTTTATTTTTATACATCAGCAGATGGCCCACCTGATGTTAAGTGGTAACCATCACCTATAACAAAGCATAGCCTCGTAAGTCAAGCACGATAGGAACGTACCCTACGATGCACTGCCCTGCGTCCATCAACTTGAGGCATACAGATGTTAAGCCTCATGTGTCAGTAATTTCACCGGCTGTCACACTCTTCAAACCGAAACACAGGAACATTGCTTGGTGGCAGAAATATGCATGGTGGTAGTACTTCCCCGGACGAGCCCCTCACAAAAAGCTCTACTTACTACTCTCCTTATTGCTGGACGATCCAGGAAGATCAATTTTGAGGTTACTGCACAAACATCCGTAATCTTCTCCCGTTTTACTCAAAATGCATCTCCAAATGAAAAGCAGTAAAAGTGCAAGTGACTGTCTGAATTGTTACGGCGAAAGTGGTTACACAACGCAAAGTAGGTACTAATTACACCGTGTTACATACGGAGCTGCGAATCCAGTAATTACTTATTAATTAAAAATAGTGACCGAAGTGTGGGTAATAAGACTAATAAGGTAGGTAGGTAGGTACCGAATAAATAAATAAATATTGGTGAAGATTCCACACTAGCCCCAAACTAAATAAAACTTGTGTATCTACTACGGGAACCATAAAATATAACTTTTGAAACCGTGTGGTGAAAGGATTTAGAACATCACCAGAGCTGAGAAACTGTCAAAAATTTTGGGAATTTGTAGTTTTGTTCAAAGCTGGAGAGCTAAATATAAATATTTCTGGAGGATGTGTACCTACCTACCATAGACTATAGTTAGTGTATGGTACCTACGAGCATTTTTTACCAAACACTTTTTTTTTTCTTTTTATTTGGGTAAACAAACAATTTATTTTTTATTAGATACAGTAACGATACAAGAAAATGTTACACGGCAATGTATTTACCTATACTATTTCCATTACTTTGGGATGAAGGTGCTAAAGATAATTACCTACCATCTGTCCATGTTCTAAATTATCCATATAGACAGGGAGCGACATAATATTTGAACTTTTACAGTTACCCAAGGAGTCAAAGCTGCACCTCTGCAGTCTCAGACATAACAGCTACAAAATTGTGCGTGCCCAATTTGCATCTAATCAAATCAAAATGTCATCGGATAGACCTTGTGATGTCAACGTAAGTCCGAAGACCATCCATCACGCACGCAGATCAGCGGACGTGACGTGTCATTGACTGTCATGACATGACATTTCATCGTGACCTAGATATTGCCTCTGTAATTATCTTTACCTGTTGTGATCGTCAACATGTCGTGATGGATTGTCCTGTGATGCTATTCCGTAAACACCAAAATCCCGGGCAGTATCACCTAGTGGATCCGCGCTCGCTTCGATCACCACCAGCCTCATTCATTTTCAATGCCAAAACACTCACGTGCAGTGGCCAGGTGGTGCAGTGCACCAGGGCCCCAGAGCTCAGGGGTCCCTCTAACCTAAGCTTTGAAAAGAGAGGGTCAGCCAGCTTTCGAAGAGGCTAGAAAACCTTGAGCCTGCTCACAAAATTCTTTCTCTATGCATCGGGGCCATTTTCCACCTAGCTACGCCACTGCTCACGTGGTGGTTAGTGAATAGGTGAATGTATTACAGAATGCCAATTTGTAAAGTCAACCCGGATCCCGCGGTCACTTGGGTGAATGTTGTAGTTAAAATAGCTCATATGCGTTAGTTATCTATCTAATCAGGGCCGGATTAACTATGTCGGGGTCCCTAAGCAATGCAATTCTTGCGGCTCTTTGCCTTACTCTAACTTCAAAATAATATTTTCAATGTCTGATATCTTTTATTCTCGTTGCCCGGGGAGCAGCGAGCGTCTAGCACTTACATTGCCAAGTAAAACTGAGTAACATACGCAGCGATGCGCGGTAGAGACGATTTTACACGCATCCCGCTTGAACGCGCGGAAATGTGGCGTGTGCGATGTATCCGCTCCGCGCAGACAAGCGGTCAGTGTGTTAAGGCGAATACAATAGCTAATGTGACTCTCGCTGGCACGTTTCGACATGTTGAAAGATATAAAATCACTAAGTAAATCATTTTCGAAAAATCGCAATCAACCATTTTGCTTTACTAGTTTTCGTACATAAGCAAACTTTTGAGTGGGAAAACTTGTATCGATCAAAATGAAATTATTACTAAATTGCACAGTTTAGTAAAATGGTTGATTGCGATTTTTCGAAAATGAGTTTAGTGATTTTATAGCTTTCAACATTAGCTCTTGCATTCGCCATAACCGATTGAGGCTCATGTTTTCATTACATGGTTTCTGTATGTAGGTGGCTTTTCCTGAACCTCATTTTTATACAAAAAACAGAGGACATGAACAGGTAGGTAGCCTGTACCTCTATGTATATTATGACAACTTTCGTTTTGAGACAGGTTTTTCTTCCAAACCTGCTGAAAGAAATTGAGCATCGCGCATACCAAAGTACAAAACTACCAGTATCTAAGTAATTAACGTACAGTCAGAGACAAATGTATTTTTAAGCATTAAATTTTTATTCATTAGCACCTGACATTAAGGCGAAGACAAGAGCTAATGTGACTCTCGCTCGCACGTTTCGACATGTTGAAAGTTATAAAATCACTGAACTCATTTTCGAAAAATCGCAATCAACCATTTTGTGTGCAATCACATTGCACACAGTTTAGTAAAAATTTCATTTTGATCTATACATGTTTTCCTACTCAAAAGTTAGCTTTACTAGTTTTTGTACATAAGCAAACTTTTAAGTAGGTAAACTTGTATCGATCAAAATGAAATTTTTACTAAACTGTGTGCAATGTAATTGCACACAAAATGGTTGATTGCGATTTTTCGAAAATGAGTTTAATGATTTTATATCTTTCAACATATCGAAACGTGCGAGCGAGAAGTTGTTTGATAGTTGTCAGCCCCTTAAATGATAATCAACCACTTGCGGAGCAATAAGCATTGCCTTGCAAATCGCACACGATAGGAACGTTTAGTTATTTTTTTCAACAGCATTAACACATCACCCAACCTCTTTTAAAAGGATTCTTCCTCCTTCGTAACTTTGTTTCATTAAAGACACCTTTTAGTCCGGCTTTTTTTTAAAGTATTTTTTTAAGTAAATGAAATCCATTTCATTTTGATTTGAAGTAAATGAACGGGAAACATTTTCGTTCAAGGATATCACATAGGTACCTAATAATTTAATTCAAACTGCTCACACTGTCCTCACCTCAAGAAATGTTGAACACTACCAAAACAACAAGCACACTAAAAGAAAAAATTGCCAACTAAGTAACTTTTTTTATGAATGATAGTATTAGCATAATTCAAGGCTTGTGCTCAGCGATAAGACACCCTATTGTAGGACAATTACGAAAAACTTATTATAATGATGTAGTTAGTACTTAAGCTTCTGGGAGATTGTCCTCTTATGGTTTTTAATAACAATTAAAAGTACAATTATGTAAATTTTACATCCCAACATGACAGAAAACGACTTCCTTTTAAAAACATCAAAATAAAAAAATAAAAAAAAAGTGAAAATGTGTGATTAATTTAAATTTTAAACTGACGACGAATGTACCGACCGACGACTACACATCAACGAACGGTCTGCCGTATTATAAACTTTTTGCACGTTCGAAAACAGGTTTATTATGTTTTTAAACATTGATGAATCAGTGATTATTCGACGATGCATTATGCAATGCCATTTGGCACTTTTATGCGTTCACGTTATTGCATAAAAACTGATATCCATGTATCAAATTAAAAACTGGTATTTTTTACTTTTTTACTTTCTTGTCACCACTAATTTTGCGACTCCAAAATAGGCGTTAGATTATTCTGAGATGAAAAGGTGGAAAGGTTAATTAATTTGATACTTATTATTTATGTTTGATATTATTATTTTTATTTTTTCTATTTTTATTGGTTTCGAAACTGTAAAAATTATTCAGATTTCAGATTCATTTATTTTAGGTATTCCAGTAAGATAACATAGGTACTCTTAGAAAAGTCAAAATTTAATTAATTAATTTATCACAAAAATAATATAAAAATAACTTCTTAATCATCATAAAACGAATAGATACCGCTGTTATCAAAGTTTTGATTTCCACTACAAATTTTTCGCGATCCTACTCGATGTTGGTATAGAAAAAGATTATCAATAATTTGCCGACTCTTATACCTAGTAGTGATGACAAGTAGTGCCAGTGAAAGTGCTGTGCGCTATGAGAAACTTACATGGGTTACGTACTTGTGCCCGCTTTTGTAGAATGTGACGAAAACTGGCTGGCGTTTGTTTCAACAATATGAATACCTACAAACTTTGTGATCGAGAACCTTGTTAGACGAACCTTATTTGAAACAGGATTAACTACACTATTTTTGTGAATAAAAAACTTAATGGTTGGCAAATAAAAAAAACATTTATTTACAAAGAAAATAATGTAATACAAGTAAGTATTAACAAAATAAACATTAAACAGTTGAGCTATCTGCAGACCGTTGCGAACGATCTAGGGATAGGGATAGCTCAACTGATCTAAATCAGTGACAATTAGTGGGTGTTATATAATATTATAAGTATGTATTTACAAAAAAAAAAAAGTATATAAGTAGTATATCAGCTATCTGGTTCCCATATCACAAGCTTTGGCTTAGTTTGGGGCGAGATAGTGCTGTGTGGGATGTCCCCCAATATTTATTATTATTTATTAATTGGAAGCATCCCCGAGACACTGGCGGAGTCGCTGAGCCAATAAATAAGTGAGTACCTAGGTAGTACGAAAGTATATAAATAATTCTTGAACAAGAACATTATGTTATAACTAGTGGCTTCCCGCGGCTTCGCACGCGAAGAAGTGGTGAGCCGTGATTGAGCTACAAACATCCAAACATCGTAACTTTCACATTGATTTGTATATTATTAGGGTAGGATTTAAAATACCTACGTAGGTATAAGAGATATAGGTATATTAGGTAGGTAGGTATAGGAACTGAGTTTAGCACAAACATGACAAATACAACAAAGATAACCTTACACGGAAAATATGTACTTATTTGTTCATAGTTTCTACCCCAAAAACAAACGAAACGAAACAGCTTCACGACTTTGATCCCCAGGCACGGTAGATACGTCAGATCTCTTTGTACCAACTTTTTGTTATTTATCCACAGAACACATTTTCTTTTAGTTTGAAGTTAATTACACTACGCGTTAAAATCTCCCATACAAACCTTAAAACTTTTACAGTCATTTGCACCCTTTGCAGGAGTAATTATCAAAAATTAAAAATGTCTTTCCTATTTTTTTGCCTTGAAGTATATGTACTTACTCCAAGTTTTAAGTTTGTAGGTTCAAGGAATACGATTTTACATACAAACGTTTTCATCCCTTTTGACACCCTTAGAGGTTGAATTTTCAAAAATCCCTTCTTAGTACACCTCTACGCCATAAGACCTGTGTACTCTTCAAATTTCAAGTCTTTAGGACCAGAGGTCAAAAAACTCCCATACAAACTTTTACATCCCTTTGCACACTTATTAAGGGTAGTTTTAAAAAACTAAAAATGCCTTTCCTATTTTTTTGCCTTGAAGTATATGTACTCCAAGTTTCAAGTTTGTAGGTTCAAGGAATACGATTTTACATACAAACGTTTTCATCCCTTTTTACACCCTTAGGGGTTGAATTTCCAAAAATCCATTCTTAGTACACCTCTACGCTATAAGACCTATGTACTCCTCAAATTTCAAGTCTCTAGGACCAGCGGTTTAGGCTGTGCGTTGTCTATATGTCAGTCAGTCAGTCAGTCAGTCAGTCAGTCAGTCAGTCAGTCAGTCAGGACTTTGATTCTTATAGTATTAGAGATACCGACCCGTCGATCGCTTGATAACATTATGGTAGGTACCTAGTTGTATTTTTTTTATTGTTAGTTCAACCTTTTTCTAGTTCTACGTCCCTTTTGATTTTATTACAACGATTTGTATGCCGTATTTGTACGATTTGTACGATCTGTTTGCCTATATTTGCCTATTTCACGAACAAAGTCGAATACGCAAATACCAGAGCAAATAAAAACGCGAATACCGATGTGAAGTGCCACAAATGTTGGTAAGCTGGGTTTTCGAACGGAGTGAACGGGAGGAGGTAGTATTGTTCTGTGGAGTGAAGAGAATTCGCGCGTTGCGCTGCGCTAGTGCTCGGCTCCAGTGTTGCCGTTTTAGCATTTTTAGTGCTAAATTTAGCATATTTCTTGACTCTTTAGCATGAAAATTTTGCATTTAGCATATTGCATATTTTGGCATTTCATGGCATTTCAAATCAAAAGTCAATCTCAAAAGATTTAATAGAGATATGGCAACTCTCTAAAGGAACCCACTTCCCCAAAATTAGTTTGCGACTGTTTTTACGTACCTATTCTTAAAACGTACCTACTTGAAGAAGTACTAGGACACATTCGAGGAGTAAAAGATACAATTATTACCGATGAGTGTGGATGTTGAAAGTGGTCCATCAACATCACAAGCCCAAACTGACGAACATGACGATGATTTAAGAATATTGTTTAATTTGGATTAAAATGATAAAAACAACCAAATGTTCTATAGTATTCACCTTTCCTGTCTTTCTTATCCTAATAACATCAGAAATGTGGCAAATTGTGTAAATAGGTACGTATAGTATTTTCGTTACCACTTGGCGCTGAAACGGATGAATGATGGATTTAGCTAACATTTGGTGTGTAACGATACCTTAGAGCCTAGAATAATATGTGAGGCTACTGTTATACCTAAAAAGTATCTCGCACAGCACGCACGCGTTCGAAATCGTGGGCAATCGTAGGTTGATAGCAAAATTTTAATTTTAGCATGTTTTTTAGCATTTTTGAAAAGCGATTTAGCATTTTTTAGCATTATCTGGAGCAACTTCTAGCATTTTCTCAAAATAAAAAACGGCAACACTGCTCGGCTCGCCGCGCCCGCCAGTCGACCGAGAGCGCGCGTTGAGTGCGCTGCGTTTCGCATAGCCATTTCAACATTCTAAACTACGTACTAAATTCAAATAAGTTTTCTTTTTTTGTGGGTTTTTTGTGCAGTGTCAGCATCTATTCTTGAAACAAGGAGGATTTGTTACTTTTGTTCAGGGTGAGTGCCACTTTCTTTAATTTTAAGTTGGTTTGAAGTTTTGAATCTTTTGTTTATCGCGTGTACACATGGCTCATAATTTTTGCGATTCGGAAAGCTGTTTTGGTGCACTTTCTAACTGAGAATTAATCATGTCGCCTGAAAAGAAGGTGGAAATATAAGAATTGTGAGTTGTACGTATTGAAGTGCTTTGTATTTTTTTTTCTTCAAACAAGTTCTAGCTAAGGTAATGGTGATTCTCAATACATAAAAAAAAAAAAACATATAGGTACCTATTTCGGTAAAATACTGTAGTTTCTATATACCTATCTACCTGGACGAGTAGCTGGATGAATATCGTAGGGTAAATACGCCCCTTATCGTCCAGTTAGCGGAGTTGTCACATTCAAGCACCAAAAAGTCTATGTTATTGTAAGTTTATAGAGGTGTAACTTTTTCTGCATATAGCCTATATCCTCTATTTTCATTTAATGTAAAGTATTTAATTATGAAGTAGACTGCGAATTTTATAAAAATATTTTAATGTCAAATACCTATTTTGACCAGTTTTCGTCCACAAAATCCAGTTTTCGACCACCTACTCCCCAGTTTTCGACCATTCATTTCTGATGGGAAAATATTTCAAATATAGGAGTAAAAATTGATAGAAACGAAACAAAGTTATAGTTATCATGTCGTATATTTTAAGAGTCATAATAATAATCAAAATTTCTGCATTCAAAGTTCAAAACTTACCATCTAGGTATCGAAAATCATTTTTGCTAACTTCTGAAGAAATGTCCCTTTGCATTTTAGTTTCTATAATGTAATAGTGTACCACAAGAGTTTTAAGTACTTATTTATTATATAATATTATTCAATAGTAACATATCATCATCATCATCAACCTATGTCCGTCCACTGCTGGACGTAGGTCTCTCCCAAGACGTTCACTGAGCCCGGGCTTCGGCTCTTCTCATTCCGTATTTGCCAGCTACATTTCGCAACGATGATGACGACGAAGTGTGGCGACGATCTCGTCGCCCCACCTCTGCGGAGGGCGTCCTACGCTACGCTTACCTAAACGCGGTCTGAAGAACCACTGGGACCACTCAAGTATTAGTTTGATCCAGCGATTGTCAGTTCTACGGCATACATGGCCGGGCCACTGCCATTTCAGCTTGCTAATCCTTTGAGTTATGATGTCGACTAGTTTAGTACTCCGTCGGATAACCTCGTTTCGGATTCTATCCTCCGGAGAAACTCCGAGCATAGCTCTCTCCATAGCTCGCTGGGCGACTTTCAGTTTGTGAGCCGACCCTACTGTTAGTGTCCACGTTTTGGCAGCATAGGTCATAACAGGTAGGACGTACCTACTGGTTGAAGACTTTCGTCTTCAAACATTGAGGGATGGGTGACGATAAGACCTGAAGAAGTTCCCCAAACGCAGCTCAGCCCAGCTGAATTCTCCGGTTTAGCTCTCTCTCAAAGTTGTGACTACGCAACCGCAGGGGCAGACCCAAGGTAGACATATTCCTGTAAAACTTCGAAAGGCATTCTGGCGACAGTGATCGGTTCGGGTGATGCGATCAATAATCATGATCTGAGTTTTATCCAAGTTCATACCCAGCCGACCCGCCGTGAGGCAGCAGCTAGGCTGTTCAGCATCTGTTGTAGGTTCTGCAACGATTCTGCCAATATGACGATGTCATCAGCAAATGCAGTAATGTTGTGATGTATTCGCCGTTAATATTAATGCCCATTAGGGTGCAACTCAGTGTCTTAAACAAATCTTCCAGTGCGCATGAGAACTGGAGGATATTACGTCCCCTTTTCTCACTCCGCAGCACAACTGGTAGGTTTGGACAGCTGGTTCTGGACCTGAACAGACATGGTGGCATCATTGCTTAAACATCTCAGCACTTCGATGTATCGCCAGTCAACCTGACATCGTTGTAAGGACTGCCGAACAGCCCTTCAAAGGCCTTCTCCACAAACGTAGTCCACAAACGTTAGGCACAATGGCTGATTATACTCTTCATATTTTTGTATAATCTGCCGTATTGTGTGAATGTGGTCTAATCCTGCTCGAAACCCAGCCTGCTCCGGTGTTTGAAACTCGTCAAATCTCGCGCAAGACGG
This sequence comes from Chloroclysta siterata, assembly GCA_932294275.1. NCBI lineage: Eukaryota > Metazoa > Arthropoda > Insecta > Lepidoptera > Geometridae > Chloroclysta > Chloroclysta siterata. The sequence continues at coordinate 28,853,283 of OW028588.1, forward strand.
TTCGAAATAACCCTAGAAAACAGCTTGTAGACTTGGCTCAAGAGCGACATATGTCTATAGTTTTCAAGAAGGCTTTGTTGCCTTTCTTGAAAAATAACACCACGACACTTTTGCTCCACACCCTTGGAGTTCTTCCATGGTTAAGAACGGAATTGAAAACACGTTGGAATTCTTTCAGAACAGGAAAACTACCCGCCTTTAAGAGTTCCGAAGTGATTTCATCTTCCCCTGGGGCTTTCCCATTTTTCAACTGTTTCAAAGCTATCTCGATCTCGTCAAGGCTGATCTTTGGATATCTTCTGTGTAGTGGCGTGTCAGTGTAGCTCTACCATCCTCGTTACTTGATTCGGGACACAATACCTGCGAGGACACAATACTACCGACCGTAAAATTCCTCTATTTCAGCTAAGACCTCCGGCCTGGAGAGGAGTAAATCAATAATTTCTTAAATGGTCGAAAACTGATCGGATGTATCGGTTTTCGTCCACAGTATTACTAAGAATTTTAGAGGAAATTTATATGTAAATAATGCAAAACCTCAATAAAATAATAAAAAAGGAATTAATACATGTTATTCTATAGCTTAAAATTCAAATTTATTGATGTTTTACAGCATTTGTTGCATATTAAAATCATGGTCGAAATCTGGAAGTCGTATTTACCCCATCCTGTTCTCGACCACTAGCATTATATTAGTATCTGTATTTGTTGATATAATCATATTAGCCTGGACGAAAACTGGCTAATAAATTTAGGAGGAGTAATAAGACTCATTATTGTTTAAAAGCAGCAGTTAGTTTTCATACATAAAAAAATACAAGACTCCAATTTCTTGACATGATACCACCAGTTCCCGACCACGTGGACGAAAAATGGCTTTTCATATAAAAGCGTGGTACAGTTCTCGTCCACGTAATTTAAATAACTTATTATTAATATTTAAAGCGAAAAACATTATAAACGTATTATTTGATCTATTATGAAGGCATACGAATAACTATTATTCTAAAAGTCATAAAAATGAGTGAATAACTTAGCGTGAAAGCGCCATCACTTCACTATTTTTTTCGTTGTTTTTAGCGCTTTTGTATCAGATCACGGCCGACCCCAAACTGATTCTATTATTTATAATTGTTTCACTTGTGCTGGTGACTTGAAACTTTTTTGAGTGTTTGCTTGGACATTCAAGAAGGCGCCAAAATACTCTCTCTCAATGTGTGCATGTTAATTTTGCTATTTTTAGTATTTATCTACTAGTAGTGCCGCGAATGGTCGAAAAAGGGACGTGGACGGCGAACTAGCGCATCTACCCTATGTCACACACCACAATTGTGAATCATCGTAACGGTCTAACTGAGGTTACAGAGTAGGTGGGTTACCTACCTACCATACCAACGCTCCGAGACAAATGTAGATCTTCTTTCTTGTCCTGTCACTAGTTTCTTTGGAAACAGTGTGGTGAAAAGATTATAAGTGTCAAGTGCTCGAAAGGAGCCTCTTGCTTGAGAGGCTCCTTTCGAGCACTTGACACATGATAACTTTTTAGGTTCTACGACATGCCGGTTTCCTCACGATGTTTTCCTTCACCGTTTGAGAATACTGGCATTGTGCACATATTTTTTTTGAACAGAAAGACTCATTGGTGCACTACCGATTTTGAACCCACGACCTTAAGATCGGAAGGCGGAGCCGCTACCACTAGACCACCAGTGCTCTAACAGGCAGGTTCTACAGCCTGGTGTGGTGACAGACGGACAGAAAGACAGACAGACAGACGGACGGACAGCGGAGTTTAGTAATAGGGTTCTGTTTTACCCTTTGCGTACGGAACCCTAAAAATTATGTAAGGTGGGTTTCACCATCTCAGAGTAACAGTATCCTTAAGATAGGTAAAATTATTTTCTCTCTTTGACTTGTTGCTTAGACCTAAGTCTTAAATACTGCTTGGCAAATTGTGAAAGATAGTAAACTACCTACTCGTAGGTACTTTTACTTGTCAAAATTCAAAAACAAAGAAGGAAATAATTTAATCTGACATTCATTTTCTGACATTTTTGGAAGCAACATAGCTTTTTCATTTTATTTGTTTTTCTAGTGTTATTTTGAATTGTGTTGTGTAATTTCGGTGGTATTTTAACCAACATTACTTGAGGTCTTAGCACAAAGTGTAAACATTTGAAATGAAAGTGTAATATGTGATATCCTGATTTGACCGAAAATGTTTCCAATGTTTTGAAGAAAACCGCCACCATTTTCTTTAAAACAAAATGACGGCCGACTTGACTATGGACTGACTTGACTAAAAAGTATTCAATAACAAATCACTTGACACTGGCAAGATTGTCTGTCGAATGACGGACAGGAGCCATAAATTGAGAGAAGAAGAATTTAATCTGACGCGCATCTGTGGTGGTAAAACCTGCCCTGAATAAGATAAAAAATATAAAATATACAACGATAAGATACTTACAGCTGATACCACGGATATTTCGTGCCCTTGTCAAGTTCTAAGCAAACAACGTAATGTCAACTCAATGTAAGGGCTCGTACACAAAACTGCGATGCGATGCGATGCGATTTCGTGCGACAAAGCGTCTCCCAGGGTGAGAGGCGTAGAGGCGTAGAGGGAGCTCGCAGATTTTTGCGATGCGACGTCGCATCGCAGTTTTGTGTACGAGCCCTTAGGCCGATGATGTTTTGACGTTTTTTTTAAAATTGGTTCTAAATTTATTTACCTACAAAGGAAATGAATGAAATAGGTACACAAATTGATGGTGTGACTGACATCTTAGCTGATTGTGTTAATTTTCCTTGTGTCTCAGTTATCTGCTTTTGTTTTAATTCAAACTACCTAAGTACCTATTATCTGTTTAAATCGTGTTTTTTGTACTCTGGCATCCCGCGATACAGGCTTGCCCTAGTCACAATACGTTAATGAGGGCTGCACCTCAGTGGAATAATATTTGAAAATTATTGATAAGAACTACGACTACGTTAGTAGGTAACCTAACCTATCCTTTTTATTAGGACGAGTATATCATACAACATAGGTAAGGTAGTACATCAACGCGCAACTTTATTATCCTGCTTAAATTTAACAAAGTTCCTTCTAGAGCACCTAAATATCTTTGAGCACCTATCTTGTACCTGAGCACCTATCTTGTACCGAAAATTATTTAAGCTGGCTGGCTTTAAGAGGAATAGTAAATATCAGGACGAGTATTTCATACAACATTTGTAGGTACCTACCTAGTACATGAACGCGCAACTTTATTTTCCTGCTTGAATTTAACGAAGTTCCTTCTAGAGCACCTTAATATCTTTGAGCACCTATCTTGTACCTGAGCATCTATCTTGTACCGAAAATTATTTAAGCTGGCTGGCTTTAAGAGGAATAATAATAATAATTGTCAAAATCAGTGGCAATCAAAAATTGGTGCGAGCGTTCGGTAAAAAAGTGTCGCGTTTAAGTCTTTTGTATGAAAAACTCTTAGTGAAATGGGTGCTACGATTTCTTTAAGCTTATGACTATAGTAAGCAGCCATTATAGACAGGCGGTTATGTGGCTCCACAATGTACCTACCTACATTAATTTCTAAAGTAGAAAAAAATACGTATTGCGGTAGTATTGAGAATTGCTTAGTAATAAAAAAAATATGGACCGTATTACGACTGCGAATATAAGTTATTGTTCCGATTTACAAAAACGTTTTAGAGTATTGAATCTCAACAAGACTATTATTAAGAACTAGCGGCCTGTCTCAGCTTCGCATAATTTTTTTCAATATTTTAGGATAAACCGTAGGTTCGAGTCTCGCTGCTAGTTATTTCATACATTTGCACGCCCTTCTCCCTCGCCGGGCGACACGGAATGGAATGTCCGATTTGTAAAATTCAAGAAGTAATCTATTGGTATTGAAACAGTCTTGAATACGAAATGATTTATTTGGATAAGGATTAATATAAAAGTATGGAAAACATGGTCTGATTTTGGTCGGCATTTCTATCAACTTTTAAAATGATAAAAAGAAGTTATAGTAACATAACTACGATAGTTAGACATATGGTATCGCTGAGTTTTTTGTAGATATTGATGTGTTCTTTAATATTGTTGAACATTTTTGTGTTCTATCGCCTATAGTTTCCGTAGCGCATGCGATGAAAGACCAATTTTTTTACACCTTGGGTTACATTATTAAAGTTTTAGAAGGGATCCCTAATTTTTTCTAGTAATAGCCTATGTTACTCAGGGATAATGTAGCATTCTAATGGTGAAAGAATTTTTGAAATCGGACTAAGTACCTAGTAGTTTTTGAGCCTATTCGTTAACAAAACAACAAAAATACAAATCTTTCCTCTTTATAATATTAGTGTAGATTATTGTAGATAAATGAAATAATATCAATGATGACTAGTTTTCACTTTAAAAACGTTGAACTTAAGTACATAGGTACGCTATTCGCTCGTATCGCTCTATTTGACTTTCAATTTCGTCAGAACATTCCACCATTGTTTTGAGTTCAAGGCTAATTCCTCAGCAAATATCTGACGCGCCAATTTACAACAAAATGTACACCTCATTGTGCACCTTGTATCGTTGCTGTTAAAGTTGAAATTGGAACTATAAGGTGCAAGATTATAGGTTGTTCTGTACACGTTAGTTCAATTAATCCAATTCTTGTTGATTTTGCTTGTTATTGCAAAGCATGTATGTATAGGTCTTAATTATTTTGAAATGTACACAATATGATTAGATTATATTCCACTGTGCTACTAATATTATCAACCTATGTATCATCTGAGAAGTCTGGCAAAAATGTTCCAATTTCAAACTGCGCGCCATTTTTTCTGACGAATTGTTCGTACCTACCTACAACGAATAGACAAAGAGTTGTGCTTATGAAAACAATGCTACTATTGCCATCTCTTACCTATTGGTAATGTTTGGATAATAAATGTTTTCCTACTAAAAATGTTGCTTTACTAGTTTTCGTATATGTAAGCAAACTTTTAAGTAGGAAAACTTGTATCGATCAAAATGAAATTTTTACTAAACCGTGTGCAATGATGGCACTCAAAATGGTTGATTGCGATTTTTCGAAAATGAGTTTCGTGATTTTATATCTTTCAACATGTCGAAACGTGCGAGCGAGAGTCACATTAGCTTTTGTTTTAAGATGTTTGTGTAAAAAAAAAACGAAAGTTTGGTTTGTTTTGCAGCGTCCGGCTATCGTTCTGTCTGGAAGTGCGGGTAGGTTATTGGGTGTCTAGACATAGTCTAGGCTATCTAAAAAAAAAACTAAGATGGCAGTTCAGTGTTTTGTTTTTAAGCACTCAAAATAAGAGTACCTAACGGCCGGTTAATGAAAGCCCGATCAAAACTCATCGCATGTCAAGTCACTTCCTATCTCTATCTCATTCGATGTAATAGCGTAATAGCTGAAATAGCGAGTGACTTGACATACGATTAGTTTTGATCGAGCTTTCAGAAACCGGCCGTAAGAGAGACAAATTCTGATGTTTCCGAATGTTTTAAAAACGCCCTTTAAATTCACATTCTGTTTCAACCCTGAGGAGAGGAGGATACGAGAGGTAAATAAATGTATGAATGTAACATTAGATTGAGGTGAGTGTTTCGACACTTCTTCTTTCCGTGTCACTAGTGAAATGGACTGAAGCAGATGAACACTTTAACACCTCTTATTTATTCGTAGAACACAGGTAAAACAATTTCACTTTTATTCTTCGCACTTGTTACAGATGACAGTATGTTAGCCAGTCAAGTTTACTCCACCAAGTCTCTTTCCAAGTTTCCAGAATGCCACATTTTTTCAATCTTCTCCTTTCCCACTTTTTACAGTTCGGCAACCTACCAACGTTAACAATCCTACCAACCTTACCGACCAAAGCTACGACTTGGCGGTCAATTGACTGACTAAAAGACAGGAAGATATAAAATTAATTATACTACTTCAATTTTAATCTAAAAAAACAAGCTTAATATTTACAAAATGAATTATAAAATTCGAGAAATCATTACACTAGTTGTATCTAAACAGTGTCGGCCTTTCTACAAAAAATCTGCCAAACGATTAACTATGCTTAAACTATTGCCATCTCTTACCAATGCGTAATGGCAAACAGAGACAGCGCTAATTTTAAGCATTATCTAAATTTAAGCACCATTTTATAGGAGGTCTTTGAGGCTCCTTTTGAACACTTGACACATGTTTTAGAACTTTTTAAATTCTACGATATTTTTAGATAGGTACCTCTAACCGGTAAGCTCAAAGGTACCTACTTCAAGGATACGAAACCATGTTATGCAATAACAATGGCTGGTGATACGCTTTCTCACAGTATTTTACATAACCAAACGGACGAACGGATGTCTGGTAATGAATAATAATTGCTCGATATCTTTCTGGTTATGTCACCTGAGCGACATGGCTGGAATTTTTTAAGGCGAAGACAAGAGCTAATGTACTCTCGCTCGCACATTTCGACATGTTGAAAGATATAAAATCACTAAGCTCATTTTCGTAAAATCGCAATCAACTATTTTGTGTGGAATCACATTGCATACAGTTTAGTAAAAAAAATCATTTTGATCGATACATGTTTTCCTACTCAAAAAAGTTTGCTTTACTAGTTTTCGTACATAAGCAAACTTTGAAGTAGGAAAACTTGTATCGGTCAAAATGAAATTTTTACTAAACTGTGTGCAATGTGATTGCAAACAAAATGGTTGATTGGGATTTTTCGAAAATGAGTTTTAGTGATTTTATATCTTTCAACATGTCGAAACGTGCGAGCGAGAAGTTGTTAGATAGTTGTCAGCCCCTTAAGTGATCACAAAATCTATTTGGTTTTATTGGGTACACGCATCGAGATATAAAAATAACGTACATGGGTGGAATAAGGGTAACGGTTAAGTACCTAGAAGTCATAATCTGAAACGTCTGTAAAATCTGAACACGATATAAAAAAGAACCCACCTACATGTTATACCTCTTTTTTTATACAACTAGCTGATGGAACGAGCAGATGGCCCACCTGATGTTAAGTGGTAACCATCACCTATAACAAAGCATTGCCACGCAAGTCACGCACAATAGGAACGTGCCCTACGATGCACTGCCCTGCGTCCATCAACTTGAGGCGTACAGGTGTTAAGCCTCATGTGCCTGTAATTACACTGGCAACCACACTCTTCAAACCGAAACACAGCAACGCAACCTTAAAGTTCAAAGTTCATTCGTTAAAGTTCCTCGGTAGTACTAGTGGTAAAATGGTTCTGCTGCATGTTGAAAGGGAGGCAGCTAGCAGCTACCTATCCCATGCAAATTTCCAGCTGAAAAATACAGGTGACGACGTCTTCTTCAACTGCCACCTAATTGAAAAACTATTTGCAATATGCGCTCAACATCAAGAAGGTCATAAGATTGTTCTCATAAAAAAGGATACCCCATCTGTCATAATATGCCATAGCCCATTTCAACATTACCGCTATTATTGTCATAAATATACCTCGTTTTATAAAAGGAAACATTTATCTATGATTTCCTCATAGAAACATAAAAGTAGGTACGATTCAAGTCACTTACAAGGAAATGTGCTGAACTCTATTTGAAATTGTGTAGGTACGCTGTGTTCTAGTTTTTAGGCGCCTATAGAATAGTCAATAGGCTAGAAGTGTGCTGATCGAAATACGGTAATTTTCCTAAAAACGGAACCGTAGTCTAGCAGCGGTGGAATAAACGAAAATCACTTTACTTTCATTCTTAGAAAAGTAAAAAAGGCTAAAAGTTGTCCTAGCATTATACTCGTACCTAAGCATGAAAGTAAAGTGCCTTGCATTGCATATACCTGAGCAAAAAAAGTTCATCATCATCATCATCATCAGCCCAAAGAAGTCCACTGCTGGACATAGGCCTCCCCTATAAATTTCCAGGAAGAACGATTCCGAGCCCTCTCCATCCACCGACTTCCCGCGATCCTGACAATGTCGTCAGTCCATCGGGTAGGAGGGCGTCCCACGCTTCGTTTTCCTGTTCGTGGTCGCCATTCGAGAACCTTTATTCCCCAACGGTTATCAGTCCTTCGAGCTATATGACCTGCCCATTGCCACTTCAACTTGCTGATTCTGCGAGCTATGTCGGATACTTTGGTTCTCCTACGGATTTCCTCATTTCTGATTCTATCCCGTAGTGAAACTCCCAGCATAGCTCTCTCCATAGCCCGTTGAGCGACTTTGAGCTTGTTGATGAGGCCAATAGTAAGCGACCACGTCTCAGTTCCGTACGTCATCACTGGCAACACACACTGGTTGAAGACTTTCGTCTTGAGGCTCTGCGGTATCTGTGACGAGAAGATGTGGCGTAACTTCCCGAACGCTGCCCATCCGAGTTGGATTCGTCGGCTGACCTCTTTATCGAAGTTGGACCTACCTAGTTGGATCGTCTGACCCAGATACACATAGTGGTCTACAACTTCGATGATATCGCTCCCAACATGTACCGGCACGGGTGCGATATGAGCATTAGACATAATTTTCGTCTTGCTCATGTTCATCTTAAGACCCACCTGTTGGGAGACAATATCGAGGTCTCTGAGCATCGTGCCTAGATCTTCCAGTGATTCCGCCATAATGACTATATCGTCGGCAAATCGAAGGTGAGTGATGTATTCGCCATTGACGTTGATGCCATACCTATTCCAGGATAGCAGCTTGAAAACATCCTCCAGTGCCGAGGTGAACAGTTTCGGAGAAATTACATCTCCCTGTCTCACCCCTTTTTGCAATTGGATAGGATCCGTGCTTTGGTCCTGGAGTCGGATAGACATTGTGGCTTTACTGTAAAGACATTTCAACACTTCGATATACCGATAGTCAATTTGACATCGCTGGAGTGACCTTAGGACTGCCCAGGTTTCGACTGAATCAAAGGCTTTCTCATAGTCCACAAACGCTAAACAAAGTGGCTGGTTATACTCTTCGGTTTTCTGTATAACCTGCCGGAGCGTGTGGATGTGGTCTATGGTGCTAAAGCCTTTTCGGAACCCGGCTTGTTCGGGAGGCTGGAAGTCGTCAAACCTACGAGCGAGACGATTGGTAACTACTCTCGAAAACAGCTTATAGACATGGCTCAGCAGCGAGATGGGCCTATAATTCTTTAAGAGGGTGTTATCACCTTTCTTAAAGAAAAGTACCACCACGCTCCTGCCCCAAGCCTCTGGCGTCGTACCCTCGGAGACAACAGAATTGAATAGCTTCTGAAGGACTTTAAATAGCGGCGTTCCGCCCGCTTTCAGAAGCTCTGTCGTTATTCCGTCTTCTCCCGGTGCCTTGTTGTTCTTAAGCTGCTTGAGAGCCGTTCGGATCTCGTATAGGCTGACGTCCGGGATATCTTCCGTGTAGTGTCGGGTTAAACGGGCTCTTGCATCACTAATCATGCTTGCAGCAGGACTTTGCGATGAGGTGTATAATTGTCCATAGAACTTCTCGAGCTCTCTTAATACTTCCGGCTTCGAGGAAACGATACTGCCACTATCAGTCTTCAGTTTTGTCAACTGACTTTGCCCAATAGACAGATCTCTTGCGAACACTTTCGAGCCTTTGTTGCGCTCTATAGCTTTTTTAATACAATCTGTATTAAAAAGGCGCAAGTCGTGTCGCATGGACTTGGAGATCTGTTTATTGAGCACGCCGTATATCGACATATCCACTGAAGACTGCAGTCTCATTTCGCTGCGATCTGCCAGGAGTTTCAGAGTGTGCTCAGAGAGTTTTTGGGGTCTATTATTGCGCTGAGTCTTATAGTACTCAGACCCAACATCTTGGACAATTTCCACCAGCCCGTTGTTTAAATCGTCCACAGTTTCGCATTCGGTGAGGCATTGGAAGCGATTTTCGAGTTCCAACTGAAAGCTCTCGGGGTTTTGGATTTGAACAGGACTTGGGCGAAGAGTAGACTTCATCAGACGGGACCGTTCAAGCTTAACGTTGATATTCAATGAGCCTCTTACCATGCGGTGATCACTTCCGGTTTTCACCCTGTTGATCACAGAGACATCATTGAATATATGCTTCTTTGTCGTCAAAATGAAGTCTATCTCGCGTTTGTGTCCACCGGGGTGAAGCCACGTCCATTTCCTGGACGACCGCTTTTTGAAAAAAGAGTTCATCATGTAGAGTCCTTCTTTTTCCATAAAGTCAGCCAATCGCTGACCCCGTTGGTTCCGCTGTCCAAATCCAAATTGCCCCACTCTCAGTTCATCGCCGTTCCTCACGCCTAGCCGCGCGTTGAAGTCCCCCATCACAACCGTAAAGTGTGTTTTCGAGGCTTGCATGGCATTTGAAATGTCATCATACATAGCCTCCACTTCCTCGTCCGGGCGTTTTGAGTGAGGGGCGTATACCTGTATGACCTTAAGCGAATACCGTTTGGTGATTCTGAGTATAAGGTATATCACCCTGCTCGAAACGCTTTCGACCTTTACAATGTTGTTGACAAGGGACTTGTGGACGAGAAACCCGACACCGTGCTGGGACAGTTGATCTCCCTCCCGGTAGTAAAATAAGTTGCCGGAATTCAGAATTATCGTGTCCTCCCCCTCTCTTCGGACTTCTGATAATCCTATAATATCCCAGCGCAACTTACTAACTACTTCTTCCAGCTCTATCAACTTCTCGTCAGACCTCAACGTGCGTGCGTTATAGGTTGCCAGGGCCAAGGGTCGTTTTTGGGAGTGGTAGCTGGGTCTCTGCCGGAGATTCTTAGCACCCCCTGTTCCGCCGTTACCATGACCGCCACCTGTGCCAGGAATAACGGAACTGCCGGGGACTGGGGGCCGTCTATCTGTCGTGTTCATCATTGGGGGGGGGGGTTTGCCATAGTCACCACGCTTGGCAGGCGGATTGGTGACCGCAGTGTTGGTGGTGCTTACTTAGGAAATGCTGCTGCCCATTTCCCGGTGTGTTCCCTTAGTCGCCTTTTACGACATCCACGGGAGGTGATGGAGGGGTCCAATTCTATGCCGGGACCACCACGGCGAAAAAAGGCAAAAAAAGTTAAAAAGGGTAAAAGGTGACCTGGGTGTTTTTCTTTACAATTTATAGGCTTGCAATTCGTCTGCGATTTCACCGCCTATAAAAATAAAAATATCTGTCAAAAGATAATAAGTGTTTTGGAATGCCCAAACAAGGCCCTTTCATATGACATGTAACTAGATTTTTTTATGTAACTTTTTTTATTTTTGCCCCCTTAAAAAACCCCATATCTTAATAGCCCTTCATCCGATTTTACTCATATACTTACCAGTAAATTTCTCAAGTATAAGCTATCGACTTATCAAATTTCATGCAGATCGGATCAACGGTTCGAAAGTTATGGCCAGACAAACATACATACATACATACATACATAAAATGCCAAATCGCCCAAGTTGAAACTAAAGATCTTCGTTCGCTTCGCTCACTCGATCAAAAAATAATTAAACGTAGGTAGGTATAATGTTATTATGTTATATCTTTTGACAGATATTTTTATTTTTAAAGGCTGTGAAATCGCAGACGAATTGCAAGCCTATAAATTGTAAAGAAAAACGCAAGTTGGTGTTTATAAATACTTAAATCAAGTTTTCTATCAGCTCTGTAGTTCCCATAGTACATGCTTTGATTAGTTTGGGGCTACATAGTGCTGTGTGGAAAGTTCACCAATATTTATTTATTTGATATATGTATTCAGAATACTACATTATGTAAATAATATATTCTGTTATTTTTGATGTAAATAAATAATCTATTATTTGAGGCCAGATGGCATTGTGTAAAAATGACATTGACAACCAATACAATTACCTAACTTAGTTTAATTCCGACCGTGATATGACGGCCACTACTTTGAGAAAATCTTAGAACTCTTTGAATTGCTTTGCGAAATACAAAGTCAGTACGTAGACAGTTTACTTGAAACATGTCCTACATACTTAAATATAACTGGCAACACATTCAAATCATGCATTATTGAACAACGACGTAAAGTGGCGTGATCTGTCATGACAATAATGTATAGACAAACTGATTTATCTTTAAAATTAGCACACATTATGCTACTGGCATTAAAATTAATTAATAAATCTCATTAAAATAATACGCGAGACCGTAAAAAAAATTCGCTTGCAAACTTCAACGCTTGCAAACTTGCAAAATTCAAAATGTTTGAAGATATAAATTACTGAAGGTAGTTATGAAACTTCGGAGTAGGTACTATTATAGTATAAAAGTAAGCAAAAAACTTAATTGGATTAAATAATATTTTTGCTTGACTTTTTTAATTAAAGGTAGTTTAGTAATAAAAAAGGGCTATGGGTAAAAGTGGCGTTGTTTTTGATGATCCGCGACCAGTTAAAAAACTATTGCCATTAATTAGTACCCTCAAAAATGAGCAACTTTTATTACTACAGCCACTACATAAAGTATATCGGAAGCGAGATATCGAATTGCAAAAAATCATAAAGAGATCATCTAGAGTAGATGATCTTTTTATGTTATTCATTTTGTGATCTATCTGGACTCTAAATAGACAATTAATAAAACTTCCCTAGAGTTTTTAGTAAACAACTAGCAGCGAAACCCGGCGTTGCTCGGGTTAAAATACATTGCATGTTTAATGGTCTAAGAAATATTTAAGGATCCATTTTCTAAAGTAGATACTTAGATATTATTTTGGATCGATTTGAACAGTTACACTCATTTTGGAACTTTCTAGATCATTTCAGAAAATTTTAGAACGTCTTCGAAAATTTTGGATGGTTTTTAACAGTTGCAGGTCTTTGGAACTTTCTAGATCTTTCCAGAAGCTTTCTATAACATTCTAGTTCGATTTCAACAATTGCAACCATTTTGGAACTTTCTAAATCATTACAGAAATTTTTAGAATTTTCTAGACCATTTCAGATCAATTTTATCGATTTCACACATTTTGGAACTTCATGCTCATTTCAGAAGCTTTCTGAAATATTCTAGATTGATTACAATAATTGCACGGCTTTTTGGAACTTTCAAGATCATTCCAGAAAGTTTTAGAACTTTCTAGATTGATTTCATCAGTTGCACACATTCTGGAACTTTCTAGATCATTCCCGAGATTTTCAGAATTTTACAGAAGTTCTCAGAATAATATATATCTGTCCTTCTCTAACTAATGTAGTTATAGAAGGACAGATATATATTATTCCACATTTTCGCCACGCACAACCACCCTCTTCCACCCACCCCGACCAAACTCCCACACAGGAGACATGCACATCAGGAGACCAAGGGGTATTTGCCATCCCAACGGGAAGTTGATCGAAGTTGCGGATCATAGAGAAAACCGTGGACACACGTACGAACATTAGCATTTTATATAATATACTAGCGGCCTGTCCCAGCTACGCATGGGTGGTCATAAATTTTTTGAACATTTTAGGATATTCTTAGACCGTGGGTTCGAGCCTCGCGTCTACTTATTTCATACATTTGCACGCGCTTCTCCTTGAGGGAGTGAAATCGCACCCCGAGCGTGACCCGTGGACCCGTTAACATTTTTAATTTCGTCATATCTTTTGAATGGAATGTCCGATTTGAAAAATTTAAGAAGTAATCTATAGGTATTAAAACCGTCTTAATTATGAAATGATTTATTTGGATAAGGATTAATACCAAGGTACAAATAAAGACCCTTTTCTAGCGGAGGCATTTCAATTAATTTTTTATAATAAAAGAACACTTATTGTGTCATAACTATAATAGTTAGACATATGCTGTCGCGACATTTTTTGTAGATGATGACGTGTTCTACAAAATCTTAGTACATTATTTTGTTCTATCTTCAATAGTTTTCGCAGCGCACGCGATGTAAGGTTTTTGTTTTCCACCTTGGGTTACATTATTGAAGTTTTAGTAAGGATCCCTGATTTTTTTGAAAATATAATATAGCCTATGTTACTCAGGGATAATGTAGCATTCTAATGGTGAAAGATTTTTTGAAATCGGACCAGTAGTTTTTGAGCCTATTCGTTACATACAAAAATACAAAAATACAAATGTTTCCTCTTTATAATATTAGTGTAGATTAATATTAATTAATTAATTAAGATAATGCGTAACCCAATAACAAGCGAATGAAATTGAACATAACGTGCTCCTTTGTAAACCTGCTAAAATAATGTGTTCAACCTCTTTCCAGGTATTGATGCCTGGACTTGCTTCAAACTAGCCCTGCGGTTATAAAAAGGTGAGTTTTGTTACATATTTTTCACATTTATGCCTGATATGTACCTATGTAATAGGTACCTAGCTTATACTTACAGTGATCTACAATTGTAGTAGTAATACATAAACTTCGATATAAAAATAATGTGTACCGTGCTTGGGTATAACGGTGTTTTTTAAATTTCATGAATAACTGGCACTTTTCAAGCCATATTTTGATACCTATGATAGTTTAAAAAGTGTAAATGTAACTTTGGCGCGCCAGTCATTATGTATACTGTATTGCACAAAAATAAGCAATTGGTCAAAAGGATGGTTTAATGATTTTCTTTAATTTTATACCGAGCAGCCTAAAGGGCCGGTTTCACCATGCTCTGTTAGTTACTAATCAAGGATTAAAAGACCGTTAAATCTAACCTTAGCTGTCAAACGCGTACATTTTGACATATTTAACGGCCCTTTAATCCTTTGTTAATCTAACAGAGCATTGTGAAACCGGCCCTAAGTGGTGGTATAATCAGTGAATAGTGCTGACATTAGTGGTATATTCTTTTATACCCGTAAAGTGAGTGCAAAGATCATCTAAGTGATAGGTATACGTTTTCTATCAAGCAACCAAAGTGGTGACATAATAAGTGCATAGCACTTACTTCAAGGGTATTCTCTAATATAGGTACCCCTACTATGAGTGCAATGAACATCGTAGTGATAAGTATTTATGTACTATGTGGTACACTTGTGATCATCATTTAAGTACTTTAACGTTGAATGTAAGTACAGTCACTCATTGAACGAATTTGAATGTAGCTACGTCTAGTTTCTGCTCCATTTCCGGAACATAATGTTATCGAGGCGATTAGTGGACGCATGCCAGCGCTTGCGCAGATAACAATGCTCAGTAGGGCCATCCGTTGGTTATATAACAGTATGTACGAACAACCGTGCTTTAATATTAAATTATTTATTCGAAGTTAAATAAATAAAAAGTAATTAATAAATTAAAATACCCGTTAGGTTATTCGTGGATGTTTTAGGTAGATAGGTATATGTTCGATACATAAAAATTACTAAAGATGTCCTTTGCCTAAAATATGCTTCCCCAGGAAGAAAAAATATGCTTTCTCCTCCATCCATCAATTTTCCGCGATCTTTGAAATGGGAGGCCTTCTTCGTCTCGCGGTTGTGGTCAGTATTGACGTTTCAAATTGATCCTTGCGATTCAACTGAATCAAATGCCTTGTGACTTTGACTGTTTACCTATCAATTCCAGAATTCGGGTTAGTTAGTAACTCATGTACCTATACGAAAATGCGGTCTGTGGTGCCTTATTACAGTTATCGAGCTATTTACATGTCAACAAACTTATCTATGTAGGTAATACCTACCTACTTAAGGTAAAAGTAAAAATTATTAATTTAAAAACGTTTATGATATGCTGGATTTGCTATCAAAACTATGACATGATAAGGAAAAGATTAAACAATCATGTAGGTATACAGATTATGGACTTATTACGATTCTATATTGATGCTACCTTGGAGCTAAGCCGTAGGTTTCTTGCCATTCGATTACATTTAGACATTCGCACTGCCATTCGCGTGGACGGAAATGTTGCCGTCCATAATATGGTCGATATTGCAAAAAAACGATTAAGGGGCTGACAACTATCAAACAACTTCTCGCTCGCATGTTTCGACATCTTGAAAGATATAAAATCACTAAACTCATTTTCGAAAAATCGCAATCAACCATTCTGTGTGCAATCACATTGCACACAGTTTAGTAAAAAATCATTTTGATCGATACAAGTTTTCCTACTTAAAAGTTTGCTTATGTACGAAAACTAGTAAAGCAAACTTTTGAGTAGGAAAACATGTTACGATCAAACTGAAATTTATACTAAACTCTGTGCAATGTGATTGCACACAAAATGGTTGATTGCGATTTTTCGAAAATGAGTTTAGTGATTTTATATCTTTCAACATGTCGAAACGTGCGAGCGAGAGTCACATTAGCTTTTGTATTCGCCTTAATACCATCACTATTTTGGTCTCGCGGTAAAGCAGCTGAGGAACTTGATTAGATACATAAGTTTTTAATAGGTATAGCGGATCAATAAAGAGTTTTAAAAGGTCTTATAAACTATATTCTGACATTTCAAAGTCATCGTGTTTCTAGTTTCTACTGACTAAATACCGTTTTGATTTGATTGTTGCGTAGGTATAGTTTCGATAAAAATATGTCAAAAGAAATGTATGTATGTATCACCTACTGATTATGGTTTGATATCAACTAATTAGGTAGTTACTAATAATTATGTAATTTCAGTTACTTCACTGTTGTAAGTTCGCGCAATTTTCAATATTGTTTTTATTGAAGGCGAAGTAAATAAAATACTTCAGCAAGTCACGCAAACGATCCTAAATACAAGAATAATTTTAGGTTGTCATTCTACACGGCACTATCAAACTTTCCATAGGAACAAGATAGCTGCTATAATATTAATATAGTTTTTTTATAGTTGAATATCAAACTGATGGCTTCGGTGCCATCATTCGCAAAAAAACTATATCCCTGATCCGCAGAATGCGTGACAGTCACAACAGCATCCTGAAAACCATAGCGAATGATACTCTTCGCCGCTGTGGGCAAGCCTGATACGCAGAGTGATCCCGGGAATAGTCCCGCTTCTCTGGTGAGATCACTCTGGGAATGAGGCTGGCGTTTATTTTATTTTGTGTCTAGAATAGCTTACTAACCATTTACTGTATTTTATTGTAACTAACAACCTATGGATTTATGTTGTCCGTAATAAAAGGATTTTATTTTATTTATTTATTTAAACATACTTTATATAATATACTATGACACCCAAATAGAAAACAGACATCAATGTTCATCACTGATGTTTGTTCTCAATGGGGATCGAACCCACGGCTTACAGAGCCGAAGGCAGAACTACGCTGTGACCAACTGCGTTGTGAGGTCTGTGAAATAGCGCTTTCGTCACATTAGAGTTCCCTCCTACCAAGTACTAGCCTATTGCGTCTAGTCACAACCTACGCTATTGCATTAGGCATTAGGCACTATAGGTGCCTTATTTCAAGTCGTTACTCATCTCTTCCATAACTTGAGTGTGGTTACTTGTTAGAGTGTGTATTCTGAGGTTCACTCATTGACGGCCGTGCGAGGCTGTTTTCTTGAGGTTTTTGTATGGAGACACGATAAGCGGCGTAGTGAGAAGTTAAGAAATGAAGTGGTAAATGAGAAGAAAAAAAATCGCACTGTAGGTACCATTGTTTTTCATTTGATTATGAATAACTTGTATTCCAAAAAAAGTTTATTTTATATTTCAACTGTTTTTGATCAAAAAAAAAAATTCGTTGCTGTTGATAATATATTTATTAGAAAACTCTTAATTGTACACAAGCGAAAAATACATTAAACGACATCACTTAAACTACAGCGAAGTACAATGGGCGGTCTTATCGCTGTGAGCGAACTCTTCTAAACAACCTTTCATATAATGATTGCGGCTTAAGATACGGGTGTCGCGTGAGTCATTGCTCTACAAATTGCATATTCATAGAGATTTCACCAGCGCATTAATGCAAAGCGCTTTGTGCTTTCTGTTTGTTTTGATGAGCTTGAACTTGTCCGCTGCTTAAGAGGCTGATTACCGTCAAAAACTTATCGCTTGTCCACTGATTAGGCTGATAGTGATAACCGTCAAAAACGTCTCGCGGGGACATTTCAACATTTTTGAAGATATAGAATTACTGAAGTTATGAAAAATGGTAAACAACCAAGTTTTGGAGATTATTATTCATTTTGACAGCCTTCACAGCTCAGTTGGTAGCAGCTCTGCCTTCTGCGCTGTAGGCCGTGGGTTTGATCCCCACCGAGAACAAACATTTGTGTGGTGAACATAGATGTTTGTTCTCTGTCTGGGTGTTATATAATACTAGTACCTAGTTCGCCCCGAACTGAGATCTCGTGATGCGACCCGACGAACGCATCAAAACTTTGAGTACGTAGTAGTCAGAGGCAAGTCCAAACATTATCTTTGGACTTTTGTCTGACTACCGCCTACTAACTTGGTATGGTTACCAAGTTTCAACTCTATTGGCCTATTTATTGAAGAGTTCCGTTGAACAGACCTTTATGAAAACTGAGTACCTCCTTAATTTATTTCAAGAAAATTAAGAAACAGCAAAGGAACTGACAGACCAGTAGAAAAACCTTGATGTAAACGAAACTCTTAGAGATGGGAGCTCTTGGATCGCTGGTTATCTTAATTTAACTTTTATTATTTTATCTCAAAAACCGAGCGTCCCAAAAAACAGAATTATCCTCAGCAACCAATAAATAAATAATAAATATTGGTGGACTTGCCACACAGCACTATCTCGCCCCAAACTAAGCCAAAGCTTGTAATATGGGAAACTGATAGCTGATATAATACAATATTGAAGCTCCAGTGTGGTGCCAATCGAATTTAGTGAGCTATTCGTATAGCTGTCGCGGTTTCCACGATGTGTGGACGGTGTCTTCGAGTTAATCTGACGTCTAAACAAAGCCGACTCAAAACCAAATAAAAAGCGAATACCAAATAGCGATGTGAAGAGCCACCATTAGAGAGTGTGATCCAAGTTGGTGAACATGATATGTAGGTAGATCCACCATATTTAGGCTACCATCAATCTCTAGAGCTTGAAATAGTCTACCCATAAACTACATTCCTTGCTTAGAAATCGTTAGAACGTTCCCATTACCACAGAATAAATAGTAGATATACTTGTACTACGCGCAAATACCATCTCCCAGTGAAAAATGTTTTCTATCTCGACGGTACAGAGCTTAGATTCCAATGGATTTGCTGTAAGAAAAAGAAGGTTCTGTTTCAAGGTGTTAGAGCTTAAATTCAATTATCAAGAAACCAGTAGTATTAGACAAGTGCCATTCAAGCCAATCCATTTATAGCACTTGTGGGCTTTTTGTGTTTATCGAGTTAAGGTACATAATGCAGTTAAATTGCCACTGTTGTAACTATTTATGGTGGTAAATCAATATCTTATTTTCTTGTTTTTTAGTTTTTGAAAGGTTTTAAGGTGTTAGGTAGGCCAACAAGGCACTTCGTTCTTTTCTTCTGTGCTGTCAGTTGTAGGTTCGATGCTCAATTGCTCATCAAGGACTAACATTTTCGCGGTGAGCATGTGCCAAAAGTTATGTTTGGACTTACCTCTGACCTACCCCCTTTAGACGTCAAACAATCTGGAGTTTGTACTTGGCATTAAGAGATTGCTTCAGTTTTTATATTTTTATTGGTAAGCGATCGAGACTCGAGACATGTGACATGTGACTTTTGATAGGCTTCACAGCTCAGTTGGTAGTACCTGTGCCTTCTGCATCATGTTATGTATTATATCAGCTATCTGGTTCCCATATTACAAGCTTTGGCTTAGTTTGGGGCTAGATAGTGTTGTGTGAAACAGCCCACCAATATTTATATTTATGTCTCGTCGCTGACGCCTATCTCGGTCTATCTCTCGGTCGCGTACTCTAAAACAATATAAATATATTGACTATTATATCAAGAGCCAAATCATATTGCATAACGATTACCAGTTATAAAATTCGAGTATCTTTGTCGGTGAAATTGTGAATGTTGACAGAATCGAGAGAAAGTGCAAATAATGTTTGAGTGTTGTCTATACGCATGACTTTCTTCACGATTGCACGTGACCTACGCTTCTTCAAAACAGTAACTATCTTATTGCGTCCGTTATTTTAAATCTACTCTTTATGGCGAAGACAAGAGCTAATGTGACTCTCGCTCGCACGTTTCGACATGTAGAAAGATATAAAATGACTAAACTCATTGCACACAGTTTAGTAAAAATTTTATTTTGATCGATACATGTTTTCCTACTCAAAAGTTTGCTTGACTAGTTTTCGTACATTATCAAACTTTTAAGTAGGAAAACTGAGTTTAGTGATTTTATAGCTTTCAACATGTCGAAATGTGCGAGCGAGAAGTTGTTTGATAGTTGTCAGCCCTTTAACGTAATGGTGGCAGTTCACATCGCTTTTTGACATTGATTTAGTTATGGCATCCAGTGAGTAATTCTCATTTCTTACAAAATTATTTAACAATGATTATACATAGTAGAGCTCTTTGTGAAGGGCTCGTCCGGGGAAGTACTACCACGCCTTTTTCTGCCGCCTGCAGCGTAGCTGTGTTTCGGTTTGAAGAGTGTGGTTGCCGGTGTAATTACAGGCACATGAGGCTTAACATCTGTATGCCTCACGTTGATGGACGCAGGGCAGTGCATCGTAAGGTTACCACTTAACATCAGGTGGGCCATCTGCTTGTTCCATCAGCTGGTTGTGTAAAAAATAACCTCAAACCGCGATCTTTGCCGCCAGACAACGCATTTATGTGGCACAACGTCAACATACCGTTGTTTTGAATTTCGACTGCAAAACGTGTCGAATTCGAACGTGTGTTATTTGAAATTTCTCACGTCAACATTCTAAACAGTACTCTAACGGCCGGTTTCAAACTAATCGGATGTCAAGTCACTTGCTATCTCTATCTTATTCGTTGTAACTAATAGCTGAAATGGCGAGTGACTTGACATTCGATTAGTTTTGATCGAGCTTTTAGAAACCTGAAACCTGAGTCTGCGTTTTATTTTAGTTTTCTGTATCGCGAGGCTGGATTTTGTATAGAGACTCTATAAGCGCCTATATCGGGCGCGCTGAGAACTTTCGGGGCAAAGAAAACCCAGACAAAAAAAACCGGAAACAACTCTGACTCGAGGCACTGGTGGCAAGACTGACACAATTCAGCAAACATCTTTCTGATTCGAACAAGTTTTTCTACCAAAAATATTATTTTACTAGTTTTAGTACTTATGCTAAACTTTTTAGTATGAAACTTTTTTAGATCAATATTGGGTAAGTAAAGTACCTATATGTTTTTTCTTAGCCTTAAACGCGTGTCTGCATTCAGCAAACAACGCACCCAGCTTTAGTCACGGCAAATCGTACAGCCATGACTATTCATTAGACAAAACAAACAGTCCAAGATAATGGCAGGCAAACTACTAACAAGGTGACAGAACCACCGGAATGGAAAACATTACAAGTGTGCCAATGAAACAATGACACGGAATTCCAATTATTTTACACAATATTCTAAACAAAGCATTGCGTAAGATAAATAAGGAGTTTTCGATTTAAGATATCCCCCCCCCCCCTCTCTTTTTATGTTCAGTCCTGTCCATCCCAAGGTTGTCTGGAAGAGATCGCTGTTAGCGATAAGGCTGCCCATTGTATTACTACAATTGTTAGTTTTTAATCAAAAATGTGTATCTTTATTTGTTGTGTTATTCAATAAAGAGTTATATATCTATCTATCTAAGATAGAGGAGTGCTATTCTGAAAACAACACTCGCCGAAGCGAATCCGCGGAATCCGCCGTGAGTTTACAATTTGGTATACTGTAATACATTCACTCATCGGTCATCACTAGCGCTACCCGCGTGATTTGGCGGTAAAAAACCCAACGTGGCGGTAAATTTTATTACGGTACCTACGGTACGGTACTTAATTGTTTAGTGTTTTAATGAGTTGGAGCATAGATCAGTCCCAAGCTTTTTTGTCAACTATTCATCAGTCCCAAGCTTTTTTGTAATCTATGTCATCTATTTGTGACTGAGGCGAAGCTCGTGGTCGAAGTGAGAGCGAATCCACTAGGTGATACTTACTCCCCGTGATTTTATTGTTGACGGAATAGCAAGGCAATACTTTGGTGATGGTTGCCAGTTAACTTCAGGTGGGCCATCTGCCAAATACCTGCCTTTTTCTGCCGCCAAGTGGTGTTGCTGTGTTTCGGTTTGAAGAGTGTGGTTGCCGGTGTAATTACAGGCATATGAGGCCTAACATCTGTAGGCCTGAAGTTGATGGACGCAGGGCAGTGCATCGTAGGGCACGTTCCTATCGTGCGTGACTTACGAGGCAATGCTTTGTTATAGGTCAGGGGTGGCGAACCTTTTTCAATAAAAGTGCCATTTAAAAAAAATCAAAATATGAGACCGTTGACGTGCCCTCAGACAGTTTCAATCGGAATATAATAATTTTAATGATTATTATAATAATCTCAACATAAATTCCAACAGGGCCCACTATTTAGCCAAGTAGTCACTGACCGCATCGGGTGGGCGGGTGAAGTAGCGGATAGTTTGAACTAAAAATGCAAACTGTTTTTATCCCTGGCGTGCCCAAAATATTGTGGTGGCGTGCCATCAATGGCACGCGTGCCATCAATGGCACGCGTGCCACTGGTTCGCCATCCCTGTTATAGGTGATGGTTACCACTTAACATCAAGTGGGCTATCTGCTTGTCCATCAGCTAGGTGTATAAAAAAAATGTGACACTAAATGATAATACGTCCGGGCAACGGCCGTCATCTAACGGTCTACGCTTCGCAATAACGTGCTTTATCGCAGTCGGAAGGAAGCGGTAGGTACACGGAAGGCGAAGGTAAATTGCTACAATTGAAAAAGCCGAGTTCAAACGAAGACAATCGTATGGTTGATAATAATAAGGAAATGTAACGCAGTTATAGTTAAAGATAAGTAACTCGCTCCAATTACTGGAGACTTTTGTATGTTATTGTTCCTTTAACGGCAGTAGGTAGACGTAACCTATAGTCCCCGGCTTGATAAGATGTTAATATGAAATCGCTGTCTTTTACCGGATTTGAGGCATGATGGTAGTAGGTACTTCCCCGGACGAGCCCTTCACAAAGAGTTCTTCTACTCTTAAGCCTATTGTACGGCAATTTTTATTTTCTTAATTATTAGACAACCTCTAAGATCTTTTGGTACTTATGTAGTGGAAGAACTCTCAAGATGGTGATCATAAAATGAAAGACAGGTATAGACGAAAAAGGAATCGACTGATGTCAGCTTTAAATCCATTTACTCTTGTAAAAATTTAATTAAATTGTGTTTATTTCAGACATTAGTCTATTATTATGATTAAGTAAAGATGTACCGTTTGGATTTGACCCATAGTATTATGCTCATCATCATCATTTTCTTACCCTTATCCCACTTCATGTGGGGTCGGCACAACAGGTTCTTAAGAGTAGTAGAGGTCTTTGTGAAGGGCTCGTCCGAGGAAGTACTACCACCACGCCTTTTTCTGCCGCCAAGCAGCTTTGTTGTGTTTCGGTTTGAAGAGTGTGGTTGCCGATGTAATTACAGGTACATGAGGCTTAACATCTGTATGCCTCAAGTTGATGGACGCTGGGCAGTGCATCGTAGGGCACGTTTATATCGTGCGTGACTTACGAGGTGATGCTTTGTTATAGGTGATGGTTACCACATAACATCAGGTGGGCCATCTGCTCGTTCCATCAGCAAGTTGTATAAAAAAAAAAGGTTTATTCCCTCCACTCTCCTCTATCAGCCGTCATCTCAGCTGTCACTCCTTTCTTACTGATGTCATCTTGAGTAAGAAAGGAGTGACTGCTGAGATGACGGCTGCTTTGCATTTGGCAAAAATACAAATTACAACATTATAAACTACTCGTAATTATACATTGAGAACAGTTACGTGGTTGAACTGGGCTAATTTTATTCAAAATGTAACCACGGATAAAAAGTTTTCCGTTGTGCTTGAAAATCCTACTAATGTTATAAATGCGAAAGTTTGTAAGTATGGATGGATGGATGGATGGATGGATGGATGTTTGTTACTCTTTCACGTAAAAACTACTGAATGGATTTTAATGAAACTTTACAATATTATCGCTTGTACATCAGAATAACACTTAGGCTACAATTTATAAAGATATTGTGTGAATTGTCCAAAATATGACGATAAACAAGTGTCAAGTAAGTAGGAAAAAATCTACCATCTGCGAGCTATTCTGGCGTGCGCTGCCAAAACCGCTAGAGTCACACATATGTACTACGCCACGCTAAAAAGCTACTCGAAATACTAATACTGCGCAGAATAAAATACAGTGCTACATAATAAAGATTAGGACGCAGACAACCGTCAAACAACTCGCTCGCAAATTTCAAAATATTGAAGGTGAAATCACTGAATGCAATTGTGAAAAATCTGAACCAATTTTCAAAGCCAAATTTTGAAGAATAACATTAGAAAGGTTCAACAATAATATAATTTTGAACCATCAAGTTTTCCTATCTTTTTCGAAGAAGAAAAAATATTATATATTCAGCTTTAAGACTTTGGTCCGTAGGAAGGAACAAAGCCGTAAGTTTGTTCTTCTAGGCTTTGGTCGCGTGGAACTGGCACCTAGAGTCACCTAGCTTTAAGATGTTTCAGAGTGATCCTTGTGATTTTATTGAATGAATACCTTTTGACTTTGATCCCCAGGCAAGGTACATATCCCTAACTAAAGGTTCTTTGAGGATGGGGGTTGTCAAATATTTATTATACCGATTATATTGTAACAAGGGTACCACAAAAGAACGGTAGGAGCGAAGCCGTAAGTTTGTTGCTTGTTCTTCTAGGCTTAGTCGCGTGGAACTTGAACCTAAATTCACCTAGCTTTAAGACGTTTCAAATTGGTTCTTGTGATATAACTGAATAAATACCTTTTGACTTTGACTTTGAAATATTACATTTGGCAAATATCGTCATGTTTTTATTCGTGCGCATTTCACAAAGCACTACAGATGACAGTGTTAGTTCCTTAGAAAAAGTTATTCATATTGATGGTTACTTTAGCCCCCTGAAGTTTTTAAACACAATTGGAATATCTTGTATATACATTATCTGTATGTCTGTCTATTATACATGCCTAAAAAAGAAACCAACGTCGGTCGTGGCTTTGCTTGCGCGGTAGAACGAATGTGTACAGGTGGCCTTATTTAGTAACACGAAACTCCAGGGGCAATGACCGCGTGCAAACTGCAATTTTGAACGTAATTTCGCCAACTAATTACAAATGCATTCAAATTAAATTCAGATGGTGATACTGTTATTTAATTATGTTTGTAGACGTAATTAAAAGACGATGGTTTTGGAATATTCTGAAAGTTGAAACTTGGCGCTGTCATTACGGAGACTAATTGGATTTTGACCAGTTGAGCTATCTGTAGATCGTTTTCCGGTCTACAAATGGCTTAGCTGTTTCATTTGTTTATTAAATGTGATAGAGCTAATTTGCAACACGTTTGAGTAAGAGGAGGAGGTTTAAGAGTTATGATGTTAAGTGGTAACCATCACCTATAACAAAGCATTGCCTCGCAATTCACGCACGATAGGAACATGCCTCTATAAAGTAAACTTGACACTATTATCATTTCTACGAAACGAGACGGCATCAGACTATCGGTCAGTTAAGTTAACGGAGCGGCTAGCGACCAAAATGTATAAGACCATAAAGTAAGATATTTTATTTATTTGCAAATAAATCCGTCTTGAAATAAATACCCTGAATAACATAATACAAAACTTTTGCTGAAGGGAACCACGAACCTAAACGTCAACTGTGTAGGTATTTTTAGGTACCTACTAACTTTAAGATACCCATTAAATGGGCATAAAAATCATTGCAATGCCCCAACGGGGCTCATGTCCTGGACATATTGGTACCCCTAAGAACCTGTATACAACATGAAACAATGACAAAGATTAAATATAGTTCCAAAAGTTATTATCCTCGGTTAATAACTTTTAGGACTATATTAAATCTTTGTGATTTTCCTTAAGTGTAGGTAAACACTATAAAACAAATAAAAATTATGAAACAATAAATTTTATGTATGATTATGGTTTTTTTTTAAAGCTCTGATGTTATTTAGATAAAATTTATATGGGACCACCTCTATGACCTACCAAACTAAAAAAAATAACATCAAAATCGATTTATAAATGGTAACAGGATTATTGGAGTAATCTCGTAACAAACTCAGTTTTTGACGCCCCGGCTAAAATAGTAATAATGTAAACTGAACCCCAAGTATGAGTTTTGCTTACCATATTTCGTATCTCGTTTTTCGTAATGTAAATTGTACCCCAGGTCTGAGTTTTATTTTGCGTTTTTCGTAACGTCAGTCCTTTTTTGTATGGAGGCCCCTCCATCAGGCGTGCTAAGAACTCACGAGTCTCCATACAAAAAAGGCCTAACGTTACGAAAAACGAAATACGAAACTCAGACTTGGGGTACTGATATAAGTAAAAATTAGGTTAAAATATTAGCTCACCAGTCGAGTGCACAATGAGGTTCATGTCAGTAGGAACAGTAACGGTTCACCTACATTTTAATTGCTTTTTCTTCATACTGACTTACTTACATGAGATATAGTTATGACACGTTAGTCTTGAAATATTGAGAAAGGGCAGGGTCGAAATCTACACGAGGCGAACATTTATGTATCGTTGTGAAAAATAATAAAAAATATTGGTGGACTTTCCATTTTTTATTATTTTCACTGCACTATCTCGGTCCAAAATAATCAAAACTTGTACTATGGGAACCAGATAGTTTATATAATACGTAAATAACTACTAAGGTGATAGTTACCACTTAACATCAGGTGGGCCATCTGATTGTTCCATCAGCAGGTAGTCAAAAATAATATAACATCTCCCAAACAAAGAAAAACTACTACCCCCCTCAGACATCCCCAAAGAATTTTGAGTTGTTGAGAATGGAGAGAGCAATGCTGGGAGTTTCTCTACGAGATAGAATCAGAAAGGATCCGTAGAAGCACCGAGGTCACCGACATAGCTCGCAGAATTAGCAATTTGAAGTGGCAATGGACCAGGTCAGCAATCTTAAAATCAATAACTGTTGGTTAACCTTTAAACAAAGGTCCTTAAATGGCGACCTCGAACCGGGAGACGTAACGGCCCCCTTGATGCCCTTTGAAGTGGGGGTCTTTCTAAGCTACATTGCTATAGATCGCGGAAGGTCGGTGGATGGAGAGGGCTCATAACCATTTTACCCGGAGATTTATAGGGGAGGCCTATGTCCAGCAGTGGATTTCATAAATATTACGATATCATAATTATCTGAATACTACTAGGTAACCTAAAACGGGTTGCAAGAACGCCAACGGGTTGCAAGAACGCCAGTCAACTACAAAAATTTTAATCTTTACTACTAAATGCGTCCAATGTCAATAATAAAAGTGCATTGACTTAATGTTAAACAAAAACGCAAGTGCCCGTTTCACTGCACAAGCGCAATCCTTTTCGCCAAAACTTGTGTCGGCCAAGGACTTTTTCCGCCTCGCCCACTCGGAATTACATTAAGGGGCTGACAACCATCAAACAACTTCTCGCTCGCACGTTTCGACATCTTGAAAGATATAAAATCACTAAGCTCATTTTCGAAAAATCGCAATCAACCATTTGTGTGCAATCACATTGCACACAGTTTAGTAAAAATTTCATTTTGATCGATACAAGTTTTACTTCTTAAAAGTTTGCTTATGTACGAAAACTAGTAAAGCAAACTTTTGAGTAGGAAAACATGTATCGATCAAAATGAAATTTTTACTAAGCTGTGTGCAATGTGATTGCACACAAAATGGTTTATTGCGATTTTTCGAAAATGAGTTTAGTGATTTTATATCTTTCAAGATGTGGAAACGTGCGAGCGAGAGTCACATTAGCTCTTGTCTTCGCCTTAAAAAGATGTTCTGCACTAAAATAGAAAAGCCGTTGACAATAACGATGATGCTATGATCTCTTAGGTGTAGTGGGAGGTAGGTATCTATAACCTACTTTACCGAAAGGTATTTCGGTTGGTGACGCCACGCCGCCTGAATATGGTAAATATATTTTGGAGGTAGCCATGTTATCAAACGTTATTCAGCCATAATAACCATAACTAAATATGTATAAACGATATAATTTTAATAGTCGTGTTAAAAATAGAATCAAATCTGAAAACTGAAACAGCTTCACGACTTTAATCCCCAGGCACGGTAGATATCCCCTCAGATCTCTTAGTACCAAGTACTAACTCCAGATTCTTTGAGGATGTCTAAGGGGACCGCCCCGTCAGAGGTACGTCCAAACATTACATTTGCCACATACCCTCATTTTGCAGCAGTTGGTATTCCACACGAGAAAGGTTGCAAGCCTCACGATGTTTTACTTCACCGTTTAAAAGCACTGGCATTGCGCACATAAATTTTTCAATAGGAAAAATTCATTGGTGCACGACCGGATTCGAACCTGCAACCTTACGATCGGAAGGCGGGGTCACTCCCACTAGACCACTGGTGCTCTTAAATAGAATCACTATTTTATTAATTATACTATATTAATAAATATGGTAGAAGGTAAGTAATAAATATGGTATGGAATGTAAGAAACGCGAGGTCACATACAGGTCTTAGAATTAGTAAGTAGAAGTGGAAATGGGCTGGTTATAGGTAAGTAACAAATACTTACCTACTGTAGGTATACATTTATACATACTTTCGACTTTTAATATATTAGATGAAAAATACTTAATTTTAAAGTCACCTCATTTACTTGCCCGTCGTAGGGCACTACATTTTGACATATGAGGTCATCATACAATAAAAAAATAATAAAAACAATGGAACAACGTATAACACATGTTATGCATACATACGATGACGTTTACTTATCATTATAAGTATTTTTTCTTAATAGGTACGTATATAAAATACGTAAGATTATATAAACTACTTAGTTTGTTTATAACAGTTGGTAAGCACCCGAGGAACTGTTGCCTGACATCGCTTATCAATTTTAATTAATTAATAAAATGGCTGCAATGTGAAATGCACCACAATTTCCTAGATCGAAACTGACTCCGATAACAATAATCTATTCGAATGCAATGAAGTTTCTCTATTCATTAGCAAGATAAGAGTTTATAGCCGTAAGAAGTGGGCAATTTTATCCATAATAACTGCAATGCGAAAGTGGTAAATTGTAGCAGATAGAAATCTGTTACGCGAACTCGTGACACAAAGAAGTGTGTAACCTCCAATTTGTGCAACCTACTTTCGAACGCTTTGTTTTCGCGCCGGCCGAAGTGTCATCTGACATCTGTCACTTTGACAGGATACAATTTGGCGCGATTTTCTCCGGAGGTTTTAATGTGAGGGAGAGTTGAAGACTTCGGTCCACCGGTTTTATTTTCATGTTTTCTATTGTTTATCTTTTAAATAACACAGTGGAAAGTTATTATTTCTAATGATTATTGTTTTATGGCTCTTTTATGATAACTTCCATGTTCTATGAGTCGGTTTAACGGAGCTTTGCAAATAAAACCAGTAAGATCTGCCCTTGACCTCGCGACGCCGGCGCAGGCCGTAGACTTTCTTCTTCATTGAGCAAGGATCGTTTACTTGTATTGTAAGGTTACTTAGCCTCGTAGGTTGGCATTCAAGGCTCAGTGGCTTGCGGTTTCAAGAATTGATGCGTTTAGTATTACTTATACCCAGTGTGTTATGATATGAGTTATGACTATGAGCCATGTATTAATGCCTTTGTTAATACATATTGAAGTAAAGTATTATTTGTGTAGCGTAGGTATCAGTGGTTTACACTGGTGGAGGAGTGGAGAGCAGTGGTGGTCTAGTGGTAGCGGCCCCGCCTTCCGATCCTAAGGTCGTGGGTTCGAAACCGGTCGTGCACCAATGAGTTTTCGTTGTTCAAAAATTTATGTGCACCATGCCAGTACTCTCAAACGGTGAAGGAAAACATCGTGAGGAAACCGGCATGTCGTGGAACCTAAAAAGTTCTATAACATGTGTCAAGTGCTCGAAAGGAGCCTCTTGAGGCGCACTTAAAATCCTTTCACCACACTGTTTCGAAAGAAACAGAGACACGACAAGAGAGAGAGAGTGGTTTACAGGTCGTAATTTGGTTTTGTAGTTTCATCATTGCCAGATTACGTTTAGTTTTTGCAAGTACATAATATATTTGTAAATTTTAGATTTCTGAATTTTACTCGATTTTTTCATGCTGTTATGAAACTAGGGCAAAAAAATCATTCCAGATAAATAAAGCAGACATTTCAATTAGTTGACAGAACCTTAATCTTATTTAACGATCCATAACTTAGAATTTACTATGATTTATAGCTACTAAAATATCCTTGGTTTTCGATCGCACCGCCATAGTTTGCGAATATCAAAGCACAGAGCTTACGGGTAACATTTTGCATCACCTTCACTTTTGAACTATACCTAGGCGCCTACATAATGCTTAAACCTGTTGCACTAACTACAGTATAATAGCTAGGTACCTACATAGATATATTTTTGCATTGCTCTAGTGCCTATGCAAAACCGACTTGCTGTAGCAACAATAGCGACCTAGAAGCCTATTTGATTTAATCTACACTAATATTATAAAGAGAAAAGATTTGTATTTTTGTTGTTTTGTTGTTTTGTATGTAACGAATAGGCTCAAAAACTACTGGTCCGATTTCAAAAATTCTTTCACCATTAGAATGCTACATTATCCCTGAGTAACATAGGCTATATTGTATTTTCAAAAAAATCAGGGATCCTTACTAAAACTCTAATAATGTAACCCAAGGTGGAAAAAGAAAACCTTACATCGCGTGCGCTGCGAAAACTGTTGATGATAGAACAAAATAATGTACTACGATTTTGTAGAAAACGTCACCATCTACAAAAAATGTCTAACTATTATAGTTATGTCACAAAAAGTGTTCTTTTATTAAAAAAAAAATAATTGAAATGCCGCCGATAGAAAAGGGTCTTTATTTGTACCTTGGTATTAATCCTTATCCAAATAAATCTTTTCATAATTAAGACTGGTTCAATACCTATACATAACTTATTGAATTTTTCAATTCGGACATTCCATTCAAAAGATTTTAAAAATATAAGGTCACGGGGCGCGTTCTTACCCAGCGCGGGCCCGGGCAAGGCGCGAGTTAGAAGTGACTCGAACCCACCACGGTCTAAGTTTATCCTAAAACGTTGAAAAAAATTATGTCCACCCATGCGAAGCTGGGACAGGCCGCTAGTCTTTGATAAACTTCTAGTCTAGTTTATCAAAGATTTCGGCCAACGACTCATTTGATTGCTATTGCTACTGCTGTCGCAAAATATATTTATTAGCAAGTATAGAAAGTCGCCGCAAGTCGCTCGTCGCTGCTGTTTTAAATACTAACCTGATCCTCACTTTGTTTCACGAGAACACTGGTGGTCTAGTGGTAGCGTAGCGACCCCGCCTTCTGCGCTCCAGGTTGTGGGTTCGCTCCTCAGCGAGTACATACATTTGCGTTATAAAAATAAATGTTTTTTCTGTGCCTAGGTGTCTTATTTTGATGTATGTATGTATTTACAAAAAAGCAATAAGAGCTTTACGAATTTATTTATTTGTAGTCCGCTTCGGCCTAAAATTGTATGAAAACCAGTCTTTTGTGTACTTAACCATCTGCTATGCACTCTAGTCTTGAATACGAACCTAAACTAGTACAACTCGAACCTACAGGTACAACAGTTTGCTAGCTGCGGTTTTGCAAGCTGAAAGCGATGTTGCAATCGCTTGTCACGACTATTTTGTGGGTATCTCGAGGAGGATTTGAATTGAATGGTATTGCTGAAGTTAAGATCTGGGGCTGGCTCAAACTGAAAATCATCACACACCATCTACTACTACGGATTTGCCTTTGAAGACAGATAAATAATTTATTTTTCAATACATAAACACACACACAGAAATTAAAAAAAATAAAAGCACAAAGATAAAGATAAAACTAAAAATAATAATAAAATTATACCAACCACCAACTTAATTAAATTTACAATAATAATTATATTTGATCTACTGGGATTAAGTCGGGAAGATGTTTCGTTTTTTTTAAATGGTGCTGAATGGAGATCTTATCAACTGAACTCTGTAGCCGAGCTAAAATATGATGGTTCTAATAGTTAGTTATAGTACTTAGTTTGGAGTTACTTGGCGATATATAAAATATCCGCCATTATTTATTTACAAGCTGGTGCCCGCGACTTCGTCTGCGCAGGATTAGTCACACAATATCTTTATAAATTTTAGCCTATGTGTTATTCTGATGTATAAGCTATATTATTGTAAAGTTTCATTAAAATCCATTTAGTAGTTTTTAGTAGTTTGAAAGAGTAACATCCATCCATCCATCCATCCATCCATACTTACAAACTTTCGCGTTTATAATATTAGTAGGATTATCCTTGTCGGTTACCGCTGGGTGTTTGTTTATTTACCAGCGCACATATCTTTAGTTGCTCGGAAAATTACTACTTACCTCTTTGAATATACAAGTACGGTCGTGTTTTAAATGAATAGGTAATCGACTACTATGCATTAACTTAGATAATATTGAATCACAAATGTTGAACTCATTTTACTACGTTTACTAGTAGTACTTTTATACAACTAGCTGATTGAACAAGCACCACCCCCCTGATGTTAAGTGGGCCATCACCTATAACAAAGCATTGCCTCTGTAAGTCACGCACTATAGGAACGTGTCCTAATTGCACTACCCTGTGTCCATCATCTTGAGGCATACAGATGTAAAACCTCATTTGCCCGTAATTACACCGGCAACCACACTCTTCAAAACGAAACACAGCAACGCTGCTTGACGGCAGAAAAAGGCCTTCCCAAAGAGCTTTACCACTCTTAAAAAGGTATAGTTTAGTAAAGTATTCTCTTAATTGTGCTAGTAGGCACTGTGGGCAATATAGAAAGGGGAGTCCGATATCAGTTTGTTGAATTGTGCGCTGTCAAATGACATAAAGTGCATTATTCACAAGTACAAAAAAACTAATAAAAAAGTTTATTTGCATTAGAAACCTTGTTTGGATCTAAATTTTATTTTTGTTGAACTGTGTGCCATGCCATGTAATTGCTTAGAACTTGGTTGATTGCGATTTTTCGTAAATATATTCAGTAATTTTATATCTTTTTAGATATTCAGAAGGACTTTGACGGGTGTCACAACACTGCTTGGTGTCAGATAGAACTACGGCAGTGGACTACCCGGACGAACTCTTCAGGATTGCTCAGACTTCGAGAGCTTTCAACAGGAGTACCTACTGTCAAAAGAGATTTGTACAACTCGAGCTTGTAGGTACCTTCTTAGTATTGTACCTACTTGATATTGCAGTCAGCTAAGCATATCCTGTTATTGTGTGCGTTCTGCTCCATCGGCGATTCCTTTATCGAGTAACAAAGAATCTCAACGTCAAGGTCTGACGAAGGCGATTGCAGTTCTTGTACATTGAGAATTATTACCAAAGGCAGAATTCAACATTTTTGATGGCTTTTTTTATAAAAGTTTTTATTGATTTTTTTATGCTACTTACTTGCTGATGGAACATGAATTAAATAAATAAACTAAGAAAAGCTCTTCCAGGGAATTGCCACCAACCACCTAATACTTCTCTGCCGCCAAGCAGTGTTGCTGTGTTTCGGTTTGAAGGGTGTGGTTGTCGGTAAAGTTTACAGGCATATGGGGCTCTACATCTGTATGCCTCAAGTTGATGGACGCGCGGCAGTACATCGTAGGGCACGTTCCTATCGTGCGTTCCTTGCGAGGCAATGCTTTATTATAGGCGTTGTTTTCCACTTTAACATCAACTTGACTATCTACTTGTTCCATCAGCGAATATTATAAAAAAAGGCATAGTAAAAAGGCTTAGACTGTGCCTGTAAATTGCATGGTAACACAGGATATGTTTATAGAAACGCTTTTGAACAATAACATAATGTCTACGCCAAAGGAATATGCATATGCATACTATGAATGCGCAGCGTGGTTCTGTTCTGATTAGTATGCATAGGGTATGCGTGTGCGTCAAAACTCAGACACATTAATAATGTTAGAGCTGGCTTGAAGGTATGAACCATAAATAAATAGCTCACACTTGTGCTAGCTGTGGCTAATTTTAAGGGATAAGAACAGGAAAGGTATCATTATAGGTAATTTATTAAAAATAAAAATGTGTTACTCACTGGAAGCCCTGAATTAATAAATATATACTCCTTACGTTTTTTTTTATACAATTAGCTGTTGGAACAAGCAGATTGCCCATCTGATGTTATGTGGTAACCATCACCTATAACAAAGCATTGCCTCGTAAGTCACGCACGATAGTAACGTGCCCTACGATGCACTTCCCTGTGTCCATCAACTTGAGGCATACAGATGTTAAGCCTCATGTGCCTGTAATTACACCGGTAACCACACTCTTCAAACGGAAACACAGCAACGCTGCTTGGCTGCAGAAAAAGGCGTGGTGGTAGTGCTTCCCCGGACGACGACGTTTCGTGCATCATCTTTTAGTTAAAATAAAAAAAAGTCGAAACCGACGATCTGATATTAACAAAAAATTGCGCGCAGACACACACAAATACAAAACCAATTAAAAGTGAAGAGTAAAAACAAAAGGAAAAATTAGATACATGACACCTACACAGACAAACATTCTTATAAGTAGGTATGGGGGAAGCGCATATGTCCAATAGTGGACTTCTCATCAGCCTGTGCTGATGATAGTGATTATAAAAGGTAGGTAGATGACCTGTCCTGTGCCAGTCTTTGCCATAGCCGCCCAACTACTTCGCAGTAGTTGGGCGGCTATGGCATGATATAGTCGACTATATCATTCGACCATTGATCGGAAGACAATTTTATTCTTAATATAAATATTTATTAGAAAAAAGAACAATATATTTTTATTGAAGTATTTTTGTGTGTTGTCTAGACACTATAACTGTCTTAAATTATAATAAATATCTCATTATGATAGAAAGTTTTTTAGCTAAAGCTAGGCCATATTACTCTTCCGTGGCCACGTTTGTCAGCCTTTTGTGCGATTACCAAGAACTGGTCAAAGGACCGCTCTGTTATGTGAGCTATGTTTATGACTACTATGTCAATATTGTGCGCATGATACCAAGTTATCGGGAAGGAGTGTTTACTTGTACGACTTGAACCCAAAGCCTTGTAGATGTAGTGTTTTTAGCTTTATCAATATCAGTCTGATAGAAAGAAAGAAAAAAGAAGAAAGACCCATAGGGGTAAGCAGAGACCATGGATTTCTACTTGATACGATCCCTACGTACCTATCTCGCTTCATTCACTCTCATAACATTCTTATTATTCTTCATCAGTCAGATAATGGCTTTATTTTTCGTATTATTCTTCGAATCGAATTATTGTTATCATCAGGTAGAGGACTTATAAACAAAAACAATTACGGTTGATAAAATCGAAGAATAGTACCAAAGTTACATACTCGCAGCGCTGCGAAGACAAATATTGCAAGATACAGTATACTGCCAGTTGGTAGTTTCCTGCACTTAAAAATGTTGACACTAACAACACCCGCGTGGTTTTATGATGCGGGCGTACACCACAAACTGATAAAACAAATAATAAGGGTTTGGTCCTTTGGCGAGCGGGCACGAGCATAAAATAATAAAATACTTAAACTAAAATCTTAAAAAAAACCGTTCCTGATTTCACTTCTTTCACTCGGAACTCTTTTAAAATGTAGTCAAAGTCAAATTCACAAGACATTTATTCATTGAAGTCTCAGGGATTAAGGATTCGTTTTCTGTCATTTTGGAAAGCATGCAGCTTTTTCATTTTAATGAAATATTAATCAATATATTTTTATTAGCGATAAGACCGCCCGATGTGCATTTATTAAGATGTTATAATTTGTTACTTTGTAAGGTGTACCTATAATAAAGAATTTTCATTACCCGTCCCATCTTGACTATGAATCTTCCGAGTCGTGAATCTATGATCATTGATCTTGTTGACGATGGTTGACTGAATTTAGGGGACTGTTATTGGATTTTAGAGGACTGTTTATCACCCCTGAGTAGGTATGAATTCGGGTGTATATATCATCGTGTTTGATATTTATCTACCTGTGGTGTCTGTCTGTGGTCCTTTAGTCCTTTATTCTTCTATTATTTATTATTTATTTATATATATTATAATAATAATAAAGCCATTTATTTCCCAATATAGTACTTAATTAACTAACATTCATTTGATTGATTTATTACATTGTTATTCTAATTTAAATATAAGTAATTTATTTGTATAAAATTATTCATGCATTGTAATTATTAATAATATTTATATTTGGGATGTCAATTTTTGGACGTAGGCCTCCTCCATCTATTATTTATTATACATTTGTTAAACTAATATAATACTAGTAGTTCGCCCCGAACTGAGATCTCGTGATGCGACCCGACGAACGCATCAAAACTTTGAGCAGGTAGTAGTCAGGGGCAAGTCCAAACATTATTTTTTGACTTTTGTCTGACTACCGCCTGCTAACTTGGTATGGTAACCAAGTTTCAACTCTATTGGCCTATTTACTGAAGAGTTCCGTTGAACAGACCTTGGCTCCATCATCAGACCTGATAGTCATCACCATTTTATGAGAACTGAGTACCTCCTTAATTTATTTCAAGAAAAAAAAATAAAAAAAAGCAAAGGAACTGGGCGACCAGTAGAAAAACCTTGATGTCAACGAAACTCTTAGAGATGGGAGCTCTTGGATCGCTGGTTATCGTAATTTAACTTTTTCGTTTTATCTCAAAAACCGAGCGTCTCAAAAAAAAGTAAAAATTGTTTTGGAATGTCCAAATAAAGCCCTTTCATATGACATGTAACTTGATTTTTTTATGTAACTTTTTTTATTTTTGCCCCCTTAAAAAACCCCATATCTCAAAAACCCTTCATCCAATTTTACTCATATACTTACCAGTAAATTTCTCAAGTACAAGCTATCGACATATCAAATTTCATGCAGATCGGATGAACGGTTCTAAAGTTATCGCCAGACAAACATACATACATACATACATACATACATAAAATGCCAATTCGCCCAAGTTGAAACTAAGATCTTCGTTCGCTTCGCTCACTCGATCAATAATACACAAGCAGTTCGAAGGAAGGCGCTGGGGGTCAGGATACAGTATCTCTCGTCTGATCTCCAACACACTTAACCTAATTTCTCTTAAAAAAAATACTTATAACCCAGCAAGACAGGGCTCCATGATGATTCTGTGGATTTTCCCTAAACTACGTAAAATGTTGTTCATTTATCATCTGTCTGTTATGGTTGTTATCGATACACGATAATACGATTTATCGAACCGATACTGTAATCCGTTGTTGATTTAGTCAATCAACCACTATTATCTCTGCTATTATTTTTAGCTGATTTCCAACATAATATTTTTTTATTTAAATACTGCCAATAGCTGTTTATAGTTAGTAACAGTAGAATTTGAGATTTCATCAGGGGATCATTTTAATCCCAACTAGTCCTACCGGAAAAAATGTTTTACGTGCATCCGTACTTAAGGCGAATAAGAGCACTGGTGGTCTAGTGGTAGGGGCCCCGCCTTCCGATATTAAGGTCGTGGGTTCGAAACCGGTCGTGCACCAATGAAAGGCGAATACCTGAGCTAATGTTCCTCTCGCTCGCACGTTTCGAAATGTTGAAAGATATAAAATCACTAAACCCATTTTCGAAAAATCGCATACAATCATTTTGTGTGCAATCACATAGCACACAGTTTAGTAAAAAAATCATTTTGATCGAAGTTTGGATAAGTCTCTAGTTTGATAAATCAAGGATTTGAAGTGTCTTTACAAATAAAGATTTGTGGAGTATACAATTTGACAAATCATTGATTTATGCATGTTCTTGGAGGAAATGCATGTTCCATCACTTTTTCTAAAAAAAACCATACCATAGCGCATAGTTATAATATAAGTAAGTTTAACATCGTCTTGTAATTAGACGCAGCCTCCAAGGTAACCCAGTTTATATAGGTACGTAAGAAGAACTCTGGATTACATTCTTACAACCAGTACCTACTGTACTTGTTGAGGTCAACAACTAACATACGGAAACATGCGTACCTACTTACTAATAGAGTAGGTAGGTCTAGGCGTTACAATTAATGGTATTTATTTGTAAGATATAACCACCGGGCTTAAAAATAAGCGCGGTACGCTTATTTAAAAAAAAAGCTTATTTTTTTTAAATAAGCGTACCAGAAAAAGGCGTGGTGGTAATACTACGAGCCCTTCACAAAGCGCTCTACTACTCTAAAAACATCTTTTAATTTAAAGAGTAAAAATGGTGAACTACTTATAGGTCCCACGACCTTGCGACCAGAAGGCGGGGTCACTCCCACTCCATCGGTGCTTAGAGCTTTGTTTTTCGTTTAGCAAAGTACTTTTTCTGCCGCAGCGTTGCTGTGTTTCGGTTTGAAGAGTGTGGTCCCCGGTGTAATTACAGGCACATGAGGCTTAACATCTGTAGGCCTCAAGTTGATGGACGCAGGGCAGTGCATCGTAGAGCACGTGCATATCGTTTGGAAATGCTTTGTTATCTGTAATGGTTACCACCTTACGTGGGCCATCTGCATATTCCATCAGCAAGTAGTACCTATAAAAACAACAACAGGTCATCATATCCACCATTCGACCGTTCTGTCCGGAAGCGTTCTAATTGAAGTGTAGTGTAGTGCGGTCTAGAACTACCGTTTCACTTTCTCTACCACATACCGAAGTGTTAAATCCTGTATTTTATTAATAACCCTGGCTCACTGATACACCATACATACATAGTTTTTCATCCGTGTCTCCCCGGTTTTTCCGAGTTGAAGAAAAAAATACATGACGCCCTGACCAAGATTTTGTACAGTTTAGTTCCACATGGGTAAAGCCGTGGGGATAACACTGTGAGATGTCTCAAATTTATTAGGGTTGTGGGCATGCCCATAGTAACCACAACGGTGGATCCGCGCTTGTACAGCGTATTGGGCTCCTTGGTTCTGCCAAATATAAATAAAAAACGGTCATAATTCAGTAATCACAAGGATCAATTTAAAACGTCTTAAAAACTGGGTGAATCTAACGTTCCTCGCGACCAAAGCCTAGAATAACAGGCAAGAATGCTTTATATTAGAATTATCTATTTTTTATCCATAATTTCGACAGCCTTCACAGCTCAGTTGGTAGTAGCTCTGCCTTCTGCGCCGTAGGGCGTGGGTTCGATCCCCACTGAGAACAAACATTTGTATGATGAACATTGATGTTTGTTCTCTGTCTGGGTGTTATATAATATTATAAGTATGTATTTACAAAAAAAAAGTATATATGTAATATATATGCTAAGCTTTGGCTTAGTTTGGGGCGAGATAGTGCTGTGTGGAAAGTCCACCAATAAAAAAGAAAAAAAACCTTACCTGATAGTTCGCATTTCTGATCGTAACGACCTATTACTTAACTAAATGCGACAGCTAGCTTATCGATGTCGGTTTTACAATAAACTTTAGATTCCCAGTATCGCATGTTTCATACAATATCCGAGAATTTCGACACAATATCCGAGATATAGCAAGCGCAATCATTTTATCTGTTACTGCAATCTTTGCAAAACGGTTCCTCAGATAATTACTAACACATTGTTATAAAAACTTGTGTGTTGACAATAATCATTATTATTGTGATGACATTTCCAATTGAATCCTAGAGTTATAGGAATGCGTGGTGCAACCGATTTACATAATCAAGCTGCTAATTGAACGGAGGCTTTTTAGATAGAATCAACTTTTACCTAGCTCGTTGAGTAATGAAACTAGATACGTAGGTTCTCAGAACCGGCCTCTATACAAAAAAGAGGTCAATTTCGCTGTAGTTTTTCAGTAGGTACTTACTAAAAACAAGGTTTGACAGTAATGATTGCCTTTTTCGCTTGTCGCAGACCTGTCGCGAGATACATACAAAAGAGGGGGGGAGGGGGTACGGTACGAAAAAAAATTTTTTTTATAAAATTAATATATCTAATCTTTATGTTAGGTAAAGCTAAGTGGAAGATTTCGTCTCTAGCTGAAAGTGTTGTTATATAAATTAGCTATTACATCAAATTTAACTGAGATAGCAAGTGACTTGACATCTGATTACGTTTCATCGAGCTTTCAGAAACCGGCCGTAAGTTACCTATTATGTAATAATAAAAAAAAATTGGCTCAAAATAAAAAAAAACTATTTCTATAGTAAAGCAATAATAACAATAATAACATACTGAATACTCAGACTTTTAAGCACAATTCAAAAAAGCATTTATTTGGAACAAGAAACAGAAGTACAGGAACAGATTGATATTTTTTTTTTCTTAATTTTATCTTATTCGATAATACTGCATCGTTGAAATAATTTTATTTTTTTTGTTTTAGTTTATTTTTATTTTTTTTATTACCCACCTATATAAGAGCTAAATACATTGTTACCAACTTACGAAGATTCTTGTTGTGTAAGTAGCTTCTTGTAGATTCTTGTTGTGTTCCTATCTTGTAAGTATATATAACGACTAATAGCACCTAGGGAGAGAAGCATTTACCTTGCCGTAACACAGTTTTTAACTAGCACGGAAGGTAATGTTCCGATACCATAGAGTATGCCAGTTGCCTTTTATCTTACAAATCATTAGACATAAGAAAATGTAATACTCTGCATATGTTCTTCTTTTTTCTTGGAAATAAACATTATCTTATCTTATCTTATTGAAAATTTATGATATTCTCAGGAGTTAAAAAACTGTGTCGCGAATATCAGCGCCCTCTTCCGCAATACCTATTTGGTTACCTTGAGGATAACGTGCAAAACCTCTCATCAAGGCGTTCCATCACATATCTGTTGATACCTAATGTTCGTTTACTTGTCCTCAGGGCGGCACCATGCTGCAGCAGATCCTGCGAGACATGTGGGTGGACCCCGAGATCCTAGCCGAGCTCGACGAGACACAGAAACAGACCCTCTTCTGCAAGATGAGGGAGGAACAGGTAAGAACCGTTACAAGAGGTTGCGAGTGTAGTATAATAGTAGTGACCACAGGTGAAGTAATAGTAGAGCTCTTTGTGATAGAGTTAGGCCGGCGAATTACTGCCTGTGTCTGCATGTGTGTGACTTCAGACGCCAATCAGTGATGTTCGCATTGCTGTGTTTCAATTTGAAAAGCTTACAGTTATTGTATTGTATTTTTTTCTGTAAGTATACAATGTTACTGTCACCGATTGGCCCTACAGTAATAATGAGTAATGGTTATGACGATAATAAATAGAGTAGTTGGTCATCTGGACCGCGCCAGACATAGGACGATAATCGAATGGTGGCCAAGAGTCGACAATGAAACGTGAGATGTCCTGCAGCGAATGGGTGGACGGTGGACGACATCGGAAGTGGGTTAGACTGGCACTGGACTGTATTAGGTGGCACAAACTAAGGGACGTCTATACCCCAAGTGGGTGAAGTCGGGCTGTGGATGATGTTAATGAATGGTAACAAGTGACAGTGAAAATAAAAGCAAAATGGTAAAGTAACGTTATGCGTATGGAGTATAGTTCAAGATTAGGTAATTAGTGTGGCAGCGGCAAACATGTAGTATAATTTTCTCAGCGTGGGTCGTCAGCATCACGAATCGCATTGTTGTACACACGTGCAAAGGCGCTGATAAGGCACGGTTTGCCTTGCTCACTGACTTCTCTTTATACGTAAGGCTTCCACGTAAGTTCATGATGGCTTCCCTAAACCATCAATGCTAAACTCTGTCGATCGAGGCTCTAACCTAATGAAGAGTTAGTCGAGGGACCATTGTTATTGATGCACACAACACATAGACATACACATAGACATAGACAGTTATTTATTGGCCACAAGAACACAGGGAAATATATCGAGGGTTCAGCTGCTGACCCCTCGATATATATCCTCGATAGGTATCACAAAATGTGTTTATGTGGGTACAGTCTCACCAAAAACAGATGTAGGCATCTGTTTCGCAATCGTACAAAATTATTTTCTATAATTTTTCAAATAGACTCGATATTTAGACGCAGTTTTGTGTTAAAAAAGTGGACATAAGATAGGACTCCCCACAATTATATGGGTTTTTCGTAGTCACCACGCTTAAGTATTCAGAAGATACTAGTATGTTTTCTCAGACCTTGCAATTTCTTGGGAGGTGATGATGATGTCTAATGAATGTCTAATGAATTGAACCAATGAAATTGATTAAAAAAAAATTAAAACATCCTCAGCTTCTTATGCTGGCTGTATTTAGACACAATGATCCTAGATATGAGTCGGTCGAGGCAACTGACTCGATAAACAAATCTAAAATAATTTGATAGATAGCCACTGGTGTCATTCAACCCAACACTAAAATAGCACGTCCTACAAAGAGTTTGTTCACAATACATGATACGACAGCCCTCACAGCGCAGTTGGTAGTAGCTCTGCCTCCTGCGCCGTAGGCCGTGGGTTCGATCCCAACCGAGAACAAACATTTGTGTGATGAAAAGATGTTTGTTCTCGTTCTGGGTGTTTTATTACATTTTTTTTATATTACTAGCTGATGGAACAAGCAGGTGGCCCACCTGATGTTAAGTGGTAACCATCACCTATAACAAAGCATTGCCTCGTAAGTCACGCACGATAGGAACGTGCCCTACGATGCACTGCCCTGCGTCTATCAACTTGAGGCATACAGATGTTAAGCCTCATATGCCTGTAATTACACCGCCACACTCTTCAAACCGAAACACAGCGTTGCTGCTTGGCGGCAGAAAACAGGCGTGGTGGTAGTACTTCCCCGGACGAGCCCTTCACAAAGAGCTCTACTACTCTTACATTATAAGTATGTTAAAAAAAAGTAAGTATATTATATACCTAAGTATTATATCAGTTTTCTAGTTCCCATAGTACAAGCTTTGCTTGGTTTGGGAGTTCTGTGTGGAATGTCCACGAATGTTTATTTATTAATGTGTACTTACTAATTCTATCTATCATATTTTATGTCACACACTTTATTATTATGATTAGGTTATTATTATTAGTCACAAAAATACCCGCTAAGATAACGATTATAACAAGATAAGCCTAATTTATTGGTTTTTAATACGTTAAGTCACAGAACAAAAAAATAATAGTACTGGGTCAAGTAACATGTTGTTCAATGTTGTTTTGAAAAATCGCAAACAAAGGGTCAGATAACTTTACAACGGTTCAGCAATACGTTCAACGAGATTATATTCTATTACATGAATTATTTTTAGAACTATATTTTTATTAAGGTTTTAAGTTAAATCAATAGTAATCTTTAAATTATTTATAAAGAATAATTATTTCTTTAAGCCTTAATAATAATTTATTTATAACTTAAAATTTGCAATTTTACATCA
The DNA here is from genome assembly GCA_932294275.1 of Chloroclysta siterata. Lineage (NCBI taxonomy): Eukaryota > Metazoa > Arthropoda > Insecta > Lepidoptera > Geometridae > Chloroclysta > Chloroclysta siterata. The sequence goes on from OW028588.1 coordinate 28,896,851, forward strand.
TTTTTTGACCATAACACTAATAATAATAATAAAAAAGAAGTAAATCTCGTAAATAAAATATTTACAACTTATTGGGTTTTAATACGTAGCCACAGAACAATTAATATAGTATTACGGTCAAATAGAATCAATGTTGTTTTTAAAAATCGCAAACAACAAAGTGTCGGATAACTTTACAACGGTTCAGCAATATATTTTTTATTTTTTGAATACAACTCGCTGATGGAACAAGCAGATGGCCGACCTGGTGTTAAGTGGTAACCATCATCTATAACAAAGAATTGCCTTGTAAGTCACGCACGATAGGAACGTGCTCTACGATGCACTGCCCTGCGTCCATCAACTTGAGGCATACAGATGTTAAGCCTCATGTGCTTGTAATTACACCGGCAACCACACTCTTCAAATCGAAACACAGCAACGCTACTTAGCGACAGAAAAAGGATACAAAAACCAGATTTAATTTGAAGAAATGTGAGTAATTTAAAGTTGTGGCTTTACGCATCAGTGGTGACTGTTCCGTGAGCTATATTTAGCTAATTAGTCCGTGTCTGCTTCTTTGTAGGTGATTTTATCCAGCTACCAGTTACTGTTTGACATATTCCTAGCACGTAAACCTTTAAGAGTAGTAGAGCTCTTTGTGAAGGGCTCGTCTGGGGATGTACCAACTACCACCATGCCTATTTCTACCGCCAAGCAGCGTTGCTGTGTTTCAGTTTGAAGGGTGTAGTTGCCTGAAAAATTACAGGCACATGCGGTTAAACATCTGTATGCCTCTAGTTGATGGACGCAGTTGCAGAGACAGTGCATCGTAGGTCACGTGCCTATCGTACGTGACTCGTGAGGCAATACTTTATTATAAGTTATTGTTACCTCTTAACATCAGGTGAGGTTTCTGCTAGTTTTATCAGCAGGTATGATAAAAAATAAAAAAGGACAAGCGAGGCTCGATACAATTTTTTTAATTCAATGGAGGATTTCAATATCGTTTTCTTCTACATCCAAAAGTAGTACAAAAAGTCAATCAACTACTTTTTTGTTTATTTTTAGTGACAGGTTATCTGCTACCGAAATAACCAGAAGTTCAAATGGTAACCATGTGTTTAAATAAAAAGATTATGATGACCTAAGCTTGCAATTTAGATAACTATTGAGAGGCTAGTTGAAACGCAAAAAACGACCTTGCGCATTGAAAGTTTAGATAGACCGTGAATTATGAAATGATTGGAAGCAATGATTCGGCAGGAAATACAAGTCTGTACTATTGGATTTGAAAAGTTTTTAAATGAGGTAACTTATTTACATAAGAAATTACAATGAATACAAGAATTTTCCAAATGTGCTATAAATATGTGCCAAATAGGCTTAAAACCTAATATAAAAAAATAGAAAATATGAAAATTCACAAACAGAAAATAACAGAAAAAGAGGATTTAGTAGCTTAACTTGAGTATTGTTTGAAATTCATAAAGATTAATATATAAATTTTAAATTTTTAAGGCTAAGTTTTTAAGGTTTTAAACTTTGGGCATTTGCCCAAAGTTGTTGGAAAAACTACTCTAAAGTAACTCTACTCTAAACTCTAAGGTAGCCATCATACATTTAGCTTTCTATTGTCAAAAAAAAAAACTTTTTTAATGCAGATCTTATATGTTTTTAAATTGAGAACATAATTCTTAACTTGACTTTTCAATAACTCATGGTTTCAGACTTCGCCTTAAAAATGCCCCCTGATGTTTGCTGTAGTAAACATCATAATCGGTAGAAATCCAAATAAAATTCACACAACGGCTTGCCACAGGCCTTGTTTTGCACATGCTCAGTATTTAAACATTTCGAAGGCCCATCTGGTGTGCCATCTGCCTGACTTCCCAGTTAATCTCATGAGATCATCGAACTACTCTTTTCTGATTAGATACCCTCTTATCGTGACACGTTTTAAATCTTATTCGGCAAAGCGATCTTATGAGACGTACTTCCTCGTACTTACGTTACTTTAAGCCTTCATAGCTCAGTTGGTAGACGTAGCTCTGCCTGCAGGACGTGGGTTCAATCCCCACACAGAACAAACATTTGTGTGATGAACATGGATGTCTATACTCTGTATGGGTGTTTGCCATGGTTACCCATTCCCTTTGGTAAGGGATGGTAATAGTTTCAATGACAAAAAGTGATTGAAAGTTATCTCTACCTATAAAAATTGTCTTCTAAAAAAAAAGACGTAGGTATAGGTACCCTACGAGGCACAACATTGGTGCCATTATTCTTACCCATACTCTTCAAATCTGAAGATAGCAATGTCACTTAACGATAAAAGATACGGTGGTAGGTAGTACTTCCCCGGGCGAACGCTTTCACTACTATTGCGTTGTAAATCTTTTAAACTATTTTTATGCAAGCCAATTCGATATTAGTTAGATAGGTACCTATAAAACAACACTAGCAATGGATAACAAGCTCCGGCATTCACATTAGTCCTTCAAGTCATCGTGACTTGGATTCAAAGTTAGCACGATTCTGAACCACCAAGCATTTTGGTAGGTCGGCCTTCGACAAGTGTTTTAATTTAATCTACTTGTAACTTGTAACAATCGACTATTTGATACGAAGATTTGCTGTTCGCTCATATCTATGTATATCATTGAACGCAAGCATATCATCATCATCCTTGTCGCTCCGGGTTATATAGATAATACATTTATTTGTTCAATGATGATTGACCTTAGTACCCTGAGCTGACTGGGTTTTCTGGATGGGTTTGTATCGAGTCACGATAAGCGCCCCTATCTTATCGCAAAGCCCATCCAAAAAAAGGGTGCTTTTATGATTCTCGTGAATCCATTCAAAACTCAATCTCTCAGACTCGGGGTATAGTTCGTCGTTCTTCTGTGGTCTATATCGTATAGACCACAGAAGAACGACGAATATTATGGCCGTCGGACCACTTGTACCATTAAGCAGTATCATCAATAGCAAAATAAGAGTACCGACTTTTTCTTGGTTCATAAATGATTTGCATGTTTTGCAATACCGGTCTACTATATTGCAACATCCTTACTGGGTAGGTACAGTTTTAGAGGCTTTTTGGCTTTATCTATAGTCCTAGGACCTGAAATCATTGAACCTACTTAATAAGGCAGTAAACATACTGAATAGGTACTGAAAAAGTGAATACAATGACACTTACTTTGCAAATAAAAACATTATTTTCTATTTTTTGTGTGAAAACAGTGTATACTTCTTTAGGTTTAGTGATAATTAATATAGAGTGTTATATATAGTTTTATTTATCTATCTATGAATTTGTGTTTCAGCACATTGATTCTTATGATATTAAGATGGAGAAAATAAACTTAAATTTATATTCCAGGTGCGTCGATGGCAGCTGTGGGACCAGAAGGTGGGGTCAGACGAAGAGCGCCCCAGTTTTCAGAAGAATGGCAAGAAGCAGGTGCAGTTCCTGAAGGGCGAGGATGGTGAGCCTTGGGTAAGGATTATTACTATTATTAATTGATTTCAGATTATAAAAACCCATACACTATTACTATTTCTACACAAACTTACAACTAAACACGTATGATAAAAATAATTAAGTAAATAAATGCCATCACTATACAAGCAGAGATCTGAGACATAGACAATCCACTTTCTGTTCGCTGATCGCCTGTAGAAAGATAAACTGTATAAACATGACATTAGCCTGATGCTCACGCCAATCTAATGTCATTTTGATACAATTTTATCTTTCCGCAGGTGTGTTCCGCAAACAGAAAGTGCCATAGTAGAGCAAAATTGCATATTCTTTCCAATAAATCTTAATTTGATGAGCCATCGTCAATGACAAAGCCACATCCAAACATAATTAAACTTTCACTTTTATAATATAGTTTTTTTATAAATCTATGAAAGTAGCTTGGACATTCCTTCGACTAAATTCAGCAACGTTACGTTCGGTCACCAGAATGGGCCGCGGCTTGTGGTATTTACATCTGAGCGATTCCGCGTTTTTTTTTAGAGGGCATGTTAAGATGTCGTTTCCGGCTAGCTGTCATTAAGCTATGACTTGGCCTTGGGCGGCCTAAAGAGGGCCTAAAGGCTCCGTAGAAACACTTCTTCTAAGGCCAATAAATTTATTTCTCAGGTCACTAGCTCCTACTAATTTATTTTGACAGCCTCCATTGCTCAGCTGGTAGTAGCTCTGCCTTCTGCGCTGTAGGCCGTGGGTTCGATCCCCACCAGGAACAAAAATTTGTGTGATGTACATAGATGTTTGTTCTCTGTCTTGGTGTTATATAACATTATAAGTATGTATTTACAAAAATAAAATATTATATCAGCTATCTGGTTCCTATATTACAAGCTTTGGCTTAGTTTGGGGCTAGATAGTGCTGTGTGGAAAGTCCACCAATATTTATTATTTATTTAGCTTTGTAGAAGGTATACCTCAGAGTATAAAAGTATACTTGCTTACATGGGAAACTGATGGGAGAGACGATACGAGAGACAAAAGCAGCCTTGTGAATTATGGATGAGTTTCTAAAGCAATTATTGGTCACGGTCTACAGTTAGTCGGCAATGAACTTTTGGTCAATAGCCTTTTAATTGGTGCTGAACGATTAATCGTTTTTTGTGCATCTTTGTTTCCTTTTTATGGTCTAGCGTTAACAGATGCTGATGAGTAAGTGGTACCAACTCACTTATGATTGTGCTTTAGTCTGTCAAGCTTTGCTAAACCATATCTTCTAAAACTTTGCTAAAACGTTTTTTTTATACAACAAAGTAGACAAACAGGCTTACGGCCGCCTGATGGAAAGCGGTTACCGAAGCCTATAAACGCTTGCAATACCAGAGGAAACACTAGCGCGTTGCCGACCCTGTAAAAAACACCCTTTTTGGAGAGCCTCATACTATAGTCTTTCGGGAAAACCTCAGCAGGGAGATCATTCCATAGCTTATGTGTTCGCGGTGGGAAGTTCCTCTGGAACCGAACGGTACGAGACCATCCTGGCTCCAAAGAGTGACGATGAACTCTCTGCCGATCTTCTTTAGAATTTTCTTTAGAATTTATGTTTAAAAAGTACTGTTATCAGATCCAAATATTTAGAAAAGGCTAACTAAAGAATTAAGCAGACAATGTTTCAAGGTCCAACTACAGAACACAGTTGACCTGGTTGCAACAATTGAAATTGAAAAACGCCGGATAAAGACCATCACGTCTACCAAATTCTTTTCAATGGTTAACACTGAAACAAGGACATGCCATAGCCTGTTTCCATTGTTTGCCGTCAGCAGGAAGTATAGACTGTATGCCGGTGGATTAAGGTTGAAGGTAGTCTGTGCAAATATTCATTTTAGAACAGCAGGCTGTTTGTCACGCTTTTTAGATGCAATGAAAAGGTGCGGTTAGTGGTGTAAATAACCAAATGAAATACTAACTTGCGTATTTTTGTTTGTGAATTACTGTTTTGCAGTTGAAAATTAAATGCATACCAGCTCATCTACATCTACACTAATCTACACTAATATTATAAAGAGGAAAGCTTTGTATTTTTGTATTTTTGTATGTAACGAATAGGCTCAAAAACTACTGGTCCGATTTCAAAAATTCTTTCACCATTAGAATGCTACATTATCCCTGAGTAACATAGGCTATATTATATTTTCAAAAAAATCAGGGATCCTTACTAAAACTCCAATAATGTAACCCAAGGTGGAAACCAAAAACCTTACATCGCGTGCGCTGCGAAAACTATTGATGATAGAACAAAATAATGTACTACGATTTTGTAGAACACGTCATCATCTACAAAAAATGTCGCGACAGCATATGTCTAACTATTATAGTTATGTCACAATAAGTGTTCTTTTATTATAAAAAATTAATTGAAATGCCGCCGCTAGAAAAGGGTCTTTATTTGTACCTTGGTATTAATCCTTATCCAAATAAATCTTTTCATAATTAAGACGGTTTTAATACCTATAGATTACTTCTTAAATTTTTCAAATCGGACATTCCATTCAAAAGATATGACGAAATTAAAAACGTCCACGGGTCCACGGGTCACGCTCGGGGTGCGATTTCACTCTCTGGCGTGCAAATGTATGAAATAAGTAGACGCGAGGCTCGAACCCACGGTCTAAGTTTATCCTAAAATGTTCAAAAAATTTATGACCACCCATGCGAAGCTGGGACAGGCCGCTAGTAAATTATATTTTTGAACACGATAAATAACTTAAATAAAAAATATTGCTATTGTAACTATCGTGTCTTTTCTTCGTCTGATCTTAACCCATGTTTATTTGGGGTCGGCTCTTAAAATCGTTATTCTCCATAAAAATATTTTCCTCCGCTACACTCGTGTTAAATCTTTTTATTTACCTATATTCTGTATTTCTATTTCTGGCTGTAACAGACGTTAAGCCACCAGAATCGGCTTCTAACTTACACTGATTTATTTATATTTCTTCCTCTGGTTTCCAGGTGTGGGTAATGGGCGAGCATCCGGAAGACAAGTCCATAGAGAGCATGTTGGCGGAAGAGGCACGGCAGAGGGCGTTGGCGCAAGCTAGGGAGGAGGCCCATCAACTGAGGAAGTCAGTGGAGAAGGAGCTCACTCAGCTAATTGATTACCAACCGATGGACAGCTTAGAACAGGTAATCATCTTACTAACAAATACGGGAACACAGTTCGTCTATTGCTCATAAATGGGAAACCGGGACTGAATAAATTCAATTCATTTATTCACTGCGGCCATGTACACTTATTTTTTTTATACAACCAGCTGATGGAGAAACCTGATGGCCCACCTGATGTAAGTGGTAACCATCACATATAACAAAGCATTGCCTCGTAAGTCGCGCACGATAAGAACGTGCCCTACGATGCACTGCCCGGCGTCCATCAGCTTGAGGCATACAGATGTTAAGCCTCATGTGCCTGTAATTACAGCGGCAACCACACTATTCAAACCGAAACACAGCAACGTTGCTTGGCGGCAGAAAAATGCGTGGTGGACTTCCCCGGACGAGCCCTGTACAAGGAGTTCTACTACTCTTAGTTAATAACTAATAATAGCTTAGTTCTAGACTTCTAGTGTTACCTCAGGTCAAGTGGGTACATGCAACCTGTTTGCAATGTAGGTATTCTATCAAAGAATACATGTGCATCACACAATCCAGTTTGAAACCTCCGCACGGGTTCTACCTTTTTAATTTGTACCAGAAGCCAACTCCTTTGTTTCCAGAAGTTCGACCTATCGCCCAAGAGCATAGACTCAATGGAAGAGAACCTGGAGATCTATTGCACGGTGGACGAGCTCCGGCAGCGGATTGATGCCCTGGAGCCCGAGGTGACTGAAGAGAAGGTGGATCTGGATGATGTCGGAGACGAGAAGTCCGACTACTTGGATAAATCAGAGTACTGCGAGAATATGAAACTGGATATCAATAAAAACACGCTACATTTCAACTTTATTGAGGGGAAAAGGGATGTGTTGCAGGTGATTATTTATTTATTTATTAATACAAGGTGTTCCAATACTTGTGTTTAGAAACTTCAGGGGGCTAAAGTACCCATCAATATAACTTTTTTTAAGGATCCAATACTGTGAACGCGAAAAAAAACAGCTTCAAACATTTTAGCCAGGTAGGTATAGAACTTTTGTATAAAACAGCTGTTTTTTTTCGCGTTTACAGTGTTGGTTCCTTAGAAAAAGTTAATCATATTGATGGGTACTTTAGCCCCCTGAAGTTTTTAAACACAAGTATTGGAACACCTTGTATATTATTCTTCCAGCTATTTCTGAACAAAGACTAAGTCTCCAGTTTTTTACAAGCTAAACCTCTAACATAAATACTAATCTAATCAAATCTTACGATACAAAACTCTCTAGTCCAGCTCTAGTGGATATATGCAGGTATACTGTGTTGCAAGTGACCTGGCAATGACCTATAGGCCACAGAACGATTCTCTAAGCGCTGTATTCTCACGAGTTCACCCTCTCTTTTTTCAAGAAGTCCCTCATGGTTCCAGGAGATAGGCATGCCGAACACAGGGGACGGAGTGAGCGTGAAGGTAGCTGCGTGGGAGAGACGTGTGGCCGCCGCGAGAGCCACCGACATACTGAGGACACTTCGAGCTAGGAGGGCGCGGACTCTGCGAGACGCAGTGTTGCACGCTACGGACCATGATGAAGCTTGGCGGGAACAGGGTACGCTCTCTTGTCGTGTCACTAGTTTCTTTCGAAACAGTGTGGTGAAAGGATTTTAAGTGCGCCTCAAAGAGGCACCTTTCGAGCACTTGACACATGTTATAGAACTTTTTAGGTTCTACGACATGCCGGTTTCCTCACGATGTTTTCCTTCACCGTTTGAGAGTACTGGCATTGTGCACGTAATTTTTTTACCAGAAAAACTTTGGTGAACGAACGGTTTCGAACCCACGACCGGAAGGATCGGAAGGCGGGGCCGCTACCACTAGACCACCAGTGCTCTCTACAGATACGCTAAAAACCTCTTGTTTTTGATTGATTTGGTTTAATGCCGGAACGAAGTCATTAACCTCTAGAATAGAGTAACAGGCACGTGTAGTATTGGTTTTTTTACGGATGTAAAATCAGGCGAGAAGTCACTGGCTCCGTTATGATCGCACAGTACTTTTGAAGTAAAATTGGTAAGCGATGCTTCGCCATATCAATTTAAAACCATTACATTATGAGTCTTATTGCTATGAGATTAGATTATAGCTTAAAAAACAAACCAAACCAAGATCAAAAACTAAGACTTTTAGTACTAAGTTTTGTTAGGTGTCCGGTTTTGTGGGTATTTTCTATCGTGAACATCATACTCCCTATAAACATAGCTCTCCTTGGCTACTATTTCAGCGTTTTCCCTTAATTCGGCCAATACCTATTGATGACACATTTTAGTAACTACTACCACCACGCCACGTCCGGGGAAGGGCTACCGCCACGCCTTTTTCTGCCGCCAAGCAGCGTTGCTATTGTATGTTTCGGTTTGAAGAGTGTGGTTGCCGATGTAATTACAGGCTCATGACCTAACATCTGTATGACTCAAGTTGATGGACGCAGGGCAGTGCATCGTAGGACACGTTCTTATCGTGCGTGACTTACGCGGTAATGTTTTGTGTGATGGTTACCACTTAACATCAGGTGGGCCATCTGTTCCACCAACAAGTTGTATAAAAAAACATGTTAAGTGCCACCATTAAAGTGGCAATATCCTGGTTGACCTGTGTAATCATGTGAGAAGTAAACCAAAAAGCAGTTGGTGGTTGATATGGGTACTGCAGACTTGCGTAATTGGAGAAACAATATTAGTTTCAACATTTGTGTAATGTCGCGATAATTACATATAGATAGTAAGCATTTTGGTCTGCACACCGTAAGCCTACTATCATTTATGTAATAAATAAATAAATAACGAAAAAAATAAAAAAAGACATCAGGTGGGCCATCTGCTTGTTCCATAAGCTAGTTATTTACAAAAAAACGCATTTATCTCCAGAGCGCAAAGCAAAAGAAGCAGAGGCTGCAATGAGGCAGATAGCGCGCGCGGCGCGGGAGGCGCACCGGCGGAGCGCCGACATCGTCTCTGCGGAGTTACCGGATGCCACGCAACGTGAGTTTCAGTAATCTTGCAGGTATTGTATCTATTGTTGATGATTTACAGGCCAACAGCGTCAAGGAGTTTTTGTCTTCTTCTTCTTCTTCTCTCCATTTATGGCTCCTGTCTGTCATTCGACAGACAATCTTGCCAGTGTCAAGTGATTTGTATTGAATAAATACTTTTTTGTCAAGTCAGTCTATAGTCAAGTCGGCCGTCATTTGTTTTGAAGAAAATGGTGGCGGTTTTCTTCAAAACATTGGAAACATTTTCGGTCAAATCAGGATATCATAATACACTTTCATTCCAAATGTTTACACTTTGTGCTAAAACCTCAAGTAATGTTGGTTAAAATACAACCGAAATTACACAACACAGCTCAAAATAACACTAGAAAAACAAATAAAATGAAAAAGCTATGTTGCTTCCCAAAATGTCAGAAAATGAATCCGGAGTTTTTGTCCCTCATGCTCCTATTTAACGCTGTTGTGCCTGGGGCAGAGTTTTAGATGTCAAAGTCAAAGTCAAAAGGTATTCATTCATTCACAAGGATCACTTTGAAACTTAGACTAAGTATCATATAGACGTAGTGTTACGGTTTTTCGGCGTGTCCGTTTTTTGTTAGTTTGTATGTATTCGCGTGAGTGACTAGAGAAGGGACAACATTGACTAACCTATCGATAGAATAAGAAATGGATGAAAAAGTCGTTTTAATTGGAATCCAACTTTTTAATTTTAACTGGTTGCTGACTTTTATTGCGAAAGCCCAAAACCATTATAGACACTGGAACACTATCATCGTCAATAATGTTTCCCACATTGCCCTAACCGTGAGAGCGATGTCCATCCCACTCGATACAATTTCTTATGGCCATTTCGTCCATGCATAAGAACATTTTGTAGGCGGAAATGTATGAAGGAAAACATAGTTTTCACGCCTAACAGCTTTTATCCACTCCCGTCTTCATTCTGGGCATTTAAGAACCTAAAAAAATAATGTAAAATTTAACAAAAATTGATCCCTCGCGAGACGCCTATAAGGTGTGAAAAATTGAAACTACAACAGAACAGCCGGTCTGACCCACCGCATTAGATATTTCATATAAAAAACGGAAACTTAAATATTATCGATAAAGCTAAATTGGTCGGTGGAAGTACATCTCTAGAACAGAAGACTAAAACAATGCATTTTACTTTGCAATAATTAATGGGTTTACATCATTTTCACATAGGAAAATATGACTAGTACTAATAAAATGTAATTCCTACAGTCTTTATGGGAGAAAAAACGTATTTTTTTAGCATGAAAATAGAAAAAGAATATTACGTATCAAATGACAATTCCGGGTCTTTAACTCCTCCTTTTGTTGGTTTTGATACACAAAACACAGCTTCACAAGACATACTTTCACCTTTTCAAATATATTTTGCCTAGACAATAATAATTCTTTAAAAATTTTCTTAATTTCTTTCGCTGCATCGCAATGTTGCTGCGAGTTTTTCAAAAACGTCAAAACAAGATCAAAACATTGCATCAACTGACGGCCACGATTTACGCAGACAGTGAGTGAGTGAGATGGAGTGAGTGAAGTTACATCTTCTTTTCTTTTACTCGTAGCTAGGCTACATGGGAAGAACAAAGATAGATGATCAATGTTTGATACACAGTTGAAAAAGGATGTAAGTCTTATCGCTCCCTCCAGTATATAGTACCTCCATGCTTTGAAACGTCTTAAAGCTAGACTCTAGGTGCCAGTTCCACGCAACCAAAACCTAGAAGAACAGGCGACAAACTTACGGCTTGGTTCCTACAGTTTTTTTGTATGATCCTTGTTGGAAAAGGTTTGCCTAGCACCTACGTACAATACTCACAGCTTAATCGGCAATCGCCATGCGGCCGCGGGTTCGGTCACGCACGATGTTTTCCTTCACCGTTTAAAAGCACTATTTGTGCAAATAAATTTTGCGAATTAAAAAGTCCATAGGTGAACGACCGGTTTTAAACCGGCGACCTAAGGATTGGAAGACTAGTTTTATCAAAACATATTTTTAAGTAAAGAAATTAAATCTAGCTTTAATGTTGTTTCAGCCGGAAAGCCTCCGAACACAGACGCAGTGCTGGAGTGGTTCCGAGCCCAGGAGATGCCGCGAGGAGTCGGCTTTGACGACGACGGCAAACCTTACGACTGGTTCCATGGTGAGAACATCATTCATTTATTCATTGTTTAATCCTCTTAACATAGGTCTAAAGTACTCTAAAAGGTAAATGTCCATGAGTCCATTGGTGCATTACAATAGTTATACTGCCTTTAGACTAATTACAATTTATTTAAAATCGGGTTCGTAGATCATCAAGTCTACCTCTATTACATATCTACGTACCTCTGACTACCCCCCTTAGACGTTCTCAAAGAATCCGGAGTTACTCGGTACTGAGAGATCTCTGGGGCTATAGATACATAGATAGATAACTCTTTATTGTTCACCACACGGAAACATAGTAGGTACTAGGTTAAAGCATACATTAAGGTAAAACAATGGGTGACCTTATCGCTGAGAGCGATCTCTTCCAGGCAACCTTGGAAGGACAAAAACTAATCAGAATATGGATAGATAGATAACTTTTTATTGATTAACACAACAAATAAAGATACACATTTTTACTTAAAAGCTAACAATTGTAGTAATACAATGGGCGGCCTTATCGCTAACAGCGATCGAGAATATCTACCGTGGGGAGCAAAGTCGTGAAGATGTTTCAGTGTTTTCCCATCTTCCAGGTCTAATCACGCGTTCCGAGGCTGAGGAGATCCTCTCCAGCCAGGCTCCAGGCAGCTTCCTAGTCCGCATCTCGTCCCGCGTGTGGGGCTACGCCGTCTCGTACCGCGGCCCGGCGCGCTGCAAGCACTACCTGGTGGAGACCACCCTGCGTGGACGTTCCTACCGGCTGCTGGGCGCAGAGGAACAGACGCACTCCTCCTTAGGTATTTACCTCTTTAGGAGTGGAACTCACTGCCGTTTTCTTTTTTTCCTCTGCTCTGCATGGACGTTCTTACCGGCTGCTTGACGCTGAGGAACAGACTCACTGCTCGAATAATGTTCAAAATTCCTATAGTGACAGCATACCCACCGATGACACCTCACTGAGTCGTGGGGGTTGAGAGCACTAGTGGTCTAGTGGTAGCGGCCCCGCCTTCCGATCCTAAGGACGTGGTTTCGAAACCGGTCGTGCACCAATGAGTTTTTCTGTTCAAAATTTATGTGCACAATGCCAGTACTCTCAAACGGTGAAGGAAAACATCGTGAGGTAGAACTTAAAAAGTTCTATAACATGTGTGCTCGAAAGGAGCCTCTTGAGGCGCACTTAAAATCCTTTCACCACACTGTTTTAAAAGAAACTAGTGACATGACAAAAGTAAAAAGAAAAGTGGTGTCGCGGTTGGATTCTACCACGGCATTGTCGGTGATTGTTTGCCTTTGATAAACCTCTCTGGTTACTTTAGGTCCTGCATGAAACTCCCACAAGGCTAGTAATGATTCTATTAATTCAATTTGTAAAACTCTATTTGTTCTAGCTGATCTCATAAACTACCACAAGACCGTCCCCATGACAGAGTCTGGTGGCGAACTACTAGAGACTGCGTGCGCGCCGCTCAAACCACTCATCCTCAGCGCGCCGCCGCCATCTTGAATATACGCCGCCATCTTGAATACACGCCGCCATCTTTAAATCACGCTACTATACACAATCTAATGTCAGTGTGTTGTCATTCTTAATGATGCCTGATGTTGTGGCAATTTCTATCTGAAATTGTCCCATTTATAACTTTTGCGTAAAGCCGGCGCCAGACTTAGCTTCACTTGTTTGATTGCTATGTGTGGCACGAGACTTAGAATACAGTCTCGTGCCACACATAGCTAAGTCTGGGACCGGGGTTAAGCGTATAGACAGCCAAGTGCCAATGGTATGTAAATCAAGCAATCTTTTGATCATTTTGAATTTGAATTGAATTTTGATCTGCTGTTGTGTAACTGTTCGAGTTGCCACCTACCTCGAGCAATTAGAAATTGTCACAAATATCCCGTGAACTTTAAAGATTGAACAGTAGTTTGTTGAGTCGGAATCTGCATGAATTCGTTACTAAGGTGAGACCATAAGATCACTACACACCCCAACACTTGTGTGTCACAAGCTTTACTTACGCGTTACATCCGTCATCTTGAATCTACTCTAATACACTTGAATACACTTGATGTTAGAGTCATGTAGTCATGTGTTCAAGCGATCCGCGGCGAACGAAGTTACAACTAATTTAATTTAGTTAGTTCGCATCGCAAAGTCTTCTGACTTTTTCGGGCCTTTTATCTACCTAATCTGCCTTTTATCGCAGTGAAAATGAAAGTATAATACTGCGTTTACATAGAGACATTCGCGTGGACGGAAATGTTGCCGTCCATATGTCTGCGGCAGCGTCGCCGGCAATGTGTGTTCACAACACGGGCAACGCGAGTGGACATGGAAGTGGCCTGTTTACATTCTCGCATTGCCCAAGTCCCTGCTCATGTTTCTGCACATTTCCACGGACATGAGCCGAGTGTAACCGAGGTATAAAAAGGTTTTTGTGATGCCTACTAATCTAAGCTAAGTAAGCTTTGTTCGCTAATGCATTATTAAAGCTAGTTAGGTACCTACTGAATATTAACTAGTTTCGTCAATTTTAGGGACCATTTTGAGTCATGATTTAGTCAGTAAGACGTTACATGTTATCCTTAATGATTAGTAAAAGGGCTTAAAACATGTTTTTTGAACTTATAAAGCGTAATATAAAGCGTAGTTTTCTGCCTATTTATGAATAGAGCTTTTCAATATATTTTTAGGTATGTGAGGACTTATAATTTGTGTTTAGTAAGTTTTGGATTATATTTCATACTCAGAAGCTAGTAATTTAAGATTCCTAGAAATATCTTTAAAAATTTTAAAATCTTGACATAAAATAAGCAGCTGTACGTGAAACAAAATACGAGGGATGTGCCTTTATCGATAATTACAATATCGATGGTGCTAATTCGAATATTTTATTTAAGAACGAGATTTACATCGTCACTATTTAAAATTAATTATTTTCTAAGTTTGATAACTCATCTTGCATTTTCGTAGAATTTAAATAATGAACAAATTGATGAATAATGTTCCAATAAAATAATTAAGTGAAATCTATTGTTACAAGACGTGATTCACTTAGTTTTTTTGATAAGTTTGTGTCTTCAGCGTGTTACAAAATATTAAAATAATGAAACTCTATTTGAATCATGCCTTGTATTGTACCCGGCATGGAAGTTGAACGTTCTGAAGGTAGTCGCAGTCCGATCTGCGAATTTCAATGTTCCGAACCTCATCAATGTGAAGCTGGCTGCAATTTCCATGCCGGTCGCTATGATATGTAAATTAAAGTTTAGGTATTATTTTAGGTAATATTTTAGGTATGTGATAACCATCCAGTTAGCCTTTGTTAGTGCTTCCATGTATCGGCGCTTCAGTATTATCGCTACTAAAATAACTCCGAGTTCTGACTAAATAAACCAAAGTCAAAAATCATCAGAAATCGGATTCCGCTTTCTCCTAGGTTCGTAGTTACTTTAAAATGATTTGTATGCCATTTGTTTTGTTTTTAGGTAATCTATAGATCTATGATATTATTATTTTAGTTGTTACTGCCAACAATATGCAATAAAATATATAAAATATTTCTTTTGTTTCTCATTTGCTTCTCCAAACTACTAGTAAAAAATATTTCTAACCCCGGCGCCAGACATAGTTTCACTTGTTTGAACACTTGTTTGATCAAAGTAAAACATCGTTCAAATTCAAAGTCTTTGTATTCAAAGTCTCCGTCACACACAGTGATCAAACAAGTGAACCTATATCTGGTGCCGGTTATGGCAAAGAACCACTACAGAGTCACCGTAGGTCGCCAAAATTGGTCACGAGTTTTATTGGTCATGTAAAGTAAGTATCAAGAAAGGATTTTTCTCTTTTCACACATAACAGGTTCCTCTTAACACTAGATTCTCACATACAGAAGATAAGGTTGACACAAAACAAGGTTTTTAAAAAAGTGTTTATTAAATTTGCGTGTAAAATGTAACACTATACAATATTTACAAATATCTCGCGTCCGTCCGTAAGCTACAACTTACTCAAAACTCGTCAAAACATTCAACAATACATATTTCTATAAAACCCTTTTTGGCAGTGGCTGTAAACATTCCTAATCGATCCCCACATTAATTACTTTTTACACACAACTATAAATAGCAGAAAATTGTTGCTGCAAGAAAAAAACGTGATAATTAAATAAAACGATGGATTTTGTTGTGAAAAATATTATACAGTCTTCTAGCCTAGATAATAGTGACAAATGTATATTTCTATCATAACATGGAGCGTATCCCTATCTCGAATTTTAACTACAAAAAAAAATACCTAAGAACTAACAAAAATAAAAAAAATCTTTTGAAGATTAAAGATTTAACGACTATCTCGAATTCTAACTACAAAAAATAATAAAAAACAAAAAAAAATAAAAAATAAACTTTCGAGAATTAAACATTTAACGACAATTTCATCGATATTCGGATACGCTGCACGTTACGAGTATATGACAGCACTATTAGTTACATTAATAAATATTAACAATAACTCACCCTAGACAAGTTGCAATAGAAGCCTCAATAATCGCTTACAACAACGAGATATAATACCTACCTATTTTAGTTTTCCAAACAAGTTTTCCTACCAAAAAATATGCTTTCAAATCGTTTAGGTGTCACAAAAACGTAGTCGAAACACAAAGAACATTATTGGTTTTCGTACATAATATATGATCAAACGAACTTGCAAAGTGAAGTTCGATCGATATTATATGAGTACGCTTCATTCGAAGTTATAAACATGGTAGTATCCTGAAGGTTGCAGTAGCATAAAAGAGGATACTACCATGTTTATAACTGAAGAATGAAGCGACGAATTATAATCAAACTTTTAGGTAAGAAAACTTCTATAAATCAAAATGATATTTTTTCTAAACCATCAAATTCAATATAGGTACTAGGTACCTAGCAATTTTTGAATTGCTAATTTCCAAAACTTGGTTGTTTTAAATTGTTCGTAACTGCCTTCGTTAATTTGATATCTTTAGAAATGTTGATTATTTATTAATTCGATGATTATTGGATTGGATTTTATGTTACTTAAGATTTATTACAGTACTAGTTTAAAGTCTAAGATTTGTCTTACGAATAGGCCAATTGTGCTAGCGAGAGGTTATTTGATGGTTGTCAGCCTCTTAAGGCTGGTATTGCAACTTGTCCGCCCCCTCAGTAGCGGCCGGCTCTCCAGTAGCCGCGCGGCAACAGTCACATGTACGGGAGGTTGGTGGGGGTTCGTGCGAGACCGCTCAGGTCGACCCCACTGCGCTGAAGAATAAACAGACAACTCAGCAGGACTATTAAAAAACATTTCGAACAGTTTCGATCGGAAATGTCAGTTCCTGTGTTTTTTGTTTATAACGAAACATAAAAAGAGCAAGAGATTCTGAAGTGGCCGATCGAAATATTTTCTAAAAAAAAAAAATTCAAACACGTAACAGAAGAACAGGAACAGATTGAAAAACGATGATATCCGCAGGAGTTAAAAAAACTGTGTCGAGAATATCAACGCCCTCCTCCGCAATAGCAAGGTAGGAGCAAAACTATTATTATTAATTTACATAATTTCTAATATTTATATTTCTATCTATATTTGCCTACGTAGCTATGTTTCGATTTGAAGGGTTTGAAGGGCCGGTTTTCGGTTTTGCCGGTGAAATTACAGGCACTAACATTATTACAGGCTTTAACATCTGTATGCCTCAAGTTGACGTGCATCGCAATGCACGTTTTTATCGTGTGTGACTAGCGAGCTCTGTTAATGGTTACCACTTAACATCAGGTGGGCCATCTGCTAGTTCCATCGGCAAGTACCTGTGGCCAACTATCGGTTACACCTGCCTACACATACATTACCTTACGGAGAATCTTATATTAGAAACTTACAGTATTTTCCCAATTGCTGGATTCAAAGGCCTTCACCGCAGGCTGGTGGACTGCATAAGGTTTCTTTACCTTCTTCATTGGACTGTTGCTCGCTGAAAACGATATCTCATTTCAGCAGGGTGATAACGTAACTTTGTTGCAATCAGTTTCAATCAGTTTCTATTTGTAATTTTTGCTGCAGAAGCTAACAAAGTTAGATATCAACTGGTGTTTCTATTGATGGATAATCGCAAAACTTTCATATTGTTTTATATACTCATTGGTTTCATATAGAAACTGATTGCAACAAAGTTACGTAATCACCCTGCAGTTAGTAGTTCTGTGGTGCAATCCTAAGGTCGTGGGTTCTATGTAATCCAGTATCGTGCCTCTACAGTTTCATTTTCTAAGAAAAAAATGTACACAATGCTCTCAATCGGTGAAAGAAAACATTAGCCTAGTCAGCTCCGAACGTATTGGCCAGTCTTTCCAGTATATTAGGCCGACTAGGTTATGAGAATGCTATGGTTGGGCAAGCCCATTTTATCAAAATCCTGTCCCAGGTCCCATAAATAGGGACACGAGTGAAGAATTTGCCCCTGACGCTGTATAAATCATCGATATCATATTATGCAAATGCCTGTTTTTAATGCCATAGCTGCCAGACAAGCAGACGAGCCACCTGATGGATAGTGGTCACCATCACCTAAGGATACCTCAAGTCAAGTGCTCGAAAGGAGCCTCTTTGAGGCGTACCTAAAATCTTTCACCACACTGTTTCGTAAAAACTAGTGACACAACAAGAAGAAGGACACCTGCAACACTAGATCCGACTGTTTTTTTATTTATACAAATAGCTGAAGGAACAAGCAGATGGCCCACCTAATGTTAAGTGGTCCCTCCTCCTGTCGTGTCACTAGTTTCTTTCGAAACAGTGTGGTGAAAGAATTTAAGTGGTAACCATCACCATAGATAAGAGAATACTAGTACCATCACCTATAACAATGCATTGCCTCGTAAGTCACGCACGATAGGGACGTGCCCTACGATGCACTACCCTGCATCCATCAACTTGAGGAATACAGATGTTAAGCCTCATGTGCCTGTAATCACACCGGCAACCACACTCTTCAAACCGAAACACAGCGTTGCTGCTTGTCGGCAGAAAAAGGCGTGGTGGTAGTACTTTCCCGGACGAGCCCTTCACAAAGAGCTCTACTACTCTTAAAAAATACTTTTAAAAAATAGTTTTACCTCCGGGCACATAGGGCAGCGAGAACTCTGGGCAAGGTTTTTTGGTTATTTTCTTGGCGACCGCTCGTCCTCTGAGTAGCTCCTCATCCATCACCAACTTATTGTTCACTCTGACAAAAAACAAAATTAACGCGCTAGAATAAAATTACTCTGATTAGTACTCTCTTTTTTTATTAGTTCTCACTGCGAATAAGCCTAGCCTAAACTCCTCATACTTAAAATCAAAATCAGTCAAAATCCAAACGGAATCATATGGATATAAACTAAGCGATCCCCTCAGATCTCTTGTTTACGGTAAACCTGGTTAGCATACCACTAATTCGCACGAAGCGCTTTGCTTCTTCATTCATTATGCGAACCGCTAAGGAGTGGAACTCATTACCGTCGTCTGTATTTCCTGACCACTACAATATCAGTCTCTTCAATGCAAGAGCTGGAGCTGGAGCAGAACGGTCTAGAAGACACCTATTTAGTGTCTTCTAGACCGTTCTGCTCCAACGTCGGCTACATGGTCGCTTACCATCAGGTGAGATTGTAGTCAAAGGTCAGTCTATTCATTGTAAAAAAAAACCGTACCTACCTGAGGATCAAAGCCTTGAACCAGTTTTTTTTAAACCAAACGAGAGCTAGATAGATAATTTCTGCCGTTTCCGACTGGAAAAGTTTCATATGTTTTTTAAATAGCCCGGCTGTATGAAAACTTGAAGTTACTCAAATTTAGGGGCAACCTTAAAATTGTATCGTTGAGAAAGAAAAATAGTTGATCCGCTTCAGTTGGTCAGTTCAGTTGGTTGGAGTGGAAGGACAGTTATTTTTGTCATGCTATTTCAACCGTGTCATGATAGAGTTATAGAACACAGTTCTCCTTACTTTTTGATATACGGCGTCCGCGGATATGTGTAAACTGGGACAGGAAACGTCTGAAACCAAAGACGCGCTCTTTAAAACTTAGAAAAAACAACAAATACTTGCAAAGGTACAAATATATTAACTCATTTTAGTTTTTTAATTTATCAGCCTTCACAGCTCAGTTGGTAGTAGCTCTGCCTTCTGCGCCGTAGGCCGTGGGTTCGATCCCCACCGAGAACAAACTGAATGAATGAACTGTGATGAATATAGATGTTTGTTCTCTGTCTGGGTGTTATTTATATATTATACCTAAGTATGTATTTACAAACAAAAAAGTATATATGTATTATAACAGCTATTTGGTTCCCATATTACAAGCTTTGGCTTAGTTTGGGGCTAGATAGTGCTGTGTGGAAAGTCCACCAATATTTATTCAATATATTTATCACCAACATAAGTCCACGGCTGGACATAGGCCTCATACATTTCCAGGAACAATGATGGTTACCACATCACCTTTAAACGAATATTTTGAACGATAAAATTGGAAGCTCTATAATATCTACCTCTTGGTTTCTTGTAGGTACTTGCAAGAAATTAGGAGTACCTATTAGTGGGTATTAAAATGTTTTAGTTGGTTCTTGGGTGAAAACTTTAGAATATAACAATGCGTTTTTGTTGTACGTCCGGAACGGACAAACTGTTAAAACTGTACATAACCATAGCTATAAGATCTTTTTTGTACTACAGTTATACAATAAATAATTTCTGATTTCTGAACACACGTGCCTCGCAATGCCTCCATTAATTTCACCGGCACATCTATCTAACCGAAACACAGCAACTTGGCGGTAGAAAATGGTGGTAGTAAGTACTACCACCAATTAACTCCGGGGAAGTCCCCGGACGAGCCCACACACAGCTCAAAGAGGAGTACTAAGTACTCCACGATAAATATAATTTTTATTATATTATTTACTTGAAATGTGTCGTTGATAGCTCGCGCCAGTGACTTCGGCGGCGCAGGACGAGCGGTCGGCGGTAACACTCCACATAATGCGTTCCCCTGGAAATGTAGCCGCTACACTTAATAATGGCGCCAAAGGACTAACATGGTAATCACATCACAGTCATAACATGATACACAACATTATAGTTATTATCCAAGTAACTTTAGGACTCGTACCTATAATATATTTTGGGATATTATGAAATCTTTGTGGTTTCCTAGGTGTAGGTAACACTAAAGTGGGTTATACCATGTGAATCTGTGGACTTCTTGTGGACTGTAACACTCTTTTTTTAATAGAAAATAATGATGAGATGAGACATTGACATGACACATGGCAAAAGTTTATTTCATTTTGGTACAAAAACAAGGCACAATAAATGTAGAAAACGATAACATTCGCAGAAGTTTAAAAAACTGTGTCGCGAACATTAACGCCCTCCTCCGACTTTAAGAACTCCAAGACATTATGAGAACTAAGTAGTTCAGTTAATTAAAAGTTGTAACAAAAATAGAAAATTATTGTAAGATAGAATTGTAAGGGTGGATTTTTGTTGTTTAGTGAGTGTTTGTGTGTATGTGTGAGGGTGTGTTAGGGTGTGTGTGTATGTGTAAGTGTGTGCGTTTCGCAGATAGCGGTGTGCGAGTGCGTGAACATACGCATATTATGTATATGTATGTATGTGTGTGTGTGTATGTGAGTGAGAGTGAGAGAAATTTAAGGGGGTTCTCCTGGTACGCCAGTCTCATAAGACAGAGTTAGAGGCCACAAATAGCATAAGCGACTCAAGATGAGAGTTTGGGAATTCACATTCATGCATCGATTTTTATTGAGTACACTATTTTTGTGGTTCAGTGAAGTTCAGTGACTCACTTCTCCAGTATCCTGAGCTAGGATTGTGGCTGCGGTCTGCGGTTGGCTTTTCTTCTCCGCTGGCGCCGTTTCTGCAGAACCTTCGGAATCTGAAGAGTACATGTACATTCCTATTACTTTTTTAAAATTACACCAGCGTTTTTTTTAAACGTAATCTAAAAACAATAAGTTTTGTATTATGATGAGGCAAAATGAAAAAAACTATATTGTTTTTTTTTATACTACTTGCTGATGGAACTTTCTTAATTTTTTTCTTGACTTGAGCGCTTTGGTCTTACAGCAGGTTTCTGAAAGCCCGATCAAAACGAATCGCATGTCAAGTCACTTGCTATTTCTATCTAATTCGATGGTATGATAGCTGAAATGGCGAGTGGCTTGACATCCGATTAGTTTTGATCGAGCTTTCAGAAACCGGCCGTTAGGTTGCAAGCTCAAATTGACTTTTTTCAATAAATAAATAAAACATGCATATGGCCCGTCTCATGTTACTTCCCAAAATATGACAATATGAATGACTGTAACACTAACTTAGCGTATAGTTGTAATCAATGAGTGACTCCCCCGCTGTACTGTCCGTTCTGGATCTGCTGTGGTCCTGAAACGAGATGCATATTCATACAATTTGTGGGTGTGTGTTCAGCGTGCCAGGTAATATTATTGTATTGTAATTTATTGTACACCAAATTTCATAATAGTGCTGTGTAGAATGTCCACCAATATTTATTTTATTTTGAATTACACTGCGTTGCATGCGAGGCAGGGACAACTTTACTGTGGAATAGTTACACGCAATGTACCTACTACCTACTCAATATTTTAAAATGTCAACCCGTGTGTAGGATACGCACTGCTAGCTTTTATGTCCTTGGAGTATGTGTAATTTTTCTTTTTCTTTTCTTTAGTTTACCGATTTTTATTGTAAGCCTGTGGGTCTACCATCAATTTTCCCAGACTATACTCGCTAGCTACTATAGTAAAAAACACGTTTGAAAACTTATGAGAATAATTAAAAAAAACAGAATACGATTTTTTTTAAGTAGTTTATATTTACGTACAAATGTTAATGTACATTACATTAAATTAAAATAACTCACTGGCATAATGTTCAGCGTCCATTGCTGGCGTGGTTTGGCCGTCGCCCTGGCAGCCCCTTGAGTGGTTGGTATAGGCTGAAAAACAATAACTGCTGTATAACCTCTTTAATCCGAACTCCGAAAATTAACCCCCGTTCAGATTCGTGGAGCGTTCAGATTATATTACACAGAATTTATAGGATATTTTTTATGGAATGAAACGAATAGTATGTATCGTGAAATCGTTATTTATTAAACTTTTTTAATGAAATCCAATATTTTTGTTTGTCGGGAGTTATTTACTGCCATATACGTAAAAGCATTTTTTCTGGTAAAGGAATGTCCACTTGGTCAGCCCATTCAAGACATGTATTTAAGGCGGGACATGACATGTATGGGGGCGTTAAAGAGGTCCTACTGTAAGTAATATTGTGAAAATAAATCATAATCATTTTACGAAATACGAAAATTAGTTGATTGTGATGCTGAGTATTTTGTGTTACCTCGATATCTTTTCCTAATTTTTTTCGGAGTTCTGAATTGAAGTTTTCCGCAAATCCATCTTGAACGAAGTATCTAAAACAAGTAAATGCGGATAAGTTGATACGATTTAAACGATGCGTTTCATCATAATATAAGCCCTAAGAAATCCACTGGCGGAAAAAAGCCTCCCCCCCATACATTTAGAAGAAGAACCGCCATTTGAGCGCTCTGAGCCTATTGCTCACCTTCCCGCAATCTTTACAATGTCTTTGCAGTAGCGCGTGTGTATGTGTATAGATAGCTCACTTGTGGCGCAGTAGCGCGTGTTAAGTGTACAGATAGCTCACTTGTGGCGCAGAAGTGCGTGTGTATGTGTACAGATAGCTCACATGTGGCGCAGTAGAGCGTATGTGTACAGATAGCTCACTTGTGGCGCAGGAGCGCGTGTGTATGTGTACAGATAGCGGCGCAGCAGCGCGTGTGTAAGTGTACAGATAGCTCACTTGTGGCGCAGTAGCGCGTATGTGTACAGATAGCTCACTTGTGGCGCAGTAGCGCGTATGTGTACAGATAGCTCACTTGTGGCGCAGGAGCGCGTGTGTATGTGTACAGATAGCGGCGCAGCAGCGCGTGTGTAAGTGTACAGATAGCTCACTTGTGGCGCAGTAGCGCGTATGTGTACAGATAGCTCACTTGTGGCGCAGCAGCGCGGGCGCGGGCGGGCGCGCCCTGGGCTCGGTGCGCAGGCAGGCGGCGAGCAGGTCGCGCGCGGGGCCGGCGCCGGGCAGCGCGCCGCGCGCCGGCCCCGCGCCCGCCAGCCCGGCGCCGCCCGCCAGTCGGGACACCACCTGCTGGTGACGCGGGGCCAGTTTACCTGCAATAAATAAATAAATAAGTACTGGTGGACATTCCACACAGCACTATCTCGCCCGAAACTAAGCCAAAGCTTGTGATATGGGAACCAGATAGCTGATATACTACTTATATATCTTTTTTTGTAAATACATACTTATAATATTATATAACACCCAGACAGAGAACAAACATCTATGTTCATCACACAAATGTTTGTTCTCGGTGGGGATCGAACCCACGGCCTACGGCGCAGAAGGCAGAGCTACTACCAACTGAGTTGTGAAGGCTGTGAAAGCAATAAAATAAGGAAGAAAGAAATTAACATTTATTTGACACACAATACACAGAAATAACAATATAGAGAACAATACAGAGGAGCAGAAAAGTATAGCCAAATTAGTCCCCTCTGTTCCGTGTGGGTCAAACAGGTCCACCCTCACCATATTGCTGCTCCACACATTCGTAGGGAGCAGCGCCGTCCACATGCTTATAATATTTCTGTATGTGTTTTTTTACAATAAAGCATCGTTATCTAATATCTACAGGGTGTTATAATACCACTCCTGAAAACTTCAGGGGGCTAAAGTACCCGTAAATATGAATAACTTTTTTTAAGGAACCAACACTGTGAACGCGAAAAGAAACAGCTGTTTCATACCTTTTAGCCAGGCAGGTATTGAACTTTTGTATGAAACAGCTGTTTTTTGGTTCGCGTTCACAGTGTTGGTTCCTTAGAAAAAGTTATTCATATTGATGGGTACTTTAGCCCCCTGAAATTTTCGGTACTAGTATTTTAACACCTTGTTTAATGTATGAAATAATCTGTGTAATGTATGATATGTAGTCTTTATGGATCACTTTATTATGGTTAATGGATAAATATAATTATATATATTTGATGAACTCCATGACGCGGGATATATTCCTATAGCAGGATATCAGGCCAAGCGTTTTCTTCACCGTTTGAGAGCACATGGACCGTATTTACCCGTGTCTTATTTTGTCAGGCTCTACCTACCGACAGTCTTGATGATGAGGGCAAGTTGATCGATGTCGGAGTCTCCGGGAAACAAGGGGTCACCGGTCAGCATCTCCGCAAACAGGCAGCCAATCGCCCAGATGTCTACTTCTGGGCCATACCTGGGGAAATTCAAATTACCTTATAATGATTGTAACCTTGTTGAAAACTCCCTAGTCAAAAGGTATTTATTCAGTTGAACCACAAGGATCACTTTATAACTAAATAAATTAAACTTTTAAGAGTAGTAGAGCTCTTTGTGAAGGGCTCGTCCGGGGAAGTACTACCACCACGCCTTTTTCTGCCGACAAGCAGCATTGCTATGTTTCGCAGGGCAGTGCATCGTAGGGCACGTTCCTATCGTGCGTGACTTACGAAGAAATGCTTTGTTATAGGTGGTGGTTATCACTTAACATCAGGTGGGCCATCTGCTTGTTCCATCAGCTAGTTGTATAAAAAAAAAGTTAGGTGAATCTAGGTGCCAGGTTCCACGCAACCAATTTCTTCTGGGCTTGGTTAAGACGCAGAAGAACAAGAACAGAACTTTCAGTAGACTTTCCGAAAGACTGAAATGGAATGGGAATCAGAACATTGATGCATCTGATGGAAGCATATTCTATTGAATACTACTACTTGGGCAACTTAGAGATATGAGGGGGCTGTCTACCGTGCCTGGATGATATTTACTCGTATGAAAACCAACAGCACAATAAATAGAAAAAAGTTGCTTTTTTCATTCTTTTATCATTACATTAGGCACCTAACTGTTCATGTACGTTTTGTTTCAACCCCCTACGCAAACAGAGGGGCAAAATATTTTTTTAATAATGTTATTTTTGTTCCGGTTGTTGGTTTGGTAAACAATTTCATAAAAGGTTGGTGAAGGACATTCATAAATAGACCATAACGCCTCATGATGCTTGATTCACACGCAAGAACGCCAAGAAGGACTTAAGACGTAGACAACCGTCAAACAACTCCACGCTCGCAAAATTCGACATTTTTTTTATTTAATTATAAGTTGTTTTACTGGTTTTTGTTTAAAAAATAAATATTGGTGGACTTTCTTACACAAGGTGTTCCAATACCTACTTGTGTTTAGAAACTTCAGGGGGCTAAAGTACCCATCAATATGAATAACTTTTTCTAAGGAACCAACACTGTGAACGCGAAAAAAATACTGCTGTTTCATACATTTTAGCCTTGAGCTTTTGTATAAAACAGCTGTTTTTTTTTCGCGTTTACAGTGTTGGTTCCTTAGAAAAAGTTATTCATATTGATGGGTACTTTAACCCCCTGAAGTTTCTAAACACAAGTATTGGAAAAACTTGTAACATTCAGGGATTTTATATAAAAAAAAACAGTGTGTGAGCGAGCAGTTGTTTATTTTAGTAGGTGCTACTGCGAGCAAAGCAAAAAAGTACCTAACAATACTGCTGTTTCAAGCTGAGCGAGATAATGTGATCCCTGAGGTATTCAGTGACTCGACATTGATATGGCAGTTCCTGTTATTATGGCGAGTGCGTTTTATTGTAAACAAATGTAACCTGCTTTTGAAGAATGTCTTTTAATGATGAGGCTTATGATTCTTAAATCAAAATAAACACGCCTTCTTCGCATCTATTGTAAATGATTTATAGATAGTACTACCTTGAGATTAGTAGAGCTCTACTATGTTTTTACCGTTGATTGTTTTTTTTTATTCAACTACTTATGGGACAAGCAGATGGCTCACCTGATGTTAAGTGGTAACCATCACCTTTATCAAAGCATTGCCTCGTAAGTCATGCACGATAGGAGCGTGCCCTACGATGCACTGCCCTACGTCCATCAACTTGAGGCATACAGATATTAAGCCTCCTGTGCCTGTAATTTGTCTGTATAGATCAATTTTTTACTTACAAAATAAATATGTAGTTATAACAGCAAAGAGGAGGAAAACGAGCATTAATAACATCACATAAAAAATGAGTCATATTAATGTTCCTTTTGTTTATCTGTGTATCTCATGACTCACACTCTTGCAAGCAATAAACAGCAGTAAATGCCTTGAGCTACGGCTTAAATTCTCTCGGCATTGTATAACACAAATTGCAGCATGACATCATAGAGTTGAATGTTTGGCTTGTTTTCGACGCTCAGCTATGAGACTCGTTAGCTCAGTAGGTTAGAGCACCGATATAAAATTTACCTTGACCATCGGAGGGCGGAGGTTCAAATCCTTCACGAGTCATCCTTTTTTGATGTTATTTTGAGAAAACTTACTCTCAAATTCAGATATAAAAGTGATGTTTTAAACTCACTGCAGGAATTTGAAAATAAGCGTTAGAAAACTTAAAAAAAACAATACATTAAAGACTCTAAGACTCTACTTAAGCGATCAATCGAATTCGCGGTTTTTTAGAACATCTATCAAAAACTAGTATCAGCTTTCGTATTAGCTGTGACCCTGACGTTCTACTGGATTTTTTTAATCTCTCTCTCTCTTGTCGTGTCACTAGTTTCTTTCGAAACAGTGTGGTGAAAGGATTTTAAGTGCGCCTCAAGAGGCTACTTTCAAGCAGTTGACACATGTTATGTAGATAGAACTTTTTAGGTTCTACGACATGCCGGTTTCCTCACGATGTTTTCCTTCACCGTTTGTGCACATACATTTTTGAACAGAAAAAATCATTGGTGCACGACGGGTATCGAACCCACGACCTGAGGATCGGAAGGCAGGGATTCTCTACCGCTAGATTACCAGTGATCTCAAATAAATAATGTTTTTTATAAATATTATTTTTAATAATTAATAACGTTTTCATAATTTTCCTTAAAAGGACGTTATGAAATTATCTTTGCTAAATTTAATTCTATACTTTATAATCTTCTACTATCTAATCTATCTTCTTTATCGATTAAGTATTTATTATTAACATAGAAAATTACAATGAATATAAGTAGGTATTTACAAAAATACAAGTATCTACTTTATAAGAGATCGCTTTTCAGCGATAATATCGCCCATTGCTCTGTTTCATTTTTTATTTTTAAGCGACCAGCTTTTGTTTTATTTGGTGTACAATAAAGTATTTTTATTCGTTCAACATCTTGCTAGGTCTAGCAAACATCAGAAAAACAGTTTTCACTGTGACGTCATCATGATTCACCTGTGCACTAAAGTGAATCATGATGACGTCACAGTTCTGAATGCGACCCGTAATTTTGTCAGATAGCTATGAGACTCGTTAGCTCAGTAGGTTAGAGCACCGATATAAAATTTCTCTTGACCATCGGAGGGCGGAGGTTCAAATCCTTCACGAGTCAATCTGTTTTGCATTTTGTTTTGGCTTTACGAAATTTTCTTGCTACGAAGAGCGTAGCGCGTAGCGGTATAGTTTCGTAGCATACTTTAACTTAGTATTTTTTTTTCTTATGAATTCAAACAGTTCTGACTAAGTGGGAATTTATAAATATAACTATTGACTATAAAAAAAAACGAATAGAATCGATTCACTAATTATGTTGGTTCTTCGTTTTTATATACCTATTTTATGTCGCTCGTAGCATTGTGTGTTCCGATTTGAAGGGTATCGGAAGGTATTTATTCTGTGAGTAGGTATGTTTGGGTATGTATGGGTGTGGTGTGGTATGGGTGCCGATGTGATAACAGGCACTAAGATACTTAACACCATTACCACACTCTTCACAGAGTAATGCACGCTGTGCAGTACAAATCTATAAAGGATACTAGAGTCAGACCTTTAGTCACTACTCCTTTATACCGTCTTGCTTGTTAGCATCATAATTTGAATATAAAATAATACGAATCAAGACTTTTGGCAAACTTCCGATAATCATTTTCCACTTGTCGTTGCCAAAGTGCAATGAATGATGACGTCACAATTCTGAATGCGACCTGAAATTTTATCGTGCAGCTATGAGACTCGTTAGCTCAGTAGGTTAGAGCACCGATATAAATTTCTCTTGACCATCGGAGGGCGGAGGTTCAAATCCTTCACGAGTCAACCTTTTTCGCATTTTGTTTTCACTTTTTTCATAATGTTCTTGCTACGAGCGCGTAGCAGTATAATTTTCGTAGCATTACTTAACATTTTTTAAATATTTTTTTTGTAAATTATTCATTACTTTTATGTACTAGTATGTATTTAGAAAATTTAAATATAGACTATTATAAAAAGGTTTGGATTTGATGTCAAATCGTGTTGGTCCTTCTCTACTACTACCTCTATATTACTATTTCTGTAGCTTAAGCAGTGATGCTTGCAGTGCTGTTTTGATTTGAAGGATTCCGTACCCTGCAATTACAGGTTTTTTGTTACGACGTACTATATATGTCCCACTAGATATTAGTAGTAACCGTAACCATCATCATCATCATCATCAACTAGCACCAATAAAAAAACATTGCCTCGCAATATACGCACGATAGGAACGTGCCCTACGATGCACTGCCCTGCGTCCATCAACTTGAGGCATACAGATGTTATGCCTCATGTGCCTGTAATTACACCGGCAACCACACTCTTCAAACCGAAACACAGCAACGCTGTTAGAAGGCAGAAATAGGCATGGCGGTAGCACTTCCCCGGACAAGCCCTTCACTTAACATATTTACGATTTAGATTGATGAAAACTGAGGCACGCCTATGTTGGACGTTCTGTAAAGTAATTACCTACCCTTTTATTATTTGGTGGACTTTCCAAACAACGCTATATAGCCCCAAACTAAGCAAAGATCAGGGAACCAGATAGGTAATTTTTTTTTAGTTTTTTTTTATAAATTTACAAATCGATCATACGACCTGTCGTTTTGTATGGATCTGAGTGCTGGGCCACCAAAGGGACGGATGAAAGGAGAGTGCATGTAGCGGAGATGATAATGTTGAGATGGATGTGTGGTGTGACGAGAATGGATAAGATTAGGAATGAGTTTATTAGGGTTTGAAAGTGGCATCAGTGACTGAAAAGATGAGGAGTAATAGGTTAGCGTGGTATGGGCATGTTATGCGAAGGGAAGAATGTCATGTAACGAGAAGAATGCTAGGGATGAATGTGGATGGATATAGGAGTAAAGAGAAAGAGCACATGAGTAAGAAAGGAGTGACTGCTGAGATGACGGCTGATAGAGGAGAGTGGAGGGAAAAAACCTGTTGTGCCGACCCCATCTGAAGTGGGATAAGGGCAGGAAAATGATGACGATGATGATGATGATATGCATACTTATAACATTATATAACACCCAGACAGAGAGCATGTTCATTACAAAAATGTTTGTTCTAAGTGGGTATCGAACCTACGGCCTACATTGCATAGTAGGTTACTAGAGTTAGACCTTTATTCACAACCGCTTTATAACGCCTTACTCGTTAGCATCATAATTTGAACATACAATAATACGAATCAAGAGTTTTGGCAAACTTCCGATAAACATTTTTCCACTTGTTTTTGCCAAAGTGCAATGAATTATGACGTCACAATTCTGAATGCGACCTGAAATTTTATCGTGCAGATATGAGACTCGTTAGCTCAGTAGGTTAGAGCACCGATATAAATTTCTCTTGACCATCGGAGGGCGGAGGTTCAAATCCTTCACGAGTCAATCTTTTTTGCATTTTTAAGCAAGTTTGTTTGCTACGAAAATGTTGCAACGAACTATTTTTTATTTAACACACACATGGCTGTGCAAGCTTCGTAGCACGGCTTAACTTTACATATTTCTTTTTGCATGATTGCTGAATAAAATATATTCTAAGAATCTCACGTTCTAAAATTTTGTTCGTGTCTCTATGTTTTTCTATTTTCAATCAGTACAGGATTTCCTAGGCATAAGCTTTCCATCCTTTCTGCTCGAATTGAAATCTTGGCTAAAATGTGTGAAACAGCTGTTTTTTTTTTCGCGTTCAGTGTTGGTCATTAGAAAAAAAATATTCTGATTATGTTATGATTATGCTAAGTTATGATGGGTACTTTAGCCCTCTGAAGTTTACGGGAATTGTATTATCCTGTATCATACTATAAGTATCCACCAAAAATATAAGCACGTAAGTATCAATTATCTGATTCCCATAATAAAATCTGAAATTCCCATAATAAAAGCTTTATTAAATTTGTGGCTGTATGATAATATGTCCGCTAGTGTTCTTTATTTATATTTATTATTTATTTATAATTTCTGGCGGTGTGCTAGTAGTAATAGTAATCTCTGTGGTCGGCACTTCATAACTGAAGATCGTGGTGCCTTGAAGATGTCTTTCCTGTACTGGAGTGGAGTTGAAGAACTGGCACCTACCCTCTTTGAGCTGGTCCGTCCATCTAGTTGGGGACCTAACACGAGAACGCTTTCCCTCCACGTTACCAACGATGACCAGTAACCCCAAGTATGAGTTGTGTTTACCATATTTGGTTTCTCGTTTTTCTTTCTTGTTCTGTGTTCATTGCGGGTTTTGTATGAAGACGCGATAAAGATACCGATGCGGAACTTTATGTTGCAAGTATGATGAAAATTAGTAGTAGAACATAAAGTTTCGTATCGGTATCTCTAACGCGTCTTCATACAAAACCCGCAATGACCACGGAACAAAAATAAAAAACGAAAAACCAAATATGGTAAACACAACTCATACTTGGGGTACAGCTTTTCGAGGTTTCCGAGTAATAGTTATTTAAAATTTAAGCACAAATGTATATTCAGTGTAGTGGGTGTACTCTCAAACGGTGAAGGAAAACATCGTGAGGAAACCGGCATGTCGTAGAACCTAAAAGTTCTATAACATGTGTCAAGTGCTCGAAAGGAGCCTCTCGAGGCGCACTTAAAATCCTTTCACCACACTGTTTCGAAAGAAACTAGTGACACGACAAGAGAGAAAGAGTAAATAAATAATAACTTTATTGAGGACAGAATGGAGAAAGTTATAAACGTAAATGTACATTAGGTTTGTCCTACAATCGGCGGTCTTATCGCAAGTAGCGATCTCTTCCAGACAACCGTTATTTTAATCAAAACTTAGGACTAATGTTTTGCATCGTTGACTGCGTAGTTGAGCTGATTTGGTATCCACAGTCCCCCAAACTAGTTAAAAACTGTGTTTCAGGGGACTGTTTCTCCCTTAATCGTCCCAAGCATCGCTGACGCAAAACTGTGTTCATGGATTCGGATTCAACCAAGTCCAACAAAATATAAAAAAAAAAAAAAAAAAAAAAACACACAAAATAAAATTGAAGCTTGTTCTCACATTCAATGAGTGTATAGGTACCTGTGCTCAGCGACCAGCAGCTCCGGCGCTCTGTACCACCTGGTGGCGACGTACTCCGTGTAGGGCTCGCCCGGCGCCGCCAGCGCGCGCGCAAACCCGAGGTCGCACAGCTTCACTATACCCGTGTTGGACACTAGCACGTTCTCCGGCTTCACGTCGCGGTGAATTATCTGCAATGATGTGCATGTCGTAATTAGTTTGACAAGATGGAACTATCTTGTAATTGTTGATAATAATATAATAATATTGGTGGACATTCCACCCAGCACTATCTCGCCCCAAACTAAGCCAAAGCTTGTGATACGGGAACCAGATAGCTGATATACTACTTATATACTTTTTTTGTAAATACATACTTGTTATATTATAATAATTATAATAATATTACCCAGACAGAGAACAAACATATATTGTTTATCAAACAAATGTTTTGTTCTCGTGGGGATCGAACCCACGGCCTACGGCACAGAAGGCAGAGCTACTA
Source organism: Chloroclysta siterata (assembly GCA_932294275.1). NCBI lineage: Eukaryota > Metazoa > Arthropoda > Insecta > Lepidoptera > Geometridae > Chloroclysta > Chloroclysta siterata. The sequence goes on from OW028588.1 coordinate 28,929,707, forward strand.
CCAACTGAGCTTTATAGGCTATCAAAAAAATATCTTATTAAATTGTGTTATTGTTTTGATTACTTACTACGGAAGCAACAGCATGGAACTGTAGGTCTGAGTTTTCCCAAATTCAATTTTTTTTACAATATTGAAAAGAAGACTCTTTGAAAGGAGTTTGAAAGGAGCCTCTTTGAGATGCACCTAAAACACCTTTCACCTCCTTTCTCCACACTGTTTTGAAATAACTATAACTGCCACGATAAGGAGAACTACCTACAGTCGCTAGCGACTGATTTTGATTTGATTTTGATTTTTTGTAAGATTACGGTAGACCTACTGAAACGTATCTCGTGTCAGATATCGGTCTCGTCTTTAAGTAGTAGTAGTAGTGCTTTTTGTGAAAGAGTATGTCTGGGGAAGTGCCTGTTACTATTGTTCCATTGTATACTTCTACAGCGAAACAGTGATGTTCGCATTGCTATGTTAATTTAATGTTTAGTGCAATTACAAGCTCACAAGACCACACCTTTACAATTGATCAGACGCATTGGACGACGCTACAAAGGACAAGGGACTCGGTGGACGTGCTCTGTGGCATAATGAAACTGCGTAGGCAGATGCATCCGTTCAGCATCAGGTAGCTCCCCATCTGAAAGCAAGCATCATCAGCAAGAACTTACAGAGTTCTGGTGGCAGTAGTCAATTCCTTTAAGCAGTTGGTAGAGATGCTTCTTGGCGTGGTCCTCGCCGAGTCCACCCGGAGAAGCCTCCAGCTCGTCCAGTAACGTGTGCTCGAGGTACTCGAACACCAGGTAGAAGCGGCGCTTGCGACGGAACACCTCGATCATGTTCACCAGGTGGTCGTGACGTAATTTCTAAAAGTAAATACAAAAGTGGTGGTTTGGATTATATTTTCCTTATATTTTTCAAGGCAATAAGATATTATTGTCTTGAAAATATAAGGCTCAGACGCAGCACGCCAACTTCACAAAATGTACAGCGTTTAAAAATGGCTTATTTCTTAAAATAATGCTTTTAAATGTCTAAAAAATAAAAAATAAAAATTACGGTAGTAGGTATTCGAACTTTAAAAAAAAATGGGATTATTGAGAAAGTACCGCATAACTGCATTTTACCTTCAACATGCGTATCTCCCTAAGCGCCATCTTCCTGACTGCGGCGTCATCTTCCGTTTCCAGAAACTTCTTGATTGCGACGAGCTCGCCCGTGTCGCGCCGCTTGCACTTCAGCACCACGCCGTACGAGCCTTCGCCAACCTGAATACCCACACAATGATGGACCCGTAATGATGAATCTCTTACACAACGTGTAACATAATACCCCAATAACCAGGTAACAACTTAAGTTTTACGACTTTTGAAATTTCGAAGGTTTTAATGAAATTCCTCTTAAACTTTCTTTCGATATGAAACTAAACACATCATGAGGCAGCCCTATTCACAGCTCTTGGTCTTTACTACTACTCTTTAAATGGTCAATTTATCTCTATAGTTCTTCTATAGAAGTACTCACCACAGCTAACTGTTCGTACTTGTCCATAGCACGGCTGTTAGGCGTAGACGGCGAGAGCGCGCGACGATCCATTCTCACCAGCATCTTGTAGCTTTCCAGGCATCTTCAACAACACAACTTAATACACCTGCAGAAGAAAACACATCATTTAGCAACTTGATCCACTATTCAATTGGTAGTAGAGTTGGTATGTATTAAGTTTGTTATTGGAGAGAATCGAACCCTGAAACTTACAGTGTAAACCTACCAGCTAGGTACTAATAATTGAGCTGTGAGGCCAGGTATTTCTATTTCATATAGCTGCAGGACAAAGCATTGCAAAATGGTATGACATTATAAAAATTGAGGCAATTTCCTGAAATTACATAGAAAACGATGAATTAAACTGAATAATAGAAATATTGAACCGCATTTGTCATTCAACGCTAGCGAAAGGGAATACTTGGAAATTATAGACTCAACCGTAACTATAGATAGGTAGAAAATACTTTGTTGCACAAAAGAAAATATCAACGGAAAATACAATGGGTGGTCTTATCACTAAAAGCAATCTCTTCCAGACAACCTTGGGATGATAGAAAATGTGGTTCCACTGATTGGCATCTTGACTCAGAGACACGGCCGGCCAAAATGTAGATGGCAGGACGATCTTGATATTTTCATAATGAACTTGTAAACATAGCTTAGCCTAAGCTATGTAGGATGTAGGATGTTTGGAAGAAATGGAGGGAAGGCCTTTGTCCGGATGGCCCGATAAACATACATACATAATACATAAAATGCCAAATCGCCCAAGTTAACTGTAAGATCTTCGTTCTCTTCGCTCACTCAATCAATAACTAAAAAGGCCTCATTGTTTAAAAAAACATTTTACAAAGAGTAAACACGTATTACGTAACTTAAAACTGACTTGGACAGCGTTTTATCAAATAAAGAATAAAATAAAATTAAGCAGACTGAGCTTTATTGAAGCTTTGGTATTGGTGTTTGGAATTGCACCTACCTCTATACGTTGAACAAAGGTTCAAAAACTCAATGAAAAGTCATAAACATCCACAGCTTGACTCCCTCATCCCCGTTCCACCATCGGACCACCAGACGTACGGAATCGAGACACCCATTCATGTTTGACTGGATTCAAACCTACTGCCCACACCAAGCGCTATGCTCCAACTTTCATAATGCGTACGGCGAAGAATGGAATTCCTTACCGGCGGCGGAGTCCGTTTTTCCGATTGCCTATAATTTGGATGATTTCAAGAGAAGAGTGAATAGGTATTTTCTAGGTAAACGTGCCACATCGTCGACCGCATCATCGCTTAACATCAGGTAAGATTGTGGTCAAACTTTATACCTATTAATTGTAAAAAAAAACTTATATGCTTAGAAATAAAGAAGACAGTTCAGAGTACTACGAAGGTACTCACCGTGTTCCACTTATTTAGACCACAGTCGGTTGTACGGATTCTCACGGTGGCGTTAATTTATTTAAATCATAGCAATAACCTACTTTATACACCATGCATTATCATGTTGAATTTATCCACAACATTCATACGTAATATTGTCTAAGGTGATATTTTGATACTTGATATAGGCATACATTATGTTAAGCCTCATGTGCCTGTAATTACACCGGCAACCACACTCTTCACAGCAACGCTGCTTGGCGGCATAAAAGCGCGTGGTGGTAGTACTTCCCCGGACGAGCCCTTCACAAAGAGCTCTACTACTCTTAAAAGAGAGTTAGTCAGAGAGAAGTACATGAAGTGGTACATAAATAAGCACCACGAAGAAAATAAATTATAAAATGACGCAGTTCTAAACTCTGCAAATAAACCTGACATTATAATCGCTATCATTATGTCTACTGTCATTTCAGGGTCGAAAATAACCTTTAAACTATCCAAGGTAAGGAAAAAGTAATTTGTTTAGATAGGCACAATTACCGTGAGCTAAGGTCAGGGTTATGGAGACAAATTAAATACAAACTACCAATGCGAGTAAAACGGTTTTTGATGAAACAGATCGAATGAGTTATGTGAGGTAACTACCATACATCACTCATTCAATTATTCGACATGATAAATGAAATTAGTTTTACAAAAGCAATTTTTGTAATCGTTAAAATACACGTTTGGTGGCGTCATATTTCAGAGTAGCTATAATCATGTAATATATTTATGTAATATCTCAATTCTCCGAAAAAGAGCACAGGTGGTCTAGTGGGAATGACCCCGCCTTCCGATCGTAAGGTCGTAGCTTCGAATCCGGTCGTGCACCAATGGATTTTTCCTATAGAAAAAATTATGTGCGCAATGCCAGTGCTCTTAAACGGTAAAGGAAAACATCGAGAGGAAACCAGTTAGTATTCTAACGTATTGAATAACAACTACTGCAAAATGTGGGTATGTGCCAAATGTAATGTTTGGACTTACCTCTGACTACCCCCCTTAGACGTCCTCAAAGAATCTGGATTCAGTACTTAGTACTAAGAGATTTGAGGGGATATATACCGTGCCCGGGGATCAAAGTCGTGAAGCTGTTTCAGTTTTCAGTTTCTCAATTCACAAACACTAAACGATAATATTCATTTACAAAAGTTAAGTATCCAGAACGCAAAATACTTAGCTACGTCGAGGTAGATTCATTCTGACTCTGAACTTAGGTTAATTTGTAGTTTGCATGTTTCAATTTTCAGTTTTTACAGATTTACAGTGATGATATATTGCCATAGTGAAGCGGGCAATAAAGTCGAATCGATATATTTTAATAAAAAATCACGTTTACTGACATTGGCTATAAAAAGACACGTAATATTCGTGTGGGTAATAGTTTAGGTCAATGTCACCGCGTGTCCGATTGTATGGGTTTGATGTGCGGTGATAGTGTGGGCACGAACAGTGGCATGGTGACAATGGAACGATTCCTATAGGTTTTCATAAAATGATCGATCAATTAATTGCAATAATGACGGATATTTAAGTAGGTAAGTATAGGCTTTGCCACAAGGCACACACATCAATCACAAAAAAATCTATATAATGTTAATAACTCTATCACACATATGGACACATGAGGTTGGTAAATGTGGCACCTCTAATATACACTACACAGTAGCAGACTTGAAATAAGATGAAAATAATAAAATAAGAGCACTCTCAGGTACATAACTATTGGTTTTTACAAGAGTGCCGAAGGAGGCGCCTTTACGCCTTTTTCTGCCGCCAAGCAGCGTTGCTGTGTTTCGGTTTGAAGAGTGTGGTTGCCGGTGTAATTGCAGGCACATGACATCTGTATGCCTCAAGTTGATGGACGCGGGGTAGTGCATCGTAGGGCACGTTCCTATCGTGCGTGACTTACGAAGCAATGCTTTGTTATAGGTAATGGTTACCACTTAACATCAGGTGGGCCATCTGCTTGTTCCATCAGCTAGTTATATAAAAAAAGGAGGGATTCTTTTTGTTTTAGAATGCATTATCGAAGATGTGTGTAAGAACGCTTGCATCATAATACCAAATGAACTGAATTGCAAATTTATATCAATCATCATCATCATCAACCTATTTTAGTCAACTGCTGGACGTAGGTCACGCGCCACTAAGCACTTATATAAATCAATCATACAAAAAACGCAAGAGGCAAGCCATGAGTATCTTGCCTGTTCTTCTAGGCTTTGGCTGCGAGGAACTGGCGTTAGATTCACATATTATAAAAGGCGTTTCAAAGTGATCATTGTGATTGAACTGAATATGGACCGTTTTGATTTTGATTTTGCTTGCATTGCTATGTTTGAAGACAGACACAAAAGAGTAACAACGTCTCAGAGTAACGTACTAACTTAATATTATGACTAGAGCCGAATGAAAAAATTACAGATACTGACTGCACCATAATATTCGTAATGATATTTACCAAAGAGACTATCTGACTGACAAAATAAAGATTTTTGTATTATATTCCTATTTAAATCACAAAACTTTTACCTACCAAGAGAATAACTATTCCTGCGCTTTCAATATGACAAGTTCTTCCTGGAAACAAAATAAAAAACGGGCAGTAAGTATTACATGACGGTTTAAAGGAACCGCTGCAGTGTAGCAGTATTATTGATTAGTAATTTCTGATATCGCGGCACAAATCGGCGAGGACACGCGACATTCAATGCTATGCTTTGCTTAGAGCAGGAATAAAAGAGCTTAACAATGCCACCGAACGCAGACAAATCCTACTGATATTATCATATCCAGGCCTATCCTACCCTTACGTATTATAACAATTTTAACTTATTATTTTATATTAGATTATAATAGTCAATTATTTGCGTACCTATACGATATTTCCTTCTACGCCTGTTTTACCTATGTTTAAAAGTAAAAATGTTTGTACACCGTCTGGTAGGAAGCTAGAGAATCCAAGTAAATGTAATCTGAACACCTTAATTACCTAGTTTCACAATAAATATATCATTTCAATTCCTTATCATATATAAATGATAAAGTTAAATTTTTGCATGTTTATGGCTCAATCGTACCCATATAATATTTTCAAATCGTCCTTTGCTTACATAAAAAATACTTTGTCCTGCATGAATTATTTATAGTTAAATTATTTCATTATGTTTTGATAATTTTTATTATCTTAAGAGCTACGAGATTAAAGCATACATTTACATACCAACATGTCTTGGGGACGTTCCGATTGGCTCTGATTTGAATCAGTTGAGCAACGTTCTGCAGATATATCAACCTTTTCATGTGTTCTTGTACATTTTTTTAATACTTACATGTATTCATTGTTATTTTCATTGTAGATATAATGTCTTTATTATATTATCATACATGTAAAGTAAACATAATCCTTCACTCAGTCAGGCAAAATCATATTCATATTCTAAGTTGCTCTATCTATAGGTTCCTTATTACTCTAAGGAATATTACCCGATGAAACTGTTGTTATAATCTGTGCCTGTACATTTATATTTGCCGGCGCTGTCACCAGATAGGCTTGCTTTGCGAAATAACCGTGACAGTCTATATCAAATCGGCTATTATTGTACAAAGTTTTGTACATCACATGATATTTCATCATATGATATCAGATGATTGACTGCAACTGGGGTGCAATCAGTAAATAAATAATTTTGTATTGTTACTCAGTAAATCAGTACTCAGAAACTGAAACAACTAACAACTTTGATCCCTTTGATAAAGTAAAAAATTAAAAAGTTTGTTTATTGAAACCATAAAAACATGAAATAGATAAAGTTAACAAATTTGGACATCTGTACGAACACTAACTCCCACCCTAGGAATATCCTGTGTAGGGTAGTTCCCCCAATCCCCCAGATTCCCCAGATCCCCAGATTCCCCAGATCCCCAGATTCCCCAGATCTCTCAGTATTAAGAGATCTGAGGGTTAGACGTAGATTCTTTAAGTATGTCCAAGTGGTAGTAAGAAGTACGTCCAAATATCGCATTTCGCACATACCCGAATTTTGCTACCAGTATTCGTATTGTATAATTATTACAGCGCGCGGCTTCGCTCGCGTGGTAACCCTTATTGCAACATCAATATTTAAGGTAATATCAATTTTTCAGGTTAAAAAGTAGCCTATTAGTTAATCCGAACTATATTTATTCGTATAAGTTTCGTTCAATCAGTTCAGTGGCGTGATTGAGCCACAAATAAACATCCAAATATCCAAACATCCTCACTTATTTCCAAGTAACCACTCAAGATTATCTCAAGAGGATATCTAAGCGGTAGTCAGAAGCACATCCTAATATTTGGCACATACCCATATTTTGCGATAGTTCTATACGTGACAAGCAATAAGTTAGCGAGCCCATAGCCGCTGCTAGAATACCTAACATCAGGTGTGTCATTTGCTTGTTCCATCAGCTAGTTGTATATTAAATACAAAAATAAAAAACTTACTAGCTTGCTCATGGTGCGGTTTATAAAAAAAACAAGGATGAACGTAAATAAAAACTTATCAACGAGTAATTTTACATTTTTGTCAAAATATTCTGGTTCGACGGCGGACGGCAAGCGGTACATAATTCACAGACAAACGCACGCACTCTCATAGTCAGGGAGATAGAGCACGATAAAATTATTTTATTGAGGTTCTAGAAATGTAATTTAGATAGATAGATAGGAAATACTTTATTACACACCACACAAGTTATGGTTAACACCACAGAATCATAAAACCTTCAAATTGGAATACAATTTAGAGGCGTCTGTTTACACATGTTGAGGCTACACATGTCTTTCTCTCTCTTACTAATTTCAGTAGAATGCATGATTAGTATGTAAAATATCAAACTGCAATACAGTCGCATAACAATTACTATAGTTGGTCAGTCTTAAAATAAAATAAATAAAAATTGTAAGAAAGAAAACTTGCTTATTTTGTCCCATCATCATCTACAAACACAACACCCACTGCTAAGATTAGTTTATTTTAATAAAAACATTATATTTTATACTAAATATTTATTTCTATAGATCTCTTGATACTTTTGCGGCCGGTTTCTGAAAGTCCGATCAAAACTAATCGGATGTCAAGTCACTTGCTAACTCTATCTAATTCGATGTAATAGCTGAAATGGCGAGTGACTTGGCATCCGATTAGTTTTGATCAAGCGTTCAGAAACCGGCCGTTGGTTTCTTGGAATATTGATTCACTCATTACTTACTCCAGGTTCTTAGAGTAAAACAATTAACGTTCGAGAAATAAAAAGTGCACATGAATATAGGTAGGTAGCATTATAATAAGACAAACATATCTATACCTATTTGTTGTCAGGCAAATTGAAATGAATTATATTTTAGAGAATTTTATTTTTATACGTGTACGTGTATACGTTTATTTTTAGAGCGTGTTGGCTCTTATACTATCACTTACCAACCAAATACGGCGTCCTCAATTTTTTACTTTTCCCCTTTTTGAAATAGCTTAATAAAAATAGACAACAAAAAAATGCGCTTAATTCAAATATAGGAAGACTTGGAAAAGTATTTTTTTATGCAACTAGCTGATGGAACAAGCAGATGGCCCACCTGATGTTAAGTAACCATCACCTATAATTTGTTATTTCCTTTTTCTGCCGCCAAGCAGCGTTGCTGTGTTTCGGTTTGAAGGGTGTGGTTGCCGGTGTAATTACAGGCACATGAGGCTTAACATCTGTAAGCCTCAAGTTGATGGACGCAGGGCAGTGCATAGCGGGGCACTTTCCTATCGTGCGTGGTTTGCGAGGTAATGCAACTAGCTGATGGCCCACCTGATGTTAAGTGGTAACCATCACCTATAACAAAGCATTACCTCGTAAACCACGCACGATAGGAACGTGCCCTACGATGCACAGCCCTTAGTCCTCAACTTGAGGCATACAGATGTTAAGTGTAATTACAACGGCAACCACACTCTTCAAACCTCTTCAAACTCTTCAACAGAAACACAGCAACGCTGCTTGGCGGCAGAAAAAGGCATGGTGGTAGTACTTCCCCGGACGAGCTCTTCACAAAGAGCTATATATATTATACAAAGATATTTTAAATCAAGCGAAACACGTACGTAAATGTGCAACATACGAGTACCATGAGGTTTCCCCTGAGCTGCCGTGTCACTTTAAAAGCAATAAATTTCATACTTAAACGAGCACATACGTGCATGCCATATGAACTTTATGGCAACCCTTCAGGCTTTGCGAAAACAAATTCCGTTCAAGAGATATTATACAGGATGTTTTAAAGTACGTTTCCTATCCGACACGAAATCAATTAAATCATGGCTTATACTCCAGTTGTTTTCTAAATACTTTGTAGTAAAATATAAATACTTTTATAGAATTGAAATTTATGTTGCAATACACAAACCATTTTGTAAGTCATTTACTAGGTAATAAATAATACACATATTTCAGAACATCTTAATTAGGAAATCATCTTTCTGCAAATTCAACATTTTAGGATTCAACATGCTACAAATTCAGCTGTTTGCAAAATCAACATTTTAGGATTCAACATGCTGCAAATTCAGCTGTTTGCAAAATCAACATTTTAGGATTCAACATGCTGCAAATTCAACATTTTAGGAATTTAAATTTCTGTTCCTGAAGGGAATATTATTTAGAGCTCAATATTGTATCGTAAAAAGATTCTAGTTAACCTTTGTTATAATTCTTAAAATATAAAGAGTAATGCACAAAAAAAAGTTTCTCAACTGATCTGAAGGAAACTGTTTTCAACATAACTACACAGAATATTTAATTTAATATATCAAGACATGAGTTTCAATTGGTAAGATACTACTATAGATACTTACAATAGTAAATAGACACAGGTTAAATATGTTTAAGGTATCATAGTTAATATAAATAAAGAAAACTTAAATTAATTTATGTCTTAAGTAATAATAGTATTCATCACTATATTTTATGGTTGCTCTTTTAGTACCACGTATTTATGTAATTGTTTCTACGTTTGTTAAATTACGATTGATAAAAGTTTTATTATAATTACTAAGATTTATTAGAGTGATAAACTACATAAAAAAAATCGCAAACTACCTACTTCAAAAGGCCCAGTTCGTCAAGTTTAAAACGACGGGAACTCACCATATTCCTATGGGACTTGACACAAACTCAAACATATTCTCCATTTCAAAACCACCATAGAGTTTTTAACCTCTTTTAGAAACTATATTTTAGTGTTTAAAAAGATTTGTTTCCTAAAAGTTGTTTATGTTCGTAGAGCGTGGTCCGCGTAGCGCTACGGGCGGCTACGGCGCGAGTTGTCGTAGACTGATTATTCGTATTTTTCATTCTAGTAGCATGAGGGTTGCATGCGTCAAACTTCGGTATTTTGATATCATGATAACTCATTATTTGACTTAAATTATTGATAAAACTTTCATGGATCTATTACGGTAGTTCATTTGATACTATTTTCGTATATTTTTATATTTCAACTTTGTAAAAAGATTTTTTAATAGAAAAATACATAGTTTAATGAAAATCAATCGCCTTCAATTTCTGCTTTAGCAATATGAGCAATTTGGCAAGTAAAAGGGGCACATCCTCGGTTAACGGGTAAGGTATCTTATTACAGAGAGGGGTTACCACTGCATGCTCTACTTCTTCAAATATTTTTTTCATAAATGAAGAGATTAATACAAAGTCAGGCATGCATATTTAGGGAAACACATGTGGCCTTACTAAAAAAAATCTGACGATAAACTATTGTCATCTCTTACCAACGCGTAATGGCAAACAGACACCATTTTATAGTATGAGGGATGGAGTCAAATATGCGGGTTTAGTTGATTATTACTATATTATTTAGGTTTAGATTTGCATCTGATGGCAAAGACAAGAGCTAATGTACCTCTTGCTCGCACGTTTCGACATGTTGAAAGATATAAAAAAATAAATTAAACACATTTTCGAAAAATCGCAATCAACCATTTTGTGTGCAAACACATTGCACACAGTTTAGTAATAAAATCATTTTAATCGATAAAAAGTTTACGTACAAAAACTAGTAGAACAAACTATAATTTACATTAGTAAGCTCTCCACTAGAATTTCGCCCTAAGGGAAAGATAGAAAAGATAATTATAAGATAATAAGATAATTATTTATTTCATTTAAGCACACTTATATTATAATGTACAATATAACAGTTTTCTTAGATGGTAATGGCTTATACATTTAATAATTTATATGACAGAACCTACACTAAGTCATGTCGACTTGTGTTGTAGGTCCTGCCCCCTTCCAGGAGAATTCATTTGTGCCATACTTATTATTATTATATAATATTAATTTTTAATTTATTATTATTATTATTATAGCTATTTAAGATTAAGATAATTAGAAATAAGTAATTTGTTAGGAATATTTAAATAATATGTAAAAGCATGCATTAATTGTGTTTGGAGAGTACCCAGGTAAGTACCTTTATGTTGTTTTGTAACGCGTTTTAAAAATAAGAATAAAGTATCATGATTAAATTTAATTTAATATAGTTAATGCTTTGCTCAATATGGAGTGTGAAATGTCATCCAATATTTAATTTTATTCATTAAGTACACTTTTTTTTTTTATTATTTTATTTCAATATCTTGAGGAGCCCTTCCGTACTCTCATAACTTATCGTCTTCAACCATTTTAACAGTATTTGTTTACACTCTCTATTATTTAAGCAAACAAATTCCTGAATACATTTATTCGCTTTGTTGTACAGAAATGGTGCCAAGAAGAAAAGTTGTCGCTGTGCTGATGACGTATTACATTTTGGAACCGAAACTATTTTATCTTTTCTTCTTCTTCCTACTGCAATGTTGTTGTGTGCACTTACATTTTTGTGTTGAAGCATAATTATGTTAAAAATATATAATTGTCGCACGGTAAGGACTTCACATTCATTAAACAGATCTGTAGTTGGAAACCTGTAGGGCTTAAAAGTGGCTACTTTTAATACAGCTCGTTGTGCACGTTCTAGCTGCAGCATGTAAGTGCTACAAGCGCCGCCCCAAGCAACATTACAGTAAGCTAGTATTGGTCTACAAAGGGCGTTATATATATTCATAACCAGCTCACGATCTGCTACCTCCCTAAGGTATCTAAATATAAATATAAATTTTCTGACTCGTTTTGCTAAAGCTTCAATATGTCTTTTCCAGGTAATCTTGTCATCTATGGTCAGTCCCAAATATTTAATGTGATCCACTTTCTCCAGCGTTTGACAATTACAATTAAGGGTAGAGCAGTGAGCAGTATGTGCCTTTATTGCAATTTCTGGACTTTTTACGCAAATATTTCTAAAAGCCATAAATTTAGATTTTTCTATATTTAATGTAAGAAGGTTGTGTTGTAACCAATGTATGACAGTTTTCAGCCCGTCCTCAGCATGTGTCCTGGCCTCAGCCCACGTATTTCCTTCGAATATAATGGCTGTGTCATCTGCGTATGAAAATATAGTACCATTTTTTAAGTTTAGGTTGCACAGGTCATTTACATATATCAAGAAAAGAGTTGGACCAAGGACACTTCCTTGAGGGACCCCACAGCACAATGACTCGTCCCGACTTATAAAATCCCCTATTTTAGTTTTTTGAGTCCTGTTTGTAAGGTAATCGTTGAAAAGGTTTAAGGAGTTACCCCGGATGCCAATTAGTTCCAGTTTTCTTATTAAGATGGGCAAGGAGACCGTGTCAAAGGCCTTGGCTAGATCAAGAAATACACCAATAACTTTTTTTTTGCAGTCTAGCTTGGAAGCAATCAGATCAGTTAAACCTGCAACCGCACTTTCGGTAGATTTGGCAGCTCGAAATCCAAATTGAAATGGAGATAGCAAATTGAATTTCTCTAAATAGGATACTAATCGTTTGTTTATGATTTTTTCCAGAATTTTTGAGAGCGCTGTCAGTACTGAGATTGGTCTGTAATTATTGACGCAGTCTCCTTTTCCCCCCTTATGAACAGGTGTAATTATGGCTGATTTAAAAGCTCTTGGGAATTTTCCGGTGGCAAGACTAGTATTGTAGATGTGAGTGATTATAGGTAACAGTTTTTGGCTTGTAGATTTGAGCATTCTTGTCGATATTCCATCATAGCCAACAGCGCAGTCGCTTTTAAGCGCATTAAGAGTACTGCGGACTTCCTTCTCGTCAGTTGCTAGCATGCTGAAAGAGTTTACTTGTGAAGGCAGATTGTTAAACAATAACAACCTGTCAGTACAAGCAGAGCCTACTTCATAAAGTTGAATTCTTTCGGCCAAATTTTTACCTACGTTAGCGAAAAAATTATTTGTGGCGTCTACTGCTGATTGGGGGCTCGATTTTATGCTGAGTAACATATTATTATTAGATTTAGATTTTTCGGTATATGTGATTTGCCTAATGGTTTGCCAGGTTTTTTTAATATTGTGCTTATGTTTTTGTAATTCCGATCTTTCATAGTTGATTTTGACCTTTTTCAGCAGTTTATTGCAAAAGTTTCTATACCGCACGTAAGTGGTTCTAAGTATTGCATTAGTTAAATTTTGTTTTAGGTTAATATGCATTCTGTCTCGTGTGCGAATACAGCGAAGAAGCCCTGGAGTAATCCAGGGTTTAATGATACGCTGTGAGTGTGAAAAAGAAATATTATCCTCTTATTTACCCAAAAAAATCCATTATTATGAACCTTTTCTTGCTATTTACTTTATATAAGTATTCGTCCCACTTCTTGAATACCAAACTTAAGATCAGCTACCCGGTAGGCAGGTAGTACGGCATACTAATAACGTTCGTTGCTCATAAATCAAAGCGTGCACGAGATCGCGAGCGCACTGCAAACGATTGACACAGATTGTATAACAGTTAACGTTATTAGGCAGTAAGCAGAATAGTATGAAGTAGTTAAGATAATCAATTTCGACCTGATTGACAAAGTTATACCGAAAACTAATTTTAGCATGGAATATGAACTGATAATTTCAAAAGCAAGGAGACTTGATTTTGTAATCTATAGTTCAGAAAAATGGATAGGTCAGAAGCTCTCTCTCTGTACAGGTGGTGGGTTTAATTCCCACCCATAAAAAGTATTTATGTGAGGTATTGTAAATTGATGTTTGTTGTATTTTAAATATTTATTTACAACGTACAAACTTAATAAAAGTTTTAGTTATCACGTTAGTTCGTTCTACCTTCCTTGCTTATAATAGTTGTACTCAAAGTTGCGAAATAACTAATTCGCATTGCAAGTACCCAAGCATTCGTGTTTGCTAGTCACGGAATAAATATGAGTAGGTATACTGAACTACACAAGTCTCACTATAACAAAATTCCTTATTCTGACAGGCATCAAAGCTCAGTTGGTAGTACCTCAGCCTTCTGCGCTGTAGGTTCGATCCCCACCGAGGACAAATATTTGTGTGATGTTTTGACGTAGATGTTTGTACGTTGCGTGTTTAATGTTTGTATTTAAGAATTCATAGTGCAAGATTTGCTAAGTTCGGGACTAGATAGTGCCGTGTGAATTATTTACAGATTGATGAAATAATACGCGAGACTTTAGTAATGATAATAGAAAGTATTTATTTTAAAGTAAATATAAATTGATGCTATCGTTGACATTGAACTTTGAGATGGAAGAGACCGTTAGAAAGAGTGAGCGAGACAGCGCTACTCATGAGAGCAGGCAGGCACGATTACGTTGCGTTCATAATTCCAACATCCTTCTCTGGACGCAAACCCATTGCTCGAATGAACGATTCATGCTTTGGTTGGTGTAGGCCTTTCGTGAGAGCATCAGCCACCATTTCTTCAGTGCTTTTGTAGTGGATGGAAACTTGTTTGCTGGCGACCTTTTCCCTCACAAAGTGGTAGCGGACATCAATGTGTTTGCTGCGTGCATGATAGATGTCGTTACCTGAAATACTAATCGCACTTTGATTATCACAGTACATTGAAATCGGAGTACCTGATAAATGAGGCCAAATATCTTCTTCTAATTGTTTGAGCCAGATAGCTTCTTGTATTGCTGTGGACAGAGACATATATTCTGCCTCAGTGCTAGACAAAGCTATGGTAGGTTGTCTCTTTGAACACCAGCTTATTGCAGCACCCTGAAAAATGAAAATGTATGCAGAGCAGGATCTCCTGTCCTCTGAATTAGTGGCCCAGTCGGCGTCACAGTAACCAACTATATTGCCGCTGCTTTTCTTGAACACAAGTTTTCTTGAAATGGTTCCTTTAAGATATCGCAATATTCGTTTCAATGCGACCCAATGTTGAGCAGTTGGTTTATTATTGTATCTACTTAGCGTATTTACTGCATATGCAATGTCTGGTCTGGTTCCTTGTGACAGATACAATAAACATCCAATAACTTCTTGGTATGGAATGTTCTTCATAATTTCACCATCATTCTGAGCTTTCTTCAACTGTAAGTTGGGATCACACGGTGTGTAGACAGGTTTGCAATCACTCATGTTGAAACGGTTTAGTATTTTCTGTATGTATAATGATTGATCAAGTGATATTTCAGTCATATTCTTATTTTGAATTATTCGATAGCCTATGCAGCATTTAGCTTTACCAAGGTCCTTCATTCGAAATTTTTCATTTAACCTTTTCTTCATCATGACAACAGTTTCTTCATTGTTAAATAAATACAATAAGTCATCAACATACACGGTAATAAATAGTATATCTTTCTCATCAACAATTCTGTAGTATATGCATGGATCTACTTTACATCGTGACATACCCATTTCTAGTAGAGCTGCATTTAATTTTTTGTTCCACTGTCTGCTTGCCTGTTTTAGGCCATAAACAGATTTATTTAATTGACAGACCATTGGACCATTTTCAAAATGTGGCGGCTGTGATACATATATTTCTTCTTCAATATCGCCTTGTAAAAATGCTGTAACAGCATCCATTTGGTGGATATTTAAATTATATTTTACAGATAAGCCAATAACGTATCTCATTGAAGAATAACGTATTACTAGAGCATAGATTTCATGGTAATCAATTCCCTTTTTCTGTTGAAACCCTTTTACAACCAGTCTTGCTTTATATCGTGTTATTATCCCATTTTCATCTGCCTTTGTTTTGAAAACCCATTTGCATGATAATACCTTTTTTCCTTTTGGTAGGTCAACAAGTGTCCAGGTATTATTGCTTAACAATGATTGATATTCTTCATTCATTGCCTCTTCCCATTTTTCTGCCTTATCGCTATGTAGAGCTTCAGAAAGGCTTTGTGGGTCACTATCCAAAATGCTCATTGTAGATTCTGCATTACAGACCAAACTGGCAGGGGAAACTGTATCTTCATCACAATCATGTTCAGCAGGCGAATTATCCACAACATAAATTTCATTTCTACGATTAGATTTACATGCTACATTCTCTGGAGTTTCAATTATTCTACTTGGTGAGTATGTGGAATCTTCTGGATCAGTGTAATAGTCGTCACCCAAATCATCAATGACTGTTTCATCAATGGAGTTATTTTCACACTCTTCAGACAGAGGTAAGTTTACCATCTCTGAAGATGTTGGTAAGTATGTTTCTTTATTTTTATTATTTTCTCTTGTTTTATTTTCTTTACTAACCATATTTTCCTTTTTTTCAGGAGGAGACTCATTGATATTGTTGTCAATTTTATTTCTTTGTATGGCGCCTTCAAGAAATACAGCTTCTCTACTTGTGGTAGCTTTTTTGCTTTTCGGGTCTATGAACCGGTAGCCCTTTATACCAACACTGTATCCTACAAATATCATCTCATGTGATTTGGCATCAAGCTTTCGTCGATGTTCTCTGGGTACCAGCACCATAGCCTTGCATCCAAAAATCTTCATATGACTTAAATCAGGTTTTTTCTTTGACCATACTTCTTCTGGGGTGATATAAGAGAGGGCCTTTGTTGGAGAGCGGTTGATTATATGCGCCGCCGTGACAACAGCTTCGCCCCAGTACTCCTTCTGTAATTGGGCATTTAATAGCATACATTTAGCTCTTTCAATAATAGTTCTGTTCATTCTCTCACTTAAACCATTTTGTTCAGGTGTGTATGGATTACTTGATTGGTGCAGTATTCCAAAGTTCTTCAAGCATTTATTAAAATTATTATTTTTATATTCTGTGCCATTGTCAGTCTTGAGCTTTTTAATATTTCTATCTAACTCATTTTCGACTCTGTTTTTGAATTCTATAAACTTTGAGAACACCTCATCTTTACTTTTAATTGGGTATACAAATACTTTACGTGAAAAATCATCAATTAAAGTTACAAAGTACCTGGCATTTATTTAATTATTTCAATTCTAACCTAAACCCAAAACTCGGACTTTCGGAAAAAATATTTTATTTATTTTGGGTACAAAAATAGTTAAAAAAACATAGGCAGACACAATGAATCGGATAATATGCAGGTAAAGTAAATTTGTTAACCTAAAAGTCCAGAATAAAGTCCAGAATCCCCATTCGCAGGGGGATTGTGGAATAAGCCTTAAATTAATACAGTAGGTAATCGAGAGTTAAACAAACATAACTATTAATAAAAGTAAGATAAGTAAAATAAAAGTTTTATAATTTTGACAAAATGCTAGCTTTGAAGCTGAACATGTTTTGATGAAAGATATCAAGTTCACTAAATTATTTATTGTAGGTTTCACAAATACAGTGCGAAGGATTATTTTGTGAGACATTGTTGTTGGAGTGGGGTATACCTACTGAATAGTCTTTTTATGTAAAAACGAATTAAATACTTATGTCCAGCACCGTACAGCTTAATTTCCACTGTAATATGATCCAAGTGATAAAGATTAAGGAAAAAAATTTTAAGTTTAGGTTTTCGTATGAAAATGCTATAATTTTTCTTTTCCATGAATTGGCGAACTAATGAATCCGCGAATCCTCGTGTTTCTCTAATTAATCATTATGAATCTCAATCAAGTCATCTTTCTTGGAAACTACTTAAGATATTCGTTTGATATAAAACACAATCATGCTCTTTATCTCATACAATCATTTCAATAGCACTGCTTAAAGTGGGGTATTACTATAATTATAGACTGAAGAAGACCCCTCAAACTAGGGCATGAGTTAATAATTAAAAGACACGCTGTGTATTTCTCGCCATATGTTTTGTTGCTCTAGTTTTGATAATAACGATTTTTTGTAGAACGTAGTATTGCTAAAAATATTATAGTTACGGTTTCAACATGCTCTGTTAGATTAACAAAGGAATTAAGGATTAAAGGGCCGTTAAATATGTCAAAATGTACGCGTTTGACATCTAAGGTTAGATTTAACGGCCTGTTAATCCTTGATTAGTAACTAATAGAGCATGGTGAAATCAGCTCTAAGGCGAAGACAAGAACTAATGTGACTCTCGCTCGCACGTTTCGACATGTTGAAAGATATAAAATCACTAAACTCATTTTCGAAAAATCAATCAAAATTTCATTTTGATCAATACAAGCTTTCCTACTTAATTTTTCATTTTGATTATTTTGATCTGAAATAAATGAATTGAATTGAATTGAATTAAAAGTAGGAAATTACGAAAACTGGTAAAGCAAACTTTTGAATAGGAAAACTTGTATCGATCAAAATGAAATTTAGTTTAGTGATTTTATATCTTTCAACATGTCGAAACTTGCGAGAGTCACATTAGCTCTATCGTCGCCTTAAGAAATAATTAAAAGACTTTATTAACAATACGCAATACGCAAACCGGCACAAATCTTCAATTATTCAAAATATGTATCTCTATGCTTAGCGATAGTTAGAGTTCAAGTGGTATGAATATAGATTTATAGACCTTAGTTGAGTTGGTAGGACCTTATTGTTACAAGACACGCTGCGCCATGCGTAACGGCTCTTATTCCAAAAGGTCGAGTATTGTATCAACAGCTACTGTTATATTACAGTTAGTGCTCGAAAGGAGTCTCCTTGAAGCGCGCTTAAAATCCTGTCACCACACTGTTTCGAAAGAAACTATTGCCACGACAAGAATGAGAAGAAGTCACGATATACATTAAGATTCATTATATACATTATATTCATTATATTCATTATATACATATTTGTCCTAAGACAAACTAAAAGAAGCCGTGACATATTACTACTTTACTCTGAAACTATTTTTGAGCAGATGAACACAGTGAAATGTTTGTTTTTTTAATTAATAACGAGAATCCAATTAAAGAAGTTTCCACGCAAGCGTATCCCCCAAAAATAATTGCAATCGTCTGTGACTAGCTACATCTCTAATACTATAAGACTCAAAGTCCTGACTGACTGACTGACTGACTGACTGACTGACTGACATATAGACAACGCACAGCCTAAACCGCTGGTCCTAGAGACTTGAAATTTGAGGAGTACATAGCTCTTATGGCGTAGAGGTGCACTAAGAAGGGATTTTTGGAAATTCAACCCCTAAGGGTGTAAAAAGGGATGAAAACGTTTGTATGAAAAATAGTATTCCTTGAACCTACAAACTTGAAACTTGGAGAACATATACTTCAAGGCAAAAAAATAGGAAAAGCATTTTTAGCTTTTTAAAACTACCCTTAATAAGTGTGCAAAGGGATGTAAAAGTTTGTATGGGAGTTTTTTGACCGATGGTCCTAGAGACTTGAAATTTGAAGAGTACATCGGTCTTATGACGTAGAGGTGTACTAAGAAGGGGTTTTTGGAAATTCAACCCCTAAGGGTGTAAAAAGGGATGAAACCGTTTGTATGAAAAATTGTATTCCTTGAACCTACAAACTTGAAACTTGGAGTACATATACTTCAAAGCAAAAAAATAGAAAAGGCATTTTTAGTTTTGTAAAACTACCCTTAATAAATGTGCAAGGGGATGTAAAAGTTTGTAAGGGAGTTTTTTGACCGATGGTCCTAGAGACTTGAAATTTGAAGAGTACATAGGTCTTATGACGTAGAGGTGTACTAAGAAGGGGTTTTTGGAAATTCAACCCCTAAGGGTGTAAAAAGGTATGAAAGCGTTTGTATGAAAAATTGTATTCCTTGAACCTACAAACTTGAAACTTGGAGTACATATACTTCAAAGCAAAAAAATAGGAAAGGCATTTTTAGTTTTGTAAAACTACCCTTAATAAGTGTGCAAAGGGATGTAAAAGTTTGTATGGGAGTTTTTTGACCGATGGTCCTAGAGACTTGAAATTTGAAGAGTACATAGGTCTTATGACGTAGAGGTGTACTAAGAAGGGGGTTTTGGAAATTCAACCCCAAGGGGTGTAAAAGGGTTGAAAACGTTTGCATGAAAAATAGTATACCTTGAACCTACAAACTTGAAGCTTGGAGTATATGAACTTTTAGGCAAAAAAATAGAAAAGGCATTTTTAGTTTTTTTAACTACCCTTAATAAGTGTGCAAAAGGATGTCAAAGTTTGTATGGGAGTTTTTTGACCGCTGGTCCTAGAGACTTGAAATTTGAAGAGTACATAGGTCTTATGGCGTAGAAGTATACTAAGAAGGGATTTTTGGAAATTCAACCCCAAGGGGTGTAAAAGGGTTGAAAACGTTTGCATGAAAAATAGTATACCTTGAACCTACAAACTTGAAACTTGGAGTATATGAACTTTTAGGCAAAAAAATAGGAAAGGCTTTTTTAATTTTTTAAAACTACCCATAATAAGCGTGCAAAGGGATGTCAAAGTTTGTATGGGAGTTTTTTAACGCGTGGTGCGATTGACTTAAAACTTGAGGTAAATATACTAAGAAATAAATAATAAATGACGCTTTTAACTTTTGATAATTCCCCTGCAAAGGGTTCATCAATCAATGACTGTAAAAGTTAGTATGGGAGATTTTTAACGCATAGTGCGATTGATTTCAAACTTGAAGTAAATATACTCCACAATAAATAATTTAAAATCACGTTTTCAATATTTTAAAACTACCCCTGCAAAGTTTCAAGGTTTGTATGGGAGATTTTTAACTGTAACTGTGTAATTAACTTCAATCTAAAAGAAAATGTGTTCTGTGAATAAATAACATAAAGACGTTACCCTCCTTCGTTGCGCTCGAGTAAAAAGAATACAACGAGGCGTTAATGTTCTAAAAACGGGAATCTTGAGTTGGTACGAAGAGATCTGAGGGTACCTATCTACCGTGCCTGTGGATCAATGTCGTGAAGCTGTTTCGTTTCTTTTGCTTTTGGGGTAGAAACTAGGAACAAATAAGTACATATTTTCCGTGTAAGGTTGTCTTTGTTGTATTTGTCATGTTTGTGCTAAACTCAGTACCTATAAATACCTACCTACCTAATATAGGTAATGTACGCCTATAGGTATCCCTTATACCTACGTAGGTATTTAAAATCCTACCCTAATAATAGTACGTATTTAAAATCCTACCCTAATAATATACAAATCAATGCGAAAGTTACGATGTTTGGATGTTTGTGGTTCAATCACGGTTCACCACTTCAACGCGTGCGAAGCCGCGGGAAGCCACTAGTATAGCTATAAAGGAGTGAATGAAATACTATTACTTTTTATGACCGATTTTGTTGTCCTAATCAATTGTAATTCGCCTACGTTTTTATGAAATAAAATGAACGTATTTTAATTTGAATTGACTGTACCTACCTTCCGGTGCAATAAATACATCACAATAACTTAATATATACCTACAGTATTCATTCATTCAAACACCACACTCCACTTACATAGGTACCAGAAACTTGAATGCATTGCACTTCGTAAATACCGCAAGGCCTATGCGCGTTACCGATTCAATCTCATAATTACGTTACTACGGTACTAGCACGTAAGACGCGGACGATGGCGTAAAAAGGATTTGCACGAATAATGTCCAAACAGAAAAATGTCCAAAGCCAATGTCCATTAGTAAATATGCCCAATAATAAAAATGTCCAAAAGTAAAAATGTCCAATAATAAAAATGTCCAAAATTAAAAATGACCAATAATAAAAAGGTCCAAAAGTAAAAATGACCAATAATAAAATGGTCCAAAAGTAAAAATGTCCAGCCAGTCTTCAATCGTTATGTGTAGAATCATGTCGTATACCGGCTCGTCGTGCCCGTTTACTCCCACGTTCTGTTGAGTAGTTCTGTTCACAGAACTACTGTGTTTTTTTTCCATTAGTTATGTGACTTAAAAGACTATGCTTTACACCTGGTTTCAATCTCAACTATTCCCACCTTTTCTGTTGCGTAGTTCTGTCTGTCCCTTTATTTTCATATGGTCAGACTTTCAAATGGTCAGATTTTCAAATAGTAGCTTTCTAATCGGTACAGTCAAGTGTTATTTATCAGCGTTTCAAATTGATTATTCGCAAACTACAGAGTAGAAGTGCAGAAAAGACTGACAGTTGTCAAATTGGCACTTACTGTCAGATGTGACAGAAACTGTCTCAAATCCAAGATAATCAAGGAAAACAGACTGTTTCAGTCAATATTGACAATGAATATTGAATTGACAGTAGATGTCAAAACTGAAACGGTCATAACTAGGAAACTACTCGAGCTAGACTTTCAGTTCGTAGCTCAAATGAAAGGAAAGAACAAAATCTACATTTTCTACGACAGCTGTCAAACTGACAGTTTCTGTCCGATGTACGAGTAGTTTCCAAGGCCGTTTTAAATTTGACATATGTCAGGTTGACATTAATTTTTTTTGTGTTTTCCATTGTATAACTTGCATTTGTGACAGTTTCCGTCACATCTGACAGTAAGTGTCATTTTGACAGCTGTCAAAGACTTTTCTTGTGAAGAAGTGTGACTTGTGAAGAAGTCGTTTTGAATCTCAAAATTGACCTGATTCTAGAGGGCCTTTTCTGTATATGGTCAATTTTCTAGTTGGGCGTTTTTATAGTTGGACGTTTTTCTAGTTGGACGTTTTTCTAGTTGGACGTTTTTCTAGTTGGACGTTTTTATACTTGGACATTTTTATACTTGGACGTTTTTATAGTTGGGCATTATTTTGCTCTTGGACATTTTTCTTTTTGGACATTATTCGTGCAAATCGTAAAAAGCACTAGGAGCTGCACGTGTGCGCGCTTTGATTCTTTTATTTTTTTTACTGGCTTATGAATAGGGCTTGCATTCGAATATTCGAATATTCGAATAATTCGAATATTAATTCCGTTCGAATATTCGAATATTAAAATAGCAATATTCGAATATTCGATTTATAATAATAACACCAAACTGAGAACTCTGATGTGCATAAAATGCCAGGTATAAACTCGCGCGATATAACCATTCAAGACGATACAAGTTAAGATCGTTCGGGTAAACAACATGACAATGTTTTAGGGTTCGGAACGCGGTTCGGAAACGTTCAGGAGTGCCGCGCGCAAGTGCGTAGTCCATTTGCGATTTGACGAGACTTTTCTGTCTGTCCATCTCTGTCGCTCACGTTGTCGCTCTTATATATTTTTGTGTACTTACTCTAGTAGCTACTTACGTGTTACCGTTATTGTGTTTTTTACTTGTTATTGTGTTCTTCTTCTTCTTCTTTTCGTGTCAAGACACACTCAAACTTTTCTAGACCAAAATGCTGCCACCTCAATAGCCCTATCTGTTGCCTTGCTTAAGTCCTCCCAAGTGCAGGTGGTCGTGCACAGCGGACAAGAAAGCAGGTGTGGCATGTCCTGTATGGGGGCTCCGCAATTGCACGATACTCTGGTTGGGTCAGTGATTCCCCACTTAGCCAGGTTTTTCCTACAACGGCCGACCTGGGTACGGAGGCGATTAAGCGCTTTCCATATCGGCCATTGTAGATCGTGTCCAGGTGTTCGTTTGGGGTTATGAACTGGACAGGGGGAGGGTGTTCATTCCTCCACAGCCGACATCTCATGTTTACAGCACTTTCTTCCGTGGAGGTGGTGTGTCTCCGGAAGCTTTTCCTGCTCTTTAGGCGAGCGCGTGGAATTTCGTATCCATACAGTGGGTGGCGACTATCTGCTTCCTGTTTCCTCTTTTCTATGCAACTAGCTGTTTCGCGTCGGACGTTGGGAGGGGCTATTCCTGCCAGTGGGTACAGCAGGTTAAGAGGAGTGGGCTTTAAGCAACCAGTTATAATGCGGCAGGTGTCGTTCAGCGCAATGTCTACCTCTTTGGCGTGGGCAGAACGATGCCACACTGGACATGCAAACTCTCCAGCAGAATATGATAGAGATAAAGCGGTTGTTCGTAGTACATGCGGTGTTGCTCCCCAGCTGGTTGATGTGAGTCGGCGTAACAAGTTGTTTCTAGTTACGACTTTTTGCTTCGTATTAAAACAGTTATTGTGTTAAATTTTATTGTAGATATTGCTAAATACATGCGTATCTAGATTTTAAAGACTGTTTTTACTAAGAATTTGTGAATGTGTTCAATTAATGTTACTCTAATTGCAAATTTTATTATGGTTGTGTGATAAATAAGACCACTTAAAAATGTCTGTGTACTTATTTACTCTAGTAACTACTTACCGTTACTTACATTGTTTTACTTGTTATTGTGTTAAATTTTGTTGAAGACTATTTTTACTAGTAATTTATGGGTAAATTTTATTTTAATTTAATATTTCAATTTCGTTCCTAGAAGTAACACTTAAAACAATAAAAGATGTGATTTTAATGAAAACATAGTTTTTTTTCTATTATTCGAATAATATTCGAATAATTCGAATAGTACCCGCAATTGTACCCGAATATTCGAATATCAAAGTTTTCGAATATTTGCAAGCCCTACTTATGAAGCGTACATATTGGTGTCAGTTTTTTCGTGTTAGTTTATTTTTATACTACTAGCTGATGGAACAAGCAGATGGCCTACCTGATGTTGAGTGGCAACCATCACGTATAACAAAGCATTGCCTCGTAAGTCACGCACGATAGGAACGTGCCCTACAATGCACTGCCCTGCGTCCATCAACTTAAGCCTCATGTAATTACACCGGCAACCACACTCTTCAAACCGAAACACAGCGTTGCTGCTTGACGGCAGAAAAAGAGCTCTACTACTCTTAAATGCAATCAATACCTATCAAAGTCAAATTCAATAGGTATTTCAATTGAATCACAAGGATCACGTCTTAAAGCTAGGTGAATCTAGGTGCCAGTTCCACGTGACCAAGCCTAGAAGAACTGTCACAGGGATATGCATGAAAAATACCATTCGTTTGGACATTATCTGTACTTCTATTCGGAGTTTTACCAACTTGTTTTTTTTCGAATTTCGAATTTCGTTTTCCAGATGGAAGAAGTTTTTTGTATGAAGTTGCGATAAATTATAAAGATCGCTTCAGCGTTGGCTCGCTCCCGCTTATCCTCTATGGTTGAGACCTAACACTAAGGGAAGGTTCACGTGGCCACGCCGCGACAGGTCGGTGAACCGTCGCGTGCTACGTGGCATGGTCAAGGGGTTGACCAAGACGGCAGTTCGACCAAAACAGGTACAAATCTCTCTACTGAAAAACACACGACTTTAATCCCCAGGCACGGTAGATATCCCCTCAGATCTCTCAGAGTACCTCAGAGTACCAAGTACTAACTCCAGATTCTTTTTGAGGATGTCTAAGGGGGGTAGTCAGAGGTAAGTCCAAACATTAAATTTGGCACAAACCCACATTTTGCAGTAGTTGGTATTCCATACGTGACAGGTTGCAAGCCTATCGTCGCTGTTAGAGTACTAACTGGTTTCCTCACGATGTTTCCTTCACCGTTTAAGAGCACTGGCATTGCGCACATAAATTTTTCGATAGGAAAAATCCATTGGTGCACGACCGGATTCGATCCTACGACCTTACGATCGGAAGGCGGGGTCTCTACTCACGTAGAAAAAATTGTGTCAAAATGACAAGAGTAAATAATTCGGGGCAATGTTCGTTCGTCATGTCAGCTTTCATCATCCGGCAACCGAGCTTAAACTTAATTGGACTGTGCTTAATAGTATCTGTAATTGTTTTTTTTTACACAACTAGCTGATGGAACAAGCAGATAGCCCACCTGTTGTTAAGTGGTAACCATCACTTATAACAAAGCATTGTCTCGTAAGTCACACACTATAGGAACATGCCCTACGATGCACTGCCCTGCGTCCATCAACTTGGGGCATACAGATGTTAAGCCTCATGTGCCTGTAATTACACCGGCAACCACACTCTTCAAACCGAAACACAGCAACGCTGCTTGGCGGCAGAAAAAGGCGTGGTGGTAGTACTTCCCCGGACGAGACACACACAAAGAGCTCTACTACTCTTGTTGTTTTTGATTAACAATGCTGTCATTGAAAATCCATTTCTTTCTCCATTTCTTCTTTGTTTTCTTTGAGGCGCACTTATTATCTTTTCACCGCACTATTCAGAAATAAACTAGTGACACGACACGATACGACAAGAAGAAGATAACAATATAGCCCGTTGCTTGGTAAAATATACCTTTAAAGTAAGTTGTAGCACACTTTCTAGTCGAAGCGTGTCCCAAACAAAGGTTGGACCGAAGGGGGGCACACCGGATGAGATTACCTACCCACCGAGGATTTAGGCTGAGACAGTAATGAGTATCATTTGTAGCGTAACTTATGGAACCCATAACCGGCCGATCGCTCTAAAAATCAAACGTATCATTACGTCTAGAAAAACCAAAGTTTTTTGGGTCACACTTTGAACCTATGTATACAGAAGTGGCGGATTTACCAGCAGGCTGAGTAGGTTGGAGCCGAGGGCGGCAGATTTTAGGGGGCGACAAATTTGGTTTATTTTATTTATTTTATTTATTTATTAAACATCTTGTGTTTTACAGACTTACAAATAGGTACTTATATTATTAATATGTAGATACTATTACATACTATTACAATATTATAACTAACTACTACTACAACTAACTATTATAACTATACTTAATTACTAGGAAACGAAAGTAGCTAAAGTAGTTTATTTTTATGATCTATATCTTGTTTTTGGGTATATTTCTAAGCTAAAAAAAGCTCATTCGTGTACCTTCTACTCATAAGATTGAGCTTTTGGAAAAGGAACTGACATATAGTTCACAACACAATAATACTAATAACGGGAAAAAGCTGATGAGTGAGGACAAATCATAAAGTTGCAATTTCATTGTCTATTTTTTAAAATAAATATGATATGACCTCTACAATTTGATATGCTCTTTTATAAGTAGCATATCAAATTGTAGAGGTCTATATGGGCGGCATGAATAGCATACTGGCGGCAAATATGTAAATCCGCCACTGTATTACTTGCACCTACCTGTACTTCTCATGCCTGATTCCTTTAACCTACAAGAATCCTTAGCATTACGAAACGTTGTCTGTCGAAAATCTCTTATTTCGTTTTCTTAAGTAGACACCGAAATTAAATCAAACTTTGCTTCTATAAGAAGAAAATAAGTATAAAAGTAACTACTACAAAGTAATAGGTTGGGGAAAAAGTTTCTTCGCATTTTTTAAGAAAATTCAAAACATTTTTTTATATTGTTTATTTACATTTAACTAAAGTATGTAGGTACCATTTTGTTCGATAACTTTTTGCCATCTTGTAGGTAGTGACATGATCCCATTGCTATAGAAATTTTGGGACTTCTGATCAAAATACCGCGACAAGTGGTTTTGGCAGTCCTCTCGTGATGTTAACCTGACACTGCCTAAAGAATTCTGAAGAGACCGAAACAGGTGGAAATCTGAAGGTGCAAGGTCCGGACTATACGGCGGATGCATTAACACCTCCCAGCCAAACTCTCTTAATTTTTGCTGAGTGGCTAAAGATGTGTGAGGTCTAGCGTTATCATGATGAAAAACCACACCTCTTCTGTTGATTAATTCCGGCCGCTTTCTCTCAACTTCTTGCTTTAATCTCATCAGTTGTTCGCAGTAGAGTTCAGAATCGATGGTCCTGCCTGGTGGTAACAGCTCATAATGAATAATGCCCTTCCAATCCCACCACACACACAGCATCACCTTGTTGCGAGTTAACCCGGGTTTCGCCACAGTCTGTGAAGCCTGACCGGCTTTTGACCACGACCTTTTCGCACGTTCTTGTCGTACGTGATCCACTTTTCATCACCAGTTATCAGCTTCTTCAAAAATGGTTCGGTTTCATTACGACGTAATAAAGAATCACAAATGAGTACACGGTTCATTAGGTTTCTTTCTGTGAGCTCGTGAGGTACCCAAATATCGAGCTTTTTTGTGTACCCAGTTTTTTTCAAATGTGCCAAAACTGTTTTGTGGTCAATTCCCAGTTCTTCAGCTACGTCGTAACTACTGATATGCCGATCTAGCTCCACTTTTTCAAAAATGGCATCCATTTTATCCGTAATAGGGCGACCAGAGCGACGTGCATCTCTGACATCAAAATTTACGGATTGAAAACGCCTAAACCAAATTTGTGCTACTCTCACAGACACTGCACTAGGTCCATAAATATCGCAAATTTTTTTCGCGGCTTGCGTTGCATTTTTTCCTTTTTTGTAGTAAAATTTTAAAATGTATCGAATTTCTTCATTAGATTCACTCATCATTAACAGTACGAAAAACAAATAAAAATCACACATTTTCCTAATTTGAATTTGGAATTATGTTCTTTAAAATTTAAACTTTTAATGATATCAAAACCAGCCAGATACAAATAGTATAGCCAGAGAGATTTTATTACAAGTTTATACATACTATAATGCGAAAAGACTTTTTCCCCAACCTAATATAATAGACTCTAATCAAGCTTGGAAGTAGTACAAATCATACTTTCAAGATTACAATCACAAAATAAGCTTAACTAGTCGATGAAGGCTAAAATTCTTGTAAACACAGGTAGGTAAAACTTCAAGTGTCATTTAGGTCACGGATACAAATAAAGTTATTATGAAGGCCTTTCTAAGTAATTGTAAGAATTCGAAGATCAGATAAGTAACTATATTAGGTCACAAACTATCATTTACCCGCGGGTTTGTTTGTGTGGTAAAAGCAGAACCGTTTTGTAGACTTGAAAATGTGTTGGGCACAAATTTCATCCAAATTTATTCAGCTGCTGCGTGTGAACTTTGTGAACCTGTAGGTACACAAAGTGTGGATGTGTGTATATGCCCATACCACGGTTACATTATTACTTCTCATTTATTTTCGCCATTTGGGTAGTTTAGTAAGACTAGTAGAGCTCTTTGTGTGAGCCTCGTCCGGTGAAGTATTACCATATATTTCTGCCGCCAAGCAGCGTTGCTGTGTTTTGGTTTGAAGAGTCTGGTTGACTGTGAAATTACAGGTTAAGTCTCAAGCTGATGGAAGCTGAAGTCAGTGCATCGTAGGGCACGTTCCTATGCATGACTTGTGAGGCAATGCTTTGTTTTAGGTGATGTTTATTACTTATATCAGGTGAGCCGTCTCCTTGTGCCATCAGCAAGTACCTAGTATAAAAAAATGTAGTTTGTTTCGTCTATAATGTGGACAAGTACTTTGTGCTATCAGTTCCTAGTAGCGCTCGCACCGAACTCGCAAACAACACGAGCGTTGAGACTTAAAACAGCTGATGCGAGATTCCGTGAACGCTGAACTGTTATGAGATTTGACTCTCGGTATTAGGTACCTAATATTAGCTAATAATAGTAGTAGAGAGCAATAGTGGTCTTTTGTTAGCGGCACCGCCTTCTAATCCTAAGATCGTGGATTCACTGGTCGTACACTAATGAGTTTTTCTGTTCAAGAGTTTATGTGCCCAGTGACAGTACTCTCGAAGGAAAATATTGTGAGGAAACCGGCATGTCGTAGAACCAAAAAAATTCTATAGCATATGTCAAGTGCTCGAATGGAGCCGTTTTGAGGCGCACTTAAAATCCTTTCACCACTGTTTCGAAAAAAACTAGTGACAGCGAAAAAAATAAAAAGAAGCTAATGATAATAAATAAATATAAACATCGGTGGAACTCCACACAGCACTCCAAACAAGTTTTTGATTCAGTACGAAAACTAGTTAAACAAACTTTAAGGCAGGTACACTTGTTTGGATCTTAATGAAATGTTATCTGAACTTTACCTATGTTATTCTGCAAGCAGGCCCAAACTTCACCCTAAACGCAGTCATTTACTGTTTTTCCATAACTTAATTATTCAACTTTATATCATAAATAATTGAATGACTAACATTCACACATATATTTCGTTTTTTTTTTATTTTGTTTTGTTTACACCGAATCCTAATAGGTAGGTCCGTTTAGTTTGAACGCGGCCTAAAGTATACAATTGCGGGAACATCATTTTTATATCATCGTTATAAAGATAATATTCAGAGCCGATAAAGCATTAAAAGTAGCATTTTCAAACTTTACATCACGAATGAAATTTACCGCGTCTCTTACATAAGCTCCAACAGCACGGCAATTTTGTACAATTACTCAGGTAAATGCGATAAGGTTCCACAGGGTTGGACGTAAAGCGGGAAAATGTAATGCCTCATCATCATCACCAATACAATTCCTGTTGATGGAATAAGCAGATATCTCATCAGATGTTAAGTAGTAGCCATCACGCTTAACAAAGCATTGCCGCGGAAGTTACGCACGAAGTTACGACGTGCCCTACGATGCACTGCCCTGCATGCATAAACTATGAGTCTGTAATTTCACTGGCAACCACGGCCTTGAAATGGAAACACAGCAATGCCTTAACGGCCTTAAGAGTAGTAGAGCTCTTTGTAAAGGGCTCGTCCGGGCAAGTACTACCACCACGCCTTTCTCTGCCGCCAAGCAGCGTTGCTGTGTTTCGGTTTGAAGAGTGTGGTTGCCGGTGTAATAACATGCACATGAGGCTTAACATCTGTATGCCTTAAGTTGATGGACACATCAGGGCATGATGAACATATATTTGTATACGGTGGGAATCGAACCCCCGGCCTACGGCGCAGAAGGCAGAGCTACCACCGACTGAGCTGTGAAGGCTGTTAAAGAACTTAGTGGGTAGAGGGATTAAAAAAAATGGGAGACCGTTGCTCTCAGTTTTATTTATTTATTTTATTTTATTTTATTCGGAAAACAAACAGTGTTACATTCTATAATTAAGACTACTTAAAATACTAATCACCAATTAGATGTTTTCGCATATTTTTTCTACAGTACTGGGATATAGCGGGGGACAGTAGGTATAGGTTGATAAAAAATAAGCCAGCGTATATAGCCGCCCCTGGTTCTTCCTTAATCCAACACTGAAGCGTAACTGAGGACAAACCAGCTCTACTAAAATTTTATAGCACAATAAAGAATTAATTTCGGCGGAATTCAGCAATCGTTACGGTAAGCGTAAGTTATTGCTTCCAACTGGATAGTGCTATCAATGACAACTTTCAGCACGTTATTCAAGACTCAAGTATTTAAATTATTCTAGAATTTCGTTGGAGGTTTTCCCGCTCAGCTATAACATGAAAAGCATCAATAAATAATAAAGCCCTTCAGGGTAGGCAACGCAATGACGCCCCTGGTTTTGTTGGTGTCTATGGTCGACGGTGATCACTTACCATCGGGTGGGCCTTAAGCTAGTTGGTCAGATTCTTACATAAAAAAAAGTCACTTTTTTCTGTATACAGTTAAAGACACATGACTATCACAGTAACAGACTCGCAATGCCACATAGGGCACGTTTTCGCTAGACGTGCTCTGTAGCTAGAGATATCTCTCTAGCTTTAAGACGTTTCAAAGTGATCCTTGTGATTTTATTGAATAAATATCTTTTGACTTTGACTTTGTTATTCCTAGACAGACCGCCGCTTTTTCCATAAAGTTTACTTTGAAAAAGTGATCGAAGTATTTGTAGTGGAGTGAACCAAGAAACGTAGGACATTTTAAAGGAAAATAGCATAGCAAAGAGACAAAAACGACGACACAGTGACCCGTGCTGACACAGGAAACCCAGGTGCATGACGGAAGGGTAGAATGTACCTAGCATTCTACTGTGCAGATTACAATTTTAACCCCTATACTTACAAACGTTGTTGTATGTTAAAACTGAAAATTTACATATATTTGAAACTGTTTTTATACTAATGGCAGCTGGAACAAGCAGATGGCTCACCTGATGTTGAGCGGATCACTTAATAGCAAAGCATTGCCTTGTAAGTCACGCGCGATGAAATATGTAAGTACTGCCATGCATCAATCAACTTGAAGCATACAGCATGTTAAGCCTCATGTGCCTGTAATTTCTCTTCAAACCGAAACACATGGATGTCTTCTTACCAAAACATCGACAGCCTTCGTGGAGGAAATACCACTTATCTTAGATTCTAGCTAACTTACTTCTTAGCACTTACCAAAAAAAATAAAAAATACAATCCAATGAAATAAACAAAACTGTTTTCTTCTAAAAGCACTTTCTTTCTATTTTATCGCACAAATAAAAACTTAAAACAAAACGTGACAAATTAGAACTGTCAATTTAGAGATTTTTTTCCAAATGTCAGTTTTTTTTTCTTTTGCTTTGTTTGTTAACCAAGGTGAGTTCTCACTCCAAAGCCAGTAGCTTGGTTTGGAGTGAGAACTCTTTCAAATTCTTATCAAAGAGGTTGGTTTTTAAAACCAGAAGCATAAGTATTAACAATCAATACGTTTAAATAAAGGTAAATAAATTTAATTTTACACTTTCTCGTGTTAATATTTCACTTTCACTGCTAGAACACATCTTTTATTCAATTTGTGTCAATTATATTGAAATTGACAGTATTATTATGATAAAAAGTAATAAAAAACCAGAAGAATTATGAAGTTTCCGCGTTTTTTTACTAATGCCGCGGCGGCATGTGCGCTTTTTTATTCAGCCAGGACTTTATCGACATTATAGGACAAACTTTTTAATATAATGGTGTTCTGAATTCAAAAGTCATTTCGTCGCAGTTATTAAGTGCGCTGGAATGACCTATTTTACGCACACTTATCGAGGAATGAAGGGCCTCTTTTCGAATAAATGGGATAAAACAATACGTGCTTATACACTACCATTACTAGCAAATTACTAGCTTATTCAGTACCCAAAGTTGTGAGCTTTTAATATTTCCGTAGACACGTTATTTGTTTATAAAATATTTTCCATAAAAATCCTTTTCTCTGTTATAATGACCAACCAGTCTTCTTCTTGTCGTGTCAATAGTTTCTTTCGAAACAGCGCGGTGAAAGGATTTTAAGTGCGCTTCAAGATGCTCCTTTCGAGCACTTGACACTGTTATAGAACTTATTAGGTTCTACAACATGCCGGTTTCCTCACGATGTTTTCTGTCACCGTTTGAGAGTACTGGCACTGTGCACATAAATTTTTGGAAAAACTAATTGGTGCACAACCGGTTTTTAACCCACGACCTTAGGAGGCGAGGCTGCTACCACTAGGCCACCAGTGCTCTCTAATACAGGCTCGCCTCGGCCCTAATGCAGGTGTTGTCGCGGGTCAGTAGCTGAGCACATCATGAGTCATGAGCATCTGTATGCCTCAAGTTGATGGACGCAGGGCAGTGCATGGTAGGGCACGTTCCTATCGAGCGTGACTTACGATGTAATGATTTGTTATAGGTGATGGTTACCACTTAACATACCACGCCTTTTTCTGCCGCCAAGCAGCGCTGCTGTGTTTCGGTTCGAAGAGTGTGGTTACCGGTGTAATTACAGGCACATGAGGCTAAGAGCTGATTTCACCATGCTCTGTTAGTTACTAATCAAAGATTAACCTTAAGATTTTTGTATTAAATTTAACCTTAGATGTCAAACGCGTACATTTTGACATATTTAACGGCCCTTTTATCCTTTGTAATATAACAGAGCATGGTGAAATTGGTGGCCTTAACATCTGTATGCCTCAAGTTGATGGACGCAGCGCGCAGGGCAGTGCATCGTAGGGCACGTTCCTATCGTGCGTGACTTACGAGGTAATGCTTTGCATAGGTGATGGTTACCACATAACAAAAGGGAGGACATCTGCTTGTTCCAACAGCGAGTTGTCTAAAAAAAAAGAACATGGGAGCCCCCATGTTCTTGTTTGCTTGTTCCATAAGAAAGTTTTATTCAAAATAAATTAATCATAGACTGTATTGGAGTTCCCTAATTGCAAACAGTCAAGGAGGGGCCCAAGGCTTGTCCAGTAAAACATGTGGTTGCCATAAAAATACAGTTTTGCCATTCTAAAAAATTACTTTAGGAAAGAAAGGTTTGCGTAAACTGTAAAGTGGTTAGTCGAAGTGAACACAGATGTTGTCACTAATACAATAGGAGCAGGAACACACGTGTTTTACAGAGATTGCTTTGTTTTTTTATGGGCAATATATCTCATATTGTAGAGGCATTGATAGAACATTTAACAGTTCTCTAGTTTTGTTTCAAGGTTTCGTATCACAACAGGCCACTTCAACCAGTCCTAGAATTAGGACGTCAGTGGGAAACGCAAGAACCCAAGAAAGAAATAAATCTCTATACAAGGTGTTCCAATAATTGTGTATACAAGGTGTTCCTTAAGTTGTGTATGGAAACTTCAGGGGGCTAAAGTACCCATCAATATGAACAACTTTTTCCAAGGAACCAACACTGTGAACGCGAAAAAAAAAACAGCTGTTTCATACAAAAGTTCAATACCTACCAGGCTAAAATGTATGAAACAGCTGTTTTTTTTTTCGCGTTCACAGTGTTGGTTCTTTAGAAAAAGTTGTTCATATTGATGGGTACTTTAGCCCCCCGAAGTTTCAATACACAACTTAAGGAACACCTTGTATAAACTTCAAGGGGCTAAAGTACCCATCAATATAAATCACTTTTGCTAAGGAACCAACACTGTGAACGCGAAAAAAAAACGTCTGTTTCATACATTTTAGCCAGGTAGGTATTGAACTTTTGTATGAAACAGCTGTTTTTTTTTTCGCGTTAACAGTGTTGGTTCATTAGAAAAAGTTATTCATATTGATGGGTGCTTTAACCCCCTGAAGTTTATATACACAATTATTGGAACACCTTGTATATAAAAATGTTATGTTGGTTTGTGTACGCTTAAAAAACTCAAAAAGTTCTGCACCGATCGAGCTGAAATTTTAGCATGATATCCGCACCAAGGATTGTTTTTATCAATTTTTTGCATCACAATGTGCCACAGCGAAGCGTGGCAGGGTACAACTAGTAAATATAAAGTTCCTTCTACAAACGCTTTCGATTGGCACTGCTTTGGATCAGTTGAGCTATCTCTAGATTGTTCACAACGGCCTGCAGGTAGCTCAACTGTTTCATGTATTTTGTAGATTTTGTAAATACTTGTAGGTATTGTAATTTTCTGTGTAAATAAATCTTGAAGTATTACACGGGTATTTATCACGCTTACCTTTATTATTTTTCCGACGTTTCGGCTATTGCAATAGCCGTGGTCGCGGGCAGACTGGAGCATAAATACCCGTGTTATACTTCAATATGTGTGCTATGATCGCGATAGTTTAAAAAATACTAAATAAGTCTTGTTTAGTTAAATTACTTTGTAAAATTTGGATGAATCACCATTTTTTTGACTAATGAGTAATGACATCGAAAAAACAGATACCTACCTAAAGTTCAACTAACACTCAACATAGAGCCATACATACGAACAACAACTACCACTGAACCTTATCGTCGAAAGTCTTTAAATATACGTTAAATATAACTCCATCAATATCTATTGAAATCATCTAAGAATCATACGGTAATCCTGCTAAATTGAGAAGCACTTAGTATCAGAGTTTTAGAGTGTAAATATTGACTTTTCATTTTGGTCGGAGTGGTGGATGGCTGGTCGTTCTATTGCTCCAATTAGGAACGTCATACACTTCAATTGAGTTTATTAGTGTGATGTAAGTGTTTTGTATTATCTTGCTGGGACATTTAGTAGTAGAGCTCTCTGTGAAAAAGTTCGTCCGGGCGAGTACCTTTCCTGTTTTGCCACTACGAAATTATCGCATTGCTGTGTTCCGATTTGAAGGGTGCCCGTGTTATTATAGACACATGAGACTTTCATCTCATAACACTTTCGTCTCAGAGTAATGGTATCAGTGCAATGCCACAAAAGGCATGTTTTCGGTTCACGTTTTCTTGTGAGCACTGGTGGTCTAGTGGTAGCGGCCCCGCCTTCCAATCCTAAGGTCGTGGGTTCGAAACTGGTCAAGCACCAATGAGTTTTCTGTTCAAAAAAATGATGTGCATAATGCCAGTACTCTCAAACGGTGAAGGAAAACATCGTGAAGAAACTGGCATGTCGTAGAAACAAAAAAGTTCTTTAACATGAGTCAAGTGCTCGAAAGGAGCCTCTTGAGGCGCACTTAAAATCCTTTCACCACACTGTTTCGAAAGAAACTAGTGACACGACAAGAGAGAGAGAGACGTGTTCTTTGAATTTTAAGCAGTGGCGACCGCTCAACTTTAGTTACATTTGCTTATTCCATTACTTACTCACATAATTTTTTTTATTACAATTTAATTCCTTCATATTTATTTCTTTCACGGGAAGCACGTTAGCCACATCCGATATGTAGGTATTTGAAATTCATTGGTATATGGGTAACAAATGTGCGAGTGTCTAATAGTCAGGCGAATCCATATCCTCGCCCTTGCAAAAGGGTATGTCTGGAAGAGATGTAGGAGTAGTAGAGCTCTTTGTGTGTGGCTCGTCCGGGGAAGTACTACCACCACGCCTTTTTCTGCCGCCAAGCAGCAACGCTGTGTTTCGGTTTGAAGAGTGTGATTGCCGGTGTAATTACAGGCACATGAGGCTTTGCATCTGTATGCCTCAAGTTGATGGACGCAGGGCAGTGCATCGTAGGGCACGTTCCTATCGTGCGTGACTTACGAGGCAATGCTTTGTTATTAGGTGATGGTTACCACTTAACATTAGGTGGGCCATCTGCCTGTTCCATCAGCTAGTTGTATAAAAAAAAAGATGTCTACTGAGCGATAAGGCCGCCCATTTTACTATCATGTTTTACCGTGATTGTCTAATTTTTCTGTCTGGTGCATACACCAGACAGAAAAAATAGAAAAACACTTTGTAGAACATATTCTACAAAGTGTTTTTCGATACCTAATTGATTTGATGATTTGGATGTACCTCTAACTACCCCTCTTAGACATCCTTGAAGAATCTCAAGCTGGTACTAAGAGATCTGAGGGTATATCTACCTTGCCTTGGGGATAAAAATCGTAAAGCTGTTTCTTTTTTTTTTAAAGAAAACAACCGAATGGAATTGAACCCAAACCCAAATTGGGAATTTATAAACAAAACTTTTAAGTATTGGTTATTGAAATACGTACCCTTGTTGAAAGGACGGAAAAACACTTACCTCTATCATAAACAGTAATATTTATTGCCACTCCAAAGAGTCATTTTTGCGTAAGTTTGTTTGGACGAAGTTTTCGTTTCT
Source organism: Chloroclysta siterata (assembly GCA_932294275.1). NCBI lineage: Eukaryota > Metazoa > Arthropoda > Insecta > Lepidoptera > Geometridae > Chloroclysta > Chloroclysta siterata. Next base: position 28,967,127 of record OW028588.1, read on the forward strand.
CAAGTGGTACTTACCAATTTACACAAGCGATCCTATAATTTTAAAAATAGTTGTTCAGTATTTTTTTGTAGTATCGTGTAGGCTTATCTCCTTATTCATTTCCTAAACAAGTGGTGATAGGTAACCCCTTAGGTACATCCTACGTATACTGTCTAAGCCGAACCCGCAGAAAAAATAAACATAAGATGATGATTCTTGCTTACTTATTATTTATTTATTTATTTATCAACAACATCATCCTTACTCTATCTTTACAGGCTTACCTAATACGATAGTGTAATTTCATTTAGATTTTTTTATAAATTTAACTAAACAATCCAAATAATAACATATTAAATCATACATAAAATAAAAAATTATCAATTAGGTATATTCTAAAATATGCAAAGAAGTCTTTGCGAATTCGCTCAAAGAACACTGAATAACATCAATACTCTCCGCTACTAGATTTAGTGTCCGAATGGTCCGTGTCAGGGGTGCTTTGCCCAGTAAGTTAGTTCTCCCCCGCGGCACATCCAGTAGAGGCGGCCGCCTCCGCCTGTGCACGAACTCGTTGGGAACCCGCAATCGCACCGCCTCCAGAAAGTCCGCATTGGCAATCTTTCCTCGGAACACCTTGAACACATACAGAGCAAGTGCCAAGTCCCTCCTAACTTCCAGCTTATTGTATCCGACCATGCCCAGGACGAACAAGGTCGGATACATTAGCGGATAGAAAGGATAGACTTTATACATTTTCCAGTACAAGTACCTAGCAAACTTGTTCTGTATGCGTTCTATCATAAGGCTGTATTTCGCCTCATGCGGAGCCCATATCGCAGCATTGCACTCTAATTGGCTTCTGACCAAGGCGTCATACAGCGCTTTAAAATTGGTGAAGCCGTTGGCTCGACGAAGTACGAACCCCAGAGTTCTATAGGCTTTTTTACAGATGTTCATCACATGATCTCGAAAATGTAGCTCGGTGTCCAGATGAACCCCAAGATCCCTCACCGATTTTAATCTTTTCAACTGTACACTTGAATTCTTACGGCATGTTTCTGAAAGCCCGATCAAAACTAATCGGATGTCAAGTCACTTGCTATATCTAGCTAGTTCAATGTAATGGCGAGTGACTTCACATCCGATTAGTTTTGATCGAGCTTTCAGAAACCTGCCGTTAAAAGAAGAAAAGTTGCCTGCATACTTTTGAAAAAAAAATGATTAATCTATTAGGTACAATTTTATCTCATTTACGTATTCAAACTTGAATAAATATGAATATACTAGTAAACCTAAGTATATATAGGTAGTATTTTAAAACTATATAAAATATACTAAGAATATTAAACGTGAGACTTATCTACATAGTAAATACTTGCCACAACACCAAACTAAGCACATTTCTGCGAACTTTCACCACGATACGTAGCGATAAACGATGCCGAGTTTAGATAGTGTTGTGGTACGGAGGGAACCAAAATATTGCTCTCTGTGAGTTCCCGGTCAACTGCGCCCACATGTTCGCGGTTAGGGATGGGACACCATTGCTGAGTATCGATAAGAAATATCGACATAAACAAAAAAAATGAAACATACGTGGTAAGATTAGTACCCAATTTATAACTTTTACAATCAATCATTGATTGAATATTTTACAAAAAAAATATAATATTATAATGTTACAAATAATAAATAATAACGACACTCATTGTAAAAGCCGAAGAAACGTCTAAACACAATTATTTTAATTAGTTAGAGACTATGCAAGGTTTACAGTGAATTATCAAACTTTAGTGTACCAATTTATTCTTTTTATTTATTCTACTAGCTGATGGAACAAACAGATGGCCCAGCTGATGTTAAGCGGTAACCATCACCTATTACAAAGCATTGCCTCGTAAGTCACGCACGATAGGAACGTGCTCTACAATGCACTGCCCTGCGTTCATCAACTTGAGGCATACAGATGTTAAGCCTCATGTGCCTGTAATTACACCGGCAACCACACTCTTCAAACCGAAACACAGCAACGCTGCTTGGCGGCAGAAAAAGCCGTGGTGGTAGTACTTCCCCGGACGATTCTATATATTATTCTTAGATTAACAGAAAATAACACCAATTTTGTTCTGTTAATCTTATGAAAAAACAATATCTTTTGAAAAACAACAGAGTATTTTTTTTCATATTCTCTTATGGTAAAAAATACTTCTATCAGAGTTATTTTAAATAGGTACCTAGGAATATTTTCAAACTAATAATATCATAATCCAAATTAACAAATCACAGAACAAATTCTGCATTCTGTGCAACAAATGCAGATTACATTAAATTCACATTTACGTAGATGCTTATCATAGATGTTTAAATGAAATATAATTTGTGGCGCGTGCTTTTAAGCTGTAAAGCGAGCTATTGCAATTAAAATAATTAAACATGTATTTCAATTACAAATAAATAACACTCACCATTTTACATAGGTACTTGAAAAAACGTACATCTATGTACCTAGAATACATAATCTTTATTCTGTATGCCTTTTATTTAACAGAAAAACTTTATGCAAGAGGAAGGCAGAAGCTACATATTTCAGTTGTGTAGATTATAAATCTTTAACAAAAAATTTAGCTGGGTGCTAAAACAATCGACAGCAAACAAAACTCCCCCATCCCTGTTCCCACCATCTCCCGTCTTAAGGAGCGGCTGCCGTCCCAGCTAGTCGCATCGAAACCGGCGCGCGCGCATCCCGTGCCCGATCCCGAAATACCGGGCAAGATGGCCTGACCAATCAACATCAATATCAACAGCAAAGTGGCAAGAGTGTTGAAGTATGTCGCCCACCGCGATGGGGGCTGAGCTCCCCCCATGGGGCAAGACCGAAGCATGCCCCCAGGCACTGCTCGGGTGGCTATATCTGACTCACGATCAGAACGATCAGGTATGTTTTTAATCTATATCTGTTCAAGGATTTTGGTAAAAGTTGTCGGTTAAAAAGTGTACCAAATTCATAGCTTCTTTAGCTGTTACAGGAGCATTTCTTGGAATCAGTAATATTTTGTTGTGTGGTATACATCTTTGATTATGAAAATAGTTCAAAATGAAACAAGGACACTAACGGATTTCTTTACATTAATGATTCATGAAGCTTTCTTCATAATAATTTGATGCGTCATAATACGTTAGTTTTTACATCTGATTTCGTCACATTAAGTCACTTTTGGTGTGGTAGGATTATTTAAGCTCCTATGTTACACGCACTACGTAGGGTCTTATGAAAAGGGCATGGGTAAAATTGGCTGCTGACGCTTTATTAATCAATTATACTTGGATGGAAATGGGCTTTACATATTTTGTAAAACTTCAGAGGGCTTATTACGAGTTTAGTGCCGATCGAGTGCCGATCGTCGATCGTTTCGATACTTACACCAAATTTTCTATGAAAAAAAAACCGGTTCTCAAAGAATACGCTAGATGCCGTTGATTTATTTTCATAGAAAATTCGGTGTATCGTAACGATCGACGATCGGCACTAAACTCGTAATAAGCCCTCTGAACTACTTTGGTTTGAACGGCGCTTCTTGAAAAATTATACAAATACAAATCATTTAAGTTTTGATTACCTACCGTATTATTTGAACAAAGTACAAACAAAAAAACTGAAACACTTCATGACTTTATCCCCAGTACGTTACAGCACGGTAGATATCCCCTTAGACCTTTTCATCATCATCATCATTTCAGCCCGTTTGCACCCACTGCTGAGTATAGGCCTCCTCTTTAATACGCCACTCTTTCCGGTCCCTTGCGAGTCTCATCCATCCCTTTCCAGCACTTATTACAATGTCGTTTGACCAACGGGCGGGTGTTCTGACCTTTTAGTACCAACTAAAGATTCAGTCAGAGGTAGGTATGTCCAGCTATTACATTTAGCACATAACCACATTTTGCAGAAGTTGGTATTCCATACGTGACAGGTTGCCAGCCCATCGCCGCTGTTAAAGCACTAACTGGTTTCCTCACGATGTTTTCCTTACCGATTGAGACCACTGGTATTGCTGACATTTTTTTTTATGTACCTACTGCTCACAAAATTCCAGAAAATGAATCACTATTATAAGCTCCCATAAAAGCATTGCCAATCTAAATATTTTGTTGCAAAACAAAATGCACTAGGAATGTAAACTATCTAATCTTAGGCACAAACTTACAGTATTAATACGTACCTACGGGCGTCCCAAGACGTGAATTAAAAGTACTTTAACTATTGTAGATAGGATATATTGGTGTAAGGAGACTTTATTTTATTTTTAAAACTTAGTAATACTGCATTCAAAGATTTTCTAAAAATTACTTGCTTCGTGTGGGAATCGAACTGACTAAAATGTGAAAAAAAACACCCCGTATTTTTATGATGCCAATCAATGAATGAATAAAAAATCATAATTCCTCTAAGTTACATAGTATCTAGCATAGTATACGTGTAGTAGTATAGTCATAGTCTTGGGACGCTCCTGTAATACGTACGTTGGTAGATCGATGGTAAGATGCATCTGGGCTGGTAAATGTGATTTCACAAGTTTAAATTGGTATTTGTTTATTGATTAGTACTTAATTTGGTACTGTCAGCGATATAAGTTGATTGCTGAGATTTTATTAACAGCGTAGAACGAAAAGTACATCTTATTTATATTCATTTTGTCACGTAGTTCTAATAAATATTTTTTTGAGTATTGTTTTAAGTTTTTTTTTGAGAGTTGATATGTGTCATAATACAGTACAAATAGGGTTATTCGATGCTATGAGACTCGACTCACAGCTCAGTTGGTAGTCAGCTTGTTGATTCAAAATTACTAGTGGTTCGCCCCGAACTGAGATCTCGTGATGCGACCCGACGAACGCACCAAAACGTTGAGTAGGTAGTCAGAGGCAAGTCCAAATATTATGTTTGGACTTTTTTCTGACTACCGTCTACTAACTTGGTACGGTAACCAAGTTTCAACTCTATTGGCCTATTCATTGAAGAGTTCCGTTGAACAGACCTTGGCTCCATCATCAGACCTGGTCGTTGTCACCATTTTATGAGAACTGAGTAACTTCTTAATTCATTTCAAGAAAAAAAAATAAGAAAAATCAAAGGAACGGGCCGACCAGTAGAAAAACCTTGATGCCAACGAAACTCTTAGAGATGGGAGCTCTTGGATCGCTGGTTATCTTAATTTAACTTTTTTGTTGTATCTCAAAAACCGAGCATCCCAGAAAAAAAGTAAAAATTGTTTTGGAATGTCCAAAACAATTTATATCCCTTTCATATGACATGTATCTTGATTTTTTTATGTAACTTTTTTTATTTTTGCCCCCTTAAAAAACCCCATATCTTAATAACCCTTCATTCGATTTTACTCATATACTTACCAGTAAATTTCTCAAGTACAAGCTATCGTCTTATCAAATTTCATGCAGATCGGATCAACGGTTCGAAAGTTATCGCCAGACAAACATACATACATACATACATACATACATACATACATACATACATACATACATAAAATGCCAAATCGCCCAAGTTGAAACTAAGATCTTCGTTCGCTTCGCTCACTCGATCAACAAGCATTTTTTGTAAAATCTCTTGCCCCGTTTTGTCTAAAAACAATAGAATTTGGAACCATTAGTACGTAAGGATTAGGGAAATTCAGTAAATTAAAAGGAAACTTCTCTTCTCTTGTCGTGTCGCTAATTTCTTTCGGAACAGTCAGTGTGGTGTAAGGGTTTTTAGTGAAGGAAACTCCTGAAAAAGGGAAGTACCTAAACACAGATGTACCTACTTAAAACATTCTAAATTCTCCTGTTAAAGTATAGTCATTGTTTTATAAGCTTTGTAAGTTTCTAACCAGTGAAAAATTTGCAGAAATTTTATGGGAATGCCATAAAAATCCCATCCCATTATTGTCATCTTTGACATCATCAACACTTCTTCTATTTCATTCTTCGACTCTTACTGCCTCATAATACATGATAAATGATAGCCCACTGATTCTATTGAAGAATATCGAGTGGTGACCAATGTGGTGAATCAAAAGAAGAAGCAGGATAGCCTCCACCAAATGAACAGACGACATTGTAAATACCGCGGAAGTCGGTGGACCTGTAATGTCCAGCCATGGACTTTTTCTGGTTGTTGATGATAAGGCACCTCTTATTATCGACGTTTGTTCGAATATTTCTGAGGCCTTTCTGTTTTTACATAGCGGAGCGTACCCGAGGTCTCCTGTTATTCGTAATATCGTAGTGCTCTTTTGCTCCTTATGTAAGCAAGTGCTAAATGTTTGGACGTGCCCCTGAGTAGCTGTATCAAGACTGAGGATTAGGTATAGTCGTGAGTCGCTTAGCTCAAAGCATATTTTGCGATACCTGAAAGGGTTGATAAGTCTAAAGTATATCAATAGAAGGTTATGTATACTTGTGTAACACTTATTTATGCGAATAAATATCTTGAATCTTGTAGGTCGCAGCTCTGCTTTTGACGCTGTACGCTGTAGTTTTCATTCCCACCGAGGAAAAACATCGTGTGATGAGGCGTAGCTAGGTAACCGATGGCCCTGGTAAAAAACTGGGGCGGGCGGCCCTAACTGATTAACTGTTTAGGGTTTTATCAAATCAAAAAATATAATTATTATCCCCACAAGTGTCGAACAGAAGTCGAAACTTGGGTATCTCCCAGTATTCTTTCAATGAGTTGCCATGAGCCGTGTTGCAACCTATTTTATTTACATTCCGAAGATGGAAAACATTATAGCTAGTTCAATACGTGGTTTACTGGTCAGGGTTAAGGGGCCCTCTGAGCTCGTGGGCCCTGGTGCACGGCACTGTCTAGCCCCTCGGTAGCTACGCCACTACGCGTGGTGAACATAGTTGTTAGTTGGAGTATTCAACTAACACAACACAACTCCCAGACTGAACCAACTTTGTTCAAAATGTGTTTTCAAATAAAAATAAGTATTCTATCAGCTATTTGGTTCTTTAGTTAGGGGCTTGACAACGCAGTGTGAAATATCAGCTGGTATTTTTAATTTTCCCTGAAAAAGGTACATCAAACGCCACCGACCGCACTCGATAACCTCACTGTGATGTATACCAAACAGGTAGTTCTAATTATAGAATAACGGCTTCCCGGTCGCCGTACCGAGTGTGAAATTCATTAATTTGGTGGAATGGTGCACGCGTGCACTCTGCGTTAAATGTGGCTGGAGTTCATTGTATTGGGCGTTTAATACTAGTGGAATACAAATACCAGCGACTGCCTTCCTCCCCCCCTCACCTGCTGTATTTTGTCAGGAAACAAATTGCTGCAGGGAAAATTTGGGGATTTCGATGTTTCGAGTGTGGTTTTCTAGCAGTCTTTTAGTGATGACTTTAAAACTATATCTCTACTTTTGGACCCGCAACGATATGAATTAACTCTTGTTCCGTCATCGTCAATTAGCACTGATGGTCTAGCAACCCCGCCTTCTGATTCTATGGTTACGTGTTTGAATTCAGTCAAATTTCCAGTCTACCATGGTATTTTAATATTCAGAAAATAAATATTTCCAATGCTGGGGCTAAAGTGGTGAATGATAACGTTGCAAAGCTAGTGCTCTCAAACGGTGGAGGAAAACAACATGAACTGGCATAAATTCACCTAACTTTGTATCACAGCCAGCGTCCCCCAGACTCTGGCTGCATTGCCACGCTGAATGGCAACGCTGATGCTCTGATCTGATACTCACGTGTTGCCTCTATAACATTAAGAAGACCCGAGTAGACAAGACCTCAGACTAGACTCTAGAGTCTCAACCCCAATTTGATTTAATTTAATTATTCATTGCAATATCAATCAAAGCCAAGTTTTTATCCAATGAAACTACAAGGATCAATTCGAAATCTCTTTAAAACGAGGATACGAGGTGAATCTAGGCATCACTCCATACGACCACGCAAAAAGTTGCCTAGTTGCGGAAACCAGCCCGCTCTTCAAGTACGTCCAAGGCTACTTATAAGAACAGACAAGAATCTTACGGCGGTCGGTCAGACAAAAGCCGACAGACAGACACCTCTCCGCTCGTCACTTGATAATTTAATTATAATGAGTGGAAGTAGTGGAACATGATTCAGGTGACGGCAGATCAAAGCTACCGTCAGGATGTGAGCTAAACGAAACCCAAACTGTTGTTACAACGCGTTGTGTAAACACAACGCTGATTTCGGAAGTGGTCGTACCTACACAGATTGTATTTGAGCCCAGGCCGTTTTTGTCGAGCAGAAAATTTATTGTGTCTAGAATATTGTAAGACAAATTGAAAAGAATTGAAAAAAATCCAGATACAAAAAAACGGATCGTTTTTGCAATAAATTGGCTAAGAATAGGTACTTGCCTAATTTAGTACCTAATTTTTTATAACTAGCAGATGGTCCACCTCACCTTAAGTGATAACCATCATCTACAAAGCATTGTCTCGCAAGTCACGTACAATAGGAACGTCCCCTTCGATGCACTGCCCTACGTCCATCAACTTGAGGCATACAGATGTTAAGCCTTATGTGCCTGTAATTTCACCGGCAACCACACTCTTCAAACTGAAACATAGCAACGCTGCTTGGCGGCAGAAAAAGGCGTGGTGGTAGTACTTCCCCTGACAAGCTACACACAAAGAGCTCTACTATTCTTTCGCTTTGTGTTGATAGATTTACGCTTAGTACAAGGACATAAAAGCGAGCAATCTGATGCGTATTCGTGTGTACATTTAATTTTTTTGGAGTGAATTGGAGCAAGTTTGCTCTTCCTCATCAATGTTTGTTCGCATCAGTAGGTAAGAACTTACTGATGCGAACCGGGCAGACGGTAATATGTACCCAATTTATGAAGTAACGTTTTTGTTATTCTAGGTCAATACATTTGAATAATATTCGACCAAAAAAAATTATCCTCGCATCTCTAATCGTGAATCACAAGACGTCAACGTACGCTTTGTATTTGGAACGCACAATAATTCGTCTAACAGATGCGCGGGCGCACCTCCCTGGCCTGGCGGCTCGCTTGTCCGCGACTTATTCGTCTAATCGGCCCGATTCTGATATGTGTGTCAGTGTATGGTGTTCTACTCAAACCAATATTAAATATGACGTTTTTGTTTGACCTAATATGAGATGGTAACGAATTTAGCTGTTAGTTGAGAGGTATGATTACGGAGTGTATAAGTAGACCATTTGAAGGCTTCCGTCATGGATTGGTGACTAATTGACCGAGAACCTATTGCGTCCTCGCACGCACGAATGTTTTTAACGTCTATCCATAATTTGCCACGCTGCTGGTTATTTGGTGGAGAGGTTAGGTGCAGAGCGAAATGACAAACTTGGGTTGTGAAGTTGTGACCACACAGCTACGAGTATATGGTTCCCATAGTCAGTGACGTAGCTAGGTGGACAAGGGCCCCGGTGCATAGAGAAAGAATCTGGCTTAGAGAAAGAATTTTGTGAGCAGGCTAAAGGATTTCTAGCTTCGGGAGCTGGCTGACCCTCTGTTTTCAAGGCTTATGTTAGAGGGCCCCCTTAGTTCCGGAGCCCACCACCCATATTAGATATTGATAGCTACGCCACTACCCATAGTAGAGCTTTGCTTAGTTTAGGTCAGATCGTGCCATGTGGTAGGTATGTCCATCAAAATGTATTTATTTATACCATGTTGTATTCTTCTTCTTTATTGCATGGCCTTTGTAGTGAAGCCCGCAATTTCGCCAGTGTCACGTTTTATGTTAGACCATAGCACGAAAGAAAATGACCGGTTAAGAGATGCTCGGTGGAGCGTGTTGTCATTATATTGAGTCTTGGACCAGTATTGGACCGTATTGAGTCCAGTGATTGAAGCCGACATATTTTTGGCAACTTGTCAATATAATGCAGTTCTAAGAGAGTTCTACTTTTAGCACAGCCACATTCGGTTTAACTATGGTTAAATTAATTGGGCCTCTCTATTTTGTTATACATTATTATTGTTTAGGATATATTTTATCTGCAAGACCTTCCCAATAGAACTAGTATTCAAATCATTGAGGTACATAGAAAATAGTCTTCAGCAGTCTATTGATCATTCTTGCAATCTGCTTGCACATGGTACCTTCCTAAAACTATTGCAAAATGTAGATACTGTTTCAAAGTCAAAGTCAAAAGGTATTTATTCAATAAAATCACAAGGATCACTTTGAAACGTCTTAAAGCTAGGTGACTCTAGGTGCCAGTTCCACGCGACCAAAGCCTAGAAGAACAGGCAACAAACTTACGGCTTGGTTTCTACCGTTCTTTTGTAATGATCCTTGTTAAAAGCTTCGGCTTGTTTAGCCGAAGAATAGCTTGAATTCGGCGTGTATAGAAGGCTTGAACGTGCCTCTGTCCTGACTACATCTCTTGCTTTCAGAGATCGTCAATAATCTTGAGCATCAAGAGTTCTGCAGAGGTATTTTCTGAGTTTATTCCGACGAGGTGGGGCGACGATCTGCGAAATATAGCTGGCAAACATTGGATGAGAAGAGCCGAAGACCGGGCTCAGTGGCACGTCTTGGGAGAGACCTACGTCTAGCAGTGGACGAACATAGGTTGATGATGATGATTTTTTGAGTTTACGTCGTGATTCGTGAGCCGATTTAATTTTATTAATGTTTTTACTTTTTACGAAATAATAATTATAATTTTGTATATTTCCAGTGGGTGCCCGGCTCAGTATGGGGTCCGCTGCCGACCGCAGCGACGGGCGCCTCTCAGCCGCCAGCAGACGACACCAGCTCTCTGGCAGAACAGCTGTCCTTGATGTCACTCCGACGGCCACCACGACCGCCGCCGCCGGCCTACATGTGCCATCTGTGCTTCAAGAAAGGACACTATATTGGAGACTGCCCTCAGGTAAAATTATGATAATGATAGTATTTATTTGATTCTTAAAAGTAATTTGGTACATTACATGTTGAATGTGAATGGATATAGGAGTAGAGGTAGGCCAAAGAAAAGATGGATGGGCTGTGTGAAAGATGACATGAGTAAGAAAGGAAAGGTGACGGCTGATAGAGGAGAGTGGAGAGAAAAAACCAGTTGTGCCGAACCCACATTAATGGGATAAGGGCAGGAAAATAATGACATAAGTTTACAAGTTACATGATAATAGAAAAACACGATATAGGTAGGTTGCCTAAATCATAGGTAAATAGACGTAGGTGGGTTGCCTACGTCTATTTGACCCAAGTAGATAACTAGCCTGTACTATAATGTTTACTTATTTTACTTAATTCCAAAAAAATATGCGCGCAATACCAGGGGAGCAACCGGCAGCTCTAGAATTATGCTATCAATTTAAGCCGGTATGAAAATGCTCTCAAACGGCGAAAGAAAGCATCGCGAGGAAACTCGTTAGTATTCTCACATCGTCGATGGGCTTGCAACCGCGAACCCACGGTCTTCAGCGCAGAAGGCAGAGCTACTGAGCTTTGCCACTACGCTACCAGCTGAGCTATGAGGGCTGTCTACCTCTGGTCCGGGTTTTTATCGTCATTCGGTTATTGATGATGTCATAACCAGAAACAAAGTATAGTATAGTTTGGGTTTCTAATTCCCCAAACTATTCCGGGACATTCGAAACCGGTAGCGCTATGGTGTTGTGCTCTAACAAAGACTCCTTGTTCGTGAACTTAACTTTGAACTTATAAATCACACTGCAAACATAATGTTTGGAAACAAGTCCAAACATAATGTTTGGACTTGCCTCTGAGTGCCTCTGACTACCACCCACTCAAAGTTATGGAGCGTTGGGTCGCATTACGAAATCTCAGTTCGGGGCGAACTACTAGTGTATTAGGTATAGGTACCCTAAATTTCCTTCTCTCGAATTCTAATCTTTGTACGTAAATTCTTGAACAAACATTTACTTTTAGACGAGCGTATATCGCTAACTAGCAAATAATGCAGCAATACAACTCTTTGAAAACACGGTGGTACTTTGGAGATGTTATATGTTTTACTTCTTACTTCATGTCATCTGCTATTAATCTATCCCAAAAAAACAAAAATGTGAAAGTAGAGACTACTTCAGTACGAACGACTCGATGTCGAAAGTTTATTTCAAATTAAATCAAACGTATTTATTTGGAACACAAAATCTGGGCTTACAGAATACAAACGGAAACATTGACAACAAAACAAGTTAAAACTGAGCAGCATTGTCTCAAAATCTGTGGCGAAGCTAAGTGAACAAGGGCCCCGGTGCATAGAGAAAGAATTGGGCCCTCACCCCCTCTTTCCACGCAGCTTTTTTTTTATACTAGTTGATGAAACAAGCAGATGGCCCACCTGATGTTAAGTGGTAATAGTGGTAACACAATAGGAACGTGCCCTACGATGCACTGCCCTGCCTCCATCAACTCGATGCATACAGATGTTAAGCTTCATGTGCCTGTAATTACACCGGCAACCACACTCTTCAAACCGAAACACAGTGTTGCTGCTTGGCGGCAGAAAAAGCTTGAACTTATATTGGCCTTTATAATAAATCATTAAATAAAAAAATTGTGAGCATGCTCAAGGTTTTCTAGCTTCGGGAGCTAGAAAACCTCGTGCATTGCACCACCTGGACCTACGATAGCTACGCCACTGCTCAAAGTGGTTTCTATTATCATAGCTACTCGTAGCAAATCTTCTTCTTCTTGCCGTGTCACTTGTTCTTTCGAAACAGAGTGGTGAAGGGATTTTAAGTGCGCCTCAAAGAGGCTCCTTTCGAGCACTGTAAATAGGAATAGGAATGTAGAACTAATTTATTATTACATTTAAATGAAAATTTGTTCTAAATTGTTTTGACAGCCTTTACAGCTCAGTTGGTAGTAGCTCTGCCTTCTGCGCTGTAGGCCGTGGGTTCGATCCCCACCGAGAACAAACATTTGTGTGAGAACATTGACGTTTGTTCTCTGTCTGGGTGTTGAATAATATTTGTTCGAGTGAGCGAAGCGAACGAAGATCTTAGTTTCAACTTGGGCGATTTGGCATTTTATGTATGTATGTATGTATGTATGTATGTTTGTCTGGCGATAACTTTAGAACCGTTGATCCGATCTGCATGAAATTTGATATGTCGATAGCTTGTACTTGAAAAATTTACTGGTAAGTATATGAAAAATTTACTAAGTAAAATTTACTGTTTGTTCCGAGCCTACTGTACTAGCTTCTACACGAGCAGCCTATGGGTAAGTTATACGCAAAAACAGTTGAGCGCCCTACGCGTCCAGTATAATAACGCATTCAGGATGCTGGTGGGGCTGCCCCGGTTCTGCAGCGCGTCGGGGATGTTTGCCGAAGCGCGGGTGGACTGTTTCTACAGTACCTTGCGCAAGCAGTGCACATCCCTGGGGCGCAGAATCCGGTCCAGCTCCAACGGCATACTGAATGTGTTTTCAGCCAGGTTCGACTGCGAGTACCTAAACCACTGTGCTAGGGTACATGCGCAGTACCTAAAATAGATATACCGACCATCCATTTTCTGCCTGTGTGTGTAATGTGCTTATGTCTAACTATTGTGTATTGTGTAATTAATAAGTGTATGTAAATTATGGACTAAGTTGTCTGAAATAAATGAATTTATTATATTATTATATTATATGAGTAAAATCGGATGAAGGGTTTTTGATATATGGGGTTTTTTAAGAGGGCAAAAATAAAAAAAGTTACATAAAAAAATCAAGTTACATGTCATATGAAAGGGCTTAAATTAACATAACTAGCGATCCAAGAGCTCCCATCTCTAAGAGTTTCGTTGACATCAAGGTTTTTCTACTGGTCGGCCAGTTCCTTTGATTTTTCTTATTTTTTTTTCTTGAAATAAATTAAGGAGGTACTCAGTTCTCATAAAATGGTGACGACGACCAGGTCTGATGATGGAGCCAAGGTCTGTTCAAGGGAACTCTTCAATAAACAGGCCAATAGAGTTGAAACTTGGTAACTATACAAAGTTAGTAGGCGGTAGTCAGAAAAAAGTACAAAGATAATGTTTGGACTTGCCTCTGACTACCACCTACTCAAAGTTTTGATGCGTTCGTCGGGTCGCATCACGAGATCTCAGTTCGGGGCGAACTACTAGTATAAGTACTTATGTATTAACAAAAAAAGTATATATGCATTATATCAGCTATCTGGTTCCCATATTACAAGCTTTTGCTTAGTTTGGGGCTAGATAGTGCTGTGTGGAAAGTCCACCAATAAAAATATTTTTTTTTATTTATATTTTTTTTATTTTTTATTGTTGCATTTCGAAAATAAAAAAACGTTGTCATTGCAGGTAAAAAGTACACAAATTCTTTCGTATTTAATATCGACCGAACGAGGGTCAAAGGTCATCGCAGTAGTGGCGCTTTACGATTGTAGAGCAGCTTTATACCATAATTGGCCACATTTGTATACTTATTTCCAAATGTGTACAATTTTTTTATCAAATTTTGCTTGTACAGAAATACAGAAACAGCTGGCACCTGAGTCTTCGATCGCGTTATTTAGGGCGTGTTTTTTCGCGATATTAAGTAGCCTACTCGCATTATTCTAGTTTATGAGTCTATATTTTATCCAAATCTGATCATAGCTGTTTCGCGCGATTGAGTCACAAACAGTACCCAAGTATGAGTTTTGCTTACCATATTTGGTTTTTCGTTTTACGTTTTTATCCCGTGTTCATTGCGGGTTTTGTATGAAGACGCGATAAGGATACCGATATGGAACTTTAAGTTCTGCTACTAATTTTAATCATACTTGCAACATAAGGTCCGGATCGGTATCTCTATCGCGTCTTCATACAAAACCCGCAATGAGCACGGAACAAAAACGTAAAACGAAAAACCAAATATGGTAAGCAAAACTCATACTTGGAGTACAGGTATTCAAACTTCGTGTTTTGCTAGGCATAGATCTTCCCCATACGATTTTGAGCCTTTATCATCCACCGATTTCCCTCAATATTCACAATGTCGTTGGTCCAAAGGTCCTAGGCTTAGTCTTCTGGTTCATACTCGCCATTTGAGAACACTTATTTCTCAGTTGTCCGTTCTACGAGCTATACTTGCTAATTCTGAGAACTTTATGGGTAAAACCTTAGTTCAACAAATTTTCTAAAATGTTCTTTTTATCCCGATTCCAACACTATTTTTTCTACTTTCAGGCACGTCCAAAAGGTGAAGGTCTCACTCCATACCAAGGCAAGAAGCGCTGCTTCGGAGAGTACAAGTGCCCGAAATGCAAGCGCAAGTGGATGAGCGGAAACTCATGGGCCAACAACGGACAGGAGTGCATCAAGTGCCGAATCAATGTCTTCCCGCACAAACAGGTCAGTCAACATCTATGAACAATTCAAAGTTAAAAGGTATTTATTCAATAAAATCGCAAGGATCACTTTGAAACGTCTTAAAGCTAGGTGACTCTGGGTGCCAGTTCCACGCAACCAAAGCCTAGAAGAACAGGCAACAAACTTACGGCTTGGTTCCTACCGTTCTTTTGTATGATCCTTGTTACAATGTAATATAATACAATATTGAAGCTCCAGTGTAGTGCCAATCGAATTTAGTCGAATTCAACCAATCCTGAGATCTATCTATCTATGATAGCTATATTATTAGATAGTTTATCATAAGAATAGTAGAGCTCTTTGTGAAGGGCTCGTCCGAGTTTGTACTACCACCATGCCTTTTTCTCCGCCAAGCAGCGTTACTGTGTTTCGGTTCGAAGAGTGTGGTTGCCGGTGTAATTACAGGCACAGCTGCACGCATGGACGCAGGATAGTGCCTAATAGGGCACGATCCTATCGAGCGTGACTTACGATTCAATGCTTTGTTATAGTTGATTGTAACCACTTAACATCAGGTGGGCCGTCTGCTTGTTCCACCAACAAGTTGTTTATAAATATCTGTAAAACAATATATACATAGATATGGATATGGAGAGGGATGGATATATGGAAGGGTATGGATGCTGGTGCTATAGAGGCACACGAGATGTCTGTGGCCACGTGGTCTGACAGGTGATGCAAATGGCAGGTTAAATTTTGTGAATTTTCTAAGTTTTTTCGTCATTCAATCAATTCACTTCGATGAGCGTATTTATTAATGATGGCAAGAGACTCAAACTTTGTCTCTAAGGTATAAGCAATTCACGGTTACCATTTGGATGTTTAATCAGTGGCCTTTAGAAGTAAACACTTACGTGCTTCAAAGTCTAGCGATTGCATTCATAATGCCAACATCGCCAGTATAGTGGCCAGTAATCTGCCAGTATTGAGATTTTTATTTATTTTGTAAACTAACTCATAGTTACGAAGGTACTTATTACTATACCCGTGATATTTTACCTCGATAATAATTGAAGATATATAATTTCAGCGTCCGTTGGAGAAGCCAGACGGGCTGGATGTGAGTGACCAGTCGAAGATCCATCCACAGCATCTCTGCCAGAAGTGCCGCTCGCTGGGGTACTATTGCCGACGCGAGTATTAACTGGATGATAGTGCTCGAAGAACCTCTTTTAAGCCCTTAAAATCCTTTCACCGCCCTGTTTCGAAAGAAACTAGTGGCACGACATGAAGAACTGGATGATATGTGATTATAAGCCATACATTTCCTAGATGAATGATTTTGAGTCTACGCCATCCACCCAGGGCCGGATTATCCATTTGGCGGATTAGGCAACAGCCAAGGGGCCCGCACCGACTAGGCGCCCATAGGGGCCTAGTCGATGCGGGCCATGCACCAAGAAAAAAAAACCTTTTATTCGTGACATTCCTCATTATTTACATCCGGTAATGTTGCCATTGAAAAAATGATTTCAATTCCTGTAAAAAGCGTCATCTAACGTTAAGGAGTCGATCTGATCGACTGGACTTTTGTAACAGGAAAAATATATTTTAAAAAGTAAGAAAAGGGTAAAGGAAAGTGGTCCCGAGAATTGCATTGCCTAGGGGCCCCGATACGGTTAATCCGGCCCTGCATCCACCGACCTTCCACAATATTCAACGTCGTCGGTCCAAGGGTCATATGCTTCGTCTTCCGGTTCGTGGCCATTCGAGAACATTCAACTTTATTTCCCAGCGGTTTTCGGTTCTACGAGCTATAACTATTACCAAGTTACTTATATTTATACTTCAACTTGCTAATTCTGTGAGCTATCGGCGAAATCTTGCTTCTTCTAATTTTCTATTAAAATAGAAGCGCTCCATTAGCTAAATTGCTAAGCGATAAAACCAATTTTAAGACATAGGTATATCTATACAATTTAAGACGTTTATTAATCTAAGGTTTTACTTACAAAAGATAACTGACACTGAAATGTATATTTAGAAGAATTTATCTTTTAACTTTTGGCGTGTTTACTAATACTATAGTTATATAATAATATAATCAGCTGACTCCAAATGGCATTACAGTTACTTATGGATTTTATATGTATATTTAGATATATGATTTGTATATTGTTTTAATGCCGAACTGAGATTATTACTCATTAACATTTACTAAAACTGTATCAACAAAGTTATTTACTCTGACTAGTTATCAGAACTAGAATGTTTATACAACGTGTAACATAATACCCCTGTAAAGCCAAAGACTAATAGACCAGACGAAGCACTGGAATACTTTAACGTCTGAAAATTTGAATAGGTACTTCGTTTTCGAAATTCCCGTCGTCTCAGAAATTTGCAACAACCCTGATGATGTGTACGTGACCTTGGTACATACGCTATTTGCGTTTTCTAATTGGTGGCAGTTCCGTTACCTATTTTATCTACAGTTCACAATAAAGGTCAAAAAACAGCTGTAAATAGGGCTGCGTCGTGTTGTGCTAGTTTCATTTTGGAGGAAAGTTTAAGAGGCATTTCTTGAATGAAAAACTTCGAAATTTCAGTCGAAAGTCTTACTACAGTTGTTCGCCATAACCTAAAGAATATACTGCTTCCGGGGTTATAGGGGTATTATGTTACACGTTGTATAAGGTTTACCTATCATACCATTTGATGAGTGAAGCACCACGTACATATGGGGTTTTTATTGTGCGTATGAAATAGAATATGTATTTTATTCTTGAAAAATTGATTTTTTATGAAAGTTTTTATATAATCTGTATTGGAACCATCTGCTGACCCAAAAATACAAATCCAGAGAAGAATTTAAGAGGATATTTTTTTCTTTCAATCCCATCATCAAATGGGCTCAACTCTCCTGAATTATACACTCAGAACTACAAGTAGATGAAAATTTCAACTGAAAACCGAAGTGACCATTTCAGATAAATGGGCTTTGAATTACTGAAGTTAATTAATGTACACACGGATACACTGCTCGCTTTTATGTCCATGTAGTAAGTGTCATTTTTGTTTGGCTTTGTGTAGGTACTTCTACTTGTGTCGCTATCTGAACTATCAAAAAACTTTTCTGAAACTCTATCGGCTCATCAAACTAAAATTTGCTGAATATACAATAACGATGTGATCTATAAAACGAATATGTGTAGACACATTGTTTAATTTTTTAATTTGAGATTTTACTTTGTTTTGATCAATAATAAATTTGTTTTATTATTAACTTCAGACATTAAATAAGATTTTTGAAACCTTGTTAGTTTCAGTTATGAAATATTGTTTTTTTTTAGCTAAGTTTTATTATTTTAGAAAATTATCTATTTTGTTTAAGTAACTAGTTTAAGATGAGACGTTGGTAAGGTTTTAACAACAATTTTTATTCGATTTTTTATGAAAATAGATACCTAAAAATAGAAATGTGTAATGTTGTTGTGTTATGTATTGGAAATTTCTGTTTTTTTAACTTCATAAGATAATAGTAAACCACACAATAATAACTTTAAAAGTAAACAGTTTGAGTCTCGTAGTTAAAACTTACCAACGATAGTTTAATTTTAACTTACTCGCCCAAAGAACCAGTGAATTCGACACGTGCCAAATGATGTAGTTAAGTTAATTTTAAGTTTTTTCTTAGTATCTAAGTATACTTTAGTACTACTAAGTACTAAAAGTTTTATGTAACGCTGTGCCATAGATGTGCCTTAATATTTAGTACTTATAAAATATAATGGTCAATGGACTTGTAGGTCTACTCGGCAAAAAACTGATTTTGTAATTTTCAGTCAATAAATATTTACAATAACATAATTTTATATAACATACAAATATTTATATCTACATGATAATATGTACACCTAACCCATATAAAGATATTATGTTATTTATCATACATAGATACCCAAGAATTATAAGAATAAAAAAACTGTTAATCTGCTCTTTTTCCCGAGGTACAAAAAGAAATAACTTTAATTTGCCAATATAATCATTTTTAATTACTATTTTTGATCAAAAGCCAGGTTAAATTCAATTTTTTTTTCTTTTTCATTTTGAGGATAATACATTTACAGTAAATAATTATTACAACATTTATCGGGGTACTCAATGTTTGAAAATAAAATTTTATACACAATACACATAATTATAAGAAATATAGGACACACAAATGCTAGACTGTATTTATAACAAACCTGGATTTAATACAACTTTTAACCAAATAAATTATATTTTCTTAATATTAAGAATGTGTCGCTGAATCGACGGTGCTTACTTTAGTATAAAGTTTTAACCGTGTGTGTGGTTTTCAGATGTTATAAAGATTCCTATAATTATTTTCAAATTGCCTATAGTTTTTTTTTCATATTTATAATTTTTGAGTTGGTCCTTTACTGATCCTTAGATCAATCTAAAGATAATCCGGACCCGCGGGGTTCAATTCAGTTCGTGCACCTTAATTTATCTTGTTCGAACAACATAATACTATGTACAATGATGAGTTTGCAACATATGCAAAACTAACACGGTGTTATTGCACAATGTAATGATTCTGACTACCCCTAAAACAGGGGTGGCGAACCTTTTTCTATAAAAGTAATTTTTTTTCAAAAAAAAATGTTATGATGCCGTCGACGTGCCTTCAATCAGAATATAATAATTTTAATGATTATTATAATAATTTGAACATATATTCCAACGGTGCCCCACCATTTAGCCAAGTAGTCACTCACCGGGTAGGCGGGTGAAGTAGCGGATAGTTTGAACTAAAAATGCAAACTGTTTTGATCCGAGGCGTGTCCAAAATATTTTGTCACGTGTCATCAATGCCACGCGTGCCACTAGTACGCCATCCCTGCCCTAGGATCTTAAATACCAAAGATCTGAGAAGATATAAATGGATCCTAGTTTTTTTCAGCTTTATTTTTATTAGTTATTTAGTACTTTTATCACTGGGGTTTTTATTGTTAGCACCTACTCTTATTTTATTTCAATGTCAATGTTACATCAGTAGATAAGTCGTAGGTAAAACTTTTTAGAATATTTGTTTGTTTGACGATTTGAAGTCGCTACACTTAGGTAACTAAATGATGAACATAATTATTGTATTGTTACTTAAAAATAGATTATTTTGTATTCTTGATATTTTTCTAATAAATAACTTTTGAATAACAAATTGTTTGGTATTAAACATCCTTTTGTCCCTTGTAAAATTATTGAAAATCCTATCAAAATCAGACGAACCATTCAGGAGTAATAGTCGGTGTTATTTGATGCCAGACATGGAACCACAAAAAACAATAGGTACCTAATTATGAAAAAAATGTCTATAAGCAGTGGCGTAGCTGTCGTTACGCCAGGTGGTGCAGTACACCAGGGCCCCGGAGCTCAGGGGACCCTCAACCTAAGCTTTGAAAAGAGAGGGTCAGCCAGCTCCTGAAGCTAGAAAACCTTGAGCCTGCTCACAAATTTATTTCTCTATGCACCGGGGCCCTTGTCCACCTAGCTACGCCACTGTCTATAAGCAATTTGATTTTTGTTAGATATAGTAGCACTAGAATAAGATTAATAATAAGAATATTTTATAGAAGTGAAGAAGTATTTATTCAAAATAAATAATAAATACTTTAACTTTGTGAACTATGGTCTAGATAAAGTCACAAAAAACCACAAAGACATTGAATAGCTTTTTAATTGATCAATACAAAACCTGTAAAATAAATAACTTACAATATTTCAAATTGCACAGTACCCGTAGTTGTCTAAAATCGTTTAGTGTAGGAAAGCTGGCAGCACCCGTATTCTGTGGGGCCTTTCGAAAGAGCGCTCGTAGTTCGCTGAATCGCCCTCAGAATCCCCTGTATCTTCATAGTCCGCCTGCCTCTTTACGAAGTGATGAGGGTGATGAGACTCAGGCTCCCCTTTCTCTCCATCTGCCAAACTCTGGCAAAGAAGCGCCAAAAAACAGCACACGAACAAGACAACTGTCAGTTTAGAAATCGCCATTTTGATTTGAGGTGATCGTTCGAATTTCAAAATGTTTATGTGTCAGGAATGTTTCGAGGGTGCTTTTATATCGGTTTTTTGTTTTTTTATTTAATAATCGTAATAATGCTAATAATGGCGATAAACCTACGTTCGCAGACTTATTACCGATGTTTAGCGTGTACCTAAGTAAATGTAATAATGCAGTACCTAAATCAATTGTTATTTTTATTTGTTAGCACAGGTCGTCTGCGCAGCACACCTAAGCTTATAGCATAAGAGAACACTGGTGGTCTACTGGTAGCGGCCCCTCCGTCATCCCATCCTAAGGTCATGGACCAATGAGTTTTTCTGTTCAAAAATGTATGTGCACAGTGCCAGGTTCAAAAATGTATGTGCACAGTGCCTCTCAAGTAGTGAAGGAAAACATCGTGAGGAAACCTGTATGCCGTAGAACTTAAAACATGTGTCTAGTGCTCAAAGGAGCCTTTTTCAGGCGCACTTAAAATCCTTTCAACACACTGTTTCGAAAGGACTAGACACAACAAAAAGAAGACCGTATAATTCCAGCTCGCTTCTTTTTTTGGTTATCATAGTGCACAAGCTATGATAATGGCGCTGTAACACCGATTAAATAACAAGGATTTGGTATGAGAGTAATCTTAGTTACGATGACTGCATATCTGTGACTTAATCACGCAAGATTCTGATGAAAATTTAAACAAACATTGTTTTATTTGTAACCTGGTTTGATAATAGATTACATTTTATCCCGAAAAACTGTGACGGACAGAACTAGCTTAGTTGGTAACGTATCATGCGAAACAGGAAAGCTCATTTCCTCTTGCAGATTATTTACAACTCATTTTAGGTCAACTTTATTAAAGGCCAGTGAGGTATTCTGTAACCAGTTACCGGCTCTTCTAAATAATTGTTTTATTCTATTAAACAATTATTTAGAAGAGCCGGTAACTGGTTCGGGGTGCTCCGCCCTGTAATGCAAGCACTATTTTTAACCGACTTTAAAAACGGAGGAGCTTCTCAATTCGGCTGTTTATGTTTGTTACCGTCTGACTCCTCCAACTTCTTTTTTTATTCGAGATGATATACTTTCAGATTGGTCCCATAGAAATTTCATCAATATAGGTTCAGTTAGTTAGTTCAATAGATCGAACAACCCACGGTCTACAGAAGGCAGAGCTACTGAAGGTACCAACTGAGCTGTGAAGGCTGTCAAACCTAGAAAAATATTATATGCTTTTCATCCGGTTAAATACAAAGCGAGTGCCAATTTAAATATAATTTCAGAATAATCCCTCCTCCTTATTGCAAACTCAAATACACATGAGTACGTAAACAAAGTTTAACGAGAGTTCAAACAAATCAGTTGTGTTGTGCAAAAGTATCCTACTACAGTATTTGTAAATACAATAAGCATGAAGCATTGTGAGTGTGCCAGCTTAGTAATTTTCCATGTTATCTTTTGAAAGGAAATTAGTAGGCTTTTTAACTGATAACAAGTATAGCACTGAGTTAGAGCTCTTTGTGTGTGGCTCGACCGGGGAAGTACTACCACCGCGCCTTTTTCTGCCGCCAATCAGCAACGCTGTGATTCGTTTTGAAGAGTGTGCATGGTTGCTGGTGTGATTACAGGCACATTAGGCTTAACATCTGGATGCCTCAAGTTGATGGGCGAAGGGCAGTGCATCGTAGGGCACGTTCCTATTGTGCGTGACTTACGAGGCAATGCTTTGTTGTGATGGTTACCACTACAGATGGGCCATCTGCTTGTTCATCTGCTAGTTGTATAAAAAAAACACTGACCATAATTCTTCTCTTCAAACCTCTTGTTTAAATCTGCTCCTTTCTCGGTGTCTGTCACTCTTAGATGCATGCATAATGATAATGAGGTCAGCTAATAATGAGTTTGAAGGTATAACCATTTCTCTTTGTGTTCCATAGTGTAGTGTAGAAATATCTGCTTTTTTCGTTTTAAATTTTATCAGGTAACAGTCACTAACTTGGAAATTAAACTCGGCGACATTCGTAAATTCACAAACAAAACCATATCACCAATAAAAACTGTGGCTTCCTGACAATTTGAAGTAGCTATAAAATAATGTCGTTAAAAGACTTCCTTCTTGCAGACTTCCATAAAAATTAAACGAAAAATTAAAATGTAAAAAATGAAGACTGAAGACGTACTACGTTTGTTTATTTTTTGAATAAATAAATAAAACTAAGTAAAATCCAGATTTGATTTGAATTCCAAATTGAATTTGCGCGTTTTAAATTTTTTACAAACCTTTTTTTTGGCTTCTTGTTCATTCAATTTTCGTGATCCTTGCTGATTGGAACTTTTACTAACAATATCCTTATTCCACATTCAAATCACTTATCCTCCTTAGAGATCAAGTTATTATGCTCCCTGTTTACGAAGAACAAACTCCTTCGAATAGATGTGATAAAAAAGCATATTCTTTTCCTCTCCAGCCATCATCTTCGCGCTGAGCCTAGCGCTGGCTAGCAGCTACACCTCCGTTGAACTAGCGTCCTGCCCGTCCTGTGCAGGGGCGCTGCAACCAGTGTGCGCGTCGGACGGACGGACCTATTGGAACGAGGAGTGTGCCAAGTGCTTCAACCCACGACTCGTGGTGTCTGTGAAGGGTTTCTGCCCTAGGAGAGATATTGAGCTGGAAGGATAAACTTTTAACCATTAATAATACAAATATCTCTTACAAATGGGTAATGGCAATCAGTGGTTATAAACTGCCACAAGAGGTTTTTTTATTGTAATTATATTATTAGCTAATGGAACAAGCCTAATGTTAGGTGGTAACCATAAAGTTACGGACGATATGAAAGCGCATTACGATGCACTGCCCCATGTCCATGAACTTGAGGCTCTGTTAAGCTTAAGCAAAGTGATCCTTGTGATTTTATTGAATAAATACCTTTTGACTTTGACTTTGAAAGCCTTATGTGCCTGTAATTTCACCTGTAAGATAAATAAATAAATATTTTAAAAAGTAAAGTAAATATTTTAGTAAGTAAAGTGCTCATTGTTTCTTCGTGTCGAAACCCAATATCGTGTCAGGTTCCCAATAAATAGTCACTGAAAACCAGCGCCATATAAAGCACTGGGCTCATATGGCAAATGCTGAGTGGAAGCCTAGGTACAAAGTTACTAGTTACCTACAATGTTATCTTTCTTAGCAACGAGTCACGCGCTAACTCACAATATTGCGCCCAACAAAGCATGCTCAGGTACACTTCTAAAGGTGCGGACTTCGGAAGGTTTCTGTGGACGAAAAATTTTGAAATAATTAAGTTCAATGCTTAGACATAGACAGTGCTTTTGTGCAAACTTTTCTTCAAACAGCATGTGTTTATGAAGCATACTGTAAGAAGACCATTTTCACCGCCAATATCATAATAGTAATTTACTAGAAGATCAACCGAAGAGCAGAGTGCTCTATAAGACCAATTCACTACTGCCTAAATGAGAGAAAACGACAGAAAATGTTAGGTATTAAGCCATAGTAACTCAAGTCATAGTTTTGCATTACCAAATAATAGCGAAATCCTAAGAAATCTTACGTGTTGTCAGTTTATTGTTGACGTGATGTAATATAAATAGTTTTGATAATACATTATGACTGTAGATCGGGAGACAAGAGAGATAAAAGCTACAAGATAAGATACCACTGGTTTCTTCTCTATCAACACTCTTATAATAAGCTGTGTTCCCTTAGATCACAGATCTGATGGAACATAATAATAATAATAATAATAATAATAATAAAGCCCGTTTATTTTCCTTACCAACTAAATACAAAAAAGTCTATTCTAAAGTAATTCTAATTTTATAATTATTTTTATCCTAAGTATTTTTTTTTTTTTTCTTATTTATGGTTAGGAACCCCTCTTTGGGTATAGGCCTCCTCCAGTTTATGCCATTGATCCCTATTCATGGCCAGGGACATCCATTGTTCTCCTGCCGTTTGTATGATGTCGTCTGCCCATCGTCTCCTAGGCCGACCTGCTCGTCGCTTTCCATTTGGTCCTGTCCATCGTGTTGTCTGAATGGTCCACCTCTTGTCTTTGTACCTTGCTATGTGTCCAGCCCATTGCCATTTTAATTTAAGTGCTTGATGGAGAGCGTCTGTTATTTTTGTCTTTTCTCGTATGAGATCGCTTCTGATTTTATGTATTTTTCGAATTTTTAAGACACTCCTTTCCATTGCTCTCTGGCATGTTGTTAATTTTGATTTGATTGTTGTGGTATAGTTCCAGGTTTGGCATCCATAAGTTAATGTCGGTAGAATGCAGGTATCGAGAACAATTTTTTTCAGATGGAGTGATAGGTCGCCTTTTAGAGCTTCTTTTAGACTCCAGAATTTTTTCCAACCTATAGCAATCCGTCTGTCGACTTCTTCTTCAGTGTTTTTATCGTTGAAAGATATCTGTTTTCCTAGGTATGTGTAACTAGTAACATATCCCCAAGATATCCATAAGGGAAAGATCAGCGACACGTTGCATTTGAGATATTCCCATTCTTTTTCAATTTGTGTTTTCCAAAACACTTATTGCACAATATGGGTATGTCAGAATTGGAATTCTATGCGTAAAATATTGCAAGTTCACCGCGACTACAAAAATACTTGGCATTTCTTAAGAATTTTAGCAGTTTATCGCAAAGGCATCTAGAATTTTCTAATGATTTCTCATTTTCTATAATTATCTCATGCAAATACCTATACAGAGATATTCTTTACAGCCCTCACAACTCAGTTGGTAGTAGCTCTGCCTTCTGCGCTGAGGCCGTGGGTTCGATCCCCACAAAGAACAAATATTTGTTTTATGAACATAGATTTTTTGTTCTCTGTCTGGGTGTTATAATATTTATAAAACTATTTATAAAATAAAATATGTATATAAATGTTATATCAGCTATCTGGTTCCCATATTCAAGGTTGGATTTCGGGGTTTGGATTCACGTGCCCCCCGCACGTGACGGTATTTTTGTGTACTGTGGAGATTCCATCACAGTACATACTTAGAAGCAAATCAAATTATCAGAGTTGTTTCATTGTTAAAAGACAGTTATTGTTGGATTTGGACTGAATCCGCCCTTGCCCATATTACAAGCTTTACTTAGTTTGGGCTTTAGTGCTGTGTAGAATTTGGCACCACACTGGAGCATTGGAGATGGAGATATTGTATACATTGTAACTAGTAGTTCGCCCCGAACTGAGATCTCGTGATGCGACCCGACGAACGCATAAAAACTTTGAGTAGGTAGTAGTCAGAGGCAAGTCCAAACATTATCTTTGGACTTTTTTCTGACTACCGCCTACTAACTTGGTATGGTTACCAAGTTTCAACTCTATTGGCCTATTTATTGAAGAGTTCCGTTGAACAGACCTGGACTCCATCATCAGACCTGGTCGTCGTCACCATTTTATGAGAACTGAGTACCTCCTTAATTTATTTCAAATAAAAAAAAATTAAGAAAAAGCAAAGGAACTAGCCGACCAGTAGAAAAACCTTGATGTCAACGAAACTCTTAGAGATGGGAGCTCTTGGATCGCTGGTTATCTTAATTTAACTTTTATTATTTTATCTCAAAAACCGAACGTCACAAAAAAAAAGTAAAAATTGTTTTGGGATGTCCAAACAAAGCCCTTTCATATGACATGTAACTTGATTTTTTTATGCAAATTTTTTTATTTTTTCCCCCTTAAAAAACCCTATATCTCAAAAACCCTTCATCCGATTTTACTCATTTACTTACCAGTAAATTTCTCAAGTACAAGCTATCGACATATCAAATTTTATGCAGATCGGATCAACGGTTCTAAAGTTATCACCAGACAAACATACATACATACATACATACATACATACATAAAATGCCAAATCGCCCAAGTTGAAACTAAGATCTTCGTTCGCTTCGCTCACTCGATCAACAAGGATCATACAAAAGAGCGGTAGGAAGCAAGCCGTAAGTTTATTGCCTGTTCTTCTACGCTTTGGTCGCGTGGAACTGGCCCCTAGAGTCACCTAGCTTTAAGACGTTTCAAAGTGATTTTTGTGATTTTATCGAACAAATACCTTTTGACTTTAGATAGATAGATAGATAGAAAACTCTTTATTGCACACCACAAGGACATTTAACACATTAAAAACAAAAATAAAGTTCAAAAGTTTCAGTGAAGTACAATGGGCGGTCTTATCTCTGAGAGCGATCTCTTCCAGACAACCAGAGTTTGACTTTGAATGTCCAGCAATATTTATTTATACTTCCTAGTGAATCGTACAAATAATACACCAGCTTCAGATCTATCTCCACGTCTCGAGATAAATTTATGTGTGTTCAGTAATTAATTGTAAATCAGTCTATGTTCAGTATGTAGCAGACGTACTCGTATTCAAACATCTGGGACTTATAAGTAGGCTTGTTTTTAACAACATAAGTAAATAAGTGATCTCAAAATATATATATATATATAGGTACATAGCTACCTAAGTAGTTTTAAGTACAAAATAGACTGGTATTTTTAGAGTGAATGTAAATAATCCGATTTGTAAATAATCTGCTCCTGGAAATAGTTTAAAATTACATTTTTTTTTTATTTAATTCAAAATGGTTAAGACGAAAAGTCAAGAGGAAGCCAAAGTGATAGGTATAGCTGATGTGTTTGATCAGTTTGGGAGGTATCAAGTAGTGCAATATGTCCTTATGTGTTTACCAGCTGTTTTTATTACCATGATCAATATAAACTATGTTTTTACTGCTGGTGATTTGAATTATCGGTAAGTTTCTTTTATACAACTAGCTGATGAAACAAGCAGATGGCCCACCTGATGCAAAGTGGTAACCGTAAGCTATAACAACGCATTGCCTCGTAAGTCACGCATGATAGGAACGTGATCTACGATGCACTGCCCTGCGTCCATCAACTTGAGGCATACAGATGCTAAGCCTCATGTGTCTGTAATTACACCGGCAACCACACTCTTCAAACCGAAACAGCAACGCTGCATGGCAGCGGAAAAGGCGTGCAGGATTAGAATCATCCTGCAAACTAAACCAATCGCAAAAAACTTGGCTCTGGAGCGTAAAGACCCACGTAGACCACTAATTCTTAGCACTGCACTTGAATAATTTATTGTCAAACTGTGTAAAAGATCTTACAGTAGTTGGTTCCGATCGATAGTCTGTCTTTACCCAAATTCTACTTCGTATACTACAACAATTACACTTAGTGAAATCCAACTATCAATTCTCCAATCATTTCAATTCTTTCTATCAGTAGATTTTGGTTCTCATTTTCAGTTGCCTTATACCAGAATGCGAAGACCGGGGTGCCGCATTCCAAACGCCCTGGTGGCCAAACGCTTCGATCAGCAGATGTTCAAGGCCTGTTCTGAGAAGCGACTTCGTGCCTGGAACCTGTTCCAACACCAGCTTCAGTGAAGAACTGGTGGAGTGTACAGAATGGGTGTATGAGAGTAACAACACTGTCATTGCTGAGGTACGTTCTACACCTTTCGATCATAAGATGCAGAGCCAGTAGTGCGTCGTACCAGTGCTTTTAAATGGTAAGAAAACGTAGTGAGGAAATGTCAATCCATCCGGTACCTACCTATGGATATATGTTGCGCATATGTTTAGTAGGTATCAACATAACCATCAATAGGGATCATGTATGAAAAGCTGTACCTAGTTCTGGCTGTAGTGTCGATACGTTACGATAAGTTTGTTGCCTGTTCTTCTAGGCTTTGGTTGCGTGGAATTGGCACCTAGAGTCACCTAGCTTTAAGACGTTTCAAAGTGATCCTTGTGATTTTATTGAATAAATACCTTTTGAATTTGAATACAGAATGACAGTAGGATTTTGCAGGCAGGGTTCATGGAAAATTTCTTCTTTCCCTGTGCACTCAACAACCGCTATTGTAGGCACTTAATTATTCGAGACTTTACCTCTATAAGAAATAATTTCAGCTAAACCTTGCATGCCGGCCATGGCATTCAAATCTGATCGGCACAATACACAGCACTGGAATGCTGGCCTCCATGGTCATCTCAGGGTGGATCTCGGACAGGTAAGACTGTTGTATGCTTCATTATGCACCGCTTGTAACAGCGGAGCGTTGAGCGTTTTTTTATACCACTTGATTGAACAAGCGTTGCATCGCAAGTCGTCCATCAACTCGAGCCATACAGATGTTAAGCCTCATGTACCTGATATTTCACCGGCAACCACACCCTTCAAACCGAAACACAGCAAGCCTTAGCGGCAGAAATAGGCGTGTTGATGCTTCAGTTTTAGAAAAAAATTGTGACGATAGTTTCAATAATAAATCGTTGGCAGGTCTTTTGAGAAACAGTATTGAGATGCCAGCGACAAAAAATGAAAGCATACTTGAAGCCAATAAAACATCACACTTAATGTTCTTTGTTTTGTATACAAGTCATTGAGACTTTTCGTTAGCAAGTCAATTGCTTTAATAGATTTTAATACAGCGCACAATTGGAGCGGGAATGTGGAAGGTTAAACAGCAGTTGGGGAAACGAAACCTGACCTGTAAAGCCCAAGACAGTAACTACTTATCAATACAATACAATGCTTTGTTATAAGTGATGGTTACCACTTAGCATCAGATGGCCCATATGCTTGTTTCATCAGCAAGTAGTATAAAAAACCTCAGTATAGTTAAACTTCGGTAGACTAGCATGTAAAATCCCAAATCCAACCGAAACACCAAATATTAATTTTGCAAGTGAGCGGTTCGAGGCAAATGTTTCCTCATTTCCAGGATTTCTCTCCCCAAGGAGCTCTAATGGTATGTATAGAATGGAATGCTAGTTTCCCAACAACATAGGTAGCCCTATGTTTTGGTCAAGCCCTGCTACAAGCTACTAGAAAACTACAACAATTTTGAATACAAACTAAAGGATGAAGGTGCTATTACAAAAAACTTACTATACACTAGCTAGACGAATACTCTAATGACAAAATAATAAAAATAGAAAGATTTAATTTACAATGACTAGGTAGGTAAAGAATGTTAACGATGCATGTCTTTAATTAATAAAATTGCATGATCTTTAATATCGGTCCGCTTCTCTATTGCATTGCAACACTCTTACTGGGTACATTATGTATTGAATCACAAAATACTTACCGCCGGTTTCTGAAAGCTCGATCAAAACTAATAATAATAAATGTCAAGTCATTCGCCATTTCAGCTATCACATGGAATTAGATAGAGATAGCAAGTGACTTGACATGCGATTAGTTTTGATCGGGCTTTCAGAAACCGGCGGTATGTCATAATTCCTGACAATGTTAAATCTATATACATAAATATACTGAATACTGATAAAATAGGACAAGCCCTGTGACAAAATAAATGGCAGTGCATTCAACCCAACCCATTTTTTATTTAGGTTTGGTTGCACAGAACTAACTTTGGTTCATTTACCTACTATTTCTATAAATCTTGTCTTGGCAGATTCGGTCGGAAGCCCACGTTGATATTCAGCGTGGTGGCGAGCTGCATCGGACATTTCAAGACCCTGGCAACTTCCTACACCATGTATGTGAGCTTGGAGTTCCTTGAAGCCGCAGCATCGGGTGGAACCTACACAGCTGCTATGGTCTTAAGTTAGTTCAACGTTGCTAAGGGGCGCTTACACAACGGTCACTAATCATGTTTAGCGAGCCTCTAATCGCATTTAGAAAGCTTATCACGATCAACGTGTTGCACAAGTTTGGTAAACATGTTTAACTAAATACAATTAAATCAGTTCGTTGTGCAAGTGGCCCTAAGTTTGTAAAACAAATACACGGCAGACCTTCGAAGCCTTGAAGTTTCAGTGTTTTATAAAACCATACAGATTCATTTTCTGTTATTGGGCATCAAGCTGTGGTGATATTTCTAACTTAGCCATGTTTAAATTTTTTTCCACAAGGTACCTACCTACTCAGCTATGTTTAAAAAATATAATTATCATATTTTTTACCCACTGTGGGTTTCGCAATGCTTCTGACTGTTATTACTGGTGCCAAATTAGGATGCCCAGTTTAGCTGATATTATGATAAATAAACTAATGGCCGGTTTCTGAAAGCCGGTCAAAACTAATCGCATTTGACATGCGATTAGTTTTGATCAGCTTGCTATCTCTAACTAATTTTATGTACTTAAAAGCTGATATGGCGAGTGATCGAGCTTTCTCGTCTCAGCAAAACGCGTATTGCATTTGTTCTAAAAATTATAAAAGATGTGAATTCCTTTTCAGTGCTGGAAATCTGCGGTATGAAAAATAGGATCATGTCCGGAGTGGTATTCGCATACTCCATCTACCTCGGTGAATGCCTCTTTGCCTGCATCGCCATGTTCGTGCCATACTGGAAAACTCTGATCCACATCATAAACGGTCCATCCATCTTCTTCATCACCTACATCTTCTTTCTCCGAGAGAGTCCAAGATGGGAGATCTTGAACGGGAAAATTGAGGAAGCGAAAAAGACCTTACTCATCATGACTGACACTAATAAGACCAAAATCAATCGACAAGAACTAGCAGAGATTGATGAAGCGCAGTTGAAGGACAAATTCAACTTAGGAATGTATGAAAAGAAAGAAGGGTTGAAGGACGTGGTCACATCGAAAGTGATAATGAAGAGGTTACTAGTAGCTGCGACGTGTAGATTCACTTCTAGCTTCGTGTACTACGGCCTGATGATTAACTCGGTATACCTCCCTGGGAACAAGTACACTAACTTCCTGCTCTCCACGGTTATGTCGTTTCCAGGAGAGCTGGTTTCCTTGTATCTGATGAACAAGATCGGACGGAAGCTGCCTTTGATGATTGGCTATCTAATTTGTGGTGTGCTGTGCGTCGCGTCAGGATTCGTTCCGGATAGTAAGTTTTTAGT
The DNA here is from genome assembly GCA_932294275.1 of Chloroclysta siterata. Lineage (NCBI taxonomy): Eukaryota > Metazoa > Arthropoda > Insecta > Lepidoptera > Geometridae > Chloroclysta > Chloroclysta siterata. The sequence goes on from OW028588.1 coordinate 28,999,435, forward strand.
CATTCAATTTGGTCTCTGCGTCTTTGTATAATTAAAACCTGAATCTGGAGCTACCGAAAGAAAATATACGGACATGCATACTTGTCACATATAATCAAATTCCCCAGGAGAAATGGTTATGTGTAAACATAACTTATTAAGCCTCATGGGTATTACAAAGTTAACTTCGATTTCAGCTTATACCTGGGCCAAGATCTTCTTTTTCCTCATTGGAAAGATGATAATATCAGTGTGCTTCACGGGGGCTCTCACATACACCATGGAGCTGTTCCCAACTAGTACCAGGGGGTCGCTTCTTGGGATGGGGGCCTTCGCTTCCAGGTTGGGCGGCATGCTGGCTCCCATTACGCCTATACTGGTAAGAGGGTACTTTCGTTAAGTGATAGGGAGGTATAGTATTCTGAAAACTTAAGTGTGCAGAGTTCTGGGTCAAAAGCTGTCACTCTGAGCAAGTCATCGAATTTGATAGGAGATATTGTACAATAAAGCGTCATACAGTCCTTGGCCATAAAGCCTTGACATCATAAAATTGTAGAGGTTTGTAATACTTCGATGGCATCGCTTAATTTATTTTGGACCCAAATATACACCATATTTAAGAAGTACATACATAGAATAGAATAAAATGAGAAGTAATAATAGTATCGACAAATAAAGCACTCATAAATATGCTGATTCCAGAACCCAATCTCCGAAGCTCTTCCTCCAATCCTCTTCGGATGCTCCGCAGTCCTGGCCGGTGTACTTCTTACCCTCACTCCCGAGACGAAGGAACTGCCTCTCATGGACACCATACAGCAGGTGGAGGAGAGTGACAAGAGATCCAAGGAACTGAAGGCAGGGAAGTTCGCGAAGGGAACTTCTAATCAAGCGTTTGAGGAGCACGTAACACATGTGTGAGCGTCATTTTGAGAACAACTGATTTAATCGATTTTTATACATGAAAACACAGAAAATTGAGACATGAAGACGACTTTTTTATATTACTAGCTGATTGGAACAAGCAGATGGCCCACCTTATGTTAAATGACATCATCTATAACAAAGCATCGCCTCGCAAGTCACGCACGATATGAACGTGCGCTACAATGCAATGCCCTGCATCCATCAACTTGAGGCATATTTTAAGCCTGCCTTTTTTTGTAACTTGATATATTCATTGTTACCACTGAGATTATAGTTACTGTTGAGGTACTTTGGTAGGTGGATAGACAATTAAAAAACTCGTATTATGTTGACTTTTATAATAATAAAATAACTTTTATCTTAGCCTAAAACACGAATACACGATTATGTGACTCAATAAAATAATAATTAAGGCACGAACACTTGTAACATTTAAGGAGAACCAAACACATTCGTTGATGGTTTTAGCTTAATATTTGAGAAGATCAACAAAAGCCATAGTGACAGATGAAGCAAGTGCAAAGATCTCTACTTTTACTTAAATGTGCTGTCAAAACTATATGTACCTACCTATACAGTAACCTTAGCACGTTAGCACGCAATGCAAGTAAAAATACACATTTTTATAGAGTTTTTAAAAGACAATGAAATATCTTTTTAAAATGCCATAGACACTAAACTTCTAGAAGAACTTGACACAAAACACGCGCTTTTGATTGCAATGGATGCTAAAACTCCAATTAACACAGGTGAATGAGACTTATTGGGGATAGGCAGCGGCATTGTATTCCTTGACCTTGGGAAGGGCGAGCACAGTGTCATTGACCTTCTTCAACTGAGGGTACTTGGTGTCAAGGTCGGGCATCTGAAGCATGGTCTTCAAGTAGTCGTAGAGACCGCAGAGAATGAAATCTGCCCAGGTTAGCTGGAATAGAAATGTATCTATTAGTTTACCATCCATTTGTTTGACAGCCTTCACAGCTCAGTTGGTAGTAGCTCAGCCTTCTGTGCCGGAGGCCGTGGGTTCGATCCCCACCGAGAACAAACATTTGTGTGGCGAACATAGATGTTTGTTCTCTGTCTGGGTGTTATATATAATATTCTAAGTGTGTATTTACAAAAAAAAAGTATATATGTATTATATCAGCTATCTGGTTCCCATATTACAAGCTTTGGCTTAGATTGAGGCTAGATGTAGTGCTGTGTGGAAAGTCCACTAATATTTAAGTATTTATTTATTATTTATTTGTACGCTGATAGACTAGATGTCGTTGGCTTTAAGGAAAAAAAAACATCGACCCCTTGGTTTTTTATATCCAATAGGCCCGCGGCTCATTCCCGGTAGGGCATGCTCCCGGTACTGATCAGTATCGAAATTCCCGGTAATTACGATACTGAGCAGTACCGGTACTCCATGAAGCAAGTACCGGTAAAACTTACCGGTACTGAGAAAAGTACCGATACTGCATGCCCTAATTCCCAGGCAAGGTAGATCCCTACCTACTTGACACAGTAAAAATCATCTTTACATACTACTGGGTTCCTGAGATCTAGATTAAAACATATGCAAAACAAAGTTTTTCATTCACGAGCGTGAATAAAAACGGGCGTGAATAATACGGCCAGCAAGCCGGATAGGAGCGCTTGTCGCATCTACATTGGAAAAACGAAATCCTTAAGGAATACGAAATCAGAAATTCTAAAAAACAAGTTGGAACAGACGTACTAGGGAATGCAGTATCGGTACTTTTCTCAGAACCGGTAATTTTCGGCCGATACTGGCTCAGAACCGGTAATTCCCGGTGCTTTCGATACTTTCGATACTGTCCTAATTATCTTATGTTAACTAACTGTAGTCGTAAAATGAAACAAATCTGTAGTAGGTACATAAAATAACTTAAGATAATCATCAAATGAATCAATCATAACTTTCGAACCGTTGATCCGATCTGCATGAAATTTGATAAGTCGATAGCTTGTGCTTGAGAAATTTACTGGTAAGTATATGAGTAAAATCGGATGAAGGGTTATTAAGATATGGAGGTTTTTAAGGGGACAAAAATAAAATAAGTTTCATAAAAATATCAAGTTACATGTCATATGAAAGGGCTTTGTTTGGACATTCCAAAACAATTTTTAATTTTTTTCTGGAACGTTCGGTTTTTGAGATACAATAAAAAAGTTAAATTAAGATAACCAGCGATCCAAGAGCTCCCATCTCTAAGAGTTTCGTTGGCATCAAGGTTTTTCTACTGGTCAGCCAGTTACTTTGCTTTTTCTTATTTTTTTTTCTTGAAATATATCAAGGAGGTACTCAGTTCTCATAAAATGGTGACAACGACCAGGTCTGATGATGGAGCCAAGGTCTGTTCAACGGTACTCTTCAATAAATAGGCCAATAGAGTTGAAACTTGGTTACCGTACCAAGTTAGTAGGCGGTAGTCAGAAAAAAGTCCAAGCATAATGTTTGGACTTGCCTCTGACTACCACCTACTCAAAGTTTAGGTGCGTTCGTCGGGTCGCATCACGAGATCTCAGTTCGGGGCGAACTATAGTATATATTTTTTATACTACCCCCATTTTTATTAATATGTTTCTCAGACTTCTTAGTACCAAGTCAACTGCAGATTCGTTGAGGACTTCTATGATAATCAGAGGTACGTCCAAACATTATCTTAATGACGAAATGATAATATAAGAAGTTACCTTTCCAAGGGCAAGATGGCCGTTGTTCTTAGCGATGATCTCGTTGAGTTTCTCCAGCATGGCGGGATATTTGTTGACGGAGAAGTCAGCGTGCTTCTTGGCTTTCAGTGCCTCGTCCTTCTCGTAGTGGACTGAGCCAGACGCTGGAAAGGGAAATTATAATAATTCATTTATTCATTCAGACAACAATATGGACCACAGTGTTAGTAACAGAAAAAGTTTATACATAGTTTATTAACTTATAACTATACCTTTAACTTATAACTAATATAATTTGGTCCTCTGAATGATTTCACATACAAGAGGGCAATTAGTTTTGTAATCGCATTTAGGATACCGTTGCTACTCCCGCGCAATCTGTTTAGCAGAGACGCTGTTTTTTCATCATCATCAATTAGGTTGTAAACTCATATTTGTAAACTTACCTACTCGAAAAAGATCTCAAGCACACTTATATGATAATTGATAACATTAATAATCAGCACATTATAATATTTAATTACGCGAGGCGTAGATTTATATCGAAAATTTGCGTAATGTGACGCAATATACGCTTAACACTAAACAGCTATCTCTTCCAATAAATTTTAAAAACTGAGCTATGAGTCACAACCCTTTTTTTATAAAAAAAAATGTCCGCCTATAAACTCACCTGCACGGATGTCGTTCACGAACTCCGCGATCTGATCGATCTCCAGGTCCTCCAGGATGTTAGCGCCGGCCACGCCGTACTTGTGGCCGAGGTAGCGCGAGATGGCGAGGCTCTGCGCGTACTGCCGCCCCTCGAACTCGAGCACCGGCATCTGGCCGAACACCGTCTCTGTGGAGTGGAAACGGTGCTTTTACCCTGAGTGGAAACGGTGAACGAAAACATATGATTCCATACCTGTATCCTAAAAATATTCTATACTAAGTTGCAATACATCACCGGTCAGCGATTCTGCAAGTGCGACATATGAAACCGTTTCGCAGGTAAATGACCGCCCGGCCCCGGTGACATCGGGACCACGGACGTCATCACCTCAACCTGCGGCGATTGTGCCTTCTCCTGCTTCACGTGCTCGACGGCAGAAGAAAAGTTACGCACAAATGACCCGCCAGCCTCAGCCGCCACGCCCGGTGCCCAGCGCCGAGAAGCAGCAGCCGAGTTTGGCGAAACAGAAGAAACCCATTGTTCAAGCGAAGAGGGTCGATGAGGACGGCTTCACCCTGGTGGAGAAAAAGCGTCGACCGAAACCCTCACGCAATAAACGTGGGACTGCTCCCCCATCTTTGCTGTCTCTGCAGGTTGTAGAACCGATCATCGGGATCTACATCTCCCGATTGGACCCGAATACTACTGGAGAGAGTGTTCTTAAGTATGTGAAGGAAAGGAGTCGGTGTCTGATCAATCTGGCACCCGAAGTCCTTGGACTTGGCCTGCAGCGCCTGGAGTCGAATAGGGCGACTAACTTTAAGTCGTACGTGCTCCGGGTTCCTGCCAAGTACAAGGACGTGTTCCTTGCGCCCGACTTCTGGTCAGCTGGAGTTGTTTACCGTCGCTACAGGGAGGCGCAAACGATCAAGAAAAGTCCCTGAGTCCTGTTAGTTTGTTTAAGTTATATTATATGTATGTTAGTCCGTAAGGTATTTATTGATATGGGTCACGGCATTATATTTTATATAATGTCAGGTTGCCTGAAATAAATGTATTATTATTATTATTATTAAGTTACCACTTAGTATAGAATATTTTTAGGACTAAGAGATCTGAGGAACAGTGAATAAAGTACAATATCCTCCTCCTTGAATATGGGTGTGATTAGAAATAGTGCAAAGTATTTTGTGATGTGTTCAGCTGGACTCACCGATTAAAATGGATATGTTAAACCAACACGGTGAACGTACAATATCCTTCTTCTACTAATATAGATGTGGCTCAAAATAGTGCATAATAGGTATTTCGTGGATGTGTTATCTTTAGATAAGATAAATATATTTATTGTTTATGGAAAACTAGGTACAAATTTGGTGTTAGGGGTTATACATTTTTGTTTTGCTAGTCCAGCCTGACGCCATACAAACATTCAGTAAAAAAACATAAAAATGAACATTACCTACAATATTTGATCGAGTGAGCGAAGCGAACGAAGATCTTAGTTTCAACTAGGGCGATTTTGGATTTATGTATGTATGTATGTATGTATGTATGTCTGGCCATAACTTTCGAACCGTTGATACGATCTGCATGAAATTTGGTATGTCGATAGATTGTACTTGAGAAATTTAGTGGTAAGTAAAAGATACACGCCATTTCGAGTTCGTCACAAAACTATCTTTTATTTAAGTACCCACAAAATACAATAATGAATAAATCAATAATCAGCTGTCAAATACATAACATACCTTCCTTTCATAAATTGGTATAAACTAAACAAGAATATAAAACGAAATCTAAATTGGTAAATTACTTGAACATTAATTTTGTAATCAGAAAAACAATAGATATCAATAATCAATCAGAACTATTGGGTAACCCTATTATGTCTGGCCACATCTCTGGTGGTGGTATTTCTACTGGTGGCTCACTAGATGTTTGGGAGTCGGAATCTACCCCAGGTCTGGTATCTGTTAGTCTGGTCTCAGCATGTGCTGTTCTAGCTAGTATCTGATCAGCATGCCGCCTGTGTAGCTCACCATCTTCCGTTCTCACCCTGTATGAGCTAGGTCCTTCCACAATCTCTACAGTGGCCCTCCGCCACTTTTCTCCTGGCCCATACATATGTATCAGAACGGGTTCTTCCACCTGAAAAGTCCTGGCAAGCGGGCGCTGCGCCGCTGCCTCCAGCTGTTGATCGCCGCGGCTCTGTGCGGAGTCAGGGTGGAGGGAAGACATAGCTGTTCTGTACCTTCGGCCGTTGAGCATCTCCGCTGGAGTTTTGTTAGTAGCGCTATTAGGTACCGTGCGCATATGATACAGTACCTTGCTCAACGTTTCACTCCAAGGCAAATTTAAACTTATCATTTTCTTAATTTTATTTTTAAATGTCTGTATGGCTCTTTCTATCTGACCATTAGTAGCTGGGTGATATGGTGGTGAGAGCAGATGTTTAATCGCGTTTTTCTTCAAAAAACTGTTAAATTCTTCGGATGTGAATGCTCTACCATTGTCTGAGACTACTACCTCAGGCAAACCCTGAGAAGCAAAAATTCTTCGCATCACAGTTATAACAGCTCCACTGCTCATAGTATTAACAATTTCTGCTTCCATCCATTTACTATGGCTGTCAATCAGCACAAAGAAAGTTTTTCCAAGAAACGGTCCGGCAAAGTCTATGTGCACCCGTTTCCAGGGCTGTTCTGACATAACCCAAGTCTGTGGGTTTCTCGGGGGACAGTTTCTAACTAGTTGACATTGTTCACAGCTGGCCACTATTTGTTCAATTTGATTGTCCATCTGGACCCACCACACATAGCCTCTTGCATATGCCTTTGTTTGGACTATACCCGCATGAGGGGCATGTAAAATCTTTAACACCTGTTCCTGTAGCTTCGCAGGTACTATGACTCTGTTGCTCCATAATAAACAATCTTTAGTATGAGAAAGAGCCTCCCTTCTGGTCCAAAATGGCTGCAAAGCCGGGTCCAAGTTCTTATTTGGCCAACCGTGCAAAACATGAAACAAAACTTTCTGCAGTAGGGTATCCTTCTTTGTTTCTACTGCAATCGTCTCTGCGCTTAGATTCCAGCCACTTGGTTGTTCTTCTAACAACAAAACTTCCTTAAGCCCCTCTTCCGCTACTGTTCCAGTAGATGGTGCAGTCCACCTACTCAGCGCATCTGCATTGCCGATGGATTTTCCAGGTCTATGCTTGATTGTGTACTCATAACACGCTAGCTTTAAAGACCAACGCAGCATCCTAGGTGAGATCTGATCGGGTATGGGTTTGGCTGGATTAAATAAACCAACAAGTGGTTTATGGTCTGTCACAATACAAAATTGTCGACCGCAGAGAAATTCATGAAACTTCAACAACCCAAACATTATGGCCAAAGCTTCCTTGTCGATCTGACCATATCGCCTCTCATGTGTCTGTAGGGTACGCGATGCCATCATGATCGGTCTCTCCGATCCATCATCCATGACATGTGCTATGATCGCGCCCACTCCGTATTCTGAGGAGTCACATATGAGTAGTAACTCTCTGTTTATTTCATAACCGACCAACGTCAGGTCTGATGATAGTAAAAGCTTAGCTTTTTCGAATGCTGTTTGTTCGCATTCACTCCACTTCCAAGGTGTCTTTGACTCCAGCAATCTGTACAACGGCTCAAGCAAGGTAGCTCTATCAGGTAAAAACTTTTGATAAAAGTTGTACAATCCAAGGAAAGCCCTCAATGTTTCCTTATTTGTCGGTGCCGGTTTTTCCCGAATTTCTTTGACTTTTGCTGGTGTTGGATGAAGTCCTTCGCCGTCAATCATGTGTCCTAAAAACGTAATGCTACTGGCAGCAAAAACACACTTTTTGCTATTAAGTCGAAAACCCAGTTCATTTAGCTTTTGCATCACGCGACGAAGCCTCTGATTATGCTGTTCCAACGTCGCGCCCGTTACAGCTACATCATCCAGTAGACACGCTACGCCGTCCATGTCCGCTAGCGCGGAAGACATCACTCGTTGAAAAATACATGGAGCCGCACTTACACCAAATGCCAGCCGATTCATTTTCATCAGGCCAATCGGTGTATTTAAGGTTAACATCTTGGCTGTCTCCTCATCTACCTTCATTTGTGTGTAAGCTTGCTTCAAATCCAGTTTACTGAAAACTTTGCCTCCACTCAATTTAACAAAAGCTTCCACTGACGTTGGAAGTGGGTATCTGTCTACTTGAATCGATGCGTTTACTGTAGATCGATAATCCCCGCAGATACGCAGAGATCCATCATCTTTCTTCACGATTCTTAACGGTGTCGCCCACTCTGAATATCTAACCGGAGTCAGTACCCCTTCCTCTACCAATCGGTTCAGTTCCTCCTCTACTTGCTGTTTCAGCGGGAAAGGCACTCCACGAGCTTTTAAAAACCGTGGTCTCGCATCAGAGCGCAGCTGAAGTGATACTGCGGGACCATTATATGCGCCTAATTGCTCTTTAAATAAATCCGGAAACTCATTCATGAAAGGCACCAAATCTTCTTCAGCCCAGTATAAGCCTGCCACTTGAAGGCCTAATGGATGGAACCAATTTCGTCCTAACAAGCTAGGTCCGTCTCCAGACACAACCACTAGTTCGCATTGCGACTCTTGTTCGCCTAAGACTACTCGTACATTCGCCACTCCTAGTACTTTTAGGGAGTCCCGCGTCCAAGTCACTAATTTCACTGTGGTATTCTGAAGTGATGGAGGTGAAGACCACAACTTCTTGAAAGTTCTCTCTGATATTATGCTGCGTGATGCCCCGGAGTCTACTTCCATCTTTACATTCGCACCGTCGATGACCACATTCACCATTATCGGAGGTCTGTAACTATCCGAACAGGTGTAGATTCCCATCATGTTTTCACACCCTGAAGAAGGCTCCTCATCATTGTCTTCCACCAGGTGTACTTTTCCTTTCTTGTCACATGCTTTTGCAATGTGACCATATTTTTGACATTTGAAGCACTTCGCCTTAACAAATGTACAGCGGTCGCCTGCTTTATGTATCCGTGTACAATGTTTGCACTCATTGGACTTTATTCTGCCAATATCCATGGACTCGCCAGCCGCCGCCGCTGCTGTAGTACTAGGCGAAGTCTGCGTTTCTTCTTTCTTGACGCCGGGGTACATGTCCACAAAGGTTGCTTGGTGATTGAGGCACATTTGCACAGCTGTTTCGTATGTCAGCTTTTTCGTTTTCAACAACTCCCGGCGTAAACGTTCATCACGCACTCCTAGCACGAGTCTGTCCCGTAATTGACGCTTTATGTCCGTAAATTTGCACTTCGCACATAATGCACTTATTGCAGATGCAAACTCTTGCACGCTTTCATCCTTCAATTGTGCACGTTTATGAAATTTACCCGCTTGCAAAATTTCGTTCACTTCTGGTTCATAGAACTTGTCCAACACTGCTATAATTTCGTCCAATTTCACTTGTGTAGGGCGTAACGGCACTAACAGGGACGCTATTAGAGCATACGTGTCCTTTCCACATTGCGACAAAAACAATGAGCGCGCTTTATCATCGTCTTGTGTCGCACCACGAACAAGTCCCGCGGTGTCGAGAGCACAAAGTAACTGTTCTTTGTAATCACACCACACATCAGTTTTAGCGTTAAACTTCTCAGGCAACACAATATTCGTAATATTGAATGCCATTTTAGCACAATTTCAATTTATTTTCCGAAGTCGCCACTAAAAGATACACGCCATTTCGAGTTCGTCACAAAACTATCTTTTATTTAAGTACCCACAAAATACAATAATGAATAAATCAATAATCAGCTGTCAAATACATAACAGTAAGTATATAGGATGTATAATAAAAAAGGATGGAGGGTTATTAACATATGGGAAATAAAAAAAGTTACATTAAAAAATCAAATTACATGTCATATGAAAGGGCTTTGTTTGGACATTCCAAAACCATTTTTACTTTTTTTCTGGGACGCTCGGTTTTTGAGATACAACAAAAAATTTAAATTAAGATAACCAGCGATCCAAGAGCTCCCATCTCTAGGAATTTCGTTGACATCAAGGTTTTTCTACTGGTCGCCCAGTTCCTTTGCTTTTTCTTATTTTTTTTTCTTGAAATGAATTAAGAAGGTACTCAGTTCTCATAAAATGGTGATAGCGACCTGGTCTGATGATAGACCCAAGGTCTGTTCAACGGAACTCTTCAATAAATAGGCTAATAGAGTTGAAACTTGGTTACCATACTAAGTTTTTAGGCGGTAGTCAGAAAAAAGTCCAAACATAATAATTGGACTTGCCTCTGACTACCACCTACTCAACGTTATGGTGCGTTCGTCGGGTCGCATGACGAGATCTCAGTTCGGGGCGAACTACTAGTTATATTAAAATTACAAAAGTAGGTACAATAATGAAATTCAAGTCAAAAATAAATCTTATAATGGAGGGAAAACTCAGTTAGTAAAATATAAAAATTAAATCAAATGTCCAATGTCAGAATAAATTAAAATGTAAAAGATTGTAATGTCATCGATAACTAAGTAGGTACTAGATAAAACAATAATAATAATGTCAAGTAGAAAATTTATCATTGTGTTCAGCTGGGCTCACCGATTAAAATGGATATGTTAAACCAACGGTGAACGTACAATATCCTTCTTCTTTTAATATGGGTGTGGCTCAAAAAAGTGCATAACATTTCGTCGACGGGTTCAGCGATTAAAATGGATATGATAAACCAAGCCCCTATCTACGTAAAACCGTGCCTACAATTTTAACTAAAAATTTATTAATGAAACTCTTATTGCATTAAACTATCCATCCATACTATACATCCATTACATAAATTTAATTTAATTTAAAATTACATGTCTAAATAAGAAAATTACGATGCTTAGATGTTTGTGGCTCACTCACGCCCTAACCACTGAACAAATTGGGAACAAAATTCAATACCTACCTGGCTAAAATGTATGAAACAGCTGTTTTTTTTCGCGTTCACAGTGTTGGTTCCTTAGCAAAAGTTATTTATATTGATGGGTACTTTAGCCCCCTGAAGTTTTCGGGAGTGGTATTTTAACACCCTGTACTATTGTACCGATTGGTAAAATACTAATTATAGACTAGGTACCATGCAAGCAGTCAACAATATCAATTGAGATATAGCCATTCACAAAAAAATCGCAGCGTAAAAATGACTTGCGAATTCATGAATACCTTTGTTAGGTTTTTCATTCAATTCAGATTGCGTGGGAACATTTTATAATAGCTACACAGTATAGTCGCAATAGATCTTTGTGGCTCTGAAATGGCCTGTAGCATCGTCAAGGTCTCTGTGAGTCAGAAGTTAAAGTTCAGAGTTTCATCTAGTCTAGTCCACCTTAAAAAAGTCAGTTTTTTGTTTTTGTATGTCACGTATAGGGTCACGAGGGTTACTCTAAAAAAAACATTGCATCTTAAGTCACGCTCGATAGGAACGTGCCCTAGGATGCACTGCCCTGCGTCCATCAACAAGAGGCATACAAATGTTAAGGCTCATGTGCCTGTATTGTCACCGGCAACCACACCCTTCAAACCGAAACACAGGAACGCTGCTTGGCGGCAGAATAAGACATGGTGGTAGTACTTCCCCGGAAGAGCCGCACACAAAGAGAACTACTCTTAAAGTGTGCTCTCTTACATCACGGTGAATAAAGTGGGTATTCCTCGTAGAGCACCGATTTTAGAGCACCGATCTTATTCCTTGTTGAGCACCTGCGGTGTAGTAGCTTCTTGTGTTGGGGTGTTATTTTTATTCTACTCAATACTGATTTCCTAGATAATTATTATCGAGTCTGTAACGTCATATAAGACAGAAAACACTTACTGAAAATAATGAGTACCCCGAACAATGAGTTATGTATATGTACTTACTAGGCTTGAAAGCTGGCCAATCCTCCGGGGATATGCGGTTGTCCTTCCAGTCCTCGCCTCCGTACGCCAGCAGGAGCCTGGGACCCTCGCCCAGAGCCTTGATGGGGAAGTAGCTGAAGGTATACTTGGCCATGATCCTGTAAAAATATATAGGGGTTTTTAATTACACACAAAATTCTATTAATAAATGCATGTTTTAAATATAAATTAGGTAAGTAATTCAATAGCAATAATGTAAATATATATTGTCATTATAACCTAAAACAATCGTAATAATTTAATTGAATACTTAAATAAAATCAAATAATTTGATTAATTTTATAAAATATGATGACAATAATGTCCTTAAGGCGAAGACAAGAGCTAATGTGACTCTCGCTCGCACGTTTCGACATATTGAAAGATATAAAAAATCACTAAACTCATTTTCGAAAAATCGCAATCAACCATTTTGCGTGCAATCACATTGCACACAGTTTAGTAAAAATTTCATTTTGATCGATACCTGTTTTCCTACTCAAAAATTTGCTTAACTAATTTTCGTCCGAAGCAAACTTTTAAGTAGGAAAACTTGTATCGATCAAAATGTTTTTTTTACTAAACTGTGTGCAATGTGATTGCACACAAAATGGTTGATTGCGATTTTTGGAAAATATTTTTAGTGATTTTATATCTTTCAATATGTCGAAACGTGCGAGCGAGAAGTTGTTTGATAGTTGTCAGCCCCTTAAACCTAAGCCAAATAAGGAAATTGCGCAACTGTTGCGCAACTGAAATTGTTAATCTACTTTTATCACTGATTGTACCACGTTTATTTTAATCTATTTGTCGCCTATATACTGCCCCCAGTAAGCGTAATCGAGTGCACTAGTGGTCTAGTGGTGGCAGCTCCGCCTTCCGATCCTAAGTTATTCTTAGTAGTAGTGGACCAATAAGTTATTCTATTCTAAAATGTATGTGCACAATTTCGGTACTCTCAAACAAGAAAAAATCGTGATAAAACCGGCATTTCGTAGAACCTATAAAGTTCTTAAACATGTGTAAAGTGCTTTGCACCTAAAAATCCTTTCACCACACTGTTTTGAAAGAACTAGTGACACGACAAGAAGAAGAAGCGTAGTTAGGTATGGCAGGTGTAAACTGTCAAAGTTAATTTTAAACTTGGGATTCGTTTTCTGACATTTTGGGAAGCAACATAGCTTTTTCATTTTAATTGTTTTTCTAGTCTTATTTTAAGTTGTGTTGTGTAATTTCGGTGGTATTATATCCAACATTACTCTAGGTCTTAGCACAAAGTTAGCATTTGGAATGAAAGTGTACGTGATATCCTGATTTGACAGAACAGTATATTTTGAATTTGGAATGAATGTGTATTGTGATATTATGATTTGACAGAAAATGTTTCGAATATTTTGAATAAAACCGCCACCATTTTCTTCAAAACAAATGTCGGCTGACTTGACTATGGACTGACTTGACTATAAAGTATTTAATACAAATCACTTGACACTGCACAGCGGCGATGGGCTTGCAACCTGTCACGTATGGAATACCAACTACTGCAAAATGTGGGTATGTGCCAAATTTAATGTTTGGACGTACCTCTGACTACCCCCCTTAGACATCCTCAAAGAATCTGGAGTTAGTAGGTACTTGGTACTAAGAGATCTGAGGGGATATCTACCGAGCCTGGGACATAAAGTCGTGAAGCTGTTTCAGTTTTTTTTTCACTTGACACTGGCAAGATTGTCTGTCAAACGACGGGTAAGTGCCATAGGGCCGGTTTCACCATGCTCTGTTAGTTACTAATCAAGGATTAAGGGGCTGACAACTATTAAACAACTTCTCGCTCGCACGTTTTGACATGTTGAAAGATATAAAATCACTAAACTCATTTTCGAAAAATCGCAATCAACCATCTTGTGTGCAATCACATTGCACACAGTTTAGTAAAAATTTCATTTTGATCGATACAAGTTTTCCTACTTAAAAGTTTGCTTATGTACGAAAACTAGTAAAGCAAACTTTTGAGTAGGATAAATGTATCGATCAAAATGAAATTTTTATTGAAATTGTGATTGCACAAAAGATGGTTGATTGCGATTTTTCGAAAATGAGTTTAGTGATTTTATATATTTTAACATGTCGAAACGTGCGAGCGAGAGTCACATTAGCTCTTGTCTTCGCCTCAACAGGCCGTTAAATCTAACCTTAGCTGTCAAACACGTACATTTTGACATATTTAACGGCCCTTTGTTAATCTAACAGAGCATGGTGAAACCGGCCCTTAACCCTTTACCGCATGGATTTTTATTTTTTTTTGGAAAAAATATATGTCAGTATAGGGCATTTATAGGTCCCCAAAAAAATATTTAAAAAAATTTAGAAGACCATGTAAAAAAGATACAAAGGTAAAAGTAATTGTTCCAAATATGGAACGCCATGCGTTCTAGTTCTAAAACTCAGACGTTCCAAATTTGGTACAACATGCGGTGTGATCGAATTATGTATAACATTGAAAAACAGGAATTAAAAGAAACAACGTGAAACTATGATGCTATTTAATTAAAGAAATTATGTGTGAAAGTTTTTAAAACAATTGCGATCTTTGTTGAAACAAAGATAACAACCACACTTTTCGCACATAAAAGTATAAAAGATCTTACGCTGCATAATGTTCCCGATTCGGAAATTGTAAATGATTGATTGGAGCGCATATTGTTCCATATTTAGTGATAAAGTATTGTGGTCTAACACTGCATAATGTTCCGGATTTGGAAATTGTAAATGATTGATTGGAGCGCATATTGTTCCAGATTTAGTGATAAAGTATTGTGGTCTAACACTGCATAATGTTCCGGATTTGGAACTTACAAACTATTGACTGGAGTGCATAAAGTTCCATATTTGGTACTTCAAAAAACATAACAACTGCATGGTGTTCCAAATTCGGAACATTAAAAAAAATGATAATATTCACTACTTATTATGGTTTGAACTTACTTCTTTTGCCGTAAAAAGCCTGTGGGTCCATTGTTGTATCAGGTGAATCACTATTTTTCTTCAGATATTAACAAAAAACCAATAAAAAATCGTATTGAAAACCAGCGAATTGACAATCTGTCAAATTTTGGAAACCAACTGACGAAATAGTCGATTTTAGTTCCTAGGCACCTCTGTAGAGGCGCCACTGGCGCATATTAGGTGAGTTACACTCCCTACATACGAATTAGTTCCAAGAAAAGATCATAGATGTCACAGGAATAAATATATTATACCAAAAGCTGAATGTTCCAAATTTGTGACAATATGCGGTAAAGGGTTAAACGGAGAGAAAAAGAAGAAGAACTTTAAACTTGCCTGTATGCGTCACCTTCCGTCAAATTTTAAAATATGTTTCTTATCAGGACGTCAGGCCACCACGGAGATCCGAAAGCAAATGATTGTATTACGAAATAACAATCGCTTTATAGAAAATTACCACAACCTCTTAGTATTTCACAATCTAGGTACTCTGATGATAAACCCCATTGAGGTTGGTAGGTAGTAGGTGTAGGTACAGTTATATCTTAAGTCGCCCAATGTTCATATCGCCAGATAAAATTAACAAGTGTTGTCATAGGCAAAGGCGGATCCAGGACCGGGGGCTGGGGCCTTTTTTATTTGTTTTATACCTACTTCATTGCAGCAGGCTGATCACGAATCAATGGAAAAAAATCAATACCTATTGTATAAATCAGTACTTTGTACGAAATAGGAAAAAAATATATTGAACGAAAATAATATTTAAAATCTACTTATTAGTCTCTTATAATCTCTTTCAATGGGGCCCGCCATGACTTAAGACTTAATACCAATAAGGCATTTTTTATGAGATGGGCGTGCAGCCGGCATTTCTCTTAAGATGAGCCTTTTTAGACGAATCCAATAAAATTGTGGTCAAAGGTTTTTGACTTAAGACTACAAGCACATGGGTAAAGGTTTTCGACGAAGACTAGGACATGGGTGTAGCATCGAAGAGCCAGAGCGTTTGCCCCCATGCCTGTAGTAATGAAGTCAAAAGAATTAACTTATGCCCTTCGTATGATCGTTTGCCAGCTTACATTTTCTAATTTGTGGTGTAAAGAAAAAAAGAGATCCCATGTCTAATAATAATAACTCATATTTTTAATTAAATTAATCATTACTGTATCTTTTTTTGGATCCTGATGTTGGGAGGCGTGTACCCCCGCCCCCCAATATTGTAATCCTGGATTCGCCCTTAAGGCGAAGACAAGAGCTAATGTGACTCTCGCTCGCACGTTTCGACATGTTGAAAGATATAAAATCACTAAATTCATATTCGAAAAATCGCAATCAACCATTTTGTGTGCAATCACATTGCACACATTTTAGTAAATATTTCATTTTGATCGATACAAGTTTTCCTACTCAAAAGTTTGTTTATGTACGAAAACTAGTAAAGCAAAATGAAATTTTTACTAAACTGTGTGCAATGTGATTGCACACAAAATGGTTGATTGCGATTTTTCGAATATGAATTTAGTGATTTTATATCTTTCAACATGTCGAAACGTGCGAGCGAGAAGTTGTTTGATGGTTGTCAGCCCCTTAATAAAAAGCCCGAGTTAAATCATAGCGATTGCTAAACTACAATTCAAAACGGAATTTCCACTGAAAAATCATTATCTATTAGGTTCATACTTCTGCGCTGTAGGTTGTGGGTTCGATCTTCGATCCCCACCGAGAACAAACATGCATGTGATGAACTAACATGTTCGTTTTATGTTTGGACTAAACATTAAAGGATTAAAACATTGGAAAAGATTTGTCAGTCTTTCATTTTTAGGAGGACATTACCTGACTTACCTAGTATTACTACGAAATTTTGTGCAAAATTTCATCGATTTATTATACTGACTGTACCTTTCTTATCTTTCAGATACTTAAATAGAGAATCGTATGATTAAAACAAACAGCTCTTATTTTACAGGCCCACCCAATAACACTTATTATCAATGACTACCTTCTACAGATACATATAGGTACCTAGCGTACCTATGAAACGTAACGTGTGCTGTATTCCGAGTTTGATTGCCTCTACCTATTTCTGTTAAGCCTATGCGCTAACGGCCGGTTTCTGAGAGTTCGATCAAAACTAATCGGATGTCAAGTCACTCGACCATTTCAGCTATTACATCAAATTAGATAGAGATAGCAAGTGACGTGAGATCCTACACTGAAAAAAATGATTGCTTACTGTCACACAGTTAAGAGATTTTCATTAGGACTAACTACTTTAAACATTATCGACAAATGTTTCAATAACAGTTAAATACAAAACAGTAACTCTAACTGATTAAACAGTACAAATTCCTAAAAAAACTAAAAAAAAAAAAATTGTCACCATTACTGTAATGTCAGTAAGTTTTAATGGTTAGAACCGTATCACTAAATGAACGAACCAGTTGTTTTAACTGATAGCACAGTACAACTAACTGACCATGGTTTTCCAAATATGTCTGTATTGTAACAGTAACTTTTAATGTTTTGATCGTAATCACTAAATGAACAAAACAGTTAATTCAACGAATAGTACAGTTCAACTAACTGGCCATGGTTTTCCATAGATGTCTGTGTTGTAACAGTAAATTGTAATGTTTTGATCGTGATCACTTAATGAACAAAACAGTTAATTCAACGGAAAGCACAGTACAACTAACTGTCCATGGTTTTCCGTAAATGTCTGTGTTGTAGCAGAAAATTGTAATGGTTTGATCGTTATCGCCTAATGAACAAAACAGTTAATTCAACGGATAGCACAGTACAACTAACTGTCCATGGTTTTCCGTAAATGTCCGTGTTGTAGCAGAAAATTGTAATGGTTTGATCGTTATCACCTAATGAACAAAACAGTAAATTCAACGGATAGCACAGTACAACTAACTGTCCATGGTATTCCATAAATGTCTGTGTTGAAACAGTAAATTGTAATGGTTTGATCGTTATTACTAAAAGAACATAACAGTTAATTTAACGGATAGTATAATACAACTGACTGACTATGAGCTCTTTAAAATTATCTGTATTGTATCAGGAAATTGTAATGATTTGAACGTTATCACTAAATGAACAAAACAGTTACTTCAACTGATAGCACTGTACAACTAACTCACCATAGTTTTCCAATAAATTGTCCGTGCTGTATCAGTAAATTGTAATGATTTTAACGTTATCATTAAATGAACAAAACAGTTAATTTAAATGCTAGAACAGTACAACTGACTGAACATGACCTCTACAAAATGATCTGTATTGTATCAGTAAATTGTAATGATTTGAACGTTATCACTAAATGAACAAAACCGTTACTTTAAAAGATATCACATTAAGGCGAAGACAAGAGCTAATGTGACTCTCGCTCGCACGTTTCGACATGTTGAAAGATTTAAAATCACTAAACTCATTTTCGAAAAATCGCAATCAACCATCTTGTGTGCAATCACATTGCACACAGTTGAGTAAAAATTTGATTTTAATCGATACATGTTTTCCTACTCAAAAGTTTGCTTTACTAGTTTTCGTAAATAAGCAAACTTTTATGTAGGAAAACTTGTATCGATCAAAATGAAATTTTTACTCAACTATGTGCAATGTGATTGCACACAAATTGGTTGATTGCGATTTTTCGAAAATGAATTTAGTGATTTTATATCTTTCAACATGTAGAAACGTGCGAGCGAGAAGTTGTTTGATAGTTGTCAGCCCCTTAATTCTGACTGATCACTACCTCATAAAAAGATAGATATGTATTAAAGCAGTATATTTTAATTATTTGAGTGTACTTAACTGTTATTTAAACAGTTTCATTCATTAACTAATAACTTTCAAGCCATTATAAAATATATACCTACTTCAGGTGCTATAACTACTACCGTTCGAATATTAAAAAGCCGCTGGCGCTGAGTTAACCATTTTTGTGACTATGATGAAAACGTGAATTTTGTCTCGTTGGTTTGTGCCGTACTCTAACTAGGTATTTGTGTTAAATGGTACGATTATTAGTTGACCTACCCGGACGTGTTAATATTTGCACTATAATAAATAGCTTTACGTAGTGTAGTAGGTACTTACTTATTTCAACTACCTATGTGCCTATTTGTTGGTACCTATTTTGTTATAACCGAAATAAATATTCGATTGCCAATTTGTTTAAAAAACTACCTTTATGTAAATATATATACGTACTTATAGCCAACCTACCTACTACCTACTTATAGCCAACCTACCTACTACCTACTTATAGCCAACCTACTATCAGTAAGTACCTAATTCAAACAACCGTATGTTGGTAACCTACCTACCTAGTAACGTTACGTGAAGGTATACCTACCAGAAGTTAGTGCACTAGACAGAAATAACTACCTCTACTTAATCCATAATAGGTATAGGTATTATCCTTACATAATAGGTATAAAATAAAGCTTCGTTTCGCGGCTGTCTGTCTGTTTTTCATGCTCATTGGTGCCCTCCAAAAGCTCCTCATATTAGGTAGGTAAGTATATCTTATTAGGCTTATTATATTACACATAAGTATTTATTGACAATTGTTGACACGAAAAATTTTATTTTCTTTTGTTCGGAAGACTGGTAGGTACCTAACGTGCATTTTGACTATCGAAACATTAGTAGGTAGGTACCTATATTAAGATTACTAATAGGTACCTATATTCCGGATGGGCAAACTTGGCGGACGACGAGTTTGAGGGAAAAGAAGGAAACGAAGACGATGGAGGATGATCAAAATTCATTAAAATCGTACAAGGCCGCCGCCTTGCTAGATACCTAACAAGCTTTTGGATACATCGCCGACACGTTTGTCGAACACCTGTGATTTGTGCACAAAAACCGACACCGACGTCGATCACTGGCAAACACAAACAAAAACAGCCAAACACAAACAAAAACAAACAAACACCCATCCACATGTTCGTGTTTATTGTTTGGTAGGTACCTACCTACCTATTCGCTGTTTGCTGTTGTTTTCCAAGCATGTGGATCTTTTAACCTTCCCCTCTGTTACGAGTTGTATTTTGTGGAATAAACGATTACACTAACTGTTAATAATAATAATAACAATTTAAAATATTGTTTATCTCATTACACAATTGAAATCTAATGTTTCAAACAATAAACGCAAATGCTTGCTCGCTTATGTACGTAAGACCTGCGCTCCTCCGCCCCCCCCCCCCCCCCCGCGCTTACGCCGCGCCGCCGCTGGCCACTGCGTGCGACACGCTAGTTGTAGCCATGGGTAACTCACTCAAAAAACATGATCTGCAGCGCATCAGCTCATTTACAGTCTCGAGCCGGAGCCGAACCGCGGTTCAAACGGCTCAGAATTTCAGGACCAATTTATTTTCATGGTACCTTCAAATACTCCAAGCAAGCACCGATAAGACTTGGCAAAAGGACTAGACGCCAAAACAAAAAATACTACGATAAAAATAATTTTGTAGAAAAATAAACGAGTCTTGCGGAAAATAAACATTAAAAAATCCGTGAATTTGTATGTTAGCAATAACTAATAAATATTGCTAACAATGAACGACGGAATGAAAAAAAATTCAAGTAAAAGTTCTACTATTCAAAATGAACCATACTTGATTAAACGATAAAACGAAAAATATTTATGCAAATTATGACGAGCCTAGAACGCAAAATATCCTTAAATATGTATGCTAAAACGCGAGGGCACCCACGGGCTGTTGCTAAAACAACTCAAGTTAATAATTCAAATTCGTAACCCATACCATTTAAAAACATGCCGTTCTAAAAAGAACCATAATCCTTCAATTCATCCTAACTCCACTCACTCACCCGTGCAGATATTACTTCAAACGATTCAACGGTTCGAGTACGTAGTAAACCTCCCAATGAATAAAAATAAATATTCTACTCAAACGGTTCAGGGTTCTGTTTATCATAAAACCAATCTTTGAACCGTTTGAGTTGTGTATCACATTTTATGAGTAGACCTGAGAACCGCTCCACAGATGAGCGGCTCCAAAAATGCAGCATTGGAAATTAGATCATATTACAGCCTTCACAGCTCAGTTGGTGGTAGCTCTGCCTTCTGAGCCGTAGGCCGTGGGTTCGATCCCCACCGAGAGCAAACATTTGTGTGATGAACATAGATGTTTGTTCTCTGTCTGGGTGTTATAAAATATGATAAGTATGTATTTACAAAAAAAAAAGTATATAAGTAGTATATCAGCTATCTGGTTCACATAAAGTCAAAGTCAAAGTCAAAGTCAAAATGTATTTATTCAATAAAATCACAAGGATCACTTTGAAACGTCTTAAAGCTAGGTGACTCTAGGTGCCAGTTCCACGCGACCAAAGCCTAGAAGAACAGGCAACAAACTTACGGCTTGGTTCCTACCGTTCTTTTGTATGATCCTTTTACAATGTAATATAATATATTATTGAAGTTTAGTGAGGCGTAGGCATACAGAAAAAGGTAAACATAATCAAATTTATATCACAAGCTTTGGCTTAGTTTGGGGCGAGATAGTGCTGTGTGGAATGTCCACCAATATTTATTTATTATTTATTTATTATCTAGACAAAACAATTCAAATTCATTTAGCAAAATTTTTGATCTGGATATCTTTTTTCTAATGTAGACCCTATCAACCTAGGAATAAAATTTATATTAGGCTGGCTAGCTGTTGAGCCGCTCCAAAAGAAATAGAGCCGGTACTGACGGCTCACTACAGTATGAGCCGCTCCAGACGCGTACGTCCGACTCCTTCTACCCACGGCTAGCTAGTTGCCTTCTACCCTTCGCTATGTTCAGTTCAGTATAATTTCGGCAAGTTGTTAATTATTTCTTCAATCTTTTGTGGCGAACGATCCTATTAATGTATTCCGAAATCATCTATTATTGTATATTCCGAACGCATCTTATTCTGAGCGCATCTTGGCATTGTGATGGCTGCACTGTGTGTGGCCGCCAATGGTAGGACTTGCCGCGCGATTCGGCGACGCCCCTTCACAGGCAGCCAACATAACCCGGCTCTGTGAGCGCGTGGCCGAGAAACATTCGCTCTCTTCCCTCCTGACCTCGCGACAAGCCAGACATATTGTAAACGTATCCGTATCTGACTATCTGTCTGTGAACTCAATATTATAGAGGTTTTATAATTGTAATAATATCACAATTTAGGAAGAATCATATAAACCCTAAACTTTTTTTCAGTTGAGTTGTGTGTGACAGTGCAAAATTATGTGTATCAATCTTAGCGAAAGTGTATGAGTGACGATACCACAAAAACACTTCTTACAGACTGGGGATTCGAGAAGTACCTACGTGAATTATTTTGAAGGTAAGTCAATTCATAAGCATTAGAGATAGAGATTAGAGATTGAGCGTATAAGGCAAAAACAAGAGCTCATGTAGGTACCTACCTCTCGCCCGCACGTTTCGACATGTTGAAAGATATAAAATCACTAATCCCATTTTCGAAAAATCGCAATCAACCATTTTGTGTGCAACCACATGGCACCCGGTTTAAGACTTTTTGTATTGGACTTAGTCGTAAAATTTTCGGGGTTTTCTAACAACATACTTCTCTCTCATTACATCTCTTAATTCCAGCTCACTGCAGACTTCAATCATTGGTATCTTCAAAATGAACATTCATTGGATGATAAACTACCGCTACTAAAGAGCAAATTACTCCTCATCATCAACACGATCACCATTTGTGGAAGAATTGAAGCAATTTGCACAAGGTTAGTTTGTAATTTAATTTAGATTAATGTATTGTCACAAACAACACGACTTTTTTTCCATAGAACTAACCAGTTGTCAGTATAATTCGTGAGTAAAGAGTAGGTAGGTACCTATAAACGTACGACGATAAAAATCTTAGTCACTAATTTTCGTTTTTGTTGCTTTACAGATCAAATTCCCGAAACGAGCAACCTGGACTTATTGCTACTTCTGCCGCACATCATTGGCCCGGAAATTGAAACGAAAAAGAACATCAGTCGCAGAAGTGCGCCAAAGCTTTATTTCACACATCGAAGATGAAACAAAAATGTCCTGGAAGAGCGACCAACGTTTTTTATGTTTAGTTTTTTCATCTTAAATAAATTACTTCAATTAAATCTTTTTTAATTTATTTCAGGTCGCCTGCATACCTGCCTACCTATGCAGTACTGCGTAGGCAGTAGGTATCAGGGACGGTCCTTCACAACCTTTTACTGTGCTTTTACAGTACTCGCTACTGTAAGTGTACAGTTACAGGTATTGTGAAGGATAGTGCTTTTTAATGTGCATTCTCAGTAGCGGGTTACTGTTACTGATCAGTAAGTACAGTACCCGATATTGTGCGTACACGTTAAACAGTACTATCCTTCACATTACATGTAACTGTGCACTTACAGTACCCGCTACTGTTCTTGCGCATTAAAAAGTACTATTCTTGACATTACATGTAACTGTGCACTTACAGTACCCGCTACTGTTCTTGCACATTAAAAAGTACTATTCTTGACATTACATGTAACTGTGCACTTACAGTACCCGCTACTGTTCTTGCGCATTAAAAAGTACTATTCTTGACATTACATGTAACTGTGCACTTACAGTACCCGCTACTGTTCTTGCACATTAAAAAGTACTATTCTTGACATTACATGTAACTGTGCACTTACAGTACCCGCTACTGTTCTTGCACATTAAAAAGTACTATTCTTGACATTACATGTAACTGTGCACTTACAGTACCCGCTACTGTTCTTGCGCATTAAAAAGTACTATCCTTGACATTACCTGTAACTGCTCACTTCAGTACCCGCTACTGTGCATGCACATTAGTTTTTTTACTGTTTCAAACAGTACTAATATTTTACTGTTTTAAACAGTAACATTTTTTTACTGTTTAAAACAGTAACATTTTTTACTGTTTAAAACAGTAACTTTATTTTACTGTTTAAAACAGTAATTTTTTTTTACTGTTTAAAACAGTAAAAATTTTTGACTGTATAAAACAGTAACATTTTTTACACATTTTTGCTACTCAAAACATTTAAATTTACTGTCATAACGGTAAAATTTTGCCTCGAACTTTAACTGTTTTAGGAGCAGTAAATGTTACTGATTTGCTCGGCAGGCTCCCCTGGTACTGTTCAAAGCAGTACACATGAACGTTTTATCAGTTCTTTTTAATGATTTTTTTTTTCAGTGTATTAGTTTTGATCGGGCTTTCAGAAGTCCGATCCGGCCGTAAGTTCGATTCCCACGACACTGGAGCTTCATTATTATATTGTAACAAGGATCATACAAAAGAACGGTAGGAACGGAAGAATATATAGGTACCTACCTTTACCTACCTACTTTTATTTATTTATCATTTATTGCACAAAACACAAAGTTAAAGCACAAAAAGTACTTTTGTATGTACCTAACCTACTACCTATAAGTAATCAATGGTTTTGTGTGACCTTGATAAGATCGATCGTGTTCACCTTGACCCAGTGTCAACGTAGGAATCAGTCGAAGAATTAATATGATTTTTTTGGTTGGTTAAGGAAATATACATAAAAATAAAATGAAAGCGTATCCTGTAGCTGGGTGGGTGTTTCTCATGTTAACGTCAGAACCCCTGGACCAAGTGCGATAGGTATTTTATGTTTGGAAACTATCAAAAGATGAGCGGATTTGGTCAGACCATCTGAGTGGACGTTTTTCAATTAGCAAAGAATGGACACATTGATTGGTGCGGATTGTGCGGAATGCAGTCCAAGATACGGATTTGAAAGCATTTTCTGCCAACCCCCAACCCCACAAAAGCATCAAAGCCGTCACGCCTCGTTTCCAAACCGTTGTTGAACTAACTACGCTTAACTCAACGAAGACACACCACACCACTAACTAAATAGATGCACCTACCTACCTAACCTATAATGTGTTTATTACAAAACCGGCTTTCGACCGGCCGGCGCGCGTCGCGGCGTCAGTCGTCGCCGGTCGACCGACATCTTGCTTAGAAGGAATACCTACAAGATTTTCTAAACGAGAGATCTAAAATACTTAATACAAAATATTCATAGAAAAGCTTACTACGTACCTACTACAGCTGCTACGACGATGCTTGCACATGAAAGGCCAAGCTTTATTTTAAAACACGCTTCTAGGTAATTTACCTATACTCGCCTATAAATAAGTTTCTAGAAAAAATATCACTCACCTGACTCTTTTTATGTCGACGAGCAAAAGCAAACTGGATAGAAAAACACGAACGACGAACTAGGTAAATAAGGAAGTAGATACCTAAATGTAGTTTTAGTAGGTTTTGCAATATCAACCAACCAACTGGGTGTTACCAAGCAAGACGAATTTGACAGAAGGATAAAGGCCGATTCACACATAACCTCAACGTCATGATACAGCGCGCGTTAGCACAATCCTTCATTGATTACCAGTCTTTAACTACCGTTCACTATGGTTACTAGTATTCTCTTATCTGTGCTATGGTACAACTACATTTATAATTAATGCATAGCTCGTGGGTGGCTCCAGTCTACATACATTTGTGAGAAACACATTGTTTGTACCCGAATATTGTATACGAAAACATATTGTAAACGAATCTGTAGGTAGACACACTGCTCGCTTTTATGTCCTTGTGGTAAGCGTCATTTTTCTTTGGCTTTGTGTCGGTTGATCTGTTTCCATGTGCTGGACGAAGCAACCAGTCAAACCAGCTGGCTGGCTTGATTTTCATTTATCACAGAAAGAACTCGATATTCTTGATAAAAAGTCATCTGATTATACCTAAGCGGCCTAGTTGCGGAAACCAGTACCAACTATACTATGCTTGGATAAACATGCAACGCCAAATCAATCGCCCAAGCTGTGAGATCTTCGTTCGCTTAGCTCACTCTATCACTAATAGACGAATGACTTTCTGTGTAATCCGTCATGTATGTGTAAGTAGGTACTACTGCGGTGCTTTTTCGGATGTATGTGAACAGACCTTTAGAATTATTCAAGTGTTGCCACCGATTTAAGAATTCTACCATTTTACAACAGAAAAAAAGTTGCAGGCAACACTTTTCCAATTCTATTTTTATCCTCATGGTAAGCGCCTCGTTTTCGCGTCGACTATCAACATTAGAATTTTTATTACACAATTTAGAAACAGATGTTATTTATGTTATGTTAAGTGGCCACGCCAACCACTACTTTTGCAGACAACCATCAAACCATTTCTCGGTCGTACTTTTCAACATTTTTGAAGATATTTAAACTCACTTCTATTGTAGATAAATGCAGCTATGAATACCGAACTCCCAAGTTTCGGAAAACATTAAAAAGGTTCCGCAATAAACGATAAACGCGTTTCTGAGAACAACAATAACATTTATTTATTATCATATACTTACTAGAGAACATGTGTACCTACGCAGATTTCATTTCCTACCTTATAAAAGAAACTTCACAATTTTCAACAGTTATCAAACTATAAATAAGTAGGTAAAGTAACAAGATTATTTATTCTGTGATATGGCTCGATTTCCAAGGAAAGAAATTTCCATTATTTATAAAGTAAAAATAATATAAGGAGTGAGAAGTAGCACATTCAAAAAAAGGCATGAACTTTTGCGCCGTCATGAAATATTTAAAAAAAAAACATAAAACTCTTAGAAAGGAATTGCGGCCTCCAGCTGTTTGGGCGCGTCGACGTATTTCTTGACCTTAGGGATGGACAGCACGGATTGCTGGATCTTCTTGAAGACAGGGTATTGTACCTCCAAGTTGGGGGTTTGCATCATTGCCTTGAGGTAGTCGAACACTCCCGTGAATACGAAGTCTGCCCAGGTCAGCTGGAAACACATAAAAGTTTTTTTTTAACTTTACATAACTTATGAACTTTTTCGCTGATCAACAACACATCTTAATAAAACATCAAAAAAATACATCTCATGTCAAAACTTAAACTAACACTATGGGCCGGTTTCACCATGCTCTATTGAATAAAAAAAAAATATGTCAAAATGTACGCGTTTGACAGCTAAGGTTAGATTTAACGGTCTTTTAATCCTTGATTATTAACTAACAGAGTATGGTGAAACCGGCCCTAATTCTGCCAGCCTACATTAACTGACGACTTTTATGGCATTGCCTGTGGCACTGCTGGCTAACCAAGAATTAACTTTGACTTTAGTGGCGACGTATCTTATCCCTAATTAAATAAAACTAAGGTCGGATATCGGTACGATACGTCAAAAAAGACAAAATGTATTCGTGCCCTGGATGACTGAAATGCAAAAGGTGCAGTATCGATTCTTGCTGCAGGACAGATATTCATAAGATCTGTTAAGTATATAAGCTATGTATAGCGTGGTATAGCTGCCTGCACTTTTATGTTTTTTTTTTCATTGAGTTCAATTCTGCCGTCCTATAGCTAAAAGGCCGATAAACGCAAAATCTACTTTTTGAGTTAGGTACGCGGGACAAAAACAAAAGGCGGTAAAGTTTACAAAAAACCTACCTACCTACTTTAACAGGTTTCAGCCACTTAGCATTTTATCGAGGAATGCTTATTGTGAAGTAGTCGTCACGTTACCCCAAGCAGAGTTATATGATAAGTTATCATCAAATTGAATGACTTGCCAAAATGTATTCAAGGCCGTGTACCTACACTTCACAAAAAGCCACGTCAGGCTGGGGCCGTTCAACCTTGAATTTAAAATGCGTTTCGCAGTGCATGTCTAAATAAATTAATTTATCATATACAACTAACGACGCTGTAAAAGGGATTTTAAACCTTTTGAACATTGTCAAAAAATGCATAGGTAGGTACGTGCGTAAGTTTATTCATTTTTGTGAACAGATTCACGACTTTGATCCGCAGGCACGGTAGATATCCCCTCAGATCTCTTAGTACCAACTCGATTCTATATTCGATTTCTCCAAACAAGGTGTTAAAATACTAGTATCGACACAGATAAGAGGTATCGAGTCGTTTTTTTTTTTCGCGTTCACAGTTATGGTTCTTTAGAAAAAGTTATTCATATCGATGGGTACTTTAGCCCCCTGAAGTTTTCTGTATGTACTAGTATTTTCACACCCTGTATAATTCATCGAGTTATTGGTATTTGTCGAAAACAATATATTTTATAAACAAAATCTTTATCAAAAAATAAAAAAACCCCAGTGCCAAAACCAAAAGATTGGAAACAAGATTCCGATTGCCTGTGATTATTAAATTTTATCATTCGTCAAGACTGAACAACGGATTTTACTATCAATAAGTAATTTAAAACACTATTTTATTTCTATCCTTTTAGTTTTGGCACTCGGGTTTTTTAATTTTTTGATAAAGATTTTATTTTTAGCGTTTTTGTTATGACATTTGTGAAAAGTTTTTTTTTAATGTGAGAGAATATTGCTCCTGCTTTCCTGCTCACCATACTTTTTTTTTGTATATAAGGACACTTGGGAAGTTGCGACGAATCTTTTGATACCTCAGTCATCAAAATCCACCCAGCCGTTTGGGTGCTTCGTGGTAATAAAGAAAATATCGATGGATAGATACACAGATACTGGCGCCTTCGGCACTCGGGTAAAAAGATTAGACAGGTACTTAGTATAATAAATAAAGAAAAGAAGAGCTTTTCTAAAACATTTCGAAACCAAACAAAGAATGTGACTCTCTTGCTCTTGTTTGCTTAAAAACAAAAACTAGGTACCGAAAATGCCGCTTGCTCTTGTTTGCTTAGACTATACAAAAATTAGGTACCGAAAATGACGTTTCCGACCGAAAAAAATTCCGAATGCTGAAATAGCACGTTGGCTAATGTTTACTGAATAGACCTGGAAGATGTTTTTTATTTGGTAATTGATACTAAGAGATCTGAGGGAATATCTACCGTGCCTGGGGATCATAGTCGTAAGGCTGTGTTTTTTTGCTTTTTATTCGTGACCACGCAAGCGAAGGCATAGGTGGATGCTAGTAATGTCGAAATGCTTGAGCATTAAGGCCTGTATTGTACTTGAACTGTATTTTTTATGCATTAAAGAATGGTCATAATCATATTGGCAGCTGAGCGCTCCATTAGCATAACAGACCGATAAGTATGTTGCTGTCTCTTTTCATTGGCATGAAAGTGACAGTAAGAAGTATACTCTATAGAGCCGCTATAAAATGGCATGGAATATGAATTGGCAAATTCGTGGCAAACCTTATCGGCCACTGAACAGCCACAAATAAAAAAAGAAAAAGATGGGGGGGTCAAATAAATAAATGTTATAATTACCTTGCCCAGAGCGAGGTGGCCGTTGTTCTTCTCCGCGATAGCAGCAAGCTTGTTCAACAAATCTGGGTACACGTTCTTCGCGAAGTCTTCGTGTTTTGTTACTTTCAGTGCTTCGTCACTCTCGTAGAACACCAAGGCTGCCTCTGTAAGCAGACGGTTCGTGAGATCAGTACCCTAAGTCTGAGAAGGCCGGTAACGCTGTCGGCAATCGTCATACGACTATACCAGCATTTTAGTCCATTAGAAGAAAAAAAAACCCCGTCTGAGTGTTGATTTTCATTTTCTGTATCGTCAGGTCGTTTTTGTATAGAGTTCTTGAGTTGACTCAAACGACTTCTTTGTAAGAAGTTGGTGCGAACCTTTGTACTCTGTATCCCAAGTTTAAGTTTTATTTGTTTTCTGTATCGTCATCAAGTCTCCATACAAAAACGGCCTGACGATACAGCAAACCAAAAAAAAAACTGAGACTTGGGATAGAGTACAAAGGTTCACACCAACTTCTTACAAAGAAGTTGTTTGAGTCAACTCAAGAACTCCAGAGAAATAAAAAGAAGTCTATCTCGTTGGTAAAATAAAAGCGGTTTTCCTTTCAAAAATTCCATGAAGAGATTCTGCTCCACATCCATTTTTTCATAAGTACAACTAGCTGATGGAACAAGCAGATGGGCCATCTACTTGTTCCATCAGCTAGTTGTACCTGATGTTAAGTGGTAACCATCACCTATAACAAAGCATGCGCGATGCACTGCCCTGCGTCCATCAACTTGAGGCATGCAGATGTTAAGCCTCATGTGCCTGTAATTACACCGGCAAACACTCTTCAAAAAGAAACACAGCGTTGCTGCTTGGCGGCAGAAAAAGGCGTGGTGGTAGTACTTCCCCGTATGAGCCCTTCACAAAGAGCTCGTCACTACTCTTAAAAAATAGCATAGCAGTGAAGCTGTATTTTTTTCATACTTATATTATTCTATAACATTTATGAATCCGCCACAGCGGGAGCTACAACGAGGTTATTTTTTAAAAATGTAACAATAGCTCATAAAATATTGAAACAATTAAGCATTAATAATTATATAGCACAAATATTTACAGGACATGGAGGATTTAATTATTATTTACATAGATTTAAGCTTAGGGAATCTCCATTGTGCTCTTGTGGAGAAAATGTTTCTCAGACTGTTCAACACTTACTCACTGAATGTACTAAATTTGATTTACTGCGGTTTGACTGCGAGAGTGCAATGGATGTTGACATTACAATTCATAATTTGGAAGACATATTGATTGATAACGATCGCAGACTGTTGTTTCTCACATTTGCGAAGACCGTTCTTCGGAAAATTGGGAAGGAGAATGGTTCCATGGTAGAGGTGGTGTAGATAATGATGGTTGATTATTTTATTGACCTAATTTATATTACACTAGCGGCCTGTCCCAGCTTCGCATGGGTGGTCATAAATTTTTTGAACATTTTAGGATAAACTTAAACCGTGGGTTCGAGCCTCGCGTCTACTTATTTCATACATTTGCACGCGCTTCTCCTTGAGTGAGTGAAATCGCACCCCGCGCGAGACCCGTGGACCCGTTAACATTTTTAATTTCGTCATATCTTTTGAATGGAATGTCCGATTTGAAAAATTTAAGAAGTAATCTATAGGTATTGAAACCGTCTTAATTATGAAATGATTAATTTGGATAAGGATTAATACCAAGGTACAAATAAAGACCCTTTTCTAGCGGAGGCATTTCAATTAATTTTTTATAATAGAACCGTTTTTCCCCCGAAGGGTAAAAAACGGATATTTAGGTTTCTGCCGAAGCTTGAACCACAATGAGACTCCTTACTCTTGTAACTCAGTCATTCTAAGTTTGAATCGGATATAGCGCCGTCTACGTCATGAAAGTGGAACTAACGGACGTCAGGAGGACAGCGCTTGGCTGTTATTTATTCAGTACCAACCTAGGGCCGGCAAGGCCTATAGGTGTGGTTCAAGCTTCGGCAGAAACCTAAATATCCGTTTTTTACCCTTCGGGGGAAAAACGGTTCTATTTAGGTGTTCGTGCCTTCGCTTGAACCACAATGAGACGTGTTTAACCTCTGCCGGCGCTGTCCCAGGCGTACTGTGAATGACGTGTAGGTATTTGGTTGTATGTTTGTTCAAAAGATATGTAATAAATATTTCCTGTTTTTATTAAATAACCTTAAAGAAAAATTTATAATAATAACATGTAACTTAAATAACTCTTCTTAGTTCATAAAATAGAACCAACACTTAGGTAGGTAGGTACTATACATTTTAAGATGACCTTGTTTTTATATAGGAGAAAAACAACAAGTTAGGTTGTTTGTTGTAGAAGATGACGTTGTTGATCGTACTTCTCTTAGATAATGATTGAAAAATGTGTGTTTGGATTTCCAATTTCCTCTTTTTAAAACTTCGTCGATATCCATATTTTGATTTCTCCAGTTGTCTGTTGCAACACCTGCTCTTATACTTCCCGCTGTTGATGATATTTTCGCTTCTTTAAAAAGGGTATTTATCCACCCTGCAATAACAGCTCGCGATGCTTCCTTGACATTTCCTCTCGTCGAGATGAAAAGGCTTTTTATCTGCTTTGACTTACGACGATTTTCAGAAAGCAATATTACTTGCTTTACCCAATGAATCGGATTAAATCTAAGCGTAGAGTGGTTTTTGAGACACCATCCTGACTGCCTATACATGGCGTTATCTGTTTTCGACCCATATTTTGGCCAAAAAATTATTTTATTATTATGTTCTTCAAAAAGATCTGATTGTAAGCTTAAGAGTGTGAGGTCATGAACCCTTCTACCTGATGCCAATAATAGTAAAACGCTCGTGTGGCGAGATACTGCAAATAAGCTTTCATAGTCAAAGCTGTAAGTCTCTAGAAATCCTATTAAGTCATTTACTCTCCAGAAAAGAGGTTTTTTAATTTTTGGTTTACTAGAAAGGATTCCTTTGAGTGCGTGGGTTACTATCGGGTGTGAACTCAATGCTGTACTATTTCGAGGGTTTGTAAATGTTACCACCACGGACTTGTGGACTAAGATAGTTCTTGGGGCCAGTTTCGCCACTTCATGTAAATAGCAAAGGAATCTTGCCAAATCTGAGGGTTGGGGTTCATCAGCTTTAACATTTTCTTCTAAAGCCCATTTCAGCCATCTTTGCCATGCTGGACGGTAGGTTTTTAATGTTGATGCTCTCCACGAGGCTTGTAACAATTGTACTTCATGGTCTTTCCAGCCTAAAATTTCTCTGACCCAGCCCGTACCTTCCAAACCAGCAAATTGAGTTGTTCTACCTTCGCAGGTGGTAGATTTGTCTGGAGATCTACTAGATTGAACGGAAGATTGGGAATTTCCCACGGTTGTTGAATGGCTCGCCTCTTTATTTCTGGCATCCAGAAAGCTTTGTCCCAGTTCGGTGCTACCAGTAGAAAGGTTCCTGTTGATGTTTGAAGATGGAAGAGGACTCTCGGTATGAGAGCTGGTGGGGGAAATATCCACGCTAGGTTGTATCGCCATGATTTGCTGAACGCATCGGTGTATTGACTCATCTTGTCGGAGGCGTCTTCGCTTACATATTTTGGTAATACTGCTGACCGACTCGAGGCGAATAAATCTACTTCTGGCCTGCCCATTAAATGGAAAATGTGCTCTATTATTTGAGGTTTCAGGTGCCACTCTGGTAGCTGTTTTGTTCTTGAGAGACTGTCTGCCAGACCATTGTATGGACCTGGGATGTAGCGAGCGATTAGGTTGCAGTTGTGTTGTCTGCACAGGTGTAGGATGCATTTTGTTGTTTCCAATAATCTCATGGACTTTGTGCCTCCTTGTTTTGTTACATAAGCAGCCGCAGTTCGATTGTCTGTTTGCCAGACTGTCACTTTTTGCTGTATTTGTGCTCCTAAAACTTTTAGGGTTTCGTAAAGAGCCCAAAGTTCTTTTTGATTGCAGTGCCATTGGCGTTGAGAGCAATTCCAATTTCCCCAAAATTTTTGGTTGTTTGCTATGGCTCCCCATCCGGAGTCGGCTGCATCTGTAGTGATGAACAAAGTTGGGCCGGCTTGATGTATTGCCGTAGTTTTGTGAGCATTTTTCACCCACCAGCTTAACTCTTCGAAGCTTGCCTCTGTAATCGGGAGTTTTTTGTGCGGCCTTAGTTTTGGCAACTTGTTGGATCCAATCTGTAGTCGTCGGCAATGTAGTCTTCCTAAAGGCACTACGAAGGAGGCGAAATTTAATTTTCCTAAAATCACTTTTGAGTCGTGCCAGCTCCAATATTTTTTCTGCAGAAAATTTCGACACATTGCTACTATCTGTTTTATCTTTATGTCTGAAAGCATCTTCAGATTTTTGTCGGTATCCCAAGTTATTCCCAGGTATTCTAAGCATTGGGATGGCTCTGTTACAGTTTTCTTTTTGTTCACCGACCATCCTAGCTCTTCTAGCTTGTTGATCACCAAAAGTGTTTGTTGCCTTAAAGTTTTTAGATCCTGATTCACGATCAAAAAATCGTCCAAATAAACTACAACTTTTACACCCAAGGTCTGTCGGAACCAGTGTGCTAGCCAACTTGTTACTTTTGCAAAGGCTGACGGGGCACTGGCTAGCCCGAATGGCAGACAAGTCATTTCGTAAATAATTCCTTCGTAAACTAAGGAAAGGAATCTGCGATGTGTTTCTACTATTGGCACGTGATAATAGGCCTGCGAGATATCTACTTTTGTCATGTAAATCTTTGGGCTTAGGATCGTTGGGATCCGGTAATGGTTCAACAGTCTGAATTTTGGTGCATGTACGAATTGGTTCAATCTTTTTAAGTTGAATATTGGTCTGTATGTTCCATCGGGTTTTTTCCTTAGAAACATTGTCGACAAGAAGCCTGTTTCGTGCGAACTTAGTCGAATTGCCCCGGAATCTAACATCTTTGTTATTTCGTTCTTCATGTCTTCGGAATATCGGATCTCGAATGATTTTCTGCGATTTGCCAACTTTATGAGAAGAGGTTTTTTCAGAAAAGGGATTCTGTAGCCTGATATTATGTTCATTACTGCTACAGGAGCACCTATCGCCAACCATTTTACGCGATGAAACAACAGTTGGCCGGCTTTGAAAGCTTCCGAGTCATGATCTTTTGGCACCTCCCTTCCATCTGTTATTCTGCCCCTTGGCATTTTTATCTTGTTTTTCATTATTGGTGTGTTGTGCTCTTTTATTGCCCGAACCATAGGAGGGGTTAAAGTTCTTGTTAAATTTGTTGAATTCTTTCTTGAAGCCTCCTTTTTTATTCTTAAAATCGGGCTTGTAGGAGGTTTTTGAAGTTGGGAGAAAGGTCTTCTTGAAAGGAAAAAACTTTTGAATTCCTCCTTGGTCTTTTACTACTTGAGTTAGCTCAGGTTCTTTGAACAGATGGCAATCTGAAGGCGGTATGCTGTGGATGATTTCATGCAAAGTCTTATTTTTTACTTTGTATGTGTCTCTTCTTTGTTGTATAATTTCAGCTCTGCGGCCACATACATACTGAAGCAAAGCATCAGAATTCTTACGGAATTTGGAGTTGTTGCCTAAGAATTCCTGCCCCACCCTTTTTTTCACCTCTTGTGGTAGCTTGTCACAAAGTTCTTCAAATATTTGTCTTTGCTGAAGTAAGCCATTAGTGATGGCTCCCAAAACAAGATCCGTCTTTTCTAGGATGGCAACAGATGTCCAGCTCGGGGTGACTCCAGCGAACAAGTTGTTGACTTTCAATGCCGAAAACGTTGGAGTAGCTTGGAACTGCTTCTGTACCTCCGAGTACCGAATATATTTCCAACTGTCAGTTCCCAAACGTTGGCAGTCTATTCCCTGTTTCGCTAATACAGGATCAGCTTTGGAAAACTTTGGTTCAATTTCCGTAGTGCAAGGTTTGAAATCAAAAGCTACTGAGCTTTCTTTCGGAGCTTCTTTGGTAGCTTGAATTGCTTTCAGACGGCGTTGTGCACTAGCAATCTCATTCTTGATGGCTTGTTCAGCGTCGTCCTGGTATTCCAAAGAATCCGTGTCGCTGTTCTCGTTTCTCCAGTCGACCGTCGGTGAGCGACCGCGATCTTCTTGTCCTTCGCAGTCCTGTGTACTGTCAGGCACCGAATCAATGGAAACATTTAATTCTGCTGGTTTAGTTGCGTTCTCATATAATTTCTTCATGTTATTGTTAGTTTCGGACTGCATTTCGAGAATTTTACCAAACATCTCCATTTGTTTTTGAACGACAACTTCCAATAAATAACTATTGTTACTGTGATCCGCGGATCTTGCCACATCCTGTCTTTTAGGTGGGGGAGACAACTCGTTGTCTTCACTTCGTCGTTTGGTAGCCGACGAAGTCCGATTATCATGACCCGAAGAGTCGCCGAATAGCTCGCTTATCGCTTTCTTGGACTTAGATGACCTTGATATTGGTGTGCTACTTGCAGATTGTTGACCGTGGCTTCCATTGATCATGATTTTTGAAGTTTTTTCACGATTAGTAAGTTTGCCTTGAGTCCTTAGTTCGCGGACGGTAGCCATAAATTCATTGTAAGAACGGTCATGAACTTTTGATACGATCGAGTGAGGTGAATAAATCAGCGCTCTGCCCAGGGGCCAATTAATAAATACCTTTCGAAGATAGCGATATGCTCTTTCGGACAAATCTTTGGCTTCTGGATAGAAAGCAAACACTAGATCTGTAGTTGGTATTCCAAACCTTAACTTGCTGTCCATAGCGGGCGAAATTTCTTTGCCAAATAAGTCTTCATAGGACTGATCGGTCACTTGCCAGTTTTCCCATTCATTAGGGTAGTTGCTACGAACCGAGCGGACGACAGCATTGAAAGCGCTTGCTTCATCTTCGTCCTCTGGCACTAGCAAGGCCAAGTTTCCCATAGTCAGGGCTGATGTACTCGCCATGATCTGCAAACAGTTAATAACTGTCATCCAGTAATACTACAACGTGGTAGTACAAAAACATTCGGCCTGGGCATTGGGACAGACGCAACTGCGGCTAGCATTTTATTGAGACGACATGTGTTTATAAGACGACATGTTTTTGGTGAGACGACATGCGTTTCCATACGACATGCGCTCATCGTCTGACAGACGACGGACGACGACGATGACGTGGCTGTATGCACACTGTGACGGCTTACGTTGCTAAGCAACCGCGTCTCGTCACTGGGCCTAGGGCGCCGAGTGGAATTATTGTCGTCGAAAAAGAAAACGTTGTACACTTACCGAATTATTGTTCGATATTATCCTTCTTTTATGCACTTATTTTCCGACTGAGTTACAAAAGCGTACTGAATAAATAACAGCCAAGCGCTGTCCTCCTGACGTCCGTTAGTTCCACTTTCATGACGTAGACGGCGCTATATCCGATTCAAACTTAGAATGACTGAGTTACAAGAGTAAGGAGTCTCATTGTGGTTCAAGCGAAGGCACGAACACCTAAATAAAAGAACACTTATTGTGACATAACTATAATAGTTAGACATATGCTGTCGCGACATTTTTTGTAGATGATAACGTGTTCTACAAAATCGTAGTACATTATTTTGTTCTATCTTCAATAGTTTTCGCAGCGCACGCGATGTAAGGTTTTTTGTTTTCCACCTTGGGTTACATTATTGAAGTTTTAGTAAGGATCCCTGATTATTTTGAAAATATAATATAGCCTATGTTACTCAGGGATAATGTAGCATTCTAATGGTGAAAGAATTTTTGAAATCGGACCAGTAGTTTTTGAGCCTATTCGTTACATACAAAAATACAAAAATACAAAAATACAAAGTTTACCTCTTTATAATATTAGTGTAGATGTAGATAGTGTAGATAGCATACAGATTTTTAACCAAAAATTTTAAGATATTTCCAGTTTGTTGCAACTACACATTTTCACTCTAATAAGTACCTAGTCAATGATCTTCGTCTCAATTTAGTATAAATTAATGTTCAATTCAATTTAAAATCTTATTAGTTTGTAATGAAATAGGAATTGTTTGGTTTTGGAATGTCAACAATGTTTTTCTTCTTCCCTTGATTATTTTACAGTATTTTGACATGACAACTTTGACAGACACAGATCTCAGAGTTGTCAGGTCATAATGATGTGATTGTGAAATTTAGAATTTATTGTGTTTGCTAAATCAGTTAATTTACTAGTAATATTAGAATTAAATTGTTAAAATGTAATAAATAAAATATATAGGTATTAAAATTGTATAATATTTTAGAAATTTAGTGTAATTTATAATTTTAATATATATTAATTTTAAGAATTAATTTAAATTTAATTGTAACATTGTTAATTTTAGTATATTCATTAGTTTCACTCTGATTAGCAGAGTGGAAATTTTAATGTTTTTCAAATTTGTATTTAAAGCAGCTCAGATGATTTCATACGAAATTATTATTTTTGAGTTGGTAATAAATGAAATAGTTGTTTTTTTTTTTATTTAATAAATTTGCGCCATGATTAAAAGATAAAGTTACGAATGATATAGTAAAATGATGTATGAATGACTTTGATAGAATGAATGATGATTATGAATGATTATTATTATTATTAAATGAAGATAAAATGTAAGGAATAATATAACACTATAGATAGATATTATTATAATAAGTTTAAATGTTGTTGCACAATAATAGCAACAGGGTAGTTTTAAGTTAGTGGCATTTCGAGATGCCAAAAAAAATTTATTCTATAACACCCAAGAGACAGAAAAACATCATGTTTCTACATCGCACAAATGTTTGTGCTTGCTGGAAATTGAAACTAACAGCATATATGGCTTGAGCGCTGATTCTGCTGATAATGAGGGATACTTACTGGCACGGATGTCATTCAGGAACTCCACAACGCCGTCGATCTCCAGAGCCTCTTCATCATTGGCGCCCGCTAGTCCGAACTTGCGGCCGAAGTACCGCGCTAACGCGATAGACTGAGCGTATTGTTTGCCGTTCAACTCCAGAACTGGCATCTGGCCGTATGGGGTCTCTGGAAGATAGAGGAATCATTTTTGATCCACTTTCATTCGAACTGCTCATGATTTTGTCCTTTTTAGGATTCCGTACCCAAAGGGTAAAATGGGATCCTATTACTAAGACTCCACTGTCCGAACTCACTCACTTAACTTCAATAATATATTATATTACATTGTAAAAGGATCATACAAAAGAACGGTAGGAACCAAGCCGTAAGTTTGTTGCCTGTTCTTCTAGGCTATGGTCGCGTGGAACTGGCACCTAGAGTCACCTAGCTTTAAGACGTTTCAAAGTGATCCTTGTGATTTTATTGAATAAATACCTATTGACTTTGACTTTGACTTTGAACAGAACTGTCTAA
Organism: Chloroclysta siterata; assembly: GCA_932294275.1. Classification (NCBI taxonomy): domain Eukaryota; kingdom Metazoa; phylum Arthropoda; class Insecta; order Lepidoptera; family Geometridae; genus Chloroclysta; species Chloroclysta siterata. Next base: position 29,038,339 of record OW028588.1, read on the forward strand.
GAAACAGAATAAAATAAAGATTTAAGGTGGCTCCCATACAACAAAGGTGTTTTTTGCCGTTTTTATGGATAATGGTACGGAACCCTTCGTGTGCGAGTCCGACTTGCACTTGGCCGGTTTTTTATTAAAATATGCAAATCAAACACGAGTAGAAGAGAAGTTTCTGGCGTTTACTATCGGAAACTTTTCCGGATGTTTTAAAAATCCCTGCAGGATTTTAAATACTTACTAGGAAAACAACTATGATGACCTCTACTTAGGTTATGTATTACCTACTTAGGTTATTTCTATCTTATCTGAACATTTTTGTCATAACAAAAACCCATAAAAAAGTAGTCATTAAAATGTCAATTAAAACGACCTTGGCTCTCAAATCGTGTCGTAACCTACCTAAATATTGACGACTAGCTGCCTGTCCCAGCTTCGCATGGGTGGTCATACATTTTTTGAACATTTTAGGATAAACTTAGGCCGTGCGTTCGAGCCTCGTGTCTACTTATTTCATACGCCCTTCTCCTTGAGTGTCGTACCCCGTGCGTGACCCGTGGACCCGTTAACATTTTTAATTTCGTCATATCTTTTGAATGGAATGTCCGATTTGAAAAATTTAAGAAGTAATCTATAGGTATTGAAACCGTCTTAATTATAAAATGATTTATTTGGATAAGGATTAATACCAAGGTATAAATAAAGACCCTTTTCTAGCGGCGGCATTTAATTATTTTTTTATAATAAAAGAACACTTATTGGGACATAACTATAATAGTTAGACATATGCTGTCGCGACATTTTTTGTAGATGATGACGTGTTCTACAAAATCGTAGTACATTATTTTGTTCTATCATCAATAGTTTTCGCAGCGCACGCGATGTAAGGTTTTTTGTTTTCCACCTTGGGTTACATTATTGGAGTTTTAGTAAAGATCCCTGATTTTTTTGAAAATATAATATAGCCTATGTTACTCAGGGATAATGTAGCATTCTAATGGTGAAAGAATTTTTGAAATCGGACCAGTAGTTTTTGAGCCTATTCGTTACATACAAAAATACAAAAATACTAAAATACAAATGTTACCTCTTTATAATATTAGTGTAGATAAGTTTGTTATGGCATTTTGAGTTACACTACGCGGCATGTATGGCAGCGGTGACTCGATTCATAGCGATTACCAAGTTGGCCCGCAATGTACTGACATCATCGTGGATGTCAGTACCACTGAACTCTGTTTATTGTTTATCATGCTCGAGTGCTGGTTCGTGATGACTTGCAATACTCCGCAGATGGATCACTCATAAATATTTCTAGGCTCTGAAAAACCCATACGTACCTACTGCGTTTACAATACATTTTACCTAACAACTGTCACTTAGCAATAGTACCTACTTGTATTACTGTGTTCCAAAATTCCACTTTGAAGAGCAGCAGGGCTTTTTAAAACATTCCGAAAGTGACAGCAAACCAAACAAACACAAGAACGTCTCTTTTGTTCTTCTGACGTTAGTCAAAGTCAAAGTCAAAGTCAAAATGTATTTATTCAATAAAATCACAAGGATCACTTTGAAACGTCTTAAAGCTAGGTGACTCTAGGTGCCAGTTCCACGCGACCAAAGCCCGTTTCCTATCGGAAACTTTTCCGAAAGTTTTAAAATTGTCCTGCAGGACTTTAAATACCAGAAAGCAAATAAGATGACATCTACATCTTATCTAAACATTTACTCCATAACAAAAAAGCCATAAAAAGTACTACCTAACTAAAATGTAGATTAAAATGACCTTGGCTCTCAAATCGTTGGTGCTATAACACCTACCTAAATATTGTTTTGAATTACAATACGCGGCATGCAAGGCAGTAGTGACTCGATTGCGGAGCGATTACCTAGGTACCAAGTCGGCCCGCAATGTAACCAAGATGATGTCAGTCAGTACTGAACTCCGATTATTGTTTATCATGCTCGAGTGCTGGGTCGTGATGACTTGCAATTCTCCGCAGATGGATCACTCAATAACTATTTATAGGCACTGAAAAACCCATACGTACCCACTGCGATTACAATTTTACCGTACATTTTTGTCGCTAAGCAGTGATCGTGTTCCGATTTGAAGGGTATGGATCAAATTAGGACTTCTTTTATTTCATACCACTCTGCATGGGATACCTTTTTGGAATACCACTGTATGGGACGGGACTGGCTAGGACCAATTTGACAGCCTTCACCGCTCAGTTGGTAGTAGCTCTGCCTTCTGCGCCGTAGGCCGTGGGTTCGATCCCCGCCGAGAACAAACATTTGTGTGGTGAACATAGATGTTTGTTCTCTGTCTGGGTGTTATACATATAATATTATAAGTATATACTTATTTACAAAAAAAAAGTATATATGTATTATATCAGCTATCTGGTTCCCATATAGCTTTGGCTTAGTTTGGGGCTAGATAGTGGTGTGTGGAAAGTCCTCCAATATTTATTTATTTATTTTTATTTTTATTTACCAGCTTTGTTACATGTTTTTTTATTTTTATTTTGTAGATACCTACCTACCTATCTATTGGTTTTGCCTTTACCTGTCCACTGTCCGCTTTGTGTACCTTTAAGGGGCTGACAACAATCAAACAACTTCTCGCTCGCACGTTTCGACATGTTGAAAGATATAAAATCTATACTCATTTTCGAAAAATCGCAATCAACCATTTTGTGTGCAATCACATTGCACACAGTTTAGTAAAAAAATCATTTTAATCGAAGTTTTCCTACTTAAAAGTTTGCTTATGTACGAAAATTAGTAAAGCAAACTTTTGAGTAGGAAAACTTGTATCGATCAAAATTAAATTTTTACTAAACTGTGCGCAATGTGACTGCACAGAAGATGGTTGATTGCGATTTTTCGAAAATGAGTTTAATGATTTTATATCTTTCAACATGTCGAAACGTGCGAGCGAGAGTCACATTAGCTCTTGTCTTCGCCTTAAGTAAGTACTTATGTCAAATAAATGTATTTTCTTACTTTCTTTCTTTCATGTACGTAAGTACCTAGACAGAGTTTTCAAGTACATCATTCTTTTTCTATACTATACTTAGACTGTTCGATATGATTTAATAGCGAAATGCCTAATAAGTAAAAACCGACTTAGTTCATTTTTCAAATTTACTGGCAGTAGTACCTATGTAGCACAATATGTTGCTCTTTTGTTGTTCTCAAATTACGTAATTTTATGCAGTAAAAGTATAAATAAATAGGTAAGCCAGCATTCATGATGGGTATTCGCAAAGTCGCAGTTTGATTCTATTCTCTGTTTGTTTTTTTATATGAAGAGGCTGATAATCGTCAAACGTTGATAATGCCAACTTTTTAGTAGGAAAACTCATTTGGATCAATATGATATTTTTGCTGAACTACCTCTATGTACAATGTTATTGCAAACAGCTAACCCAGTTGATTTTTCATAAAAAGTTCAGTGATTTATATGTTTTAAAATGTTGAAATGGGCGAGCGAGAAGTTTTTTTATACTGTTGGAACAAGCAGATGGCCCACCTGATGTTAAGTGGTAACCATCACCTATAACAAAGCATTGCCTCGTAAGTCACGCACAATAGGAACGTGCCCTACAATGCACTGTCCGGCGTCTATCAACTTAGGCATACAGATGTTAAGCCTCATGTGACTGTAATTTCACCGGCAACCACACTCTTCAAACCGAAACACAGCGTTGCTGCTTGGCTGCAGAAAAAGGCGTGGTGGTAGTACTTCCCCGGACGAGCCCTTCACAAAGAGCTCTACTACTCTTAAAAACTTGTTTGATGGTTGTCAGCCCCTTAACAAAATGTAATAGGTATGTATGTCGTTAGGTAGGACGATAAAATTTGTTATATGTTTAATTTATAATTCACAAAACAAAGATAAATATAATCAATATCACGTTTATTTGGAGTTAAAGATCAATGATGGTTTAAAATTAAGTAGGTACATAACTTCAATGGTGTAAATAACTTTGGTAACTCTAATGTAATGCCTACCAAAGCATGGTGATAAAATATTATGTAAGTTTATCTATTTATATGTAAGTTTATCTATTACTATTTATATATATTTCATAGGTGAACCAAGAACCACCAAGGTCACCGATATATTCCCGAAATACTAAGCGTCAAAGTTATTAATTCAATTGAATCACGTGGATCAGTTTGAAGAAAGAAGAAATGTCTACTAGTGTCTACTAGTGGGATTTCATTCTTTTTTACCGTTCGTTCGTTCGCTTCGCTCACTCGATCAATTAAGCAAGACTATACCTATGAACCTACTATTAAATTGAAAACCTCGGCCTGCCACCATGTTGACATACCCTATGCAGGGTCCATGTGATACTTACTAACACCCAACAACTATGTTTGTACCTAACCAAACCATGTGTAAGCAATAAATATATTGAGTATTGAGTACTGATTGAAAGAGATTGCAACAAAGTTACATGATAAGCCAGCAGGTCACCGATATAGATTGTAGAATAAGATACTTAGTTGAAGTGGCAATAGGCAGATCTTGTAGCTTTAAAAACCGCTAAGGGTTCGGGAATAAAGGTTCTCGTATGGAGACCACGAACATGACTGACCTATTACGTAAAAAAACCCTTATCAATAGAAGTAGTAGCAAAACTATACTCATGTGATGATCATATTGGAAGAACTGGCAACAAATGTACGAACTGGTCTCGTTTTTTGTGTTGCCCTTCATACCAAAGTTAAATTTTTTCAAGATGGCTTTTTTAAGCTTCAAGTGCCGACTTGGAAAGGAGCCTCAGGTGTTCGAAAGGAGCCTCTTTGAGGCGCACTTAAAATCCTCTCACCACACAGCTTCGAAAGCATTACTAAGATAGACAACGATATACTACAGCGATGAGATTTTACTCAATTTAGGTACTGTAACTAGGGCGCCCCCAGCCTATGGACGACACAATAAAGACCGCGGCAAGTGAAGAAGGCTCAAAATCGTTCTTCCTGGAAATATATAGGGCAGGATGAACATTACCTGAAGTGGGCTTCTTCTGATGATGAGACGGAAGACCGAGATCGAAATCGTAATTAAACTAACTACTTTGGGGATTTTCGTTACCTTCACCACGGACAAATAATTTAGTAGAAAACATTTTATTAAATTTGACTGCATAACTAAAGTTTTATACTATTTACTGATGGAACCAGAAGATGGCCCACCTGATGTTAAGTGGTTACCATCACCAAAAATCGTATACCATATCGTGCGTAACGTTAGGTGTACGATAAGTGTCAAGTAGGAAAAAATCTATCATCTGCGAGCTATTCTGGCGTGCGCTGCCAAAACCGCTAGAGTTACACATCATGTACTAGGTACGCCATGCTAATATAAGCTACTCGAAATACTAATCCTGCGCAAACGAAGTCGCGGGCACCAGCTAGTCTTCTATGTTTTCGGTTTTCGCCATACTGTCCCAGTTAAAAAAAACACAGCAGTTGGTTAAAATATTAGTTTTACGTACTTGGCTTATACGCAGGCCAGTCAGCGAGGAGGTATCTGCGGTCTTCGTATTCGAAACCTCCGTAGGCCATCAGCAGCCGCGGGCCCTCGCCTAGCGCCTTGCAGGAGAAGTAGTTGTACACGGGCTTCGACATATTGCTGAAAATATTACTTTATTAAAGTCAAATCAAAAAGATTCTCGAATGGGATAGGATCGCGGGAAGTCGGTGGATGGAGAGGGCTCAGAATCGTTCTTCCTGGAAATGGGGAGGCCTATGTCCAGCAGTGGACTTCTTCAGGCTAATGATGATGATAGTCAAATTGAATCACAAGGATCACTTTGAAACGTCTTAAAGATCAGTAGATCTTGTACCAGTTCCACGCGACCAAGCGTAGAAGAACAGGCAACAAACTTACGGCTTCGTTCCTACATTTTTTTTGCATGGTCCTTGTTACAATATAATATAACATATCAAATATAACATCAGTACCTCTATTTTGAGTTACGCTCACTGAGACTTTGTAAGACTTTAAACCACTACTGTAATAATATTTAAGTAACTTTGTATCCATTAATAAAATTAATGTCAGTATGCGTGCCCGTTTTTGTAAGGAATCAATAGCCTTCACAGAATCTCAAAATGCTCGTTAAGAGCGCTTATCATGACTTCATATAGAAAACCCCGTTCAGTAAGGCACGCAAGTCACGAACGACAGCGTGAGCGAAACTCCAAATAGAGGTACTAAGTAGGTACTGACCTAGGTAACTAGAAAACCAGTTAAGTACTAGGTTTTCTAGTAGCAAGTTGCAACCTTTTCTTTTTTTTATTTGACTTTGTTCGTGTAAAATAATACTTACAATAATGTTTGGTGACTAATCCAGACTAACTCTGTACCTCACACAATTTTAGTAGAAGTATAGCTAATGATAACTAGATTATTACCTAGGTATATGATAACAAAATCGTTAGATTATCCAATATAATTGATCGAGTGAGCGAAGCGAACGAAGATCTTTGATCGAGTGAGCGAAGCGAACGAAGATCTTAGTTTCAACTTGGGCTATTTGGCATTTTATGTATGTATGTATGTATGTATGTATGTATGTATGTTTGTCTGGCGATAACTTTAGAACCGTTGATCAGGTCTGCATGAAATTTGATATGTCGATAGCTTGTTCTTGAGAAATTTACTGGTAAGTATATGAGTAAAATCGGATGAAGGGGTTTTGAGATATGGGGTTTTTTAAGGGGACAAAAATAAAAAAAGTTACATAAAAAAATCAAGTTACATGTCATATGAAAGGGCTTTGTTTGGACATCCCAAAACAATTTTTACTTTTTATTTGTGACGCTCGGTTATTGAGATATAAAATAAAAGCTAAATTAAGATAACCAGCGATCCAAGAGCTCCCATCTCTAAGAGTTTCGTTGACATCAAGGTTTTTCTACTGGTCGGCCATTTCCTTTGCTTTTTCTTAAATTTTTTTCTTGAAATAAATTAAGGAGGTACTCAGTTCTCATAAAATGGTGACGACGACCAGGTCTGATGATGGAGCCAAGGGCTGTTCAACGGAACTCTTCAATAAATAGGCCAATAGAGTTGAAACTTGGTAACCATACCAAGTTAGTAAGCGGTAGTCAGAAAAAAGTCCAAAGATAATGTTTGGACTTGCCTCTGACTACTACGTACTCAAAGTTTTGATGCGTTCGTCGGGTCGCATCACGAGATCTCAGTTCGGGGCGAACTACTAGTTATATTTATACACTTATCTCCCCGCTTGTCCTACTATACGTGCATCAGAACTACAACGCCGCTACAAACTAATTTAGATAAAAAAAGCTCATGCACAATTGAATAAAAAAGTCCCGTCTAAAAAATCTTCATGAAGTTACCTGTCTGATAAATGTAAGACGACACAGGTCAAATATTCCGCCATTTATCACAAAAAAACACGACACAGTAAAGGTACTTACAATATTTTATACAAAGTATCTTAGCACTCTGACGACCGACGACGCCGGGTCAACTTGAACTACTGGTGTGGTGTGGGTGCGCTGCGCTGAGAGGTACCCAATTATTGTGTTACGACACTTATTTTACTTATTTTTACCGGCTACTGCCTGCGGCTTCGGTCACGTGTGACTGCTGACATTAACAGGCTGATAACCGCTAAACAATTTCACGCTAACACATATAACATTTTTGAAATTACTGAAAGTTGTTTATGAGTAATTGCAAACAACAATATCATGGCGAATAACATTACAAGGGTTCTGAAAACATAATTTTGATCGAAACAATTTTGCCTACCTAAAAGTTAAAAACCTAAACCCATGGAGGTACTGTATACCTTAGTATATGCCTAAACCTGTCAGTGTTTCTTTCAGTTTGAGCACTAGTGGTCTAGTGGTAGCGGCCCCACCTTCCGATCCTTAGGTCGTGGGTTTGAAACCGGTCGTGCACCAATGAGTTTTTCTGTTCAAAAATGTATGTGCGCAATGCCAGTACTCTCAAACAGTGGAGGAAAACATCGTGAGGAAACCGACATGTCGTAGAACCTAAAAAGTTATATAACATGTGTTAAGTGCTCGACAGGAGCCACTTGAGGCGCACTTTAAATCCTTTCACCACACTGTTGTTAAAATATGTGTATTCTCCTCATTAATTATAATCTGTAGCTATCTACTCTATGGTCATGCTTTGACAGTTCAGTTGTTGACTTCCTTCCTGTTCTTCTCTCTGGTGAATCCACTATGGTCGTGCGTTGATTTGTTCTCTCAATGTAATTGTAGTAGTGATAAATGTGTCTAATTTAATCCCTAGTATATTCCGCTAGTGCGTTGTATTTGTGCTCAATATTATGACAATATAGTGTTACAAATCGTATGCCGCGTGTATTTATTTGTTCCCACCTCAGCTGCCTAGAATATACTCTGCAACAGGTTAACGGCCCCAGTAAAGTAAAAAGGGAACACGCGCGCATACGATTACTTTTCTGGATTGCAACTTGCATTGCAAGATTTGCAAGGATAACAAGATAACCTCGAAAAGTCACACACGATGCCGGGTGATGGTTTGGCACCGTCTACGGCGGGCACTGCGTCTGCCATGCCGGGCGGGTTGCCGGCACCGACACCGGCAGCATCAGCATACGTACAGTTGAGCGGATTCGAAAAGCTTGAAGGTATCTCCAATTTCCAAACTTGGAAATTTGCTATGAAAAGTTATTTAATATTAGAAAATTTATGGAGTTCTGTTACCGGGGATGACACTGATATAATGAGATCACAGCGAGCATTGGCTCGAATATCGCTTTGTATTAAACCTACATTATTTCAATTGCTTTACGGAATTGAGACAGCTAAGGAAGCGTGGCAAAAACTTGCTGCTGTTTATGAAGATAAAGGCTTGTTCAGGCGAGTGGGTCTACTCCGCCAACTGCATCGGGTTGAGTTCGCGACGTTCGTGAATATGACAGCGTACATAGATCATGTATTCACGCTGGTGCAGCAGTTAGCCGATATTGGAAAAGCTGTGGATGATGCTGAGATTGCGGAAATTCTATTAAGTGGCCTACCACAAGAATTTGATACACTGGTATCGGCCTTGGAAACTGCATCAATTACTAATGCACTATCTTCTGAACTGGTTCGTGCGAGGCTTCTCCAAGAAGAATACCGTAGGATACATTCTCAAAATGTTACAGGAAGCAGCACAAACAATGCTCATATAGCTAACAGCTGGAATAAAAAGAAAATGATATTGTGTCACTTCTGTAAGAAGCCGGGGCACATAAAGTCTAAATGCTATAAATGGAAGCGTCAGAAGAAAGAAGATTCCAAAGAAGAACAAACTATGACTGCTTCAACTTTTTATGCATCAGCCAAGAAGACAGACTTTATTGTGGATAGTGGGTCTACGTCACATATGTGTAACAATGAAAAATTATATGTTGACTTTAGAAGTGATAAAACAATGGTTAGCTGTGCTGATAAGAGGGCTAAATTAGAGAGTTCTGGAATAGGTTCAGTAAAAATAAGCATTAATGGTATTAGTAACATTTTGAAAGATGTAATGTATATTCCGCAACTCACAGAAAATTTATTGTCCGTAAGCAAGATGTGTGAGAGAGACTTAGTGGTTGTATTTAAAAGGGATGGCTGTTTTATATACGATGAATGTACTATTGGTGGTAGTTACATTATGTCTGCTGAGTTAAACAAGGGTGTCTATAGGATGAAAGGTACTTGCATACAGGAGCAGTCGATGGCTACCCTACATGAAGTGCAGGGATCACAGACTGCAAAGTTGGCTGTATCAAAGTTGAGTGCTGAGTTATGGCATAGACGGTTAGGACATCTTAGTATGAATGGGATGGATGCTTTATTAAAGAACAGTACTGCACGTAATATTTGTTTTCAGGCTGACAAAGATGATCTACAGCAGTGCTCCGCTTGTCTTGAGGGGAAGCCTGTGGCCAAGGCGTATCCCAAGGGTCAAGCTAGACGTGCTGGTCAGCTACTTGAGCTCATCCATTCTGATGTCATGGGTCCAATCAGTGATGACAGCTGGGGAGGTGCAAAGTACCTACTGACCTTGACTGATGATTTTTCGAGGAAGACCTCTGGATATTTAATGAAGAAGAAGTCTGAGGTATTTTCCTATTTTGTAATTTTTAAGGCCTTGGTGGAGAAGCAGACTGGTTTGCGTATAAAATGCCTGCGTTCTGACAACGGTGGTGAGTATTGTAGTAAGGAATTTAAAACTTATTTACACAAGGAAGGTATACTGCACCAATTGACGGTACCGTATTGTTCTCCGCAAAATGGCGTGGCTGAACGCCTTAATAGGGTTATAATGGAGAAGGCTAGGTGTATGCTTTTACAGGCAGGTCTCTGCAAGCGCTTTTGGGGAGAGGCAGTGATGACTGCCATTTATTTAAAGAATCGTAGCCCCACAGTTGCTTTAGCAGGACAGTTGCCTGAGGAGATGTGGTCTGGCCAGAGTGTGAGCCTGGATCATCTTCGTGTTTTCGGCTGCATAGCCTATTCTCTGGTGCCGGAGCCGACTCGTACAAGTAAGTTGAACGCTAGGGCTGAAATGTGTATTTTTGTCGGTTATTCAGAATGTACAAAGGGATACCGACTTTTAGAGCCATCCAACCCAGGGAGAGTAATATTTTCAAGGAATGTGGCATTCATTGAAAATAAGTTTTATAAAGATTTTAAATGCATTGACATGAAAAATAATTTTATAAATGAGGAATTAATAATATCTAGTGAATATTATAATGAATTGAATTCTGATAATTTTGTTTCTGATAGTTCTAGTTGTGAGACTGAAGCAAATTGTAATGATAAATCAATCTGTGATACTAATAATTCAATTCAAAATAATAATGATAATAATAAAAATAATCCAGGAACTGAAATGAATCATACTTATGATTTTTCTTATGAATTTACAGATGCGGAATCTGGCAGCAGTGAGTCGGACAGAGAATCGTCTGTAGAGGAGCTGGAGGCGCAGCCGGCATCCTCCGGAGAGACGTTGACTCGCGGAGATGGCGCGACTAGTACGGGAGAGGCTCCTGTGACTGTCGGCGGCCGCTCTTTGCGTCATAATCGTGGTAAACCTCCTACTAGGTATGGTGATTATGAAATGAGTATGTATGCCAGCACATTATTTGATGAACCGCAATCTTATGAACAGGCTATGTCATCTTCTAGTAGCAATGAATGGATGAATGCTATGAGGAAAGAATATGAATCACTATTGAAAAACAATGTATGGAAGATGGTAGAAAGGCCTAAAAATACTAATGTTGTGAAATGTAAATGGGTGTACAAGGTGAAACATGATACGTCAGGTAATTTTGATAGATTTAAAGCGCGCTTAGTTGCTCGCGGCTTTAGTCAGAAAGAAGGTGTAGACTTCACTGATACTTTTTCTCCTGTCGTACGTCATTCGACGATGCGTATTTTATTTTCTCTTGCACACCATTATGATATGTCTATAGAACATATTGACGTCACTACGGCGTTTTTGCATGGAGATTTGAATGAAGTTATATACATGGAGCAACCTCCTGGTTTTAGTTCTGATGAGAATAAGGTGTGTCTCTTATCAAAATGTATTTATGGTTTAAAGCAAGCCAGTAGAATGTGGAACTTGAAAGTACACCAACTACTGTCTGTGAATGGATATATACAAAATAAATGTGAACCATGTGTATATGTCAATAGAAATAATAAGGATTTAACCATAATAGCTTTATATGTTGATGATTTTTACATTTTAAGTACCTGTGATACTAGAGGCATATATAAGTTGTTAGAAAGTAATTTTTCAGTTAAGCATTTAGGTCCACTTAAAAGTTGTTTAGGAATGCGACTTACTAGAGATAAGAATGTTTTAAAATTGGACCAAACAGAATATGTTAAAAGATTACTAAAACGATTTAATATGCTTGAATGTAAAAAGGTTTCCACACCTATGATTGTTAATAACAAATTGTTAAAATCAGAATCAGAACCATTGGATGATAACATTTATCAATATAGACAGTTAGTCGGCTGTTTGATGTATCTTTCAGTATGTACAAGGCCTGACATAACATTTAGCTGCAGTCAGTTGAGTCAATACTTGACTCATTTTGATAATAGTCATTGGGTAGCTGCCAAACGCGTTTTACGATATTTGGCAGGAACTATTAATCGCGGTCTTTGTTTTTACAAAAGTACAAGCTTAAATATTGAAGCTTATGCTGATGCTGACTGGGCGAATGATATGGCAGATAGGAAATCTTACACAGGTTTTGTTGTAAAGTTGGGCAAGGATGTCATTTGCTGGGAATCTAGAAAACAGCGTTGCATTGCCTTGTCCAGTACAGAGGCAGAATATGTAGCCATTTGTGATGTAGCGAAAGAATTGTGTTTTATTAGGAATTTCATGTATGAAATTATTGATAAACGCCTTAGTATAGTTATCTTTAATGATAATCAAAGCGCTCAGAAATTGTTGTTGGCTAAAGAATATTCTCATAGACGTACTAAACATATAGATCTTAGATATCATTTTGTCAAAGATTTAATAGAAAACTATAACTTTACAGTAAGATACATTCCTACAAATAATATGACAGCTGATGTATTCACTAAAGCACTGTGTTCTGTAAAGCATAATAAGTTTGTGAATGATTTAAATTTGAATTGATAATTGTTTTTCAATGTTATTAATGTTTTAATGTATTGACATTGATTATGTATGTTACTTGTGGATTATATAGAGTCAACTTGGATTGAGCATGTAGAGACAGCATGTAGAGTTACTTGTTTTGTGTAGAGTACTGTAGAGTCACTCATTTATTGTTAACTCTTTATTAGCATGTTGTAAAATATCAATGTTGAGAATAAGGGGAAGTGTTAAAATATGTGTATTCTCCTCATTAATTATAATCTGTAGCTATCTACTCTATGGTCATGCTTTGACAGTTCAGTTGTTGACTTCCTTCCTGTTCTTCTCTCTGGTGAATCCACTATGGTCGTGCGTTGATTTGTTCTCTCAATGTAATTGTAGTAGTGATAAATGTGTCTAATTTAATCCCTAGTATATTCCGCTAGTGCGTTGTATTTGTGCTCAATATTATGACAATATAGTGTTACAAATCGTATGCCGCGTGTATTTATTTGTTCCCACCTCAGCTGCCTAGAATATACTCTGCAACAACTGTTTCGAGAGAAACTAGTGACACTACAGAGAGAGAGAGTAAGTGTTTAACAATTGATGGTTGTCTGCATCTTAATATTTGAGCTCCAATCAAACCAAATAAGGGTTTCCAGGGTACCGACCGGCACCTCTTAAAGCAGTATTAAAATAATATTATGAACTGTCAATTTTAGCAGTTGTGAAAACAATCTTGTAAACAGTTCTAGCTTCTATAAGTTCAAACGTCATCTAGTACGAAAATACTTGTCAGCTATTCTTTTTTATCTGGTTGTAGTTGAACAGACTTGATGACGTATATAATATGGTACGAAATTTTAGTGTAATATTTTTTTAATACTGCTATAAGAGGTATAACCGGTCGGCCCCCAGGTTATAATTTTAAGTACATTGTGTTTTAAATGGTAAATAAATTACTTAGGTTACTAAGGTTCGATGCTCAGAATCAAAATGAAAATATTTCATTCAAGGTCCATTTTAATTCACTTAAAATAATCAGGCTTAATTTTACTCAGTAAAATAACAGTAGTGAACATTATATAATGAGAGGCTCTCGTTTCAAAATTAAATCAGTATTTTAGTTGTGATATACATATGTATACAAAAATTACAAAATAAGTGCAATACCAATTTATCCAGCGCCATCTATCGTCAGTCACTTGGAACTATTTAATATGTTTATCTTGAAACGAAAATCTCTCATTACTTTAAACACTCTTCATAACTTTCAAAGTCTTGAAAACGAATTGTCTTCTAGCAAATAATTCTAGTAGAAGACCATTCACTAGAGCACTGGTGACCGACCCTACGGTTGTAGGTTCAAAACCAGTCGTGCACTAATGACGTTCTATCTTTAAAAATGTATGTGTACAGTACCAGTACTCTCCAACGGTGAAGGAAAACATCATGAGGAAACCAGCATATCGTAGAACCTAAAACATGTGTAGAAGTTCTAAAACATGTGTCAAGTGTTCGAAAGGAGCCTTTAAGAGGCGCACTTAATATCCTTTCACGACACTGTTTCGAAAGAAACTAGTGACATGACAAGAACCATTTCTTTTTTAATTAGTTTTATAGTGTTTACCTACACTTAAGGGAAATCACAAAGATTTAATATAGTCCCAAAAGTTATTATCCGAGTGGGATTTGAACCCCCCCCGTATCAAGGGGAAGGTCGAGGGTTCGTGGGTCGTGGGTGGGATAATAACCATTAATTGTTACACCGACATAGGCTTCTACATAATTTTCTTTTTTTAATTAATAGACTGTCCTTTGGCCACAATCTCACCTGATGGTAAGCGACGATGTAGCCAACGATGGAGCAGAACGGTCTAGAAGACACCTATTCACTCTTGCCTTGAAGAGACCCAAGTTGTAGTGATCAGGAAAGAGATCACGACCTTCCCCTTGATACGGGGCCCCGTATATCAAGGGGAAGGTCGTGGGTTCAAATCGCACTCGGATAATAACCATTAATTGTTATACCGACATAGGCTTCTATATAATTCTTATATGTTTAGTATTGTTCTATGTTTGTTCGGAAGCCTCTTTGAACTGCTCACACCAATGAGAGGGTTCTTTTTCAAATGCCTGAAACCAAAAGTTATACGTATTTCTTGGCTTAGCCTATTTTTTTTTATACAACTAGCTGATGGAACAAACACGTATGGACATGGATGACCCACCTGATTGTTAAATGGTAACCATCACCTATAACAAAGCATTGCCTCGTAAATCACACACGATAGGAACGTGCCCTACGCACTGCCCTGCGTCCATCAACTTGAGGCATACAGATGTTAAACCTCATGTGCCTGTAATTCTTCAAACCGAAACACAGCCACGCTGCTTGGCGGCAGAAAATGGCAGCTCTACTACTCTAAGTACCTAGTAATTAAATCAGAAAAAGTACAACATGGCAAAGTTCCTATAAGGAGCTTTGCCATGTTTTTTTGCCTAGAAAGTATAAGTTTAGATTGTTATACAAACTTCGAGGCGATTTTAATATTGCAGTGACTCAGTTGGGCTCATGTTATCACTTCTAAGTACAAAAATAAAACAATAATTCAATCTTATCTCACAATCAATAAGCCTTACACTTATAAAAAGCAGGTCTAATTTATCAGCACATAATACATTATACTTATACTATCAAGGAGTCTTATCTATTATAACTGTATTGCATTGATAGAAATCACTTTACCCGTTGCTATATGATTGTGCCACACTACTAATAAATGCAAAAGTTACGATGTTTGTGTGCTTGTGGATCAATCATCACTAAACCTATATAGATGAAACTAAGAATAAATATACCTGGAATATTGCCAGGAACCAACACTGTGAACGCGAAAAAAAACAGCTGTTTCATACAAAAGTTCAATACCTACCAGGCTAAAATGTATGAAACAGCTGTTTTTTTTGTCGCGTTCAGTGTTGGTTCCATAGAAAAAGTTGTTCATATAGATGGGTACTTTAGCCCCCTGAAGTTTATATACACAACTTATGGAACACCTTGTATAGTAGATAGATTATTATTATTAGCCTGTAGTGTCCCACTTCAGAGCAAAGGCCTCCCTTCTTTCTCAGTCCCTTCTACTGTGGGCTACTGTGTTCTTTAAACACAGTAGCCCACAGTAGAAGCGACTAAGTAGGCTTTAAGTAGGCGTCTATTTCGTCCCTCCATCTGCGCCGCGGTATGCCGCGAGGTCGATTTCCGTTTTTAGGCATCCAATCTGTAGTAGATTTAGCACATAACGCATCCGACATGCGGCAGATATATAGGTATAGATGATACATACATAATTGTTATAAAAAAATTACCCACCTCTGCAACTTTGTTGAGTAAGAACAGTTTGGGCACTTCTTCTGTGGCTCGCTTGCCCCACTCGAAGACATTCCTAGCCAACTCCCCTTCGCCCACCTGAAACATTATTAATTCACATAATTTTATGAATAAGTTACGTGAGTCAGATTAAAGAGAAGATCGCTGTCATGTCGTATAAGAAAGTCAAGGCATTGGAAAGACTCTTAAATTTAAGGAGACAAAGAAAATTATGTATATTAATTAATTAATTATATATTAATTAATTATGTAAGTATAAATATATGTAGCATTCAGAGAAACTAATAAAAAAAAATCTGTGGTGCAAAACTGTGTACCATGTAGTAATATGCCCCACAAATGTTTGTAAGGGCATATCTATTTTTATTTTCAATCACTGACACACTATTACATGTCGTAATATATATTACGACTATCTGTCATACTGTGAATTTAAAAGCCTCCAACTTTTTACCTTAGAATATGATAAGTACAGTTGTCTCGTAAATGTTGTGGTGAGAATCTTCCTCCCTGCATGATCATTCTCCTCTAACAAACCAGCTTCTTCAAGAAATTTCCACATTTCCTCTGAAAAATTAATTGCATGATGAGTGAAAGGGGATAAATGATATACCTTGACAGCCTTCACAGCTCAGTTGGTAGTAGCTCTGCCTTCTGTGCCGTAGGCCGTGGGTTCGATCCCCACCAAGAACAAATATTTGTGTGCTGAACATAGATGTTTGTTCTCTGTCTGGTTGTTATATAATATTATAAGTATATATTTACAAAAAAAAAGTATACAAGTAGTATATCAGCTATCTGGTTCCCATATCACAAGCTTTGGCTTAGTTTGGGGCGAGATAGTGCTGTGTGGAATGTCCCCCAATATAATATACAATACAATATATGTATATACCTAAATGGACTTGTGTAATTTATGGGTAAATAAAAACGATAGAACCAGCCGGTGGCCAACCTGATGTTGAGCGGTTATCTTTACCTGCACTTCCAGTAGTCACAAAGAATCTTTGTGCTTCTGATCTCTTAAGTATTGTTATTGAAAATTTTACATAGCAGTGACATCTAGCCCCAAAGTAAAAAAGCTTATTATTGGAAATAATTATGTTGTATATGAAACTAACCTTCTTTGACTGCACTGCCGGTCATGAAGATGTGAGTAAGAGCAGCTACCAATATCTTTCTATGATCATAGTCAGTCGCAGTGGACGGCAGAGAATTACACGGCTCTGATAGAACTATTATGTATTGGACACCGCTTTTGGAGTCCACTTGTATGAGTTTGTAGCCATACACCTGAAGATTAAAGCTGATTGTAATATACATATAATAATAAAATAAAATTGCCTTTATTTCCTCCATCAAATATCAATACATAGGTAATAATTAATATAAAAGTATATGCATGAAAAATTTTAATATTGACTAATTATATTGTGATTTTATTTTAGTATGTAAATTTTATTTTCATTTTAATAATGCTTATAATTGTTCTTGTTGTGTCACTAGTTTCTTATAATTTTTGTGAGCTATGGTTTTAGGTACATACATAGGTTATTTAATTATTTTGTAATTATTTTTGTGGAGGATCCCTCTTTGGGTGAAGGCCTGTAATCTACATACAAACATAGATTACTGACCGACAATCACCGAATATCCCAACCTTAACTAGAAGTCTAAGGAGTTTTTGTAATAAGGTACTACATTATTATGAAAGGAATGCCTGGAAATTAACCCTTAATTGGTTTATTTATTATTCATTGCACAAAACACAAAGTTAATTCTGCATTTCATTTAGACATTCAAGCTGCCATTTGCGTGGATGGAAATGTTGCCGTCCATATTACTGTGGCAGCGTCACCGGCAATGTGTGTTCACGCAACACGGGCAACGCGAGTGGACATGGAAGTGGCCTGTTTACATTCTCGGATTGCCCAAGTCCCTGCCGATGTCTCTGCACATTTCCACGGACATGACCTGCATAATGCAATGAGTCAAATTTGTTCATGTTAACGAAGTTACGAGGTGTACGCTTGATAGAGTCCCAGGGTCATTCAAATAAGTCAACCAGAGTTGCTTGGCTTACCTACTTCTTTTATTCTAACTCTTTATCCTACAAGAGTAGGTTTATGATAAAATAATGCAAATTTACCTTTTTTAATATGTTGTGAGCTCCTATTACAACGTTATTTATTTGGTTCATAGGCGTCTGGCACACAGTTCCGAGATGTTTTACGATTTCGGAACGTTTGATAGGAATCTTGCTGCCTTCCCTGCAAACTATAAAACGAACGCATTCTTTTATAGGTTCGTCGAGATTGGGGATATCATCGGCTTGCGACCGGTTACTGCGCCTTTGACTCATATTAGATAGGTGGGGTATAGTAACTTAATTATTTAGAAAGTAACAAAACATTAAACAAGTTGTAAATGTTCTCGCGATCACGATCAAAAATTCAATCAAACAAAACTCAAAAAAAAGTCAAAACAAAACGAACACAAACACATAGTTTTTTTTTCCTTCGCACTTTTTATCCTAAGTCGATCATACTCAATCGAGACTCAATCATACTACCTCATCTTTTGTTGTATTTCAAAATATCGCATGCCGCGGATCAAGCTAAATTTTAATGCCCATACTATCTCGTCTTATCTATCTATGTCGTTATGAAATTGTCATGTATCCTTTTATGTTATGAATAAGTTATAATCTATTTATTATAGGTACTATGGAAACTTCCTATTTCTGGAACTTCTTAATTGTTAAATCCCACCAAAACTACTCCAGTCTCCAGCTCACTCTACGATGCCTTCCCTTTAATATTTGTTTGTTTACAAAAGAACGGCAGGAAAACAAGGCTGTATGTTTGTTGCCTGTTCTTCTACTAGGCTTTGGTCGCGTGCAAATGGCACCTAGATTCACCTAGTTTTAGGACGTTTCAAAGTGATCATTGTGATTTTATTTCATGATATTTCGATGATTTTTACAGAAAGTGGGGGTACGAACCAAACGTTTGTTCTTTCTTTAGCTCTAACTTTACGCACGAGCATTTTTTTTTTAAAGTGACAGTGACAAAATTGACATGACTTTGACATGACAGACAACCAATTAGCACAGTGTCATGTGTCAAATTAGACCAGTCAGTCACAGTCAGACGTCAGTCAACCAACAATCAAGTTAATCAGTAGGCCCAAGAGTAGTCCGGTCAGGTGCCGCGCTGTGTTGCTGCGCGTTGTACGATAAATACAAAGTTTTCGTCTAGCAAAGTTACCTCGTGTTTTTAGTATTATTTGGATCAGTAATTTGTTCTTGAACTCACAAAAAGATCAACTTAAACTGTTACAAAATGGCTCAAGCAATAGCGGCACCGCCTAAAGAGCGGTACATTCCAAATGCCCTGAAATTCGCTTTCGGTGGCCTTGCCGGGTACGAAAGTTTGATTTATTTTAAGATTACACCTTGTCCTTTACCCTGAATCAATGTCATGATCAATATGCTTTCGACTTTCTTGCTTATGACTAATATAAAACCTTAAGCCTGCTTATATGATGAGAGCAGCAAGTTCATTGTAGGTCTACCTAGGCTCTTGGTGGGTATTACATTACTTGCTAATTGTTTTATCCGTCTCGCTAACTGGCCGCTGCTTAGATAAATTGGTTAAATGAATTTGTCACGGTTTTACTGTTGAATAACAACTGGTAGCACTTTGCATGAGGGTTGTAACTGAATAGCTAAATAGGAGGTACTTACCTACTACTAAAGAAAGTAAAATAACCTCACTCAGGCACCTGGTAACTAGCGAGGTACCTATATGCTCGGTATTACATAATTAATCATGAGCCACTGCTGAACGTAGGAATCCTATAGAAAAACTATATTCTTAGCAAAAACATGTCTGAAATATTTATTATATTTCTGTCTGAAATATTCATAAGTTATCACTTTCTCTCTCCGGCGGTAGGTATAGGTACGCCATCTTACAGGTCTTCCTAGTTTGGGTACCTAAGTCATGTCATCCAATCAGGACTGTATTTTATTTACCAACCTGATGTATTCCTACTATAACAAGTTTTTAATGAAATAAATTTATCTTATCATAATAGTAAATTATTATTCACTGATCTAACAACCAAGAATCCACTGACATGATAAACATCAAACTGTCATCATCATACTTTCAGTATGACTCTTGATCATCAATCATCATAAAAGAAAACTTTATTTTTAGCCAGATCTGAAAGGATGTCTATGCCTTTATTTTGCAGCACTCCATTTTTTCCAGACTTGGGTTAATTTAATTAAATTCAATACAAAAAACTAAGCCCCCAACTGCTTTACAATGTTATCAAACCAACTGACTGTTTTATATAAATATGTATTTTGGAACTTTCAAGTTTTTTTTTGGTTGTGCAAATTATTGAGTGGTCGGGTTTGCCAATAATATTTCTAGCACTAGAAAAACACTGCTGTTGCCAAAATACT
Organism: Chloroclysta siterata; assembly: GCA_932294275.1. Classification (NCBI taxonomy): domain Eukaryota; kingdom Metazoa; phylum Arthropoda; class Insecta; order Lepidoptera; family Geometridae; genus Chloroclysta; species Chloroclysta siterata. The sequence goes on from OW028588.1 coordinate 29,058,877, forward strand.
TTAGAAAACACAGCATTTACCCCCATACTTATATGCATGCCCTGTCACTATAATAACTAATTGGTAAGAGATGGCAATAGTTTTAAGATTTGTTTTTCTTGACAGATCTGTATAAGCAAAAACTGGTTTTTTTTTTGCAGTATGGCAGCTACTTGCGTGGTCCAGCCTCTAGATTTAATCAAAACACGAATGCAGCTCAGCGGAGGCAGTAAAACCTCATTCACAGTGGCCGGGGAGATTGTAGCTAGAGAAGGATTCTTTGCTGTATACACCGGGCTTTCTGCAGGGCTACTGCGACAAGCCACATACACAACCACAAGACTTGGGGTGTATAACTACCTGTTTGACGCTTATAAAGAGTGAGTAGTCTATTTTAAACATGTATCTATCCTATTTCATATAATACTTTGATGTTCCTCTTACTAAACTATTTAACATTCTATTCATATTGTTTGTTATGAGCAAACAACCTCTTAACGATCAGAGCGACGAAGAGATTAGCTGAACTGACCGATAAGTCTGTTGCTATCTCTTTTCGTTAACATAAAAGTGAAAGAAACAATCAAGTATACTCTAAAGAGCGGCAAAAAAATACAGGGAATATGAATATGGGCTTAAGTTTCTGCCAAGATGTCTGAGGAAGACTACAAAAGAAACTGAAGATTACAGTTGTAAGATGGAAGTTGACATTCCTTTCTCATACTCGTGAGAGGTATAGATTATAGGTATCTAATCTACCCGTATTTAAGGAGAAGACTAACACTAATGTGGCTTGCACATTTCAACATTTTGAATGATATAAAATCACTGAATTATTACGTGAATTATACACACAATCAACCTAGTTAGTTTCTTTATTGGAGTTTTGGTAAACCGCTAGTATTTTATATACCTACCTATATCATTATTTCATCTGTGACAAGCGTGCATTTTCCAAGAAGATATTCTTTTTCTTTTCTTCTCTGAATTTATGGCTCCTGTCCGTCATTCGACAGACAATCTTGCCAGTGTCAAGTGATTTGTATTGAATACTTTTTTGTCAAGTCAGTTCATAGTCAAGTCGGCCGTCATTTGTTTTGAAGAAAATGGTGGCGGTTTTCTTCAAAACAGAAACATTTTCGGTCAAATCAGGATATCACTTTACACATTCATTCCAGATATTCCTTTTCTTTCTTCTCTCCATTTATAGCTCCTGTCCGTCATTCGACAGATAATCTTGCCAGTGTCAAGTAGATATACCTAATTTGCATAACAGTTTCGGAGTTGACACAATACCTATTATAGCGCTGTTTCTTGTAGGTCAGAGGTCAGTGAAATGCAAATTTTGGCAATGAAGTGCTCACTGCATTCACTACCAAATTTTACGTCCGGCAAAATTTTTTGACGCAATGCGGGCTTCAAAAGGGGTCACTACCGCACAGTACAAAGCAGTAACGTTACTAGGGAGAGAAGCGAGCCGCTCTAATATAGGTACCACTGAACCATGTAACAATAACAAATAACGTACTGTTTGGGCTTTAAAATATCTCGCTTGGTCTGTTAAGTGAAGGATGCCCAACTGATGTTGAGTAGTTACCTCTACATATAATAAAAATTGCTTATCTTCCATAGCACATCCACCAAGGGCGTGCCCCATCGGAACACAGCAATGCGATTCTGCTCATAGGCAGAAGTAGGTAGGTTTATTTAATCTGTTACCTACGGCGATAGAAATTCCCCGAACGAATTATTTTACAATGAGCTTCACTACTACTCAATCGAGCTAGCTAGCTAAAAAGCACTATATTATGAAGGTCGATAGGTACTTAAGTTTTAGACTTCTAGGCTTGGTTCTTCCCCCGTGGAACTGGCACCTAGATTATCTATTTAAGTCGTTTCTAACGCTCGGTTTCTGGAAGCTCGATCAAAACTAATCATATCAAGTCACTCGCCATTTCAGCTATTACCTACATCGAATTAGATAGAGATAGCCAAGTGCCATGACATGCGATTAGTTTTGCTTTCAGAAACCGGCCGTAATTGTTTCAATTGATCAAATACCTTTTGACTTCATTATATTCTTAAAATACGTGATTCAATAACACCATCAAAGTCTGTTATCAACTGTAGAGTAATAAACTAACTTGATATGTAGGTAATTCAATTTCGTAATGATTATTTTATTTGTGCTAGGTACGTAAGACAGATTATGGAACAGAATATACAGACTGATACAGACAGATGATGTAAGAATCGACTAGAATACATGACACATTTTTTTTGATATCATGATCCTCTTGGAGAAAATATGATATCCTCTTCAATATTTGATAATCCTTTGTTTGACTAGCTCCACGACACAATGTTCCTCCATGGTGCGGACAATCTATTGTCTATGACACATAATTTAATTACATAATGTACCTAGCATCTTTGAAATAAAGTTTGAAATTTAAATCAACATGAGAAAACCTCGATCAACCAGTTTTATTATGTTATCTTGTAAATTATAGATACTTTTGATAAAAATCAATTTGACTTAAATTGAAAAAAATACGTTGAAATACGCTATTGATCCGTTAACATAATAATACCATTATTCCCCTTATCATAATATGCGATCACAATCGGTTAGGTAGATTTCAAGCTGCATCATATCACGGCTGATACGGAAAACCAGCGTCATAGTAGCGTGTGCTACTATGGCATTCATACTGTGTGTTTTTTTTATACAACAGGCTGATGGAACAAGCAGATGGCCCACCTAATGTTAAGTGGTAACCATCACCTATACAAAGCATTGCCTCGTAAGTCACGCACGATAGGAACGTGCCCTACGATGCACTGCCCTGCGTTCATCAACTTGAGGCATAAAGATGTTAAGCCTCATGTGCCTGTTATTAAACCGGCAACCACACTCTTCTAACCGCAACACAGCAACGCTGCTTGGCGGCAGAAAAAGGCGCGGTGGTAGTACTTCCCCGGACGAGCCCTTCACAAAGAGCTCTACTACTTTTAAACATTGGATCAAAATTATATTTTTGCTGAACTGTGTGACAACTTGGTTGACTGCGCTCGCGAAAAATGAACTTATTTTTCAAAAATAAGTTCAGCCAATAAACGCTAGTTTTGTTATAGATCAAGGCAAAAAGTCGCTTTGCAAAGTTACGAAATACTAATGTAAGTCCATATTAGTTTGGTCTGTGTTATTCCTTGAACCCATCTTCAGCGGTCACCCACCTACTGATAATGTAGTACTGTGTAATAATACGCCCCAGATTGGCTAATAGTTGTTATGAACAACTCATTATCAGTGAATGCGAGGCTTCTTCAATATAATTATCTCTTATAGATGTCTAGGTACGTCATGTCTTACTATGTATATTAAAAAAGCTGTTAGGTTTCTTCAGACCACCTCTTTTCCAAGACGTTTTTGTTAGAGAGTTCTTTGTGAAGAACTCGGGCCGGGGAAGGTCCACTTCTATGCGTATTTCTGCCGTCAAATAGCGTTGGTTTATAAAGGGTGTTCGATGCTGGTGAAATTATTACAGGCACATGAGGCTTTACATATTTTATGTTTCAAATTGATGGACACAGGGCAGTGCATCGTAGGGCATGTGTCTAGTGCTTGACTTACGAGCAATGGTCACCGCCACCAAGTGGGCCATATGGTTTTTCCACCAGCAATTAGGATAAAAATGACGTCTCTGTTAGGTTAGATATATTGCCGTCAAACAAATAATCACTCGCACATTTTGACATATTCTGGTTATAAAATCACTGAATATGAATATGAAAAATCACAAAAAGAGAAGTTGTTCGACGGTTGTCAGCCTCTTAAATTGTATTGGTGAATATGGATATTTTTACACAGCTACACCTATCCTCTAGCTAAGCAAATTTTGTACCGTAGGAACCAGCTAACTGATAGTTTAATCTATCTATTTGAACTATAGACACAGCAATGTGTGAATGACCATGAAACAATGTTATTTTGAGACCGATTGTGAACTGATTCGAACAATATTTTGATTGCGTTTACGTAAGGTAGGTATTTTCCATTGTAGAATTATTAAAAAACAGAATAGGAAGGAGGAACCCTTAGACTATAGCCTATCTATAGACTATAGTATATTTATAGGTCTAGAGATCTAAAAAATAAACCACACTATTTCGAAAGAACGCTCATAGAAATGCTCTAAAAACTGTGAAGGAAACTATAGTGAGGAAACTAGTTATCATTCTAACATCGGCGATGGGCTTGCAACCTGTCACGTATGGAATAGCAACTCCTGCAAAATGTGTTTAGATAGATAGATAGATAATACTTTATTGTACACAAGAATACATCATAAATCTAGGCGTAGCTTAAAAAAGTACAATGGGCGGCCATATTTCTTCCAGGAAACCTTACTCCTCCTTAATCCTTAAGGGTAGGTATGTGCCACACATAATACTTGGACGTGCCTCTGACTACGCCCAAAGACACCCTAAAATAATCTTGAGTTGGTACTAAGAGATCTGAGATAGGAATCAAAATCGTGCTTTACGACTGTTTCGTGATTTACTGAAGGGCTTCTTTTCCTTTTCTCTTTCGTGGCTAAAGTCGTAATGCCATACCACCCCGTATCCTCTTCTATAGGGGCGTAAGTGTGCGGCGTAAGGCTTCGGGGCCAAGACTTTGCTGGGAATAGCGACTTTGTATCCCTTTTTGGAAGGCTCATTTTTTCTTTTTGGCTAAAGTCGTATTACCATACCACCTCACGTATCCTCTCTGGCAGGCTCATTTTTTTTTCTTTTCTCCTTGGCTAAAGCCGTATTACCCTACCACCGCGTATCCTCTTCCACAGGCGTAACGGTGGGGCGGCGCCTGGCTTCGGCACTAAGACATTGCTGGGAGTGGCGGCGGGATCCATCGGTGCTTTCGTCGGCACGCCGGCTGAGGTCGCTCTCATCCGTATGACGGCAGATGGACGACTGCCCGTCGAACAGAGGAGGAACTACAAGAATGTTGCTGATGCACTCTTGAGGTAAAAAGTTCATCATTTGCTGCTAAAGAGTGGAACTCATTACCGTCGTCTGTTTTTCCTGACCACTACAATCTAAATCTCTTCAAGGCTAGAGTGAATAGGTGTCTTATAGACCGTTCTGCTCCAACGTCGACTACATCGTCGCTTACCATCAGGTGAGATTGTAGTCAAAGGGCGAAAAAAATTCCTTATCCCACTTCATGCGGCGTCAGCACAATAGGTACAAAGTGGTCTTATGGTATAAAGTTACGTTTTATTGTATAACGCATTCTAAAGATGGTATATTCAGCGTCAAAAGTATCAGATCAACAACTAGCTTACATAAATCCTGACTTTCACAACAACCTGACTTAGCTATTTTTATACTAAACACTCTTCGAAATTTCAAAATATTCTAACAACATTTAACTGAATGATACGATTTTTTTTTATTTATAAATCACATTATTATTTTATTGAAACCAGGGTTTATTCAATGCGATGACAGAAACGACTCACATGGTTTTTAAAACATTGCCGTTGTATATTTCCAGGATAATTCGTGAAGAAGGCGTGCTGAAGCTATGGAGAGGAGCCACACCTACCGTTGGAAGAGCCATGGTCGTCAATGCAGCTCAGCTCAGTACATACTCACAGGTACAATCACTACCTAATTTGAGACTAGCGTTGCACGAGAGCTGTTTCTAGTAGCTGTTGCACACTGTCTGTGAGCTGTTTGCCGTAGAACCGTCAATCGTTGGAGCAAACGAAAGAGCCGAAGACAGGGCTCAGTGGCACGTCAGGGGAGAGACCTACGTCCAGTGGACTTACATAGGTTGATGATGAGAGCTATTTCTGCCGCCAATCAGCGTTGCTGTGTTGTTGTTTTTTTTTTTTAATTTTATCGCCATCTAGAAATGGCACTAGGTGTCCCTCTGACGTAATTAGAGACTTTTAATACTAGCGTGCTGATTCAATACATAAATGTAAACTTAACTTAATGTGTTGCCTAAAATAATTTGCTGTGTTGCTGTGTTTCGCTTTGAAGGGTGTGGTTGCCGGTGAAACTACAGGCACAAGAGACTTAACATCTGTATGCCTCGAGTAAATGGACGCAAGACAGTGCATCGTAGGGCTCGTTCCTATCGTGCGTAACTTATGATGAGGCAATGCTTTGTTTTAAGTGATGGATACCACTTAACATCAGGTGGGCCATCTGCTTGTTCCACCATCATCATCCGCAGCCCGACTTATCCCACTGCTGGGCATAGGCCCCTCTATGCTCTTTCCATTTGAAACTATCTTGGGCTACCCTCATCCATCTACTGCCCAAGATTTATTGCCAATGTATATTATTAATTAATATTGTTGTTCCGTACAGGCTTCGCAGATGTTCGTAGGCGTGGTCCCGGCCGGCATCACGCTGCACTTCTGCGCGTCCATGGTGTCAGGTCTCGTCACCACTATCGCGTCCATGCCGGTCGATATCATCAAGACGAGGTATATAACATACTACTTTAATTAAACATTCTCAACTAAGAGTAGTAGAGCTCTTTGTGAAGGGCTCGTCCGTTGAAGTACTACCATCACGCCTTTTTCTGCCGCCAAGCAGCAACGCTGTTTCGGTTTAAAGAGTGTGATATATACAGTTGAAATTTTCACAGATGATGTATTTCTGTTGCCGGTATAACAACAAATACTTAAAAACAGAATAAAATGAATATTTAAAGGGGCTTCCAAACAACAAACGTGATTTTTTTGCCGTGTTTATAGATAATAGTACGGAACCCTTCGTGCGCGAGTCCGACTCGCACTTGGCTGGTTTTTATATTACTTACTGATGGCCCACCTTATGTTAAGTGGTAACCATAACCAAAGCACTGCCTTGCAAGAAGTACAAAATATTTAACGAAAATTAAATCCATGTTTTTCGTACGTTAACTTGTTTGAATCAAAATGATATTTTTTCTTTTCTTACGAAACTTGGTAGTTTGTCATTTTTCATAATTACATTTATATATTTAAAAAAGTTATTGATTCACTATTATTATTATTTCCAGAATACAAAACGCAGCCAAAGGCACAAGCCAAGTGGCAGTCGTCACCAGTCTCCTCAAGAACGAAGGAGTCCTGACCTTATGGAAAGGATTCCTGCCTTACTATGCACGATTGGGACCCCACACAGTACTCACTTTCATATTCCTTGAGCAGATGAACACAGCTTACTTGAAATACACGGAATAATAGCTTTTATGCCGGCGGAGAAGAGTCCATATTCATAGACCTATATCCACTCAAGTCTACTCAAGAAAAATTGCCTCTAAGTCGGTAAAAAAAGTCCCATCGGCGTTTTATATCGTTGACAAAAATAGCTTTTTTAAAGGTGGGTTAAAGTTGATATTCACAGATCAGTTTCTCATAGTCCGTCGAAAGGGATAATAAGGAAAGGATTCCTACAGTAAACAGTTTACTTCAATCACACGAAAATAGCTGTTATCTCGGTGGAGAAGAGTCGACATTTGTCATAGCTTGTTTCAGAAAATATAGCCTTTATGTCGTAGACTCTACGTCTATTTTTATATTCGTTACTACAGGATTATCTCCGCAATACAAACATAGTATAACCATATTTATTTGGTGCCACATATTAGAGCTGTTAATAGTACAAAAATGCTAAGTTTACTGTAATATAATGACTCATAAAAGACAAGACAAATTTTTACTTAAAAATATTATACAATATACAATGAATTCCACACCATTCTTTCATGCACTAAAATCGAAAATTGATCTAATTTAAAAGAGTTGGACAAAGATCTCATGATGTCCTACTCTTTTAGATTTTATCATTTTTTTTTTAAATTTTATCACAGTTAATAACATTTATAAAGATTCTCTCAATATCCCTTATTGACAGGGTTACCCTAGTTTCCCCTAATATCGAATGTAAGGATTTTCAGATATAATTAATATAGATTGTGAATATGTAAGTTATGTACATAATGTTACATCATTAAGTATAAAGTGCCTGTTGAAAATCTCGTAGATTTGTTACAACTTTTGTATGGATGTAATTTTATTATGCCTATACATGTGTATGTATGATAGAATATATCATTTTAATGTTCGCAAATAGTTGGATATATATCTGGTATTGAAAAATGATATTAGGTAAGTATAATGATTCTTGTTCCTATAAAAATTCAAATTGTCGTTTGTAAGGTATTTCAGAGCACGAAATTCTACAAATATTTTCATTTTAACTAAAAAAAGCTATTTTCTTTTTTCTTATGTTAAAACTCATTAAAAGTCTTCGTTTATTTTTTTCATAGTAGACCAGTCGATTATCGTTACCAGCTTATTTTTAAATATTTAAATTAAGACAATTTCGTTTATCTTTTTGAAACTTTTATGAATTTATATTTCGCTTATTGTTCTTTAAAAACGCTAAAAGGGTATGTTTTAAGTTTGTTATTGAATTATATTTAAAAAAAATGTATTTCAGTGAGATTATTATACTATAGCTGCACAAATGTATGGATTCAGATAATTTTGTATTATATTGCATTTTAGAACGTATTTTGCTTGTATTAGGGTTCATAATCAGAGTTACTTAAGCTTTTAGTTACTGTATTTATTCAATGTTTTACATTATTTTTTCCATAAAAACAATCTTATTAAGAGCTTTGCTTTTCCAACATTATGAAAACGATTATTCCATGTGATACGCTGTTGACTTTATTGTTAAAAAGTTGTGATTTGTGACTAACATCAATATTTAAGTTTTGTTATAGGTTAATAAATGATATTTATTTTGAAATCTGTGTTGTAATTTTACATTTTTTTAATTTCATACTGTAAAATACCAAAGTCAAAGTTGGGGTTGTGTAAGCTAGGTCGAACAAAATACACATTGTTCTGTCCTATATGACCATTTATCGGACAGGCCTCGAAAATACCGGACTGTACGCTTAAATACCGGACATCTGTCAACCCTACCCACGACCTTAGGATCGGGAGGCGAGGCCACTACCAGTAGACCACCAGTGCTCTCAGAAGACCCAAAGAGGTAAGAAACGGGGAGTTTCCTAAGTCTATGACTCCATCAAAAAAGTCTAAAAACTGAACTATTTTGTCATGCGGGTATTTCGCATAGGTGAGGGTGAGTGTGTAACTATGGTGTAACTTGTTTCGCGAGTGTCGCGGAGAGTGTGGAGAGCATGGAGGTAATTAATTCGTCTAAGGGGCTGACAACTATCAAACAACTTCTCGCTCGCACGTTTTGACACCGAGTGCTTCCGGTCAAGTGGCGCCACCTGGCGGCCGCGCGTCATTTTGCTTCGTAAAATGTGCAGCGCCATTTTGGAATCATTGGCGTTTTGTTTTCCGTCGAAGCAACTTGTGTCTAGCAGCTATCTCTGCGACGACCGTTGCATATAAATATTTTATGTTCAAATCTTATCTTATTCTTAAAAGATGAAGAAAATTTTAATTTATTAAGTGAAGTGAAATTCTGTAAGTACTTCGAACTGTGCAAAGAGGGAAAAAACCGTGAGTACAACCCTCTTTAATTTAAATAGATGACCGTGATCAATTTTTTAACGATTTTTCGTTCGGATCACGTTCTCATAGTCAAAAAAAATTACCAGTTTAGGTACTTGAACGTGTATTTAGTAGGTATTATATTTTGTACAAAGTTGTTTTTTCAGAAATATATTAGATATAAAAGCCTCTGCTTTCACACAGAAGCTGTATGGTACTATTACTTGCGAGCATACGTGCTCTTTTTCTTTAAGTCTAGAAACCTGCAGAATAAATTATATTTCTATTTTATTTACTAACCAGTCTGTCAATACAGGTTCAGGGTGTTCAACAGGTTCAGGATTCCATTTTTATTAATATGGTTAGCGGGAAATATTATAACATCATTGTTCTTGCGATGAGGTCCAAGATCACAAATTTTAATATCAAGACAGAAAGGATCTATCTGCTTTAAAACCCCCATAGCTGTTAGAAACAAGTGCTTAGGCTAGAAGTCTGCACATAGCTACTTCACATACTTCAGGTATTCATAGACTTTTGGAAACAAACGAAGGGGGTAAAACGTATGATACCTTACGTTAACATGCCTAAATACGACTGAAAACTAACTGCATTATACTAACTGCATTAAACAGAAATTTAGTTTTGTTTTATCTCTAACAAAAATATTGCATGATGTATTTACAATCTTTTTTCTTGGGCTTATCTGAGTCGTACAACTGAAGAATCACTTTTCTTGAATTTTGCTACCTACCCACTTTATTATTTTCGTAAGTAATATAATATCACTTTTGATTAGTTCGCGGGTCACCAACCCAAATGTCGTAGATTATAACGAACATAGTTTGGTAAAAGGCAAAGCCCTCTTGGCCGCCCCTCGCGGGGGTTAGGCGTTTTAAAAATCTATGTTCCATCAGGTGGAACTGTATAAGCTTTTAGTGAACGTGAACAAAGTTGATCCTGTCACGTTAAAAAGGCAAAGCCTTTTTGGCCGCCCCTCGCGGGGGTTAGGCGTTTGAAAATCTATGTTTCATCGCGTGAAACTGTAGCTTTTAGTGAACGTGAACAATGTTTGATCCTGTCACGTTAAAAAGGCAAAGCCTTTTTGGCCGCCCCTCGCGGGGGTTAGGCGTTTGAAAATCTATGTTTCATCGCATGAAACTGTTTCTTTTAATGAACGTGAAAAAATTTTGATCCTGTCAAATTAAAAAGGCAAAGCCTTTTTGGCCGCCCCTCGCGGGGGTTAGGCGTTTGAAAACCTATGTTTCATCGCGTGGATCTAAATACTAGTAAAAACTATTAGTATATATGGCTTTCTCAATACGCTGGGTTCTCTCTAAGGAAATCCAATCAATCTAACAGCCACCTCTCAAGGGGGTTTAGGCGTTAGTAAAACTGTGTTCAATCACGTGTGATTGAGATGAGATTTTAGTAAACGAACTTTCTTTTCTAAATTTGTTGGTTTCTCGCAAGAGAAATCTTATCAAGCATACAGCCGCCTTTCGAGAGAGTTAGGCGTTTGCAAAACTGTTCCATTGCGTGAAAATTTGTGCGATCCTTTGTGCGATGGCCTTTCAAAGCACAAACATGCCTGTAACAAGTACATCCTCGGGGGGTGTATGTTCCTATAGCCAGTTTCCATTTAAAATCTCTCAACCCTCACTATTGTAATGATGAATGAAAATAAGAAAGTTTCATTCTATAATAGAAACTAGCGACTTTATCGTGAAAACCTAAGGCTCAGAGAAGTTTTAGATGGCTAAATAATGAAGATTAATATGGTAAGTACAGATATACCTCATAAAGTCAGTTATAAGCCACGTGATAAGCAAAACAGTTATTATCACTCTTCCACTCACAATGGAAGAAAATAAATTGATAAAGTTATCGTATCAAATGCCTAGCCAAGCGCCTAGCTGGCTGTAAAAATAAGTAATAACAATGTGCTGAAATGTGTTTCATAATGATTTTCAATATTCTTATGAATATTATTTTAACATTACATACTTTGTAGAGTAAAACCTATCTGGTTATGGACCCAAAGCTGATAGTTCTGGCCATTTTTTACACAACACTAACCTAACTTAACCCAAACCTAACCTAACCTAGGTGTTTGGGTACTGGTATTGCTGGCGCCAGAAATAATATATAAAAAAAAAAAAAAAAAAACACCTAACCTAACCCAAACCTAACCTAACCTAGGTGTTTGGGTACTGGTAGTGTGTTTAACTTAAGCTTTTGAGCTTCAAGTTATATAGATGAGTTATTTTTACGTATAATAAGTATTGTAGGTTCCAGACATAAAACCTAACCTAGGTGTTTGGGTAAGGGTAGTGTATGCTTAACTTAACTTTTGAGCTTCAAGTTATATAGTTGAGCTTCAAGTTATAAAGTAAAAATTAATTTTACTTTTTACGTTTATTAAGTATTACTGGCTCAGATTCAGTTTATATGAATATCAAAAATCTGTGCATCACTATGATCACTTGTTTTTGATTAGGCACAGTTTGAATTTACAGTTTAAACATTAAAAAGCAAAGGGTCGTTATTAATTTTGAGAAATCAATTATCAGTGCTCATAAAAACTTAATCCATATTATGTTCATCATTAACAAAGTTCATGAATTCCTCACTAGACTAGTCCCTACCCTACAACAGGCGTTCTAAAAGAATCGTTGCTACATTACCTAACTCTGACAGATTTCTAAAAGATGTTTTGAATATATGGTCTTGAAGTAGGTACACTCCATATTGCTCAATCCTATCAGCTGGTTACCAAAACATTTACACTAAAAAGAGATGCTGACCAGTCTGTACTGCAGTCGCTTGCCTACTAACAGAAGATATGAAATCAATTCATGTCAATCAAATGGAAATTACGTTTCGTTACTACTACGATTACTACCATTCGAAATACACTTTGGCATGTGTCCAAGTTCGAAAATCAGGCCGTATTTTTATGTCACTACCATCATCCCGAGTGGCATCTATGACTAGCCTTTGTAAACATAGTGTTTACAAAGTAGGCAACTTGCGTAATCGACTTATTTGCCTCTGAAATTTCACATGCAGCCTACCTACAATTATAATTTTTGAGATTTGAGGACATTCAACCTACCTACAATTATATTATTTGCATATTTTTTGAGAACTAAGGAACCATCACTCTATTTCACGATGCGTTTAGTATTCAATAGATTATCCACTCACGTGGGTATTTCTACCACCGGTTATCCCCAATGTCACGGCTCACCTATTTCTGTCAATGGAATATTACTCATTAATAGTTCCGCAGTAAAACTTTGACACGCTAACCTCAATATTTGAGCTCTAGCAGCACCTTTCACATTGGAAAACCTTTCCTATCAAATTATCGACCTCTAATAAAAGATTTAATTTTTGTAGTAAGCAAATGCTAGTATATTATTGAATACGGACCAATAATTATTTTTATCTTTGTTTAAACAAAAAATATAGTTTTAAATACCCTGATAACATGAATGTAGTTTGCAACCGTTATTAATTTCTTGTTATATTGTATAATTTCTTTGTGATTTGCACTTTACAAATAATTTCATTCGATACTTTCACATAAATGCTTGGTTCTTACGTTATGATGCAGACGCTTTTCTTGGTCTCTCGTTTAGGATACTCCTAAGTCAGTAAGAGAAGAGAGTAAGTAGAGAGTCAGAGTAATCAAAGTTTCCGGTTTGAGACGTTTACAAAAAGTGGTTTCAATAAAATAAGACTAGATAATATTAGCAGTTGATGATTCCACATTAGATCTTGTAGGTACCTACTTAATAGTTTTGTCATTTATTGGTTCAATACTGATTGCAGTAATTATAGATGTTTGTTAATTATTATTAATTTAGTGATCATGCTAACACAAATTCCTTCTCATTAATTATTGAATAACTTAATTATGCAACACAGCCAAATTATTTAATTTGCTTGTTACAGTAAAATAAAAGATTTTGCTAAGCGTTTTTCACGCACAGTCAATAGCAGGCTGGAGGATCAAATCGTTGTTTAGAGAGACTGCTATTACAGCACCTCTAGAGTTCGATCTATGCATCACATTCACAAAAAATTATCTTCTTGATTAATGAATTTGATATTGAGAGGTATAAAAGACAACAATCAGTCTATTAATATCACACATCTGTTTGACGTATTAAACATCCTTACTTTGTCTGAAATAACATACTGAAGAGGTCTACTGCTGGACCATGTCCTCCACAGATTTAGTAGTCATTGGGAAAGCTTTCCCTAGTCACCATGCTTAGCAGGTAATTTATGATTACTTACGATCGCTTATTTAGTAGCAGATCATAGCTAAATCTGATATAAATAAATGAATTCGGTACATTTAACCAAACGGAAGCTAGTTCCTATTCCTATATTGTACGTTATCAGTTGTATTATTGATAATAATACGTTGTGATCGTAATAAATGAATCATTATTAGCAAATGATAAATAGTATACTTTCGTAAAATAAAGTTTTTATTAATATTGTACCTACACTGTAGGTTGCCATTACAGTGTTTTACCTATCTACTTATTGTAGTAAAATATTTTTAGATTCACATTGGCGCTAAATCTTACAAGTGGCGACACCAGGCGATAACAAACAAATCCTCATAATAAAGCTTTTACTGAGCGTACAGTATCTTAATAGCAGCGTTTTACCTGAAATAAAACGCATATTAATATACTTACCTCAGTAAAAGCTTTCATTTTTATTTCTGCCTGCTGAAACTAAGCCAATGATTCCAAAATGGCGCTGCACATTTTACGAAGCAAAATGACGCGCGGCCGCCAGGTGGCGCCACTTGACCGGAAGCACTCGGTGTAAAAAGTACGAAAACTGGTTAAAATCGACGGAAACGGAAATGCATTCTCATAATAAAGCTTTTACTGAGGTAAGTATATTAATATGCGTTTTATTTCAGGTAAAACGCTGCTATTTTGTGTGCAATTACATTGCACACAGTTTAGTAAAAAAATCATTTTGATCGATACAAGTTTTCCTACTTAAAAGTTTTCTTATGTACGAAAACAAACTAGTAAAGCAAGTCTTCGCCATAAGGTGGAGAGCAAGATGTAAGTGAGCGGTGAAAATGTATGGAAAGTGGCGCCCCCATTATTTTCTACTCTTTTTGCCAGTCTCTAGTTCTTTCCAAGCCATAGATACAATAACAAGCAGATATTGACAGAGATCCTAACACTGACAGATTTATTATTTTCTATCAAACTCAAAATGCTTGTCCCACAAAAACAAACTAATTTATTTTCCTGCAATTGCCTAGATCACATCCATGGAGAAATTTTTCAGAAGATCTAAATTTGAACGATGGTGTACTCTGACGATAAGAAAGCGGAAGGGCGTAAAATACCGCGCACAGTCAAAGCTCTGATTGGTGGATTTTGTGGGTAAGCAAATAAAGAGTTCTGACTTCACTGGATTCCCTTTTCTTGGAGATCAGAAACCATGAAATGCAGCACCTGGTAAAGGTTGATACCTTTACCAGGTGCTGCATTTCACACATGCAGCGATTTCACGTAAGTAAGGTAGGTATACCACTGAGATAACTACATAGGTATACCTGTAGGTAGGTACCGATGACATTGTAAAGTCAAAGTCAAAGTCAAAATGTATTTATTCAATAAAATCACAAGGATCACTTTGAAACGTCTTAAAGCTAGGTGACTCTAGGTGCCAGTTCCACGCGACCAAAGCCTAGAAGAACAGGCAACAAACTTACGGCTTGGTTCCTACCGTTCTTTTGTATGATCCTTTTACAATGTAATATAATATATTATTGAAGTTTAGTGAGGCGTAGGCATACAGAAAAAGGTAAACATAATCAAATTTATAAGACAGCACACGCTACGCCTCAAACTAATAATACCTAATGCATAAATACAATCTATTAAATCAGAGAAAAATAAAAAAAAAACACACAATAGTAGGTACAGTACAGACATTGCAGACATGTTAGTTGCCGATGGGCAGAGCGACCGGGACATCGGGCCACGCATTTTTATCAACAATATAGCTATCTAAAGTATAATAAGCTTTCCTTATTAGATTATTCTTAATGTACACTTTAAATTTTCGAATAGGAAGCCCAGTGGCACTTTCTGGAAGTTTATTGTAGAAGCGAATACCGTTCCCCATAAACGAGCCATTTACCTTTTGAAGTCGAAATTTAGGTATACATAATTTGTTTTTATTTCTAGTGTTAACGTTATGTGCATCACTCTTTTTCTTAAAGCTATCTATGTGTTTATGAGTGTATAATAGATTTTCATAAATATACTGTGAAATGACTGTGAGAATATTAATTTCTTTAAATCGCTCCCTTAATGAGTCACGTGGTTTCATTTTATAAATGGCACGTATCGCTCGTTTTTGAAGTACAAATATACTTTGTATATCAGCAGCTTTCCCCCAGAGCAAAATACCATAAGACATTACACTATGGAAGTAGCTAAAATATACTAGTCTAGCTGTAGCTTCATCTGTAAGCCATCTTATTGTGCGAACTGCGTATGCAGCCGAACTCAGTCTACCAGCAAGTGATTTGATGTGTGGACCCCACTGCAATTTTGCATCAATATTAAGTCCTAAAAAAATAGTAGAATTGACAAGGGTAAGTGATTCACCATTTAATTCAATATTGGTTGGTCGTTGAACCACATTTGGCAAAGTAAATTTAATGCATTTCGTTTTCCCAGCATTGAGCAAAAGATTATTAACAGTAAACCAGTTAAGTACTTGCGACAGAGATGCATTAACGTCATCGAAGTTAGTCTTCAATCTGTTGACTTTAAAAATTAAAGAGGTATCGTCAGCAAATAGAACTATTTCACATAAATCTTTTACAAAAGGTGGAAGGTCATTTACGTAAACTAGAAATAAGAAAGGACCCAATATCGAACCCTGAGGCACCCCTATATCAATGACCGATCCAGAAGACCTCTCACCGCCAACATCAACTTTTTGGATTCTATTGGTTAAGTAAGACTGTATAAGATCAATAGCCCGGTTTAGGATGCCGTAGTGTTTAAGTTTAGATAATAAAGTGGCATGACTTACACAGTCAAAAGCTTTGGACAGATCGCAGAATACCCCGATCGCATCTTGTGAGTGTTCCCAAGCATCATATATGTGCTTCAGGAGCGTCGAGCCGGCATCAGTCGTTGATCGACCTTTAGTAAATCCAAATTGATGACCATGAAGTATGCCGTTGACGTTAAAATGTGATATTAACTGATTAAGAACAACTTTTTCAAAAATTTTACTTAACGTAGGTAGTACCGAAATAGGCCGAATAAAGATAGCGGGAAGTCGGTGGATGGGAAAGTGGTTCTTCCTGGAAATGTATGGAGAAGCCAATATCCATAATGTCCGATGACGCAGTAAGTGCAGAAATTAGGAGTACCTATTATGGGTATCAAAATGTTTTAGTTGGTTCTTGGGTGAAAACTTTAGAAAATAACAATGCGTTTTTGTTGTACGTCCGGAACGGACAAACTGTTAAAACTGTATCTACCCATAGCTATAAGATCTTTTTTGTACTAGAGTTATACAATAAATAATTTCTGATTTCAGTCCCGTATCAAAGGGAAGTTTGAACGTGGGTTCAAATCTCACTCGGATACAAACTTTTGAGATGTTTTAATAATCTTACCGCCGGTTTCTGAAAGCCCGATCAAAACTAATCGCATGTCAAGTCACTTGCTATCTTTATCTAATTCGATGTAATAGCTGAAATGGCGAGTGACTTGACATCCGATTAGTTTTGATCGGGCTTTCAGAAACCGACGGTTAGCAATTGAATTTCCTTTTCCAGTATGGTGGCGACCTCAATCGTCCATCCTCTGGACCTGGTTAAAGTCCGGATGCAAGTGTACCCCAGCGCAAGAAACACCAGGGAAATGGCCAAGCGTATTATAAAATGCGAAGGCATCCCGGCACTGTACGTCGGTCTTAGTGCGGGGCTCATGCGACAGGCCACCTACACTACCACGAGACTGGGGGTGTACTACTGGCTTTATGATGAGTATAGGAAGTAAGTACCAGTCAAGTTGGGCGGTTTCTGATGGTTTCATAGGTTTACATAGGTTCTCTAACTCTTGAACTTCGCGTACTATGTATAAAAACGGAAGAAAGAACTGGGGATGCAAAAGTGTGCTTTATGATAGGAGGGTAGAGTAGGCAAGGCTTATCCCCTCCCATTGCTACACCTTAGCTAACATATGTTGTTCCTCGACTTTTATTCTTTTTCGACTGCAAGTTTGATGAGCTCGCCCACCTAAGAGTAGAGCTCTATAAGAGTTATAGAGCTTTTTGTGATGGGCTCGTCCGGGGAAGTACCTACTACCACCACACCTATGTCTGCCGCCAAGCAGTGTTGCTGTGTTTCGGTTTGAAGAGTGTGGTGGCCGGTGTAATAACAGGCACATGAGGCTTCACATCTGTATGTCTCAATTTGATGGACGTAGGGCAATGTATCGTAGGGCACGTTCCTCTCGTGCGTGACTTACGAGGCAATGCTTTGTTATATAGGTGATGATTACCACTTAACATCCGCTTGCCATCTGCTTGTTCCATCAGCTAGCTTATGAAAAAAAAACCTATTACTAATGTGAAGTTTTCTTTGTCCTAGAAAATACGGCATCATCCCAACTCTCCCCGACAAGATGGTGATCGGCGCGTACGCCGGGCTAGCGGGCGCCTTCGCTGGTAACCCTTCAGAGGTGGTGCTGGTCCGGATGATGGCGGACGGCAAACGGGATCCGTGCTGGGATGGGTGTGCTACCAAGCGACGGTATCGCGGAGTGTTTCATGCTATTCAAAAGTAAGCTTGCAGCGTACTTTGACACAAGCATACCAAGTGGTTGCCATCAGAGGATCCACGGGTATATGGGCAATTCGTCCCTCACATTTTTGAAGTATGCCATTTAGGTAAGTATTGGTTGCATTTCGGGCGTGACATCAGCAAGCAAAAACTCTTAGTAGCATTTCGTCCCTCCGTTTAATTTCAACAGACGAGGATGGTATTTGACGCATTATTTGGACAGATTGGCATTTCTTTGACAATCTTTTTTATATAGATGCGAATGGTCATTAGGCTTAAGTCTTGGCCAATTGACATCAGCAAGCAAAAACTCTTAGTAGCATTTCGTCCCTCCGTTTAATTTCAACAGACGAGGATGGTATTTGACGCATTATTTGGACAGATTGGCATTTCTTTGACAATCTTTTTTATATAGATGCGAATGGTCATTAGGCTTAAGTCTTGGCCAATTTTTTTTGAATATTTTCTATATTTTTGTGCGTGCCCACCAGCAGGTATCAACCTGGAGGCGGTATACGTTGTTTTGTTGGTTTATAGCTTTCGATAGACTAGGCAAGGGTGCGAGTGCCACTGAAACAACATAGGTACACATGAGGCTTAACATCTGTATGCCGCAAGCTGATGGATGCAGGGCAGTGCATCTTAGGGTACGTTTCTAACGTGCGTGACTTGCGAGGTAATGCTTTATTGATGGTAATGGTTACCACTTAGCGTCAAGCGGGCCATTTGGTTGTTCAATCAGCAAGTAGTATTAAAAAAACATCTGCACGTATTAATTTGCGTATTAAACTCGTAGGAACCATTTTTTTCAGGATAACTTGCACTGAAGGCCTGTGCGCACTGTGGCGCGGCGGCACGCTGACTCTCACACGATCTCTGTTTGTCAGCATCGCACAAATAGGCACCTACACACAGGTAGATAATATAACTACTTTCTCAAAATCTACCCATATTAACTTGTTGTCAGCTGAGCCATTACGAGAAATGGTAACAAAGGATTGTGAACGAAAGAAACCATGGTTGAACTTAATTCTTTCACCAAACTCACAAGGCCCAAACTTAACCTAGTGATTTTATTGTTACTCTGGCTTATAAACTTGACGGTAAGTATTTTGGTAATACATGATTCAACACAAAGTATCTATAGTTGCGTTAAACTCTCGCTGCAGGCTCGGTCAGTGCTCAACCTATAGTCGCGTTAAACTCCCGCTGAAAACTCGGTCGTAAATCATCTTAACACACGCTTAAACAAAAGGATCGTCCGTTCTCCTAAGTGCGAGAGAGAGAGAGAGCAATATTGCTCTCTCGTTCCGATAACTTATGACCGAGCCTGCAGCGAGAGTTTAACGCGACTATAGTGTTATATCTGAGGGTCCGGCGAATGGAGAAGTTTAGGGGTAGCAGGAAAAGCCTTAGGTATCCTAAAGCCAGGTGGGTGAAATTATGAATGACATCCTACAGAGAAACTTCAACGCGACGTCAGAAGTTCTATTACGGAGTGCTCATTTTTAGCACCGACACGATATGAAGCCTGGCAATAGGGAACGAGCCACAAAGATGATATGTGTTTGTTTAGGTTCGCGAGGCCTTGAAAAAACGCAAGTTGGCAGAAGGCACTGCTCTGCATCTGTACACGTCTGTCATATCCAGCTTCTTCACAGCCTGTCTGACTCTGCCAGTAGACTTGATCAAAACCCGGTGAGCACAAAGTTTTAAAACACTTGGTATTACGTGTGTGCAGTCAAATGTATACTTTAGCTTTTTCTGCCATGCATGGAGGGCATTGGAGGGATTACTTGAAATAATAGCATTCGTAGAAGCCCATGGTGTGTTGCCTGTCGTGGTAGTCCTGACAGAACAGGATCCTACCTGATATGGGAACCAGATAGCTAATATAACTACTACTTATATACTTTTTTTTTGTAAATACATACTACAAAGAACTACAGAGAACAAACATCTATGTTCACACAAATGTTTGTTCTCAGTGGCGATCGATCCCACTGCCTACGGCACAGAAGGCAGAGCTACTTTGTTAGACATTTACCAAAGTAAGTACCATGAGTAATCTCAGACTAAACTTGAATAATCAAAATAATCAAGATCACATCACAATAGTAAAGATTATACCCACGATTCAGTTACAAACTGCAATTTTTTCAGATATCAGTTCAGAAGGGAAGGCGGATCACTGACCCAGACAGAAGTATTCGATGATATAATGAGAAATAAAGGAATTAGGTACTTCTGGAAAGGATTCCTTCCGTATTTCATCAGGCTCTCTCTTCATACTGCGGTTACGTATCTAATACTGGAAGAGCTCAGCGAGATGTACGTCGCAACTCGGAATATACCAACGAAATAACTCACGCATATTTGTAATTTAAAGCTGTGCCCAAGAGTTTAAAACAATTTTTAGTTTCGTTACTTTTTTGGTAGAAAAAATCATGAATGCTTATGGTGTAAAATAAACGAGGTTTTGCTCATATGCGTTAATGTAATTGCAAAAATTATTCGTGTTCGTGCAGTTTTGTATTGGATTAAGCACATAAAACCATACGTACTCTATAGCCAACATCGACGACTATGCTCACATAGGTATACCAGTAGCTCGCTAATGCCTCACTTGTAGGACTTCAATTAGTCACTATTGACACACTTTACTACGAGTCATCGGGAAATGGTGGTCAGTTCCACTCTTATTTTGCATTTATGAGAGCATTTGCGCTAAGTGAACCTACGCGGATCCAATTCTTCGGAAATTAAACGCGTGTACCTTCCGAGAGAACAGTATGATATCGTCTATGTAAAAGTTCGTGGAAGTGCCAATAATCCGTTTTCGCATTCAACTAGCACTAAACAAAATGGACGTGGCGGTAATACTGCATAAATAGGTACCATAATTGATGAGAAGCAAACTCAAAAAGATCCGATCCTACATCGCACGGAAATCTGCCAAAATGTTTAATCTATATCAGCACATGAAAGCTGCTGGTGGGGAAGGAAACGAACCGCCGAAAGAGTCCGAGACGACTGGACACGATAGATTTTGCCAGGAGAGGCCTCGATCGACTTATAGAAAGAAGAAACGCCGTGGCGCCTGCCGGAGGGCACAGTCAGCTGCTGAGCTAAATCCGGAATCCATCGCAGCAGCTAATAAGAGGAATGCTTTTAGAATACGCTCAGTATCTACCGACCGAGAAGAAAGCGAAGGTAAACGTGCCCAACCTTTGATTTGAAATAGACGTGTTATTTGAATCTGTTTGTTAATCTGTATTTGTGTACCTATGGCATGTCTTTTGTTTAAATGTTGGTGTTTAGGAGATGGCCTTCGTAGAAACTGGTTCTGCAAATTTATTTGAAGCTTGCTTTCTTTTTTGCGAGTGGTGCTATTTATGATGCTGTGTTTATTTCTGCCTTTTTGCTTGCGGAAGAAGGTGGGAAGCAAGATGAGTGCGAAGGATCATCAACGTCCATCATCATGGCTTGTAGTTCAAGTATATATATATCTCCTTACATTTACTCGTGTTTATATTGGCACCTATCTGCTAAATCTACTTATTTCTCTTGTCAATGCTTTGCGTTAATTCAAAATTAGTATTTTTTCTACATGTCTTTTGCTTTTAGAAGAAAACTCGGAGAAAGCGCCTCTGGTGGCTCAGAAAATAGACTCGCTGGCTAAGTTACTGTTTAACAAATCGATTATTGGATCGCGATCTGGAAACAGCAGCCCTTCAGAGCCTCCTGCTTCACCGAGGTAAAGATCTTCAACATATTATGAAGCTTGTTGTATAGTGCTTAGAATTGCCAATCAACGTTTTTTATAATCAACAGGGTTGAAAGAACAATGGAGAGTTCGGCGGCTCTTGCGATCTGCACAGAATATTTGTCACACTCTTCAAGGTAAGTTCCTTATTAATCAAATTCTTCAGCAGCAACTGGAATAAGGCAGATTAAAACATTTAAAACATTTTCAGGTATGACATGATATCACAACTGGGGGCAATCGGCTCCCGAAGCAATAAACATTGGTTTGCGATACACGATAACTCCATCAAAACTGATAGACTTCTCACTTTGGTAAGGACTTATATTAGCTACCGAATAGATCTTGGTTGAAAAGATTGCTCCACTCCTAGCAGTCTTTTCGACCATTCTTCTTCTTGTCGTTTCAGTAGTTGCTTTCGAAACAGTGTTTTGAAAAGATTTTAAGTGCGCCTCAAAGTGGCTCCTCTCGAGTAGGTACTGGTTGCATGTTTAAGAACTTTTTAAGTTCTACGACATGCCGGTTTCCTCACGATGTTTTCCTTCTCTATTGGCACATAAATTCAAAATTCAATTCAACTATTGAATAGTCGATGCGTGTCGATAAATCCGGTCTCTTTATTTTGACACGATTCCTTGTTTTTAATATTGGGACAGCTGTAGACAGTTCATGATATTACAGATTCCACTTACAAACAAATGCCCGATAGAGCAGGGTGATCGATCCAAGGCTTTGATTCTTGAGTTGTTCCGCGCCCTTCATCACCCGTACATCTATCCGGTGTTAGACTTGGAGCTGTGTAATGGACATGCTCTGACTGTGCTGCCCTTCAACTCAAGAGGCAGTCTCAAAGATCTTATTTATAAGGTAAGATAAATACTAATTATGCCAGGCAATTTTCATTGATTTCATGAATTTCTCTTTCATTAGGAAGCACTCTTAATATTAACCCAGGTAAATAAACTGGAGCCAGGTCAATGGCGATGAATTAACTAAGTTATTACCAGGTTTTTGAGAAATATGTAGCTGTTGGACTCCTCACTTTTAGCCTTAAGCATCATCGACTATATGTGCCATTTTTGATACTGTGACTGTGCTAGTGTCGTTCAGGTCTGTTTTATTTCATTCTCCCGAAAATTGTAATAGCTCATATTTCCAGAGTACATGGAACGAAGACTTCGGTCGTAAATACAACTGCTCCGGTACTGGCCTGCCAGCGTCTCAGGTGGCGAGGTTCGGTCGTCAGATGCTCGAAGGTCTGATGTTCCTGAAAGAGAAAGGATTTCCGCCGTTCCGTCATTTGCATTCGGGGAACGTGGTTTTACAAAATGGTGTGGCACGGTAAACTATTGCAATTAATGTTACCCCACGTTGGGCGCCATAAATTGATTTACTTCAAAATTGTCTTATTTTAGAGATAGCTAAACGCGAGTTTCATTTTGAGGATAATTACTAGTTATTTTAGGATAGATTATCATAATTTTGCATTTTTTGTTTGATTTTCTTTTTTATTGTTTTATCCCTGTTGGGCTCCAAAACATTAACGCTTGTGTACCTACCCCTATTTATGTTGTGCAATGTTTCACGTGCACCGAAGGAATAAGGAATGTTTGTGCAGGATATGTGGGCTAGAGAACACGCTGATCGGCGCCGCACCGCGCTGCCCCATAGCGCTGGCCGCCCACCTCGACCACGTGGAAGTGCTGTCACTAGGGCACGTGCTGTTCGAGATGTGTGCTGGCGCGCCTGTCGATCTAACGCTGCTGCCGGACTTGCAGCCTAACTACCCGCATGTATGTAACCTGCTTATAAATTTGATAGTTTCTAACTACCCGTATGTATTCTGTTCATAAATGAAAGTTTGTAAGGGTGTGTGTATGTATATTTGTTCTCACTGATCTCAGTAAGTAACAGTTTTTTTGTACAAATTGCTGATGGAACAAGCAGGTGGCCCATCTGATGTTAAGTGGTAACCATCACCTAAATCTTCAAATATACCAAGATATTTCACTGTTCTTCAAAACATGAATCCATTCGGAAACTATAAAGTCTTTTACTGCAGGTTG
Organism: Chloroclysta siterata; assembly: GCA_932294275.1. Classification (NCBI taxonomy): domain Eukaryota; kingdom Metazoa; phylum Arthropoda; class Insecta; order Lepidoptera; family Geometridae; genus Chloroclysta; species Chloroclysta siterata. The sequence continues at coordinate 29,083,111 of OW028588.1, forward strand.
CAGATATAATCGAGCAGATCTTCGGACCCCGTACACCAAGCTTACACGAGCTGCTGCTTTGCGAGCTCTTCAGGAAGATAGACCTTCGGGAGATGAAGGGTTCCTGTTTACCTGTGAGTTTTTAACCAACGAGTTATTTTCATACGTCCTACTCGCTGCTGGAACAAGCAAATGGCCCACCTGATATTTCGCTAAATGCACTGCCCTGCGTATGGCCGTATGCATCAAGTTGGCAACTTGATGTTTAGCCTCATGTGTGTGTAATTTCACCAGCAACCACACTCTTCAAACCGAAACACAGCCACGCTGCTTGGCGGCAGAAATAGGTATTGCAAGGCGTTAACAATATCGAGCAAAAACGAGCAAAAAATCACGTTTGTTGTATGGGAGCCCCCTTAATTATTTATTTTATTCGGTATTTTTTTGTATAGCGGCAACAGAATTACATCATCTGTGAAAAATGTCAACTGTCTAACTATCACGGACCGTGATAATTAGACGGTTGACAATCATGAACCGTGATTCACGGTTCATGAGAAGCCTGGTGACAGACGGACAGACAGACAGACGGACAACGGAGTCCTAGTAATAGGGTGCCGTTTTACCCTTTGGGTACGGAACCCTAAAAAGGTAACTGATGGTTCTTTTCATAGAACTTCAGTCAGCGCCTGTCCCGCTCGTGCCTGTCTCTTCTCGGCGAGGTGGCGCGTCGCCAGCCGGCGTGCCGGCGCGAGGGCGCCTCCTCACCGGCCACTCCGCCCGCGAGGAGGTAACTATCCCTTTTTTTATACAACTAGTAGTTCGCCCCGAACTGAGATCTCGTGATGCGACCCGACGAACGCATCAAAACTTTGAGTCGATAGTAGTCAGAAGCAAGTCCAAACATTATTTTGGACTTTTTTCTGACTACCGCCTACTAACTTGGTATAGTTACCAAGTTTCAACTCTATTGGCCTATTTATTGAAGAGTTCCGTTGAACAGACTTTGGCTCCATCATCAGACCTGGTCGTCGTCACCATTTTATGAGAACTGAGTACCTCCTTAATTTATTTCAAGAAAAAAAATAAGAAAAATCAAAGGAACTGGCCGACCAGTAGAAAAACCTTGATGTCAACGAAACTCTTAGAGATGGGAGCTCTTGGATCGCTGGTTATGTTAATTTAACTTTTTAAATTTTATCTCGAAAACCGAGCGTCCCAAAAAAAAAGTAAAAATTGTTTTGGAATGTCCAAACAAAGCCCTTTCATATGACATGCAACTTGATTTTTTTATGTAACTTTTTTTATTTTTTCCCCCTTAAAAAACCCTATATCTTAATAACCCTTCATCCGATTTTACTCATAAAATTACCAGTAAATTTCTCAAGCACAAGCTATCGACTTATCAAATTTCATGCAGATCGGATCAACGGTTCGAAAGTTATGGCCAGACAAACATACATACATACATACATACATACATACATACATAAAATGCCAAATCGCCCAAGTTGAAACTAAAGATCTTCGTTCGCTTCGCTCACTCGATCAACTAGCTGATGGAACCAGCAGATGGCCCACCTGATGTTAAGCGGTAACCATCACTAACAAAGCATTGCCTCGTAAGTCACGATAGAAACGTGGCCTACGATGCACTGCCCTGCGTCCATTAACTTAGGGCATACAGATGTTATGCCTCATGTGCCTGTAACTACACCGGCAACCATCTCTTCGAACCGAAACACAGCAACGCTGCTTAGCGGCAGAAAAAGGCGTGTTGCATGTTTTTCTAGGACTGGTCGCGTTGAACTGGCATAGATTCGCCTACTTTTTTTATATAATGGTGGTCGAGTGGGAGTAAGCTTCGATCGTAGGTTCGAATCCGGTCGTGCACCAATGAATTTTTTCTATCGAAAAATTTATGTGCGCAATGCCAGTAGGTACCTACTCTTAAACGGCGAAGGAAAACATCGTGAGGAAACTATTTAGTATTCTAACAGCGGCGATGGGCTTGCAACCTGTCACGTATGGAATACCAACGACTGCAAAATGTGGGTATGTAACAAATGTTTGGACGTACCTCTGGCTACCCCCTTAGATATCCTCAAAAAGAATCTGGAGTTAGTACTTGGTACTAAGAGATATGAGGGGATATCTACCGTGCCTGGGGATTAAAGTCGTGAAGCTGTTTCAGTTTCAACTTACTGATGGAACAAGCTAATGGCCCACCTGATCGTGAATACCATCACTTTTCAGACTGACTGAGATTTCAGACTCTTCAAAGTTATCAAGCAGTTTAATTAATTAATACTTTGACTTTTAAAATATAGATAGGTACAGTCAGCATCAGAAGTTGATTACTTTCCCAGAATTTAGTATTTAGTTTTTCTTGAAAGTAATTGTCGTTTACCTGTTAGTCAAGTTTGTCGGTGTATCTAGAAAAGGGTAATTTTAATAATTAGGTTTTAATTTTCAGGCGGCAATACCCCATCGATCAAGATTTTACCGAAGTTTGGCAGCAGTGGTGATTTTTTAAATATTTACTTTAACTCTTTTCTCCCATTATTAAACACAATCTGAATTCACAAGCGTTTCATTTATTATTTAAATCACAGGTTAAATAAATTACTATAACTATTTTATACACTCACTTCGTTACTTATTTGAATCTAACGCCGTCACTGGCATATTTCCTGTAGTTTTTATACGAAGCGAGCAGCGACGATTTGTAGCGTGTGGCGGCTACCGGCGTCAACCGTGTGCGGCGAGTCCATATAAAATGTATGAAATATGCCAGTGGCGGCGTTTTGTGGTTGTGGCCGGAGGCCCGTGTGCGGGAACACTAAAAGACTAACTACGTCACGCAATACAAAGTTAAATCAAGATATCACAGAAGTTATTTGACCTAAAGAGGTTGCATAATTAATGATGTGATGTGATAAAGTTCTCGTCTCGTGAAAGAAGAAACAAAATCGTATTTAGGGACCGTCCATTAATCACGTGAGGCTAGAAAGGAGGGGAGGAGATTCGTGATTTAGCAAAAATCACGAAATATCACAAGGCGGGAGGGAGGTGTAGTAAGATATCACGTGTATTTATTTTTTCGTCAAACGCGAATTTCTAAACCGAAAAGCGGCTTTCTGTCTAAACATTTTTGTCCTTAATTTCAAAATAAAATTAGATTATAGTACTTTATACCTGTCTTTAGATAATATACCAAAAAAATTAAGATGTATTTATTAATTTAGTAGGTACTAAAAAATACACGTGATTTTTTTTATTCTTAAACCTCACTACGTATCACCAAGGGGGAGGGAGGGGGGGGTTAAAAAATGCTAAAAAAACATCACGTGATTAATGGACGCCCCCTTAGAGTTTATATAAGTATTGCCCTTCAACGCCGACAGATTACTTGGCAAAATGTTTCAAATAATACGCCCCAAGCTGCTCCAAGAACATGAAAGTCATGACAGTGTGTGGTCCTATCTTGGCGTAGGAAGGCATGAACCCAGACCAGAGAGCCAGGATCCCTTGCTTCCTGATGATCTTGCGGAGCACGCCCAGCTGTGTTGCATCTTTCTTCGCTGAATTTTGAATCCTGGAAGTTAAGGACACGTCACGTTCAACATCTTTCCTGGTGATGGTATTTCAACTATTGCAAGTCTGTTGAAGAACATAGGAATGTCGGTGATATTTTTGGTAAGACTACCGATATGTTTTTATGAAAAAAAAAGACAAATTCGAGATAATTATCTATCAGCTGTCCAAGGGCAGCTACTGTTAAAAATGTTCTTTTGTAAGCTACGGAAACTGTAATAATAGGTCATCCACTAAAGTTACTTCAGTCTCAAACTAATATAAGCACTTCTATAAAACCTTCCGTGACGAACTCTTTCACAGAGGTCAGTGAATATTAATAATGGCTAATCACCAAGCTGTATATTGGTATTAAAATATTCCCAACACCTACAGTTTTAGGTCTATAAGATAAAACCGTTAAAAGCCAGAATCCTGTGACTTTCCGGCACTTCTTTGTCCACTGCCGTTCAATCTTTTACTTATCAAGATTCCATCAGGAAAAACTAAGTGGCCGCTCAGTCATCAAATAAGGTACCTGGTTTTGATCATATCAACTGGTTGGCTGACAATGGTGGTGACGAAACCTGATATCATAGATGCTGAGAAGTGAAGAGCCACCCCGTCGCCCATCGTGCTCAACAGGCCTTCCCGGGACTGGACATAAAACAAATTCAGTTTAAGAATCGTATACCACGAAATCAAAACTTACTCATGATTTTTATGGTTTTTGTCATCATGCACTCAAACGAGTCAACTGCTAGACATAAGCGCTCTCATATTTGTAGGGTCTTTTCTTTTAATCCGTGTAGATATAAAGAACAAGCCAAAGATTGCAAGTGACATGGCTATCGTGCTTCAGCACAAAGGTTGTAGCTTACTTCAAAAAAAAAGTCAGTGTTATACCTATTAGCCGTAATATTGGCTAGATTGTATTATTATTAGAGTATGTTATAAAATAATAAGTTCCATTAGTATTCGTTTGCTTTTAGTCGTTTGGCTGAGTTACTGCATGAGATGATAGTAGACAATCTTCAAAGCTGAAATCAGCAGCCCAGACCACTGCGTTTTAACAATAGGATTCCTAGATTTTAGTTAAAAAATAAAAACCTGAGCATACGTGGCTAACTGGGCCCCGTTCAACAGCATGGATCTGGTTATTGTGGGCCAGAACCCTCGAGTCAGGGATGCTGCACCTTCTTCCCGCACCATTCTAGAATGAAGCATTTATAGGACTTCCTAAGGTGGGCTAGAAGCAATGTTGTGACCCCTGAGGTCGACTGACGTCAAGGCTATAACCGATTCGGTAATCCAGGAAAAGAATCCACTCTTTCTATTGCAACACACTTACTGGGTAGGTACATTATGTAGGTAGGTATTTAATCTCAAAATACTTAGTCCTAAGACCTGACAATATTAAAATCTACGTACATAACATAATAAGGCAATAGAGATACAGAATACTGAAACAACGGTATTACCTGCCCATGGCATCGAATACATGTTTGTAGTTTCTCCTCTTGTGCAAGGGCAGTCTTCCATCAGCCGTCATCCGGATGAGGGCCACTTCAGGAGGCATACTGAGGACGGCCCCGACCACTCCTGAAGCCATGCCAAGAGCCACCTTGGTACTAAGATTCGGGACCTTCTTGTATTCGCTAAAAACGTTTTAGACTAAGAGGCTGTCACCCAAACAACTTCTCTGCTTTAGCCTGCGTCTTAATTAAATATGCTTGTCAACTTGTGCGTCGCATGTTATGCTCTGGAGGTATGATTGCTTAAAATGTAACCTTGTTTTAGAAAGGTTGGTTAGGTTAGTATCAGTCTGAAGAGGTCATATTGCTGAACATAAGCCTACCATATCTCTAATATGATATGATTCCTGATAGAACCATTACGAGTTCTCTCTATCCACCGACTTCTCGCGATATTCAAACACACATTAAAAAATAAGGATTTATGAACACGTCTAACTATTGTATTTGACTAACTTTTCTCGTCTTTTGTTTATTTACAATTGGTGTCAGAAATATTGTTAAAACTTACTCTTTGTAAATATCGAAGGCAGTATTGAATCCTCCCAAACGCCCTCCTGAATAAAGGAACTGCCGAAACAGCGCTGCTGAGTAACCGGCGTAGAGTCCCTTCAGACCCTTCCTGTGCACAATCCCTCGAGCCACTTCAAGAGCGGACATGTTCTTGCCCTGCGGCCCGAGGAGCTGCATCCGAGTCTTCACCAGGTCGGCGGGTTGGACTATCGTGGTAGATATTGAACTGGGGAAAGTATTCTGCATGAGGTCCGAAAGTGTAGATGTTTATGACTCAATCGCTCATTGGTTGATTGAGCGGATTTGGTTTGAAAGTTGGTAAGTATAGGTATAGATAGTTCATGACCAGTGGCCTAATCACGATCGAATTTGACGTTAGTTGTGTAAGCGTATTCCCTAATTACAACAGAATAAGGTCGAATATAGTTAGGATATGTTAAACGCCAAATTGTCGCGAAACGCCATGTCAAAATTCATTCGTGGTTTTGCCCCAGCAGAGTTTTTCTAAAATGTTCGAAACATCAGATTCTTTCTTTTTCCAAGAGAAGCTAGAGAAGAGCTAGAGAGATAAATTCTGACGTTTTCGATCGGAAACATTTCGATGACCGCCCTAGTGACATTTACATCTGCAGGGCTATTTAAAACATCCGGAAGTTTTCCGATCGGAAAGATCAGTTTTGTCTTTTTTGTTCATAAGCATGCAAGCAAAACAAGAGCAAGTAAAATAAATTCAGATCTGATCCGAAAAAATTCCGATCGGAAACGTTCCGAATGTATACAATAGTCCAATAGGCTTTGTCAGAGTTTTTTTAGTTTTTCGAGAAATCTAAATATCTCGGGATTTGGCCCTCTAATCACTTTCATGTTTCGGAAGGCACGTTAAGCTATCGGTCCCGGCTTAAGCTGTCGTTAAGCCATGTTGGATGCCTAAGGGCGGCCTTAAAACAAAAAGGTCGTCTACTGTTGTGTGTTAAACCAGACGACCTTAGAGTTTGACCATATAAAAACTCCTACTCATGCTTGTCCATACTGCGGAAATAATATTAATTAGGTTCATTAGTTAAATTATGAAGTTAATCAATATTTTCTAATCACCAGAGCATGATACAATTTAGAAATTATGAAATATTACTATCTCATTGCAGGCGACTTTCTAGGTTATGTGATAAGAGGGTAACCGATCAACACCAGGTAGGAATAATGCGTTTTCCGTCACTGATTCTCAAAAAAAATACAACTTCATGGGTTGATCTCGGTGATCGGTAAAAATCCTCTCAGGTATATTAGTAGCAAGTAGGTAGGTACTAACTCAAGATTATTTTGTGTATGTCTTAGGGGGTAGGCAGAGGTTCATCCAAATATTACATTTGGCCACATACATTTTGCAATAATTGGTATTCCATGCGTGACAGGTTGCAAGCCCACCACCGCTCCAGATGTATTTTTTTTTTATACAACCAGCTGATGGAACAAGCAGATAGCCCACCTAATGTTAAGTGGTAACCATCACCTATAACAAAGCATTGCCTCGTAAGTCACGCACGATAGGAACGTGCCCTACGATGCACTGCCCTGTGTGTATTCTCTTATCTGTGCCTGTGTCCATCAGCTTGAGGCATACAGATGTTAAGCCTCATGTGCATGTAATTACACCGGCAACCACACTCTTCAAACCAAAACACAGCAACGCTGCTTGGCGGCAGAAAAAGGCGTGGTGGTAGTACTTCCCCGGACGAGCCCTTCACAAAGAGCTCTACTACTCTTAAAAATGTAATATGTAAAAAGTATAATTTGAACTCGACATATACGCATTGACTGGCTAATTTAACGGCATTATGATATCTAATCTTGAAGCCACCTACTTAGCGTTCAGAGCCTATATAAAATCTGTAGTTCGATCATACAATTTAGTTTTATCTTATACAACGCTTTATGTAGGCTAAAACTAACTTCATTGAAATGTCGGTTAAAAATGTATTGAGCGCATGCAATAAATTATTTCGCTGTGGGGTAGCTACCTTTGAACCTGCGCTGCATAAACTTATAACTAGTAGGTAGGTATAGTACCTACCTACAATGCAACGCAAGAACAAGGTCCACTCATGGCCAAGAAATAGCGAATTCAAATACGTAATTTTAAATGAATCAATGAACATTGGTTAATATCAGTTGAGTAGTGTAAACTGAAGTGAATACTTGTGTTTTATAGCTCTTACCGGGATTTTATATCTGTGTTACTTTAAACGTGTGTTAATTTGAGCGAGTGTTTCCGCATTTATCTAACTTGAGGTACCTACCTACTAAGTTAGATCTGAGTGATATAAAATTATAATAGCTCCTGCTAACTCTGTTCTTCTTCTGGTCGTGTCACTAGTTTCTTTATAAACTAGCGAAAGTGTGGTGAAAGGATTAACTCGTTATCGTTGGTAACTGCTGATATTATTTTCACAGGTAATTTTTTTAATTCTTCTTGTATAATATTATTTGTAATCCAACTAACCTACTAACTTGTGCAACTAGACCAGTTTGGATGAAACTCGGAGTAATTATTCGAGTAAGTCGAGTAGTAGAGCTCTTTGTGAAAGGGAAGTACCTACTACCACCACGCCCTTTTCTGCCGCCAAGCAGCAACGCTGTGTTTCGGTTTGAAGAGTGTGGTTGCCGGTGTAATTACAGGCACATGAGGTTTAACGTCTGTATGCCTCAAGTTGATGGACGCAGGGCAGTGCATCGTATGGCACGTTCCTATCGTGCGTGGCTTACGAGGCAATGCTTTGTTATAGGTGATGGTTACCACTTAACATCAGGTGGGCCATCTACTTGTTCCATCAGCTAGTACTTAGTATTAAAATAAAAAATAATAAAAAAAATGGATTAAGATATAGGCTACTTTTTATCCTAAGAAAATTATCTAAACTGGGCTTTTCTGAGAGCCTCAAATATTAAAGTTAGCATTTACCTCCACCGCGCGTGAGAAGCCGTGGACGGCAGCTAGTTCGAATCATAAAATATTTTGGTTATAAGGTAGGTAGTGATCAAGTGAGATAAGAATAAATAAGTATTATTTAAGTAGCTAATTATTTAGATATAGTCCAACGTTTGACCGCTATGTCACCTCACACCTAAGTTATATAATTCCTCAGTCGGCCAGTGAGTGTTTAGTATCGAGGCTCGACAGGCGAAGGCGAAGGCGAGGGTGTTGATCACGAATGATTTTTTACATATTTTGTCGCGTTAACGTATCCTAGCGATATTCGTGATTAGGCCCCAGAGGCCTAATCACGAACGAATTTAACATTAGTCGAGTATAAGTATCGTATCCGTAAAATCAACAGAATAAGATCGAATATCGCTATGATACATTAACGCGACAAATTATGTCAAAATTCATTCGTGATCAAGAACGAATTTGAAGTTAGTCGCGTAAACGTATCGTATCCCTAAAAGCTACAGAATAAGGTCGAATATCGCTAAATTCATTCGTGATCAGCCTGCAGAACGCGAGTCCACGGTGGCGTGCACGATGGCGATCAGCTGCTTAAGGGCGCTACTCACACACCTGCCGCAGGGGCAATCTAGGGTGCATGGCGGTTGTGGCTATATCGGGAGTATCTCTACACACTTGCCTGCCGTGCAGTGTTTCCGAGTAAACTGAGCTGAGCACACGTATTGAGAATGGCACCCGTATTATTGACCAATCAAAAGATTGGAGTAGCCTTGGCGCTTTCTGTGGTGCTACCTCAAAAAAAAAGGAGAAGGAGATACTGGGTGAAGAAATGGCTACTGAAAAGAAGTGAGTTATGCCACATGAATATTATAAAAGAACTGGAAGTAGATGACTTCAATAACTTTTTACGGATGGATTTTGACTCTTTTGAAGAGCTTCTTGCAATGGTGGCACCATTTATAGAAAAAAAAAATACATTGATGCGGAATGCCGTAAGCGCTAGAGAACGATTAATTGCTACGCTTCGGTTTTTGGCCAGTGGACAAACCTACGAGGATTTGAAATTTAGTTGTATCATATCAATCTCAAGAGAAATTGCCCCAATCGCGCTACACACACAGCGACAGCAGGGACGACTTAGGGATCAAGGATGGTCTCGCGCCCCTGCCGCCCTGCTGCAGGGCCAATCCTCCAAATTGCCCCTGCATGCCTACACACATCACAATTAAGGATGCAATTAAGGGTCATCCCCACTCCTACACCCTAGATTGCCCCTGCGGCAGGTGTGTGAGTAGCGCCCTTAGACTAAACCTCCATGATCAGCTGTTTGTAGGTAATTGACATTGTGTAATGACAGGTCGCGCCAGTGCGAACAAAGTCTGTTTACAATCATTCATCATAATCATAAAATATTGGTGGACATTCCACACAGCACTAACTAGCCCCAAACAAAGCTAAGCTTGTAATAGGTGAACGCGATAGCTAATATAAAAATATACATTTTTTTGTTAATATGTCAGGTATAAATTATGTAGCACCCTGACAGAGAACAAACATGTTCATTACACAAGCAATACTTCAAAATGTTCTCAGTGGGGGATCAAACCAACGGCCTACAGCGGAGAAGGCAGAGCTGCTACCACTGAGCTGTGAGGGCTGTCAAATAGTAATTCCTTACCCACTGCAGCTTCCAATAACAAATTTCATCCATATGGGTATAGTTTTGGGTTGTTCCTGCTTCGTCGCCACCATTTTACCATTTTTTGGGTACTTGGTCAGCGGTAGTCTGACCAAGTTTCTTTCATTGTTTCGCTTGTGTCTTTTATTGTTGTTGAAATATTAGCCCGATCATAGAAAAAGAAGATTGTTTTTTTGTCTTCTTATTTGGTTTCTGTCATTGCTCCATACTTCTGTCATTCTATAAGCAGGTGCTGGGTTTTATCGAACCATAGACACAGTGGCTTAGCTATAGGACAAGTGCCTCGGTGCATAGAGAAAGAATCGGGCCCTCACCCCCTCCTTCTACATACACATAGCTTGAACTTATATTAGCCCTTAAAATAAAATATTAAAAAATAATATGAGCAGCCTTTCTAGCTTTCTAGGCTTTCAGGCAGGCAGGTTTTCTAGCTTCGGGAGCTGGCTGACCCTCTCTTTTCAAAGCTAAGGTTAGAGGGCCCTGTGAGCTCCGGGGCACTGCACCTGCACCTACGATAGCTACGCCACTACATAGACAGGGTTTAGGGTGGTTTAGGGTTTATGGACTGTACACGATAACTAGATTTTAAGATAAAAACCTCGTCTCTCCTAAACTTCAACTTGCAGTTATTTTTACAAATGTCACAATACACAAAATCACTTCAAGTTTCAAATAATTTATTTTCAGAAAACATTTCTAAATGGGAGATAAAAAAGGACCACCACCAAAAACGATACCAGGATGGATGAGCTTCGTCATAGGAGGTTCCAGCGGGTGAGAATAACAATTTGATGACTAATGGTGTTCGACAGGCTACATACGGGTTCGCCAAATGTCGAAATCACGACAAAATCATTTATTTACACTCTTGCTGATGGAAGAAGCATATGGCCCACCTGATATTAAGTGGTAACCATCACAAAGCATGGCCAATATTGCAGCTACTGCTACAAAGTATTCTACTTCTGCCTGCTGCGACACACTGTTACAGCTATTGCGTTTTTCTTTAGGAAAATGATGTGCCCATGTCATTATAAATATCACGTGATGCCGGTGGACGGTAAGACTCTTGAAATATTTCTTCCTGGAAATTAATGGGGGAAGCCTATATGTTCAGTGCACTTCTTCGGGCGATGACAATGATTTGTACATTTCTGATCAGTGTTTCTTGATACAGAATGATAGCGACGTGCGTCGTACAACCAGCTGATCTAATCAAGACCAGGATGCAGCTGATGGGTCCCGCGGGAAAGAACATGTCTTCAATCCAGGTGGCCAAAGAAATCCTCAAGAATGAGGGCCCGTTTGGGTTCTACACTGGACTGTCTGCAGGGCTTTTCCGGCAGGCAACGTATACTACGGGCAGATTGGGCGTGTTCAATGTTCTCACGGAGTATTATAAAGAGTGAGTCGCCATCTTGGAAACTGGCTCCCTGTGGGCGGCGCTGCAGAGGATTTTATTTCGCATTGTAAATTGAATATTTTCTAATCGAAATAAAATATATAATTGAACACTCAGAGACCGAGCTCGGAGAAGCACAGAGTTAAAATCCTATGCCGCGCCAACCACTACAGTGGCTCCGATCAAACCACGTTCGAAATCCTCTCCCGCGCCGTCCAATAGAGTGGCTCCGATCACACGTAGATTTCTTTGGAAAAGCAAAAAACTGATTTATGATAAAACCTAAAAGTCACCAAAATTACAACGACGACGAAACCAAACTGTGTCACAATATCACACTGCACCAGTTTTAGGTACAAGTACCTAAGCAAATTTTTCAGTCTCGTATCAAAATGATATTTTTGTAGAACTGTGAAAAATAAATTGCATAAAACTGACATTCGTTTAGCGTGAGCATCTGTGAATTCTTTTTTGTATGGTGCTTCTTCCAGAGGCCGTCAACATTTGAAGTTAGGTTGCCCAAAGATTCCAGCCATGACTGACTTTTCCTTGTGTATCAAATATGCAAGTGAAATTTGATACACAAGGAATAGTTGCGTTTTCACGAAATTTCATAATAATCTTAGTTATTGTTTCAAATTGTGACCTGATAAAGCAACATGGATGGAAGATATCAAGATGGTGATAGACTTCTCCTATTTTATTTGGCAGTTTGTATGGAGTGCCAGGCTTCCTCGTCAAGATAGGCATGGGAGTGGTCGCGGGCGGCGTCGGCGCATTCGTCGGCACGCCGGCGGAGGTGGCACTCATCCGCATGACGGCCGATGGACGATTGCCTCCCGACAAGCGCAGGAATTACAAGAACGTCTTCAACGCTTTAGGCAGGTGAGATCAACGTCTGCCATAATATATAAACTCCTACTTTGGATAAAAAGTATATGTGGTAATCCACGTCACGATCTATGTAAAAAGCAATCACAGCTCAGTTGGTAGAAAATCCGCATTCTGAAGGCCGTGGTTTCGATCCCCACTCAGAACAAGCATTTGTGTGATGAAAAATGTTTGTTCTCTGTCTGGGTGTAAGAAGTATGTATTTACAAAAAAAAGGTAATCTGGTTCATAGTGTTTGGAATGTCTAGCAATTTATAGTGTCAACTCGTGGATAATCCACGGTCGCATAAATCCCTATGAGTTATTTGGGGTACTCGAAGGGGAGGCGGGGGCTCTTTGAGGCGCACTTAAACACCTTTTACTGTTTCGAAATAACTAGTGTCACGTTAATAAGAAGATTTCGTGTAAGGCGCAGATGGCTGCATCCCCGTACTAAAGGGAGGGTCGTGGGTTCAGATCCCACTTGGATGATTCTTTAGGCACATTATAAAATATTCGTGGACAATGTTTCAGGATCACTAAAGAGGAAGGTCTCACAACGCTGTGGCGCGGAGCTGTGGCTACCATCACCCGCGCCATGGTCGTCAACGCTGCGCAGTTGGGGACCTATGCTCAGGTTACACTTCATTTCAAGCCTCTGAGATTATGAAACTTTATATGCACACCTGACGTGTTTGATGAAACCTCATGTTGTTTTTTAGGGTTCCCGGTTATACACAAATATCGTGCGTGTTACAACACAAATGTTAAGTATACCATGTATTTCCCACAGGCCAGAGAAAGTCTTCTGCCAGTTATGGGAGACGGGTTGCATCTGCACTTCACATCGTCCATGATCTCAGGATTTGTCACCACAGTCGCCTCACTGCCCGTCGACATTGTCAAGACGAGGTGAGCCTGAGATGTCACACTTCTTCTTCTTGTCGTGTCACTAGTTTCTTTCGAAAAAGTGTGGTGAAAGGATTTTAAGTGCGCCTCAAGAGGCTCCTTTCGAGCACTTGGCACATGTTATAGAACTTATTAGGTCCTGCCGGTTTCCTCACGATGTTTTCCTTCACCGTTTGAGAGTACTGTGCACGTAAATTTTTGAATAGAAAAACTCGACCGGTTTCGAACCCACGACATTAGGATCGGAAGGCGGGGCCGCTACCACTAGACCACCAGTGCAGTTAAGTCACACTAAGCTACACACACTAGATTGTTTGCCGTATCGGTAAATAGGCTTGAGCACTTTTTTTTATGCCAAGGCTGACAGACGAGCAGATAGTTTTATCCGTTTTACGTCTCATTCGTTCCAATTCTCATTCGTGACTGGGTCCATCCTTGTAAGTAAAAGGGTATTTATTCAATAAAATCACAAGGATCACTTTGAAACGTCTTAAAACAAGGTGAATCTTGGTGCCAGTTTCACGCGACCAAAGCCTAGAAGAACAGGCAACAAACTTGACTTTTCCCTGCACAAGAGATGACCATCTCTTGAGCCATGGGGGAGGCCTTAAAGCGGCCTAAAAACTACAACATAGCTGGCCACTTGCTTAGGGTTGTGTGGTAGCCAATGAATCAAGTGTACACAATGAAACACAGGACCTACAGCCTAAACGCGACGTTGCAAGCTTGTGCATATTACACGTTTGAACCGCCTTCCCGCGCCAAACTGTTACAACCAGTCGCCGGCAAACTGCTGCCTGGAATGCCCGAGCTAGGAGCAGATTTTTGCTTTCGAGTGCAAAAAGTAAGGAAAAAATTTAAGATATTTGTCTCTTCACTCAATATTTTAAAGTCCTAGGAACTGCTGTGTGGGTTTGATCTAAAGAATAGTTTAATAAGCATGGTTTAGATTCATATTTGTAATCAAATCATGTTCCTGTTAGCTGTGGAAAAGTTTTAAATATTTTAATAGGGGTATGGTATTCGGTGAATCATTTTTTTTGAGCACACTTTTTTTAATATAACATCCTTTTAGGCTTAAAACATGATATGGTAGGACGAAGTTTCATTGTGTACCTCACGGTTTACTGAATACCCATAATTCACTGTGTACTCCTATGTACACAATGAGCTATTTCCCTTTTTTTTTTTAAAAGACTATTATTGCTATGTATTTATCAGGTAAAAGCTGAAAACACAAATGCAATTTGAAAGTCATTGAAATTTCCTAGGTCATGAGCTAAAAAACACATAAATAGTCCTACAGAAACGAAAGTTACAGCTCTCAAAACTTTTGGTGGTTCAATGGCTACCACACCACCCTACACGAATTTACATAAGATAGCTAAACAGCTATCAGCTATATAGCTATTCGTATCTATAAGCTAGTGGCCAACTATGTTGTTGTAGTTTTTAGGCCACTTTAAGGCCTCCCCCATGGCTCAAGCCGGCCCTCGTGGCCTCATGGCCGGGAATCGAAACCACAGTCTGCAGCGCAGAAGGCAGAGCTACTACCAACTGAGCTGTATCATTTGATTCCAGGGTACAAAACGCAGCCAAAGGCGCCGGTCAGCTGACAGTGCTGATGGGCGTGATAAAGAATGAAGGTGTTCTAGCCTTATGGAGCGGGTTCATTCCCACATACTTCAAAATCGGACCCCACACAGTAATCACGTTTATAGTCCTCGAACAATTGAATTCTCTGTACCTTAAAATGGCATAGCGAAAGATTGAAAGTAAACACACAAACCACGATCGGTAATCGTGTTTGGCGATACACTAATCGCATTTTGGAGGCTATTCACGATTAACGTCTTGCACAAGGAAATTGTATATGTATTATTGCTGGAATTTGGAAAAAAATGTTAAGGCGAAGACAAGAGCTAATGTGACTCTCGTTCGCACGTTTCGACATGTTGAAAGATATAAAATCAATAAACTAATTTTCGATCAAAATGAAATTTTTACTAAACTGTGTGCAATGTGATTACACACAAAATGGTTGATTGCGATTTTTCGAAAATGGGTTTAGTGATTTTATATCTTTCAACATGTCGAAACGTGCGAGCGAGAAGTTGTTTGATAGTTGTCAGCCCCTTAATGATAATTTGTAGCGTGCGTGTTTGTAGTGCTACTCGTATGTATAGTATAGGCCTCGATGTTCCTCGATGGGCCCCTGTGGAAAGTTCTTTTTATCTCCCAAAATGTGTGTTGTCGAAAGGGATATTTCACACACCCTAAACCACTTTAATGATACTAAATCTGTATGATCTCTCTCATAAATATCCTATTTCATTGAAAAGGCGAAGTCATTGTGATATTTCGTACTTTTTAATTGACTGTCCGTACGAATTTAGTTGTTAACTATTTATTTATTTACTGTAAAATAAAAGACAGATTTAACTATGACAGTGTTTTATTAAACTTACACAGCCTATGAACAGTAAATGTAACTTTTTAAACTTTGGAATTATCATGATTATGAACAACATTTTCAATAAAGACGCGATTATATTTTCCATGATTATAAAATTAAATAACATTAGATACGAGTAAAATAACTCTTGAATTTTTGAAATCATGGTAAGTAAAAATCCCGTTTTTAGTGATAGGTATTTAGTTGGCTACATAACTACTTATTATATTTACTTATTATATTTAAGTACAGTTTTTTTACCCGGAACACACAGCCAATAAAAAATATTTTAACAGTCACATACCTGTGTCATTTATCTATGACATACCCCATAAACAACAAGAAGGTTCTTGTACACACGGCTACACATCAGACTACACTGTTTGTTGTTTTTAGACGGTGCCACGGTCGCTTAAGTACCGAATTAAAATATATTTTTGCCAAGTGTTATTAGAAACCGAAGGAAGGTTGTGGTTCAAATCCCACTCGAATAATAACTTTTGGTATATTTAAAAAAAGTGATTTCCTTATGTGTTTATTTATTACTAATAATAAATCTAATCAAAACACTCTGTTTGGACTTTGAACTGTTTGAAGTAGAACGCTTTGAATAGAGCGAGAGGGTGCGATATGTTATTGCTATTTCATTCCTCTCCACATTCTTTGTATTTTAGGTATATTTTATTTAGTGTTACGGGTATGTTGTAACCTGATGTGTTGCCGATTGTACACAAGACCCAAGAACAAACATTTGCAGATAGTGTAGTTTTTTTCTAATAATGTTTTTTTTTAAGTAATTACTTTTTTTTCTACAACTAGCTGATGAAACAAGCAGATGGCCCACCTGATGTTAAGTGGTAACCATCACGTATAACTGAGCATTTCTTTGTAAGGCACGCTCGATATGAACTTGCCCTACGATGCACTGCCCTGCGTCCATCAACTTGAGGCATACTTTCTAGGATACCCTAGTATAATATCAAGATCACGATTATTATTTATTCAACAGAATGCTTTTAACAAACTTAACATTAATACACAACATAATAAAGGGAGTCATATCCTAAGAATCCTAAGAATTTTAATACTACAAAATATCACACAAAAAATTCCCTCCACCAGAATTTTAAACGTTAAGAATGTTATGTTTTGGACATGCCTCTTATTACCTAAACTTAAACCTTTGGACGTTCTAACGGCCGGTTTATGAAAGCTCGACCAAAACGAATCGCATGTTAAGTCACTTGCTATCTCTATCTAATTTATTTTTATTTTATTATTTTATTTATTAAACAAAATCCACAGCTCTTTTTTTATATAGAATGTATATTTATATTTTTTTATATGAGTATAGCTAATAGCCAATAACGGATTTTCATTTTTTAACAGAAACTTTATTAAAAACGACTATCACTAAACTAATTGATGACATATACTAATAACTTGTATTTATAGTGTGTATTGAGTATGAATGTATATATATATATATAATTCCATGTAACAGCTGAAATGGCGAGTGACTTGACATCCGATTAGTTTTAATCCGTAAGAGTCTTAATAATTGGAGAGATGCCAATTTACATAGCAACGCCACAAGACATAAGTTAGGATAGAATTAGCTCAGGTACTCAGGACTTGCCTCTGAATGACCTCAAATCATAAACCCTTAGATAAGATTCTAAGAGCCCAGATAATTGGAGATTTGCCTACCTACATAGCGACGCCATAAGACTTAAGTTTGCTCTGTTAGTTGCTAATAAAGGATTAACAGGCTGTTAAATCTAAACTTAGATGTCAAACGCGTACATTTTGTCATATTTAACGGCCCTTTAATCCTTTGTTAATCTAAGACAGCATGGTGAAATCAGCTCTTAAGGCGAGGATAAGAGCTAATGTGACTCTCGCTCGCACGTTTCGACACATTGAAAGTTATAAAATAACTACTCATTTTCTAAAAAATATAAAGTATAAAAAAAAATCGTAATCAACCATTTTGCACACACAATCACATTCACAATCACATTGCACACAAAATGGTTGATTGCGATTTTAAGCAAATGAGTTTAGTGATTTTATATCTTTCAATGTGTCAAAACGTGCGAGCGAGAGTCACATTAGCTATTGTCTTCGCCTTAACCAGGATATACCTTCCTACAAAAAATGTCGCGCTTCTATAAAAGAAACAAACTTCATAAAAAGCGCATATCGCTCGCTCGCACAATATAGTCAACAGCAGTGTGCGAGTGAGATGTAATGATTAGCGACGCCATTTTGGATTTGTTTGAAGACTCGGAATACCGCTAGTTCTCGCTCGCACATAATTTTTTTTTTGAAAATATAAAATCACTGAATTAAGTTATGAAATCGCCAATAAAACCAAATTTCAGAAAATAAAATTTTATCAAAATATTTTTTCCTACCAATAATACTTAATCATTTTTTTTCATTTTCATTCAGTAATTTCACGTCTTCAAAAGTGTTGAAACATGCGAGCTAGAAATTGCTTGACTGCTGTCAGTCAGCCTCTAAAACATAATCTACGATCAGACCGATAGCCAATGGAAACCATATAGCCACCCTTGAATGTTAGAGACAATTCAGTTATTAATTTAAGCTCCCTATCCCAAAACAAAGAAGCAGAAGGTCATTCACCCGTAAGCCACTTCTTCCACGATGGTTTCCCAGGAGTCGGTGGACTCTGTCTCCCACGTGGAGTCATCTTCCAGGGCCTCGCCGCCTTCGTAGTACGCAAGCTAGAATTACAGACAAAAGCTGAAATTAGTCAAAGTCAAAGTCAAAAGGTATTTATTCAATAAAATCACAAGGATCACTTTCAAACGTCTTAAAGCTAGGTGAATCTAGGTGCCAGTTCCACGCGACCAAAGCCTAGAAGAACAACAAAATTACGGCTTGCTTATTGAATACAATACTGAAGCTCCAATGTGGTGCCAATCGAATTTCTCCGATTCGTCGAATTTAGTGAGGCGTAGGCATAACAGAAATAATCAAATTCATGAGACAGCACACCAAGGAGGATACTTAGTCTAAGCAGCACACGCTACGCCGAAACTATACCGAATGCATACACATACAATCTATATATTATAGTAGAGAAAAAAGACTGAATAGTACAGACTACATAATAGTATAGAGTACCGAAATAACTCTATAATGGGGATTCCATTCGTTCGAGTTTGTCCTTAGAATTACTAGAATTTCCAACGTACATCGTGTACACGTACACGTATATCGTGAGGCAACCCGCATGTCCTTCTCGCTCACACACTTCAACATTTTTGAGGATATAAAATTGTGGTCTTTCAGTCAATGTGTGTTAATCAATGGTTTTTAGGGTTCCGTACCCAAAGGGTAAAACGGGAACCTATTACTAAGACTCCGCTGTCCGCAGTGGCGGATTTACCAAGTCCAGCAGGCTGAGTAAGCAGATTTTAGAGGGCGTCAAATTAGGCCCAATTTTTTATATAACCTAAATTATTATCGGGCCTTCTCGGAATGTAGATCTAAGATAAAAGAAATGATAGAGTTTGCACAGGATCAACACCAAGAGCGAGTTCAAAGTAACTTAGTAAAAGATCCAAGATCATTCTGGGATTACGTTAGGGCAAAGCAAGGAATAAGAAAGGGCAAAAAAATTATACGGGATGGGGTTACGCTTTCAGAACGAGACAGTGCAGAAGAGTTTGCTAAGTACTTTCACTCTGTATACGGCAGCGCACCTGCTAAGCTGGACGTGTGCGCAGCAGAAGCTGCAAGCCACGCCAGCGCAACGCGCGTTCATATACCGCGTCTCTCGCTCGCTGAAGTAATGAAGGCGCTCGCCAAGCTCAAGCCGAAACGCTCTGCCGGCCCAGACGGCTATCCTGTTTTCGTATTTAGAGATTGTAGGATGGTCTTGGCGGAGCCACTTACACATATTTATAACCTTTGTTTACAGGCTTCATGTTTTCCTCAGCGTTGGAAATTAACAAGGGTGATCCCGATACCCAAGGGAGAAGCCGGGTCGGAAGTAAGCGGGTTTAGACCAGTGGCTATTCTTTCGACGCCAGCGAAGGTGTTTGAATCGGCAATACAGCGTAGCGTGCAGGAACAAGTAGCGTCCCAATTATCTGACGCTCAACATGGATTCAGACCGGCGCGTAGCACTACTAGCAACTTACTGAATGCTATGGCCTACATGATCCCTCAGGTAGATGCAGGAGTGCAAGTTGACGCCGCCTACTTCGATTTTAAAAAAGCATTCGACTTAGTTGATAATGACATCTTGCTGACAAAGTTGGCGTCGGTTGGCTGTACTACCAAGTTGCTACAATTCTTTGCGAACTATATGAGAGACAGGCAACAATATGTAGAGTACGCAGGATACAAATCGCAGCCCTATTTTACTAGGACAGGGGTAAGCCAAGGAAGTAATTTGGGGCCGCTTGAATTTATCATTATGATAAATGATTTGCCCGAAGTTGTCAAGGAAGCCAAGTGCTTACTATTTGCGGATGATCTCAAGTTAGTTTTACCCATAAAAGATGAAAGTGACTGCGAACGCCTTCAACGTGACGTGGATAGAGTGGTTGAGTGGAGTAGGAGAAACAAGCTATTATTCAACGTTAACAAATGCTCCGTTCTAACGTTCAGCAGGGCTAAAACACCCCTCCACTACAACTACGAAGTAGACCAGATGCCGTTGAAGCGCGTAGACTCAGTGAGGGATCTAGGAGTGAGTATGGACGTTGAACTGAGGTTTCGAGCGCATGCAGTTAGTGTTTGCAAAAAAGCGTATAGAAGTCTGGGGTTCATACTTCGCAGAGCAAATTCTTTCACAAATTTGAAAGCGCTAACTGCTCTATATGACGCGCTTGTCAGGAGCCAGTTGGAATGCAATGTGGCCGTGTGGGCTCCGCATGAAACAAAATACAGTCTCATGATGGAGCGCATACAAAACAAATTTACTAGGTACCTATACTGGAAACGATATGGCGTTTACCCATTTTATCCGTTGATGTATCCAACCTTGTTTGTACTGGGCATGGTTGGATACAACAAATTGGAAACTAGGCGGGATCTGGCACTCGCTCTTTACCTGGTTAGGGTGTTTCGAGGCAGTATTGTCAATCCAGGCATACTGGAGTTAATGTTTTTATGCGTGCCAAACGAATACGTGCACCGACGCAGGCGGCCGCGGATGTTCGAGGTACCTCGAGGCAGAACAGACTTGTTGGGCAAGGCGCCTCTTACGCGCGCTATGCACACGCTCAATAAGATTACAGAGGCTGTTGATATACTGCATGCTTCTCTGTACGAAATTGCGAAGGCCACTTTGTATATAATATGTTATGGTTTAGTTTAGAATAGTTTAGAATAAGATAAGATAAGATTTAGAATTACTCTATTGCATTAGGAAATCCTGTAAAGATAGAGGTAACATGAAATAAATAAATAAATAAATAAATAAATAAATTATGTAACTAACCTATATCTTGTTTTTGGGTAGGTACCTAGGTAGGTATTTCTAAGCTAAGAAAAGCTCAATCATTTGCCTTCTACTTATAAACTTGAGAATTTGGAAAAGAAACTGTCACATCGATCCTTTAGTTTATAACACAATTATACAAGGTGTTCCAATAATTGTGTAGGTATATAAACTTCAGGGGGCTAAAGTACCCATCAATATTAACAACTTTTTCTAAGGAACCAACACTGTGAACGCGAAAAAAAAACAGCTGTTTCATACAAAAGTTCAATACCTACCTGGCTAAAATGTATAAAACAGCTGTTTTTTTATGAGCAGCATATTGATGGGTACTTTAGCCCCCTGAAGTTTATATACCTACACAATTATTGGAACACCTTGTATATGTAATAAGAAGAAAAAAAGCTGATGTAATGAGAACGATAGTACTTACACAAATCATAATGTTGCAATTTGATTTGTTTATTTTTTTTAATAATTATGTTAAATTTATTCTGTGCGGGTAGGTAAGTACTACAGAGCTAAGTTCGCACTAGATTGACAAGATTATCCCTTCAGCCTTCAATTAATTTGATTACCTTGAAGACCTTGGCTCCATCATCAGACCTGGCCGTCGTTACCATTTTATGAGAACTGAGTACCTCCTTAACTTATTTCAAGAAAAAAAAATAAGAAATAGCAAAGGAACTGGCCGACCAGTAGAAAAACCTTGATGTCAACGAAACTCTTAGAGATGGAAGCTCTTGGATCGCTGGTTACCTTAATTTAACTTTTTCGTTGTATCTCAAAAACCGAGCGTCCCAGAAAAAGGGCTTTACTTTTTCTAAGGAACCAACCCTGTGAACGCGTACAAAAGTTCAATACCTACCTGGCTAAAATGTATGAAACAGCTGTTTTTTTTTCGCGTTCACAGTGTTGGTTCCTTAGAAAAAGTTATTCATATTGATGGGTACTTTAGCCCCCTGAAGTTTATATACCTACACAATTATTGGAACACCTTGTATATGTAATAAGAAGAAAAAAAAGCTGATGTAATGAGAACGATAGTACTTACACAAATCATAAAGTTGCAATTTCATTGTTTTTTTTTTTTAAATAAATATGATTAATTTATTCTGTGCTAGTAGGTCAAACTACAGAGCTAAGTTCGCACTAGATTGACAAGATTATCCCTTCAGCCTTCAATTAATTTGATTAGATGCACATTGTCATTGACTGTATAAGTTAACACGCATTATGAGCTATCGCTTCTATATTGTATGCATGTATGTGTATGTTAGTAACTAAGGCAACTTTTTTTTTTTTGGGGGTAGATGTGAAACTCCACATACATATTCTGAAGACATTATTTATCTTAAAAATAGAAAGACTTATATTTTCAATAGTTTTAATGCATCAACTTATGCAGTAACATTACATACCTGCCCTAAAGTGTTATCCAGTCCCTACACTAACTTTTCACTGCCTAAACCACAAGTTGAACTTCTTCACTGAGTTGGCACACAAGATGGAGGACATCAAGAACTCTATGTCAGAAATGATGAAGTCGTTTAGCGAAAGGATGTGCCAATTTGAGAGTGGTCTGCAGAGGACTGCTGCTCCTTCCACTATATCAGGGCTAGCAGCTGAGTATGCCGACTTCAAGGCATTTATCACTGGAGCATTGCGTGCCCTACAAGTGCAGATTGAGTTCATGGCTGGGGCAGTGGATCACCTCAATGTACGGAATACATACTTTTTGTGTAACTTTATTTTGTTTTGTATGTAAATACTGGTTGGATGGCAAAATTGGCGTAGGTTAATTTTCTCTTAGTTTTTATTTTCTTGTAAAGCACAACTGGCAGGTGGTGTAATGCATTTAATTTATTTAGATACCTATAAAAACTAGGTATTTGGTATTTTATTTATCATTAATTTTTATTTATTTATTTTAATTGTTTTTATAAATATATATATATATAATTATTTATTTATTTTTTTATAATATTTTTTTGTTTAACTATGTCTGGTGATAATAGTGATAAAGATAGTTCCGATCATGATGAGTATGTCTCCTTTTCAGATAGTGACTCTAGCAACGACGATAGCTTCAGTAGCATGCCTTCTTTAACTGCTTCAATAAACTCTTTTCTTTGTGACGTTCCCAAGAATCTCAACATCCTCCATATTAATGCTCAGAGTATTCCGGCACACTATCCTGATTTGTTAGCCTCGTTTGAAAACAAAAATATACACGCTATCTTGGTTTCCGAATCTTGGTTCAAACCTTGCCTTCCTTCCACTTCATATTCTCTTCCAGGCTTTAAACTCATTCGCAACGACCGCTCTGGTGTGGTTGGTGGGGGTGTCGCCATATATCTACGCGCACATTTTCCCTTTTCTATAATCAGTATGTCGGCACAACCGCCACCATCCAATGCGGGTGAGCACCTTTTTATAGAAATTGATCTCCTCCATACTAAAGTCCTGCTGGGAGTGTACTATTGTCCTTCCTCTAGCATTAACTTCTTCCTATCTTGTGAAACACTCCTAGAAAATTTGGTCGCTTCCTATGATCATTCTATTGTAATGGGCGATTTCAATACGTGCTTGCTTAAGCAAGACTCTCGTTCAGCTTCACTGAAATCTCTTGCTAGGGCTTGCAATTTAGATATTCTTCCCTTGTCTGCTACTCATTTTTATCCTCATTCAACTCCATCTCTTCTAGATCTTATTCTTGTTTCTTCTTCTGCACTGGTTGCCAAACATGGTCAATGTGCAGCAGGAGCTTTTTCTTATCATGACTTAATATATGTCTCCTATAAAATCCGTCCTCCCAAAGCAAAACCTAAAATAATTCTGCAGCGAAATTTTGGTGGCATTGTCATAGAGGAATTGCAACGAGACGCTGATGCTATTGACTGGTCGCAACTTGCTGGCAACACTTCAGTAGATGGCAAAGTGGAACATTTCACATCCATTTTAATTGAGCTTTACGACAAGCATGCTCCACTGAGGGAAATTAAATTAAAACATTTGCCAGCTCCCTGGATTACAACGTAACTCAGGTCCCTCATGAATAAAAAAGTAGTTGCCAAGGCGCAGCTCAGGTGTAAGCCAACTGACCACTATAAAAATAAGTACTTAAATTGCCGGAATCGCTGCAATAGAGTGTGTCGTGACGCGCAACGCCGCTATATCCACAACTCGGTAGAGGATTCCGATCCTGCGAAGGTTTGGAAATTCCTACGGTCACTAGGAATCGGGAAATCACGAGAACCAGATAAACTCCCTCATAATCTAGATTCAAATTCTCTAAATAAACATTTTACTCCTGCTTCAAATTTAGATAATATCACAAAATCTCAAACACTACAACAGCTTTCATCTATTCCGATTCCTGACTATCCATCTTTCAATTTCAATCAATTCACTGATTGTGATGTTAAGAAGAGCATTGTATCTATTTCGTCTAATGCTATCGGCAACGATTGTATTAGTCGAAATATGATTGTTCCCATCCTTAATCAAATCGTCCCAATAATCCGCCATATCCTCAATTATTCCATTTCTTCTGGGGTCTTTCCTACTCTCTGGAAAGAAGCACAGGTTACTCCATTACCTAAAAAATCTAATCCAACTTCATTCGCAGATTTCCGTCCCATCTCAATTCTTCCTTTTCTATCCAAAGTCCTGGAGCGCCTTGTCCATCAGCAACTTACCATTTTCCTTTCGAGAAACCATCTCCTAAATCCTTTCCAATCTGGTTTCCGTTCTGGCCATAGTACTGTGTCTGCACTAGTTAATATAACTGATGATATTCGTGAAGGCATGGACAATGGACGAGTGACTGTACTCACGCTATTAGATTTCAGCAGTGCTTTTAATAATGTTGACTTCGAAATCCTCCTTGGCATCCTACGCTCTCTTAACATATCTCCCACGGTGGTTGATTGGTTTCATAGTTACCTTTACGGGCGTCGGCAGCGTATTCGCATGGATGATTCTTACTCATCGTGGTGTGATATATCTGCCGGTGTACCCCAGGGCGGCGTTTTATCACCTCTCCTTTTCGCAATTTTCATAAATACTATTTCTCAACAACTAACTTCATCGTACCACCTCTATGCAGACGATCTTCAGATTTACACGCAGTCCACTGTTGAGAAGCTCCCTGGCGCCATCGATGCCATAAATTGCGATCTAGGTCGCATTTTAGACTGGAGCAAAGCGTACGGTCTTAGTGTCAATCCGCTCAAGACTCAACTTATTATTGTCGGGGGTTCGCGGATGGTGTCTAGGATTGACTGGGATTACCTTCCGCAAGTAATATTTGATGGCACACACATTAAGCAGAGTGAGACGGTGAAAAATTTAGGTGTCCTTATCGACAGGCAACTGTCATGGGGACCTCAACTCACTGAAGTCAGCCGTAGAATGTTTGCATCTGCAGGTTCTCTCCGAAGACTGCGAAACTTCCTGCCAATTGCTACTAAAATTGAGCTTGCACAGTCACTCCTACTTCCGATTCTCGACTATGCTGATGCTTGCTATTTAGATCTTACCGAACAGCAACTCAGTAAACTTGAGCGCCTGCAAAACTTCGGAATACGTTTCATATTTGGTTTGCGCAAGTATGACCACGTTTCCGAGTTTCGCAGGAAGCTCAAGTGGTTACCTATAAGACTTCGCCGGAATACTCACATTCTAAATTTGTTATACAATATCCTTTTCTGTCCAACTTCCCCTCCCTATCTTAAAGATCGTTTTCAATTTCTTCATCTCTCCAACTCCCGATCCTTACGCTCTTCTGAAACTCTCCAACTTAAGACACCTGTACACTCCTCTTCTTACTTTGACAACTCCTTTACAGTGCAGGCTGGTCGACTATGGAACGCATTGCCTGTTGCTATCAGACGTGCTAAATCACTTTTTATTTTTAAATCTATGGTTAAGGAACACTATTTGTCCTGTTGTTACTAAATTTTCCCTGCTTATTTCTTTTATTACAATTATTTATTTATATATATAAATATGTATTAATCATAATATGTATCGTGGTATAGTATGTATGACTAATGTAAGTATTTTATTTATATTTTTATATATTTGTTTCTAATTCTTTTTCTTTTATATGTATGTAGCATAGCCTTTTTCACACACAAATTATTTTTTATCTCTACGCACACAAGCTCCCCTTCTAAATTGAATGAGTCCACTTCATCCAACGGTTGTCTGGTAGAGATCGCTATTTAGCGATAAGACCGCCCATTGTACTTTGTAGTTTTAAGTCTGTTTTTTTTGTAATATCCTTAAGTTGTGTGCAATAAAGTATTTTCTATCTATCTATCTATCTAAGGCATTGGCCTCGCCAATACACATGGGTTATAGTTAGTAATACCACTCCCGAAAACTTCAGGGGGCTAAAGTACCCATCAATATGAATAACTTTTGCTAAGGAACCGACGCTGTGAACGCGAAATAAAACAGCTGTCTCATACATTTTAGCCAGGTAGGTATTCAACTTTTGAACGAAACAGCTGTTTTTTTTCGCGTTTTCATTGTTGGTTCCATAGAAAAAGTTATTCATATTGATGGGGACTTTAGCCCCCTGAAGTTTTCAGGAGTGGTATTTTTGTACCTTGTATAAATTAATGATAATAACATAAAGAGAGCACTGGTGGTCTCGTGGTAGCGGTAGCCTTCCGATCCTGAGGTCATGGGTTCAGTCGTGCACCAACTTGGTTGATTGCGATTTTTCTAAAGTTCGGTGATTTTAGGTAAGTACCTATATCTTTCAAAATGGTGAAATGTCCGAGCGAGTAGTTGTTTGACGATCAGCCTTAGTAGAGATAATAAACGCGTTGTCGCGATTCAAACGCGATACAGTGGCAACACTACAGTAGCTGTCAAAATGAAATAGCGTGGTTTTATAGCGCGTGTGTAGCTCGTCGTTTCGTTTGTTTTTATGCGTTGTATTTTCTACCCACCTCATTACCATCCACCATCCGATTTCTGTGCTGGCTAAATTCCTAAATAATAATAAAAATAATAAATTCCCAGTATATAACCTGTGTCGTGAATATAATAAACTACGAGTCATTACTCGTAGTAACAGTACAGTCTACGATGAAAGTAGATGAAACTATATTTATAAAGTTAAAATATTTCTGACCTACCTTTATCTTTGAGCCAAAATCACAAAATCCAGAGTAAAATAGCATTAAGCAACTGAAATTGCCGATCGACTTTCGTCGCTGACTGTACCACATCAACCGAAACCCAAATTGCAATTTATCATAAATCATTTCAGTGATTTAGGGCCGGTTTCACCATGCTCTGTTAGATTAACAAAGGATTAAAGGGCCGTTATCTTGTTGTATGACGATTGTCAGTGCCATAAGTGGTAACCAATAAACTATCACTCCGTCCATCAACTTAAAGTATACATATGTGCTTGGTAATTTCTAGCTATTTGTCATACTGCCAAATGTGGGTATGTGCCAAATATAATGTTTGGACGTACCGCTGACTACCTCCTTAAACGTCCTCAAAGAATCTGGAGTTCTGAGGTGGAGGTACCAAGAGATCTGAGGGGATATCTACCGTGCCTGGGGATCAAAGTCGTGTAAGCTGTTTCAGTTTTTTTTGTCACTAGTTTTTTGTTTCTTAATAAAACCTCACAAATCATGGTAAACATCCCGTTTTCAATAAAAATTGAGCCTCAAATGCCTGTAATTTCAAGCTTTTTCTCATAACAGCACTAACCTCGCTATCTCTAAGTTGGTGCACGGTGTGGACCCTGATCTGGAACATCCAGGCGCGGCCGATGACGGCCGCCGACCCGCTCAGCAGTAGCGGCATACTGAACCTGCACTTCCACGCCAGCCCCATCAGAAAGATGAACAGGCTCTTGCGGCCTGACATGCTGGAAACCAGAAAACCACTCGTGATAGGACATTTTACAAGTCTTATAGCTATTTAGTAATATTTGAATACTTTTTATATTTAAGGCGAAGACAAGAGCTAATGTAACTCTCGGCGCTCGCACGTTTCGACAAGTTGAAAGATACAAAACTACTAGTAGTTCGCCCCGAACTGAGATCTCGTGATGCGACCCGACGAACGCACCAAAACTTTGAGTCGGTAGTAGTCAGAGGCAAGTCCAATCATTAACTTTGGACTTTTTTCTGACTACCGCCTACTAACTTGGTATGGTTACCAAGTTTCAACTCTATTGGCCTATTTATTGAAGAGTTCCGTTGAACAGACCTTGGCTTCATCATCAGACCTGGTCGTCGTCACCATTTTATGAGAACTGAGTACCTCCTTAATTTATTTCAAGAAAAAAAAATAAGAAAAATCAAAAGAACTGGACGACCAGTAGAAAAACCTTGATGTCAACGAAACTCTTAGAGATGGGAGCTCTTGGATCGCTGGTTATCTTAATTTAACTTTTTTATTGTATTTCAAAAACCGAGCGTTCCAGAAAAAAAATAAAAATTGTTTTGGAATGTCCAAACAAAGCCCTTTCATATGATATATATTTAGATTTTTTTATGTCACTTTTTTTATTTTTGCCCTCTTAAAAAACCCCATATCTCAAAAACTCTTCATCCGATTTTACTCATATACTTACCAGTAAATTTCTCAAGTACAAGCTATCGACATATCAAATTTCATGCAGATCGGATCAACGGTTCTCAAGTTATCGCCAGACAAACATACATACATACATACATACATACATACATACATATATACATACATAAAATGCCAAATCGCCCAACTTGAAACTAAGATCTTCGTTCGCTTCGCTCACTCGATCAACTAAGTTCATTTTAGAAAAATCGCAATCAACTATTTTGTGTGCAATCACATTGCACACAGTTTAGTAAAAATTTCATTTTGATCGATACATGTT
Source organism: Chloroclysta siterata (assembly GCA_932294275.1). NCBI lineage: Eukaryota > Metazoa > Arthropoda > Insecta > Lepidoptera > Geometridae > Chloroclysta > Chloroclysta siterata. The sequence continues at coordinate 29,112,384 of OW028588.1, forward strand.
TTCCTCTTGTCTTCGCCTTAATGGAACTTTTTGTGGAAAGAAAATAAATATTTGGTATTTTCAAATCTAGCTACTCATCATGAAATCTCCGAAACCGTAAGACCTAGAGACCAGCGGTTTGGCACAGGACTCTTTTAGGAATGTGCGTTTACTATAAAAGCGTTGAAATGCCCCAAAATATACATTTACCAAAGTCAAAGTGAATGTCAGAAGGTGAATTCAGTAAAATCACAAGGATCACTTTGAAACCATTATGCATGGATCAGTTTTAGGATTCCTTAGTGTGGACCCTATCATCATCATCAAGTTCATTGCAGAACATCGATCACCCTTCGTCACTTTTTTGGCTACCTTCGTCACAAAAAGTGACGTTTGAGGTAATAAGTAGATATATGTTCGACAGCTTAAAGTTGTCGGTACACACGATACTTCCAAGTATGGATAAGGTACAGGGCCGGATTTAGGGGAGGGCAAACGGGGCGATGGCCCCGGGGCCTCCACAAACGGAGGGCCCCCACAATTGAGACTTCGGAAAAAAAAATCTTTCAAATTCCAACTAGTAAACACTAGTAAACATCTTCTTTTCCTCTTAAATAACACAAATCATTGATCTATATTTGTTCACTCCAATCAGGCAATCAGTGAAATATCAAAATCTCAAATAGCCCTGATAAGCACTTACAATTCACTACCCATCTTGGAGGAGTACCCCAATCATTTAATGGCTGAGTGGTGTGGTACTTGCCCGCAACCTCGGAGGTTGGGTATTCGATTCCGTGTCTCGACAATTTTTTTTTCTTATAGTAAATATACATGTTACAAATAATTGCAGTATGTGAACAATTGGTGTTATTCAATTCTTAAACAAATCAATTATTATTGACTAATAGGTAATTTTTTTCATATTTCTTAATGCCGCAAGGCAAATAATTATTACAAGGAAAAAAATTGTTCACTTTATTTGGAAAATAATTTGGGGCGAGGGGGCCTCCGCTCCTTTGTTGCCCCGGGGCCTCTGGACCTCTAAATCCGGCCCTGATAAGGTACCTACTTAGGTAGGTTTATGAAATCCCTACAAGTTTCCTATAAGTTATGATATTTACCTACATCTGAGCGCTTCCGTGCTTCGAAGTGCATAAGCTCCTGCATAAGCTCTAGCAGTCGTTAAGCCATGACGCGGGGCTTAGAGTAGCTTAATAACTCCCGTCACCATCAGTGTTGGCCACTCATACAGAAAAGAGAAACGGCTACTCAGACAGGAGATATACCCTCAGATCTCTAGTACCAACTAAAGTTTCTATGAGGGTAGTCAGAGGTATGTCCAATTATTGATCGAGTGAGCGAAGCGAACAAAGATCTTTAGTTTCAACTTTGGCGATTTGGCATTTTATGTATGTATGTATGTATGTATGTTTGTCTGGCCATAACTTTCGAACCGTTGATCCGATCTGCATGAAATTTGATAAGTTGATAGCTTGTACTTGAGAAATTTACTGGTAAGTATATGAGTAAAATCGGATGAAGGGTTTTTGAGATATGGGGTTTTTTAAGGGGGCAAAAATAAAAAAAGTTACATAAAAAAATCAAGTTACATGTCATATGAAAGGGCTTTGTTTGGACATTCCAACACAATTTTTTCTTTTTTTCTAGGACGCTCGGTTTTTGAGATACAACAAAAAAGTTAAATTAAGATAACCAGCAATCCAAGAGCTCTTATCTCTAAGAGTTTCGTTGGCATCAAGGTTTTTCTACTGGTCGGCCAGTTCCTTTGCTATTTCTTATTTTTTTTTTCTTGAAATAAATTAAGGAGGTACTCAGTTCTCATAAAATGGTGACAACGACCAGTTCTGATGATGGAGCCAAGGTCTGTTCAACGGAACTCTTCAATAAATAGGGCAATAGAGTTGAAACTTGGTTAACGTACCAAGTTAGTATGCAGTAGTCAGAAAAAAGTCCAAAGATAATGTTGTTGTGGACTTGCCTCTGACTACTACCTCCTCAAAGTTTTGATGCGTTCGTCGGGTCGCATCACGAGATCTCAGTTCGGAGCGAACTGCTAGTTACATTTTACCGCACGACCGCACTAACTCACTTATTATACTGATGATATCTCGCGACAAGCTTTTACATCAAAGAAATTGTATAATTTAATAAAATGGGATTCATTAAATTTAAAATTAATTTGTTCATTTTAATGCATGTAAATTAAAGCTTGTTTTAAAAAATGCTTATAATATTAATTGATCTGTCTTGTCAACTTACTAGATATCGTTTGGTTTGGACCCCGGTAGTAGTACCTACTTACTTGCCCCGTTTTAAAACCTAACGCCTAAGAAATTGCGCAAAATTATGCAATAACTTACTTAGTAACATAAAATGTAACAAATAGTTTGAAAGGGCAGAGGTGAAGATAAGCATATAAATAGATAAACGATAAATTATGAATGTAACTCATATTTATCAAATGAAAACAAGGTGATAAAGGGTTAACAAAAACACATTTAGTTTTAAGCATTTATTATTGAATATGAATTGCATTCATAAGTCATAACATAACATACATAGACAATACAATTTTATGTAAAAAAGTTTTCTAAATTAGTACATAGATTATGAAAGTTACAAGAGTATTACAATTTTTATGCTTTGGTTTGAACGAAAGGACTACACAACACAAGTGTTCAACATTGATCCAATTAATTAAATTTTGTTAACATACAAAGCTGATAACACTAACCTTTCGATAATAACTTTGATAGCTGCTCAAATACATAATATAAGAACACTTAACTTAATTTATTGAGGCAAGTTTTTCTAGAAATTTACTTTTATATCATTGAGAATCTACCGAGTATATTTTTCTAACATCCTACAATTTCAACACGAGATAGTACCACCGATTACAAGTAAGAAAGCTAATTGGAATGTTTAAAGTAGAGATTCATAGTTTTTTACAACTCATCGTCGAAATAGTCAACATGCTCACCCGGGCTGAAGTTGCTAAGCTCTAGCACTTTCATGCATTTCTTAGCTGTCACCTCGGGCTTAAGAAGTGTCTGTTGACTCTTGAACGAGTTGAACACATCACGGAGATTCTCATTTACTGTCTCAGTGAGCACATAGTCAATCATAGAGGTCTCTACAGGACCCGGAGAGTAGTTCAAAACCTTGATATGTTTCTTCTCCTCAGCGAGGACTCTGAAATACATCTCCCTGGCAGCCTTACCACTGCAGTAATAAGCCATGCCGCTCATCGGCTTAATAGCGCACAGAGAGGTAATGTTGACTATCACCAACCTCTCCTCGACTTCCTCAAAGATTTTCAAGAACTGAGTGTTAAGAGAAATGACATTGAAGACATTCAAATCATAGTACTCCCTCAGCTCTGGAACATTCTCCATGCGACCTGTGTCCACTGCCAAGTTGCCAAGAGAGCCAACATTGTGGAAAATGATACTAGTGTCAAATTCTGACACCTTACGGCCCTTAAGAGACTGTTTAATGACATCATTCATCTCAGAGATCTTAGCTTGGGACAAGTCAATGGATTCATAGATGACTTGAACCTTCTGAGACTGGCAGAGAGCAGCAGTTTTGGCAAGTTCATCCTTATTACGAGCCAGAAGAAGCATCAAGGAATTAGAGCCAAGACGTTTTGATACTTGGACAGCAATGGCTCTACCAATGCCTTGAGATGCTCCAGTTAAGATGCAATATGTCTTTCCTGACAAGTCAATGTTAGATGCTGCAGCTGCGGCCATGGTTACCTTTTTACTTACACAGGTTTTAGTTCTGTTCTTCAATGAGGCGGTCAGCTTCTGTGTCTCCGATGACAGGGTCTAAGTCACAGCCCTCTCGCATCAACCGGTTAATGCAGTCTTCTCTGTAGGCTGCAAGGTTTTCCACCACCTTGTTCTTCGACTTGACAGCTTTCAATTTTCTCTCTGTGAAGTGAGAAAATAATTTATCAAGTTAATTTATTTTATGTAGTTTCATTCAATGATACATTCAAGGCTGTATTAAAGCCCAATAAATTTGACACAAGTGATACAAGTAGGCTACACCACAAGCAGAATAAGTAATATTATTTCTCATTAGGAATTGATTGGTGAAGAAATTAGAAGGGCGTGATTAAATTACAATAACTACAGAAATCGAATACTGTGTGTGTACAGTATTGTGCAATAATGACCGACAGTGTTTACCTTGCTAAGTAGATAGTGCAAGACTAGAGTTAAGTTAAGTTGACTATTACTTCTATGTACAAATCGATGTAAGTTTGTACCTACCTAATAGAGCGAGATACTCCGCAGAGTCTTTTAGCTTCTGGGACTCAAGGTCTGGTTTGAAATTGTCTTCGAATTCTGACTCGGCCTCTTCGTTTTTCACTTCACTGCCCCAAGGATCCATCAAATTCTGCGAACGCAATGCAATACCTCTAAATAATCAATAGTAGTCGTTTCCTAGTGCATGGTTTTTCAACAATCTCAAATGCCTATTGTCTATTATCTCAAGAAACAACTTCTCACCCAGACGAAGGCTGAACGCCGAATAGGTAAAATAATAATTTTGAAACAATAATCTCGAAATATGTTTAAGAAGGGAGGAAATTGATTGAATTTATGGAGGAGGGCGAAACGATTGAACGGAACGAACGAGCAAATTCGAAACTGACTGAACGAATGAACGAATATTGAAAAGTATGAATGAATGCCTTTGCATTTGACTTTTGAGCTAACTGACAAAGTCAGACTTCAGAACAGTTACTGTCATTGTCGCCCTTCCATAACTTCAATTTAGCAAGAACAGAAATAGTGCAATTCGGAAAACAACCTAAGCTTTTTCATTTCTAGTGTTTGTTATTTTGAGTTGTGTTGTGTAATGGTGGCATTCTAACCAACAATACTTGAGGTCTTAGCACAAAGTGTAAGCATTTGGAATGAACGTGTAAGTGATATCCTAATTTGACCGACAATGCTTCGAGTGTTTTGAAGAAAACCGTCACCATTTTCTTCACAAACTAATGACGGCAGACTTTATGGACTGATTTGACATACTACGTCCAAGGACTTGACTTTAAATATAATATTTTAAACAAAACACTTGACACTGGCAAGATTGTCTGTCGAATGAAGGACAGACAGGTAGCCGTGGGTAGAAGGAGTCAGACGTACGCGTCTGGAGCGGCTCATATCGTAGTGAGTACGTCAGTACCGGCTCTATTTCTTTTGTAGCGGCTCAACAGCTCTCATGCCAGCCTAATATAAATTTTATTCCTAGGCTCATAGGGTCTATATTAGAAAAAAGATATCCAGATCAAAAATTTTGCTAAATGAATTTGAATTGTTTCGTCTAGATAATAAGATCTAATTTCCAATGCTGCCACTCTTGATCTTTGGAGCGGTTCAAAGGTCTACTCATAAATATGATACACAACTCAAACGGTTCAAAGATTGGTTTTATGATAAACAGAACCCTGAACCGTTCGAGTAAAATATTTGTTTTGATTCATTGAGAGGTTCAATACGTACTCGAACAGTTGAATCGTTTGAAGTAATATCTGCGCGGGTGAGTGAGTGGAGTTAGGATGAATTGGCGGATTACGGTTCTTTTTAGAAAAGCATGTTTTTAAATGGTATGGGTTACGAATTTGAATTATTAACTTGAGTTGTTTAAGCAACAGCCCGTGGATGCCCTCGCGTGTTAGCATACATATTTAAGGATATTTTGCGTTCTAGGCTCGTCATCATTTGCATAAATATTTTCCGTTTTATCGTTTATTCAAGTAAGGTTCATTTTGAATAGTAGAACTTTTACTTAATTTTTTTTTAATTCCGTCGTTAATTGTTAGCAATATTTATTAGTTATTGCTAACATACAAATTCAAGGATTTTGCCTGTTTATTTTTCTACAAAATTATTTTTACAGTCGTATTTTTTTGTTTTGGTGTCTAGTCCTTTTGCCAAGTCTTATCGGTTCTTGCTTGGAGTCTTTGAAGGTACTTACGGTACGGTACATGAAAATTAATTGGCCCTGAAATTCTGAGCCGTTTGAACCGCGGTTCGGCTCCGGATCGAGACTGTAAATGAGCCGATGCGCTGCAGATCATGTTTTTTGATTGAGTTACCCATGGCTACAGACAGGTGACATAAACGGCAGTGTTACCATTTGTGGCAGATTTCTGCCATTTTGGCATATTTGGCTCCTAAATTTTAGCTGTTGGTGACGATTTACAAAAGTGGCAGATTTTAAATATTTCAAGAAAAATCTTATTAGTTTGAATTTTTAATGAAATAATTTTTATAATTTATTTATTTTTTACCGAACTGGAAACTTCTTATTCTTTTTTACCTTTATTGATTTGGTTTCTAAACAACTTCTATCTCGTTTTAGATAACTGCAAACCGTTACAAACGATCAAAAGATAGTAACTGAATGTAATGTATTTAATTTATTCCGTAGCCACGAAGGAGATGGTATGACGTCATATTTTTGGTATTTTTATTGTCAAGCTTGGTAGATTTTGACAGATTTTTTGGCGAGTGTGTGGCAGAACCGCCACTTTTGAGATGGTCACCCTGATAAACGGAGAGAAGAAGAAGAATTAATGAAGGCTAGATGGTACACAGTTTTAATTTAATCTAGACAAACAACTTTTCTTGTAGTCTAGCTAAATGACAACTCGACCATACGCGGGTTTCATGAGGCGTTTAATTTGTTGGATGGATTCATTTTCTGACATTTTTGGAAGCAACATAGCTTTTTCATTTTATTTGTTTTTCTAGAGTTATTTTGAGTTGTGTTGTGTAATTTTGGTGGTATTTTAACCAACATTACTTGAGGTCTTAGCACAAAGTATAAACATTTGAAATGAAAGTGTAATATGTGATATCCTGATTTGACCGAAAATGTTTCCAATGTTTTGAAGAAAAACGCCACCATTTTCTTTAAAACAAAATGACGGCCGACTTGACTATGGACTGACTTGACTAAAAAGTATTCAATACAAATCACTTGAAACTGGCAAGATTGTCTGTCGAATGACGGACAGGAGCCATAAATTGAGAGAAGAAGAAGAATTTGTTGGATTTGCCTAGTAATCTTAGATCAAGTATACAATAGATAGAGCATCAAATAATAATACCAAGAGTAAGAGAGACGCAATAATACAAATTATACCTATGAGTGAGAGAAATATAATATAAATGTTCTGTCCCTTTCTGCGTATACGTTTTTGATTGTTTAGCACCAAGTTTGGTGCTAAACAAACCGCTTGGTGCTTGTGAGTTTACCGGTGTTTAGTGCCAAAGTTCTTTGAAAATAGTGTGTGCCTAGGTCCCAGTATACGTAGAGTTAAGTTTATAATGTGGTGCATTGTAGTATTTTAGGCTGTGATAATGATACAGCTCGGAAAACTGAAAATTAAGCTTCCTTCGGTAAGTAGCACTTTTATGTTCTATTTGTCAATTAAACTATAAAACGGAGAATGCACAGTGTCCACAATTAATCATTTAACGGTTGTGTTTACTTTCTATCGCATACCATAGTAGATTTCTAGAATTAAATTATTTTGTAAAATTGAGTATAGGTTACTATAAACCACACAAATGACATGGCTATTCAAACCATAGATTTATAATACTATAGATTGCCTACGAGCGTATACCCGAGCAAGACGGACAACAAGTACATACAATTTATGGGTTGCCACATCTTACTATTTTCACCCAACCAAGCATAAGCTATGATGTCGCCGCGGCTCCAGTTGTTTGTTTAATTATGTTTAATTAAAACTAGTTTCTGCAGTTTAATAGTTTGTACCCTCCTCTAGGTTACGCCATTTTAATATCTTCTAAGGAATGAGCTAGAAAAAAGCCTACACAGCTCAGTTGGTAGCCTTCTGCGCCGTAGGCCGTGGGTTCAATCCTACCGAGAACAAACATTTGTGTGATGTGATACTAGACGTTTGTTCTCTGACTGGGTGGTTGTGATTTGGCTTATTTTGGGGCTATATAGTGCTGTGTGGAGCGTCCACCAATATTTATAAAAAATAAAATAAAAAAAAACAGGGCGAACTGGCACTAAGCTGGCATTTTAGACATTGAAATCAGAACCCTAGGCCCCGCGAGCTAGAGTCCTGGATTTTCCTAGTGAGGGGGACAGAGCTAGCTAGTGGTGCTATTCTTCACATTCTACCACCTATCAATAGTTTAACTATGTTACTGCACCAGCTAGGTAAAATTTTTATGAATAAAAAACAATTTATTTATTTATCATTGATTTATTTATTCTACATCCCTACTCATCAGAAACCGTAATTCAAAAGGTTAATTTATAACGCGTGCTTCAATTTTAAATTAAGTAGGTATAAACAATACATCTTAACAAGAGGAAGCTAGCTTATGCTAGAGCTGACCATAAGCCTGAGCAATGCCACCACTTTGCCCTGAAGCGCGAAGTGATGGCATTATGAATACAGCTATCCTCAGAACATCACTATGAATATGTCATAAATACATTAAAATATATCACGTGTAAGTACGTATTTATTTATTAGACGATAAATATTTAATAGTTTGTACATAACACTTTCAGATGAGAATATTTTCTTAATTCTCACTTTTTAAAGCAAAATTTTTGAACATACTTTTTATATCCAGAAAAAAAAGCGGAGATACCGTTTATGTTGAAATAGCCCAAAAGTTTTTTAGTCCGTAAGTTTCTTGCCTGTTCTTCTAGGCTTTGGTCGCGCGCGAGGAACTGGCGGTATATTCACCTAGTACCAATTTAAGACGTTTCAAAGAGATCCTTGTGATTGTACTGAATAAAGACCGTTTTGATTTTGATTTTGGAGCTTGGTGACCTGGAGCTTGGTAACCCGTAGCTTTAACCCACCAGCCCAAAGTAGTTGCATCTTTGGGAAATCTGTAAAACAAACATGTTATTATTAGGCATATGTAGGTATTTAATCATACTACGCGATGGTGGTCTCAGACATAAAATAACTACCAACTTCTCATATGAAAATCGTTAGGAGACTTACCGCCGGTTTCTGAAAGGCCGATCAAAGTTAATCGCATGTCAAGTCACTTGCTATCTCTATCTAATTCGCTGTAATAGCTGAAATGGCGAGTGACTTAACATCCGATTAGTTTTGATCGGCCTTTCAGAAACCGGCGGTTAAATTATTAAAATGTAACGCAAAGCTAAAAAAATAAATTAAATGAAATTAAAATATATGTACCTACTACCTATACCTATATTATATTTTTTTTCATTATGTACTTAAGTCAAACAAACCTTATTTCTTTGAAAAAGGTAATAATAAGTTGCGACATTGTCATTTTTTTCTAGATTATTGTGTGTATTTGAACTTATCCTAACATATCAGAGTCGAATCCACCCTAAAGTTGTTCGTTTCCCAACATTTTTGGCAAATAGATTTTGTTTTAGTTGGCAGCCCGAAAGATCGTATAACCCAGCCAAATTATGTTTCTATAGAACTGTATCGGTTTGAATAGCCATGTCATTTGTGTGGTTTATAGTAACCTATACTCAATTTTACAAAATAATTAAATTCTAGAAATCTACTATGATATGCGATAGAAAGTAAACACAACCGTTAAATGATTAATTGTGGACACTGTGCATTCTCCGTTTTATAGTTTAATTGACAAATAGAACATAAAAGTGCTACTTACCGAAGGAAGCTTAATTTTCAGTTTTCCGAGCTGTATCATTATCACAGCCTAAAATACTTCAATGCACCACATTATAAACTTAACTCTACGTATACTGGGACCTAGGCACACACTATTTTCAAAGAACTTTGGCACTAAACACCTGTAAACTCACAAGCACCAAGCGGTTTGTTTAGCACCAAACTTGGTGCTAAACAATCAAAAACGTATACGCAGAAAGGGACAAAACATTTATATTATATTTCTCTCACTCATAGGTATAATTTGTATTATTGCGTCTCTCTTACTCTTGGTATTATTATTTGATGCTCTATCTATTGTATTCTTGATCTAAGATTCAAACCGATACAGTTCTATAGAAACATAATTTGGCTGGGTTATACGATCTTTCGGGCTGCCAACTAAAACAAAATCTATTTGCCAAAAATGTTGGGAAACGAACAACTTTAGGGTGGATTCGACTCTGATATGTTAGGATGTTAGGATAAGTTCAAATACACACAATAATCTAGAAAAAAATGACAATGTCGCAACTTATTATTACCTTATTCAAAGAAATAAGGTTTGTTTGACTTAAGTACATAATGAAAAAAAATATAATATAGGTAGTAGGTACATATATTTTAATTTCATTAAAATTTTTTTAGCTTTGCGTTACATTTTAATAATTTAAGTCTCCTCACGATTTTCATATGAGAAGTTGGTAGTTATTTTATGTCTGAGACCACCATCGCGTAGTATGATTAAATACCTACATATACCTAATATTATCATGTTTGTTTTACAGATTTCCCAAAGATGCAACTACTTTGGGCTGGTGGGTTAAAGCTACGGGTTACCAAGCTCCAGGTCACCAAGCTCCAAAATCAAAATCAAAACGGTCTTTATTCAGTACAATCACAAGGATCTCTTTGAAACGTCCTAAATTGGTACTAGGTGAATGTACCGCCAGTTCCTCGCGCGCGACCAAAACCTAGAAGAACAGGCAAGAAACTTACGGACTAAAAAACTTTTGGGCTATTTCAACATAAACGGTATCTCCGCTTTTTTTTCTGGATATAAAAAGTATGTTCAAAAATCTTGCTTTAAAAAGTGTGAATTAAGAAAATATTCTCATCTGAAATTGTTATGTACAAACTATTAAATATTTATTGTCTAATAAATAAATACGTATTTACACGTGATATATTTTAATGTATTTATGACATATTCATAGTGATGTTCTGAGGATAGCAGTATTCATAATGCCACCACTTCGCGCTTCAAATGTGGTGGCATTGCTCAGGCTTATGGTCAGCTCTAGCATAAGCTGGCTTACTCCTGTTAAGATGTATTGTTTATACCTACTTAATTTAAAATTGAAGCACGCGTTATAAATTAACCTTTTGAATTACGGTTTCTGATGAGTAGGGATGTAGAATAAATAAATCAATGATAAATAAATAAATTGTTTTTTATTCATAAAATTTTACCTGGCTGGTGCAGGAACATAGTTAAACTATTGGTAGGTGGTAGAATGTGAAGAATAGCACCACTAGCTAGCTCTGTCCCCCTCACTAGGAAAATCCAGGACTCTAGCTCGCGGGGCCTAGGGTTCTGATGTCAATGTCTAAAATACCAGCTTAGTACCAGTTCGCCCTGTTTTTTTATTTTATTTTTTATAAATATTGGTGGACGCTCCACACAGCACTATATAGCCCCAAAATAAGCCAAATCACAACCACCCAGGCAGAGAACAAACGTCTAGTATCACATCACACAAATGTTTGTTCTCGGTAGGATTGAACCCACGGCCTACGGCGCAGAAGGCTACCAACTGAGCTGTGTAGGCTTTTTTCTAGCTCATTCCTTAGAAGATATTAAAATGGCGTAACCTAGAGGAGGGTACAAACTATTAAACTGCAGAAACTAGCTTTAATTAAACATCATTAAACAAACAACTGGAGCCGCGGCGACATCATAGCTTATGCTTGGTTGGGTGAAAATAGTATGATGTGGCAACCCATAAATTGTATGTACTTGTTGTCCGTCTTGCTCGGGTATACGCTCGTAGGCAATCTATAGTATTATAAATCTATGCTAGTAATATATGGTATTCCCCTCCATTTTTGTATATTTATTTTAAGGTTTGAAATAATTTATTTTTCTACAAAAATGAACAAAGTATTATGATCAGCTACCTGGTTCACATAGCGACATAGATTAGCTTAGTTCGGGCCTAGATAGTGCTGTGTGAAATGTCTACCAATATTTATTTATTTAATAGTACGATTAATTAGGTAAGTAATTTTATCTAAAGTAATTATTATTGTAATGTTAGGTAGGTACTTATAAACGCCATCTAGTAGTAGAGATGGTACTAAGTTTTGTAAACGCATAATCAGCACCAATAAATCGGTAATTTTATTATACCTACTTATTAACATAATTTTATTGGTACAATTTTACAGAAGTAAACAGTTAGCAAGGTAAGTAGGTACCTACACATATTTTATTTTTTGCAAACAAACATCGTACCTACCTACGTATGTAGATAGTTTATTATAGTCGTATAGTTTAATAGTAAGTAGGTACTTAGGTAGGTAGGTAAGTGTTTCTATCTTGCATCTATTTATTCCTTATTTTTTCAAATCCAAAGCATAGGATACTTGTCTGGTTGCCTATAGTACCTACAAAAAAAACTTTGATTTGTAACTAATCCACAGCGTAAAGAATAGTAGGTACATTAACTAATATTAAAGTGTGATCGAAATAATTAAAATAGCCTTTGCTATTATTGTGATAGAGTCCAAATTGGATTGGGTAATAGCAATTAGCGATAAAAGCAGTTTTCACGGAGTAGCGAGCGGTAGACGCAGCTGCTCCCCCGCCCCGCACGTCTCTGATGGTTCCTCTCACCCCTTGCACTCCCCTCGCGTGTCGCGAGGGCAAAGAGTAATAGTGAAGATGAGGCGCGATGAAATCTGGAAAGTTTTAAGCGAAGGTTTTATAAGAAAACAACAGCGTATTTAAATTGTTATCACCGGTGTGAGCTGTTTGAGCCACATTTTTTGGGCAAAAAATGCTCATCTAAGTACTTTTATAAAAATTATAATTCAGTAGATAGGTACGTACCTACGTAGAGTTCTTCTTTCTTCTCTCAATTTATGGCTCCTGTCCGTCATTCGACAGACAATCTTGCCAGTGTCAAGTGATTTGTATTGAATACTTTTTAGTCAAGTCAGTCCATCCATAGTCAAGTCGGCCGTCATTTGTTATAAAGAAAATGGTGGCGGTTTTCTTCAAAACATTGGAAACATTTTCCGTCAAATCAGGATATCACATAATACACTTTCATTCAAAATGTTTACACTTTGTGCTAAGACCTCAAGTAATATTGGTTAAAATACCACCGAAATTACACAACACAACTCAAAATAACACTCGAAAAACAAATAAAATGAAAAAGCTATGCTGCTTCCCAAATTGTCAGAAAATGAATAAGGTGCTCCGGGGTAAGACCGGACGGTTTTTTAGCAAACCATTCGTATGTTGCAAAATATTTTTTTTCTCGACTATGAAAATGTTGGCGAACTTAAAATTTAGTTAGAGCTTTGTATAAAAGACAGGTTTATAAATCGGTATATCCGATAACCCTCTAAACACAACGGTGGCTGAGTTATAGGGGATTAAAGTGATAGTAATTTTTATAAAACCACGGGAAAGATCGGACCTTGACGGGGTAACATCGGACTACATTCTAAAATCGCCTCTGTAGCTCCAAACATAAGCTACCCATAATGAAAATATCCGGTTTTATCCAATAATAAAGCATCAATATCGATTTTCGAGATACTATTTCAATGACAAAAGTGAGAGGCAAAATATTGTTTTTTTCATTCTTATAATCCGATGTTACCCCGGTTCAGAAAAAATGAAGTTTCTATGTTTCTCAAACTTTGACACCTCCACTCTAACTATGGTAGGAATACGGAGATACAAAGGTTTAGCAAGCACCTCATAGTTGGTTTTAATAACTAACCAGCCTGATCAATGAAGCAAATTAGATCTAGTTAATAAATTATTAACCATAAATTACTTATTTCTATTAAAAGTCATTTCTTCAAATCTTTTTTGAGTAGGAAGTCGCCCGCAGAGATTTTTTTTGTAGTTTCTAGGCATAATAATAAATATAAAATAATAAAATAAACTGAAGCAAACACACCATAGCTAAAAGTGTGCGCAAGCTAAGCGTGCATAGGGATTACGTACCGTACATACAAAATTACAGCTCTTAGCTTTTATTAACAGGCAAATTAATTCACAAAATAAAAAAAAAATTGCGACGTAGGTAGGTAAAAGTTTGAGAAACTGTTTATATTTTACAGTTGGGAAAGATCGGATAGAATTCATCCGAACTTAACCCATTCAAATTTTGATGGGGAAAGACCGGATCTCAGGCTACATACAATTCTAGCGTGTCTAGACCACTTTAATCAGCAAACAAGTTGCCGCATTAATATGATAAGCCACAAAACTCGTAAAAAACACAGCCGTTATACCAGAATTTACGATTAAAGTTGCCGGGGGTAAGTCCGGATCCTTAAAAAATCACATTTTACGTACCTTTTCATATCCGAGTGAATGAAATGCGCGCTGATGGTCCGATCGACTGGCGGCGACTAGTGGGATGGGCCCAACAAAATGGCGTTGCTGGCAATGTTGCCAAGAATCAAAAAATACCCTACGTTATGGAGATATTAGATTTATTCGATCTTACCCCAGATCCGATCTTACCCCGGAGCACCTTACTACGTAGAGTTTTAATTCAATAAACCTTGAAGGATATAGATTTTTTTCAATTTACCCGTTGACTACCTACTTAATACTTTACCGCAGCTAGGAAGCTGCGGTAAAAGCGCTAAAATCCTAGTGTCTTTCTCCGTCTTGGGTCGGATTTCATAACGACTGATGTTCTTACATAACTTGGAGTTCACAATTGCATTACGATCTGCGATAACATCTGAGCGCACTGGTGAATGACCAGAAATTAGATCTAGTTCGCAATACTCCCATAACATTTTTCTTTTTGAAGCTTTTGATTGTGTTGACTGCATCTGACTGGAGGAGTTAGTGCCCTGCCCCATCATCTTATTTCACTCATTGAAACCTTGTATCAAAACAGTCAGGTATTGCAAGAATCGATACGGTAACCTCCAAACCTTTCTCGCTTCGAAAAGGCGTGAGACAAGACTGCATTATCTCCCCCATACTAAGATAATTAATTGATTCAGGCGTGACTTTGCGGAATTCCATTGTTAAACATAAATTTAATGAAATAAATATATAGTACTAATCCGCTAATCTAATCTTATGTAAGTAAATCAAATGTAGACTTGAGTGTGCACCCTTCACTGCATCTGCAAACTCTGCATACTCTGCAAATTCTGTAACGTGAAAAAAGGTGTATTAGACACAACAAAAATACCACAAAAAATATAAAATACTTAACAAGACTTAAACACGTGTTTCGCCTCTCTACGAAGCATCTTCAGGAAGATTGACTTGTTGTCTCGTCGAGCGCCGAGCAGAAAGGAGTACGATTAGACTTTCTGCTCGGCGCTCGAAACACGTGTCGAAGTCTTGTTAAGTATTTTATATTTTTTGTGGTATTTTTGTTGTGTCTAATACACCTTTTTTCACGTTACAGAATTTGCAGAGTATGCAGAGTTTGCAGATGCAGTGAAGGGTGCACACTCAAGTCTACATTTGATTTACTTACATAAGATTAGATTAGCGGATTAGTACTATATATTTATTTCATTAAATTTATGTTCCCCCATACTATGTAACGCTTAGGGGATATATTATAACATATTTGTGATGGTTGGCCTCGAGGATTAAGGTTTTAAGATCACCATCCTGCGATCGCATGATGATATAGGAGCCTAGGTATCGCAGGATATTATCCTGGGATACCTGGGCTCCAACATCTCGTAGGTATACCGGCTCCTGTAAGTCTGAGTATGAGCCAACTAGAAAGAATATAAAAGAATCGAAATATCACCAACAGGATCAAAAGAAGACTCATCTAGAGCCTAGTCTTCTCCATATTTATTTACGCTGCAGAGACTTGGACTCTAAAAGCGAATGACCGCGTATCTACGTGCGGAGGCATTCTAGACGTGGTGTTGGAGGAGGATGCTGCGAAACCCTTAAACAGCACGAAGGTCCATAGAGGTCGCTGGCAACAGATCCAGATGGCGGAAAATTGTAAAGGATAAAGTGATCCATGGAGGGTGTCACGCCCCTCAGCAGTGTGGAGTACGACTTGAGGAGGAGGAGACTGGGTGGGTTACAAAAATTAAATATCAACGGCCTTTTAGACGCGAACACAGCATTCATAATTTAATTGTTCACATTACTTAAATACTTAAGAATAAATATGAATATTTTTTACAGATTATTGATTGGTAGAGATTACCTACTAGTTATCATTTAATTTTAAAACGTTGAAAACCAGTTTTTTTTTAGGCTCATACCTACAGCAGAAATATCAGCCTAGAAGGTAAATATTCAGCGACATAGCTCTGCATCTTTTAGGGGTAGTTTCCGGTACGCTGCTGCATCGAAGTGCTGGAATAACATCCCCCCGCCGATAAGGAACCTGCAAAATTTACAGGGTTTCAGAATTAAACCTAAAAAACATCTGTTCGTAAATCAGAAAGAGCAAGAAGATCACAAACATGAAACAAGCATAATTTAAATGTATTAAAGACTGCCTTATACAGCTCTGTGCTCTCAATTATAGTATAGTTTGCAATATCATAATTTTTAAAACAACTGTTACATTTTCTTACCTCGCTCTTGGTTTCACAATTCTTGATACGTGTGCATGTTACCTAACACTTTTATTCTTCCTGTATGTATTCCTTCGTTTGCCTCATTTCTTTTTGTTTTAACCTTTTAAATTTATTTTTGGTCGAGTGAGCGAAGCGAACGAAGATCTTAGTTTCAACTTGGGCGATTTGGCATTTTATGTATGTATGTATGTATGTTTGTCTGGCGATAACTTTAGAACCGTTGATCCGATCTGCATGAAATTTGATATGTCGATAGCTTGTACTTGAGAAATTTACTGGTAAGTATATGAGTAAAATCGGATGAAGGGTTTTTGAGAATTGGGGGTTTTTTAAGGGGGCAAAAATAAAAAAAGTTACAGAAAAAAATCAAGTTACATGTCATATGAAAGGGCTTTGTTTGGACATCCCAAAACAATTTTTACTTTTTTTTTGAGACGCTCGGTTTTTGAGATAAAATAATAAAAGTTAAATTAAGATAACCAGCGATCGAAGAGCTCCCATCTCTAAGAGTTTCGTTGACATCAAGGTCGGCCAGTTCCTTTGCTTTTTCTTAATTTTTTTTCTTGAAATAAATTAAGGACGTACTCAGTTCTCATAAAAGGGTGACGACGACCAGGTCTGATGATGGAGCCAAGGTCTGTTCGACGGAACTCTTCAATAAATAGGCCAATAGAGTTGAAACTTGGTAACCATACCAAGTTAGTAGGCGGTAGTCAGAAAAAAGTCCAAAGATAATGTTTGGACTTGCCTCTGACTACTACGTACTCAAAGTTTTGATGAGTTCGTCGGGTCGTATCACGAGATCTCAGTTCGGGGCGAACTACTAGTTTAATATTACTCTTGTGCTATTTCTCTGTTGATGTCGTTCTCTTATCTTTTTTTATATCATGTGTGTAGATTGTCCGTGGCATTACTGCACGGCCCCTGACGGAAGACCAGCGTTAGTTGCTAGCCAACTGACTTATTCTGAGTCAGGGTCCGTTTTGCAGCTCTTAGGTTTTTATTTTATTAATTTAGTTCTTTTTAGTTTTAAATCTAAGTTGCGTGCAAATAAATATGTTTTCTTTCTTTCTTTCTAAATCTACATCTACACTAATATTATAAAGAGAAAAGATTTGTATTTTTGTTGTTTTGTTGTTTTGTATGTAACGAATAGGCTCAAAAACTACTGGTCCGATTTCAAAAATTCTTTCACCATTAGAATGCTACATTATCCCTGAGTAACATAGGCTATATTATATTTTTAAACAAATCAGGGATCCTCACTAAAACTCTAATAATTTAACCCAAGGTGGAAAAAGAAAACCTTACATCGCGTGCGCTGCGAAAACTATTGATGATAGAACAAAATAATGTACTACGACTTTGCAGAACACATCATTATCTACAAAAAATGTCGCGACAGCATATGTCTAACTATTATAGCTATGTCACAATAAGTGTTCTTTTATTATAAAAATTTCATTGAAATGCCGCCGCTAGAAAAGGCTCTTTATTTGTACCTTGGTATTAATCCTTATCCAAATAAATCTTTTCATATTCAAGACTGGTTCAATACCTATACATTACTTCTTGAATTTTTCAATTCGGACATTCCATTCAAAAGATTTTAAAAATATAAACGACGCGCGTACACGGGTCGCGTTCTCTCTAAGCGCGGGCCCGGGCAAGGCGCGAGTTAGAAGGGCGTGCGAATGATTCGAACCCACCACGGTCTAAGTTTATTTATCCTAAAACGTTTTTTAAAAAAATTATGTCCACCCATGCGAAGCTGGGACAGGCCGCTAGTTCTAAATATAATAATAATTGAGTATGTAAGTATCCCATTATCAGACTGTCTCATCTGTAGCTGCTTGCCAATCTTTGGCTGACAGTCCGTACTAGCTCCGCCGCCGCCGCCGCCATTCTGGATATTTTGACGGGAAGGTCGGTCACGTGACCTGGCGGCGCGGCGGCGGCGCGAGGGGGCCGCGGCGCGGGGCGCCGGCTAGACTCTCCCTCCAGTAGCCAGCCGAGCCATCCGTCTGCCGCCGCTTCGACCGCGGTCGGTCGCCGGAATCCACGCCCCGAGCTCGCGCGCGCCCGCCGATTGTTTTTCTCGTTTCGTTCCGGCCGGAGCGATCCGCAGTTTCAGGCAGGACGGGACTCGGATGTCGCTCATATTTTTCTATAAGACTCCGGAGATCGCGACCGGGAGCCGAGCTCGTGGCCGGTGAGACCCGCGCCAGCGCTGGACGAAGACGACGAGGCCGCCGCCGCCGCCCGGCCGCCGCGCCGCGCCGGTTGCGTACATATTTCGCACGCTCGTTCGTGCGTGCGTGCGGCCGCGGGGCGGAGACGCCGGCGCGCGGCGCGCTCTCGGGCCGGCGGCGGCGGCGGCGCGGCGGCGCGCGGCAGACATGGCCCTCGCGCGCGCGAGACGCGTCGCGGCGCGCGGCTGCTAATGACATGCGGGCCATCGCGCGCGCGCTATGGACGCACTGACGCCGCACATCACCTCCGTGCTGAAGACGTACCGCGCCAGCGCGCCGCGCAGCCTGCAGGGCCCGGGCGCGGGCCCGCGCCAGCCCCCGGGGGCCGCGGCCGGGGCCTCGGCGCCGGCACCGGTCGCGGCCGGCCCGCTCGCGCCCGCGGCGCCGCCGCTGCTGCTGGCCGCGGACACGGAGCCCGGCGAGCGCGGCGAGACGCTGCTCGAGGGCGAGCCGATCGCCTGCTTCGGCGTCGGCGGCGAGCGGCGCCTGTGCTTGCCGCAGATCCTGACCTCGGTGCTGACCGACTTCACGCTCGAGCAGATCAACCGCGTGTGCGACGAGCTGCAGATCTACTGCTCGCGCTGCACCGGCTCGCAGCTGCACGAGCTCAAGTCGACGGGCGTGCTGCCGCGCTCGGCGCCCTCGTGCGGGCTCATCACGCAGACGGACGCGGAGCGGCTGTGCGCGGCGCTGCTGCACGCGGCGGCGGGCTCGCGGCCGCACAAGCTGCCCGGCCCGCGCGTCTACCACGAGTGCTTCGGCGGCGCGCGCGGCGTGCTGGCGCCGGCCGCGCGCCTCGTGCAGTGCCTGGAGTGCCGCGCGCTGTTCGCGCCGCGCCGCTTCGTGTCGCACTCGCACGCCGCGGAGCACCGCACGTGCCACTGGGGCTTCGACTCGGCGCGCTGGCGGCGTTTCCTGCTGCCGGCCGAGGAGGAGCGCGACAAGGCGCGCACGCACGCGCTGCTGGACGACCTGGCGGCGCAGGACAAGGAGTGCCAGCCGCCGCCCGCGCCGGCCGCGCCGCCCGCGCCGGGGCCCGCCTCGCACGCGGCGACGCTCAAACGAAAACAGGTCAGTCCATTTTCTATGTAAGGTACCGACGGGAACTTCTTCCTCGATGTTTCTTATCGAATCTTGAGTGTAAGGTTTACCTAAACACCTAGGGCAGGTCCAACGAACGGCTAGGCTCCTCGCTTCCACTCACACCTTACCGTCTTAGTGATACCTACCATAATTATGCTGCCAACATTCATTATTATTAGTTAGGACGTTGACTAGTAATTTGGTGGTAAGATACGATAACCTAAACAAAATACCTATAAATTCGCGTCTATCAAAACAAGAATCTGTTACCGGCGATTTATTACCTAATAAGCAGAAATCTTATTAGAACGGCCCCAACCCATTACATGATAGGTAGACCAATAAGAATAAAATGGTAAACAGAGAAAGGGCCTTTAAACTAGGACTATCGACTACCTACATAATACCTACCTATCCGTAATAAATTCCGCAATCACATTATGATACCTACCTTCGTACCTGCAAGGTACAGTTAGTACCTACAGTGTACCTACAGTCTTATAAATTTGATTATGTTTACCTTTTCTGTATGCCTACGCCCCTCACTAAACTTCAATATATTATATTATTACATTGTAAAAGGATCATACAAAAGAACGGTAGGAACCAAGCCGTAAGTTTGTTGCCTGTTCTTCTAGGCTTTGGTCGCGTGGAACTGGCACCTAGAGTCACCTAGCTTTAAGACGTTTCAAAGTGATCCTTGTGATTTTATTGAATAAATACATTTTGACTTTGACTTTGAGTGATACCTAGTACCTACCTAGTATCTAGTATCTAGCCTTTGCAACAATTGTAAATTTGGCAAACCTATATGATTTATACAGGGCCAGGTCAAATTGTATTAACGCTTATGCCTGAAATAGGATTTTAGCCCAACACTATCTACAGCCTAGTCTATTTTTTAGAGTTTAGGATAGACATGACCGATCAGTGCGGAGCTTCGCTTCTAGGAGAGCACTAGGATTGCGCACATAAGTTCTTCAACAAATATAAAATCAATAGGCTTGTAGGGTCTGGACCCGCGTCCTTAGGAGCGGTTGATAACAGTGGTCATATAATAGGTACCAATTCAAAGGTTATAATTATAATAAAAAAAAAAAACTACAATTGGATCTTATCACACAGAAAATTCTTAAGTTTTTGAGCAATTGGTAGAAAATCCTTTTAATCTTATCTTCCAAAAAGTTTGCACGTGTCCTAATGTTGTCGCAGTGTTGATGTTACCTACCAAGATAAGATCCATTGATTAGCAACACTTAGGTATTTACCACCTTTGTGTCTTGTTATAAATCCATCTAAGTTATCTAAGATTAGTTAGTTACACAGGTCATCATATCTATAAACCTCTGGAAGTAAAGTTTTAAGACTAGTAGAGCTCTTTGTGAAGGGCTCGTCCGGGGAAGTACTACCACCACGCCTTTTTCTGCCGCGAAGCAGCGTTGCTGTGTTTCGGTTTGAAGAGTTAAGTGTGGTTGCCGGTGTAATTACAGGCACATGAGGCTTAACATCTGTATGCCTCAAGTTGATGGACGCAGGGCAGTGCATTAAACTCTTACTACCTATTCGCTACTTACTACTCTCGTATGTAGCTGATAATTATAAATGTAGACAGTCTATAGTAAACAGGTAGATTCTTGGTAGGTATCTATTTTCTTTAGTTTTCTTTTATCATATAAAGCTATAAATGTTATGTCTGCATCTACTGTTATAATTTGATATTACATTTTCGCGAAAACAACTTTATCAGTTGTCAGATAAGGGTTATTAATGTTTGATAGCGATTTATTTATTATCCACTTATCGCTTTCGTCTGTACTATGTCTATTAGGTATTCTGTGTCTGTACCTATTGTAGTTTAGCTTAGAATTTTACAAAAATTTCAACCACCGACTGCTTCTCCCATTGAAGTTGGTTTAAACTTCATAACTTAACATGAACTAAGATACCCTGGTTTATGTTAAGCTAGCCATCATTAGAACCTGTAGAACAAACTAAAGTTCGATTTCATAAAGCTGAATGTTTATAGTTCAAGAAATATCTTGGATTCTGTTAATTTTATGCTGGTTAGCAAACTGGTGATTAAAACCAAATGCGTATAACTGCAATGCCCCTAGATCTCTTCAAAACTAGGGATCAAAATTGATTAATACTATCAGAAAATAGACATAGCTTCACCGATTTCTACCAAAATTATCTAGGACCAATCGCAGAAGTTTTTCTTCCATAAACCGTAATAACTGCAATCGTCACTTATCGCTATCACCATTTCTTTTATATTATCACCTACTGAGTTTTTGTAGGAAAAAGAAACGACCTTTACACAATTT
The DNA here is from genome assembly GCA_932294275.1 of Chloroclysta siterata. NCBI lineage: Eukaryota > Metazoa > Arthropoda > Insecta > Lepidoptera > Geometridae > Chloroclysta > Chloroclysta siterata. Next base: position 29,134,589 of record OW028588.1, read on the forward strand.
ATCACTAACTACGTCCATAACAGTTGTAATTGTATCTGTGCCATAATAACATTAATGTTTGCATGTCGTTGAACCATTTAACCTGTCTGCCACTACGACGCGACGCTCACACCTCAACTAAACGTAGTTTCAAGCTATCTTGTAGGTATTCTCATCAATAACTAGTAGTTCGCCCCGAACTGAGACCTCGTGATGCGACCCGACGAACGCATCAAAACTTTGAGTAGGTAGTAGTCAGAGGCAAGTCCAAACATTCTCTTTAGACTTTTTTCTGACTACCGCCAACTAACTTGGTATGGTAACCAAGTTTCAACTCAATTGGCCTATTTATTGAAGAGTTCCGTTGAACAGACCTTGGCTCCATTATCAGACCTAGTCACCATTTTATGAGAACTGAGTACCTCCTTTATTTATTTCAAGAAAAAAAATAAGATAAAGCAAAGGAACTGACCGACCAGTAGAAAAACCTTGATGTCAACGAAACTCTTGAGATGGGAGCTCTTGGATCGCTGGTTATCTAAATTTAACTTTTTTTGTTTTATCTCAAAAACCGAGCGTCCCAAAAAAAAGTAAAATTTGTTTTAGAATGTCCAAACAAAGCCCTTTCTTGACATGTAACTTGATTTTTTTATGTAACTTTTTTTATTTTTTCCCTAAAAAAACCCTATATCTCAAAAACCCTTTATCCGATTTTACTCATATTCTTACCAGTAAATTTCTCAAGTACAAGCTATCGACATATAAAATTTCATGCAGATCGGATCAACGGTTCTAAAGTTATCGCCAGACAAATATACATACATACATACATACATACATAAAATGCCAAATCGCCCAAGTTGAAACTAAGATCTTCGTTCGCTTCGCTCACTCGATCAATAATTGCTAAAGGATCACTTTGAAACGTCTTAAAGCTAGGAGAATCTAAATGCCAGTTCGATTCGACCAAGAAGAACTGGCAACAAACTTGTTTGTGTCACATTTCAAGGTGCTTTTTTTTTTGACGCTGGCAAAAATGCGTTACGCATTCCCCTCATTGGAGAGTGGGGGGATATATGGGACTCCCCGGCTCATGAGGGCCGGTTTACCCACTAAACAACCCAGCGGCACTCCCGCGTCGTCTATATGGAGGGGAACTGGGAAACTGGCAGAGCCTTTTCATCCAGTCCCCCGCCGACGGCCGCCCGCCTTTACAGCGGGGCCTGCACGCCCCCCCTTGCAGGGAGATAAGGTCAAGCTAACCCTAAGATTTACAGATTTTGTATGAAATAGGTATAATTTCTCTAAATTTTCTGGTATTTTGTTTGAAATGTAACGGAAAGTTCTATAAACAGTGAGCTACGTGAGCGATCATTGCCATTTGCAAATCCGTAAATTAATGGTAGTATCAAAGTTTTGCGCTCGTGTCGTTCCAAATTACCTATATGTTCGAAGAATTAACCTTCCCTTGGAACGGTGAAGAACCCTGTTGTAGATTGTCTGTCTTTTCTAGAAGCTTTAAATGCTTGTAGAGTAGCTTAGTTGCTGGAGATGTTATAGAAGTTTTTAACATTTTTCATTATTCATACTCGGTAAGTAGGTCTGAAGTTGACTGAGGAGCGGGTTGGAAGTAATACATTTCAGCCCTAGGGAGAATAGTTTTCAACTTACAGCTGTCAAATTTAAAAAAAAAACTAGTTATATTTTCACATTTCCTAAGAAAATAAATCTCTTTGGTTTACTGTTGACCTTCTGTTGACATTTTTAAACTAAAGAGGTTTATTACCGAAGAGCACTTATTTAGCCAAGTTAGTGAAAGATGTACCTAATGGATTTTTTAAATAGGTTTTATATTAAAATCCTTTATTCTCCTAATAAAAATATTTAATTTCATTCTTATTAAAAAAACATGCAATTTTAACCTTTTTCGTAAATATAGTCTAAACAAGTAAGTTTTAAGTCAAAGTCAAAGTCAAAGTCAAAGCAGCATGATCGACTACAATTCATTTTTTTTTCTTTAGCTAATTCATGTTTATTTTTACTTTCTTTGTATTTGTAACGAAAATCACAGTGTGTACCTCGGGTTAAAAACTTATTTAGTCCCTCTAACTATTGGCGCCTAAGTTAGTTTCACCCCTATCACAATGGTAGGGTAACAATGTAATATTTAAATGGACCCTGGCCTATGTGTCTGTCGAAACTTAATTATTTTTTAAATTATAAAAAAAAAATCACTCAGTCAAACTAAAAAGTTATACATATATGACATCCGAATAACTATAATATAATAATGATGCACTTATAATAATGTTTAATCAGTACATAAAAAAGCTTATTCAAGAACCTCGGAGGTTTTAAGCTATTTGATCATCTGAAGGTGTATATTATTTGCAATAGGTATATTATATTCTCGTTAAAAAGCTTGTTAGTTTATCTCCTACTATGAACTAGAAAGTAGTTCTCTTCCAGTTTCATCTTCAATGACCATATTGGTCACACTCACTATCGGCAACGATTTCCGAGCTCATTCTTCAAAATGATCTTCTTAGTCGGACACTCTTTCCTTTCATTCGGTTCTATTAGTGGCATTGCGGACACATACATTCTTGCTGGAATGTCTGATGGACCTGTTGAGATAGGGTTACGGTGCGGCGTTGGGAAGCGACCACATGCTCTATTACCCTCCATCTTGCCTTGCATTCAAGCGTTCCATGGAGTCCCCGTTGCGGGTATCCAACTCGTTCAATCTGTTCATTAACTAGGTAACGAATACCCAAAAAAAACCTATGGAACAAGTAACAAATGAAACTCCTCAAACTATAGTAAAGTTCTAAGAGCCAGTGATGCGAAAACCAATAAGAGAGTGATACGAGCCACTAGTTTTCAATTCGACTACTGAAGAATTAACACGTACTGGCAAAAGTTTTAGCAAGGTGTGTGTGGGAAACACGGTTAGAGTGAAGTGTAAAACATCTGTGGACCAAAAAAACAAGCATTTGTTAGGGGTATTTTGCTGGTAGCTAACAAGGCAAAGAAACAGTTAGATTAGGTATCGACACAAAGCATTACTCTATTGTGCAAATTTTGACTCTTCTCTTGAATGCATGCTGCTTAGCCTAAATAGTTCTAGCTAGAATATCCTTTATAGTGGGCATTAGAGGCCGACTAAGCTGAAAGAATAGTACAATAGGTGATGGCATGGACTAGCCATTTCCATCCTAAAATAACGTCCCAAGTTTCAGCGTAAAATATAGAAGCATAATGTGAAAAGGTTAGATAGATGACACGATGCATAGGCTTGTTTACTTATTATTCATAGCATCGTCATCATCATTGGCAGCTCGTAGTAACCACTAAACACTATCGTATTACATTTAAATATGCATATATATAATAGTCACGTTATATTGCTCTTTAGTGTAAAACTATACGATTAGAAATATATGGACAAACTTTTCTAAACACCCGTAGGCATTTCTGCATCTAAAATCTCATACGAAAAATATAAAAGAAAAATGAGTTATCTTATACATTACGAGGAATTATATCAGCGTCGAACTAAAATAAACATGGCGTAATCAAACATGAACCATTAAATCCATTGCATACAAACTAAAGGTACCTACCTCATGAGATATGTCAACAGCCGAAAAGACAAAGTACTTCATTCAAAACAGAATCAAAATACTAAACAACATGCATTATATACTAGAAATGAATTGAACAATTTACTACATAAATAGGGCTTTTAGGATCAGCAACAGATAAAATGGCTAAAGATATTGCACAGCTCAATCTCAGAAGATCAACTAACAATTTACCAGCCACATAATTTAAAATCATTGAAAATGACTGAGTAAAATGACTGTTGACTACTCCTAGAAAATGTATCCTACCGCGATTGGATACAGTCTATTGTTGCGTGAAGAATATTGACAGTACCTACTTGTCGAGTGAAGATGAAGACCAGCATTATATCTCCGAACAATGGCTGTAGCGCAGCGCATACGCGGGTTGTAATTATGCGTGCGTGACATGCAATGCAGCTATCGTAAACGACGCATGAAGCCGACATCATCGCAGACTGGTTGTCTTCCATTTCATAAGCCTAGCGGGGAGAGCTGGTTACCAGTAAATCAACGTCTTTGTAACAAATTAGCTTTGCTGGTGGCTAGTATGCTGCATGAAATTATGACATCGAATACGACTAATCTCGAACACTAAGTCAAAATTGCACCATACTTCTATTTTGTTAGAAGAATCATACAAAAAACGGTTGAAAAGGCAGTGAGTTTCCTGCCTGTACTTCTAGGCTTGGTCTTGTGGAATTTGCGCCTAGATTTCAGTATTTTTAATCGTTTAGATAGTGTCATTGTGATTTTATTGAACAAAAAAGCTTTTTGACTTCGATCGCTCATCAATTTCATAGTGTATCTCTAATATTACGGATTGCCCAATGAACGTTATCATGTTATCACGTACCTCCTACTATCTCACTAGTTTAAGAATCTGATTAAAGGTTGTAAAATCTAAAGCGACAAATTTTTTGAATAATATTGCGCATGAAATGCAAACAGTTTATGATACGCCAAAGAATAAGACATTCCAGGTAATAGTGCGTTGACCGCGAGCTACAAGCACTTAACTATCCATAATTTATGCGAATTTACCAAATTTTTGTAACGGAAATCTTATCATTACTTACGTCATATTTTTGACCGTCTCTTTTTGGACCTCTTTGAGGTAGGTAACGACTTATATTTTTAAACTGATAAGTATGATAACGATAACAGTGGTGGTAGAATGCAGGTTAGCTTCTAGTTTATTTAAAATCTGGCGTATTTATTATTTATATATTCCATAGACTGCTAAATTGAATACTCCGATAATTGTTTTATTAAACAGGCTTGTCACAGGCTGACAACAACAGATCTTTTTATCCAAAGAAACAACAGAAAATCCCAAAGAACCAACCCATATTATAGCATAGAATGGACATAGGTATGCGGTGCATAAAGAGCCAAAATATAGATAGCTACGTATACATAAGACCTGTAGACATTCTCATTGCAAGTTGCATGTATGCACCTGCCAGCAACCATTACCTTCATTACGATGCTGAGGACAACCGCGGCCTTACCTACTGGATTACTAATTTACTTAGAGTTTACCTCCGTTTTCATTATGCCGTTTATCCACATCCTGTCGCGATTCTGCGTGTCTATAATAAAAGTCTTGAGATAATGCTATCTCCCGAGCACAAGCAAAGTCATGTAAACATAAATTGATCTCTTAAATTTTTACGTTCTACTAAGTCATCACTGTTTTCTGTTTATTAATGAACTTAGTGTTGTATAACTTACAGTTTAAATCTGTCAGCTAGTAGTAGTATCTCATGATCTTATGGAAAATTAATGTATGCAGTCCTCAGATGTTATTTTAGCTGTAAGTTATTTATTCGTCTGATCACGGTTATTACACGGTACACGTATCATTTGATCTCTAGAAACACACGGCAATTTACAATCCGCTGCTTCTAAGAAACTTATTTGCTGTTCATCATAATTTTCCGGAAATTCTGCGAAAAAACTTGGAGAAAATATACAAACTGAGAAAATTATTATACTTTATGATTATGTAGAAATCAAGTCGTAATTTCTTAAGAAAGACGTCAACAAATAATAAGTAACTCATAACTATTACTACTACCACTGGGTAAATAATTAATATAATAATAAATAATAACAAGAGAGAACCATTGAACAATTTTAGACGCGCGCATCTAGAAAAGTAACTATCTACCCACTACTAGTGTGCATTGTCTGCTTTATCTAAAGATTGAATTACTTGAAATAATGTACTTGCAAGTAATATCTTTCGAAATCCAGAATTGAAATACCTATATAAAACAACGCGGTAGAGCCGTTATCGAGAATTCTACACATTTGCAAGCCAAGTGCCATGCGATTACGATAAAACCGGCCATAAAAGTTTGGGTGTCGTCGCCCAGTCTTGAAATCTGAATGTAAATCGCAAGCACAATGTAACTAAATGATTCTCTAAGCTACTTAGATCAAGCAAGCTATTTTGAAACATTCGAAAACGGTAGAATTAGTCTCTCTTGCTCTTGTTTTGTTTTTTTTTTTAAAACCAAAAAGACTGCATCTGACGTTATGGAATGTTTTTAAAGAGCCCTGTAAATCACACCACTATCCCAATTAGGCGAGAGCAAAGACGAGATAGTTAAAGTACTGAAAAGCACGCAGTTTCTTGCGCACATAATATAGGTACTTACCTAATCCACCTGCTGCACCCACTGAGATGTTGATTTTCGGAAATTCTTAGCTAGTAGGTTCACTAGAAACTACACGACACGAAAAATACTTGGGAACCTGCGGTTGGAACGTTGATTGATTTGGGATCACTATAATTTTTAATACTACAGTGCCCAATATATGGTGTAGGTACATGGAAAATTGTAATTTCTTAGGTATATCGCTCTACGCCCAGATACCACATAAGGCTTTCAATATAGTCGAAGATCTGCCTCGTCGTTGCAGCTGCGATTAGACAATCAAAACAGGCCGCGGGCCGCATTCCTGGCTTCTCTGATCCTGCTAACTAGTACGTACACAACTGCCTATCTACCTAGTTACATAGTTGCGTGCTAGCGTGTCGAGGATAATTGACCGCGCGTCGCGTACGTAGCAACTTGTAACTCGTTTGCAGACTTGCACCCTTTTGAACTCTGTCGGACTGTTGTGCTAGATTCCTCTCTTTTGCACCAATAATGAGCGCAGCTGCGCTAAATCCACCATCAGAATTAAGATTTAGGCTATTTCTATCTCATCATGCGTGATTAGGTTACTACTACCCTAAACTACGATCCTTTGTGTCGAGAATATCAGAAACGACGAATGCCATACCACATCTATGTAAATGCATCTCTAAGCCAACATAATGGCCAAGCATTACCTACTTGGTTTGTGAGACTATAACACGCTGTTAAAAGCCTTCGATTTGGATATCTAAATAGCAGGGACTGTCAATTGACAGCCGTATATCTCTGTGGGAATTTATGTTCTGCGGAATCTAGCACTACTTAAAATACGCAGTACCTCTTGTCTGATAGTGTTTGAACAGTTGCACTTATAAGTACCTACTCCATCTATTCTCCATACATTTGCATGGAGTATGCAGGGTGAGCTTGCGTCCGACGTGTCAAGGACCTTTTGCACTGAGGTATATCACATTTGACAACACTGCTTGACTATCAAGCAGGCACTTAGTTGGCTTAAACCTTGGTTTTTAAAGTAAGTATCATCTCTGAGGCCGTCTAGCCAAATTAGTATGAGGACTTTCAATATATCGTCAAGAAATCACTTATTTGGATCAGTCTTTGTCCACTTGATGAGAAAAATTTTTAGATCAGATCACTAGCACTAGCTCAGATCAAGTATCAAGCGAGAGAAATACTGTATTTTCCACTTGAGGAGTTCCGTGGAGGGGCAAATAGACAAAAACACACGACTTTTATGGTCATAACATGGAAACACGGTCCCCAATTGGACCATGGGCGTCATGTCGCCGATGTAGAAACCTAGGCTTAACTGCCATGCGAGTGAACGGGCAATGTCTGCCGCGCCTGCCGCTCAGGCCAATGGCAGCATGGCTTGCATTGTTTACCAATTTCCACAGTTTAAACAGCCTCTAGCTGACTGGTTCGGTGCGCTAGTAGTTTATTCGAGTAGCATACAATGCTTCGTCGATGTTTTCTGAAGTTTAGGAATGAAGGCCGGATGGAGCAATGTGATCGCAATTGAACTAAAATTCTGTCGTGGTGCGATACAATAATGAGAGCGACTTTTTGTTTGTTTTATGGTTACTCAGCCATGACAGTGCGCATCAAAAACCAAGGTAACAAGGGTTTTTGTTTTTTTTGATGCAAACTATTTTTCTAGAAAGGAATAAACAAAAACAGCTTCACGACTTTGATGAGGCACGGTAGATATTCTTAGATTTAGTTGTACCAAATTTTACAGGTCAGGCTGCGTTGTTTGGGCATAAGTAGATCTATCTATTTGACTCTTCATTACTTACTTAGCTGATTGTATATCATCGATGCTTAACCTGCTTTTGGGTTAGAAATTCAAGGGTTCAGGTATATTGACCGTATGAAGCAAGATAACTAGTGTGAAAAGACTCAGTGCAGCAATAGACACGTTTAACGCAAGAATCAGAAATGCATTTCGTGGAAACCTATCAAACAACTGTAGTGGTTGCCAAAGCCACAGAACCATTGTAGTATCCCCCAGTTGCGACCACAGTATAACTTGTAGTTTGTACCGGAACCCACCATAGAATATGTGCCAGTTTGTACCAGATGGAGATGCAACTACAGAGCGTAAAATGCAGCTATGTGGAGGCGTAATTAGATGACGAGCTATGATGAGCAATAAAATGCACTCCTTTCCTTATTAAGAAGCGCTCTAAAGGCATCTGAATCATAAGAATATTAGTAAAATAAGATTAAGAACTAAGCAAGAGTTCATTGTGAAAGAGTTCGTCTGGAGAGGTATCATGCCTTTTTCTGCCGCCAAGCAGCGTTCCTGTGTTTCGGTTCGAAGAGTGTGGTTGCCGGTGATATGACAGGTATGCCTCAAGTTGATGGACGCAGGGCAGTGCATCGTACGAGGCAATGATTTGCTATAGGTGATGGTTGAAGTGGCAATGGGCAGGTCATATAGCTCGAAGGACTGATAACCGTTGGGGAATAAACGTTCTCGAATGGCGACCATGAACAGGAAAACGAAACGTGGGACGCCTTCCTACGACGACTACTGACGACATTGTCAGGATCGCGGGAAGTAGGTGGATGGAGAGGGCTCGGAATCGTTCTTCCTGGAAATGTATAGGGGAGGCATAGGTCCAGCAGTGGACTTCTTTAGGCTGATGATAATGATGATGATGGTTACCACCTACCATGTGGGCTATCTGCTTGTTCCATCAGCTAGTTGTATAAAAAAAAGTGATGTTTGCATTGCTGTGTTCCGATTAGAAGGGTGTAGGTAGGTGTCGGTGCAATTACAGGCACACGATACTTAACACCTTTACGTCTCAGAGTAATGCCACTAACTTTGAGAAAAACCACGATACAAATTATTGAGCTCCATTTTTCTTCAGGCATACCATGGTAACTATAAATTGATCTGTGCTTTCTCTTGAATAGAGCTGTAAGTACTTGAAAGCTGACAGATTATACAATACCTTGTAGCTTTACGATAGTTTACGATTCTTTCATCGTATAGTTGGAGGCAGAGGGGAGTTGTACTGTCAGCACATTTAAACTGTGCAGAGCTTTTGGATTGAATATTATTCACAGAAATACGTCTCAAGTGTGTCTGTTACGATTTCATCAATTTCTGATTTATCGGACAACACACTGGAACTTAATTATTTTGTTATTTTGCAATAAGGATCATTAAATATGACATGGGTGTCGCAGTTGCTGCGTTGTCGCGTACTGGTGTCACGGAAGACCAGCGTTATAGTAGCGTATGCTGCTATAGCATTTATGCTGAGTGACGGCCAATTTGTGTCACTTACTTACTTTTAATGTCTATTCTTGTATTTTTTATAAACTGTGTATGTGTGGCATGAATAAATGATTTTGTATTGTATTGTATTGTAAATAGAATGGTAGCATAGCAAACAAGTCGTAAGTTTGTTGGCAGTTCTTCTAGGCTTGGTCGCGCGGAAATGGTAACTAGATTCACTTAGCTTTAAGACATTTCAAAGTGATCCTTGTGGTTCTTTGAATACCTTTTGAATTTGACAGCCACGGAAACGATCAAAGACATACCGCCTGTTTCTGAAAGCCCGATCAAAGTTAATCGCATGTCAAGTCAATTGCTATCTCTATCTAATTCGATGTAATAGCTGAAATGGCGAGTGACTTAACATCCGATTAGTTTTGATCAGGCTTTCGGAAACCGGCGGTCAGAGATGTCTAATAGACGGATATAGGCTTCCTTTTTTTAAACCTTACATTTAAAAATACGTAAAACTATGTTGTAACAAAGAAGTTCCCACGATTGAGGTCAAAACTAAAAATAAGAACGAAAACGTTAGATTAGATACTGCTTAGTATGCAGACCCTGCTCTTGGTTTCCCAAAATGCGGTTACCGACACATGGCGGCACGGTGAGGTGCCTCACCTCTATACGACGGACGATGACGATAGCTACATTAAAACGTCATTGAGGATTCAAATAATAATAATAAATATTAATAAATATTGGTGGACTTTCCACACTGCACTTTCTAGTCCCAAACTAAGCCAAAGCTTGTAATATGGGAACCAGATAGCTGATATAATACACAATACAATACTTTTTTTTGTAAATACATACTTATAAATATAATAACACCCAGACAGAGAACAAACATCTATGTTCATCAAACAAATGTTTGTTCTCGGTGGGGATCGAACCCACGGCCTACGGCGCAGAAGGCAGAGCTACTACCAACTGAGCCGAAATCCTGCGGTAAAGAAATCTTTAAAAATAATGTTCCGGGTCTGGGTGATATGATAATTTTCATTTATGAATTTTAGTTCCGCGTAGCTCACGTGGTTCTTCATTCAACTTGCTTGTCGGGTAGAGCTATATATTTGGGTAGGAAATTTCAGCTCTCTCCCCTTCTGCTTAGTGTCCTCAAGTTATGTGACGGTACCGCTATTACAGAACCACTTTAAATACAAGTTCTATGCGGAGCGCTACATATTCTATATCACCTGACCAATTCAAAACTCTGCTATACCTACTTCACGTACACGCATGTAGGTCGTCGACTTCCCTATTTGATAGGGTAGGGTGTGAGTAGAAAACCAGCGGGGATGCTGTATTGTTGAATCCTAATTACCTACACTTTCCCCTCGCGTCGTACTTCTCACTGCTGAGGGTCGCGACCACTTTGTCCTTCACATTCTTCGCCATCTAGATCTGTAGCCGGTGACGGCTTCATAGACCTTCAATCGAGACGTGTGGTTACCCTACATTACAAATTCTCATACAAATAAATAAGAAAGAAGAGAATAAAATAAGAATATTTCATAAACTAAACAAGTAATCTGCAAAATGAAAGCGTGGAGATTTAGTTAAAACTTTTAACTAAATCCTGAGCCATTGACATTTGCTGTAATGTTTACAGACTTTACGCTATGAATGTTTTTAAATTTCCGAAAACGTGTGGAATGAGTGAACACCTATAACATTTCATTACTCAAATACGGATCATGATAGAGGTTCGTTTAGTGATTAACAAAAGCCGTCATAAGCATAAGCTAGAAATACAATAAAGTTTAATAATATGGTTAGTTAGTAAGAAATCGGGCTTTCTAAAATTGGAGGATTGAGTGATCACAGTAATTCAATTGTTAATTTTTAAATACGGCACTTGGTGACCTGAAACTTTAAACCATAGGTTGTCATAACTTTAACTAAATACTAGCATACTAATATTTTGTGTAAACTCAAAACATTAGCATATCTCGACGGTTGTCTGTGAGAACTGAGTGATCACACGTTATACGATATAACTTTTGTTTTAGGCTTTAACAAATTGCCATATTGGGTTAACAAATGGTTTCAGAGTTTTAACTAAATGACTAGTATTTTTTTGATTTTATTCTGAGGTTGTTCACTCAATTCACACGCAAACGTTTAATTTTACAATGAATTATTAGTATTGAGATGTATTGAGTAGTAGTTTTGAGAGTGAATGTGTATTTTTTTTTATACAACTATGTGATGAAACAAGCAGATGACCCACCGGATGTTAAGTGGTAACCATCACCTATAACAAAGCATTGCCTCGTAAGTAACGCACAATAGGAACGTGCCCTACGATGCACTGCCCTGCGTCCATCAACTTGAGGCATACAGATGTTAAGCCTCATGTGCCTGTAATTACACCGGCAACCACACTCTTCAAACCGAAACACAGCAACGCTGCTTGGCGGCAGAAAAAGGGGTGGTGGTAGTACTTACCCGGACGAACCCTTCACAAAGAGCTCTACTACTCTTATTGTATGGTTGTGTGCGTGTTTCTGGGAGTTCTCCCGATTACACAAGTCTCTTATGAGCCAGGGTTTCACAGGAGAACCCCGTGTGTGAGTGTGTATACTTCCTCGCGACCAAAGCTAGGTAAGAAACTTACAGCTTGGCTCCTAGCGTCCTCCTAGCTCCTAGCGAGAGCGGACCAATCTCTGCTTTTTCTAGGTTTTATTATACGTCTTTATTCAGTACAATCACAAGGTTCACTTTGAAACGTCTTAACTAGGTGAATCTACCGCGAGTTCCTCGCGACCAAAACCAAAAAAGTATTCTTCAAATTAATTAATCTGTGAAAACCGGAGTGTGAAAATACCTGTTTAGGCAATAATAATTTTATTGTCGTTATTTCATAGACCTGAATCGTAACTCCATTTGTAAAATTTTAAGGTTTTATGGCTATTTTAATTATATAATTTAATATATACAAGGTGTTCCAATAATTGTGTATATAAACTTCAGGGGGCTAAAGTACCCATCAATATAAATAACTTTTTCTAAGGTACCAACACTGTGAACGCGAAAAAAAACAGCTGTTTCATACATTTTAGCCAGGTAGGTATTGAACTTTTGTATGAAACAGCTGTTTTTTTTTCGCGTTTACAGTGTTGGTTCCTTAGAAAAAGTTATTCATATTTATAGGTATTTTAGCCCCCTGAAGTTTATATATACAGTTATTGGAACACCTTGTATATTATTTAATCTACACTAATATTATAAAGAGAAAAGATTTGTATTTTTGTTGTTTTGTTGTTTTGTTGTTTTGTTGTTTTGTATGTAACGAATAGGCTCAAAAACTACTGGTCCGATTTCAAAAATTCTTTCACCATTAGAATGCTACATTATCCCTGAGTAACATAGGCTATATTATATTTTCAAAAAAAACAGGCATCGTTACTAAAACTCCAATAATGTAACCCAAGGTGGAAAAAGAAAACCTTACATCGCGTGCGCTGCGAAAACTATTGATGGTAGAACAAAATAATGTACTACGACTTTGCAGAACACATCATTATCTACAAAAAATGTCGCGACAGCATATGTCTAACTATTATAGTTATGTCACAATAAGTGTTCTTTTATTATAAAAATTTAATTGAATTGCCCCCGCTAGAAAAGGGTGTTTATTTGTACCTTGGTATTAATCCTTATCAAAATAAATCATTTCATAATTAAGACGGTTTCAATACCTATAGATCACTTCTTAAATTTTTCAAATCGGACATTCCATTCAAAAGATATGACGAAATAAAAAATGTTAACGGGTCCACGGGTCACGCTCGGGGTGCGATTTCAGTCACTCAAGGAGAAGGACGTGCAAATGTATGAAATTAGTAGACGCGAGGCTCGAACCCACGGTCTAAGTTTATCCTAAAATGTTCAAAAAATTTATGACCACCCATGCGAAGCTGGGACAGGCCGCTAGTAGAATATAATTTTGTTTACAATGGCTATACTAAAAAGTCTGTCAAAATATATCTCACTTTTGTAATTGTTAAAGACTGGAATAACTGGACTAAAGTGTTAAGCAATGTAAGCATTTAATTTAATCCATAAAATATTTAGTGTAACGAACACATTATCTCTACGTCAGGTCTCTACGGTATGCCCAAATTACACAACCAACATTTTCTAACTGGATTCCTCACCATGTTTTCCATCACTGGCATTGTGCACATCAATCTCGAAAGGTAAAACCCATTGGTGCACGACCTGATTCTCGACTTTACTACCAGAAGGCGGGTTCCCAATAGACCACAGGTGCTCCCCACATCTAAATAAATTCATATACATTATAAAATCAGTAATATACTGTTTCATACATTTTAGCCAGTTAGTTATTGAACTTTTGTATGAAACAGCTGTTTTTTTTTCGCGTTCACGGTTTTGGTTCCTTAGAAAAAGTTATTCATATTGATGGGTACTTTAGCCCCCTGAAGTTTTTAACACATGTATTGGAACACCTTGTATATAGCTGAATGTACAGATAAGCTACAGTCAGAGCAATGAACGTTCAAAACGATGCACTTAACACAATTTCTGGACGATTGCAATTCGATTTCAGTTAGCTATTAAAACTAGATTTAGTGAGCAATCAGGTCGTTTTCGGTAACCACTTTGACAAGCACGGTTTCCGTTATTGGAATTGCATTCTATGAAATGGGACTGGGACAAATGGGGCCATATCGTATAGTTGGCATTCAATCGATCAAAGTTTCAAAATATTTTATAGCTAGCATATTTTGATCTCCTACATACTCAGTACTCCTACGATGATGTCGTCTGTCCATCGGTTCTTCCAATCCGTGGTCGCCATTTGAGAACAGTCATTTCATTCGTCTGCAATAAAATATTCTTAATCTTATTTTGAACTTTCTTAAAGACGTTTGAGATCAACTAAAAAAAAAACTGTTTCAGTAGACACGGGTAACTGGGATTTTGTTTATTTCGAAAACATTTATTCAAATAACCAGAAGAAACTTCGTTGAAACACTGAGAAAAATGATAACGGCAAATTTCCTGTCGTGATTTCCATTTCCCTTCTTCATTTTGAACGTCACATCAATTCTCATGGTAAAAATTGTTTTTTTTTTAGCAAGTACCCTCAAATTGCTGTCGTCACGAGACCCTCTGCGGGATAATGCTCGTTTCATGCTCAAAATCGCGATTTAATTACGCTTGTCGCTATTTTCTACGCTTTCCCCGGCTTTCCCATTGAAGGTTTATGAGGCGTTTTTGATGAAAAATTTTAAAAAGAACAAAACAACTAGCACGTTGTTTTTCCTGCAGCAAAATAATAAGTCGACTACTGAGGGGAATAATAAAGTAGACGGCTGAAGTCTTTGTGGAAAATGTTCGCTTCATTTTGAGATGACAGTGTCGCATACTTAGGTATGCGACACTGTCATCTAGCGACAGAAAAAAACAAGAGTTAACAAGCATTAAAAAAGTTAGTGGCAGATGGGCAGGCCAGGCTCGTAGAACTGACAGCCGCTGGGGTATAAAGGTTATCGAATGGCGACCACGAACCTGAAAACGAAGCCTAGGTCGACCTCTCACTCAATAGAAACCCTCTCATACAAAAGAACGGTAGGAACCAATTAAAAAAGTAACTGGCAAATGGGCAGGCCAGGCTCGTAGAACTGACAGCCGCTGGGGTATAAAGGTTATCGAATGGCCACCACGAACCTGAAAACGAAGCCTAGGTCGACCTCTCACGCAATAGAAAATAGAAACCCTCTCATACAAAAGAACGGTAGGAACCAAGCCGTAAGTTTGTTGCCTGTTCTTCTATCTTTGGTCGCGTGGAACTGGCACCTAGAGTCACCTAGCTTTAAGACGTTTCAAAGTGATCCTTGTGATTTTATTGAATAAATACCTTTAGGCTTTGTCTTAGAGCGACGACATTGTGAAAATCGCGGCCAGTTAGATTAAAGTATCGCTGATATAAGGGCTTAAAGTCGTTCTCTCTGGAAATGTAAAGGCTTGAGCAGTTCTCGGATCCAATAATAACGATGATGATGATGATGATCAGGAACGTTTGGTCCGCATGAGCGAATCGGACAGCCAAGACTAAGAATCCAAATGTATAGTACCAAACGAACGAAAGTACCGTAACACCTTACAATGCTTGTCTCGAGCCTACAGCTTTTTAATTTATCTTTATTTTAAAATTTATTATGCTTAACACATTAAGAATAATGAGAGTACACAAATAAAGCCATAAACAATTTAACCACGTTTAATGCGTGGAACTGATTCGCTTGTTCTAAAAAAAATGGCTTTGATTATGTGCATACTTAATTAATTTAAAATACAAAATGGGTGTTTCAGTCGAGTGCCTTGATGGATGTTCTTTACAATAAAGAGTTTGTCTATCTGCACGCACTATACATAATTTATTATATATAATTTACAGATCTGCTTCTATCACTTTACTCATAGACTTAGAAACTTCTTCCTCTTAGAAGGTTTCTTTTCTCATTGACATTCCCATCTTGGACAAAATGCTACCAAGAGTTTTGGCTTGCTGACGTTATGGCCGAAATACAACCAATAAATTAATCCTTCAAAAATGCGAGGGACGAATTTCCCATATACCATTTAATTAACGCATTTTTATCTTTTTACGCACTTATAAGTAACATAAAACCCTATAAACGTGAATGAATATTACGAACTAAAAATTAACTTTTTATGTGAATTTAAAACCGTCAGTAACGTGCTTGTAACTGTAGTGCACATCTTTATAGTCATCTTTATTGCTTTTATTATATTAGGGATTTAGTTACCCACTAATATTTTTATTATTGAGCGTTAATTAAATATGTATAAAAACAAGGGCTTTTTTAATAAAGGTTCCCCTATCTTTAGTTTTTTTATATTTATGAGGAAATTGCTTTTAATACTTAACTACCTCCCACTTGGTTTAACGTGTTTATAAATCAAGTTTGTAAATAGGTACCCGGTCCGAGTAGGTACTTTTATTTTGTGTTACCTACATATATGTAATAAATTTTCTTAAATTATTCTTTACATATAAATTTATTGCTAAGGATCTGTTTTACTTAAATTAACAATGTATATGTATAATCATAAATGAATATATGATTTCATTATTCTTTGTTTATAAATGTATCGCTACGGTTGTATAAAGAAAGTGATTCATATAGATATGTTATAATGTTTGAGAATTGTTATTTGCGGATTGTTCAAGAGCTTACATGTGCTTGTGCACACAAGAGCGCGTACGGAATCGTGCCCATTTGATAGTACACGGTAAATATCAACGCGTCTGAAAAAGGTTTTGTAAAGTGTCGTTTTCTGAGTAGCATAAAGTATTTTAATTTCTATAGAAGGTTTGAAATAGATATGGAACTAAAATTTGGTAAAAACAAACAATGAAATGTAACTTAAGCACTAAAAGTGTTTTGTAAATGAGAAAACATAAGCATAAACCCTTACGGTGAAATATTGGAGCCTTCATATTTCCCCATTTCGGCGCTCATGCCTAAGATGCTCTGATGAGCCTCAGGTGACGAAGTAAGCCCTATCTCTATTATACATGATCACACACACCACTAAAACACATGATATCGTTATAGGGTAGCATCAACCCATCGCAGGTGGGCTGGAAGTGTAACACAGGGTGTAGCTGTGACATTTTCCATTTCCACGCCAGCGTCGAGCTAAAATTATTATGCCCGGGCTTCCACCTCTTCCCCTTCGTGGGGGTGGCAGGCTAAAGCAAAAGTGCCAAGCGGTGTTACTTAACTTTTCAGAAAATTCGCTCGTAAATATGGAATTTCACATTTCATTCGCTAGTGTTGCGAGGATGGTTAAATTATGCACGATGTTTTTTGCATGCATTCTATCATTGTAGAAGTTTGTGGAAAATATGAAAATGGAATTTATACGCCTGCTGAATTTGAAACTGTTAAGCTGTTTTTTCTGGAGCCTGTGGTCGATATTGTTTTGCTGGCCGCAGAAAACCAGAGGATTGTGGTAGACAAACGTGGCACAAAAGAGGCTTCACATTTCTCACCTATCTCATCTCACAGGCTGGTTTTACCACATATGAAATATTTTACAGTCACGCTCACATTCAACACGGAAGTCACGTGAACGCTGCCTTTGCTGTTTCAGTTGAAAGGTTGTGGGTGCCGGTGAAATTACAGGCACATGGGCTTAACATCTGTGTGCCTCAAATTGATAGACGCAGGGCTGTGCTGTGCACCGCATGGCAGGTTCCTAACAAGCGTGATCTACGAGGCTATGCTTTGTTATAGGTGATGAAGTGTTGGGTCACCTTGCTTGTTCCGCAAATGGAATAAAAAGTACCGCCATTAAAAGAAGATGAAATCTTGATCCGCTTTACCGCGCACCGCTGCGTCAAGCGGTACTATTACGGCTACTGAGCTAGACCCTAGCTCATTTACAATCTCATTTACAGTGCAAACCGATTCGTAGTTACTCACGCCTGGAACCCCTATTTAGGTCAACTGCTAGGGCATGTTTCTCATGTATCTACCTCGACGCGGCCGATGCAATGTTAGCAACGAAATCATGCTAATCACCTACGCGTTTTACTTAATTATGTTCACGCCGCGCCCGGTCGTATATTATTGTATGAACTCGTTATTTTATTTTTCCTATTGTTTCATTTATCTGTTTAAGTAAATTATGGTTTGCTTCAAAACATTCGAAAAATTGTTTTGTTCAAATCAGGATATGACACAATACACATTCATTCCAACTTCTCTTGTTTTTGCTCAGATCTAGTAGTAGAGACCTAGAAGGTCTATGCTCTGTAATTTCATCGGCATTTATATGAATAATAGCAGTCGGATGACCTCGGAAATGACAGACCAGAACATAAAATAGCATCAGAAAAACAATAAAAATATACACTTCGAGGAACCTCTTTTAAAAGCTGTTTTGATTATCTTACGCTTAGATAAATCCATCTTATCGCCTTCAATGTCAAAATAAATTAAGTCGGGGTTTTTTGAGTTAAAATAGTTTCTTTATTTGAAAATGTTATTTAGTAAATATATAATTAAATTATTGTTGCTATACCCACGATCAAGATAAGGCTTGATAATTAAGGTATTAAATTCCTAACAAGACCGAGAGATTTTTTATTTTGAAATTCATTAAAAGAATTTGCTTATAGACGAACTATTGCGTCCGGTTCGTTTGGTACAGATTTGTATACAGATAAATATATAAACATATACCTAAGTAAGACCTAAGTAGATATACAAGGTGTTCCTATACCAGCCCCCTGAAGTACAAGTATTGGAACACCTTGTATAGAAATACAACGTTTAACATAATACCTCTATAACCCCGGAAGCAGGGTATTCTACAGGTCATGGCGAACATCTTTTGATATAAGACTTTTGAAATTTCGATTTTTTTCATTCATGAAATGCCTCTTAAACTTTCCGCCAAAATGATACTAACACAACATGACGCAGCCCTATTTACAGCTGTCTTTTGACCTTTAATTGTGAACAGTAAATAAAATAGGGAACAGAACTGCCACCAATCAGTAAACGCAAATAGCGTATGTACAAGGCCACGTACCTACACATTATCAGGATTATCATCATGCAAATTTCAAAGACAATATTAATTTAACTTTTGTGTAAAGATTTCGAAAACGAAGTATTCAAACTTTGCACACGTCAAAGTGTTCCAGTCTTATAGGGGTATTATGTTACGCGTTGTATATTCCCATGAAGGTTTGACGTTGACCCGTCAAACCTTCATGTAATAACACGAACGAATTAAACCAGAATTAGGAGAGTTGTTGTGTATGATGACGTAGACAAACGTACCTAGTTTCCCAGACACGCACTAATGTACGTCTCAGCGATGTAAGCAGTTCAATGCCACATAGGACATGTTCTCGGTGGACGTGCTCTATGAGGTAATGGAATGTTATAATCAAAAGTAATCGCTCAACATCAGATGGGCAATCTTCTTGTTCTGTCACTTTTTTCATAACAAAAAAAACAGAACGAAGATACATTGATTCATGCATCTAATGGTATAAGGGGTATGGTGTGGATTTTTACACTAAATCTCAACAGCTTAATTTAATTCCTCTTAGCGCTGATAAAACGTGTTTGTTTGTGTTTTAAAAAAGGCTTTAACTCGGACTTGGACTTAACTCGGAGCTGTCTAAAGTTCTTCCCGTTCCTTGTTTTCCAGATGCGTGTTGATTCTAGGGTGCTGTGAAGTCTGACTGGCGCATATGCCTGTCGGGTTAAGGCCTTAAAATCATGAAAATGTTTTTCTAAATTATTCAAATGATTTGCAATGGGAAAGGAAGTTCAAAATCAATATGCACATAATTAATTGCGTTTCAAGGCTGTTCCAGCTGCAAATATGCTAGAATATGGTAATACGTTTACAAAAAAATGGTGAAACCAACGTTAGAGCTCTTTGTGATAGAGGTTTGAGGAAGTTGGTGAGGTACAGGTAAAGTGGCATCGCTGGGTTTCTCTGTGAAGGTGAACCTTCTACCAAGTGACAGATCCTGAGTTTTCAACTTCTTGGAGTAGGCGAATCAGGCCACTGACGTTGCATAGGTGTATATGTTTATAGCTGACGGTAAAGGTTCCTTTCATATAAAATTGTTGCGCAATCTATACACACGTTTTCGTTCAGTGGAGGAGTTTGACAACTGTCTATTTATAAAATTGGCTCGTTGACAAAGTGCTCCCCACTCGGCCACGTAAATAAACCGAAGAAAATGAAGTGGGCAGTGCTAAATGACCATCGGGTAGCAAGCAGCATACCAGGATTGCCTATCCATCTATATTTTAGCTGGCATGATAATTATGCGATACACTTTCTACGATCTTCAAATTGTTCGATGTTTCCGAAGATTTCCTGTTGTCATGTTGCGATTGCGATTTGCGTCATCGTCTTTATCACGACCCAGTAATAATTTATTTACGCGTCAAGTGCGCCTAATTTATTTACAGCTTAGGTTCCTTCGACGTTTTTAATCTGCTATGTCATCTTGGGCAATCAGTTTTTTTACAAGTACTTATGTGAATTAGAAACTTCATAGAAAGCATTGATTTATGTTGTTCCGATGCCAATACGCACTAACGTATTAGGTAAACTGCACGCTAATAATAGTTTCTACTTCTAGTTGGTTCTTCCGCGACGCGCACATTCTATAAACGTCTCTTTACGCTTTTTATGTATCGTGAATGCATCCAGTTTTCCTACGCATGAGAGGTTCCATGCAAGTTGGTTCGTGACCTGATGCGAGTGACGTCACGTCTACCGCCACCGCCGCCATGTCGTTGCGCCGTCTGCGCCCGCGCACTCCCCCTCCCGCGCGGCTCGCTGTCTGACGGAGAACGGCTGACCAGTGACCTTGTCAGTCTATCTCCCTCACACGACTCGCTCAGAACACGTGCGAAAGGGTCAGATACACACCAACCGGTATAGAAACAAGTTGTTTGTGCAAGAAAGGTTTCTTCTCTTATTTATTTAAGTGTTTTCAAATTCGCTTTGTAATGTTATAATGTGGCTGAGACGTTTATTGTTATGACAGGGGTAATGACCTTGAATTGTAGACGTTTAGATAGGAATGTAGGTCGTTTTAGCAGCAATAATATACCTACCACTAGCACGTAACTAGCCTACTTGTGCATAATTCTTTTATGAATCGTTGGATCATAACATTGAATTGAATTAAGCTATACCTAACACTCAGTTGGTAATAGTGGATATATCCTAGAAAGATAAACCATACAAGTTCTAAGGTGTTCCACATTAAACGAATTCAGAACGTAGGGGACTAAGTCATCTATATAAAAACTTATGCCAGCCTGAAATTCTAAACTTCCAGCTTGGTATTACCATGATTTATTCTGTGGTATTAAATAACTAAATTGCTCAATATACACATGAGAATACACACTACCATAGAAAATACTATTCAATACTTATTTCTTAAAAAATATTATAATTTATGAGATCAATCTTTGCCAGAACATTTGAACTTATATTTTGTAAAAAGTTCTTATAAGATTCAAATGAGTTTCTGAGAAAAGTTATAAAAAAAGTAAAAATTTTAAAATTTCCTCTCTGCAACTCGTTTATTTATGTAAACGTAAGTTGCAAGCTCTTTTGATAAGGTTCTTTCTATGGAATATGGATGGAGTCTATATTATTGCTATAGACAATATGTAAGGTCATCGTCCGAGGGGGGCGTCACTCCTTTTCCCGTCAGCTGTTAGAAGGGCAGTAACCTCCGGAGGGAGCAAAACCTCTTCATCCCACCCATTAAACTTTAACATAAATTGAGATGAGTTTAGCGAAAAAGTGGTGTTCGTGTTTATGAAGCAAAGTTGGAATGAAATGGGACTCGAATCACAGACTTTTTTGGGTCATTGAATTCTATGCAAAGTTTGCAATGGCTTCTTTTTTAATCTGGTTGAGTAAAGTCATAGCTTAACTTGAAATTAGTAGATAAGGTTTTTCAGAAATAAAACTTAATATACTTAGTGACTTCGCAAACTTAGTTCTTGCAAACGTTACCCTTTTGGTTCTAAAACTGTCCAAAAAACCTGTCCAAATTTATTTGTTTGCTTCAGAGTATTTCGGCGGCAGACCGAAAAATAACCGTGTCGAGTAAATTTCAATTCTCGTTTTTAGCTTGCTTTTTACGATCTCCGCTGTAATTTATTATAACAATAAAATACACATTAAGTATCATGTATAAAGTTATTTATAAAACAAATTAAGACCTACATTGTAGCAGGATGACAAACTAACTGAGTTGAATGCTCGATGCACTTAAATGGTCAAAAACAATTAAGATGATATCTGTGACTGACCTTCTTTGCCTTTAAAATGTATTATAATTATGTATAGTTGATTCATCCATATCACCTTTGTGTGTATCCTCGCTTTAACAAATCATTGATAAAGCATGCAAATCCATATTAACAAGGTAATATTTGAGGTTGATAGTATCGGGTATGTCTGTGGTTAATATAAATGGTATTAAATAAATAATATATAATAAATAATAAATTAAGTGTCTTATTCTTTTTATTCCACAATAACGTAAATGTTTTTGTGTGATGAGTAATTGTGTCCATACGAAGCCAACTTTTATACAATTGTATGAATTTGTATGCCTATTCCGAAATATACTTGGTAATTTTAATATTGAACAATTTCTACCTTTAAAATAAGGTATCGCAAAAACGACCCAAAGGCGCGACCTTCGGATGCGAATAGGTATTTTAAAAAGATATCTGCAGTGTTGAATTTGCGGAGCCTTTTCGGGGCAACGTACCCTCATTGTAGCTTATTTTTAACCACGTTGTCAACCGCAACTTGATACGTCAGGCCTTTTGTGCGACATTGTCGAGAATTCGTAATTTCTGGGGTCAAAGGATTCATTGCCTTGTCCTGTTTGGGGGTTTATACAAGTGTGCTTACTTTCTTTATGGTTTTTATGTTTCCATACAATCATTTGCTATGCTTCACGTAAGTATACATAATCATAGAATACATATAGTGCTTCTCATATCTTGCTGTATCGTTATTATAGAATAAATAGTACCTACCTACAATAACCTGAAAATTGTTAAAAGGGTAAGTAACAAGCGGCTCAAGGGACAACAGTAATAGGTCCTATATTATAATGGTTTTCAGCTCAGCATAAATGTTGGGCGTATTACCACCACTCAACGCTGATTTTCTTCTGAAACCAAGGAGGGAAAAGGTAGTTAAGCAGTGACCAAAATACAACAACAACACGTTTATAAATTAGATATACCGTTATACTAAACAAAGGTATCTAGATAATTTAAGAAAATAGAATAAACAATAATAGCACATAGGTTAGGTCATTAAGGGGCTGACAACTATCAAACAACTTCTCGCTCGCACGTTTCGACATGTTGAAAGATATAAAATCACTAAACTCATTTTCGAAAAATCGCAATCAACCATTTTGTGTGCAATCACATTGCACACAGTTTAGTAAAAATTTCATTTAGATCGATACAAGTTTTCCTACTTAAAAGAATGCTTATGTACGAAAACTAGTAAAGCAAACTTTTGAGGAGGAAAACATGTATCGATAAAAATGATTTTTTTACTAAACTGTGTGCAATGTGATTGCACACAAGATGGTTGATTGCGATTTTTCGAAAATGAGTTTAATGATTTTATATCTTTCAACATGTCGAAATGTGCGAGCGAGAGTCACATTAGCTCTTGTCTTCGCCTTAATAAACATTTTAGAAGTTGGGTTAGAAACATAGAAGGGAAAATAAAATAGAAAAGTGCTTAGATAAGAGAAACATTATGTTTTTGTGAGTCATCATTATCAACAGATGCATGTAATACTGCTTAAATTAGCACAGGAAATTCAGAATAATTTTCATAAAAGAGGAGCTATTGATTTAGTTTTTGTGGAAGTTGCCTATTCACTTCACAGACAAAAGAAAATTCTTATTCGTAGTGGAAAAAGTGAGCAAAATTGGCTGAATAGAATGACTCTACCGGGCTCTACTACTGTCGTTAGCATACAAACAGCCACTGGCGACTCGAAATCTTGCCGGGCGCGCCGTCTCATCCGAGAGTTCCATAATAATATTTAGGGACCATACATTTACATGAGAATAAATTTGCAGTAGAATAGGTTGGAGGGAAAATGTGGGAGGTGATACTGTCAATAAGCGTCAGCGCCTCTATTCCGAATCACATTACCGCTTCACGTAAATAGGAATACATCGGTCGAAACTAGCAATTGTTATTTGACCATGAAAAATCGTTGAAATAAGATACCTACCTACACACTAGTGAGTTAACTTAGCATGCTTAGCTTACCAAATGAAAAAAAACTCATCATTATCATCATCCTGTTGAAGTCCACTGCTGAACATATTCCTCCCGTATACATTTCCAGGAAGAACGATTCTGAGCCATCTCCATCCACCGACTTCCCGCAATCCTCACGATGTAGTAATTCCATCGGATATGAGGGCGTCCAACGATTCGTCTTCCAGATTGTGGTCGACAGAAAACTCAAATAACGTAAATTCACTCCTCGCCGTTTATCATAGGATTAGTAGTTAGAATACTCATACCTATACCGAGGCGACTATGAAGCTATAGCTTGTTAAGCAGTGAATAGCAAGCATTTGATTCAACGAGGTACTGACTGCGTTAATTGCTTCGGTATTATGCACGCACCCTCCGCGTATTTACTTCTTCGCTTATGTAGGTAAGGGACTATGTTCTGGGGTCGAGATTGCTACATGCCGTATGGCGATAAAACAAGGTTTGCAGCAAACATGAAGAAAAAACATTTGGCACGCGACTTTGATCCCTCGGTACGGGAGAGATTTCCTCAGATCTCTTAGTACCGAGTACCAACTTAAGATTATTTCAGGATGTCTAAAAATTACTGGGTAAAATCTACCTGGCACCCTGTGATTTTACTTCAAACTCAGATCAAAATATGATTGAACAATGATAAATATTATTAGTATCTAATCTACTCGTAGACATTTAGGAAGAACTGAGATCAATCTATGGTCGATACCTTCGATGTCGTTGGTTTCTTAAACAAAGTGGTTATGTTGCGTCTCTTACGCAATTTAATCTTCCACCCTCGCATAGCAACTAAAAATCTCTTTAAATTACACATCGCTGAGTATCTTCTCTTTGTTCAATCTCCCCCAGTTACTATTATACGCCTACCTTTGAAGTTTCCTTTTCATAGGCTTCGTAGTAGGTAACTTTCTCGGCGTAGATACTAGAAACCTCATACACGTTCTATATCTGCTTAGATAGATATGATTATTCTAGTTTCATGATTTATGGTTTAAATTTCTATGTGATACCAGTGTTTTCAACGGTTGTAGCTTCCGTATTATGACGATCGTAAACTGTAATGAGTACACCATTGTGTAATTTTAAATCTTTATCCTTATAACTATATCGTTTACTTTGTCTAAAATACGTATTATGACCGCTTATATGTTATACTAGTGGCTTCCCGCGGCTTCGCACGCGTTGAAGTGGTGAACCGTGATTGAACCACAAACATCCAAACATCGTAACTTTCGCATTGATTTGTATATTATTAGGGTAGGATTTTAAATACCTACGTAGGTATAAGGGATACCTATAGGCGTACATTACCTATATTAGGTAGGTAGGTATAGGTACTGAGTTTAGCACAAACATGACAAATACAACAAAGACAACCTTACACGGAAAATATGTACTTATTTGTTCCTAGTTTCTACCCCAAAAGCAAACGAAACGAAACAGCTTCACGACATTGATCCACAGGCACGGTAGATAGGTACCCTCAGATCTCTTCGTACCAACTCAAGATTCCCGTTTTTAGAACATTGACGCCTAGTTGTATTCTTTTTACTCGAGCGCAACGAAGGAGGGTAACGTCTTTATGTTATTTATCCACAGAACACATTTTCTTTTAGTTTGAAGTTAATTACACAGTTACAGTTAAAAATCTCCCATACAAACCTTGAAATTATGCAGGGGTAGTTTTAAAATATTGAAAACGTGATTTTAAATTATTTATTGTGGAGTATATTTACTTCAAGTTTGAAATCAATCGCACTATGCGTTAAAAATCTCCCATACTAACTTTTACAGTCATTGATTGATGAACCCTTTGCAGGGGAATTATCAAAAGTTAAAAGCGTCATTCATTATTTATTTCTTAGTATATTTACCTCAAGTTTTAAGTCAGTCGCACCAGGCGTTAAAAAACTCCCATACAAACTTTGACATCCCTTTGCACACTTATTATGCGTAGTTTTAAAAAACTAAAAATGCTGTTCCTAATTTTTAGCCTTGGAGTACATCTACTTCAAGTTTCAAGTTTTTAGGTTCAAGGAATACTATTTTTCATACAAACGCTTTCATCCCTTTTTACACCCTTAGGGGTTGAATTTCCAAAAACCCCTTCTTAGTACACCTCTACGTCATAAGACCTATGTACTCTTCAAATTTCAAGTCTCTAGGACCATCGGTTAAAAAACTTCCATACAAGCTTTGACATCCCTTTGCACATTTATTAAGGGTAGTTTTACAAAACTAAAACTGCCTTTCCTATTTTTTTGCTTTGAAGATTATGTACTCCAAGTTTCAAGTTTGTAGGTTCAAAGAATACAATTTTTCATACAAACGCTTTCATCCCTTTTTACATCCTTAGGGGTTGAATTTCCAAAAACCCCTTCTTAGTACACCTCTACGTCATAAGACCTATGTACTCTTCAAATTTCAAGTCTCTAGGACCATCGGTCAAAAAACTCCCATACAAACTTTTACATCCCTTTGCACACTTATTAAGGGTAGTTTAAAAAAACTAATAACGCCTTTCATATTTTTTTGCTTTGAAGTATATGTACTCCAAGGTTCAAGTTTGTAGGTTCAAGGAATACAATTTTTCATACAAACGCTTTCATCCCTTTTTACACCCTTAGGGGTTGAATTTCCAAAAACCTCTTCTTAGTACACCTCTACGTCATAAGACATATGTACTCTTCAAATTTCAAGTCTCTAGGACCATCGGTCAAAAAACTCCCTTACAAACTTTTACATCCCTTTGCACATTTATTAAGGGTAGTTTTACAAAACTAAAAATGCCATTCCTATTTTTTTGCTTTGAGGTATATGTTCTCCAAGTTTCAAGTTTGTAGGTTCAAGGAATACTATTTTTCATACAAACGTTTTCATCCCTTTTTACACCCTTAGGGGTTGAATTTCCAAAAATCCCTTCTTAGTGCACCTCTACGCCATAAGAGCTATGTACTCCTCAAATTTCAAGTCTCTAGGACCAGCGGTTTAGGCTGTGCGTTGTCTATATGTCAGTCAGTCAGTCAGTCAGTCAGTCAGGACTTTGATTCTTATAGTATTAGAGATTAAAATACTATCTTAGGGAATTTGCTTTGATATTTTATTATAGTTGTTTCTAACCTACAAAACACGATAAATCCTCATCAGCATCCTCACGATCGTTACAACTTATGAGTTACATCGAGCTTAACCTCAACTCCTCAAGTGATATTTCTTCATAACGTAGCGACTGCTTTAGACGTTTTCTGTAGTTTTGACTTTTTCGGTAGGTAAGTACATGTGAAATTTACTGTCATATTTGACGTTTTCTGTGATATTGGACGTGTTTGAGACTCTACAATAATTATGTAGGAAACCAGTACCTAAACCGCATTTGTTATGTTCCTCGTAGAGCACCCATCTATTATAGGTGCTCTACAAGGTACAATATCGATGTTCAAAAATCTGTGTTCTACGAGGAAGGCCTCAATGATATTTGTGCGTTCTCGCCAAAAATAAGCGGCCATTACTTCAGAGACTGGTTTGACAGAATTGGATCGTGCGCTTTGGCAACGACACTGCATACCATACGTCCCGAATATTTTCTTTCGATTTTCGCATTCCTCTAAACTTTACAAATTGATTACTAATATGATGAGCTGAAAATTCTTCCATTGAATTAGATTTATGATCTCTTTTGTAATACCAGCCGCCAAGAAGTCTATTAGTACCTACCATTGTTTGGCTGATAAAACAAACAAATTCGTTTTTCATATCGAGTGCCTTGCCAGTGGTATTTAGATTTTTTTCTTTCGCTTTTCGCATTCCTTAAAATTTTACAAATTGATTACTAATACGATGATCTGTAAATTCTAACATTGATTTAAGAGTTGTGATTTCTTTTGTAATATTCGCGGCCAAGTCTATTGCCATTGTTTTGTTGATAAAAAACAAATTTGATTTTCATTTGAATGCGGCCAGTATTTAGAATGATTTTGGTTAGAGCTAATTGTATTTATGATTGTCATTCTTTTGTTTCAGGTAAATATGAAAATCTCTACATAATCTCCAAAGGTTTGTCTCTCTCTCTTACTCTCTGTCAGATTATTTGCATTTAATTCTTGGATAGCTTTAATAATTTCGAATTTGGTTTACGTACGGTTGCTGATACAATTTGTTCAAACAGCGTTCCGAGGCTATCCATATACCTATTACACTAGCGAGCGTTTCCAACGCTACGTTACGATCTAGCGTGATTGGATGTGACGTCGATTTCGCTTATCCGATACATGGCGTGAGTCTTCTCTGGTGGCTGAACCCTTGAATAGTATTTGCTAGCAAAGCCAAACATTTCAAACATCTTAGAATGCAACAATGTTTAAAACTGTTGTAAAAAAAAAACAAAATAAACAAACAATTTTTTGTAAAACAAAAGATAGGTAAAATTTGGTAATAAAATATATTAGGTACGCATTGGATAAAACCAGCAAAATTTCTTTTGCATTATTTGTACATTTGTAAATTACCACAAAAACGCGTCTTAAATAATTGGTCATGACCGCAGAAGAAAGCATACCAAATGTAAACCTTTTTAGTGTTCCGTCCGATCCAGTTCAGGGAAAACGGAAAACTTGAATGGAAGAGTTTAGCGTGCTAGTTAAAATAGAACATAATATCATGGGGATAGATTTCAATAATACGTCGTGACGCAAATGAATATATACCTACCGTCAATACTACGATTAGGTAGGGAGTTTGGTGGGACTTCGTCAAGATGGTGATGATAATGTGAAAAAATTAAGGCAACACTGAAAAGTTTTAAGAAATTGAATCAAAAGTTCTCAGTAAAATTATTCGTCTTTCAAACGTAGGTTCACAAAAAAAAGCAAAAGCAGTGAAGCTCCTAGTATGATGATTGCTGTTAAAGCTTTACAATTCAAGCTGCTGTTTCAGCTTTACGCCACTGTTCTTCTAGGCTTGGTCGCGTGGAACTGTCACTAGACTTTGACTTACTTCGGAGTCGAACATATCAGAGTTTTTGCGTATCTATGGCAAAAGCTTCACAACAACGGAAGATTTCGTCTATTTCATCAAATTTAACTGAAATAGCAAGTGATTTGACATCTGATTAGGTTCGATCAAGCTTTCAGAAACTGGCCGTTAGTGTACTAGATTTGATAATCTGCTAAAAGGGACTAGAAATCAACTTTCACCCATTTTCGTAATCCTTTGAGCCGGTTGAAGCAAGTGGTACGGTGATGCTTATTTTCATACGGAACACTACTCAAACAAATTTACTTCCACTTTGGCCACTCGTTTGACAAGTCGCTAGCGTTTTTCTATTACAGACAATTTGTAATTTCGAATTCGAGATATGGCGTCTATTTTTTGAGATCATCTTTGTCTTGAGCCTATCATTAGCTGACATTAAGTAAAATAACCGTATCGTAATCAACATGGGGGCCATGACTTCTGTTTTTGTAGGACACGCCGCGCCGTTTGTTTCAAGATTCTTTATTTGTCATGTTCAATTTATGATTTTAGTTCTATAATCAAAACTTTGATAACGCGGATCTCGGGCAGGATACATTTTTTTTTTATAATTTTAATAGTTCAGAATTCAAAATTTATTCAAACTTCTATCTCCTTAATCAACTAATCAGTTATAGTACCTACAGTTTGCTTCGGGTTAAGCTCGCCTCTGTAAATGACTTCTATGTAAAATTTGTGTCAATTGTGTGTGTACAATAAATAATTTTGTGGTCTTATGGTCGGTCCAGCACAAACCTTCTAAAGATCGTTTCTTGGCAATAACGTGCAGATACAAAATAACCTTCCTTGTTAAGCAATTGAATGCGGAACCAGTGTACCCTACGGAGCCCGCATTTAGCAATATCAGCTCCATAAATACTGCATTACTTTCAACGTCAGCTATGTCTAATGTGCCTTGTTCGATAAGTTGTTTATCGTTGTTCCGGTTTGGAAGAACGACAAATTGTCGGTAGGTGGTATGACCAATATCTAGGTTACAATCTGTGACATTTCAATGACTTTGTAATCACGCTTGTTATGTAGGTACCTACTAGATATTTCTGCACACGGTACAGATCTTCCATTCTGTTGATTGGATTTCCGAAGAAAGAACACTGTATTTTCTTTTTAAAACTAAAATAGAGGGGCAATGTATTGCTTCCTTGAAAATATTTTGTTGTTACGATTGATTATTGTAATAATTCGAATATTTGTATTAGTAATACCTGAGACTATGTAATCGCAGTTCCGTAAATAGTATCGAAAGTTACATAAGTTGTACTTAATAAGTACACACTTGTAAAACTATGAAGTTGGAGTCCCTACAACGCCCACTGTGCTAGGGAAGCAAAAACTTGTAGTATGTGTTCCGCGTCGGGCGGCCCGACTGGCGCGACGTTGCGTCATAGTGAAATCAATGATGGCCGGCAGTTGTACGGATGACCTTGCTGCGCTTCGTAGAAGGTCTACTACGGCGACCGTAACTTCTAATATGTGATTCATTATTAAACTTATGGTTGGATCTAGACCTAGACCTGGTTCTTGACTGGTCTGGGTCAAGTGTTTGTCGTTGACCTTAGGATTTTTATTTGAGTGTACAACGGTTAGCAAAAGTTTTTCTAAAACCTGTTTTTTTAATCGAATTCAGTTAGGTAGGCTAACGTTTTCTAGTTTCTAGACTAATTATTTGTCGGCCAATACGGTATATCTCCCAACTCCAATGATTGGAGTAAAAGCTTATAGTGCAACAGTGATGTTTCATTTTACTTGCTAACTTATAAGATAATTATTAAATACTCAACCATTCCTCTATCAATCATTTAATTAACATTGAAATGAATAGGTAGAACCCGGTTATATTAGGCCTTGTTTCTGGTTATTCGATTCGAAGGTTCGAGATCGAGACACCACAACCTTCTTACTGGCGTCGTCTTACTGGCGCCAAAATTATTTAAATTTCGAATTCTTATTTTATATTCGACTAGCATTTAAAAAGTTGCGTCGTGCGTTTAAGCGTCGTTAAAAAGTGCGCGTTTAAGTCAGTTGCGACCAATCTTTTAGATGAAAAAAGTAATCAACATTTTTCTATACTTAGATGAGTACCTACGTCTGTTCGAATTTGTATGTAACGTGTGTTGCAGCAAGAAAATAAAAACTACAAATCATAAACTAAGCTTGTTCAACCTCTTTATCGTGTCCCATGTCAATGTATTTTATCGTGTTGTTATGAAACCGTTTCACGTTCTGTAGGCAGAAATATCGATAAATCTAATAGAAAACGGTTTATTTTGCAAAACGTCCGAATAGTCAGCGACATGCGTTCTCGTTTCCTGTATCTGTCATGTCAATGTCTTGTCGCCTGTCATTTGGGCTGTAATGTAAATGATATCCCGTGCTATTGAATTCGGATTTAGGTACAGAATCTTACTTGGCTTGCGTCTGAAAACCGTCATCTTTGAGACATTTTCGCTTTGAAATAATTTTTTTGTCGTTGTGGATCGGCAATATTTTTTTTGCAAAATATTATGCACGCCCACATGTTTGTGTGTAAGATATTCTAGGTGTTGCTTGGGTTTGTTTGCGTAGATGCAGGCTATTGACAAACAACTTCTCGCTCGCATATTTTATCATTTTATATGAAATCAAGAATGAATTTATGAAAAATCTCGATAAATTGTAATTTTTGCTGAATAACCAAGTTTGAAGTAAGTAAGTCATGCACGATAGGAACGTGCCCTTGAGGCATACAGATGTTAAACCTCATGTGCCTGTAATTACACCGGCAACCACACTCTTCAAACCGAAACACAGCAACGCTGCTTGGTGGCAGAAAAATGCGTGGTGGTAGTACTTCCCCGGACGAGCCCTTCACAAAGAGCTCTACTACTCTTAAAGGTAAGTAAGTAAAGTGCATATAGGTACTATTTAGTCGCACAACAGAATAAAAAATAGTTTACTTCCGTTGTCACATTAACGTTTCTAGGTGTATCTCCATACATAGATATATTTATGCATAAATATCAAAACATGTTTTGACATTACTCGCTGTTCCATTCAGGTCATGCGTATAATGTTATCTTTCTCTATTGCGTTTCTAAACTAATCTACTGCTACGATGTATTTGGCAATACAACTTATGGAATAGAATTCCTTACGAATAATTAAAGTAGGCACCTCGTTATAAGGCCGGCTATAGTAGAAGAGCAATAAAAAGAAATCAAATGGAAGCGGACGTGCGACGGCCTCGCCTCCGCTCGTAAACACCCAAAAAAGTGTAAATCGAAA
The DNA here is from genome assembly GCA_932294275.1 of Chloroclysta siterata. NCBI lineage: Eukaryota > Metazoa > Arthropoda > Insecta > Lepidoptera > Geometridae > Chloroclysta > Chloroclysta siterata. The sequence continues at coordinate 29,167,369 of OW028588.1, forward strand.
ACAATAAACGCGTCTGCGACGACGCGACCCGATCCGCGCAAGTCTGGCCGCCGCGTATAACCAGCCGCGTCGCGGAGCGCCCCAACGACCACTCCACTTACGATATCGACTTGTGAATAAACTTGGTCGGTTAATTCGTGACCGTGGGCGGTCAACGCATCATTATGGGCGCGCGGTCACGGGGTCGCCGCACCGCATTTGAAAACGCACGCCGCGTTAGGCGTTCCAATTTCAAAATGGCGACGTACGATCGCGGCACGTACCGCGGATTTATGTGTCTACTATAATTTTGTGTAATTTATATTCGATACGCCGCCGGCGGCCGCTAGATAGCTCTTCTATTGAAGTGTGAGGATTGCGCCGTGTCCGGGAGCCCGCGTCGCATACTGATCGCCGCCTGCCTGCCACTGCTAGGCAGGATGCGTCCGCATGCGGGCTTCTGCATACATGCATCGTTGATTGATTTTGTTTATTTTCAAACAATGTATCTTCACACATTGTTTGAAAATAAACAGAGCCAAGAGCCGCTTTTGAATATCAATCGTTCGTTTCGAACGCTCGCGGCTGGAAGTTCAACAATAGACCAGTACCCCAAGTCTGAGTTTTGTTTTTCGTTTTCCGTATCCTCAGGCCGCTTTTGTATGGAGACTCGTGAGTTCTCAGCACGCCCGATAGAGGCGCTTATCGAATCTCCATACAAAAAAGGCTCGACGTTACGAAAAACTAAATATGGTAAAATAAACTCAGACTTGGGGTACCTACCGGTCTAACCCTGATAATACGCATGTATCAAAATAAGTAAGTTTACCTATTTATTCGAGATGGCCATGAATAGATTGACACTGTAATTTCTACAAGAATAAACTACAGTGACTCATAATATTCTACACGAGTAAGTAAAGTACCTAGCGACGACGTGTGTAAACTAATCGTGGTAACACAATCTGTTTGTCTCCTAACTCACATAAATAGTAGTCACTTCCAATAGTTCTAATAGTGACAGCCAATACTTACAATAGTATACAAATTACATTTATTTTGATTGCTACCATTTGATAGATAGTGACGTTCGTTTGTTATCTCCAGACATACCTACTATGTAGTAGTGGTAGTATACCTACGCCGTGGTCTTGTGGATTTGTTTCGACAATCGTTCAAAATTACCGCGATTTGCTTCCAGCACTAACGCAAATAGCTTTGTGTTCACTTGTTAACTTGTTATGCTATAGGTTGGTCGGTCACATCCAATATGGCGTCACATGATTTATGATGATTTTTTTCTTGTTTTTTAAATTTTTGCTTATATTCTTATTTGTTCATAGACCTGATTCTTTTTTTTTATACAACTAGCTGGTGGAGCAAGAAGATGGCCCACCTAATGTTAAATGGTAACAATCGGCTATAACAAAGCATTGCCTCCGAAGTCACGATCGGTAGGAGCGATGCATTGCAATGCGTCCATCATCTTAAGGCATACAGATGTTAAGCCTCATGTGCCTATAATTAATTTCACCGGCAACCACACTCTTCGAACCGAAACTCGGAAACGCTGCTTGGCGGCAGAACAACGCATGGTGGTAGTACTTCCCCGGACGAGCCCTTCACAAAGAGCTCTACTATCTAAAACTACTCTTGAAACTACTCTTTCTATTATTTTTTTTATAAACTTTTTACTTCTGGAAAACGAAGCGTGGGACGCCCTCCTACCCGATGGACTGACATCGCAGAAGTTGGTGGATGTAGAGGGCTCAGAATAGTTCTTTCTTCCTCGAAATATTTCGGGGGGGGGGGGGGGGCTATGTCCAGCAGTGGTCTTCTCAGGCTGATAATAATGATTTTCTACTGTAATCTACACTAATCTACACTAATATTATAAAGAGGTAAACTTTGTATTTTTGTATTTTTGTATGTAACGAATAGGCTCAAAAACTACTGGTCCGATTTCAAAAATTCTTTCACCATTAGAATGCTACATTATCCCTGAGTAACATAGGCTATATTATATTTTCAAAAAAATCAGGGATCCTTACTAAAACTTCAATAATGTAACCCAAGGTGGAAAACAAAAAACCTTACATCGCGTGCGCTGCGAAAACTATTGAAGATAGAACAAAATAATGTACTACGATTTTGTAGAACACGTTATCATCTACAAAAAATGCCGCGACAGCATATGTCTAACTATTATAGTTATGTCACAATAAGTGTTCTTTTATTATAAAAAATTAATTGAAATGCCTCCGCTAGAAAAGGGTCTTTATTTGTACCTTGGTATTAATCCTTATCCAAATAAATCATTTCATAATTAAGACGGTTTCAATACCTATAGATTACTTCTTAAATTTTTCAAATCGGACATTCCATTCAAAAGATATGACGAAATTAAAAATGTTTACGGGTCCACGGTTCACGCGCGGGGTGCGATTTCACTCACTCAAGGCGCGTGCAAATGTATGAAATAAGTAGATGCGAGGCTCGAACCCACGGTCTAAGTTTATCCTAAAATGTTCAAAAAATTTATGACCACCCATGCGAAGCTGGGACAGGCCGCTAGTAATATTATAAAGAGGAAACCTTTGTATTTTTGTATGTAACGAATAGGCTCAAAAACTACTGGTCCGATTTCAAAAATTCTTTCACCATTAGAATGCTACATTATCCTTGAGTAACATAGGCTATATTATATTTTCAAAAAAATCAGGGATCCTTACTAAAACTTCAATAATGTAACCCAAGGTGGAAAACAAAAACCTTACATCGCGTGCGCTGCGAAAACTATTGATGATAGAACAAAATAATGTATAACGATTTTGTAGAACACGTCATCATCTACAAAAAATGTCGCGACAGCATATGTCTAACTATTATAGTTGTGTCACAATAAGTTTTTTTTTATTATTAAAAATTAATTGAAATGCCGCCGCCAGAAAAGGGTCTTTATTTGTACCTTGGTATTAATCCTTATCCAAATAAATCATTTCATAATTAAGACGGTTTCAATACCTATAGATTACTTCTTAAATTTTTCAAATCGGACATTCCATCAAAAGATATGACGAAATTAAAAATGTTAACGGGTCCACAAGTCACGCGCGGGGTGCGATTTCACTCACTCAAGGAGAAGCGCGTGCAAATGTATGAAATAAGTAGACGCGAGGCTCGAACCCACGGTCTAAGTTTATCCTAAAATGTTCAAAAAATTTATGACCACCCATGCGAAGCTGGGACAGGCCGCTAGTACTGTATAATCTGATAATATACTAAACTAGCGGCCTGTCCCAGCTTCGCATGGGTGGACATACATTTTTTCAACGTTTTAGGATAAACTTAGACCGTGGTGGGTTCGAGTCACTTCTAACTCGCGCCTTGCCCGGGCCCGCGCTGGGTGAGAACGCGCCCCGTGACCTTATATTTTTAAAATCTTTTGAATGGAATGTCCGATTTGAAAAATTCAAGAAGTAATGTATAGGTATTGAACCAGTCTTAATTATGAAAAGATTTATTTGGATAAGGATTAATACCAAGGTACAAATAAAGACCCTTTTCTATCGGCGGCATTTCAATTAAATTTTTATAATAAAAGAACACTTATTGTGACATAACTATAATAGTTAGACATATGCTGTCGGGACATTTTTTGTAGACGGTAACGTGTTCTACAAAATCGTAGTACATTATTTTGTTCTATCATCAATAGTTTTCGCAGCGCACGCGATGTAAGGTTTTCTTTTTCCACCTTGGGTTACATTATTAGAGTTTTAGTAAGGATCCCTGATTTTTTTGAAAATATAATATAGCCTATGTTACTCAAGGATAATGTAGCATTCTAATGGTGAAAGAATTTTTGAAATCGGACCAGTAGTTTTTGAGCCTATTCGTTACATACAAAACAACAAAACAACAAAACAACAAAAATACTAATGTTTCCTCTTTATAATATTAGTGTAGATAACTCACGAAATTAAATGATCGGTCTTTATAATATTTCGCAATGATTTCCATTCATAACAAGGAAGTTTAACTTGCAATAAAGCTGATAAACTATGAGTGGAATGATGACCTATTTAATTGGTATGTATTTTGTAAACAATTTGTTATGCAGACATACGCGTGATAATGATTTATCAACTAGGTGCCTTTTTCTGCCGCCAAGCAGCGTTGTTGTGTTTCGGCTTGAAGAGTGTGGTTGCCATGCCGGCGTAATTACAGGCACATGAGGCTTAACATCTGTATGCCTTAAGTTGATGGACGCAGGGCAGTGCTTCGTAGGGCACGGTGATCAATGATTCAAAAATGATTCTATTCGCGTTTGTTTATTCGTCTTGCTAGTGAAAAATAGTATTTTTTTATACTACTAGCTGATGAAACAAGCAGATGGCCCACCTGATGTTAAGTGGTAACCATCACCTATAACAAAGCATTGCCTCGTAAGTCACGCACAATAGGAACGTGCCCTACGATGCACTGCCCTGCGTCCATCAACTTGAGGCATACAGATGTTAAGCCTCAGGCGTGGTGGTAGTACTTCCCTGGACGAACCCTTCACAAAAAGAGCTCTACTACTCTACTACCCTACAGCTAAAACATTAAGGGCCGGTTTCACCATGCTTTGTTAGATTAACAAAGAATTAAAGGGCCGTTATATATGTCAAAATGTACGTGTTTGACAGCTAAGGTTAGATTTAACGGCCTGTTAATCCTTGATTAGTAACTAACAGAGCGTGGTGAAACTGGGCCTAATTCCATTACTTTTTTTTTAGCAGCTAGTTAATGATAACAAACCAATACTTACATACTTGTCATATATTAATAACACTCAGACAGAGAATACACATCTAGGTTACACAAAAATTTGTTCTTGATGGGGATCGAACCCACGGCCTACAGCGCAGAAGGCAGAGCTACTTCCAACTAAGCTGTAAGGTCCTATTGTTTCCACAATTTCTGAGGTTGTGATAAAATGATTTGACCAAGCCCTCATGGCTCGTTGAGGGCACTCCGTGGGGTCATTGTCCTACGCGACCTCTGAACCTTCTATCACGACCCACTCAGATAAACAGACAAAGGACTGTACTAAATTGTCAGTACACAAAGATACTAATAAGTAATATCTACGTAGTATTTAACTCCTACCTAGGTAGGTCTCAGGCACCAATAAGTCACCATGATTGTCATGAACTAAGGGACAGTAATGAGTTTGTTGCGCATTGCTACTCTACCTACACACTACTCCTGCCAATGTGTTCGATGATCAAACAGTAATGGATACTTAACTAGTAATCAAACAAAAGTTTCGTCCTTTCGTTGTCTATTCCATTTTCAAAACCGAAGCATAAAAATCGATGCGTCAAGTTTTTTTTTAAAACAAGAGACGGAGCAAGCAGGTGCAGAAAGTTTATAAGTTTTCTGTCAAAATACTAACCAAATTGTGATTGACAATGGAAATTGGAATAGTCGTGGGGAACTTTCATTTATAGGGACACTCAAGTCGAATTCCAATCTCGATTTGGTTGTAATTTGGGTCACCATCAAAATTATAAACAACTAGCGACCCGCCCCGGCTTCGCACGGTTATTGTGGGTTATCCCTAAGAGATTATGCTTGTATTATGCATATAAACCTTCCTCTTGAATCACTCTTTCTATAAAAAAAAACCGCATCAAAATCCGTTACGTAGTTTTAAAGATTTAAGCATACATAAGGATATAGGGAGGGACAGAGAAAGCGACTTTGTTTTATACTATGTAATGATGTCACATACTATTTATTGGCATCGCTACCAATGGGTTATTTATGACAGACATGACTACTTTTAAGCCACATTTAAATATAAGTAATGTTTATAAGTTGGGGGAACGAATTTTGCATTGTGTATTGCTCTTACATCGATCTATTTCTATCGCGTCGCCATTTCATTCCACAGTTCTCTCTCGTGGTTAGAGTTATTCTGAGTTCGCCATTCGTCTTTTGTTTTCGGTTTAATTCCCGCTGAAATATTACTTGTAAGTACCTACTCATGACTCTGACTCTACCCTACCGCCGGTTTTACCATTTTTGAGTAAAGCTCTTCGTCAAATAAACAAACTTATAATCTTCTTTGTTTTTGACAAGTCTAAAGTATCATAAACATATTTATTTATATCTGAAGTTTGATTCTATTCAGAGATGTTGAAGTAGGTACTAATAAATTATGCGCTTTCGCTCAAGATGCTCCTCATCTTTATCATCAGCCGAGAGATGACCACAAACTACCACATACCTACCACCACTGCGTGTATAACTTTTGCAATGGTGTTCTCAACTCCTCACGCAATCGGTTTTCTAATGTCTAACTCCCACGACCTTTTTTAAAATATAAAAAAAACGCCGTGAGATTTTTTCTATTTTATTTTCACGAATATTATGTAGTTTCCATCAACGCGGAAACTTGACTTTCTCTTCATTCGTTATGTTATTTTTATAAACTTTTTCGTTTCTTCGGGATACCTTGGTTTACAAGCAATGAGGAACTATAATTTGCCGATGCTTTGGTTAGTTATTTTAGTGTAAAAAATCTATATTTTTACTTCTTCAGTTCTTCAGGTTCAGTTGTCTACTTTAGGACCACAGATGGCGCTACCACTATACCTACCTATTGTGCTACGAACATTGGACATAATTGTTTCGTGAAATATGTATGTAAATAATCAAAATAATAGATTACCTACTCGCCTAGCGTGCATAGCAATACATACTGGCTTGGTAATAAAATGAAGCCTTTTTGGTTGGTCAATAAGCACGACCGCTATCTCTGATGGAAAGCGGAGATAGGGAGCTTGTTTGAAAATAGCGAGCCAGGCCAGACTTGTACGGCTAGCTTAGCTGCTGATTTTACTGATCGCACTAACAGATGGCAAGGTTTATTTTAGAACGTCATTTCTGAACTACCTCTTTAGCACTGGTCGTACTCAGGATGAAGCTCGGGGGCAAATAAAAAAACAGCCCAACACCTCTTGATTGTCGTCGCTGCATAAATTTGAAATATTCTGTAGGTAAATTATTGCGCTCGTTATTTTTTGTCAGGTCTATACAATTTTTCTGTGATTACAAAATATACTTATGTTTTTTTTTTGTATGTTGCACAGATTTTTTTTATTTTGCGTATACATTATATTAACTGCTTGGTGTTTTGTTTCAGGTAATTATGATACTATTACAGCAAATCAATTCGGATTGTAAGTAAGTTTTTATTTTGCTCTATGTGGTGTGTAGGTAAATAATATAGCGACAATTTACGCGACATTTCCACAATCGCCATAGTATTATATATATCAAGAATTCAAGATCGTGACTACAGTCTAGTAACGATCAGCTAGCAAAAGGTCATGGACTCTATCGCATTTCATCAACACGACCTTTTAAATAGCCCCAGCAAAACAAAAGGTGGCCAAGCTAACATGCGAACTTTATTAATGACAGCTCGCATGACACGTTGACAGTGACAGGAGCGCAACCAGTGCACGGGGGTCGGTACCCGCGCGTTGGCACCCGGCCAGCGCCGACCAGGACTATTATTACAGAGCGAATCAGCAATCTCCACAATGCATCTCCCGTAATCCCTATTACAACGTCGTAAAACCGATTATCACATCTAGAGCCGCAATAAACGTTGTTTTCACTCGCACACCTGGATCCACCCTAACGTGACTGCGTAAGACTGCTTTCAGTAGCTCCGAGAGCAAAAGTAAGGTTGCTAACCAAGTAATGGATGCACGGCAGGTGAATGTAAATAGGACCGTTCATTATATCTGCAAGTGCAGGACAGTTTGTGGAGATCAAAGATTTCGAAGCTGTGCTAAAATCTGAAATGTAATTTGTATGGTTTGCTATTCCGGTAACGTGTTTGGAATAACACTTAACGCATACCAGTTCTGCCGAGGTAGCGAACAGCAATAAAAGTGCACTTAAAGTGGAGTTTTATGCCCTGAATATCGATATTTTCTTCCTTCACATTCCCCGATGCTTGCTATTTAGTTTTAGAGGTAGCGTCATACTAACGACGTATCTACCCGATAATGGGACATTATGTAATTGATTCTGAAACTTTAGCGTAGGAGTATAACTACCTACTCAAATATTTTTCTGCAACGTTGATAAAGAATAGCATCTATCGAAGCTAGTAAATGAATTCTCAATCCAAAACTGCGTTCACCTCTCCATATCATTTTGTTTATTACCAGTAGCATCAAACGCAACTGCTGGACAAAAAATCAACGCAACTTTCACACGTTTCACGATCGTTTATATTATTCTTTTTCCAATTTCTTGGCTCGAATGTGGTGAATCATTCTGCCACCTGAATTATCGTCAGTTTAATGAGAGCCGCCTATTTTACGACGTGCCTTGATGGGCCGTGGCTAATTATTAACTGATGGCTGTTTCGAAACTGCGATTTTATTTCGATGGTGACGCGGTGTTGTGTTTTGAAACTTCTTGGTTTTATGTGAGTGTGAGTGAAACAATGGGACGTAATTTCGTATACGTTGTACAAATGTTTAACTTTTAAATTCTTTGTGAATCTTAGACTTACCTAATTCTGAGCAATGCTTGAGAATGCCCCTCATTTTAGGCCATATTACAGAGGAGAAATCATAATTTGACTGTGCTGTCACGGTAGAACATGTAAAAAGTGAGTGCTTTCCCGTTCGACCCACGGTCAACTACCCAATAAGTAGGTATTTATTGCGGTTCGCGATGCGGGAAGCAACTTTACGTAAATAGGCGCATGAGTGAAAAGTTGGCACTGAATAAATCATCTACAATAGATGAAAAATGCCTGTTAACGCCTTACGACTGTTACGCCTGAGTAAAGAGTTTAGGAGTAGTAGAGCTCATTTTGAAGGGCTCGTCCGGGGAAGTACTACCACCACGCCTTTTTCTACCGCCAAAAGCTAGTTCCATCAGCTAGTTGTATTAAAAAAAAAACAATTCCGAGTTGTTTTAAATATTAAGAAATTGCGACGAATATTCGGTTAATAACCTTGCGTAGATAAATGGTTTTATAATGATAAGAAAATAAGCATATACATTTCAGACTAGTAGGTAGGTACCTACTTAACTACCCATGTCAAAATGATAAGCGTTTATCTGAGCATTCCAAGAAGTGCGAATTACAGTCGTAAGGTCATCATCAGTCATTCAATGACTCTCAAATAAAACAAAAAATGTAATTATTAATATTACAAACTAGTGGATTCGCTTCAGCTGTCTGTCAAAATATAACTATAAAATCTGTACCCCAAGTCTGAGTTTTGCTTGTATTTTCTCGATGAGCGCCTCTATTATCGGGCTAGTTCGCTCAGGGGTCAAAGTGATCGTTGTGATTATCTTTATGAAGACTTTTAGCCCGTAATTACCGACGTGACCGCAAGTCATCGAAAAGCCATGAAACCTGGCACGTGAAGTATTTGGCTGTGAAACTCATGCGCAGTACTACCACCGCGTTTGAAGCATGACTGTCCCGATGATTCCGGGAAATTATCACAAAACGTCAAAATATGTTGAGATAATTCATTAGCCATGTTGATAATTGATTTTAGTGACAGTGAGTCACAGTTAATAGTGATTTTGAAATCAGGCCGGTGAAGTAGTTAAATTGAAAGTTATTTTTATCATTTAAACGTAAAGTAGATACTCTAGGTACCTCCTACCTACAATAACAGGAAAAAATTATCGTCCTCAGATACTGTAAACATCCCTTCCGAAAACAAGAAGAACGTTGTAAAAAACTAATTTTATGTCTGCACCTTTTTACTAGATAGTTTAGTACCTTCTTTAAAACTTATTTATATGTATAGCTCAAACTCGGGCATGCTATTGTTGGTTTTTTTATTCTACCCAATGTTCGTTCTTTCCATAGAGTTTTGGAAGCTTTCTCCAGAAACTTCAAATAATATACTTCTATACACTAGTTTTTTTTTATAATTTGGCAGCTGTCAGTTGAAAACGATTCTCTAGAGATTATTTGATAGTTCTTGTCTCCAGGGAAATATAATGCCGCGGTTTTGATGGTATCGTTATTCTGTCGTTTATCGAACGTGCAAATAGCCTGCAAGCCAGCAGCTCTTTGCGGCAGTGTCGTGCCCACATCTGTAATAATAGCCCACGTCTTTCTTAGCTTTACTTGAAGTTCCTTATACTTTGCTTAGGTATAGATAGAGAGATAGAGAACTCTTTATAGCACACGGCAAGAATATAACAAAGTAAAACAAATAAGTTTATTCTGTGGCATTATTACTGAGTAACAACGTACCTACATAAGTACCCACGTGGATGGTACAGGTACCTACTGAATCTACTAAACAATAAAACAGTAAACAGGAAAATAACCTAAGAACGTGTCGGCGTATCGATACATTTTTATTTGATGGTAAGTAGAATGGCCGAAAAACCCGCGCTTCCCGTGAAATATTTAACAAAAAACAATTCCAACAGCAGGCGGTAACAAACGGTTCCAATAGATGGTTGAGGAAAACTAGCGTAAAACTAGTCACAATACATTCTCGCCCCATAAGTTTTTGAAATAGTTAGATTTTAATCTATAGAATATCGTTGACCCCGCATAATTAGACTATTCATTCTTGTAGCTGCGTACGAGTAGATAGTAGGATCTTCAAAAAGTTTATTGTTTGGCAGTGTTGCCAACATTCTACATGATGGCTAAATGCCTAACGCGCCTGGTCATATGGGCTCCGCTGCCATAGCTGACTCATTAATGAATGAAGCGTTCCCCTTGCCAAAATATTTACGTTTCGTCGTATAAACAACAACATAACTTTATGGAAGACGGCTTAAATTGCGCAATCCTGAGAAAATAACAACTTGCAGATAGGGAATGGGAGTAAATCTTCAGCAAGGTCGGCTTCGAGAATACCCAGAGATCAACTGTATGGAGGAAAAGATCTCTTGATAAGCACGATGAATGCATGACGTAACAACGAATGGATCAAGATCCTAGTTCGCGCTATACGCATGTGTAATCAATTTTTCTATTGTCTTACCCACAACAGTCTAGCAAAGGTCTAGCTGCAGGATTAGTTAACATCAATCATTACAAAACAATATGCAAAACGAAAGAAAATTATGTTTCCTGTTTATCCCATCACAATAATTTTACACAGCAGAGCAGGGCAGAGCTACCAGCTACTGAGCTGTGATGGCTGTCAAAATTATGATCAAAAGCGAGCTTTTGATGGTGCGAGGTTCTAAAAATAAACATGTTTAACAAATCAGAAATGCCCATCTACTGGTTACATTCGTCTCTGACTGTACTAGATCTAGAAATAACTAAACAATTCATAGAAAACAAATGAGACACGTGTAATGCAAAAATACTATCATAAAACTCTTTATGTAATATCACTTACGCAAGGCTCATATTATGAAATGACACTTTTATCACAACACTGATGACATTATAAATGAGTCATGTCAAGCTGACAGGTGTCACACGCCCGCCAATGAACAGTCGTATTGAATACTGTATGAGTTAGAGACGATATGACGCCAAATGTCATGGAATCGAATTTGGCTACAATCTTCGCCATTTTTCTCATTATTTTAAGCAATCATTTCGAATATATGTTATCCAACAGTCAAGACGTATTTCTCAACTGTTGTTTGTTTCTATATTAATGTTCTTGTAGGTCTCTTTATCTGAGGTTTTACAAACCTATCATCAACCGCACAACCTCTCAGTAAATCAACGACCGCCCTCCAGGCAGAAACACTTGGGCTCTCCCTGGAGAGAAGGAGAAATGCTCTCATCAGTAAAGTCTATGACGGCCGCAGCCACTGCAAACGAACAGACAACTATTATTTTCACAACAGACAGCGCAGCACTGATTAACGCATTGAGAAGATCTGACACAAGGTCAGCTTCCCTTGTACAGTGTCACAATGCGCTTCAAAATCTGTCTGACACGCATAGTGTTAAAATAAGATGGACAAAGAGTCACGGCTCATGTTCAGGTAACAACGAGGCTGACTCCCTAGCAAGAGAGGGCGCGAAACAGCCACCGACAATAAATGACATAGGTCTATGCAAACCTACGTCGGTAGAGATAAAAAACAGGCTGAAGATGCATTCCCAGAAGGAACACCAAAAGCAATGGGAGCGCAGGTCAGACTGCAAACATACAAAAAGAATGCTTCCAGCCACGAACAGGCACTTAACAACCATCCTGTTAAAGCTGAGACGCGAAGACCTAAAGCTGATGGTCGGAATCATCACGGGCCACTCTCATCTGCATCCAAATCACCACCGGGGATGCTATAACATTGCTGCCACCAACCCAAGGTCCTTCTCCGCTATTTTAAGGAGTTGGGCTGGCTGGGGTGAGGTTAGCAGGGGGACAATGCACAATACACCCCATTGCGGGACGTCCGTGCAGATCTCATTCCCCCACCACGAATTAGAATTAGAATTAGAAACCTATCATCACCTTCAGTCACAACTGCTATCCATAATCGTATTTACAGGACTACCTACTAGAATCCTGGCAATTACATGCTATTTGCCAAAGATTTATGCTGAGCTCAATAAACACTATGTAATTTCATTCAAGAACTGAGAGTAGATAATGCTATATTTTTTAAATTATAAATTTTTTGCTTGTTTTGGTAAGCCAATGGAGAATCTCGTCTGAAGGTTCCATTTTCTTTGGTAGTGGTCTTATTTTTTAGTAAAATGGAAAGTACGTAACTGTAATCTAATCTATAGTTTATCTAGGTACTACGAGTATCTACGCAGTGCAATCAATAGCTCAAATACCAATGCAGTAGTCTGCTTTAAGGCTAGACAGTTAGACACTCAAGGTTATCAGTGTTCTTTGTTTAACTGCAGTACCTACTTCACAATGTATGTACCTACACGTTGCCGTAATGGAAAAAACTAATAAATTGCGATTTGATTGTTTGAGGTAATTTTGTGTTTTAAAAGATTCTGTGTTCGATTTCCTCTTCGACGTTCACTTTCCTTCCTGTTGATATTTTTCATTATTCAAGACAAGTTATTATCTAAGAAATGAGTTGCCTCCATATTATTCTAACTTACACGTTATACTAAATGTATTTAAGGTTTCATTCAAATCGGTCCGGTCGTTGCGACGTGACTGAGCCACAAATACTCGTATCTAATGTTTGCATTTACAATTTTAAAATGTCCTTTATTTCCTTCGTACCTTTTTTCTCGAGATGTAGAAGCCCTGTAATATTTCCCTTTCCGCTTTCATCGCTAAAAGACTAATCCTAACAAGATTATTAGTGGCTTTCTTAAAGTAGGAAGTGCTTTCCCAATTCCTGAATAATTTGTGTTCACGCCTACCATGGTTTTCAGATCTCGTCTCCATTCTATCCTAATCTCAGCCTTCTTCTTTCATACTGAAGGATCGTATTGTCATAACAAAGCTATCTCAGCCATGTTTATTACAAGACTCTCGACTAATCACCAATGTCCACTGCAGACCACTGATCTCCACCAGATATTTCCAGAGATATTTTTTGTGGATCCAATGGCACCTAAGTACCATCAATAGATCGTTTCTCCACCTTATGATCAACTTATAGCAGTCCACTGCTGTTCATAGGTCTATGCACCACTTAGCCCAGTCTTCGGCTCTTTCCACCCGGTTGATGTCTGCCATCCTGTGCAAGTCGTCATTCTATCTTTTCGAGGGCATCTTTCACTCCGATTGCCTAACTATCTTCAGATATCTTCAGTCCAAGTATTCATGCACCCCAACGGTATTCGGTTCTACGGCAGATAACTGACTGGCCCACTGGCACTTCAGCTTGCTAGTCGCGTTAAACTCTCGCTGCAGGCTCGTTCATAAGTTATCGGAACGAGACAGCAATATTGCTCTCTCTCTCTCTCGCACTTAGGAGAACGGACGTTCCTTTTGTTTAAGCGTGTGTTAAGATGATTTATGACCGAGTTTGCAACGGGAGTTTAACGCGACTATAGGTTGAACACTGACCGAGTTTCCAGCGAGAGTAGTTTAAATAGTTCTTGGAGCTACATAGGTCCACAACATTGATGCTATAAAGAATGAGCCACCTAGTCTCGGCTTAACCTAACTAGATTATTATCACAGTCTTGGTCTTGTCGTAAAATATAAAGTGCGTTCTGACATTACACTGTCAACGAACGATAACTAATTCAACGCATATGTTGCCATGCTGCGGTCGAGCCGAGTATAAGGTGATTTTTAATTAATCATTACCGCTGGGAATGGCTTTGAGCCATGTTATACCGAAAGTAGATAGCAACAAAACAATAGTAGATGAATAAATATGAGAGGATAGCTCAAGACGGCGTGGCGCACTGCGTTTTTGTCCAAAAGATGTCATACAAAACGAACGTCAGACGAAAGGCTGCTGGGGCTAATTGCGTTAAATTTAATCTTTAATGTCAATACAATAACATTTAATGTAAATCAGTTCGTTTGACACATTTCGTACTGACTATTGAGCGCTAATATCAAAAAATGTTTCCTTCGAACGTTTTAATCGTTTGAAAATAGTGCGACTAGTTGCTGGCTTTGATACTCCAAAATGTTACAGTCAGACAAATGAATAAATCAGTGGCATGTAAAGATAAACGATATTTATTATTTATGAAACTAGGTACATATTTTGGTGTTAAGGTTTGTTTTCGTTTCTCATTAGTAAACGCATATAAATATACAGAAAAAAATACAAATTTTAAATAAAATCATGCAATTTTAAATTTAAACACGATTTAACTTCACTTTTATGCAGTCTTTTTCTATCTCCTTCACCACTGATCTGTGCCCTCAACCGTCGGTCGGTAATGAGGTTGGATTGTTCGCGTGGCTTCATATTTCGTCGGTAAGGGTAGATTTTTATGAACTTCAACACAGATAAGCGCATTTATTAAATTCTGTTTTAAACTAGCAAAAAAAATTGAAGCAAAAATATAATGGTTTTCTACTTCATAACTCAAACTAGCTTATAACTCTAAGACTTGGAGCAAAGCACAAAAGTGACAAGGGTGTTTAATAAAACAAAGAAAATAACAATATTTTATAAAAAATTGAGGTGACATTTAACAATCACACTATTAAATACTTATGATTTTAGGCGTTATGATTATGTTGCTGTAACTTGATAAATTTGATTTAGATAAAAAAAAATATAATCGAACAGGTTGATTCATAATGAGACATTCTCAATACGTTCATTATTTGTTACAAAAAAGTTGAAGACCCTCTCCCCCTCACAAAGTGACCCCTTAAGTCCGACCCTGTCTTATTATTAAAATAAAAACGGTGACCAATGAATTCATGCATGTAATTCCATTGACGTCACAGCTCACAAAGAATAATAATAATAAATAATAATAAGCCACAGAATAGCATTACAAAGGCCTCAATATGCGGCGCGCGTGTAAAACCGTTTTTAAATTGCATTTAAAATTCTAAATAAGGACTATCTTACCTTTGTTTGTTTATAAATGAAATGATAAATGTGTAACTGTATTATAATGATGAGTTTTGTTTCGTAGCGACTCACTGACAGGCATATTACCGAAGAACGCAATAGAGAGTTTTTTCTTTTTTTATGCCAAAGCTGGCAGATGAGTATACGTTTTTTTTTATTATATCGACGTCTCGGCACGTCACTACCTTAAAATTACCTGTTGCTTTAATTTTGCAACAACATTTAATAACTAATTCATTCAATTTAATCATATTCATTTCCATTCATTCATTCTATTCAATCATTTAATTCACATTCAATAATCTTTTCATTCATACACTACCTACTTATTTTTTTAAAAAAAGAACAGATTACAACTTTATTAATGACACAATATACTTTATTGATGAGTATACGTGCCACCTGATGGAAAGTGGTCACTGGTGGTAGATTCACCTAGTATACAAGGTGCTAAAACTAGTACCGAAAACTTCAGGGGGCTAAAGTACCCATCAATATGAATAACTTTTTCTAAGGAAACAACACTGTGAACGCGAAAAAAAAACAGCTGTTTCATGCAAAGTACAATAGGTAAGTACCTACATGTATGAAACAGCTGTTTAAATCTGGCTAAAATGTATGTAGCCTCTGAAGTTTTCGTTACAAGTATTTTAATACCCTGTATATGACGTTTCAAACTGATCCTTGATTGTACTCTGAATCAAGACCGTTTGATTTCGATTTGAATCACGTTCAGGTGCCAGGTTTTGTATAACAATTTCTACGAGATTCTTGAAACTCACTGAAGGTGTTATTTTTGAATATCCGCTCAAATTGATAAAATCCACAAAAATCTGAATGTTTCACAATTTTGCACACAAACTTCAGGAAAATCTGGGCGAGTGCCAGATGTAATATTTGGACATGCCTCTGACTGGCCCTTTAATATCTTCAAGAGTTTCCCCTCGTATTGTATTTTAATCGGATTGTGGAATCCGCCTATCACACACATACCCTGCTAACATTATACTACTTTATGAAGCTAAAATAATGAAATACCCAACGTTCCTTATTTAAAAAAAGGAAATCTTTTTCAAAGTTGCGTTTTGTAAAAGGGACGGTATCGTACGTATTTTAACAGTTTTTGAATCTCATCTGAACCCAAATCGAATACCGTGCATGCAAATGAGTTTTAAATCTTATAAAACGCATCGGGCATCCCTCATATCACCTCGCCCCCGGTCCACTAAAGGGTGAAAAATCGTCGCCCGGCTGTTCACAAGGGTAGTAGTATTCTCTTATCTGTGACAGGGGTGAAAAATCGATTACGTTACGCAGATGACATTATAATTACAATGGACTTTGCATCAGCGTTAACTGAATAGTAAAATTGTGCTCGGACACGGGTGTGTACACTTTGTTTAAATATTGGTGGACTTTTCACACATGTAAGACACATTTCATATTGAAGAGCTCTTTGTGAAGGCTCTTCCGGGGTAGTACTACCACCATGCCTATTTCTGCCGCCAAGCAGCGTTGCTGTGTTTTGGTTTGAAGGGTGTGGGCGCCGGTGAAATTACAGGCACATGAGGCTGGCCTGGCAGGTAGGCCTCAAGTTGATGGATGTTAGTCTTTAAGTATCTAATTTTGATAACTATTTAAGAGTCTGGCACTTCAGCAGTGCACTGTGAACTGCACAGAACCAGCGAGTGGCAAAATCGCAACAGGTTTCGTGTCTTATTAATTTATGCCTCATGCATCGTAGGGCACATCCCATCGTGACTTACGAGGCAATCCATTCATCATAAACCATAAATATATGCATATATGACGTTTTGGATTGTGGTTCCCTTCAGCAAAAGGTTTTGTATATGTTTTTCAGTGTATTTGAAATCAGTTTCTTTTTGCTAAAAGTTTTAATATTATTTCTGTTGTTTATTTCGCCGATGACTGTACCAAATGGACTCTGTCATATTTTGTTGTCCATTTGGCCGGTGATCAAATGACGGTCGTTAATTTTTTAACGGAAGTTGCGGCAAAATATTTAGTAATTGGACACAAATGCGGCATTCCTTGTTGTTTATTCACGGCTTTTCGGAGGAAAACATCCCATGGGAGCTGGGAATCACGGGACAAATATGTTGGCTACGTTGCATATCGCGACCATGACCAATGACCATGGGCTTTTAATAGACAATAAAATAATATCTGAAAAGTTTTCTTCGGATCGTTCGTTCTGTAAAAGTCCACTGCTGGACATAGGCCTCCACATTTCCGGGAAGAACGATTCTGAGCTCTCTCCATCCGCTGACTTCCCGCGATCTTTACAATATCGTCAGTCCATAGGAGGGCGTCCCTCGCTTCGTTTCCCAGTTCCTGGTCGCCAGTAGTTGTCAGTTCTTCGAGCTATATGACCTGCCCATTGCCACTTCAACTTGCTAATTCTGTGAGCTATGTCGGTTACTTTGGTACCTGCCTACTATTTAAGCCCTCGTAAGCTTTTTCAGGGATTCATCCAAAAACAAGTGACTTTTTTATAACATCGACAGACTTATCTATTAGACGGTAGGTATAGAAACTCTCTGTCGGTATGAGGAGACTGGAGCTAGAGGTAGCTCCAAAAAAACTAGTTTTATTCCAATCTACTTTTAAGAGTATTAGAGCTCTTTGTGAAGGGCTCGTCCGGGGAAGTACTACCACCTCGCCTTTTTCTGCCGCAAGCAGCGTTGCTGTGTTTCGGTTTGAAGAGTGTGGTTGCCGGTGTAATTACAGGCACATGAGGCTTAACATCTGTATGCCTCAAGTTGATGGACGCAGAGCAATGCATCGTAGGGTACGTTCCTATCGTGCGTGGCTTACGAGGCAATGCTTTGTTGCGGCAAATGGCAATGCGGTGATGGTTATCACTTAATATCAGGTGGGCCATCTGCCTGTTCAGTCAGCTAATTGTAAAAAAAAAATCGCCAGTCTAATGTCTATTTCCTAGACCGTGTAGACTTTCTAGTTCTTCTGCCTCTTACCCTCCACCAAGACTTAGAGTCTAATCGAGAAGGTCTATTTTCTAGATTAGTCTTCTGATGTACTCCTTCTATCCAGAAGGAGCTAGAATGGTCTAGGCCCTAGACCATTCATAAGATTAAAATATTTCAGTCTTTATGTATGTTTTAAAAAGTCGAGGTTCTTTTGTGAAGGTAGAGGACGTTGTATATCATAATTGTATGTTTTTCTGTAAGTAATGATTTGTTACTCTAATGGTATGGGGTGAGCGAATATCCTACATGAAGCCATTATCGATAATTGCGTACCTACCCTTGGGGGGTAGCTATGGAAACGACGTATAATATCTATGCGAGCTACCCTATCTGTTTGCTAGTTAATTTTTCCTTATTATTTTCTTAACCATAAATAATTTTGAGGTATTTTCGTAGATATTTTGTTTCTCGTAGAACACCGATCAATATCCCTTGGTTCTAAACCGATAATTCTTTGTACAAACACTTTACAGCCCTTAAATAACTCTTGTATAGCTGCTAAGCAGTAACGAAACATAAAAAGATATTCTTCATTTTACTGATACTAATATTACTGATATTTTAAATCTTTCTGTTTTTTCCTAAACATTCGAGGTGGAGATTTCAAGCCAACTTTTTTATTGTTTATCGAACTTTAGAAAATCGTGTTTCGTGTCCCATAACTTACCAAAGAATGTATTTAAATTATAACATGAATAAAAAAGTTGAATTCGTAGCTTTAAATGTCTAAAAATAGATTTTCCGAGCGGTTGAAACCTCTACTTTGGGTCTGGCTCTCGACGACGCCAATTTCAAATTACAAACTTAACTCAGTTGACATAAAGTTCAAACCAAGATTGGCCTCTGTCGTCAAAATCAAAATAAAAACGGTCTTTATTCAGTACAATCACAAGGATCACTTTGAAACGTCTTATACTAGGTGAATCTATCGCCAGTTCCTCGCGACCAAAGTCTAGAAGAACAGGCAAGAATCATAGGGCTTGGTTCGTAGCGTTTTTTTGTACGATCCTGTAGTAAAGGATAGGTAGGTACGATACGTTCACGCTACTAACGTCAAATTCGTTCGTGATTAGGCCACGGGTGGTAAGGTACGTTTACACGTGCCTTTCGGTTCTCGCGCCTCAAGGCCTTTGGTGCACTCTTTCCATATCATGTTCAACATAATGCGACACTTGATAGTGTTATTGATGCTTTCAACTGTAGTTCAAGAGTTAAGGCTACTGTCGACTATTTTGGCATCATTATAAGCCTTAATAAACCCACTGCTAGACATTGCCTCGTCTATATTTGGGAGGGTTTAACGTAGTACCACTTACAGACAGGTGGGCCATATGCTTGTTGTATCAACAAGTAGTAAAAAAAAGAACCACGTTTGGCTGAAGGAATGAATGAATGAATGAATGAAAATGCTTTATTGTACACCTTTAATGAGATAAAATGAAATTTTTATTGTTTGTGTATGCCTCGCAAGGACGTCCAGCAGTGGACTTCTTCAGGCTGATGATGATCAAAATACGCATTTCGTTTAGCAAGACGCTCTAGTGGACAGCATGTCCAGCAGTGGCTTCTTCAGGCATCAGCCTTTTTTTTTACTTTCCTCATCAGATGAAGTCACGACGCAAGAATGAAGTCGAATAACGAATTAAGTCCACGATTTGTTTAGCTAAACGCTTTAGTGCGTACTGCTTTAGTTGACAGTATGCCCAAAGTGAGTGTTTTGTTTACGATCTACGAGGTCCGTTTCCGGATGGCTTGCGAGAATTGGAGGTCTTTGACTTGTAAATACTGAGCTATTTTGTTTTGAACACAACATCTTTAAGGCGAAGACTAATGCTAATGTGACTCTCGCTCGCACGTTTCGACATTTTGAAAGATATAAAATCACTAATCTTATTTTCGAAAAATCGCAATCAACCATTTTGTGTGCAGTCACATTGCACACAGTTTAGTAAAAATTTCATTTTGAACGATTAATGTTTTCTTACTTAAAAGTTTGCTTATGTACGAAAACTAGTAAGTAAAGCAAACTTTTGAGTAGGAAAACATGTATCGATCGCCTTAATAGTGGCACTTCACATCTTCTTCAATACAAGTACATAGTTGTATTGTTGCATAGTACAAGCTTTGGCTTAGTTTGGGGCGAGATAGTGCTGTGTGGAATGTCCACCTATATTTATATTTTATATTTATTTATGTTCGCGTATTCGTCGTTTTTTATGTTTAGTGAATGACTGCATATATTTGCATATTTTCACGAACAAGACGAATTCGCAAATACACGAGCAAATAAAAACGCGAATACCGAATAGCGATGTGAAACGCCACCATAAAGTAGATAAAAAGATATTTTAAAGAATTCATTCTGAATTCTTGATTCTTGCATAGTAACGTAACGGGACAACAACGCAACCTGCGGGGTAAACATTTGGATGGACGACTGCTACTTTTTGCATTGGTGCTTCGAAGGGTGATTTAGTGTTCGAAAGGAGCCTCTTGAGGCGCACTTACAATCCTTTCAACACACTGTTTCGAAATAAACTAGTGACACGACAAGAGAAGAGAATGAGGGTGATTTCGAACCCTGTTATAAGTCATCACCAGGGGTCGGAATAAGGTAGCGTTTTTAAGTACCAGACGACGTCAATTATGCTACTAAGAAATCTAAATATAGATATGCTTTTTTTAATCCCCGTGTCGGAAATGATTCGGGTACGGAATCAATTGTGATAAAAACTGACGTTTCCGATTGGAAACCTTTCCGAATGTCTTAAAATAACCCTGCTGTATAGTAATAGTGTAACGTGTAACGCTACTTAGTTTGTTTTTAACATAGGAAAAAAGAGTTTTAGAAGACAATAATATCAATCTTAACATCAGTTGAGCCATCTGCTTGTTCCATCAGCTAGTTGTATATAAAAAAAAGTTTTAGATAACAATTTTTATTAATCCCCAATTCCGGTTTTAAAAGGCATATCCATGTTTAGATTGCGTAGGTAAGTTTACGTCATTTGGTACTCAAAAACTACCTATTCCGACCCCTGGGCATCACATCATGATCTTCCTATTAACCCTGTTATAAGTAAGTAACAGCTAAAAAGCCATGACGAAAACCGTCGAGATTTTCATTTGCAAACTAAGTAGGTAACATACATTTAATTTAAAACGTTTAGAGCTATAATGACTTACTATGAATATAAAAAATATTCTTATAACAAGTTAAAATAAGTCTCAAGTGTTTTATAATGCCACTGCTTTCACACATAAATAACGCTTCTACCCGTACATAATATCTTGACGACTGCCAGTTCACCTTTTTTGATTAGGACCGAACATTCATAGGAGCACAATATAGATCAAACTACAGTGAGCCAAAAAAAAAATGACGGCTACTCACGGATATAAAAGTGAGTAAGTAGTGTATAGTGTTTCCGTACGGCCTTACACCCAAAAGTCACATAATGTCCATCCACATTAGGATTCTCAAGTGTCGTGGTCAGAAACTAGATCTCATATAAGATTTTTTACAGTGGCAAGTAGGTAATAACTTTTTATTAGGTTCCATTCCAGTTTATGATTGAAAGCGCAGTTTACGAGATATCATCTAAAACTGCTATTTTCTCACATTTTAGACATCGCGGCGGCTCTGAGCCACAGCGGCAGAACGCTTATTGTTTTGAATTTTAATTCGAAGAAATTTGGAATTGCACGTGTCGAGGCTATTCTAAGCTGTGACGCACTACCAAATATAATCTACTGTTGTTTTTCTGGTAAATATTCAAAAAGATGACCTGTCAATCGCTAAGATACTATGAACAAGCTATACTTTTTGTAATGGTTCGTACGAATCGGATATGAATCTTTAAGTGATGGTATTGGTGTGTTAATAATGATGGCTACCGTTGGGTAATAGAAGACCATTTGAAACTTATCTACCATCGGGTTTTTAAGTCGTATCACCAAGATCTCATCTACCTACTGCTACGCGAAGAAGCGGTCTTCGACTGTGTAGCACGCTTAGTTTATAGGTAGGATACGTCACTAATATATTTGGTTTTACCAAAGAAAAATTACGATCTTGAGACGATTTTTGAGACTTGAAGAGTTTCGTAACTCGTGTGTTGTTCATCCTTCATGTTACTATTTTTTTTTTAAGGGCTTTGTCGCTAATTGATCTTATAATAAAACATAAAAAAAAATACATCTCGTATCATAACTTAATCTTCCTAATTAACCCTAATTCTGCCAACCTATAAAACATCTTGGCTTGACCCAACAGCATACTATATTATCATGTATGCTGTATATAAGGAACCTATTAATACAAACGAAAAAAAAATACAAACCAAAAAAATACGAACCAGAAATAAAAAAACGAACGGTCTATAGACGGCTTGAATGTCACAAGAAAAGATGGGTTCAAAAGTGGAAGCATAAGATTTCACAGTGGATTCCCATTCGCTTAAAGAGATCCGATCTGAAGGTTGAATGGTAGCAGGAAATATCCAACGTTTTTGTGAGAATATACAGCGAACTAACTTTTCTGTGAATCCGGAATTTTTGCTTTGATAATGCCGAGGTATTCTAGTATAGCTAATAGCGTTGTGACTGTGCGATGATTGGTCAATTTCATATAAAAAAATGAGCAATAGCACTGTTATTGGCTACATAAGTTTAAAAACAACCTACAAATTGTTAAAAAATTCTGTGTAGTGACGTGACTGTCATCGCCCTTCTCCGTAGCACTAATTAACAAATAATTGTCCGCGCCAAATTACGTATTACCTCTAATTGTCGATCCAAAGTTAAATTTAGTCCTTTAAATGCTTTAAAGTATTTTGATATCATGTAAACTGCTGAAAGCGCAGTTGATGATGATGAAAAAACTAGGCTATGGAAAATAAAACAATAGAATTAGTAATTAGTAGTAATACCTACCTGTAACAGTAAAAATTATCTTGATATTCATCAGGATTCCTGAGATCTAGATCAACATGTGCAAAATATCGATTTTTCATATTTTTGTATGGATCCAAAAATATAAGGTCAAAAATCCATTATTTCCAAACAGTTTACTCGTATTATATTATTTTGTAACAAGAATCATCCATCATCAATCATCATCTTACAAAAGAACGGTAGGAACCAAGCCTGAAGTTTGTTGCCAGTGTGATGAAAATGGTGATTCCTTTGGACTTGGACTTTGGCCCATCCAAACCACACTTATCTATCGAGCGATTCCACCAAAAAAACGTTAAAACCGGTAGTGCGATTCGGAGGCTCACCCATTGTAGTCTCTCAACGACTTTCCCATCTGAAAAAGCTTGTGGAACGCCGCTTCCTCATGATAGGGTCATTTAGCTGTTCTCAGAACCTTCGGGAGCAATAATCGCTTGTTGGAACCGTCAGCCGCGTGGTAATCATTGGTCTGCACGTAATGCCAGCTTGTGGCTTGGTTCCGTGAAACGATGTGATGGCTTTTTTCCTAGCGTTTTGTTGGTTCTCGTGAAACGTAGATGTGGTGGGATTAAATAACTTAAACTGAAACAGCTGCCAAACAGAAAAAAAAATGGTGATCGGAATCAAAAATTTGATGTCAATTTTTGCAATATGAATTATATCTAGCAGTTTTATACAATGATAATAAAATAAAACCTTTTGATATAAAGTATTCTCTCGTGAAGTTTTAAAGGATTTGAATACTGCTATGACTGTAAAAAATATTATCAAAGTTTTGTCTACCATTACCATTTTGGGTTCGCGGTAAGGCAGCAGGTGTTCAAGTTAGGGTATTGTTGTAGATACACCGTTCACATCAGGTGGGTGACATGACTATTTCGCGTACAAAATACAGACTTTGGTATTTGGCTCATGGACTCATATACCTTCCCCATACATTTCCAGGAAGAGCGAGCCTTGTTATCCATCCACCGATTTCCCGCGATCTTTGTAGGCGGAGGTAGAGATTCGTCCTTCATTGCGTGTTCCGGGTGGGTCCGGTAGAGTCCGGTTGGTATAAAACTACAGATAGCTTATTGAGTTTTATGGTTATTTGCGGCTAATCGCTTAGGTAGTTATTTACGTTCATTCAAAGTGCTAAAATACATTTTCGCCAAACAGCCGGACGAAAGTTTTAAATAGCAAGGTATTTAGGAACTTACATTAATCTTAATGTTTGAAATTGGATTGAACTCAGTTTCGACGAGTTTGTCTACCTCGTTCTCTGTAATTTTTCAGGATCTCTATATTTTGACGTTTTAAGTTTCATCCCAATATCCACTGGTATGATTCACCGGGCGTGATTGACCCACAAACGTCTATACATCCAACTATTGTTACCTACTTTCGTATTTATATACTAGTAGTTCGCCCCGAACTGAGATCTCGTGATGCGACCCGACGAACGCACCAAAACTTTGAGTAGGTGGTAGTCAAAGGCAAGTCCAAACATTATGTTTGGACTTTTTTCTGACTACCGCCTACTAACTTGATACGGTAACCAAGTTTAGACTCTATTGGCCTATTTATTGAAGAGTTCCGTTGAACAGACCTTGGCTCCATCATCAGAACTGGTCGTTGTCACCATTTTATGAGAACTGAGTACCTCCTTAAATTATTTCAAGAAAAAAAAATAAGAAAAAGCAAAGTAACTGGCCGACCAGTAGAAAAACCTTGATGCCAACGAAACTCTTAGAGATGGGAGCTCTTGGGTCGCTGGTTATCTTAATTTAACTTTTTTGTTGTATCTCAAAAACCGAGCGTCCCAGAAAAAAAGTAAAAATTGTTTTGGAATGTCCAAACCTAGCCCTTTCGTATGACATGTAACTTGATTTTTTTAAGTCACTTTTTTTATTTTTGCCCCCTTAAAAAACGCCATATCTTAAAAACCCTTCATACAATTTTACTCATATACTTACCAGTAAATTTCTCAAGTACAAGCTATCGACATATCAAATTTCATGCAGATCGGACCAACGGTTCTAAAGTTATCGCCAGACAAACATACATACATACATACATACATACATAAAATGCCAAATCGCCCAAGTTGAAACTAGAATCTTCGTTCGCTTCGCTCACTCGATCAATTAGTAATATAGTCATCGAGGTCCCAAGTTATTCTCCACGCTCGTCCCATCGGCTCACAGACACCGCTGCAAGGCAAATGATACCTTGGATAGTTTTTCGTTCTATTGACAGACTTGCCTAATCGTATGCTATGATGCAGTAGTAATTGCCGCTAGTAAAACCAAAAAAGTATTTCAATAAGCAGAGTTTTATTTAGCTTACATTTTAGATGTATTTTCTATCACAGAGATGTCCCACAGATGAACAAATACTCTATGGACGCAGTCGCAAATTCAAGATAAAAACAAAGGTTATATTTAAGCCTCTGCTGTTGTCTTATTCCTAGTTTCCGTATAAATCCTCTGAATAAAGATGCCTATTCGTTCAGCCAACAAACCAAAATATGTTTTCAAGTGAAGTGTCACCCGAACGCGCTCCGCACCATACATAATTCATAACAAGCAAGGCTGAAACTCATTGATTGCCTCGCCGACTATACTGCGAACCTACTTCAAGTACTACGCCAGCATATCTGCCCCTCACAGGAACCTCGATCTTATCAATAAACAGCCAAGGCCTATTTCTGAATGGAGAGCGAATCTGACAAACAATCAGTCCGAACAGCTCAGTACGCTTGGGAGAATAGAGTCGGAATTGGCTCGACTCTATTCTATCAGACTGGGGTTTGACCTTGGTCGGTTAAGGGGTGCCGGGGGGTGTCTGGCCTCCCCATCCCCATGCGTCGACAACTTGCGTAATAAGATATTTTTACGTTTAGCGAGGCGAGCCAAGCTAAATTTCGCTTAGTTGTCAAGGAGACGGATAATGATTTTGCGGATTTTAGTTGAGCGATGGAAACTGCGCAAATTTTATGGATTTCTGATTTAGGAGATGGGAATGGGGCCCATGTATCATATACCAACTGCCAACTTACTTTTTTGAGTTGAAACGTCCTTTTACACCATCTATGAGTAACGCTATCCATAAGATAAAATATTTCCGTTCTTAGACTCGTCAATAACAAAGAATAAGAGAGTAAGAGAATTGGCAGGTGGTGCAAAACACGAGAATGTGAAGAGAAGCATCTAACGTCCAGCAATACGATGGGTCAGCTATTGTCTGCATCGTAGGCCTTAGAATGATGAGGGTAGCCTAAAATCGTGTGGAATGGAAAAATCAGAAAGAGGCCCAACCTACCCAGTGGGTAAAGTCAGGCTGTAGATTTAGATGATGAAAAAGATTTCCTTTTAATCCAGATCTTTGTTGATGGTCACTTAAAAGGTCTGCCATATGCTTGTTCCACCAGCTTGTGGTAAAAAAAAGATACAAAAAGACCTGCCATCTTTTTAGGGCTCTTGTGACTAGCTCTTGAAGTATAGAGACTCGAAATAATATTTTTTAACTGAAAATAGTCTCAAAATGAATTTTCAAGTCTCGACTACTTCATTGTTTTAGAATACGAGGCTGAGTTGTTGAGTATTCAACTTTCATCGCTGGCGGTGTTCAGTGGGAGGCAGTGTTACAATAAATCAATAAATTCTCTGCTCCTATACCTACAACAGACAGTACCTACCCACCCTCTGCCGGGATGCCCTGGATATAATTACTAGGTCAACGAGGACGACCTCTAGGTTACATTGAGTAAAACAAAGAAAAAATATGGCCTTACCTTTAGGTGAAAGAGTCTCTCAGAATAGTGGCTAGAGGTCGACGCAATGTATCTTTGATAGTTGCTCTACAAGGAATAAGATCGGTATTTTTTTCTTTTTATACATCTAGCTGATGGAACAAGCAGATGGCCCACCTGATGTTAAGTGGTAACCATCACAAAGCATTGCCACGTAAGTCACGCACGATAGGAACGTGCCCTACGATGCACTGCCCTGCGTCCATCAACTTGAGGCATACAGATGTTAAGCCTCATGTGCCTGTAATTACACTGACAACCACACTCTCCAAACCGAAACATAGCAACTCTGCTTAGCGGCAGAAAAAGGCGTGGTGGTAGTACTTCCGCGGACGAGCCCTTCACAAAGAGCTCTACTACTCTTAAGTACTCGGTGCTCTACACATTTCCTCAGAGGGTGGTTAGTTATTAAATAACAGAAACTGGATATAAGTACTGACTGTACTTTTTAAATTTAATTTAAAACATGCAAAATTTAACGTAGTATATAAACAAGACGATGGACCTGATGTTAAGTGGTAGCCATCACCTTTATTAAAGCAAGTCAGGCACGCTCAAAGGAGCGTGCCCAATGTTGCACTCACCAACTGACATACAGATGTTATTTGGTAGTTAGTTGCTTTATTTAGTAGTAGTAGTGGATTTCACCCAAGTGACTGCGGATTCCGCAGTGCGTTCTAAATTTGGCATTAATACCTACATTCACCCATCACTAGCGCCACCCGCGTGTTTTGGCGAGTGGAAATGCTTACGTGAGTAGGTAAGGGAAAGCTAGCGAAGAGTGGTTCACGAGGTGAAGATTCCCGTGATTTTGTTTAGAGAATCGACACCCAGGTTTTTTCGCGACTGTTGCATAAGTCATAGTCGAAAGATATTTATTCAATTGAATCACATGTATCACTTTGAAACGTCTAGATAATCTAGGGGCCAGTTCCACGCGACAAGCCTAGAAGTACTGGCAACGAACTTACGGCTTGGTTCCTACCGTTCTTTTGTATTATAAGTAGGTAGTAGTACCTGTCCTACATCGCGTTTCTCCACAATGTAAAGAATTCTTGCAGAGCTATCAAAACCTTACTTTACAACACAAAAATATCTAGATCGTATGCAAAGCAGTGCTCATTTTCTTTACTATTTACGGTCTAGGTGTCGCTATCGTTTTGTTTTTTAACTGTTAGTAGCTTCGAGTCATTCTCGGATTGAGATTTTACACCACACGATTCAGCTGATAATGCTGAAATGGAAATTATAAAACTACTTCGGAAAGATTTGAAGAAATTATGTAGCTTTGAGTCATTCTCGGATTGAGATTTTACACCACACGATTCAGCTGATAATGCTGAAATGGAAATTATAAAACTACTTCGGAAAGCTTTGAAGAAATTATTAACTCGATTCGAATTTTTATAAGAAGCCTGTTTGATTTAAGGTACTTTTCTTACAAATTGGACTGTGCATTTGTTATACATAATAATCAGCTCAACCAGTTTGGTAGAACTCTTTGTCGTGGGCTGTCGGGGAAGTACCTACTACCTACTACTGTGTCTATTTCTGACCCCAAGCTGCGTAAATTGCTGTGTTTGGTTTGGAGGGTGTTGTTGATGTTGATGAACGCAGGGCATTACAACGTAGGGCACGGCAAAATGCTTTGTTATAAGTGATGGTTACCACGTAACATCAGATTGGAAATTTAGTATAAAAAAGTCATCTGAAACGTGTGGACTAGGATCGGGGCCAGAAGTTGGTACTTCGGCTTCCGAGTAAGGTACCCACTGTGGGTGGATAGTTCAGGGTTTTATAGGACGCAGGCACTTCCCGCCATCTTTTCTTGAATAGGCCAGGTTTGCGTAGAAATGTTTTCCTAAAACCGTTTCGACGGAGTCTTCTACACACGGATACAGGTCGAGCTACAGAGGCCAAAGAAAAATAACATAAAAGCGAAATTGTTTTCTTGAAAGTGAATGATAATTTATCAAAAAGGTAATATTATAGTTACCCAAAAACCGAAAAACATGACAAGTGGCTAGTGGCGTAGCTATCGTAAAGCCAGGTGGTGCAGTGCACCAGGGCCCCGGAGCTCAGGGAGCCCTCTAACCTAAGTTTTGAAAAGAGAGGGTCAGCCAGCTCGCGAAGCTAGAAAACCCTGAGCCTGCTCACAAAATTATTTCTCTATGCACCGGGGCCCTTGTCCACCTAGTTACGCCACTGCAAGTGGCCTAAAAGTTTGGGGACCTCTGAACCAAACCAACAGTACCCAATACCAATGGTATGGTTTAATTTTCAAGAATGTAAATAGGTAGGTATACATTGAATTTTCGTCTGTGAGACAACGTCATCGCTAAAGCACTGACGCATGATCAAACATCTTTGTCTGCGATAAGCAAGCACAACAGCATTACCACACGATTCGTTATCAAACCACATCAGCGGATATAAAGTCTACGTACCCGCGTAGGATGTAAGCCTGAGCCAGAAAAAACACTAAATTGCAAGTAGGCCGAAATGTTAGTTGGGCCGCACCCACGCAGCCGCCGTAGCTTGAGCCTAGAAAGCCCATTGACCCACCTCTTCCACGCCCTGAAACGCATAGGAAACGAGGCGTAGGAAGGGTGTGGGAGCTCTCCGTTTACTGGTTTATCTCGAGACACGTTCTGTAGATGAGTCTCGGCGGGAACCCCGCCGTTCTCTCATTACGAACATTGTTTTCGAGCCAGTGTTTTGAACGAGCCGTCGCCAGTTCATCAGACTGTTATGTAGGCTTTGGTCTGAAGGCATAAGGTTGAAATTGCGATGAGAAGCGATTTATTTGTAGATAGACTGTAGTTACTAAAATTCTGAGCGTGCTCTCCCACTATGGTTACGTAGAGGCATTTTGTAGAGTGGTTCTGATGATAAAACTCGTCAGCGGTATAAAATATTGATCGTTTTCCTTTATTTCAACATTTATCTACAGAGCAAGCAAGAACAATGGTAAACTTTGAGTATTATGAATCGGAGAAACTTATTAACCTTTAGGTCTACCACTACCTTCTGTAATGAGGTCGTACTATGGCGCACCAGATAGAAAACATCAATCTTCCGTGAGCATTTTCTAAAAACAGCTGTTTAAGCCAAAAACGGCTACGAAATCGGTAAACAAATTCGTGGTTTTGGGGCGCGGCCGGGCGACGGCGTCTAGGGTTCGTCTGCGGGCGCGACCTACATCCCATCCCTCAACCCCCCATAGGGGCCGAGGGGGGCAGGCGGGTGAAGGGGGGCGATGACGCGCGTCTGCCCCACACCCCTGTCAGCTCGCACCTGCATTACGTAAGACGAATGTGCCGGGGTGATAGCGAATAGCGCGTTTTGTAGGCTTTCACAAATTCTATGCACGCTACTTCTAAAGCTCCTTTCTTATGGAGATTAGGAGAGCTGGTTAATGAGGAAGGTGCTCGATGGAAATAGCAGGGACGCCATTGATCCTCTTGTATATTCCCAAACAAAGGATCTCGCTTCGCAGAGCAGCCACTTCACGAGCAAAGCTTTTTATGAAAGGTTTACTTAATCAATATTTCGCTCCGACAATACTTGAAAACTTTATGTCCACGTTTTATTGCTCTGGAAATTGCGCAGATTAGGAGGCTGTTCTCCACCGGCAGGCATCGATCCTTGTCGCAATCGATACGCGAGCGTCACAAAGGTCATTTTTAATCTGAGTGACGCATTTCATGAACTAAATTCCGAATCTTACTACGTAAACAAGTCCCATCTTATTGGATCTTTTGTATTGTATTATTTCATTATATCTCGATGCTCCATGTAGCCTTTTGACCTCGCCAATAAAAAGACAATGTAGAGGTTCGACATATCTGCCTCATGTAATATAACTCGGTACCCAGAGATCTGATGAGGGGAAATCTACCGTGCCTGGGGATCGAAGTCGTGAAGCAGTTAGTTATTTTTTTTGTAAATTAACGCATTTCTAAAAAAGGGTTTTTTCTAAATTTCAGGTCGTCGAGACGGTGGTATGCAAGCCGGAGCCCCCAGAATCCCCCCCTAAGAAAGCGCGAGGCGAGGAGTACAGCTACGCCCTATTCCTCGACCAATATGCGCTGCACTACCGAGCGATATCCGCGTTCCGGCCGTGGGGCAAGCGCGAGCCGGCGCTGCAGCACCCGGAGCGCGTGGTGCGCGTCGGCAGCTGCGCCGAGTTCGAGCGCGACTTCCAGCCCAACGTGGCGCTGAAGCCGCCCACGCCGCCGGCGGACGACGTCACGTCCTCCACGTCGCCGCCGCCGCGCTGCGACTCCGAGCTGGCGGCGCGCCTGCTGGACGCCGAGGCGCGGCTGGCGGAGCGCGCGCGGCGCCTGGACGCGCGCGAGGCCGAGCTGGCGCGGCGCGAGGCGCGCGTGGCGGCGCGCGAGGCGGCCCTGGCGCCGCCCCCCGCGGCTCCCGAGCCCCCCTCGCCCCCCTCGCCGCCCTCGCCGCCGCCCCCCTGTTGACCGACGCGCGTCATCACCGGGCTACTCAGTGATGAACGCTACGAGGATCGGTGCACGGATGATCTCGTTCGGTGATTGTGAAACTTTGCCGCGGACCCGAGTCTTTTGAGTCTTATACAGTTTTGTAGTTTTACGCCGTTTTACCGGATGCGATGGAAATAGACGTACATAATCATATCAAGTACAGTTATGGAGATAGGTTTTGTACAATATACATTTATTTCTTTTAGTCTCTTCGGTGTGCCATTCTAAGGGTGCGTTACCTTTCACATAACCTCAATCTGTGCTTTTCGATACATAAATAACAGAATACTCACATTAAGATAAAGTAAAATAGTTATAAAGTTACAACAGTAAGCATAATTTATACAGGGTTATTTCTAAGTTGTTTTTCAACATCATCATGATTACCTAAATATAAGTTCTTCATATTTTCAGTTACATTTTGAAAGTATTAAATTAATGTTAATGCATCAAAAATCATGTTTAAAGTATTGATTTAAATAACTCTGTATAAACCTCAGCCATACCAAATAATACTTACTTAAATACACGTCACATTTACTTACCTATAACAAACAAACCTATCTAAACCTACTTATCTATACCTCTTAAGCCTACTGTAATGGTTGTAAAAAAACATTGTGAAATTTATTCATTTACTTTTGTACAGACAGCCAAATAAATCGTAAGGCAAATTTCTTATAGTACTTTTCGATGTTGTCATGCCTTCAAAGTCACCTATCTTATCCAGCTGTTGACAATACCATTATTATTAACGCCATCTATTGTTAGTGTCGCAAAACTTCCGTCATCATGTTCGTGCATCGCATTCGAGTCACCTAGATAAGATAGGTGCTAAATAATTTATTAAATTAGCTGTGTATAATAAGATTTAAATACAGTAGAATTCAGGCCAACAAAATTATCTCTAAGGGACGTCTCCCGCTGTCTACCTCATTGTAAATAAAATATATTGGGCTAAAATAAGAAAAAATATGTGAATAAAGCTATCTTGCTAACTTTAACTAGACTCGTTTTTCGGACTCGGAGCAATAATTTTTAGTTGTTTGAAGTGGCTATCACTGCCTTCCTTTGTTTAGTAATTTCTAAAAATGCCTTAGGTGGTTGTTCGACGTAATTTTAAGCAATTTTTTGTAAAGTCCAACGACTTGTTTGATGTCATAATTTCGTTTCATCACAAAATCTTACCACGAAGGTTTTTTAATCTAGTAATGTTTTGCCCATGAACGGCGTTACTTTTGCCATTTATACCGCCAACTTTAATTACATGGGGAGCTTTTTAATTACACATTTTAGCCGCTAGAGGGATTTCATCAAGTGCCTTGCCCTCTAACTAGCGCCAGCTAGTGGCGTGAAATTGAAGTAAAAGTACTCCCCTTTTCAAGACGGTATTTTAGAATTTGCATAAGTACTGTATTTTTTAACTATTGCCAGTAACCGTGCATTTTATTTTAGTGCATACGATTTTGTGACTGAGCAATATATAATTATAAAGTATAATTATGTTTTCTGTACCTTGTATTTTATATATTTTGTCCTACTATAAAGGACATGGTTTGTGATTTTTTTATGGTTTTATAAAATAGCCTAAAAATTGTAGTTCACTGAGCTAAGTTTGGATAAAAAAAAACATGTTGTATACCTATTATTTTTATTTTTAATCAGGTACAATACAACTTATTTTTATACTTTATAGTTCGATACAAACTTGTATTCGAAGGATTTTTGTGTGTATATTTTCTCCGATTGCTGTAGTAAAAAAATCTGATGAGTATTTTGCGGGTAAAAAATACTGGGCCTAAAAATATGATTCTTAACTTTCCAGACTGCCCGGTAAAATGAAATGGTGTGCGAAATTAAATTTCGCTTTTGAAATTGACTTTGGCGAAGCTCAAATTGTGTAGAAGTTTTTTCTTTTCAAAGAGTGCTATGTTTGTAGATAAACGTAACATAGAGTAAAATCAGTTCTACTAGACCTAGTTATACATAATATCTCTAGTCAGAGAATTTTTGAAGAAATAAATTACCATTTACTTATTAATATAAAGTATAAGTATGTATATTATTCAATATGTATGTACTTTAAGGAGTGTAAGAATAACTTATTATTGTGTTTAAAAACAATGTAAATTAGGAAAGGACTGCATGTCATACTTATTATTTAAGTTATGTGTAAATGAAACTTTTCTGTCTGTACCTTATGTATTTTGGTGCTATATTTTGGCTTGGCTAACTTAGTATTTTAATTGTATATAATATTTTGGTTATACGACCTATTTATTGGCAACTATTTTGTTTTTACTTATTTGGTTTAAATTTTTATTTGTACAACAATATAGTTTATTTTTGTTCGCTTGGAAAACTTAAAATAATGGCTAAGCCATTTTAACTTAAAATTGGCGTAGGGTTGTAATTTTTGTATTGATGGAAAAGTTTCAAAAAGACGCAATTCTCTCACTGTCAGGCTCCATTAATAATAGCTATTTAGAAAGAATTGATTAATAAAACAAGCTTTAAATTTTCATTTTAACTGAGTCTAAGGAGTTTTTCCGCACCGCTTATTCGTGGGGGCTTCTTGTCGTTAGAACGATGAACCCCTAGCAGGCCGTTTTGGCAACTCATTTTGTTTGCGGGCTCATATTAGAATGCGGGCTCATATTAGACCATAAAAAAACAAAAAAGGCAAAACTCATACTAGACCCTCTAATAACTTGCTAAACATAGTTTTCAAGGGTAGAAGAAAACTTGAAACGTTAACTTAAAACATATTTGGGTAATTTTTGTTCTTTGACAGTGAGAGTCGTGTAAATATTTTTACTTTAGTAACGGAGCTGTGTGCGGAGATGCCAGGCTACTTTAAACTTAAAAATCGTGGATAAGCGTCATAAAACATTGTCTTGGTAAACTACCCTTTTTGTAAAACAATTCTTAAAACCTTTTTTTTCTTATAGACTAAATACTCCGTAAGCACAGTACCCAAGTCTGAGGTTTGTTTTTTGTTTTATGTATCGTAAGGCCGTTTTTGTATGGAGACTCGATCAGCGCCTTTAACGGGCACGCTGACAACTCACGAGTCTCCATACAAAAAAGGCCTGACGATACGAATAACGCAAAAAGAAAAACAAAACTCAGACTTAGGGTAGAAATGTGGTAATATGTTTGTAAAATTCTTACTGTCATGAAAATGAGTTCGGTGTATAAAATTAAATATAGGACGGCACACACTTGAATGGGAATGTGTATTTCAGTAAGCAGTAAGCTGAATCGTCGGAGAGTAAAATCCCCCGCAGACTACAGACTGTCCATCGGCCGATAGTTTGTTCGGGGTCTTAACACTACAACAATATACTATCGGCCGTATTATGCACTAGCAGCGCAACCCGACCAAACTATCCGTCTATAGAAAGTCTGAAGTCTGCGAGGGTTATAAATTGAAGGAAATGAATCGAGATAGAACAATTGGCAGATTTAATTTTTATTTAAGAAATCCAGAATGACTATTAGACTTCTATTAATAGACTAAACTAAACTATTAACTATATCGATTCATTACAAAATACTTACCAAGAGCCCAATGAATGTGGGTAGTTTTGTGTTTTGTTAAATAGGAACAGAAAACTACCAGCCGTCCATAATATCAGCACAGACGATTGTATCGAGCATTCATCTAACTACAGTTAATAAACAAATCTAAATACATAGACAGAACTAAAAGTAATTACCTAGATAAAAATTTAATGATCTCTTGCATCTGTATTTTATCAACTTCCAAAAAACTTCTACTAATTTTAGTAATTTTATTATCAAAACGTTTCATGATATTTTGATGGTTATGACGTAATGTTAATAAAATAATTTATATCTGCGTTCGTCTGCGCTGATTCTTCAAATCTGTTAACTAAACTTTCTAATGAGACATAGTTTTATGCGTTTTTGGTGATTTGCCAGGGTAGTACGTACTCTGTGATCTCATGTAAGATTGTTATTACAACTTTGACGTTTTAAATACATTCATGTTAAAGTCGCAAAAAAACTTGAGTTTTAATAAAAATGGAATTAACTCTCAATACGATGTTTCTTTATCCTACTAGACCGTACCCGAAGAGTTTTGATTTTGGTTTTTTTATTTTCTGTATCGTGGTCGGATTTTGTTTGGAGTCTCAATAAGCGCCTCTATCTGGCGCGCAGAGAAATTTCGAGGCTCTATACAAAACCCAGGCTCGCTATACAGAAAACTACCATTCATACCAAATACTTTCCACGCCTTTTTCTGCCGCCAAGCAGCGTTGCTGTGTTTCGGTTTGTGTTTGTGGTTGCCGGTGTAATTACAGGCACATGAGGCTTAACATCTGTATGCCTCAAGTTGATGGACGCAGGGTAGTGCATCATAGGACACTGCTAGAGGCAATGCTTTGTTATAGGTGATGGTTACCACTTAACATCAGGTGGGCCATCTGCTTGTTTCATCAGCTAGTTGTAAAAAAAAAATGACTTCGGGTACTGAATCCCGTATAAATAGTATAATTTTAGCGTAGCGCTTTACTCCTTCCAGAAGTCGGTGGATGGAGAGGGCTCAGAATCATTCTTCCTGGAAATGTAAAGGGGAGGCCTATGTGCAGCAGTGGAAATCTTCAGGCTGATGATGAGCGCTTTACATCGACCCGAACTCGTCAATGGATAATACTAAAATGCATGCTATCTCTTTCTAACAGCATGTAAATTACATCTAGTTAGACATAGATTATAGTCATCTAGTGTCATCTAGCGTTCTTTAGTAAAAACAGCTGTAGCCCTCTAGCGACCGAATAGTCTAAGAAAGCGTCTGGCGTGGCAATATATAGTTATCGCTGTTTACGCGAGATGGCGCTAGTAGTGTAAAGCTTTTTGTTATAATATTTTTTTTTATAAATTTAAGCAATTAGATCATTTTTCTTTTAGTTAATCTATGAATCAGATTATCAGCGGTTTCAAAACCAATTACTTATTTTTAATTTATCATTTATTGCACAAAATACAAAGTTAAAGCACAAAAGGAGAGTTTAATGCACAAGCATTTTCTACCAACCCCCCTAAGTAGAGATATATAAACCAAGATTGATGTGCGACAAATATCAAACTATTATCTTAATAACTACCTAAAAGACATATACATATCTATATAATATATACATATATACTTACCAAAATACAAAAAACTTTATTATTCAGTCTTCAACTAGGTTTACATTACACAGTCGGTTCGTATGTAATGTACCACGGTATGTAGGTACTAGGTACCTGATCATATAGATGTTACTTCAACTATAACTTGTTTGCATTCGGCTACAAGATACAATAGATAAGAGCTGATTTCACCCTGCTCTGTTAGGTACTAATCAAGGATTAACAGGCCGTTAAATCTAACCTTATATGTCAAACGCATACATTTGACATATTTAACGACCCTTTAATCCTTTGTTAATCTAACAGAGCGTGGTGAAATCAGCTCAGCTGATTTCGTGCTAGATATACGTTTGACATCTAAGGTTAGATTTAACGGCCTGTTAATATTTTAGTAGTAATTAACAGAGCTCTAAATGCCGATGATCTAACTAACTATCAAGAGCACAAACATCTTGATTAGAAATATACTCGAAATAAAAGCCATTTATATACAAAAACCATTTATTAACAAAGAGTACCATTTGAATACAATATATTTTTCTGGAATGATTATAAATCATACCTACAGTTAAAATAATTACTTAAAAAAATATAAACTTATTGCTTAGGTCTAAGACGATAAACTAACAGATTACATCTTACGAAATGCCCCGACCCGAACCGACAGTATTAAATACTTTCCTCGTACCAAAAAATTCAGTTTAATCCCAGTTAAATTAAACCGCGACCTACACAATGTAAAATAGAGTTTAATTACATAAAACCGCAAGATCACTGATTAGCTGACCAAAAAGATGAGAGCGCCATTTTGATTTCGCTTGCTGTCAGTTGCTATAAGTATGCTAATAAATTACAATGTTAATTGATTATATGACCTGGCAAAGTCGCATTCACTTCTAAGCGATTTTATTTCTACAGTAAAATTCTTTCGGCATCTATCTATTTAACCCATTGGCACCCATTGCTGGGTAAAGGTCTCCCCTCTTTTCGGTCCTGCGCCAGTCGACATAATATAATAAAAAAATGTGCATGAAACCTGACTATGCTACGAAATTTTGGCAGATCACGTGATATTTCGATAGTATGCGTCACATCACCACACATTTACGGACATACTAACCCTCTTGTATGTAGAATGTGATTTGGTCATATTAGATCGCAGTTCTTAGGTACAAGTTAGACGGCGTCTTTTGGTACAAGCCTATCCTATGTAAACTATACAAGACCCAAACCGGTTTAAATTACAGTTTGGAGCGAATAGCATCGATTCTGCCGGCCGCTTGCCTCTGCAAATCTGTCAGCTTCATCGCAAGACCCATGTTCCCTTGAATTTTGATTTTCCCCTGGAAAAAAGCCTTCTGAGGGTTCAGTTTTCCCGAAATTAGATCGACCACGTCATCGTCGCTGATGGTGAAAGTCACGTCAGGTTTGTCTTTTCCGTCGTAAGTCACTTTTCCCTTTCCTTCTTTAGCATTGATGACCCAGTAGCCCTCCGCGCCGGCAGGCCCGTTCTTCACTTTAAAGCCGTAGATACCCCTGACTTTCTCGATCAGGTTATCGGCGTCGGTTCCCATTGCTTCTTCAAGGATCTTCATGTATTTGAAGACTTTGAAGTCTTCGGGGTTGCTCGCAGCAACATTGTTGGGGAGTGCGTTGGAGAATCCTTTGCGATACATGGTGAGGACGACGGCTCCGCCTAATCCCAAGTTGTGCTGCAGGGCGATTCTTGCACGGGGCACCTGGAACAACCGATAAAGACATTATTGTAGTGATTCTTTGAAATATCGGTGGATTGAGTTGAGAGATTCGGACGTCTGATTAATGGAATTATACAACTGAGTTTTTGTTACATTCAATGTATAAACAAAGGCAGTTTGTTTTTTTCAGTTTTTATCAAGTATTTCGCTTTTCTTTTAAATGGTGTCACAATATCTCCTTAGCTTACAAACAACAACCGATACAGGCTTGACCTAGTTCGGGTATTATTACCAACTAGTAAAAGTATTGGTATTTTCATAAAGGTATATCTCGTGGCAAATGACAGGACGAAATATAAGAGTCTATACAAAGCTATGTTAGATGGCGGGTGCATTTTATACATTACATTAGTATTACATACGAAACGAAACATATCGCCGACATTTTTAAGTTGCAAGTTTATCGATCGAAGAAGAATGATGATTACAACCTCAATACAAAGTTAGTGCGGTGTGTTTTATAAACTGAAAGAGAATGAGTGCTACAACACGTCACACCATTATTTGCACGCCCAGAATGACAGTGCTATTATAACTATATTGATTGGTGCTGAAGTTTAAATAAATAACAGAAAAATCATAGTAAATGATAAAACTGATAAATCTGAAAAGGCTTCTTATATTATTTAATGTACGAACAGCTGAAGACTAGATTACGTTTGTTACGTTATCAATTCTTGTATCACGGACAGTAGCTCTTCTTAGGTAACCAGTCAATGATGCAATGTTTAAACAATTTGTATAACCAGTACAATATATTATTTGTATAACAAGTAAAAACAATAGAATAGGAGTGGAATATCCACACGTCAAAAAGCGAGATTAAAACACAGAATAAGTAGTTAAATTTTTGGTTAATTATGTAGGACTAGACCAAGACTCAAACCAAGGTTACCGATAGCCGGCAGATTTAGCAAATTGATGTGGCAATAGGCAGGTCATATAGCTCGAAGAACAGATAACCGCTGGGGAATAAAGATTCTCAAATGGAGACCACGAACTGGAAGACAAAGCATAGGAAGACTAACCCTTGGACCCCAATTCGGGAAGTTGGGGATGGAGGGAAAAGGCTCAAAATCATTATTTCTAAAATAGTGGAGGCCTAAGTCCACTGATGATCAATTCATATTGTTGATAACTTTTGTTTGTGTTTTTGATTTTATGCTGTAACACTATTCATAAAAACTAAAACAGGAGACATACAACCGGTTTCTGAAAGCTCGAACAAAACTAATCGGATGTCAAGTCACTCGCCATGTCAGCTATTTAATAGCTGAAATATATATGTAAGTGAAATATATATTTAAAAGCTATAACATCGAATTAGATAGAGATAGCAAGTGACTTGAAATGCGATTAGTTTTGATCGAGCTTTCAGAAACCTGCCAAGAGTTATTTATTTTATTTTGTGCTCACGTTTTTTATAGAAATAAATATTATTTGGATTTGATTAATTTTGCAATATTTTTGAAATTACGTTCAATCTGTGAGTTTATGTTTGAAATTTGTAGTATTTTTCTGTTTTCTGTGCCACAGAATATAAATAATAACACGTAGTGCCGAGGTAACATGCACGTCATGGAGCTAAAGGTCATTGTCGGATACCGACAGTGAATTTAAATGGTAGTTTAATACTATATTTAAGCTACAATTATACATACAATTTAAATGCAAACCGAACACAGTAGGTAGGTACTTAGCGTTTTGAATTTCCTCACAAGGTCGAATTGGTTACTGCACCCGTTATCGATAAGTAGAGATATTTTGTATTTTTTATCGATCGGATAGGTAGGTACTCGTTTTTTACGATCGACAAAAAAGGAATTAATAATTTTTTTTGCTGCTAATCTCTTTCGAAGGCACCTTTCATCCTATGTTTTTTTTATGGTATGATAATATTTAGAGGATGTTATAAATACGAAGGCACAAAGTTAAATTGGAAAGGAACGAGAATTAGCGACAAAAATGGCACTTACCTAGGTACGTACATATACGTGTAAAATTCAACAATTATGTGGTTTGACTGGTTCGAAAATCGCGGTAACTTTTAGTTTAGTAGTCAGGGCTACTAGACAAGATGCAATCGCAACGCCAGTGTAACTGACTCGATAGTACCACCTTGGTAGATATAATAACATTGGCACCACCCTGGAGCTTCATTATTTTAGTATTATAATTGTAACAAGGATCACACAAGAGAGCGGTAGGAGCCAAGCGGTTAAGTTTGTTGCCTGTTCTTCTAGACTTGAGTCGCGGGGAACTGGCACCTAGATTCACATAGCTTAGACGTTTTAAAGAGATTCCTGTGATTCAATTGAATAAATACCTGTTGACTTTGGTCAGATTTGTTTATACAACAAGCAACGACCCATTTTACACTACTACGGGCTTGTAATATTTAGATAATTGACCGAGCATTTCTCCAGTATTAGATACATTTTCATGTCGATCGTTTTACGCTTGCATTGATTGCGCCTTGTTTAAGGGCAGAAGACCTTGTGCGTGTGGCGTAAGAAGTAGTCAGGTAGGTAATTAACAGAGCAAAGTACAGACAGACAATGCAAGTCAAGGTAGTCTATAGAACGGACACCGAGTCATGATTTAAGTTTGAAGATTGAAATGCAATAAGTACTTTTATTACGTACGGAAAAAAAATTATTTTAATGATAAGCTTACGAAATTATTCTAATTATTATTTTAGGTGATTAAATTATAATTCATTGTAAGATAGATAAGATATTCCTATTATGTGCGCAAACTGAGACAGAGATAAATGAGAATAACAAAACAAAATAAAATAATTTAAAAAAAATATGAAAAGATAGATGGACTGTGTGAAAGATGACATTAGTAAGAAAGGGGGACTGCTGAGATGACAGCTGATAGAAGAGAGTGGAAAGAAAAACCCTGTTGTGCCGACCCACATGATGTGGGATAGGGCGAAAAAATGATGAATAATATTCATAAAAATACCTAGCGAGACATACAAAACATAATATAGGTATGTTCATAAATCACACATAGTAAAATTTCGGTTCTACTCCGTTTGCACTCAGCTCATGTCCGTGTAAATGTGCAAGGGACTTGGGATATGCGAGAATGGGACGGCAACATTTCCATCCACGCGAATGGCAGCGCGAATGTCTAAATGTAAACGCAGTAGGTATAAGAGGGAATAACTCAGTGGCACACCTTGGGTGTTGCTAGGTAGGTACTTACGTGAATTCGAATGACCGAAAACAAACACTAACTACTAAGGTAGGTAGGTACCTAAACTATTTTTTGTAGAGCCTTCCAAAAAAACAACTCAGTACGTGCTTAAAACGCAAATATATGGAAAAGACTAACTAAACAACGAAATACTCATTACTTTTTAGATATCATTGAAACTGGCAGATAATACAAAGATTCCTTGGGTAATTAGCGTGGAATCATGATTTATTGTGATTATTATTTTGATTGTGTTTAGAATTAGAACAGATTTTGTGTGTTGTTTTTAAATTCACTTTGAAAAAAAGGTTTTATGTGTTTTTTTCAATTAATTATTCCTTAGCTACGCATACTTCGTTGGAAATAAATAATCCTAAAAGGGTTGGTATGGGATCGGCACTGATACACATCAGGCTACACACTGCTGTTAGTAAGCGTCATTTTTATTTGGCTTTGTGTGTGTGATCTGTATTGGTGTGTATGTGTACCATAATTCTGCTAATATTATAAATACGAAAGTTTCCAGTATTTAAATTAAAGTAAAAGTTTATTTTGAACTAAGATAAATTATGCTTGGGTATTGAGATGTTTGTGGCTCAACCACGCTCATTTTTTATTTTATTTTTATTCATAAAAATTAACAGGTACGAGATAGAAAAATTAATTGATCCAAAAAGGGAAAATGACGATTTTAGTACAATGAAAGCTGAATCACTCTCACAAGACCGCTAGTCTTCATATCTTATTTTGAGGAATTATTACGATAAGAATGATTATGTGAGGTCTAAGTACGCACGAAGGTTACCTAATAATAATCCTTACGATATCATTTTTTTTACTTACTAAGTACCTATATTATACTTGCTTCACACCTTAAAGTCTTATATATACTAAGGCATGTATTCATTAGAATCACAAAAATCACTTAAAACGTCTAACATAAGGCGAAGACAAGAGCTAATAATGTAACCTCTGCTTTACTAGTCAAAGGTTTGCTTTACTAGTTTTTGTACTTATGCAAACTTTTGAGAAGGAAAACTTTTTTTTTTTTTACTAAACTATGTGCAATGTGATTGCATACAAAATGGTTGATTGCACAGAACATGACTGTTCTGTGGTTGATTGCGATTTTTCGAAAATGGGTTTAGTGATTTTATATCTTTCAACATGTCGAAACGTGCGAGCGAGAGGTACATTAGCTCTTGTAGCCATAAAATTTTAGGTGAACCTAACCGCCACGCGACCATACCTTGAAAATCAGGCGAGAAACTTACTTGGCGATTTTTGTATAGGTAGGTATAACTTGTGCGAACGAGTAGCTGCGTCCTAATTTTGAAATTGGAATAAGTACCTACCTAATTACAACTCAGAGATAGATAACCTATTGGGGAGTACCTTATCAGAAGTCTTGTATACATAATACATACATCTATATTTCATTTAAATGCACACGCCTTGGTATCTACAACAATCTATAACTATTATCATGTTTATACTTAGTACACACATACCAGCTAAAGAATTTGTGCTGTAAAGATTATTTCTTTGGAATGGTATTAAAATAATCATTTTGGACTCAAAGTTCAGCTTAAAAAGATAAAACAACAAATAGAATAAGCGCATAAAGTGTGAAGCGCATAAATTAACTTTTGGGTGATGTTTTCAAACTATAGAATAAATGAAAAATGGTGTAAATTTAAATATTTTCAAACCTTATAGCTTTTTCAGATACTTAGTTCTAGATACCCTAACTAGAAGTCATACGGCCGGTTTCTGAAAGCTCGATCAAAACAAATCGGATGTCAAGTTACTCGCCATTTCAGCTATTACATCGGATTAGATAGAGATATGACATGTGATTAGTTTTGATCGGGCTTTCAGAAACCGGCCGTTAGTAATAGTAATGCTTTCCGGTGGTAATTTATGTCAGAATTATTAACAGCTAAGATAAAAAAACAAAGCTAAAATTATGATACGAAGTATCGCCATTGACTTCTGTCATTGACCGAGCGACGGCGCGTGGCGTTCCGACCCTAAGAAATTATTGCAAAATAAATATAATAATAAAAATAGTACCTATCTACTCTTCAACTCACAATTCACTTAATGATGTTTTAAGCCGAGTATGATTACATACACATCTTGCTTCACAGAATTAAGGTCACTAACTGGTTGGTTTCATTAAAAGATACCTATAAGAAATTGAGGACATGAAGTTTATAACTCCCAACCTCTACGGTAAACAACTTGACTGAACTAGTGAAAGTCGCGCTATGTTACTTTCACTTGTAGCAACATTCAACTGAATTGATTTGTGAGCTTACAAGTAAACTGACTAGCTATATTATTA
The DNA here is from genome assembly GCA_932294275.1 of Chloroclysta siterata. Taxonomy (NCBI): domain Eukaryota; kingdom Metazoa; phylum Arthropoda; class Insecta; order Lepidoptera; family Geometridae; genus Chloroclysta; species Chloroclysta siterata. The sequence goes on from OW028588.1 coordinate 29,211,618, forward strand.
CCCATATAGTCCCACTATAAGGCAAAGGTATCCCTGAAAGCCCTCCAAACGAGGGTGACTAGGTTAATAAAAGTATGCTCATATCTTTTAGTGACGAAGTTTTTAAGCCCAAAGGAATCTGTCATGGCTTATCCATCACTAGACAATGGTAGGTACTATATAGGAACTGTCCAAAGCATAGAAAGCACACCAATGTAAATGCTATTAGCTGTCACCCATTCAAATGGTGACTGTGCAGAATTTTGTTTAACTTTAAGGAATGACCCAGCAAGCTAGGAACGTCATAAGCACCTTCTAGAATGTTCTCACAGACAGAGCACCAACTCATACCTTTTTATTCTGTGCACAGAGTTAGACTTTTATAGAATTTTTGTCAAAAGGTTTTGTACAAGTGTGAAGTTACACATTGAAATAAATGAAATGGACCTATTTAAATGAATAAAATTAACCGACTGAAGAATGGGGGTACCTAATCCATGGATGGACTGAATGTTACATGGTACACTTAATACATATAACACAATAGTACATAATACTGGCACAATACCACTTGTAAAAGCTTTATACCTTGACATTATGATAACCTGGACAGGACAAAACAAAGCTTGAAAGCCAGATGACACTTCCGGTCATTCACACTTACTTTGACCTCTCTGAACCCAAGTGTATAAATAACACAAACAGATAGACACATAGACATTTCCAAGGTACAATGTCTAAAGCAGGGTCTTTTTTGCTTGCAAGAGGGTTGTTTATAAGAGATTCAATGCTCATCTTTCTCCATATAAATGCCAATGCAGGTCATTGGTTATCACCCTCCCCACGGATAAAACAATATTTACAACTGTCACATCTCCCCTAAGCATATTTTGTTCAACAAACCTGTCTTTCTCCACATTCTCCTCGTAGCTGCCACACTAGTTCAGCGCACTGTGCCAGCCCTGTAGCTCCTAAAGGATGGCCCTTGGCTATCAGTCCTCCACTGGGGTTGACCACAACTTTGCCTCCATAAGTGTTATCCCCTGCATCAATAAACTTCCCCGCTTGCCCTTCCCCGCAGAGCTGGAGCCCTTCGTAGGTGATCAGTTCATTGGCAGCGAAACAGTCGTGGAGCTCAACAACATCAACTTGCTGAGGAGATATGCCAGTCTTAGCATACAAGTTTTTAGCAGCCAGAGCTGTCATGTCATAACCTGCTACTTTCATCAAGCTGTTCTCTGTGAAGACAGCAGCGGTGTCCGTGGCCATTTCCATACCAATGATTTCCACAGCTTTGTCTTGGAGTCCATACTTGATGACAGCCTCCTCTGACATAAGTATGGCAGCACCCGCACCATCACTGGTTGGACAGCATTCTAGTTTGGTAAGCGGTCCATAGATCTTTCTAGAGTTTAGTACTTCCTCAACAGTGTACTCCCTTTTGCCCTGTGCGCGAGGGTTCTTGGCACCATGTCTGTGGTTTTTCGCCGCAATCTTAGCAAGGTGGGTTTCGGTTGTACCATACTTCTTCATGTGCTCGATAGCGGCATTTCCAAAGTACTGTGCAGTCATGGGAGCACCAGTGAGATCAGCCAAATCACTCATTTTGAGGGTGAGCTTGTCTAGCGGGTTAGTTCGGTCATTGAAGTTACTACCGCCTAGAGCTCCAGGTGCCATCTTCTCGAAGCCAACAGCAAGGACTATGTCTGAAACCCCGCCTTCGACAATCTGCTTGGCGAGGAAGAGGGCACTGGAGCCGGTGGAGCAGTTGTTGTTCACGTTGTAGATGGGGATGCCGGTCATGCCGACCTGGTACAGCACTCGCTGGCCGCACGTGGAGTCTCCGAATACGTAGCCGCAAACCGCCTGCTGCACGACGGAGTAGTCGAGGCGCGCGTCGGCCAGCGCGCCCAGAACCGCCTCCTGACCCAGCTCCGGATAGTCGCCGCCAGTCGAAGGCTTAATGAACTTCGTCATTCCGACGCCGACAACGAAAACTTTTCTAGGCATTTTGTAAAATAAATAATTACCTCCGGTTGATTACTGCGGCGGAGCGATGGCCACGGGAAACTGACGCTAGTAGAATTTCTCAAATTGAAACGCAAATCGCGCAATCTGAACTTTGGTCCACACAACAAAGCGTAATAACTCACGATAGTGTTATCTCGAGAAACGTAGCGCGAACTAAAAGTGTGGACGTCGTTCAACGGCCGGGGGGCACAGCAATGGTGGAAAGTTCAATTTGTATTATTTATCAATAATTATTTTATGCCTGGCTTTGTTGGACTCAATTCTATATAGTAGGTACTTTATTCAGTCGACAGAATTCTGATTCTGACATAGAGCACTGATTCTGACTGACTATTTTTCTGTCTGTTCTGACGTAATGGGTCCGGTTAATTTACGACCAAGTATTACACAGCCCGAAAATGTACAACCCGGAAAGCACAGCCTGGAAAACACGGCCCGGATTCCATGTACATGAAATCCGGGCCGTGTTTTCCAGGCTGTGCTTTCCCAGCACAGTCGGGATTGTACAGCCAGGATTGCACGACCATGGATTATGTGACCATGCTCTGATTGGTCGAAAGCCTATGCTCTGTTTAGATGCACTACACAGTAAGTATAGGCAAGTAGCACAGATTAAAAATTATATAAAATAAGAGAATTATTCAGAGATTAATGTTAGAAAAAAATAAAATTCTGACACTTCGGCGGCCGCTGCCGCGGCATGCTCGCTTTGCTCGCTCGCCTCGTGCGTAGTTAATATGTTTTAACATAACCTAACCAATCCGAGTCGGATCAACAAGTGAGTGAGTAAGTAATTGACGAGTGTAAACAAAGCCTAAGTTTTGGCATCAAAATTTTGGCTGCTTTTTATCGGGTCGTGCTTTCCAAAGGTGTGCTGAATTTGTACGGCTTGGAATGTACAGCCTTGGATTACACAGCCATGGATTTCGCGACCAAATTGTACATCAATTCCGGGCTGTGTTTTCCTCGGCTGTACAATCCTTGGTTGTACATTATTGGCACCCGACGTAATTGTCATCAATGTCACAACACAATTACACAAAGTGATTGAGCCTTCTTCTTTTCTCATTTATAGCTGATCCGTCATATGGACAGAAAATCTTGCCAGTGTCAAGTTAATGGAATAATTTAAAAGTTAATCATTTAGTTAAGTCAGTCTTATTACGTGTATACTGAACTCGACACTTACTTTATTATTATTTTAATAAGTGTCCATGAGTTTACCCATTGTTCTCCGTCTGGGTATCATTATATTATAATAATGCTATAATTTTATTCACAAAAACAAGTATTTTTTATAAGTACCTACCTAATAAATTAGCTAGAATTTATATTAAATAAATCTTATTAAAATACTTTATAGTCAAGCCAAGGTTAAGCCAGTCCTTAGTCAAGTCGACCATCATTAGTCTTGAAAAAAATGGCGGAGGTTTCTTCAAAACTTACAAACCATTTTCTTTCACATCAGGATATCACTTGATAATACACTTTCATTCCAAATCTCTACACTTTGTGCTAATACCAGTAATGTTGGTTAAAATAACACAACTCAAAATAACACTAGAAAAACAAGTAAATGTAAAAGCTATGTTGCTTCATAAAATGACAGAAAACGAATCTTGTAGGTAGAGGTACACTGGTACAACCTTAGACTAAGATAATACCTACATATGGGTACAACATACGGATAGCGAAACCTACATCAAGCGCGATTTTCCTCCATTGAACTTTAATAATAATACTTAAAGTTTCCTTACGATATTTTCCTACACCGTTTGAGAGCACTAACATAGCATTAGAAATCAAAGAAATCGTAAGAAATAGTTTGGATTCGACATTGTTGACAAACTTCTTGCTATACAAATTCCATAAAGTATAATAGGTACCTACTGATCGAAATTTAAATATCGTTAAAATATTTTCAAAACAAAACATTTGTCATTTCTGAATCATTTCATGATGTCGAAACTTTAAATGCCGTCTTAGATAATTTAAATCCCATATTTTGGCTTCTAATAAATTAATTTCGGGTAGGATCTAAATTGGAATGGCTTTGGACAAGCAAATGATATTGAGTGAATTGGGAAGCGTGATGAACAAACTTCAGAGCGCTGATTGGTAAGGATTTTAAATTTGAATTAGGTACCTATGTATTTTCATCTGTTAATCCCCTACCTAGCTGTACCTATTCAGTACAAAATTCCTAGTTGGTAACAAAGACGCATTCCATTTAAAAATATGTTTTTACAGTGGTTGCATGGGAAAATTATTCAAAAAGCAAGGTCAACACTCAAACCAAGGTGGTGCAGCAATGGGTTCACAACTGCCGGCGTGTGGTGGATGCAGACGTGGATATTGCCACGGTCATGGTTACGCAGGCAATAGTCATGGATATAGTGCCCCATGCGCTGGAGAGCCTTGTGGCATGAACAACACACATATGGGTATGCAGTGCAACCCTCCTAAGCTTTATGCAGACACGTATAACTATTTAAATTCGAACCTTATGCAGCCGATTGTACAAGAAGTGTACCAAGATTTAAAGACCATCAACCCAAGCAACTCGGTTGTAAATAATCCTATGGCTAGCCAGATTGGACTGCAACAAGGCGAAGGAGACGGTATGACAGGAAATATGGGCATGACTCCTATTCAAATGCCTGGAAGTGAAATGGGTAGTGTGCACGATGCAAACATGGCGATGAATCAACGATCAATTGGTGGTCAGCAGATGAGTAACCAGCAAATGAGTAACCAGCAAATGAGAAACCAGCAAATGAGTGGCCAGCAAATGGGTGGCCAGCAAATGGGTAATGAACAACTGATTTCAAATCATCCAATGTCTCAAATGGGTGGCATGGGGCCAAATATCGTTAACATGATGAACGGAGATGGTCGTACGTCAGGAACAGCTAGTCAACTAACAGCACCAATGGTAACTAGTGTACCTCAAGGGCAGGTTCCTGATCCGGGAATAGGTTATGGTCAACATAATGCAGAAATAAATAACCCAGCAAACTATGGAGGTCAGCAGCAGGTCCAAAGTCAGTATATGCAACATCAGAATATGAGTAATACAATGAGCCCTAGCTCTCAAAGCGTGATGGCTGGGACTATGCACCAAAACCCTGGACACCCAAGTGCATCCTATAAAGTAAATTACTCAAATGCAGCTGCTGAACAAATGTCTGCAAATCGTTCTAAGTCTAACTATGGACAGCATACACCAGGTGTGGCAAAGTTCAACGAGATGTTTCCAGGTGTAATGGGTGGCATGGGCGGAGACCTCGGCTTTGATCCGATGTCTATAGCGATACAAATGAATCCAGCAAACCAGCAACAAGCTGCTATGAGTCAAATGCAAAAGCTAATGAATGGAAGCACAACTGAGAGGGCTTTAGATCCCTCTTCGACTGCCAGAACAATGCAGCCTGCTAAAACTGGTGCTAATTTGGCTACAGCTGTAATGAATCAGCAACCAGCAAGTCAACAGAATATTTCTTCGTCAAATCAGCAACCAAAGCAAAACCAACTTGGAACAACACAGCAAAACCCACAAGGTCACAAGAGGGTAACAAATCAGCCGCAGGCTTACGGACAAGAGCAGCATCAAGTATACACGGCTATGGCTGGAGGACCATCGATGAATCATAACCAATCACCTCAACAATACCAACAACAACCCTCCCAGCAATATCAACAGCATGCACCTCAACAATACCAGCAACATAATGTAGACCAGAATTCGCACCAATACCAACAGCAACTACAAAATATGGATCCAAATGCGCAAACTTCCAATATGTATGAAGGAACGAATACTGATACTTCACTTAACCAGCAGCCGGCGCAGAATTACAATGCACCTCCAACTTCGGCGCCAAGTCATCAAATTATAAAGGAACCGATATTTCCCGTAGACACTTCCAAGAACCAACCTCCTCCTTACATGCAACATCAAAGACATTACGAATACAACACTCTCGGACAGCCCGTTGAGATGCTGCCAGCGAGACTGTACCACCAAGCTCCCGAAACCAACATGCAACAAACTTTATCACCGCAACCAATATCTAAAATGAGAAATGATCAATCAAGATTTATTGTGAAAAACACCGTCAGCAAGACTTCATTGATGGGAAGTAGACCAGTAGGCAGGACTCCTAGCAGAGGTCAACTGCAGCATATATACAACCAATACAAGGGCTCTCATTCGTATACTCAGCAGAATATCAGACCACCTGTTCAAGGAGCTACCTTCTCGGAAGGAAAGATTAATGTAGCTTTGGCGAACGCAAATCAACATCGCCATGTACCCGTTGAGAGAGTCGGAGGAGATACGATGGCGAACAACCAGATGATAAACAATCAGATCCCAGTCAAAGGTCAACCGATGGGGCACGCTGGTGATGTACCAGTACCCATAGATAACAAGCCTCATGGAGACGTCGCACCAACCAAGGTAAGAAATTTACAAATAAGAATTCAAATTCAAAAGCTCGTTTTCAATCATAAAACATTTTGTTCATCTTTTTATTTAAATTTTGTAGGATCTCCCGACTAAAAAGACCAGAAACGGGCTTCAAGACATGGTTTACACCTCTTATCCAACTACAGCGGCATGGTCATTTCATGGAAATAATGATCGGTCACCATATGCACCTGGACCTAGATATCATTTACGCCGAGCCTGAATTATTACTACCTTTCGGATTATCAATGTGCCTACCTGTGATTGTAATGTCGATATTAAAAATTGTTGTGAACTTTGGATGTGAGCTGTAATTTTGTTTAATAAAAATTTGAAAAAACTACGTAGTTATATACCTACCTATATAGCTAAGGTGCCTACTTAACTATACCATAATTGGTTTTTATGTTGGACTCGCATAGATTTAACCTACCTCTGCAGGCTGATCGTGAAATGTCTCTGTAGCAGAAGGACAGATAAAATCCCAGATTAGCAGAAGGACAGATTGCATAAAGGCAGATTTGTTTACTTTCGTGTAAAAAATATACAAACCCTTTAACCTGAATTTTGACATTTGTCGCGATAACGATAGCCTAGCGATATTTCTGAGCAAGTTAGAAAGAAGAAAAAAGATTCTATTTCTGACATTTTGGGAAGCAACATAGCTTTTTCATTTTATTTGTTTTTCTAGTGTTATTTTGAGCTGTGTTGTGTAATTTCGGTGGTTTTTTAACCAACATTACTTGAGGTTTTAGCACAAAGTGTAAACATTTGGAATGAAAGTGTATTGTGATATCCTGATTTGACCGAAAATGTTTCCAATGTTTTGAAGAAAACCGCCACCATTTTCTTCAAAACAAATGACGGCCGACTTGACTATAGACTGACTTGATTATGTTTAACTTTTTCTGTATGCCTACGCCTCACTTAACTTCAATAATATATTATATTACATTGTAAAAGGATCATACAAAAGAACGGTAGGAACCAAGCCGTAAGTTTGTTGCCTGTTCTTCTAGGCTTTGGTCGCGTGGAACTGGCATCTAGAGTCACCTAGCTTTAAGACGTTTCAAAGCACAGAGTACTTTGTTATAAATGAAATAGAGGTACAACTCAGCTACAAAATCGGGTAATACAAAGTGTCGCCCTCTGGTCGAAGGTTTTGGAACTAATGCCAACACAGTATGTACGTAGGTAGGTATCTATAGCTCGCTGCGGTTGCTAGCTAGCTAGCTATACATTTATCTCTACCTATCTACCGTTTCCTATAATGTTATTATTTTTAAATACAATAAAACAATGTTTATTTACATACTATGTGTTTTATTATTTATTTTTTCTTTAAAAAACCTTTCAGACATGTTTTTTGCTCATTATTTGATGTTTTTGGATTCATAAATTTCATGTTTTTCATGAGATGCTTGGATTCCGTCCATGTTTTGTGGTGTATGGAATGGAAATAGGCGTCACAGGTCCTAGAAGAGGCTTGCCATGCTCCTTTCTTTTGCATAAGCTTGCATTCATGGAATCAAAAAGTTGGTCGAGAAACATATATATCATATCCGCTGTATTTTTGGCTTATTCCGGAAGAATGCCTTCATCTGAAAAAAAAAATCTTTTATTAGTACCTATTTTAATCTAATCGGGCAAAACAAAGAGGTGAGAACAGCATGGCAATATAGATAGGTATTACTAATGTTCAGTTTTTATTATTATTTACACGCAAAAATAAATATTTAAAATAAGATCTTCCCTGCTTGTTCCATCATCACGTAGAACAAAAAATATTATTATTTAATATGCTTAGTTTTATAATTTTTTACTGACCTGGTATTTTTCTCATGGGTACAGCTTCTCTAAAACGATTAATCCAGCATGAACACTTTTCTTCAAAGTGTGCATCACATACACTGCGATATTTAAAAATATGGCCATCGTTTAGCTGCAAAATATTGCCACCAATAGATTTTTGTCCTTAGCTGGAATAAGGAATTTGTGCAAATTCGTCTTGGTGTCTGAAAAAATAACAGATAGGATACAGAAAAGTTATAAGTTTAAACATACAATAAATTTATATGAAGCATGATGTGCATGTTGCTAATTATTTCCAATTATATTTTTATCGTTCTATTTTGCTAGAGAAAATAGTTAAACAAAACAGTTGATTTAGTGGAACTGAGACTATTACCTCTTATCTGTGCTATTACACAATGTATTATCCAACTCAGTAAAAGGAAACGAAATTTTACCCCTATATTACTTGTAGGTACTTAAGTATGTACTAAATATGATGTACGGCTACTTGGGAAGATATCTGTACCTAACTACCTACCTAGCCTAGTATTTAGGGAGGTAAATAGGTTATCTAGATTATAGGCTGAAGACTCAACTCGTACCGAAATTGGAAAGATTACAGAAGAATTGATGTTATTAACAATAACACTACCATTTCGGTATCATGGTGAGGTTTGAACTGCGATTCGGCTCGTGAAACACACGTAATCAAGTTTTTTTGAATGATGAACTCCATGGCTGACTCTAACGGTTAAAACACTTACCTAAGCTATATAAACATCCGGGGACACAGCACTTTCTATTAGACTTTTGTTCAAAACCAGGAACAAAGTAAAACGGGAATTTTCAAAGGTATAAACACTGTGAACAACGGTAATAACAAAAACTGCCATGTTGGATTAGCAGTTTTCTTTAAATCTTGCGGTAGGATGTGGATACTAGTCTTTTTGCCACGAGATGTTCAGAATTTTTAATACTGCCATCTATGCAAAGGTTTAGGAGTTACTTCACATTTTAGTGACGTAAGCGGTTACCCGTTTGACACTACTATGATTGTCAACCCTGTTTCAAAGTGATCCTTGTGATTTTATTGAATAAATACCTATTGACTTTGACTTTGACTTTGACTTGACAAAAAAGTATTTATTCAATACAAATCACTTGACATTGGCAATATTGTAGCCATAAACGGAGAGAAGAAGAAGAAGAAAAAAACAGCAATAATATTTGATGGCCACATAGATTTATAATACTATAGATTGCCTACGAGCGTATACCCGAGCAAGACGGACAACAAGTACATACAATTTATGGGTTGCCACATCTTACTATTTTCACCCAACCAAGCATAAGCTATGATGTCGCCGCGGCTCCAGTTGTTTGTTTAATTATGTTTAATTAAAGCTAGTTTCTGCAGTTTAATAGTTTGTACCCTCCTCTAGGTTACGCCATTTTAATATCTTCTAAGGAATGAGCTAGAAAAAAGCCTACACAGCTCAGTTGGTAGCCTTCTGCGCCGTAGGCCGTGGGTTCAATCCTACCGAGAACAAACATTTGTGTGATGTGATACTAGACGTTTGTACTCTGACTGGGTGGTTGTGATTTGGCTTATTTTGGGGCTATATAGTGCTGTGTGGAGCGTCCACCAATATTTATAAAAAATAAAATAAAAAAAACAGGGCGAACTGGCACTAAGCTGGCATTTTAGACATTGAAATCAGAACCCTAGGCCCCGCGAGCTAGAGTCCTGGATTTTCCTAGTGAGGGGGACAGAGCTAGCTAGTGGTGCTATTCTTCACATTCTACCACCTATCAATAGTTTAACTATGTTACTGCACCAGCTAGGTAAAATTTTTATGAATAAAAAACAATTTATTTATTTATCATTGATTTATTTATTCTACATCCCTACTCATCAGAAACCGTAATTCAAAAGGTTAATTTATAACGCGTGCTTCAATTTTAAATTAAGTAGGTATAAACAATACATCTTAACAAGAGGAAGCCAGCTTATGCTAGAGCTGACCATAAGCCTGAGCAATGCCACCACTTTGCCCTGAAGCTCGAAGTGATGGCATTATGAATACAGCTATCCTCAGAACATCACTATGAATATGTCATAAATACATTAAAATATATCACGTGTAAGTACGTATTTATTTATTAGACGATAAATATTTAATAGTTTGTACATAACACTTTCAGATGAGAATATTTTCTTAATTCTCACTTTTTAAAGCAAGATTTTTGAACATACTTTTTATATCCAGAAAAAAAAGCGGAGATACCGTTTATGTTGAAATAGCCCAAAAGTTTTTTAGTCCGTAAGTTTCTTGCCTGTTCTTCTAGGCTTTGGTCGCGCGCGAGGAACTGGCGGTACATTCACCTAGTACCAATTTAAGACGTTTCAAAGAGATCCTTGTGATTGTACTGAATAAAGACCGTTTTGATTTTGATTTTGATTTTGGAGCTTGGTGACCTGGAGCTTGGTAACCCGTAGCTTTAACCCACCAGCCCAAAGTAGTTGCATCTTTGGGAAATCTGTAAAACAAACATGTTATTATTAGGCATATGTAGGTATTTAATCATACTACGCGATGGTGGTCTCAGACATAAAATAACTACCAACTTCTCATATGAAAATCGTGAGGAGACTTAAATTATTAAAATGTAACGCAAAGCTAAAAAAATAAATTAAATGAAATTAAAATATATGTACCATGGGCGTAAGATATGCTTATCCACCTTAAGGGTGATTTTCCTGTGAAGTGACCGATTGCAACCACCGGCTTGCTCGTTTTCTTTTGTTTTTAAAGACCAATAATAGGAGCTACGTATTTCGTGGGGCTGGTCAAGTACTAAAAATGCCGCTTTACCTGATTGTAATAACTCTCTATTGGTCAAAATAGACAACAAAAAAAAGACGGTGTGACCAGTAACCCAAAACCAACGCAAGGCAAAATTGTTTTAAACTGGATAGCTATATCTTACGCCGATAGTACCTACTACCTATATTATATTTTTTTTCATTATGTACTTAAGCCAAACAAACCTTATTTCTTTGAATAAGGTAATAATAAGTTGCGACATTGTCATTTGTTTTCTAGATTATTGTGTGTATTTGAACTTATCCTAACATATCAGAGTCGAATCCACCCTAAAGTTGTTCGTTTCCCAACATTTTTGGCAAATAGATTTTGTTTTAGTTGGCAGCCCGAAAGATCGTATAACCCAGCCAAATTATGTTTCTATAGAACTGTATCGGTTTGAATAGCCATGTCATTTGTGTGGTTTATAGTAACCTATACTCAATTTTACAAAATAATTAAATTCTAGAAATCTACTATGATATGCGATAGAAAGTAAACACAACCAAAGTGTCACAATGATTAATTGTGGACACTGTGCATTCTCCGTTTTATAGTTTAATTGACAAATAGAACATAAAAGTGCTACTTACCGAAGGAAGCTTAATTTTCAGTTTTCCGAGCTGTATCATTATCACAGCCTAAAATACTTCAATGCACCACATTATAAACTTAACTCTACGTATACTGGGACCTAGGCACACACTATTTTCAAAGAACTTTGGCACTAAACACCTGTAAACTCACAAGCACCAAGCAGTTTGTTTAGCACCAAACTTGGTGCTAAACAATCAAAAACGTATACGCAGAAAGGGACAAAACATTTATATTATATTTCTCTCACTCATAGGTATAATTTGAATTATTGCGTCTCTCTTACTCTTGGTATTATTATTTGATGCTCTATCTATTGTATTCTTGATCTAAGGATGGCCAGAAATAATAGACGAAATCAGAAAGGGGACAAGCGGCGAACAGACCATTTATTTATGATTGTCATATTCCCTTGGAGGAAATCAAGCATAATAATTCTCACTGCTGGGGACCGCTTATTGGGTTAAAATTGTCATAATCCCTTGGAGGAAATCAAGCATAATCCTCACTGCTGGGGACAGCTTAGACAATAAACCGTAATAACTGTGCATGGACTGAATAGGTACCTACTTAGAATCATAAAAAATAGAAATAAAATGGGCCACAAGTAGAAATCAGAATTTATTTAGTGTTTAACTATGGTACAAAAAAGATCTTATAGCTATGGCTTATACTACATAGAAGAAAGAAGTTGTCCTTCCATTTGCATCTATGTGGTAACCAAGGTGGTAACAGGTTCATTCATAACATTCGCTCATTCACTCCTTCCTCCACTCTACATAAGTTTACTTCACTCTCTACTCACTCAGTACTCACTCACTCATTCAACTTCATTCATCCATCTGTCGCGGTTCGATCTTGCTTGCATGCAAGTTTGCAGTGCGTTTTGCCCGGATTTTCAGAGACTTCTCGCTCGATTTTCTGATATTCCTGCTTGGCGTCGTTCTTGTACCTGTGATTGTGAACTTAGTTTACTTTGCTGACGCAATTTACGCTCATTTTACTGAATAGCTTGTGCGTGCTGTAATAAACCAGTGTTCCTTCAACTGAATAATTATGTCTCTTTTCGGATCTTTGATGGCCGACGTGGAAGACGATCCGTTTTTTGGGTAATTTACTTTTGTACTCTTGAATAATATGATAATTCTTGTTTCTATGCTCATTCACATGTTCATATATTGTTTTACCAATCGTTTAGTCGTAATATTTTACGAGTAAACGAAGAAAAATCGTTGTGAAATCGCATTGTTTTCATAGCAACATTCACCATTTCGCAGGTCACACATGAGGCACATGCGTCAAATGAACAGCTTTATGATGAATTCGTTGTTCTCCGATCCCTTTGGAATGCTCGGGGGCGGAGGCCCGTTGGCTATTACTGGCCCGGGACATGGATCACCAATGAATTCAATGATGCCATTCATGCCTCAAATGCCTGCATTGAATAGGATGTTTACAGGTCAGTAACCATTTTTTCATGATATAAGTCAAAAGATGCAAGCAGGTACAGTGCACAGCTAACATTTTGACAAGTTGATTATCAATTGAAAATTATCCAAAGCCAGAATAACTCGTCTAATAATTGGTCACAAGTTTTAACAAAGTAGTGACAACAGTTCTTTGTAGATCTGACTGAAGTTAAGCTCGTAATCTTTGTCCTGCTTGCACATGTACAGGTTGTAAGGAACACAGGTGAGATAGAAGCAAGTGAAATCTGAAGAGATTTCCTTGCATGGTGATTACTGTTTACAGTCATAACTCACAAGCCTCTTTCTTCATGCAGGTCTGGAAGGTGGCCATGGCCAGATGGGACTGGGAGGGGCCAGTTCATTTAGCAGCAGTACTGTGGTCATGTCCAGTGGACCTAATGGTAAACCACAGGTCAGTGAAAACCTCATATTTAAAATACTTAAGCATCATAATAACATAAACCTACTTTAAGCGATTAAACTTGACATTTTAATAACATACAAAGGTGGTTTTTGATGCGAGCTATTTTAGAAAGTATAAGCATCTCCTACCTGATGTTAAATGGTACATTTGTCTATAACAATACTGATACTGTGTCTTGGCTAATAGGTATAATGTGTTGTTCAAGGCAAAAGTGTATACGTCCCAGCATAAATATTTGCAGTGCAATCTTTAAGGCAGGGTCAGTGCTTTGATGAGCTATTACCCTCAACTTGGATTTGGTTAGGATATCATGTTAGTTCTGTTCTACAGGTCTTCAGTTCCACAAGCAGTACTAAAATTGGGGCCAATGGCACTAAGGAGACTCGCAAGACACTCCAGGATACTCGCACCGGAACTAAGAAAATGTCTATCGGTAAGTTAAGAGGAATATAAAATGTTTTCAGTTCATCATCATGCAGTGATGACAAAATGTTATTACGGCGCGACGTTGCCGTTCAGATCAGAACACGTAGGTAATAGGTAAGTAGCGCTTACGTAAAGACACACAGGATGAATTAAATTTTGTATTATTAAGTTTGTTAGAAAATTTCTAAATTTCTATTTAGAGTTTAATTCTTTAAATATTTTTTTATAACACATTTTTTTTTGGCACATAGCCACATTTTGCAATAGTCGTTATTCCATACGTGACAGGTTGCAAGCCCATCGCCGCTGTTAGAATAATAACTGGTTTCCTCACGATGTTTTCTTTCACCGTTTAAGAGCACTGGCATTGCGCACATGCATTTTTCGATATGAAAAAACCATTGGTGCACGACCGGATCCACGACCTTACGATCGGAAGGCGGGCTCAAGCCCAATAGTCCACCGGTGCTCTCATTTAAAATCACAGGGCGTGTTATACCTAAGTCTTAGTCTAGAAGGTCTTAGAATATAGGCTCCCATGTCTGGAGTAGTTAAAGCATTGTTTCTTTCATCTTTTGACAGATTTTAAATGGCTTTGATTTTTATTTTTATTTTCATCGTGACATGAATCAATTCAATTGTTAGTTCTATTTATAACAAACACCTGTAAATCAAATATTACTTCGTTACCAGCGTATTCAAGCTTGCATGTAGGTTAGCTACTTAGGAAATTCATGTCAAAACCACATATAAATGATAATAAACAATTACACAAAATGTTTGCGAAATTGTGGTTATGTCGTCACACTATCACGCTGTGTTGCAAAAAGGAAAATAACAATTTTTGTATACAACGATGGCTAATATTCAAAAGCATGGTTAATATTATACATATACATTATACATATACATATTATCAATTACCTATGCATAGGTAATTGATAATATCTCTTATATCTAAAATTCTCATGTCACAATGTTAGTTACCATACTCCTCCGAAACGGCCTCACCGATTTTTATGAAATTTTATATGCATGTTCAGTAGGTCTGAGAATCGGTTACTATCTATTTTTCATACCCCAAAGTGTGCTAGAGCACTGGTGGTCCAGTGGTAGCGGCCCCGCCTTCCGATCCTAAGGTCGTGGGTTCGAAACCGGTCGTACACCAATGAGTTTCTCTGTTCAAAAAATTTATGTGCACAATACCAGTACTCTCAAACGGTGAAGGAAAACATCGTGAGGAAACCGGCATGTCGTGGAACCTAAAAAGTTCTATAACATGTGTCAAGTGCTCGAAAGGAGCCTCTTGAGGCGCACTTAAAATCCTTTCACCACACTGTTTCGAAAGAAACTAGTGACACGACAAGAAGAACCCCAAAGTGATAAGGGTTGTCCATGTCCACCCCTAACATTTTATTTTAGTTTTTTTGGACAATTTTTTTTTATATTTTTATAATGTGGCATTGAAAAATACATACAAACCTAAATTTTAAACCTTCTATCACCAACCCCTATTTTTAATAGTCATTGTAGTAAGTATATGGCAAAACAACGTTTGCCGGGTCAGCTAGTAGTATATTCATACATATTCATGTATGAGTCACTACTGTCTTCTATGAGTGTTTTTCCGATATTCGTTTATTCTTCCCTTCCAAAGGTTGTTTTGGAGAGATCAAAGTCAAAGTCAAAGTCAATAGGTATTTATTCAATAAAATCACAAGGATCACTTTGAAACGTCTTAAAGCTAGGTGACTCTAGGTGCCAGTTCCACGCGACCAAAGCCTAGAAGAACAGGCAACAAACTTACGGCTTGGTTCCTACCGTTCTTTTGTATGATCCTTTTACAATGTAATATAATATATTATTGAAGTTAAGTGAGGCGTAGGCATGCAGAAAAAGTTAAACATAATCAAATTTATAAGACAGCACACGCTACGCTTCAAACTAATAATACCTAATGCATAAAATTAAATACAATCTATTAAATCAGAGAAAAATAAAACACACAATAGTAGGTACAGTACAGACATTGCAGACATGTTAGCTGCCGATGGGCAGAGCGTGGCCTAATCGCTCTTAGGGAGAAGGTTGTACCCATTGTACCTATATTTTTATATTTCTGTGCATGTTTTCTTTTGTGATAAAGTATTTATCTACCTGTCGCTGGCTAGCAGATTGCAGAGCTGTCAAAAATCTTTATTTGTAGTATATCGATTACCATTTGCCGAAAAAATTGATTACTTCCCGGACGAACTCCTCAGGTATCCCACCCGACCCACGCATACCTATAGCTAAATCGTTTAATTTTGAGCACGTGGATATATTTTTAGGTACTTCGAAGCGTCTCGTCTAGTCTGGGTGTACAAAAAATGATTGGTTGACGTCATTCTGCCGGCTAGATACGCAAACGATTCCAAATATTTACCTACCTATTACAGCTTGGATAGTTCCATCAATGATCATCGTAGGTAATTCTTTTGAAGGCTTTTCAAAACACTATCCAGCTCGGCGATTTATATCGTAACCTTATTTAGTTCATCATCATTCCATATTTGCAAAGAAAATTTCAATGAATACAAATATTTACAAAATGTACAAAATACATTACGAACGATCTAGAGATAGCTCAACTGATCCAAATCAGTGCCAATGCCAGCGCGTCCCCAAGACAATGGCTGCATTGCTCCGCTGAATGGCAATGCTGATGCGCTGAGCCAGATACTCACCAGCCCTAGGGTCACGCGTCGCCTCGACCTAGACATCCAGGTAAAATTTTGATGATCCGGTAGGCCTCGGTACCCCACGGACCTACCTTGAGTCTCAACCCCACGAGGAGAAACCATATTATAATATATTTAAATACTAGCTGGTGCCGACTTTGTCTGCGCAGGATTAGTATTTCGAGCAGCTTATATTAGCGTGGCGTAGTACATATGTGTAACTCTAGCGGTTTTGGCAGCGCACGCCAGAATAGCTCGCAGATGGTAGATTATTTCCTACTTTTGACACTTATCGTCATATTTTAGACAATTCACACAATATTTTTATAAATTGTAGCCTATTGTGTTATTATGATGTATAAGCTATATTATTGTAAAGTTTCATTAAAATCCATTCAGTAGTTTTTACGTGAAAGAGTAACAAACATCCATCCATCCATACTCACAAACTTTCGCGTTTATAATATTAGTAGGATTATATTTAAAAGTACACGGGTATTTATCGCGTTTACCTTTAATAATAAAAAAATAAAATAATAAAGTCGGGAAAATAATAAAGGTAAACGCGATTAATACCCGTGTAATACTTTTAAGTATGTGTTAAGATCGCGAGAGTTTAAAAACTACTATTAGTAGGATTATTAAACATTATTCAAATATTATAATGTTTAAAATCAAAGGTTTCCAAATAGTGGAAAATAGGCTACAAGGTTCGTAAAACTTTCAGGGCACTTTCCGAAAAGGTTGAGAAACTCTTCTGCAAATAACGATTTGCAAGTTGACCTTCAACTCAAGTCGATAAAAATTAACACGCAGTATTCTACCTACACGCTCTCTGATGTAACATTAAATAAAAACCTTTTTTTGCGTAGATAGTTAGAATCCTGTCACAGTAATGTATGTTCCAAATGTAATGTTTAATGAAAGAAAACGTGAGAAAAGGACTCTTGATTGCACACAAAATAGTTGTTTGCGATTTTTCGAAAATGGGTTTAGTTATTTTATATCTTTCAAAATGTCGAAAAGTGCGAGCAAGAGGTACATTAGCTCTTGTATTCGCCGGTGAGGTTAGCAGGTGGACAATGCCTAATACACCCCATTGCGGGACGTCAGTGCAGATCTTAGTCTCCCATCTTGAATTAGAATTACCTATGTGCCATTAGGTATGTTATGTTTGTTGATATAAATTGTGATTGTGTATGAACTGGTGACCAACACTGTTGATGGAGTTAATAGACTGTTCTAGGTCCCGCTAGAGAAGAAGAATCGAATTTTGGGGTTAAAACATGATACACAGAAGATACACAGTTCATTTAATTTGACAGAGTTCATTTTACAGAAAGTGTGAACACAGTACTGGAATTTTATGAATTTAATCTACCATTATCATGTATGTATGTTATTATTTCCAGGGCATCATATCGGGTCCCGCGCGCACCTGATCGAGCGCGAACAGAACGTGTACACCGGAGATGCTGAGGAGAACCAGGAGTTCATCAACCTGGAGGAAGACGAGGCTGAGGACTTCGACAGGTACTTTATCGACAACATCAAATCGAGCAAATTTTTTAAAATAAATCTGTCTAGAAAAGTTTCAATAATCGCATTACGGACGGTCGCGTGGAACTGGCTAGATTCTTCCAGCTTTAAAATCTTAAAAAGTTATCCTTGTGATTTAATTGAATATATCTTTCGACATCACGGCTCAGTTGGTTGCTCTGCCTTCTGCAGTGTGGGCCGTGGGTTCGATTCCCACCGAGAACAAACATTGTGTGATGAAGATGTTTGTGCTCTATCTGGGTGGTATTTAGGATCATAAGTATGATCATATTTACAAAAGAAATGTATACAAGTATTATATCAGCTATCTGTTTCCCATAGTACAAGCTCTGGCTTATTTTGTGGCGAGGTAGTGCTGTGTGGAAAGTCCTCCAATATTTATTTATTTACTTATCTAATACTTTATTTTTATAATGTTTATAACACAAACATCAAAGTTCATGTAAATGTTGTTCACGGTGGAGATTCCAGGGTCTACAACGCCTAGAGCAAATAGCAATTGAGCTGTTAGGACTGTGAAAGCCGAGATAGGATGATGATGGTATGTGTGTCGTTCCAGAGAGTTCCAGATGAAGGCCCGCGCCGGGCTGTCCAACCGCGGGCCCGCACTCGCCGCGCTGCCCGCGCCGCGCCGCGACCCGCCGCGCCTGGCGCTGCCGGCCCCGCCCACACCCAAGTATGTACCCCTGCCATCTGCAACATACACGCTACTTATACAAATACATGCAGTAAGAGTAGTCAATTCAAGTAATTTTATTACATTTTGTACAATCTGAAAGTCATACATTACAAAATTGAATGAGAAAAGAAAAAATGGCCTGGTAGACTTAATTCACCTGGATTCAATCACCTGGGTGCATAAGGTGCTACGCACGGCAGACTTGGTGCACCTGGGAGAACTAACCCAGCTTTCAATAAAATTGAAGCCCCAATCCGGTAGACTTAATTCACCGGGCTTAAACATAAACAAATGACCCATTTTCTTTTTTCGACAAACTCGTAATCCCAATGATTATAACTATAACTGTCTAATATGTCAAATATGACAGATAATGTCAAATATGACAGAAAATAACAAATATGACAGAAAACGTCATATTTACTGAAAAAGTTAATAAGGCTATATCATAATCATCATCATCATCACCAAGTCTACCGTGCGTAGCACTTAAAACACCCAGGTGATTTACTCCAGGTGAATTAAGTCTACCGAGCAGAAAATTTCACGTCTGACTCAACTTCACACTGCTCTGCAACACTGGTGTTACGGTTAGGAAATAATTTTACTAACCAACACACTGTTAGTCAAGCAGTGTGACAGGCAAACAGGTGAGTCGGGCGCGGAAAAATTACCGGCTTGATTATAGTTGAACTTGAAAAATAGGAAAAAAAAGAGAGCAGATACAGAAACCCAATACGAGTAACGAGCTCGATGAACTGACGCCTATATGACGCAAATTTTCTAAAATAAAGACAGAAAAACTACTCATACAAGGTGTTCCCATAATTGTGTATATAAACTTCAGGGGGCTAAAGTACCCAACACTTAAAACGGGAAAAAAAAGCTGTTTCATGCAAAAGTTCAATACCTACGGCTAAAATGTATGAAATAGCTGTTTTGTGTTGGTTCCTTTGAAAAAAGTTATTCATATTGATGGGTACTTTAGTCCCCTGAAGTTTTAAGTACAAGTATTTTAACACCTTGTATATATTATAACTACTGACAGCGCTGTATGGGCTTTTAAACTCATACAGCAAATTCTGAGTGGTGGCCTTTTTTGTCATCATACAAGTTGTAACAGCTCTATTGTACATATAGAGATTAAAGATACAAAATAAAGATTTTTCAATTGAATTCTCAAACTTATAAGCTGTGTAGGCTCAATGAACGCAATCTCATATTTATATGGTTTTTTTCTACAAATAAATCTAGCTCCGCGTTGTTTTTACTTATTTATGCTTATTTTGTAGTTTTAGTATTGCTGGCACTGTAGCATGATCCTGTAATTATATTGTTCATTTTGTATTTATTTGCGGAGAGGTGGGTAGACTTAGTAGAATTCTTTTAGTAAACGCTAATTATTTATTGCACGATATTTTAAGTAGTTTTGTGCTTTGTACATTTATTATTGGTTTTTGTTATGTTGAAATAAGAATAAGAAATAAGAATTGAAAATAATTGCTATTTAAAGTAAAGCTAGCGTTTATTTACCGGTTTAAGAGTAGTAGAGCTCTTTGTGAAGGGTTTGAAGAGTGTGGTAGCCGGTGTAAATACAGGCACATGAGGCTTAACATCTGTATGCCTCAAGTTGATGGACGCAGGGCAGTGTATCGTAGGGCATGTTCCTATCGTGCGTGACTTACGAGGTAATATTTTGCTATAGGTGATGATTACCACTTAACATCTTGTGGGCCATTTGCTTGTTCCATCAGCTAGTTGTATAAAAAAATGTAGTCTAGAAAGAATATCCCCAATTTTGAGAAGTTTCTTTTAAAGTTTCATAGAAAACTTATAGAAGCAACAGTATGGTCCTTTGATAGTTTTCGAAGAAGGATAATTTATAATGAACTATCTGTAAAAGAAAATATAAAAAGTACGTCGACTTTCGCACCAAAGAGCTCTATGTGTAAGGAATCGTCCAGGGAAGTACTACCACTGTACTTATCTATTTCTACTGCCAAGCAGTGATGCTTGCATTGCTGTGTTCCAATTTGAAGGTTGGTGGCAATAGAGAGTGATGGCATAGTATGCCACATAGGGCACTTCGTCAGTGGATCTGCTCTGTGATGTATTTTTTATAGATAGAAATAACTGCTCTAAAATACGGTAGACCACCTGCTTGCGACTTTAATTTACCACAAAAAAATGGAATTTTTCAATATAAATAGGTACTAGAAAACGGTTTTAAGGGTCTTGTTTTAGTTCAGCTAGAAGACCCCAAACAACAAACAAATTACTTCAAGCAAAATCTTAAAATAAATTACAAAGTCTACAATTCAGTCTTAAGTCCACCCACCTCCAGCGAGGTACCGCTAGCGAGTAGCTTCGTATAGTATCGTATCCATTACAGTACAAATAGTAATACTGAGAGAAGGCACCCCCGACCGTCGTCCCGTCGGTCCATCAGAGCCTCCGCCAGTCCACTCACGACGAGCAGGTAATGACTATGTGGTATTTCAAGTTACTAATACTCTAAACTCGCCAATTCAATCACTAAACTTAATTATTTAGTCTAAACTCACAGATTTAGTCTAAACTCAGCGATTCAATCACTTAACTTGCTAAATTAGTCTAAACTCACCGATTCAATCACTAAACTAACTGATTTAGTCTAAACTCACCGATTCAATCACTAAACTTGCTAATTTAGTCTAAACTCACCGATTCAATCACTAAACTAACTGATTTAGTCTAAATTCAGCGATTCAATCACTAAACATACTGATTTAGTCTAAACTCACCAATTCAATAATTAAATTAACTAATTAGTCGCATAAATCACTGAATCTGTCACTAAACTCACTGAATTAATAATCCATTAATTTATCACTAATAATCATGCAGACATACTTTAGTTTAAACTCACAGAATCAGTCACTAAACTCACTGATTTAGAAACGCACAGATATTAGATTAATATAAATACTTACTGAACTAAACTGAAGAATATACATCATCACGAATACTGACTTTTTAGGGATTTCGTTTCTGAACTCACTAAAGTCATCACCAGACTTACTGATATCGATCATTGATAAAATAACCCTATTAAATCGATTTAAAAACGGATTTGGTATCTAACCTTACCGCATACGTATCGTGGCAAAGCCTGTACCGATTATTATTTATTCTGTGGATATACTACGATTTTAACTAACATGGTTCATCTTAATCATAAACCAAAACTATTATTTTGTATTCTTTTTAAACAAATCCATCTTAATTTCACTTACTTCAATTCAATTTCACAATAAAATATTCTTATTCTTGAAGTAATCGATCTTTTCTATTCCAAACAGTTCCCGATATTCGAGGCGGCGTTACTACTATTAAGTCTATCGTAAATTTTATTTAATTATTTGCCATGTGTTATACTGCTATTGTAGCTGTACATATGTTTGCTATGATTTACATTATATTCTTTAGCATGGTTTACTTGGGTATGTGGCATGTTATGGTTTAAGCTTGAGCTATTTTATTTAGAGCTCTTTGTGAAGGGCCGCCAAGCAGCGTTGCTGTGTTTCGGTTTGAAGAGTGTGGTTGCCGGTGTAATTACAGACACATGAGGCTTAACATCTGTATGCCTCAAGTTGATGGACGGAGGGCAGTGCATCGTGGGGCACGTTCCTATCGTGCGTGACTTACGAGGCAATGCTTTGTTATAGGCGATGGTTACTTAACATCAGGTAGGCCATCTGCTTGTTCCATCAGCTAGTTGTGTAAATTTATTGCCAAAAAGGGATTAGTAACTCAAAGCTATGTGTAAAATGATTGCAAGTATACTTCGACAAGCAAGTTAAGCTTAGCGGGTTTGCACATACTGATACAAATCAAGTTACGCAAAGAAAAATGACACTTATTGCGAGGACATAAGAGCGAGCTGAGTATAGCCTGATATGTATCCGTGTGTAGTTTGAGTTTTTTATCGTTTCTGGGATTTGGTTTGGATTTTAATGAAAGAATGAAAATTCTTACAGAGTAAAAAAATTAAAAACAAATGTACAAAGTGCGGTCTTATCGCTAAAAAGCGATCTTTTCCAGACAACCTTTGGATGGAGAGAAGCATAAAATAATATGATTTTAAATGGAAGTTAGGAGTTGTGGTATGGTTCTCACGTCGCGTCTCCATACAAAACTCGGGCTCGCAATACTGAAAACCAAAAACGATAAAAAAACTTGGACTGGAATATTACATTTTTGGGGAATTCTATTACAAGCTTTCAAAATTTTGTTTTTGTTGCGTGATACTGAATTGATTTGGGGTCAGTTTTCATTCTATTGGTACTAAGAGATCTGAGGGGATATCTACCGTGCCTGGGGATCAAAGTCGCGAAGCTGTTTCTGTTTTTCTTTCATTGTAGTCAACATGGGCAGTGTTTTTGGCACTATCAGATCATGGTCATTGGTGGACTTGTAAATATTTTTTAAACCTGCGTTTGAATCGACCACCAAATCGTTTTATTGCAATTTTGAGAACGTAGTTCAACAAACGTCACTTAAATTTAAACATTGTTTAAAATTGTCTTAACCATTTGTACGCAGTATATTTATTTAGGTACTTATGCTGCGCCATTGGTAAGGAGCGGTATAAGAAGTGAGAAGAAGTCTTTTGAGAGATTTTTATTAGTTATATTCTATCTAAATGTTGACCTCAATACCGTAGTGGGTTCGATTCCCATGGCGAGACATATGTTTGCTAGTGGCCAACTATGGTGACTCTGGAAGGCCGCTCCCCCAAACCACAGAATTGTGGTACCACGTTACCTATTCATAGTTGCAGGTACCCACGTAACCTAGGGTAACGAGGGGTCAAGGGTACTATGTCTGGTCTTTGTGGTCTTGTCAGGAATAGTGGTACTTTAAAATGATGGGGACACTTTCCCTTTCACTTACATTCACTCGCATGCTGTCTTGCTTGCACCTATGTAAACCACATGTCAAATTAGTTCATTTTCTATACTTTTTTACCAAGCTGTAGCTACAGCGTTTACGTCAAACTTTAGTATAAATCTACATGGTGTTTATAAGTTTGAATGGTATTTCCAGCGCGACTGTTCGCGATGTGTACAGCGCCCCGCATCCACGCAGACACAAGCACCACAAGGCACGACAGAACGACAACACTAACTAATCTACCCACAGATACCTGCGATCATTTACTGTTATTTTACGGGCTTTGAGATTCATCCTCATGGAAATATTGTAATGTCTACTTTGCTTTAGGATTATTTATATAGCATAGTACCTTTTTTCATTCTTACAAGATCGACTTTTTCCCTCATACTATAAAATGGTGTTTAAATTTAAATAATGCTTAAAATAAGCGCTGTCTCTAATTGCTATTACGCATTGGTTAACAGATGGCAATAGTTTAAGAATAGTTTATCGATTGACAGATTTTTTGTAGTAAGGCCGTGTATGTTTGAAGAACACTCCTGCGGAAAGATAATGGCTAACTTATAAACGTTACTCAAGTTGAAACATTGCTCAAAATTAGCCCTGTCACTGTTTGTCAAAGAGATGGCAATAGGTTATCTTTTGTCACATGTTTTTTCTTCTTCTTCTTTCTTCTCTCAATTTATGGCTCCTGTCCGTCATTCGACAGACAATCTTGCCAGTGTCAAGTGATTTGTATTGAATACTTTTTAGTCAAGTCAGTCCATAGTCAAGTCGGCCGTCATTTTGTTTTAAAGAAAATGGTGGCGGTTTTCTTCAAAACATTGGAAACATTTTCGGTCAAATCAGGATATCACATACCTATTACACTTTCATTTCAAATGTTTACACTTTGTGCTAAGACCTCAAGTAATGTTGGTTAAAATACCACCGAAATTACACAACACAACTCAAAATAACACTAGAAAAACAAATAAAATGAAAAAGCTATGTTGCTTCTAAAAATGACAGAAAATAAGCAAGGTCGTAATTGTATGAAAATGACATACACTTGACAGATGCTCATGCCAAACTAATGTCATTGTCATATTTTTTCTTTCCGCAAGCGTGTTCCGAAAACAAAAAGTCGATCTTGTCTAGACTGATGTTTCGATTGTTACAATAGCATTAACTACTAAAGGTGTAAATGTATGACTTTAGTGTCCACAATACTAAAAAACTTCTAAAGGAAACTGAAACTACCTTCAGAACATGGACTATACTATGAAATCTAATTGCGGAGGTTTCATGCTTCTCGATAACCTATAAAAAATCTAAATAAAAAAAATATGGTTCTGAATCTTGTTTTCTAAGTGAAAACAATGATTTTTGAATTGTATTTCTTAGGTTCCAAAACTCTTTTAAAAATATAATATTTCATAGATTATAAATATGTTGCTGTCATAAACTGAACACCCTGTGAATGTACCTTCAGTTTTCGTTAACTATATTTGCACATGCTGTATACTGTAACAGAGTAGATAAAACGCAATGAAACCCGTAAAATAATAGCTAATTACCTGATCTTGTGACGAAAATTTAAAAAAGACGATGGTAGGAAACGATATTCCATCCGCCTTATTCGTAATCGTTTGATAGAGTTTTTTTAGTTTAAGTTTTAACGACTATTTTGAAATACTACTACTATTCTGGCGCATCGACCCCGAAGAACCTCCGACACAATAGAACGCCACCGGTCCCTATTCAGCGCCACGTCTTCCCAGTCTGACACTCGAAGAGAGTGGAGGTCCGTCGTAATATTTTGAAAAGCACAGTAATTTTAAAAGTCACTCAATGTCGTTTTGTATCAAGTGTACAATGATCAAGCGGTAATATAAAAAAAATATCGTTGTATCCGAGTCTAAGCTCAATTTTACGCATAAATAATAACTTGAGGGAAACGCTAGCTCACATTATTTTATCAAACGATTATGAATAAGGTTACAGGGTTTGTAGGAAGATGATGCATAAAGTAATAATTTGGGGATTACTCAAATTATCTGATCTTAAGACGCTGACAACCGACAGGTAACTTCTTGCACATTTCAAGAAAGTATTTTTTTTTTGGTTAGTAGTAATTCAGTGATTTTAATCATCAAAGTTTTGAATGTGCGTGCAAGAAGCCTGACGTTTGTCAGCGACTTAATAATAACTAAGTTCAGATAATAATAATAATTATAAATAGAATTATTGGACTTCGCGATCAAATAACGCGTGCCTAGAGAGAGTAAAATCAATGTATGGACTTATCTTTGAAAAGAAAATTTAATTAACACTCGTACAAAATAAGACGAAATAATAATTGAAACACTGTTATTAACCGTTTAATTTAATGCATTGGCCTTGTCTCTGACTGCCTCTTTTAGATATCCAAGAGATCTGAATATCTACCGTGCAGCGATTACGAGCCTATTTCATTTTCGTTAATAAAAATATGTATTCAGTCTAAAAAAGCTATGTATTAAATTATACGGTTATTAACCATTTTACAATTCGATTATTGACAACGGTTAATAACTGGTTCGCGCTAGGCTACTTATGCGGTTATAACTATTATTTCAGTGAGTTACTATAATTTATTATGATTGTAAGTTAGATGTACAAGACACCGTGGATGTCTGTGGCTCTAAAGCGTACAGTATAGTACTATCTCGCTCAGGCGTCTTAGAACTGTACATGCGTGAAAGAGACGTATGTATGTCTGATTTTATAGCTACAAACATCCGTTGTGCCTACAGGGGCCAACCATGATTTCTTGGGAGCGTGTATTAGCGTTTCCAAAATAAACCTTATCGCGACGGAACAAGTCATCTATTCTATCGATCGGATATGATCGAGTAGGTCAAGATGGTTGGTTCTCTGTACCGGTTGTTTGAATTATGCTAGATTATAGCATAAAGGCCGGTTTCCACCGCGAGCGGAGCGGACCCATTATGGACTCCGTTTAACTCGCAAGAATAAACTGCATATTGCTCGACAATTTGTTGGTGGAAATAAAAGTATGCAGTTTATTCTTGCGAGTTAAACGGAGTCCTTAATGGGTCCGCTCCGCTCGCGGTGGAAACCAGCCTTTAGTTTTTACAAGGTGATATTTGCACAGGAAGTGACGTAACATTTGAGGAGGAAATTACGATACAAATTCATGTTGTTGTTTCTTCTTACGTCTATTCTTGTGCGGATAACGCATCATTATAATAATGTGCTTTAAATGTATTTTAATTACCTGATAATGTGATTAATAAAACCTTGGCAATGTCGCAATGAAATATTTAAATATCGTAAATGGTTGGATTTTTCTTATGAATACTACGACTGTTTTGACTTCAAATGACAGAAAGACAAGACATCCGTATATTTATTTAAAAACCTTGATAATACTGACACATATTTAAATGTTCAATTACCCAGACCCAGACAGTGGGATTCAAAGGTTAAAGCCCGTCTCCACCGCGAAAGGGTAATGAGCAAGAAATGGTTAGCGGAACGGACTCCTTTTCAATGAAATAGGTTTACGTTTCCACCAACAAAGAGATAAAACTTTATCTTTTAATTTCCACTGCAAAAGGAAAAAGAGCTAAGCGAGTTCATTTCAACACCTGCTCGCTCAGTCCTTTCCGCTCGACTATTTGTTGGTTTAAATAAAAGTATGCAGTTTATTCTTGCGAGTTAAACGGAGTCCTCAATGGCTCCGCTCCGCTCGCGGTGAAGATCGGGCTTAAGCGTTGAATACAGTCCTTAGAATCACTGTATTCTAGAGGTTAAGAAAACAATTAAACTAGCTAGAGTAATTATGGGTGTTGCCGTTTTCATCGCTACTTTGATATAACATTTAAATGATTATAATCATAAATCAAGTTAGTCGATACTGGGGCGGTCGTATATAATTGTAAGCCTTCTAGTACTCTGTTTCGAACAAAACTGAAATTTGAAACGACAAGAAAAATAAGATGTATCTACTAGTATATCCATTTCCTAAAGTTCCAAAAGTCAGTTTGTTAAGCGAGTGAAGACGGAAGTACAAAGATAGCTTAAATGTCGCTAAGGCCATTCAAGTAGGTCGTAGGTTCGAGTCTCGTCTCCATGCTGCAACTTTTGAGATGTTAGTAAAGTCTTATGTATTTTTTATTTAGTATGTGGTTAACTAACACTTAAAAATTGAAGATAATATATCAAAAATTGTTATTCTAGCTAGATTCTAACGCTATGTAAATGTGGAGCTGTAATAAAATGAGGATTTTTTTCTTAACTATATATTGTCTGTTTATTCATAAGCTGAAAGCAATGACCTGGATTTTTTATCTGTACGCTTGGATTGAAAAGAGGTTGCATTACCTGTGGAATCGATTACATTTTCGCGCCGTGTGTAGTTGTGGATTATAATGTACATGAATTCTGTAAAAAACAGATCTTTACACTGAGAATAATAACTTCAAAGTCAAAAAGTATTAATTCAATAAAATCACAAGGATCACTTTGAAACGTCTTAAAGCTTGGTGACTCTTAAGTGCCAGTTTCACGCGACCAAAGCCTAGAAGAACAGGCAACAAACTTACGGCTTGGTTCCTACTGTTCTTTTGTATGATCCTTTTACAATGAAATATAATAATATTGAAGTTTAGCGATCACACTAGTCTGCCAAGCGCTCACAGTGAAATTTCAGGTCAATAGCTGAAAGGCATTCCCAATGCTTCATCCGATTTCCTTCAGTTACCATTGCATTTTGTTGTATGCGATAATTGCTATAAATTATGGTTAAATCTTTAACCCGACCGCATTCCAATCTTCGGTGGATAAGCAAGAATTTTGAAAATTCCGCATTCAAATCTTTTTGGCGCTAATTTTGGAAAGAACTAGGATAATACTCCAGTATTCACGCAAAGATAACTTATATTTGTTTGAGCGTAAATTTAAAAGCGGAATTAAGATACTTAAGATTATTAAAAGACCCATATTCGCCCCAAACGCTTTTCTGAGCACAAATTGGCGTTTGAAGTCAAACTGTATAAGTCTAATTTGAGTATAAAATCCGTAGAGCGATAACTACTTGTGTCGTGGTATCGCCCCAAATTGATTTTACTATGACAAGGTGCACGCCTAAGATGGGACTGTTTTAAGCCATACCATCCTTATGATCTTAGACACCAAGAGATCTTGGGAGAGTCTACCGTGCCTGGATACAATAGTCTTTTGCGTTTGTCCGATAAAGAATATTTGAAGTAAATTATACCAGTTTGTCTGGATAGAATCGTTATCCTTCTGCATTTGTCTGATATAGAAACCTGTATTTGAAGAAAATGGTGTGCATTATTTAATCAACTAAGCTGTCTTGAAAAAAATTTTGAAAATAGTAACTTGGCTTTACCAGAGCAGCGTCGATCATTTCGGTAGGTCATTCGTTGGCTTTCATGGATCGCTTGATTGTGACTTTTTAGAGCGATCGTCCGACATAAAACTTATTGACTCAGGTCTGCGCCCCAACTAACATAGACAAGTCGGTTTTTATAACTGCTTAATCAAGATATTATGAAACTGCGTTTGTGTGGTTATAGCGCTTCTGCATCGTGGTCCCAATACCATTATTATATTAGAAAAGTACGACAAGTGCTGCCATCTCTTGCCCACAATAAACCATCGAATAAGGAGTTATAAAAATAGACGGAAGTACGTAATCTTGATGTAACTTAATTCACAAAATAGTCTTAAAATTAGTGTAGATGTGATAATTTTAGTTAGTCTTACGTAGTGTTTATTTCGGTACAGTAAAACATTGTTTCGTAGATAAAACTATACTCTACATAATCTCCTGAAAGATTACATGAATGAAAACATAAATCTGTTCAGGAACTCGAAAAAGTATTATTTGTAAACTTGTATAAACTAAAACTTGTTCCCACCGCTTTAACCGTACCTCAATATCTTTTCGTCGAGGTTTTACTGTACCGAGATTCTTTGAAAATAAGATATTCACTGTAAATTTTGGACCCTTAATTGCATTGTATCAGTTGTACTAACTTCCGCACAAAGTATGGTGCTGGTCGCTATGTACTTTCATTGCTAACATAAGGTATAATTTCGGTTCGTTTTTGTTATTTCTCTTTCTTTGGGCCTTTGCTTGCTGTCGAAGCAATCTGATAATACTAACCTTATGAAATGACGACCCAAAATTACGTGGCTTTGAATATAAAAAAGCGAACAAATCTTTACTACTATTTGCCTATAGTTTAAGATGGCGCTAACCACACACCTAAAAGGCGTAGGTAGAGAGAAAAAAGATCATTCTGTCAGATTGTTTTATTAGCACGTAGAAAAGGCCCATATTTGTCTGGGCGTAGTTAGCTATATTTTTAGACTTAATTTATTTATAAGAACCAAGAATTCTCAATGTTGTGTGGAAATAGAATAAAATAGTAAAATAAACCTACCGCTTTTTATTTTAAAAGTTAATCTGAAATAAAACTTCGGTTCACCAGCAAAAATTTTTTTTATATTTATGTCAAATTAAATGTTGAAACAGTAAAATATAAATTGCTATACTTAGTACAAACCAGTAAACCAATATTCATACGACTAAGGTATTGTCACTAAATATACAAAGAAGTTTAAAATAGCATTTACACATGGTGAAGTAAAAACTAAGCTAATACATAAGTGGGATTACTTATATATTTTTTCTAGAACTTTTGGCGCTAATTCGTATTCGGCCATTTTGTTTGGGCAAATTAGATTTTCCCATTATCAGATTATCTACTAACTAATCATAAAAAATCACACAGTAATTGTGAAGTAAAAAAATATAATTATAGTTAATAAATTAAAAGTAAGAAACCTTTTTTAAAACAAGCTTTTACTTAAACTTTCAAAATTGAGTTGCAAGATTCCACCCGAACAAACATATTTACATACATACATTGCAAGTTAAATAAAAGCTTGTAAATAGGCAATTATTATTTCGAAGAGTTATGATTAAGGGGAGGCAATAATGTACGGCCAAATAATGTACAGTATGATATTGCACAGCACGATAATGCACACCCCAATAATCCGTGTCCACTGGTTTGAATTATTGGGTGTACATTATCATCCCGTACAATAACATGCTGTGCAATATCGTCACGTGTTGATAATGTACACCCAGATATTGTACAGCATGATATTTGGAAGCCACTTTAGTACCTTCGAGCCTCGTTTGCACTGTACCAGTTCAATCAAGCAGTTTGCTTATAAATGGTTCTGACGCTAGATGCTTGTCCTTTTGCCAAGTCGTACTGGTTTGCTAAACCAGGGGCCTTATGCTTACTTCGAGCGAGATTATCTCACGGTGGAGATGACGTCATATCTCGTTCAATAACTCGTTGACGTTGCGTCTCGCATGAACTTTGTATGAGAAAATTGGGGAGTTAGATAGTGAGAATGGGGATAAATAGTTATCGAACGAGATATGACGTCATCTCTAACGTGAGATAATCTCTGTCGAAGTGAGCATAAGGCCCCAGTACGACTTGGCAAACTAGAATGAAAATTGGCTTGACTAGAATGAAAAATTGTTGTAATATTTTTGACAAAACAAGTATAAATAACATCCAACAATGCAAGAGCCCCCATCTCTTAGGGTTTTGTTGACATCATAGTTTCGTTACTGGTCGGTCAGTTCTTTTGTTTTTTCTTATTTTTTTTGCTTGTAATTAATTTTAATTGAGAAGGTACTAAGTTCTCGTAAAATAGTGATCTGTACCCCAAGTATGAGTTTTGCTTACGATATTTCGTTTTTCGTTTTACGTTTTTGTTCCGTGTTCATTGCGCGTTTTGTATGAAGACGCGATAAGGAACAAAAACGAATCGTTTTTGCTCCGTGTTCATTGCGAGTTCCGTATCACGTACACGGGATACCGATATGGAACTTTATGTTCTACTGAACATAAAGTTCCATATCGGTATCCCTATCGCGTCTTCATACAAAACCCGCAATGAACACGGAACAAAAACGTAAAACGAAAAACCAAATACTTAGGGTACTGATGATGAAGACATGTTCTGTCCAACGGACCTCTTCAATAAATAGTTAGTAGAGTTGAAAATTCGTCACAATACCAAGTTAGTAGGCGGTAGTCAGAGTCAAGTCTAAAAAACCGAATGTTTGGACTTGCCTCTAATTATCACCCACTTGAATTTTTGGATCGCATCATGAGATTTCAGTTCGGGATGAACCACTAGTTTATTTTATTTTCACATTTTTAAAGGACATGCGCGATTATTACAGCCGTATTACAGCTTATAATAAACTATACCTACGACTTAATTAAAACAAAAAATGATGTCAGTGAGCTGACAGCTGATGTCAGTTGTCTGATAATGGAGCCAAAGTCTATTCAATGGAAATCTTCAATAAATATGCCGATTGAGGTGAAACTCGGTTAACATACCTACCAACTAAGTAGATATCTACATAATGAATGTCCACCAATATTTATTTATTTAAAGAGCTTTAGAATTGGTAGGCAGCAATAACCTTCTTCTTCTCCTCGTCATCGTGTCACTAGTTTATTACAAAACAGTGTGGTGAAAAGATTTTAAGAGTGTGTTTGCCAGTGAAATTACAAACACATGAGGCATAAGATCTTTATGCCTCAGCTGTCGATGGACGCAGGCACAGATGAGAGAATACATGCAGGGCAGAGCATCGGTGGCCACGTTCCAATCGTGCGTGACTTACAAGGCAATGCGTTGTTATAGGTGATGGTTACCACTTAACATCAGGTAGGTCATTTGCTTGTTCCATCAGCAAGTTGTATAAAAAAATGCTCCTGAAAGAGGCTTCTTTTGATCACTAAAAAGTTCTACAAAATGTAGGTACCTACATTTTGTAGAATTTTTTAGGTTCTACGTCATATCACTATACTTCTAGAATAGTGCTCTCCATAGGAGTAGGTAACTATCACTGAAAAAACGGAAGAAATGAAAATAGTATTGAACAATGAACACTCCATCAAAGGAGAACTTGCTGTACCCCAAGTATGAGTTTTGCTTACCATATTTGGTTTTTCGTTTTACGTTTTTGTTCCGTGCATTGCGGGTTTTGTATGAAGACGCGATAGAGATACCGATACGGAACTTTATGTTGCAAGTATGATGAAAATTAGTAGTAGAACATAAAGTTCTATAACGGTATCCCTATCGCGGCTTCATACAAAACCCGCAATGAACACGGAACAAAACGAATCGTTTTTGCTCCTTGCTCATTGCGGGTTTTGTAAAGTTCCATATCGGTATCCCTATCGCGTCTTCATACAAAACCCGCAATGAACACGGAACAAAAACGTAAAACTAAAAACCAAATATGGTAAGCAAAACTCATACTTGGGGTACTGATTTCCTAGCAGGCTGCAGACAATATAGTACGATTCTCCAAGACATTTCAAAACTACAAAATAATCGTTACAAACTACAAATCAAAGAGAAATTTCAGAATATTCCGTAATCTTTATAATGACGACATATAAACATTATCGGATCTTACTAAGTACGTGTAAACTAAAAATGTAAAATGGTACAGCAATGCAAAACTCAACTTGCTCAACTCACTGTTTTTGGTCGAGTGGCATATTGCATGGCAGGCAAAAAGACCGATCGACTCCAGTCCAGCGCCATAAAACAAAATAAAAAAAAGAAAATAAATGAAAACCTTCATTTCTTATTTTCTAGAAGAAATATAATTATTTTACATATATTTAGAGTGAATTACCAGTGTAACAGTTTTAAATAGTATGAATGGACTGTATATTTGTTTGTTTGTGAACTATTTTAAGATGGAACACTTTAAAAATCGTACAAAGAATCCTTTTCGCAACTAATGGCGATTTGAATGTTTACATACACTTTTAGAAGCTGATCAGGGCCTGTTAACTGCTGCCGCTGATAAACGTGGAGAGTTTATTATAAATTACCCAAAAACACAACATAAGCACAAATTCAAATGCACTTTGCTCACCGGCCGGTACATAACCTTCAGGCACCGTTTAACTCCACTATCTTATATGATATATTATATACACTATATTATATGACCATGACACGGAGGGCACGTGACTTTGCAGCAAGGCTACAGGTGGTTGATTCGGAGCTCTAATAGTAACAAGATTCAAGATCAGCTATTGCAAGAACGAGATGAGACATTGAGGCTCTAATGATTTAATTGTCTTGATGATTTTGGGTCAGAATAGAATCCTCAAGAAGCAATTGGCCGAGCTAGCCACCCAATACAAAACTGATCATGATCAATTAGAAGTCCTAACAGTCGAGACTTGAATGTATGAACCATTGGTTCTTACCACTCATGACATGAAACATGTATAAAATCCAGGAGTTATATGAGTGTAGACTAATGATCATTATGAATCTGTGCATGTGTCTATGTCTAATGATTATAATATTGGATTTAAAGACGTCACCAGGGACCCTAACTTCTCACTAGTTGATTTCTCTTCACCTAAAAGCCAAAGAGTATCTAATTTAATTTCCTAGCATTGTCAAAAGTTCCTAGCATTATTTATATTGTAAATGTCTAGGCTATACCTTTTGTACTTGTATTAGTATTATATAGATGACATAAAAGCTTGGGACTGATCTATGCTCCAACTCATTAAAAACACTAAATAATTAAGTAGGTACCTTAATAAAATTGTAAAAAGGATCATACAAAAAACGCTAGGAACCAAGCCGTAAGTTTCTTGCCCATTCTTCTAGGCTTTGGTCGCGAGGAACTGGTGATAGATTCACCTAGTATATAAGATGTTTCAAAGTGATCCTTGTGATTGTACTAAATAAAGACCATTTTGATTTTGATTTTGAGTTGTAATTTAAGTATAAAAACATAACTAAATTAACTGTTGTACTATTAGTTTTTCTGTACTATGGGTAGGTAATTTAAATAATATAGGCTATCATTTACGATCTAATAGACAAGCATAGTACGGTTGTTGTTATTATTTTTCTGATGTTCTAAAGTTCATAAAAAGGAGATTATTGCTCCTCTAAGAAACTGCAATCCAGTACAACGAACCAACCTAGGTTTATAGTAAGTATGCAGATGTTAAGCCTCATGTGTCTGTAATTTCACTGGCAACCACCCTTTAAACCGAAACAGCAATGTTGCTTGATGGTAGTATGCACACCTGGTCAAGCTCATCGCAGAGGTTTTAAAATAAATAAATAAAATTGGTGGACTTTGCACAACTCTATTTAGCCCCGAACTAAGCAAAGCTTGTATTATGGGGTCCTGATAGCTATTTAAATAAATACTTTTTTTTAATGATAACATACATAGGTACTTGTAACATATAATAATACCCAGACTGAACAAACTACGTTCGTCACACAAATAAATTTTGTTCTTGGTGGGGATTGAACGCACAGCCCACAGCAGAAGGCAGAGCTATTACCAACTGAGCTGTGACGGCTTTTGAGGCTACGGCTAGATACTGTAACCTACCTACCTCAGGTACATTCATTCGTACTAGGGCATGCAATACCGGGACTAATCTCAATACCGGTATTGAGTTCGGTACTGGAGCCCAATACCGGAATCCCGGTACTACTACCGGTATTGGCAATTTTATTAAAAACTAGTGGCTTCCCGCGGCTTCGCACGCGTTGAAGTGGTGAACCGTGATTGAGCCACAAATATCCAAACATCGTAACCTTCGCATTGATTTGTATATTATTAGGGTAGGATTTTAAATACCTACGTAGGTATAAGATATACCTATAGGCGTACATTACTTATATTAAGTAGGTAGGTAGGTATAGGTAGGTACTGAGTTTAGTACAATCATGACAAATACAACAAAGACCACCCCACACGGAAAATATGTACTTATTTGTTCCTAGTTTCTACCCCAAAAGCAAACAAAACGAAACAGCTTCACGACATTGATCCACAGGCACGGTAGATACCCTCAGATCTCTTCGTACCAACTCAAGATTCCCGTTTTTAGAACATTGACGCCTCGGTTGTATCCTTTATGGTAACGTATTTATGTTATTTATCCACAGAACACATTTTCTTTTAGTTTGAAGTTAATTACACTACGCGTTAAAAATCTCCCATACCAACCTTGAAACTTTGGCAGTCTTTTGCACCCTTTGCAGGGGTAGTTTTAAAATATTGAAAACGTGATTTTAGAACTATTTGTTGTGGAGTATATTTACTTCAAGTTTAAAATCAATCGCACTATGCGTTAAAAATCTCCCATACTAACTTTAACAGTCATTTGAACCCTTTGCAGGGGTAATTATCAAAAGTTAAAAGCGTCATTCTTAATTATTTATTCCTTAGTATATTTACCTCAAGTTTTAAGTCAATCGCACCACGCGTTAAAAAACTCCCATACAAACTTTGACATCCCTTTGCACACTTATTAAGGGTAGTTTTGAAAAACTAAAAATGCCTTTCCTATTTTTTTGCCTTAAAATTCATGTACTCCAATTTTCAAGTTTGTAGGTTCAAGGAATACTATTTTTCATGCAAACGGTTTCAACCCTTTTTACACCCTTAGGGGTTGCATTTCCCAAAATCCCTTCTTAGTACACCTCTACGCTATAAAACCTATGTACTCTTCAAATTTCAAGTCTCTAGGACCAGCGGTCAAAAAATTACCATACAAAGTTTTACATCCCTTTGCACACTTATCAAGGGTAGTTTTAAAAAACTAAAAATGCCTTTACTATTTTTTTGCCTTGAAGTATATGTACTCCAAGTTTGAAGTTTGTAGGTTCAAGGAATACTATTTTTCATACAAACGTTTTCATCCTTTTTTACACCCTTAGGGGTTGAATTTCCAAAAATCCCTTCTTAGTACACCTCTACGCCATAAGACCTATGTACTCCTCAAATTTCAAGTCTCTAGGACCAGCGGTTTAGGCTGTGCGTTGTCTATATGTCAGTCAGTCAGTCAGTCAGTCAGTCAGTCAGTCAGTCAGTCAGTCAGTCAGGACTTTGAGTCTTAAAGTATTAGAGATTCTAGTTTTTGTTCGTATAAAACTAATATTGTATGTAATTCAAGCTAACTTTAGCAAGATCTATTAAACAAAGACTTGAAACGAAGAAAAACTGCAGGAATAAAATCAAAATAATTTGTATCAAAATAATAACAAAATAGATCAATCAACAAACTAACGTTACTTATATTTCCTTTTACCTACATCTATCTAGGTACCAGTGATGCCAGGTTCACTGTAATTACAGTAGATTCGCTGTAATTTAGCTGCTTTTTTCCCGTTTTACTGTATACTGTATTACAAAAAGACAGTGTATGAAAATCACTGTATAAAGTTTTAACGTTCAAAAACGATACATCTGATACATCCCTTTACCGCATATCGTCACAAATTTGGAACATTCAGGTTTTGGTATAATATATTTATTCCTGCGACATCTATGATCTTTTCTTGGAACTAATTCGTATGTAGGGAGTGAAACTCACATAATATGCGCCAGTGGCGCCTCTACAGAGGTGCCTAGGAACTAAAATCGACTATTTCGTCAGTTGGTTTCCAAAATTTGACAGATTGTCAATTCGCTGGTTTTCAATACAATTTTTTATTGGTTTTTTGTTAATATCTGAAGAAATCTTTTTTAATGTTCCGAATTTGGAACACCATGCAGTTGTTATGTTTTTTGAAGTACCAAATATGGAACTTTATGCACTCCAGTCAATAGTTTGAAAGTTCCAAATCCGGAACATTATGCAGTGTTAGACCACAATACTTTATCTACACTAATATTATAAAGAGGTAAACTTTGTATTTTTGTATTTTTGTATTTTTGTATTTTTGTATGTAACGAATAGGCTCAAAAACTACTGGTCCGATTTCAAAAATTCTTTCACCATTAGAATGCTACATTATCCCTGAGTAACATAGGCTATAATATATTTTCAAAAAAATCAGGGATCCTTACTAAAACTTCAATAATGTAACCCAAGGTGGAAAACAAAAAACCTTACATCGCGTGCGCTGCGAAAACTATTGAAGATAGAACAAAATAATGTACTACGATTTTGTAGAACACGTTATCATCTACAAAAAATGTCGCGACAGCATATGTCTAACTATTATAGTTATGTCACAATAAGTGTTCTTTTATTATAAAAAAATAATTGAAATGCCTCCGCTAGAAAAGGGTCTTTATTTGTACCTTGGTATTAATCCTTATCCAAATAAATCATTTCATAATTAAGACGGTTTCAATACCTATAGATTACTTCTTAAATTTTTCAAATCGGACATTCCATTCAAAAGATATGACGAAATTAAAAATGTTTACGGGTCCACGGGTCGCGCGCGGGGTGCGATTTCACTCACTCAAGGAGAAGCGCGTGCAAATGTATGAAATAAGTAGACGCGAGGCTCAAGCCCACGGTCTCAGTTTATCCTAAAATGTTCAAAAAATTTATGACCACCCATGCGAAGCTGGGACAGGCCGCTAGTCACTAAATATGGAACAATATGCGCTCCAATCAATCATTTACAATTTCCGAATCGGGAACATTATGCAGCGCAAGATCTTTTATACTTTCAGGGTATTACTAAACCCTGCAGCTAATGTAATTTTTAAGTAGGTTAATTGAAAGTAGCGCATAACAAGTTTATTTAAATAATTGTATTTTGTGGGCTTTTGTATGATCTCCCAGACCTGAGTATATATAATAGGTTAGGTTATGGCAAAATTTATGATCAAAACGAATCATCTCTGAGTGGAACGGATAGTGATTAATAATAATTTTAGTAAAAATATATAAGTTGATTACATTAAGGTATATTTTTTACTGTAAAAGCGCTGTATTTAACTTTGTGATTTACTGTATTTTTATACCAAATACTGTATTTTTATATCCAAAACACTGTAAATTTAAAAATCTGACCTGGCAACACTGCTAGGTACGCAAACGCTGCATGTAGGATTAGGAGCTTTGTGTTTTTATAAGAAATCACATTATATTCTAATATAATATGATAAACACAATTTGTTTTTCAGCCTCATTAATCATATAAGTAATTAAATTAAATGAACTTAAACGTACGTATACGTAAGTACCAAATGTAGTCATACTATCAATAATATAACTTTTATTTAAATTAAATATTTCTATATACGGATCAACATTGTAGCTTAAAAAAATTAAATAACATTTTTTATCATTACCTACACGTAATGATGATGATGTCGTCCAGGCCGGTTTCGACAACGGCGACATTGTTATGTTACTGCTTGTTTATTGATTTGTCTATCGTGTGCTCTAAGATGACTGTAGTAACCAATTTTGGCTTGTAATAAGATTATAGGTTTTTTTTTTTTTTTTTTTTACAATGAATAGACCGTCCTTTGACTACAATCTCACCTGATGGTAAGCGACGATGTAGCCGACGTTGGAGCAGAACGGTCTAGAAGACACCTATTCACTCTTGCCTTGAAGAGACTGATATTGTAGTGGTCAGGAAAAACAGACGACGGTAATGAGTTTCACTCCTTAGCGGTTCGCATAATGAAGGTTGAAGCAAAGCGCTTCGTGCGAATTGGTGGCATGCTAACCAGGTATGGATGGTACTGGGCCGTGCGTCTACTTGTCCTGTGGTGGAATGGAGATGGTGGAATAAGGTCATGTAGTTCCTGGGCACATTCTCCGAAATGTAGCCTATAAAAGATCGATAAGCAAGCAACTTTACGACGGTGTTCGAGGCTCTGGATTTTAGCCTCCGCCATGTGTTGCTCACCTACTAACCTGAAAGCTCGGCGCTCAATCGAGTCCAAGGCAGCAAGCTGGTGTTTTGCCGAGCCATCCCAAAGGTGACAGCAGTACTCCATACCAGATCGGACTTGTGCTTTATAAAGACTGAGAAGCTGTCCCGGTGTGAAGTAACGCCTTACCCTATTAAGGATGCCTAGCTTCATAGAAGCCGTTTTTGCCCTAGACTCGATGTATGTGCCAAAGTTGAGAGCAGGCGTCAGAGTAGCGCCGAGGAGATCCAGGTGATCCTGAACAGCTAAAGGTACATCTCGGAAAACAGGAACTTGGAGAAACTGACTTTTCTTAGCAGAAAAGAGACAAGCTTGCGTTTTAGAGGCGTTGAATTTAACCAAATTCGCATTGCCCCAGTCGGACACTGCCTTCAGTTTCAGATTCAAGCGCTGCAGCATTTCGTCTCTCTCTTGCTTACATGCCACATTCTGTCTGGCTTGGGCATTGGAAAAGTATCTTTCCACAACTGTGCTGTCATCTGCGTACCCAACGATACCGGGCATAAGCAGATCGTTGATATGCAGCAAAAACAGCGTGGCAGATAACACCGACCCCTGAGGTACACCGGCATTAATGGCCAATTGATCAGACGAGCAGCCATCAATGACTACTCGAATGGATCGTTCCCTCAAGAAGTCGGCAAGCCAAGAACAGAATTGTACTGGGAGTCCGAATGCAGGAAGCTTGCCAATAAGGCTCGCATGCCAAACCCTATCAAATGCCTTCGAAATGTCAAGTGAGACCGCTAGTGCCTCACCATATTTCTCGATGGCTTCACTCCAGATGTGCGTGGCAAACGCTAGAAGGTCCCCAGTAGACCGGTTTTTACGAAATCCGTATTGACGGTCACTGAGGAGTTCATTCTCTTCAAGGTATGCGAGGAGCTTACCATTCAGTACACGCTCCATACATTTACATAGTATGGAGGTGACCGAAATGGGGCGGTAATTTGACGGGTCAGCGCGACTTCCTTTTTTGGGCACAGGTTGCACATTGGCAAGCTTCCAAGACTTGGGGACTACTCCAGTTTCAAGGGATAAGCGGAAAAGTCGAGTTAGAACTGGAGACAACTCAGGTGCACAGTTTTTTAATACTACAACTGGAATACCATCAGGGCCACTAGCTTTATTCACGTCTAAACCTCGAAGAGTTTTGAGCACTTCCTTCTGGTGGATGCGAATATCCGACATTGACGTTTCGCATCGAGGAAGGCTAGGAGGTGTTTCGCCCGAGGTGTCTAGGCGTGAATTTTCAGCGAATTGAGTTGCAAAAAGATTTGCCTTTTCAATCGCAGCATGAGCCAGAGATCCGTCCGGTTTCAGTAGTGGGGGAAGTGAAGGGCGGCTGAAGTTCGCTTCAACTGACTTGGCCAGTGACCAGAAGGCTTTACTTCCCGCAGGGTATGTGGCAAGCTTGGCCCCCAACTGGCCAATTCGATCGAAGCGCGACTTCCGTATCACCTTCTTGCAAGACTTGGCGGCTTTGTTGTAGGCTTTTTTCTTGTCCTGTGTATCCGAGGCTTTAGCGTTTCGTGCATCAACCCACGCAAGGTAAGCCGCATGTTTAAGCGCTTCTGCGCTGGCGCACACGGGGCCAAACCATGGGCGAGCACTGTCTGAAGGTGACACATCGGAGAATGGAATAAAGTACTCCATTGCTCTTTTGATCACCTCCGTAACGGCATCAGCAGAAATCGATGGATCAGAAGAAGAAAAACAGGATTGTCGCCAAGGATAAGATGCAAAGAAATGGCGCATCTCATCCCAGTCTGCTGACTTGTAACGCCATATTCGCCTACTTCCTCTAGGAGAGGGATCGGGTGGCGAGTATGACGATACAGACCTCACCACACAGTGATCTGAAGTGCCCAAAGGGGGCATTACTGATACTGTGTGACGATCCGGTTCATTTGTCAACAGAAGGTCTAAGCAATTGGCTGTGTGGCTCTCGACGTCTGGTACCCTGGTTGCTTCACCAACCAGCTGTGTGAGATTAAGGGTTAGGGCAAGTTTGCGAGCCTCAATTCCAGCATGGTCGGTAAATTGGTAAGGGAATAGCCACTGTTGGTGGTTGGCGTTAAAATCCCCTAAAAGTACCAGTTGAGCATCAGGGTACCGTCCAAGGGCCACATCCGCCGCTTCGCTGATGTAATTAAATAACCTGGTTGTCTCTAAGTCTCCAGAATGTCTACGATATATACCAGCATAGATGATCTTATCTATGCCGGTATCCACCAAAACCCATAAAACAGAGAAATCGGACTCTTCAAGGTCACGCAGACGCAGGCAACAAATGTCATCCCGAACATACAGACAAATACCAGCTTTTGGTTTGAAATTGTGCTCCAGTGCATATCCTGGGTATGTGAGGTACGCTGTGTCAGGGGGGCACTGAATCTGCGTCTCCGTGAGGAATAATAAGTGTGGCTTATTGGTCTCGAGATGGTGGTGGACCGGATCGAGATTTGAGTGCAGTCCTCGAATGTTAGAGAGGTGCACTTGAAGTGAGAGGACGTGCTTCCGCTGTAAGCACAACTTATTATTTTTAGACTTTTTCATTAAGAGTGATATTTAGGTTTGGGGAAAGACAGTAGTTGAGCGAGGCAAGGTCTCTCGAGCTCAGCGGCACTCAGCAAAATTCCTGCGCAGGTGGATGGCTAGACTGGAGACTGCGGGGACGCCCGAACCCCCCCAAGAATGGCCATCGGATCCTCTCTTCCGGTCGCCAACCGGCACGATGGAGCATTCCGGGATTTTTCGCAAGGCGGCGGGGCAGCCTTTCACGAGTGGCTACTCGCTAATTGGGCCCCCTACAACCTGCGGTCGGCCAGCGGAAAACCGTGCTTCGGATCCCGCTACCCTCCAAATCTAGACATCCGGCGCATTTATTTTACTGAGTTGGCCCAAACGCTCAAGCCTGACTCACTTGCAAAAACTGCTCAGACCTGTCACGTCCACTTTGTGTCGCTGGCTACACCGGACTACACTCCGAAACACGAAATTATCGCTTCACGGAGTGACTTTGTCCGGTGGGTGGTGACAAGCCGCGGCCGAAGCCTACCACCAGAAAGTTGTTACCCAATTAGCACTACCCAGGGGCCACGTGTAGGGTCTCAAGAGTATTCACCTACGGACGAGGGTAACTTTGACCCCCAATAGGTACCTAGACAATAATCAACTCATCATTAACGTCATTATTATTTGGTCAAAAAACGTTCTTCTTGTTAATGTGTTCTCAATATTCGTAATGTGAAAGAGAATCTAGCATTTTATCTGAGAGATTTTACTTATTAATCGGTTACAAAAGTATCCCGCAGAAGAAAATATTCGCTCACTCTCAGGTCTCAACGCTTGTTAGCAAAATACGCATCAGATATTCATAAGCTTTAGTTGGATGGACTCCTCTATTTTTAACTAAGAAATGGTAATGTTGACTAAAACTCAATAGGTAATTAACTTTTTATCACATCAATTCGAAAGGAGATAGTTTGCTCTTCGAAAACAGGCAGCAAAATAGCACTTTGATCCCAAGGGCGGTAATGTGATTTGAATTTGGAATGTGCTAATCACCAAAGAGATCACGAACACTGTATAAACTTGCAGGCTTTATAATTAAAAAAAAGCGCCTGAACTAAATAAAAATAAACAAAAACACGTGAAACGCGCATTCCACCTTTGTTCATAATTGTTTACTCAAATTCAGATTTTACTTAGTTTTATGAAAATAAATAAAATTACAATGAATACATGATTATGACTATGTGACAATGTGACAATATGACTATGTGACTTCGTGACTTCGTGACTTTGTGACTTTGTGACTTTGTGACTTCGTGACTTTGGGACTTTGTGACTTTGTGACTTTGTGACTTTGTGACTTCGTGACTATGATTATTCATAACTTGCACTAAGCTATTTTCTCATAGAGGGTGATAAAAAGTAGAGTGTCCACCTCGGGAGCAACAGTATTTTAAGCTCGAGTGAAGTACTTTGAATCCCTCGCTACGCTTAGGATTCTACTTTAGAATCCTTCGCTCCGCTCTGGTTTCAAAAAACACTCTCGCCATAAAAATAGTTGTTTGCTCCCTTGGTAAACAATCTACTATTCAAATTTTGACATTGTTATCAATCAATAATAAATTCTATTATTTTATTTTAATTTAATATGCCTAATTGCACCCA
The DNA here is from genome assembly GCA_932294275.1 of Chloroclysta siterata. Classification (NCBI taxonomy): domain Eukaryota; kingdom Metazoa; phylum Arthropoda; class Insecta; order Lepidoptera; family Geometridae; genus Chloroclysta; species Chloroclysta siterata. The sequence continues at coordinate 29,255,584 of OW028588.1, forward strand.
ACATTCGATATTGATTATTCGATTTCAATACCGAACAATGCCGGTATTGATTTCCTTCAATACCGGCATTGTTCGGATCCCGGTATTTCGGTATTACGGGATTCCGGTATTCATGCCCTAATTCGTACCCATCCTATACCTACTTACTTAGCCTAACGTAGATCTAGTAGATATTACATCAAGGCTAGACCACTTCTTACTAGAACCCTAGGTGGGTTCTACAGTACATTCGTACTGTTCCCAAGTTTATGCCTTAGTTGAACTTTAGTTTACGATAGTAAGTATACGATAGGATCCAGTTTCAAATCCAGTCGTGCACCAATGGATATTTCCTATCGAAAAATTTATGTGCGCAATGTCAGTGGTTTTAAACGTTGAACGAAAACATCGTGAGGAAACCAGTTAGTATTCTAACAGAGGCGATGGGCTTGCTACCTGTCACGTATGGTATACCAACTACTGCAAATTGAGGGTATGTAGGTAGGTATGTACCTATATTTTTCATGATACCAAATGTCATGTTTGGATGTACCTACGTCTGACTACCTCCCATAAACGTTCTAAAAAAAATCATGAGTTTTAGGTAAGTACCTACCTACTTGGTACTAAAAGATCTGAGGGGATATCTACGAGGAGAGGGGGGGCAGTGAACCTGTTTCAGTTTGGTATGATGTAGGTAGAAAACAAGAGCGATATGATTCCAATCGTCATAAGTAGGTAGGTAAGCACTAGGGTTGCCACCCGTACTTTATAATAAAGTATTGTACTTTATTTCAGGTAATTGTATTCTATACTTTATGAGAACAATAAAGTACACCAAAATACTTTATTTCGCATGATTTAATTTCTTTGGGATTTTGAATAGTTTAGTCGTAAGTATTTTTTCGTTAAACGACTTTAACGATTGATGTCAAAGTCAAAGTCAAAGTCAAAATGTATTTATTCAATAAAATCACAAGGATCACTTTGAAACGTCTTAAAGCTAGGTGACTCTAGGTGCCAGTTCCACGCGACCAAAGCCTAGAAGAACAGGCAACAAACTTACGGCTTGGTTCCTACCGTTCTTTTGTATGATCCTTTTACAATGTAATAATTTATTCAATAAAATCACAAGGATCACTTTGAAACGTCTTAAAGCTAGGTGACTCTAGGTGCCAGTTCCACGCGACCAAAGCCTAGAAGAACAGGCAACAAACTTACGGCTTGGTTCCTACCGTTCTTTTGTATGATCCTTTTACAATGTAATTTAATTATACTATATAAAGCTAAATTACCACTCACTCACTCACTCACTGACATGCCCGGAGAGACAGAAAGAGTGGAGCTACACCAAAACGATGTACTACGAAAATGTGTAGTAGCACCGAGCGAGTAGAGGAAAATTATAGCGGTTCCTGAAATCCAAGATGGCGCCGGTGTTGATTTGCGCGTTCGCAGACTATGACCGATAGAGGGCGTCCGAGCGGTTCATCCGACTGAAAATAGGCAACGATTGGGGGAAAAGTTGAAAAAAATAAAAAAAACAAGATGGCGGCCGCGCCATTTCGATTTGAATTTTTACACTTTTTTGACTTGACTTTGGCGAATTACTTTGTTCTACGAAACTCCAAAGTCGGCAACACTGATTTTGCAATTTTTTCTCTTGTATCGTCGACATTTCAGGAAAATTATGAATTTTCAAAAATCCAAGATGGCGGAGGCTGTGGCGGCCATTTTGTAAAAGTGATGGTTTTTGCACATTTTTCAAATCGATTTTTAAGGTAGATGGCAACATTCTAGCGGTTTGAGTTGTACCGAGCGGTCGTGTAATTCTTTGAGAAGTATTGCTTGGTTGAAAAATTTTCCCCATTTTTAGGGTAATTTCCGAGATTTTCCCAAAAAACATGAAAAGTAGAAATAATGACTTTTTGAATCGAAACTTTAACTCGATAGAAGGGTTGCCCTCCCCCGAATGACATTTGACCATTTTCGTTACTTTTAGTTGGCGACCCCGAGAGAAGTGAAACTTTTTAGTTTTTCGGAGTTTTTGACTTTGGCGAATTACTTTGTTCTACGGAATATAAAATCTGGCAACACTGAGTATGCAGAACGGTAGCCTACATCCTTGAGATTTCAGGAAAATTATGACTTTTCAAAAATCAAAGATGGCGACGGCGTGGCGGCCATTTTAAAAAAAAGTTTGCGATTTTTGAAAAAATCTCAATTTTTAAACCGAAATATTTGTTAGTTGGCATCCCCCGACCGGGATGATTTGTATGGATCGATTGTGCAGTTGGATTAGGAGTGTTGCCTGGTTGAAATATTTTCCCCATTTTTAGGGTAGTTTCCCAGATTTTCCTCGGGAACGTGAAAAGTAGAAATAACGACATTTTGATTTGAAATTTCATCTGGTCAGGAGGAATAGCCTCCCCCAAATGACATTTGACCATTTTTGTAACTTTGAGTTGGCAACCCAGGGAGCAGTGCAACTTTGTAGTTTTTGGGAGTTTTTGACTTTGGCGAATTACTTTGTTCTACGAAACTCAAAATCTGGCAACACTGAGTATGCAGAACGGTAGCCTATATCCTCGAGATTTCAGGAAAATTATGACTTTTCAAAAATCCAAGATGGCGGACGGCGTGGCGGCCATTTTGTAAAAAGTTTGTGTTTTTCGTAAAAATTTAGATTTTCAAACCAAAATATGAGGTAGTTGGCATCCCCCGATCGGGATAGTTTCTATGAAGCGGTTGTGCAGTGGAAAAAGGAGTGTTGCTGGTTGTAAATTTTTCCCTATTTTTAGGGTAGTTTCCCAGATTTTCCTCGGGAACGTGAAAAAAGAAATAATGACTTTTTGAATCAAAATTTCTACTAGCTGGCAAGAATGGGCTCACCCAAATGACATTTGACCATTTTCGTTCCCTGCAGCTGGCAACCCCACGAGCCATAGAAGTTTGAATTTTTCTGTCTGACCTGACTTTGGCGAATTACTTTGTTCTACCAAACTCAAGGTATGACTACCGTTTTTTCACTGATAGGTAGCTTGTATCCTGTATATTTCAGGAAAATTATGACATTTCGGAAATTCAAAATGGCGTCTCTGTCATTTCCGGTTTTTGAAACTTTAACCGATTGACTTCGTTCCAACGGGGTATCCGAATTAGATTGACGAGTTTGTATGGAATTTTACACTGTTTTTCATTTCTGCTGCATTTTTACTGCAATTAGGGGCTTGCATTTCAAGATGGCGGCCATGTAGATCTTTTTTCGAAACTTTAACCGATTGACTTCGTTCCAACGGGGTGTCCGAATGCGATTGACGAGTTTGTATGGAATTTTACACTATTTTTCATTTCTGCTGCATTTTTACTGCAATTAGGGGTTCGCATTCCAAGATGGCGGCCATGTAGATCTTTTTTCGAAACTTTAACCGATTGACTTCGTTCCAACGGGGTGTTCGAATGAGATTGAGGGGTTTGAATGGATTTTACATTTTCATTAAATTTTTGCTGCATTTTTACTGCAATTTGGGGCTTGCATTCCAAGATGGCGGCCATGTAGATCTTTTTTCGAACTTTAACCGATTGACTTCGTTCCAACGAGGTGTTCGAATGAGATTGAGAGGTTTGAATTGAATTTTACATTTTTCTTATTTACTGCATTTTTACTGCAATTAGGGGCTTGCATTCCAAGATGGCGGCCATGTAGATCTTTTTTCGAAACTTTAACCGATTAACTTCGTTCCAACGGGGTGTTCGAATGAGATTGAGGGGTTATAAAAGAATTTACAACTTCTTTTAATTTTTGCTGCATTTTTACTGCAATTAGGGGTTTGCATTCCAAGATGGCGGCCATGTAGATCTTTTATCGATACTTTTACCGACTGACTTCGTTTCAACGGGGTGTCCAACTGCGATTGAGGAGTTTGTATGGAATTTAAACCTTTTAACTTATTTTAATTAATGTTTTACTTCATTTAGGGGTTTGGTAAATAAAAACCATAAAAACAAAAAGACGCGAGCTGCTTGCAGCTCGCGCGGCACGCAACCACTAGTTATACTATATAAAGCTAAACTACCACTGACTCACTGACATGCCAGAAAACGAAGAAGGAGTAGAGCTAGACCAAAACGATGTACTACGAAAATGTGTAGTAGCACCGAGCGAGTAGAGGAAAATTATAGCGGTTCCCGAAATCCAAGATGGCGTCGGTGTTGATTTGCGCAATCGCAGACTATGACCGATAGAGGGCGTCCGAGCGGCTCATCCGACTGAAAATAGGCTACGATTGGGGGAAAAGTTGAAAAAAATAAAAAAAACAAGATGGCGGCCGCGCCGTTTCCATTTGAATTTTTACACTTTTTTGACTTGACTTTGGCGAATTACTTTGTTCTACGGAACTCCAAAGTCGGCAACACTGATTATGCAATTTTTTTTCTTATATCGTCGACATTTCAGGAAAATTATGACTTTTCAAAAATCCAAGATGGCGGAGGCTGTAGCGGCCATTTTGTAAAAGTGATGGTTTTTGCTCATTTTTCAAATCGATTTTTAAGGTAGATGGCAACATTCTAGCGGGACGAGTTGTACCGAGCGGTCATGTGATTCATTGAGGAGTTTTGCTTGGTTGAAAAATTTTCCCCATTTTTAGGGTAATTTCCGAGATTTTCCCCAAAAACATGAAAAGTAGAAATAATGACATTTTGAATCGAAACTTTGCCTAGATAGAAGGGTTGCCCTCCCCCAAATGACATTTGACCATTTTCGTTACTTTTAGTTGGCTACCCCGAGAGAAGTGAAACTTTTTAGTTTTTCGCTCTTTTTGACTTTGGCGAATTACTTTGTTCTACCGAACTCAAAAGCTGGCAACACTGAGTATGCAGAACGGTAGCCTACATCCTTGAGATTTCAGGAAAATTATGACTTTTCAAAAATCCAAGATGGCGACGGCGTAGCGGCCATTTTAAAAAAAAGTTTGCAATTTTCGAAAAAATCTCAATTTTCAAACCGAAATATTGGGTAGTTGGCATCCCCCGACCGGGATGATTTGTATGGATCGATTGTGCAGTTGGATTAGGAGTGTTGCCTGGTTGAAAAAATTTCCCCATTTTTAGGGTAGTTTCCCAGATTTTCCTCGGGAACGTGAAAAGTAGAAATAACGACATTTTGATTTGAAATTTCATCTGGTCAGGAGGAATAGCTTTCCCCAAATGACATTTGACCATTTTTGTAATTTTGAGTTGGCAACCCAGGGAGCAGTGCAACTTTGTAGTTTTTGGGAGTTTTTGACTTTGGCGACTTACTTTGTTCTACGAAACTCAAAATCTGGCAACACTGAGTATGCAGAACGGTAGCCTACATCCTCGAGATTTCAGGAAAATTATGAAATTTCAAAAATCCAAGATGGCGGACGGCGTGGCGGCCATTTTGTAAAAATTTTGTGTTTTTCGTAAAAATTTAGATTTTCAAACCAAAATATGGGGTAGTTGGCATCCCCCGATCGGGATAATTTCTATGAAGCGGTTATGCAGTGGAAAGAGGAGTGTTGCCTGGTTGTAAATTTTTCCCTATTTTTAGGGTAGTTTCCCAGATTTTCCTCGGGAACGTGAAAAGTAGAAATAATGACTTTTTGAATCAAAATTTCTACTAGCTGGCAAGAATGGGCTCACCCAAATGACATTTGACCATTTTCGTTCCCTGCAGCTGGCAACCCCACGAGCCATAGAAGTTTGAATTTTTCGGTCAGACCTGACTTTGGCGAATTACTTTGTTCTACCAAACTCAAGGTATGACTACCGTTTTTTCACTGATAGGTAGCTTGTATGCTGTATATTTCAGGAAAATTATGACATTTCGGAAATTCAAAATGGCGTCTCTGTCATTTCCGGTTTTTGAAACTTTAACCGATTGACTTCGTTCAAACGGGGTGTCCGAATGCGATTGACGAGTTTGTATGGAATTTTACACTATTTTTCATTTCTGCTGCATTTTTACTGCAATTAGGGGTTCGCATTCCAAGATGGCGGCCACGTAGATCTTTTTTCGAAACTTTAACCGATTGACTTCGTTCCAACGGGGTGTTCGAATGAGATTGACGAGTTTTTATGGAATTTTACACTGTTTTTCATTTCTGCTGCATTTTTACTGCAATTTGGGGTTTGCATTCCAAGATGGCGGCCATGTAGATCTTTTTTCGAAACTTTAACCGATTGACTTCGTTCCAACGGGGTGTTCGAATGAGATTGAGGGGTTTGAATGGAATTTACAACTTCTTTTAATTTTTGCTGCATTTTTACTGCAATTTGGGGTTTGCATTCCAAGATGGCGGCCATGTAGATCTTTTATCGAAACTTTAACCGATTGACTTCGCTCCAACGGGGTGTTCGAATGAGATTGAGTGGTTTGAATGGAATTTACAACTTCTTTTAATTTTTGCTGCATTTTTACTGCAATTTGGGGTTTGCATTCCAAGATGGCGGCCATGTAGATCTTTTATCGAAACTTTAACCGATTGACTTCGCTCCAACGGGGTGTTCGAATGAGATTGAGGGGTTTGAATGGAATTTACAACTTCTTCTAATTTTTGCTGCATTTTTACTGCAATTTGGGGCTTGCATTCCAAGATGGCGGCCATGTAGATCTTTTTTTGAAACTTTAACCGATCGACTTCGTTCCAACGGGGTGTCCAACTGCTTTTGAGGAGTTTGTATGGAATTTAAAACTTTTATTATATTTTTATTTATATTTACTGCCTTTAGGGGATTGATAAATAATAACTTAAAAAAGAAAAAGACGCGAGCTGCTTGCAGCTCGCGCGGCACGCAACCACTAGTAATATAATATATTATTGAAGTTTAGTGAGGCGTAGATGCTGAATCGATTTCGCCTCTCGCCAGCGCCACATCACTTAAGCACTCGTTTTTAACAATTTCTAAACACAACCTAACCTCAAATTGTACCTAAAAAAATTGTACTTTATTTTGATACTATGTACTTTTTTTTTCTTACCTATAATAACCAATGTACTTTAACTGCAAAAAGGTGGCAACCCTAGTAAGCACAGTGACCATCAAAAGTCAATAAATATTGAAACAAAGTTTCAAGTGTTGTTTCAATGAAAGTTCGTTTTTTGATAAAGTAGCTGTTTCATCAATATATGGACCCGTGGTCGGGCCTGTGTAGGTACAGTATAATACACCACTATTTTGTAATTACCAAACAAAAATGAACTATATGATCAGTGTCTGTTACTGATCACTTAGATGTAGCTAAAACTCAAAATAATTAATTAAAAAGAATATCCCAAAAAAAGGATGATAATTGGTTACCCTTTTATCTGTACTAGCCTAATACTACTTACTACTGACCCGAGAACCATTCTTAAATGTTTGTCTCATTTGAAACGAAACGCAGCGCTCGCGCAATACTAACTATTATTTTTTCTATGGCCGGCTTGTCTGAGTATTACATTTATAAACATTTCCACTGTCCGACCTTTCATACGAACCATCAGACGAATAATTTATAAGACTTTATGTAACATAGTTTTGTAGAAAAATGAACGAGCCCAAAACGTAAAATATTATATAATTTTATATTATCTATATCTCTATCTCTAATACTATAAGAATCAAAGTCCTGACTGACTGACTGACTGACTGACTGACATATAGACAACGCACAGCCTAAACCGCGGGTCCTAGAGACTTGAAATTTGAGGAGTACATAGGTCTTATGGCGTAGAGGTGTACTAAGAAGGGATTTTTGGAAATTCAACCCCTAAGGGTGTAAAAAGGGATGAAAACGTTTGTATGAAAAATAGTATTCCTTGAACCTACAAACTTGAAACTTGGAGTACATATACTTCAAGGCAAATAAAAAAGAAATGCATTTTTAGTTTTTTAAAACTACCCTTAATAAGTGTGCAAAGGGGTGTAAAAGTTTGTATGGGAGTTTTTTGACCGCTGGTCCTAGAGACGTGAAATTTGAAAAGTACATAGTTCTTATAGCGTTGAGGTGTACTAAGAAGGGATTTTTGGAAATTCAACCCCTATGGGTGTAAAAAGGGATGAAAACGTTTGTATGGAAAATAGTATTCCTTGAACCTACAAACTTGAAACTTGGAGTACATATACTTCAAGGCAAATAAAAAAGAAATGCATTTTTAGTTTTTTAAAACTACCCTTAATAAGTGTGCAAAGGGGTGTAAAAGTTTGTATGGGAGTTTTTTGACCGCTGGTCCTAGAGACGTGAAATTTGAAAAGTACATAGGTCTTATAGCGTAGAGGTTGACTAAGAAGGGATTTTTGGAAATTCAACCCCTATGGCTGTAAAAAAGGATGAAAACGTTTGTATGAAAAATAGTATTCCTTGAACCTACAAACTTCAAACTTGGAGTACATATACTTCAAGGCAAAAAAATAGTAAAGGCATTTTTAGTTTTTTAAAACTACCCTTGATAAGTGTGCAAAGGGATGTAAAACTTTGTATGGTAATTTTTTGACCGCTGGTCCTAGAGACTTGAAATTTGAAGAGTACATAGGTTTTATAGCGTAGAGGTGTACTAAGAAGGGATTTTGGGAAATGCAACCCCTAAGGGTGTAAAAAGGGTTGAAACCGTTGGTATGACAAATTGTATTCCTTGAACTTACAAACTTGAAACTTGAAGTAGATGTACTCCAAGGCTTAAGAAAAGGAAAGGCTTTTGATAGCAAAGGGTGCAAATGACTGTAAAAGTTAGCATGGGAGATTATTTACGCCTCATGCAATTGATTTCAAACTTGAAGTAAATATACTCCACGATAAATAATTTAAAATCACGTTACAATTATTTTAAAACTAGCTACAACTGCAAAGGGTGCAAAAGACTGCCAAAGTTTCAAGTTTTGTATGGAAGATTTTTAACGCGTAGTGTAATTAACTTCAAACTAAAAGAAAATATGTTCTGTGGATAAATTAGAAAAATACTGTTTGATTTTCGAAAACAACTCCTAAAAGTTTTTTTAAACTACCCTCCTTCGTTGCGCTCGAGTAAAAAGGATACAACGAGGCGTCAATGTTTGTAAAGGACATTCTAAAAACGGGAAACTTGAGTTGACACGCAGAGATTTGAGAGTATCTACAGTGCCTGGGGATCAAAGTCGTGAAGCTGTTTCGTTTGTTTTTGGGGTAGAAACTAGGAACAAATAAGTACATACTTTCCGTGTAAGGTTGTCTTTGTTGTATTTGTCATATTTGTGCTAAACTCAGTACCTGTACCTACCTACCTAATATAGGTAATGTACGCCTATAGGTATTTAAAATCCTACCCTAATAATATACAAATCAATGCGAAAGTTACGATGTTTGGATGTTTGTGGCTCAATCACGGCTCACCACTTCAACGCGTGCGAAGCCGCGGGAAGCCACTAGTTAGTAATATAAGGCCAATTCAGTTGAAACTTGGTTACCATACCGAGTTAGTAGGCGGTAGTCAGAAAAAAGTCCAAACATAAATGAAAGAAGTTGAACCGTGGTTCAAACGGCTCAGAATTTCAGGGTACTACAGTACAGTGCCACAAACATATCTGGACTTTGTGGCACTGTAACTTCAAAGACTTCAAGCAACCATCGAGCAATTACAGGATCCGCGAAGACACGACTATGTTAGCTAACTTACTTACCTACTTCTAGTTACCTTTATGAAGTGACCTTCATAAAAAGCTTGAATAATTCCATTATTGAATATTGGCCTCATTTGGGAGGGTTTTTCAAAGTCACCATAACCTTGCGAGGCTTTGTAAAATAAAGAGTTTTATTTTTTTCCACTCATCATCAGGTCATCTGTATGTTCCATGTATAGGTATACATATACATTACAATATACATTTGTATATACATTATAATGTTTAAAATAAATCTCATCAGAACAAGCAGATGTTGATAACCTACCTGATGTTAAATCGTAAACATCATCTTTATCAAAGCTCGCAAGTCACGCAATATTTATACGTGTCCTACGATGCACTGTTCATCCATCAACTTAACGTAACGTACAGACGTTATTGCAGACGACTCATTTAACTGTAATTCTACCGGCAAGCCTGAGGTGTCAAACCACACACACACGACGAAACACAAGAAACGCAGCAACGATGCTTGGCGGTAGAAATAGGCATGATGTGTAGTACTACCTGACGAATTGTATAAAAGAAAGACTAGGTATATGTAAATAAGTCCTTCTGCAACTTATAACCTAGTTTTTAAGTAATTTATGTACCAAGTATCTAACTTTATTTATGTATGTATGGTCGGTAGTAATAGATCGAAATTACTATCCTATCCTACCTATTTACGAAAGCATTATTTTTTTTATTCTAATAATATTGTGTAAAGTTTCTAATCGGGAAAAATCCTTCAAAAATTATGTTAGTAATCATTGCTACCGCGTGAGTGAAGCCACGGGCAGATGAAATAATCATCAAGTAAATTTAGTTCAACTTTGTAAAATGAACCTTCTTCAATAAAAGAACAACAATAAAAATGTTGAAGCAAATTATTTACCACCGTATTGCTACATTTTCTATTAATATCACATTTTATTATTATTGTGTGGCGTTCCTAATCGGAAAATATTCCTTCAAAAATTATGTAAGCAATCATTGCTACCGCGTGAGAGAATCCACGGGCAGCCGAAAAAACCCTCAAGTAAATTTAGTTAACTTTGTAAAATGAACCTTATTTATAATGTACACAACCGTATAAATAAATAATTAAAATAATGTGGTAAATAATTTGCATCAAGATTTTCTGTTGTTCAATTCATCCTTACTTCATAAGTCATTCGCCTGCGCAGATATTACTTCAAACGATTCAACGGTTCGAGTACGTAGCAAACCTCCCAATGAATCAAAATAAATATTCTACTCAAACGGTTCAGGGTTCTATTTATCATAAAACCAATCTTTGAACCGTTTGAGTTGTGTATCACAATTTTGAGTAGACCCTGAGAACCGCTCCACAGATGAGCGGCTCCAAAAATGCAGCATTGGAAATTAGATCTTATTATCTAGACGAAAAAATTCAAATTCATTTAGCAAAATTTTTGATCTGGATATCTTTTTTGTAATATAGACCCTATCTACCTAGGAATAAAATTTATATTAGGCATGAGAGCTGTTGAGCCGCTCCAAAAGAAATAGAGCCGGTACTTACGCGCTCACTACGGTATGAGCCGCTCCAGACGCGTACGTCTGACTCCTTCTACCCACGGCTAGCTCTGTATCACATTTATGTGTAGACCTGAAAACAGCTCCACAGATCATGAGTGACAAAATAGTAGTTTTGGAAATTCAATCTTATTTTCTAGAGAAACAATTAAAATTCATTTAGTAAATTAATTGATTAAGATTTTCTAAAATAGACCCTATCTATATAGGAATAAAATGGCTGGTATGGCAGGGAGAATGTGAGTGGAGTGGGAGTTGAGTCATTGCGAAAGGGATAGTTCTGATATTGACATACCTACTCACTGCGATGCAAACAAGGTGCCTACAAAATATCCCGAACACTAGGGATGTGACATTCTACATAATAAATCGATTTTTTATTAATCGATTGTTTTTTTAGCATGATTTTCAGTTTTATGAATATATAAAAAATAGATTGCTAATCGATTATTTGTAATTTTAAAATCGATTATTAAAATCGATTTTTATCTTTAAAAAAAACGATTATTTTCATAATCGATTATTTTTTCACATCCCTACCGAACACCTTATTTGGACTTGCCTCTGTCTACCCCTTACTATCTATGGTATGGTATGGTATGGTATACCTGGAACATCCTCTAAATATTTCTGTTGAAATTTTGCAAGTGAGAAGTTGTTTGATTTATAGGTAGGTAGGTACTTACTACCAATAAATTTTTCAAATAAAAACTGTCAACCTTCCTCCCAAATTTCATGCAGATTGGATCAATGGTTCAAAAGTTATGCTTAGACAAACTTAAAATTCCAAATTACCTACCCAAGTTGTCATGAAGATCTTTGTTTATTTCATTCACTTGCCTCTGCAGCCTCTGCAGGCTCGACTTGAGTATAAGTATGACGCTGCACTGAGGATTAATGCTGTGAAGGTAGCAATGATCCTAAATCCATATCACATTTAATGGTCCACTGTACCCCTATGCCCTGAGCAATCTATAAGATGCCACCCTGGACTACCTGAATAATATAGGTAGACCAGCATAGACATGTCTGTCCACAAAATCAATAATGTTGATGAGATTCAAAATATTGATTAGGTATGTTTTCGGAATATTTGCAATATCTAGATTTACCTATACCTAAACATGATATATTAAAACCAATCATACTAGTGTATCAAACTCTATTACAGCATAAAACTGAGTTTTTTTTTTGTTCCAATTTCATCTGCGATCAGTCTTCAGACTATGAGCAGGTTTGTGGTGGGTCGTTTGTCTTTTAGAAGGTACACTCCAGCGAGTGCTTCTCCTTTTAAACTAATTCTAATCCATAAAACTGAGTGACAACCAATTTTGTTGTGCTAACCAATATTATTCTTATATTTTACCAATGTTTTTGTGACACAATATAAATGTTTTTTGATTTGATTATTGTCTTGTCCATTATCTCTTTGGTTTTATGGTTGCAATGCTAGGTGAGCACGCAAGCTAACAAACTACTACTACTATTGAAATACTATAGGTACCTACCTAGGTCATATTCAAAATCAACATTATACTTAAATTTATTTATTTATTAAAAATACATAAAGTAGTATATAACACAACATAGTTTCAGAGTCTGTCTTGAAATAGGTACATTAAAATTATATAGGTATGGATTTCATGTTCATGTTTAATTTACAACTTTACTACCTATTCCATAATTTCATACACCAATTTATTACCATACTATGTAGAGTAAGTAGGTATATTTAAAAGGCCAGGTCAATCGAGAAACACTACATGGTATACAAATTCAACAACAACTCTGCAACCCTCTAATAGTCCTCTGTGTAAACTCCAGTTGTAATTATTATAAGAGTTAGTGGATGCTGCATATTGTGTGCCGGACAACGGTGGCATCAAGTGTATTGGTAGCTCTCTTCACCAATTCTTCTCATAGGTACTAATTATCATGATTCCGACAAAGAACACCATTTTCTTATCCTACCTGAATTACTACCTTATTTTCTTTCTTATTCTGAAACCTTGTTCATAAAATTATAATCAGACTTCTCTTTTCTGATTTTTCGTATTCTATTACCAGGTTCGTAGGAACTCAAAGTTGATTATCCTTACTCACTGGGTGTGTAGGCGTTTGCCATAAATAAAAGACATTTCCCCTGCAGAAATCATCCTGAATATGTATAGTTATTTTTTGCTGCTTGTTGATGTATTGATGATGAATACACCAGATATTTATGTTAATGCGTTCATAATGTTCCTATTTTCAGTCAATATACAACAACATTTATCGAAAGTTTAGACCTCTCGAATTTCTGTTTCTGAAAATAATCACTGCATACGGTACCTACTAGTAGCACCACTAAAAATACTAGAAACAACAAAATAAATAACTAAACAAAACATGCATTCAGGCATGTTTTGATTTGAAGAAATCCAAAAACTTCTTCTTGAATTTTATTAAAGCAAACAAAGCAAGCAGCAAGACAGTCGCACTTGAACACATCTCGCACATGAAAACGAGGCATAGCTTCGAGGTACTAAATTGGCTTCCAATTATCGTGCTGTACATTATCGTGCTGTACAATATCATGTTGTACATTAGCTGGCTGTACATTATTGACACGTGACATATTGCACATCCAGATAATGCACACCCCGATAATGTACACCCGATAAAACGAATCCAAAAAGGTACCAAAGTGGATTCCAATTATCATGCTGTACATTATCGTGCTGTACATTATCATGTCGTACAATAACCGGACTCTGATTAAGAGGTATACGATTTAAATCGATGCCATTTCGCGCCGTTTTCGGGTCGGCCATGTTGTTTTGGCCGCCATCTTTTAAAGAGACAAACGGCAGATCTCATCGTTGATTTCTAGCATTTGGTCGATGAAGTCCTGGTTCGCCATCATCTTGGCCACTTTGCAGAGGATCTTGAGAAGTTCTCCCTCTTTGTAGTTCATCAGAACATTGCATAGATGTATCTCTTCTGATATAGATTCCGGTATCTGTGAAAATGGGTATAAGTTAGTTTATTGTCATGAAAAGAGACTTGCAAATGACTTCTGCTGACTGAAGTCAATAACCTGAGTAGGTTAGACCTTATTTATTTATTATTTTCAACTGATAACTAATTGGGAACTGTAGGTAACGACTGAAAAGGTATGTAGTACATAGGTACCTATTATCTACAAACCATAATTTGAATATTAAATTCGTCCTCATACAATTTAAAACAGATGATATTCTGCTCTACCTACATAAGCTTTGTTCGACTAATGACGGGTGATTACATGCTTGGGCCGTTAGCCGCTCCACTTTCGACATGCGAGTATAATGGAAACAATTACCTACCCACTGTAATATTCTCTAGTGGCGTAGGTACCTAGTTATCTATACGATACACCTACTACACTTCGCCAGGGAAAATACCAAACGATATCAGATAGGTATATCTACGAATTTACAAGCATAGGACAAGACGCAATAAAAAGTGGCATAACGTTCGATGAATTTTATTCCAATCAACAAATCGATCATGTAGACACTTGGGCAAACTCGTATATTTTTCAACAATTTGGCAAAGATCCACTGCATCGTGAGTTGTTTTCAAACAAATGCGTGTGATAGCGTATCGCGTTTTGTTTTGAAATGAGTGCACTATTGCACATGCCGCTAATAAAATGCCAATTGGGTTAAATAGTTTCAATTCTCAGTACTTGTGAATTATCTTATCATGACACGTGCTTGCATGGCTGACACGCGTACTAAGTTCACAAGGTTCGGACGTTACCTACTATTGAATGACAAAGTTGTCATTGATCTTTGGCCAAGCTTTCCATACCTACTTCTTCTTGTCACTAGTTTCTTTCAAAACTTTCGATTTCGATCCATTTCAGGCCATAGCTACTGAAATAGTATTTTGATAATCTACCCTCTAATTTGAATTTGAGGAATTCCTTTCTTGGGTGCAAACTATGAGGCTTTTTACCCCGCAGTGGGTGATGTCAGGCTGTGATTGACGATGCTGCGGAACGGTACTCACATTACTAGGGTCAGCGAAGGTACTGAACTTGTACTTGGTTTTGCGTTTCTCAGCTCCATTGTCGAAGAAGAGCGTGAACTGCGCGTCTTTCCCACGCGCGCCCACGGGGAAGTACAGCCCCGCGATTAGATGCCCTTTCTGGTCGCGTGATAGAAGACTCCTGGGAAAGAAGCAATGATACAGTTACATTCATCAGCCTGAAGAAGACAACTTCTCGTTTGGTATCATGAGGTACGTACCTACCTATATTCCAGTTTCCTATAGTCCAGTTACTTCATTAATCATTCGGGTGATCCAATTTTTAAAAAGCTTTTGGCCAATTCTGGTGTACATACACTGAGAGATCTTTTTTATTATTCAGGACGATTCCAGATGTTCCATTTCAAATAATTCGAATTTCTACGTCCATTCCACTACTACTTCTCCACCAAAATTATTCTTTGCATCATTTACCTGAAGTTATAAACCAGATTACGCCTCTCGGTGACATTCACAGCGTCCAGATAGGGTTGGGCCACATATACCAGCGAGGTTTGGCATTTGACGGCGCCAGCCCTGGTTTCCCTCTCGTGCCATTCCACGTAGTTGTTGTTGTGAGGGTTGAATGTGTAGCTGTACTCCTTGCGGCACTGCGGCTCGTCTGATTGGGCGAACCAGCCTGGAAGGAAACTGATTGGTTAGAAGTGGGCTCATCCCATTTGTCGGGAATTCTCCGGTAGCAGGTTTCAGGTAAGAAAGCGCAGGTGTCTTACTAGGAAATCGGTCAAAGATTTAGGATCGTTGCGAAAAAATTGGCAGAATTAACCTTAAAGTCGCACGGGTTTGCCATTTTTAAGTCGCTGGAAAATACATATGTATATGGATTGTAGGTTTTATGAGATAACTATTGAGTAGGTCTTACCAGTGTGAGGGTAGTTCCCGTCAGCCATGACAGTGATGATCCTCGGCACGTGGTAGCCCGGGTCGGCGAGCAGCACGCCGGGCCGGCCGTCCACGCGGACCTGCACGCCCACCATCACGTGCTCCTTCTCCGCCATGTCCACGGCCGCCGGGCCCTCGCCCGCGCACACGTACTCGCGCACGTCCTGCACCGCCTCCTCGCACGACACCAGCGACGTCGCCTCCCCGAAGCCGGGGAATTGCCGCTCCAGACCCCGCCACCGCTTCATCAGCTCGAGCCCTAATCCGACGCACGTATGCTTCTTGCTCCGGATCGGAGGCGTGTAGGATTGGTACACATCGTAGAGCGGCCGGTCGGATCGGGCGAACGTGTCGTAGAGGGATACGAAGTTGGTGACGGAGTCGTAGTTGTCCGAGACGAGCAGTTTCCGCAGCACGGCCTCGGCGCGCGTGACGAGCGCCTCGTGGTCGGCGGGGGAGAGCGGCAGCGCGCGCACCGGGGGGGCCCAGCGCGCGCGCGGCAGCGGATGCCTTGTCAAGTGCCCATCGGCTTCCGGACTGAGTCAACTCGGCCACTCGGCTCCCCAGCGGCCCACGGAGGGCGCCGCCCGCTCCGCCGCGATGGCGCCCTGCTCTCGTGCTCGCGTCTCATCGCGACCTCGCTCCCACGCAACATCGGCGCCCTTTGCGAGCGCCTCACGTTGCCTCTCTAACGTTAATGATGAAGGTTTTTCACGCTCTGTGGATAATTGTTTCAGATTAATTATTAGGTTCATCATGTTTCTTTCAACTAGCAATTGATCCTACCGTCTGCGCCAGTGAAAAAGTCTGTTCGTAAATAAGTGTGGCATTGCGTAAGAATTTCAGAGCATTACGTAACATTACTGATGAGTATGTTTTTTTATAAACAACGTAATAGGGTAATACTCAAAGCATATAACCATTAGCTATCTACATGATAAAAGGCATAGATATAAGATACATACATGCATAGTCAACGGCCTCTGATACGAATAAAAACAAGGTTTTCACGATCTATTTCCGACAGTTGAGTGAGCGATTAAGAAACAAAACGTCAATGTTTGCATTGTCTATTTTTAATCTCGTAGTCATCTAGCAGTTATTTTGTTACTGTTTCATAAGAACTCCTAGCCGGAAGCGAGTGACGATTTCGGCGCTACATTTACATGACATAGTTAAATGCTATTATTTCTGTATTTTACCTATTTGTTACAGAATTTTGATTGGCTCGAGTATTTTGTAAAACCGTTTCCTATCTCCGGCAATTATTAACATTGACCCGGCTGTAACTTATTTCGTGCCCATAAGGGTTCCGATGGCAGGTAACTTACCTATGACGTAAGAAATGCCACATGTTTCTTTGCTACAACCATGGGTGTCTTTACACAATAATTTCATATTATGACGCCCACCAACTATGTAGATACATACGTATACCTACTACCTTTCAGCATGTATTATCTTTTCGGGAAATTTGTTGTGACGTAATGTTATGAGTATCACGCGACGACTTCAGAACCATATAATTTATTATATTGAACATTTTGCCTCCTATATAATTTATTGAGTGGCCTAACTTAGAATTACACGTAACTACTTCTATAATGTTCCTACAGGATATACTAAAAAACTAATATTCAATAGAAGGGCTTGCTGATAAGGCATTCTACAAGATAACCTAGACGATTTAAGGAGGTTGACCTGTCTAGGTACACACCGATACAGGCTACACAAAGCCAAGGAAAAATGACGATTACTACACGGACATAAAAGTGAGGTGTACACGTCTATCGTATCCGTGCGTACTATGGCGCAATGAAACAGGAGCGCGCGGAAAAAGACGTAGGATTCAATGACTTCTTTGTTAGGGACACAGACACTGTCTGGCAATAACCTAAAGGGGTCGCTCTAGTCTGGCGTATACCGGTTTGAAGCGACGACGACTCCCAGAATAAGCCCTTTTGTACCAGATTTCAATTGTAATGCCAGTTAATCTGAAATGTAAACTGTTAGTCGCAGATGAAAATAAGAAATTGAAGTTGATGATTGGATGACGCTACCAAAGAGATTTATAGATGAGTTGCTTAAGCCCGGTCTCCACCGCGAATGGTTAGCGGAACGGACTCCTTTTCAATGAAATAGGTTTACGTTTCCACCAACAAAGAGTTTTATCTTTTGATTTGCACTGAAGAGCTGAGCGAGTTCATTTCAACACTTTCTGCTCGCTCAGTCCATTCCGCTCGACTATTTGTTGGTGGAAATACAAGTATGCAGTTTATTCTTGCGAGTTAAACGGAGTCCTTAATGGTTCCGCTCCGCTCGCGGTGGAGACCGGGCTTTATAACGGACACTCGAATGAATACTATAGGAGCTTAAAAAACAAAAAACAGTCAAGTAAGTGTGATCGTCCCAAAAACTGCACGATACGAGTTATTTGAAGTCGAATTAGTTATCGAAGCTAGGACTCCTAGTACTGACTTCCAAAATTATGTCCTGGCATAGTCATGAACCTTTGTAAAGTCAGAGCGAGGTTTTAAGCGAATTCAACAGGTGACCAATACCGGATCCCAAGTGACAGCTTGATCAAACAAAGGCCAATAGATACTGTTGTTATCGGTGCAAGGTCGATTTACTTCAATGGCCCAGGAATGCGGTAACGCTATGCAGAATGTTGTACTCATTAAACGAACAATAGGTATGTGTATTATCAGCCCCGAAGGTCTTTGCCAGGACTTATGATCGGTCGAACAGCTACCACACTAGTTCACGAGGGACTGACTGAGCTGAAAGAACTACTAACTAACTAGAGTTTAGATGTAACATCAGGCGGGCCATCTGCTTTTCTTTAGAAAGTGGTATAAAGAAAAATGTATGCAGCCAATAAACTATGCATAAATCTCGATGTGCGTCAAAACATACCTAGTTGTCCAGGAAGGAAAACCAGATGCTACGAACTCAGACAAAATAAAAAAGTAAAGACGGAGCTCTACGAACAGAAAAGTGAGGCCAGTTTTCTAAACATGTGTGCGAAGGCCGGTGTTGCCATGACAATTCAAATTACCCTAAAATTACAAAAATAATATTACTAAATAAAACGTCTATCATGATATAATCTAACACAACTTATTTGATTATGGGATCGGTTAGGTTTTGTTTGCCTTTCCTAACGGACATACGAAATCTACGAGTTTACAATTTTTTGACAGATTACAATCTCGCGAGATAGATTATAATCTAACGGTTTTCACAATTTTACGGATGTAACCTATTTTAAGAAATAATAATCGTAAAAATCAGTTCACAAACGGGGAAGATATCGCGTTGCCGTGGGTCAAGATGACCGACAGACCAGCCATCAACGCGATGATTGACAATTCTGTTCGGTGAGTATGAATTTCTGGTCTCGGTATTGTTTGTATTTCGTTCTGTATTTAACCTAGCTTCACAATGAGTGCAGCCAATGGGCGTTAAGGTAATTTGACCTCGTAGAAGTGACCAACCAATGGGCTCGAAATCTTGTGTACATCCGTGTGTTCGCCGGACACGTAGGGCCCACGAACTTAGCGAACACCCGTGTGTTCTCTAAGCACTCGACGGGTTTAAAATATACTGATAACCATCATAAGAAACGAGTAACGTTACGTTGCGTATAACATTATTACCAAATAATAGGGTAAACAAAAACACTCCATACTGGCAACACTTGTGTTCCAAGCAATAACCTCAAACTTTTATTTTGATTTATTGAAAATTATTGCTTTCCAAATTACTTACGTGTGAAATGCGATTCCATACCGCTTTTTTATATTTTGAAGATTGATTCTTACACCCTTTCACAACACAATTCGGCATTTTTACTGGTAAATTTATAATTTCTCAAAACGTTGCTCCCCACGAGCCGCGATAGCTAGACTGACAAGGAAAGGCGTAGTTACGTTGTACGTATGTGTGTGTAATTGTGTATGTACACGTCAAGGCGTAGTTTGGCCGGCCTCACTTTGTTGTTCACAGAGTTCCGTCTTTACTTTTTTATTTTGTCTGAGGCTACGAATTACATCCAGTAAAAATCGTGAATCATCGACATCGACTATGATTTATTCTGTGTTCGCGTTACTCAGAGTTCAAAAGCTCTGACTCAGGGTACCGACCTGAGCTCACAAAGAATTCGACAGAAAACACGAACAAAGAATTTGTTTTGCGCGTTTATTGGCGGAAATTACAAACACAATACACAGAAGACGCAAACTGCAAAATGCATTTCTTAAATGAATTTTCGTTATGCACAGCTAACCTGTTTGTCAATCAGCGGGCAAATTGTTTGTATTATCTCGGTTCAGCCAGGCTTCTGACGTCATCATGAATCTTAAGACCTCCCTTGACTCACTACGTAAAAATTGGTACCTTCAATACACCTTCGTGACGGCTTGCATGTCCATCGAGATTGCAAAACTGGAATGACATGTTCTAAGGCTTTTATTTTATCCAAATTATACCCAAGTTTGAATCCAGATTCGAGCTTAGACTTTTGTCAAATCCATGAGCTTTGATTCATGCTTGAGTTTTGTTTTAGTATGCAGGCCTAAATGAAGAGTGTCAGCGCCGCAGTTGTTTTTCTGGTAAATATTAATGTCAGTCGCTCAGATATTATGAACAAGCTATACTTTTTGTGATGGATGGATCCTACGAATCCGATATGAATTGGTGCCTAAGCTAAAGCCTTAGCTTGAAGGTGAAACTTTGCAACCGGGAAGTGCCTTTCGTGCTGGGCCAGTTTATCTGCACGTGACACGCGAACCAGGCCAGTGTGCCGCCGATTTTACAAGACTACCACATCACGCGAACGCGCTTAAGATACGAATCGCCACTGACAGGGATCCATTGTTTAATCCAAGATAACTACTGCTAAACAGTGAAGTTGGTACTATAGGAGCTGTAAGACTGTATCCACTTATTGAAGAATAAGATCATTTATTGTAAAACTGTGTAAATAGATCTTACAGAGGTAGGTAATTTTGTTTCAACAGTCTACCCATTGACACAAGAGAATTAACGTATTGCTACGGTAAAGAGAATTTGAAACTAGTCGGTCTTCTGTATTATTATGTCCATATATATTTTTTTTATATCTACTACTTAATTTCTTTTTCTCGATTACAATAACGTCAGTATTCAATCACACAAATGACGTAGAGAAATGGTCGGCGAGAGGTTGGTTGGTGACGTCATTTAACTTCCGCTTATGCTTGAGTTGCACAAGCTATTTAATCATTGTACCCAAATCAACCAAGCTAGTCAAAATGGCCATGTTTTAAGGCCAATTCACCTACTTTTTATTGGAATCTTACGAAACCTTATTAAAATTCAGGTAGTTAACAAAAAGAAAATGTAAGGTCATTTGCATTCCGAATTATTCATTTTGTTTAACCTTAGGTACTGTTAAATTGTTTATACAATCTTAAGTTCTCCAATCACAAGTACGTAATGAAAGTAAGTATTGAATAATACTTTGCGCATTGTCTTTGGTATTTAGCAAACACACTCTTGACCTAATTGTGTGATGCCAAGTTTTGTCTAGCTCAGGTCCTAGCGCTTAATTCCTCGTTTTGTGGCGCTAAGCCAGATATAGGGATTGGGGAAGTATGAAAGTGTGTCTTGAACCTATGAAAATATGAACTGTCTATAATACATGGATACATTATCCAATAACAGATGAGATGAGATGAGAATCTGATGGCAGATTATAAACGAAAGATGTTAAACTAACAAGCAATTGTTTAAAGGAACCAGACATCAAACAAAGTAGAATTAAGACCTCCTTTTTGTATAAACCTTTATAGGTAAATAAGTATTTGAAGTTGTTGTTTTTAAACGTTTTATTTATTTGAGTGTTTTTTTTGGTAAAAATTTTTTAATCTGATATTTGGTACCATATATAGATAGATCGTTTTTAGTTAATGACAATATAATTATGAAGTTAACGGCAACCTCATTCTTCCTCGCTTTACCTTTTACTTTTACTTTAACTTATGTTTGTTTTTAAACCTTTTTAGACCTTTCACTATTTGTAGCTTAAGGATGGTAACAGTCATTATCATCATTAACAGTTCGCAATAACCCATTTCTGGGCATAAGCCTCCTCCCTCAGACACCACGCCACTCTTGTCGGTTTTGGGCCTTTTACATCCAAGACTTTCCCTGTACGGCAATAATGTTATCCATGGTAAAATTAAGCATTGTTTACTGTTTACAGTCTGATAAACAATTGGATTTGTAAAAAGACTAGTATCCAGCGCCAGTTTTTTTTTTAAAGGAAGGTCTTTATTGAAATCGTTTATCTGATACTCCTATTTATAGATTACCCCTTCACATAAAGGCTCGACCTTATCACCTCACCTACCCCTAACACCCACTCGTTTGGAACCCTGGGAATATTATACAGCGTAGGCGTCAAAGGTCAAAGATCTTCGATCATTGGTACCTAACTACTTACTTATTCATATAGAAGTGTCGTTTGAGCAAATAGATTTATATTTTTTATCGACTCAGGAAAATACGTGAAAATCCTGATAAGCTTGGGTACCTCCATATCAATAAGATGGTCCCATTCTATATTTTTCAAATTATGGCATTATTTGATACTGTGGCATATTTTATTGCTATTCAAATTCCTGAAAATGTGTTTGAAAAAATTCAATAACTTTTACACCGTGGTGATATGGACTAGGTATCATAGATCAGGTTTGAAAAGTAAATGTCATATAAATTGCTACCATAAAAAAATAAGGTTGTTAAAAGCCGTTTACTATACCACTGAAACAATATTTACTGTTTAAGTACCTACCCGCATAATCCTTTTTGATGAGACCAAGATTATTTAGACGTATAGTAGGTACCTACCTACCTGAATAAATTACATACTAAGCTAGGTACCTATATAAAATTTGATGTAAACTAACAATAGTAATATACCTACCATCGAATCGATTAGTTAAGTTAATTAGTAGGCTACTTAGTCGAACAAAAGAATCATGCACGTTCTCGTGACTTCAAGATCGTAAAATGGGTACGTAGGTACTTTGGGTACATAATAACAGTCGTATTAGATCTGCCTACCATTGTAAATAGGTAGGTACAGGGCTGTCGACATCGTTCTAAGCAGGTAGGTTAGGCAACCCTAACAACGGTGTCAAACAAAAATAAATATAAAATCTCATTACATGAAAACGAAGCCTAGAGATTTCTCGAACCCAATCAACTTTCCACGGTATGTTTTGTTTATGTTTGCACACAACCTGGCTACCCCGACAACCTCCATTGACTATGCATGTCCACACTGATAAAAACACCGTGAATATGTATAACTAATAAAACTACACACTAAGAATGATACAAATAATGTACAAAGTAAAGACTTACCCATACAACGGCTAGAAGCCAAATAAAAAAAGAAAACTGTTCTCGCTGTCGGAGGGCGCTCTATCCGAACGTACGGCCCCTGCGAACGCAACTCACAAACTGATCGTTCAATAGAGCTGTGCTCCTGCTAAATATTTGCGGCAGCGGTAGTGCTGTCCACAGAGCACTAACTTTCTATCGAGAGGTGCTGGCTGTTTGCATTCGAGTTATGACTTATAATAACTCGATTGCAATTTATTCCGCACTGCTTACGTAGCAGTTATTGCTGCGTCAGCATTTATCAATCTAATTTTACACAGATCACAAACAAAAACAACATTATTATTTCTAGCGAATTATTTGAAGTTGGAAATAAGCAATTTACAAGAGTTTGTCATAAACTCTTGTAAATTGCTTATTGAACATTAGTCATTGAACATTAGTCTCATTATCTTGTGATATGCAAGTTAATGAGACTTGTTTAGTACGAGTATATCACAAGATAGTGAGACTAATGTTAATTAACTAATAATATACCAAAGTTATCTAAACTACATAGGTATTATAAAAGTTACATCGATGAATGCTAGCCAAGGGTTAGTCCACGATGTTATAAAACTACTATTTCTCCACCCCTATTGGCCATACCCACGTGTCCTAGCGTCATGCCTTCTGCGCATGACAGTTACCAGACAGTACCATCCGCATCGCCCCTTCCATTTTGCCATCCGTCAGCTGTCCAGTGTCCACGCGTCCGTAGTTACGTACTAATTGTTATTAATCTATGGGAATTTACAAAAAATATAACAAAAATTTTTTCGTCGATCGACGAAATATTACAGAACTCTAAAATACAAATACAATATCGATTTCATGGGTACCTAACGCGTGCAATTGTCACGTTTGTGTACAACGTGACGCATGTTTGGAAAACGATTTAGCGTTTGAACAGCTGACGGTATCAGACTTGTTATGTTTACCGCAACATCGTCATCATCAGCCTGCACTTCCTTAGGCCTATATCCACTGCTTGACATAGGCCACATTTACAGGATGAACGATTTTTAGGTACCTATCAACATTTTCTGCATAGTTCTTATGTAGGAGATTTATAAATTTCCGTCAGTTGACAGTCAGTTTATTCTTTCTAGGACATTCTATCATATTGGATATGCAGTTTAGGCTCATTATTTATTTATTTCAACTTAGGTTCTGCTATTTTGTTTTCGGACGTCGCTTCTCAGGTCTGTTAGCCTTCGTCTGGCGTGGCCACCATTTTTATTAGCGGCTATCGTTTCTGAGCATGTCTGTCTGTTCAAACAAGTACCTAGGTGAACCTATTTTTCAGGAGTAGTAGAGCTCTTTGTCAAGGGCTCGTCCGGGGAGGTACCTACTACCTCCACGCCTTTTTCTGCCGCCAAGCAGCGTTGCTTTGTTTCGGTTTGAAGAGTGTGGTTGCCGGTGTAATTATAGGCACATAAGGCTTTACATCTGTATGCCCCAAGTTGATGGACGCAGGGCAGTGCATCGTAGGGCACGTATAGGTGATGGTTACCACTTAACATCTGCTTGTTCCATCAGTTGTAGTTTAAAAAAAATATGTTTCTTCTGGCTCAAAAGTACCTGATCACGTGACAAAAAAGTTATGAGCCACACATGTGGAGTAGCAGGAAAGGAGCAGTTATTGCCCAACATTAGAATTGTATCCGGTACGTGGTTTTCTCGTAAGTAGGTTATATAATGATTCACGTACAATAACATGGATGAAAAACCCATGTTGTTGAAACAATAACAAAGTGCTTGCGCAATCGTTGAAATAGTACTCTGTGAGCAGGACTAATGGCATTGCCAACCATAAGCTTCATTTCATTAAATGAGCATTATGATTAATTAGGTTTGTAAGCCAGATCAAATAATGTGCATATTTAAAATCCGGACGAAATTTAGGACGAGTTGATTAGGAGTGTACATTAATGTTTTCTAACAAAGTATCAAAGAACCGATGAAATTATCATTCTGAATTTATTAGGTTACTATTAAATAGGTAACTCAGGTGCTTAATCAAATATGCAGCAATATCCAGAGCCTTAATAACATAAAGCAATATCCACGAATTAATTTCGAAACAGAGTTTTGATATAGGTATATATCAATCAAAGATTTGTCGCAAAAGTTATTACCTGCGCCATCGGATCCTAATCTCAACCAACGATTGCGACCCGTCAACCATTACTGTGTTTGTGCGATGACCTGAAATTAAGGCCCAAAGAGTTCCGAAGACCAGATTGATTTAAAAAAAATATCTATAGTACGATGCTAGGATCCATTTCGTGTCATAAAATGAGATCTTTTTATGTCAATGAAGCCTTGGTATCCTGAGGCAGGTCGCCACCTTAACAAACCTCAGAGACCTGAAAGATTTTTTTTATGAACTGCAGACAGCTAATCTAGCTAAATCATCCAGACATTAAAAAAAGGGCGTGAATTCAAACAAAAGTTTTTTTTTTAATTTTTATTTCCCTTGATAGCCGAATCGTCATAATGTCTCAATATAATTCATTAATAGAAACTACAGAAACACCAACAGTGACTAATATAACAGCTAAGAACATCTAATAGTGAAAATAGCATATATTATGGTAATATGAAAGTCATAAGGACACATCGTAACCCCTACTCAGTAAGAACCAAGTGCAATACTAAAAAGATAAAAGTGAGTAATCTAATGTACTGAGTAATCTAAGTAATAGAACGACCTAAAAACCCTACGTGCATTATCAGATCAACAATTCCTGTCAGCATGATCTTCTAAAGCTTCCCTAAGTTTAAATTCTGCTTAGTTGCCGGCAGAGAGATGGACGACTTTGTCGTTGACTTCTAGGAGTTCTGCCATGTATTCCTTGTCAGCCATGATGGTGGCCAGGCGTTTTAGGATGGACAGAAGTTCACCGTCTTTCAGATGGAGCTGGTCGTTGCACTGCTCAACATCGTCGACGACCTCATCTGGGATCTGAAATTAAAGAAACATGAAATTAGAATCATGGTAAAACATATATTAATAGATTCTATTTTTGTTTCGTGTCTCAATAAATAGATTTTATATTAAAGTCTCCATTTGTAGATTTTCCTTCAATAAATAGATTTTATATAAAAAGTCTCCATTTGTAGACTTTTCAAATATAGGTAGGTACTTGGATTGTTTTGGTTTTGTCGATGGATAATTTTTCTACATAATGAATCAAATTGAAAATCAATACCTTCTGCAACTCCACGAAAGTCTCGAACTTAAGCTTCTTCCTCTGCTTCCCATTGTTCCCGTCAAAGAACATGGTGAATTGTTGGTCCTTTGGCTTCACTGGGAAGTAGATACCGGCTGTCAGGTGGCCTTTCGGGTTTCTGGCGAGGAGACTCCTGAAATAATAAAAACATGAGATTTAGTCATAAAATCACTTTCCCGATCCTTACGACTTTACAGCTTTGCATGGTGTTTAGAGTAGGTACTAAAGTAAATGTTATTTTTAAATATTGTGACAAACAGCTAAACAATGAACAGCTACGATATGCCTGATTAACTATTCGGGTTTTTTTATATACTGGATTTTTCCACAAACACAATATGTTACCCAAACATCAAAAAGATTAAACAGATTAATATAAATATTTATAGTGTGTGTTTGATAGCATTTGTAAGTGCTCAGACAATATTTTTTATCTTGATCACGCACGTTTCAAAACAGGCGAGCTTATAATCGCAATTGTATTCTTATCTACCTTCAAGATAATATGGCGTTATTGTAACTGCTGTCATAAAACAGCATACACAAATGGCTCTATCAGTCAATCACAGCTACACAAATATATAATTACTAGATGTCACTTAGGTTTTGTTGACATTCATCAACATTAGAAATGTGCATTTACCTCATGTCCCAAACCAAGTTTCTTTTCTCTGTCACGCTGACTGCGGACAGATAAGCCTTGGCGACATAGATGAGGGACAGGCGCTCTTTGGTGACGGTGCCTCTGGTCTCCCGCTCGTGCCACTCCACGTAGTTGCTGTTGTGAAGATTTAGTTGGTAGTTGTATTCCTTGCGGCAGTGAGGCTCATCGGATTGTGTAAACCAGCCTGGAAAAAAAATATTCGTAAAATATTCAAGACTTTTTGAAGATAAATTGAATTTGTCTCGCGAAAATTTGATAAGAAACTTACCAGTGTGTGGGTAGCAGCGGTCAGCCATCACGGTAACAACGCGTGAGATGTGATAACCCAAATCTGACAAGAACAGGCCAGGTCTGCCCGCGACCTTCACGTGGATAGCCACCATCACGTGATCTTTTTCTGTCTCGATTAGAAACCCTTGAGGTCCGGGGAATGATGTCGCATAGTCTTCTAGGTCCTGAATATTCTCATCACAAGATACCAGCATCATCGACTTAGTAATTCCAGGGAAGTCGGCTTCTAAGCTCTTAAGACGCTTCATCACCTCCATGCCCAAACCAACACAGGTGTTTTTGTGGGCACGGATTGGCGGATTGTACTTGGGAAAGTAT
The DNA here is from genome assembly GCA_932294275.1 of Chloroclysta siterata. Lineage (NCBI taxonomy): Eukaryota > Metazoa > Arthropoda > Insecta > Lepidoptera > Geometridae > Chloroclysta > Chloroclysta siterata. The sequence continues at coordinate 29,283,673 of OW028588.1, forward strand.
TCCGCCAAAGTTTGGTCAGGTGATGCCATGTACGCGTCGTACAGAGACAAGAAATTGTTGACCGAATCATAGTTTTCGGAGACGACGAGACGGTTCAACAGCGCCTCGGCTTTGGAGACCAGCTCTTCGTACTGCACGAGGGAGAGGTGCAAAGCCGGGCGAGGCGCCCCCCACCGCGGCGGCGGCAGGGGGTGCTCTGCCGGCCATTGAAGGCCAGCGGCGTGTTTGGATTCGCTTCCGAGTCAGCTCAACCACTCGGCTCCCCAGCGACCCATAACGCGGCGGATGGCGCGCTCCTCGCTCGAGGTGGAAGCGAGAGGCGAGGCGGGGTCCTGGCCATACGATCCTGCGACCCCAGTGGTCCCCACGCCCACCGGCGCATCGGGAGACCACTCTAACGCCTTACTTAACGGTTTTATATTAAACATATCTGAAAAGAGAGAAAATACTAATTGAAAAACAGCAGTGTTACCCAACCTACGCAATGTAAATGGATTACTAATGAGGATTAAACTATTGGATACATTCACAAAACCGCACCTACCTAACTTAGTGTACCCACTCGCCCAACAACAGCAAAAATCGATCAAGCTATGTGGAATGACTCACAGTTTTCACCATAAAATTAACTAATCAAACGCTAGCGTGCGTCATCGTTATGCCCAAAATGTACAGAATATGGCGGTAGGCCAATGTCTGGAAGACTGTTGCTCTCCAGACTCTGGATTATTTTCAGTTTGCTACATTTTCATATATTCTAAATTAAATTCAGCTATTCAATTACAAAGAATCTGGTCACGTGTATTAAAATACCTAAGTAAGCGCTAGGCAGGGAGGATGTGGCTCGAATGCCTACTTCCTTATCATGACCCCTATTTATAGATAAACAGGAAATTAGTTCATTATTTTATATTGAGAGTACGTTCACCTTGTCCATAGAGCTATTAAAGTAATAGCCATAGGTCACGCGATGTCTAGGTACTTGAGAATCAAAATGGGCACGCGATACGAACGTGGAGCACTTTTGGTATTATCAAGCGGTGTTGAAGGTCAACTGTGATTATATCTCGGGGTGAAAAAATAACACGTGTAATCTAATTTAAGCATTGGAATTTTGAAAACTGGTGATAAAAATAGTGATCTGCAAACACAAGTGTAAAAAGTGTGAATAAATCGATTGATATGGTACAAGTAAAAAAAAAAGTAAAATGCTATGATGATGAATTGATTTCATGACAGATTGATAAAGTTGAGCTGAGAGATGAAACTACGTAGCCAGAGGTCAGTCAGGGATATAGCAGGCCATTCGGCAGCCTTCTTGACGACTAAAAAACAAAACAAAAGAAGGGTAGGTAAACGTACCCATAATGGCTATAAGCCGAGCGAAGCTTGTGTTTCCTTTGGGGAGGTCCCTTTTTGTTTACTTCTAGAACGAAACTGGTTTGCTTTGCGTCCGCGCGCCCTATATAAACCATCCATTGCGGCTCCTCCCCTCCCCCGCAGCCTCGCTTCCCTGCGTCATTCGGTCGTTGAAGGTGTGCGTGTGTGCGAGAGACAGTTATTTGCAACGTGAGTTTTTTTGCGCTGGTGTGGGTGCGCGCGTCAAAACAAACTCACACTCTCACAAAGATTTAGTTTAGACTGCTCTCACGTTTTATGTATATTGGGAGATACCATGTGGTGTTTCTCACTTACTTAGGTATTTGTATATTCCAAAAATAGCTTGGCAAATCCACAGTATGGCAGGTTAGCAAATTGATGAATATTTTGAGACAACTTGAGCCAGATCAAATCAAACATGTACCTACCTACCCTCTAAGCACGTGGGGTTATTAAAACTCTAGGTACATGTGACTAAACAAGTGTCTCGTGTCATTGATCAGCGCTAAGTTTACCAACTGGACCAAGAACCAAGGTCACCGACGACAGCTCAGGAATATCAAGATGAAGTGGCAATAGGTAGGCCATATAGCACGTTGAACCAACAGCAGCTAGCGAGCAAAGGTTCTCGAATGTTGACCACAAATAGAAAGACGAGAAGCCACCCGATCGATGACCGACATTGTAAGAAGTTTCTTTGTGATCATTGTGATTTTAATTAATGAAGACAGTTTTATTTTGACTGGAAATCAGTGGATAGAGAGAGCTCAAAATCTGGAGGTGGATAGAGGAGGAAAGAAAAAGATATAGGAGAGGCCTACATCTAGATACGGACTTCTTTAGGCGAATGTTATTGGCTAATGTACTAAACAGTCTTCATGTAGGATCCGCATAGGTCCTATCAGGTCTTCTCCGGAGTCTTCTTCGGAATCTAATTCTAATTCATGGTGGGGAATGAGATCTGCACTGACGTCCCGCAGTGGGGTGTATTGAGCATTATCCCCCTGCTAACCTCACCCCAGCCAGCCCAGCTCCTTAAAGTAGCGCAGCAGGACTTTGGGTTGGTGGCAGCAATGTTCTAGCATCCCCGATGATGATGATGTGGATGCAGGGGACCAAGACTCGATCAGCTCCTGCAGCCCCGTTTTCTATCTGGCTTCATTTATTGCAGAGCAATGCAGTACTACATGCTCTATAGTTTCTTTTTCCTGTATCTTTACCCATTTCATCTTTCATATTCCCTTTGGATGTCCTATAGGTTCTGGTTATATGTATATTCTAGAACTTTAAGGGGCAAGTAAATTGAATTAGGTACCTTGGCTTACGTGACGTAGGTAAGGCTAATCGTACCACCTCCCACCCTACTAATTCCATTAGCTGAACTGTAAAGGGACGCTCCCACCAATTCTCGGTATTAATTGAAATGCGATGGAATTAGTGTGGATACGGTCAGGTCAAGGTCATTCATTGGTGGTAGTAACACTATGTTCAATAAGTAAGTAACAGTTTGGTAAAGGATTCAATGCCTGCCAAATATGTTGGCGGATAGGAAATGCTCATGGCATCATGCCCACCTTTTGGACACTTAATTTTTATTATTAAGTATACCCTTGGACTCGTTTTCTGGCATTTTGGGAAGCAACATAGCTTTTTCATTTTAATTGTTTTTCTTGTGTTATTTAGAGTAGTGTTGTGCAATTATTTTGATTTTTGTATTTCTTTGACTTTGACTTTTAAAATTTAATTTATTATGTGTGACATTTTTATTTTTTATTACTATAATTTTAACTTTTACTTTGTCTTGACATGTACCTATTTTAGTTTTAAATTCCGCACACAAATGTATTTGTTTTTTTGGAATAAATGAATATGAATATGAATATGAATTTCGGTGGTATTTTAACCAACATTACTTGAGGTCTTAACACAAAGTGTAAGCATTTGGAATAAAAGTGTAGGTAATATGTGATATCCTGATTTGACTGAAAATGTTTCGAATGTTTCCGCTTCCATTTTCTTCAAAACAAATGTCTGTTGAATGACAGAGAGAGCCATAAATGGAGAGAAGAAGAAGTATACCCACTGTACTTAATTAGTACCATACCAGCTACTGCCACAGATTAAATAATCGTACCTTCCACTTAGTCGATCGATGACAGTGACCTTGTAAGGTCAATTCTTAGAAGACCGAGTCACCCCTGAGTGTATAGCTAGAGCGATCGGATCGATAGATAATGCCAGTTTGCCATGGTTTATGGTCTATCTACGGTGCTTTAGCATAGATTAAATAATAGTTACTAAGCACTCGTGATTTTACCCTCATTTATAAAACTCGGTTGTGATGAAATCGAGCAGGTAGTTTTTTGCCTTTTTTACGATCCTCACAGCTTAGGCGACCGAATACTTACACTATAAAAATATAAAGGAGAGTCAGAAAGAGATTTCACCTGCAGCGGCGTTTTCAGAGTGAATTCACCTGAAGTTATTCGTATAAATAAATCATCATCATCATCTTCCTGCCCTTATCCCACGCTGCATGGGGTCGGCACAACAAGTTTTCTTCTTCCACTCTCCTCTATCATTCGTCATGCTCACTCCTTTCTTACTCATGTCATCTTTCACACAACCATCCTGGCCTGCCTCTCCTTCTAAAAACATCAATTTCCAAATATAAATAAATATATAATTATTGAAAAAAAAAAATTGTACTAGCACCATGCCTTTTTCTTGTCACCAAGCAGCGTTGCTGGGTTTGAAGATTGTGGTAATCGGTGAAATTACAGGCGCATGAGGCCAAGTTGATGGACGCAAAGCAATACATCGTAGGGTACGTTCCTATCGTGCGTGACTTACAAGGCAATGCTTTGTTATAGGTGATGGTTACCACAACACTTAACACTGATGTTAAGCAGACAACCCACAGAAAATTATTAAAAAAACCCATCTACTTCGGATTTCTACATAATAAAGCTGAATAAAGAGCAAATACTCCATCACCATCTAAAAGCACTTTAATAAAATACCAGAAATGACGAACAGTCGGTAGGATCACGTGGTTGGTTACGTAACGACTTTGCATAGTGACTAACTAGGCGTGTATGCAGCGCACGCTACAGCTGATTTCTCAGTAATGTTAATGTGTGAGGCATGCCCTTGCCTTCAGATATACCTACCTAGCTAGCTAGCATAATATGTATGAGTGTGACGTCAGTCCTATATAGGATAATGAAGTACTAATGAGCTGGGCCTAATGAGTTTATTGAATTGTTTTCGTGTGGGATTTCCCTAATACTATGTGCCCTGGGTGGCTCAAACAAATCAAACAAAATTTTTATAGTGCACCCTAACCAACCATTTTATTCTAGGCTTCTCTCCATCCAAAGGTTGTCTGGAAGAGATCTCTTTTTAGCGATAAGACCGCCCATTGTACATTTTGTTTTTCTAAATATAATTGTTATAATTTGTCTTATTTTGTTAGTTTGTAAGGTGTGCAATAAAGAATTTTCAGTTCAGTTCAGTCGTACAACTAAACTAATCATGATGTGTAGATAGGTACCTACACATGTCTTTAGAATACCATCTAGTTTTAAAACCTATGTGCATGAATTATTTTTTAATGTTAAATTATATAACCAATAAATGGTTGTATTCTGTTTTGTGTTAATAAATAAATAAATAAATCCAGTATGGGGAAATAGGTTTGAGGACGCATACAACCGTCAAACAACTTCTCGCTTAAATAATAAGAATATATAAAAAAAAAATTAAAGAATGATTTAAAAAATTGATAAATTAAAAAAAAAATTGAAAATTAAAAAAAAAGTTAAGATATGGCTCAAATAATATGCTTGATCTATCAGCAAGTAGGTACTTATACAAAGTATGTAGGTATCGATTTATTTTTACTCGCCGACTTTATGAACTGAAACTGACTGAATAAATACCATTCGCACAAACACGTGCACAAACTTGCGTGTGTGCGTGTAATCTCTTTGCTCACGTGTTGTAAACAAGGTCTGCTGCCACGCTATTTTGCACCTTATATGTTCAATTATAAGGTTTATGAATTTTCTAGAAAGAACGTGGTATTTTGTGATAACAACAGTTGTGTTAGTACTTTTCCAGGGATGTTTACATGTACCGGCACAGAATACGTAGTAAGTGCTACGGTTATTGCGCAGTTTGAAAAAGGGGCAATGTTTTGTTTCTGTCCGCTTCCTGTCTTACTAGAATGTTACCTACATATCGTGAGCAGTGGCGTAGCTATCGTAGGGCTAGGTGGTGCAGTGCACCAGGGCCCCGGAGCTCAGGGGGGCCTCTAACCTAAGCATTGTAAAGAGAGGGTCAGCCAGCTCCCAAAGCTAGAAAACTTTGAGGCTGCTCTCAATTTTGTTTTCCGTGGGACATAAAGCGCTAGCTTAAAGTGGGACTGGGCCGGTCACATCTGTCGCATGCCGGACGACCTGTGGGCCAAAACCGGTACCGAGTGGTGCCCTGACACAGCGAGGCGGCGTCGTGGCAGACCGCGCATGAGCTGGCGGGACGAATTGGACGCCTATGAGAGGGACTGGCGGATAAAGGCTCAAGATCGTAGTGACTGGCGGAAATGCGGGGAGGCCTTTGCCCAACAATGGGACATTATGGGCAAATAGTAATAGATTTCTTTTAAAGGCCAATATAAGTTTAAACTATGTGGAAAGAGGGGGTGAGGGCCTGATTCTTTCTCTATACACCGGGGCCCTTGTCCACCTAGCTACGCCACTGATCGTAAGATATAGATATCAGGGGCCTTATGCTCACTTCGAGCGAGATTATCTCACGGTGGAGATGACAACATATCTCGTTCAATATCTCGTTGACGTTTCGTCTCGCATGAACTTTGAATGAGAAAATTGGGGAGTTAGGTGGTGAGAATGGGGATAAATAGTTATCGAACGAGATATGACGTCATCTCCACCGTGAGATAATCTCGCTCGAAGTGAGCATAAGGCCCCTGTAAACATCCCACCCAGGGGGTAATTTAGGTATCTGACGTGGGCAAGGGGGGATGTCCTAACGTATATTTTATCCGTGGTCGCCATTCGAGAACCTTTATTTCGCAACGGTTCAACTCGCTAATTCAGCGAGCTAGTTATGTCGTCGCTGTTATGTTCTTCTACGGTCTACGATATCCCCCTAATACAGTTAAAATACACAGGAAGGTATTTTTTTAAGTCTGTTAAACATTGGCTCCTTCTGATTTGTCTAACTAAACCGTACCCTTGACTTTTGCTCACCGCATATTCTGCGTTCAATCTTTTACGATTTAAGATACCATCTGGAAAGTTATGGCCCGCTAATGTCACAATTCTCACTCAAGTCTGGGGACCAAAAATATTCCAGTGATAATTTTTCGAAACAATTATTAACACAAGCTTCGGGCTACGGCCTCGTAGAGCCTCTACGAAATTTCTAATGTTCAAAGAGTATTCTGTAAAATACGAGTTCGTGTTAAAAAATTTCAAATAACCATGATAATAATGGTTCCCTCTTATACTTGTAAAAGAGGGTTGATTTAATTAATAAAAATATATACTTTTTGAGTGTGACGTCACTTACAATAAGTTTTCAAAGTCCTATGTCCTAAACTAATTTTTCAAACAGATATCCATAAAAAAATATACCATGCATATACTTTAAATAGACTTTCATTCTCAGGTACGGTAGACATACCCTCAAGCCTCCTAGTACCACCATACCACAGACCATACTCACCACCATACCCACTATATTCTTTGATAATGTATTCTTTGCAATAATTTTGTCTTTCGGGGGTTATTAATGAAAGAAAATTTTTTCTTTGATATGTAGTTCTAAAAATTATTTGACGTTCAAAGTTCCGATTATCCTAATTCACATTTCATAAAAATCGCAAAACCAATATCACAGTCAAAAATAAATACAAAATGATCAAAAAGTCCACTTGACAGTTTGTCAGGTGTGGGGTTCGAACCCACGCTCCCTCTCGGGAACCAGAGCTTAAATCTGGCGCCTTAGACCACTCGGCCAACCTGACTGTACTATCATATGCGAAATTCTGAATCAGCTCTAGGTTTTTTATAAATTTTCTGTGTGGATCTTTAACACCAATCACGACAAAGTATAAATGACGTTAGAGAGATAATAATAAAATAACTATCTTAAAAGTAGCATAAACTTGCTATTCTTCCACTCTTGAAGGAAAACCAACGAATCATATTGCTAAGATAACTATTTGTAAAAACTGTAGGGATTTAAACATATCAGTATGTTTTTACTGGTTATTTAACAATAAATTCACAAAAAAGTGATATAGCTGAAATAAAAGCACTAGCGCCCTCTTGCGGCAGAATCTTAATGTAAGTACGCGTAACGCTAACGAATGAGACGTGACGCGCTGTCTACGTTGGACTCGAGTTTCCGAATTAATACACAAATGTGCTGCTAGATGGCGCTAAAAGCCATTACACATACTTGAATACTAAATAGTAATAAAATACCTACTGTATTAATATTATTAGGAAGCTTAGGAAGCCCTCCTGCCCGATGGACTTACGACATTGTTAAGATCGCGGGAAGTCGGTCAATGAAGAGGGCTCAGAATCGTTTTTCCTGGAGATGTAAAAGACAGGCCTATGTCTAGCAATGGACTTTATCAGGATGATGATGATGATTAATGTTATAACATAGTAAATTGACCTATTGTAAATTGATCTTTTATATTATGGGGACCTAACTATATTCGATTCAAGCTCATTAATATTTTCTTGTGCTGGTTTTTATGAAACCCACAAAATTATTATAAGTCTATCCTAATAATTATTCTCTTTATTGGTACAAGATATACCGTTTTTCATGCTCTTACCAAAAAAGAAAGAATCTCCTAACTAAAAAAATACCAAACTGCCCTCTAAATGCTTAGAAAAAAAACCGTTGTAAAACACAAAACACAGTAAAGCTTTTATTGATTCATCGACATCAGATCATCAGGACGCCCACAGCTGTCGCCAGAGTTAACACGCTGATGGTCGCCGCAACAGCGCCGTTGCAGCCTTCCGAAAAGCATTGGCAGACGGTTTCCAGGTGGTCCTCGTTGTCGGCCTTGTAGCAGTCCTTGTGGTGACGGATCCAGCCGCAGCCGCGCGTCACACGGACATCCGGCTCATAACCCTTGTGAAGAACTGGAATTAAGGTAAATACAATTTATTTTTAAAGTATTTTGAACCTTTAGACCGTATAACCTTATTCATTCTGAAATCATTCTAAAACAAGCTCAGATTTTAGGCACTTTTAACGTAAATTACTTTTTCAATGTAAAAAAAGTCATTTAGACGATACTCGAACATCATGATAAGCCATAAAACATTCTAAAAAAGCCTTTGTGTGGCCATAGAGCTCGTGTGCCCCATAAAATGTCATTTCGAGATTTTATAAGTCCAAAAAAAAGCGCGTCCTGGAAAGCTAAATTCCCATTATTCTAGGTAACTGTTTCAAACGTTATCCTTTCAAAATCCTTTCCATTGTGTAGGTAAGTGAATTAGCAATGAAATGTCTCAGGTGCCTGCTGGCATTAAACTGAGTTTGTCATTTTACAATCCTACTATCCTACTATGTAGGGAGGTATTGGTACTCATAGTATAGTCTATTCTGGTCTGCATTCTTGGACAGGACGACGGGCATTGCCCTCAATAAGGGAGGAAGTGGCCACTTGGGCCAAAGACGAGGTATCGTCTTTGTGAGCTCGTTTAGCACACTTTGGATCGTATAACGAGACTACGACGCACGGAGGTACATTCAAAATAATCGGTCTGCCCGATGGAGGATGGATGAGTTTAGATTTGGGGAAGCATTTCCGAACTGATCTGATCATAGTTTTTTCAATGAATCAACTAGGGCTCTCGCTCAAGACGTCTTTGAGAGAATAATGTCTAATCCTGGGCAAAGAAAACCTTTAAATTCTTAATTGCGCTGTTTTCTATTCGTGACATGATGGGATGAATGAATTGACATGGATTGTCTGCGCCGCATAATGCACTGTCTCGCAGTGTCTTGAGGTATCTCAGAAAAACCTACGGAAGCGTATACAGATGACATCTATCGCCAAAAACTCTGCATTCATAAATATCGAAAGAAGTGCAGTTATTCTAGAATACTAGCAATGTTTAGCAAAATTCTAAAAATTCTTCTATTTTTTTTCTTTAGTTTTATGTAAATATAATACTGCGTGTTTGAAGATTGTCGTGAGTCAACATCCAAAACAAATGCAAATTTTCGGAACCCAGTTTTACAAACTGTCTTGAGTAACAACTTACTGGTCTGAACGATCTTCCTGCAGAAGAAGCCGTGAGGGTCAGCCGACACGACGCCCTGGCCGCAGCTGGTGGCTGGCAGGAACTTGGTCAGCGTGTCCTGGTCGTAGAGCGACGGGTCCAGGCACATGGAGTTGTTGTGGCTGTTGCAGTCGTAGCAGCGGATAGACCATGCTGGGGTTGGTAATGAGAAGGTTATTTTCAGCCTGTTCTTCTAGAATTTTGTCGCGAGGAACTGGGCGCCTAGATTCACTTAGTTTATGAGACCTTTCAAAGTGATCCTTGTGAGACTAATAGGTAGATTTGATTTGCATATAACCTATTTTGAACTAGTGATGTTTACAATCTAATACTTGAGCAATACAAGGTAGGTACGGTTGGCAGCTATCCTAATGTTACCCAACTCTAACTCTGGTGAGGATTTTTTGGCCAGAAAGCTTATGGAAGCGCTCAGGTGAATGCCACTTGTGTTGTGATCCCATCGCATAGAACTTTGATTTCTTCAATAATAAAAAACCTTCGTCTAGCAATCGTGTTGCGCAAACGTTGCAAGCGTGCCGCTCGCGCTAACTTGGTTGCCTCAAGATGTTTTCTTGCACAGTTCTAACGAAAATCGGCTTCTCTTTTCTAATTTAATTTTGCTGAATCTTCGCTTCATTGTTTAATTGTACGTCAATAAAAAATATGTAGTCTGGGAGGACTCGAAGACATATTTTTTGTCTAAAGTTTTGCAAAACTTTAGACAAAAAATATGTTCCATTAGCATTCCGGTAACCAGAAGAATCAATGTACACCAAAAAAAAATTGTTATTGATAAGCAGCGCAGCTGTGCGAGTGATTCTAAGGTTATCACTAATCACGTTATCAAACCAACCTTTCTTATCATTTCTAACAACATACCAGACCGAAAGCACAGAGACAACAGCACCAGAACCACTGCATTTCCCGTAAACATTATTAATTTATAAACACGAGCTAAATGAGAGGACGATCCGGACGTACTGTTTACATTTTACAACATAAACGAGATTTCGAACAGTGCTGGTGTACTTACTCGGTGATATTGGTGACATTTGTCGGTACGAATCGAAGCTGTTTTAGCAGCGTGGTTTACAAACTATTAGCCATAATCTTACCTGTTAGAAATGGCGATGAAGCAGTTGCTATGGTCTGGCTAGAGTTCCATGCTAAATATCCGGGTAGAAAGAAAATTGATGTTTGTCATTTGTATGCTTTTAATCACATCTGTCACACCAAAATAAAAGCAAGATGCATCTTTGCAATATTGCTAATTTACAAGTCACTTACAATCTTAAATTCGATCAACATTTAACAGTCTATATTGTCTAGGTACTCTACATTCTCCAGTGCCTAATAGCGGCGAGAAGAGCGGCAACGACGCAAAGCGCCATCACTTTGACGTGTTGCAGCGACGTTGCCGCATTGCACATGTCGCCGAAGCACTGGCAGACGGTTTCAAGATGATCTGCGTTGTCAGCCTTGTAGCATTCCCTCTTGTGCTTCACCCAGCCGCAGCTGCGGTGGACTCTTACTTCGGGAGTCTGCTGTGGGTGTAGGACTGAAAGAGAAAAAAAATGATTACCAATAATAAAAGAAATGAATCGTTACACAATGGAGGTCTAATTCACATGAAGACCGCATTATACAGTAACAACAATAAAGCCCGGTCTCCACCGCGAAAGGGAATGAGCGAGAAATGGTTAGCGGAACGGACTCCTTTTCAATGAAATAGGTTTACATTTCCACCAACAAAGAGTTCTATCTTTTGATTTCCACTGCAAAAGGAAAAAGAGCTAAGCGAGTTCATTTCAACACTTTCTGCTCGCTCAGTCCTTTCCGCTCGACTATTTGTTGGTGGAAATACAAGTATGCAGTTTATTCTTGCGAGTTAAACGGAGTCCTTAATGGCTCCGCTCCGCTCGCGGTGGAGACCGGGCTTAATACATATTTTTCACGTTGAGTACTTTCTAGTAGAGGTTGTTGTAGGAGAAAAAGCTGGTTACAAGCTTAAAGCTGTTAATTTATTTTGTCTACAAAAGAAGAATCACCCAGAATAGGGCTGTATGTACACGCACTGTTAATCAAACGCACGCCATTAATTCATTACATACAATAGAACGGCTAGCTTTTAAATTGGTTCTAGAGCGACAATGGTCCTATTATCTACTTTTGTTTGTTTGATTCCGACGACTGACATGTAGTTCAATTGGACCCTTTTCGGTCCAATTGAACAAGTCGAACGCACATTACCATAATGCATCTTTTTTTGTATTGGTAATTCATTGGTTTTGTAATGCCAGAAATGGAAGTCCATAAACCAACTCCGGACACAAGTCGGTCGCTGTAGGGAAACAATGTGAAAATTTGGCTAACCAACCCTGAGTCTATGTGACTACGGGTCCACTTAAACTATTTCACAGTTGCTTGACTGCCCCCTATGCCCTACCACCAGCACAAAGGACACAATGTATGAGTGAAGTACTTAGGAGATGCTAGTGCATATCCTAATGCATTCACTAAGCTGCTTCTCATGACATCCACGGGAGGTGATGGAGGTTTCCTATTCTATGCTGGGAACACCAGAGCCTACAGTTTACTATATTTATAAAAAAAAACTAAAAATCTTTCAGAGTACATAATTATATTATCTATGTTACTAGAAATAATTATTACATTAATCTGTCTGTGAATTCAGACCAATTTAGGTCAACGTGTTAGTGCAGCTGTCCTGTTTGAAGTAGGCTCTAGAAAATCATTAACATCTATGCGTCAAGATATAATAATCAGACTAAAAAGGCTCCTAAGTACTGTTCAGCGATGAAATGACCATGAGCCGATTTCCTCTCCAAGCTCTATGTCATGTGGTGATAAATTATCTGTATTCAACAGGCAAGCATTGACAATGAATGAATGCAGTTTTGTTTTGCGAGTCATTTGTTTTGAATGACGAGTTTAGTTGTTACCGTGACAGCTTTTACAGCTCAGTTGGTAGTACCTGGTAGTACCTTCTGTACTGAAGAGTTTAGGTTCTATCTCCGCCGGAACAAACATTTGTGTAACGAACATAGATGTTTGTTCATAGTATGGGTGTTATAATTCATTGAAAGTTTTAACAAAATAAAGATTTTTTTAAGATTAGGTAAGGAGTTTCTATGAAGGATAGAACCCGAAACGAGGTAATCCTTCAAAGAACCAAAGTAGTCGAAATAGCTTAAAGGATTACCAAGCTGAAATGGCAGTGGATTTGCCGTAAAACCGATAAACGTTGGAGCCAACAAATACTTGAGTGGGGACCGCGTTTAGGTAAGCGTAGTGTAGGACGCCCTCCTGCAAGGAGGGGCGACGATCTGCGAAATGTTGCTGACAAACACTAGATGAGAAGAGCCGAAGACCGGGCTAAGTGGTGCGTCTTGGGAGAGACCTACGTCCAGCAGTGGACTAATATAGGTTGATGATGAAGTATTTATTTAAGAGTTTGTTTATTTTTGCTAGTAACATTAAATAGTGTTAGCGACGTTTGTAGGTTTACCGTTCAAGCTGAGTTTGCAACTGCATCATGCTGTCTGTTTTTCCTGATCACTACAATTCTGTTCTCTTCAAGGCAAGAGTGAACAGGTATCTTCTAGATCGTTCTGCTCCATCGTCGGCTACATCGTCGCTTACCATCAGGTGAGATTTTAGCCAAGAGCAGTATATTTTTTTTTTTCAAAAGTGTTGTCAGTCCCACCTTTCAGACAATTTTAAACCTATCTCAGGCACCAGTCTCTCGCAAAACACGTAAACCTCGCATCGAACCACTTTAGATAAGCCTAGATTGTTTAATAATAATAATAATTCATTTATTTCAATCTACAATGGAATTAAGTTACCTACTTTGTGAAGAGAAATTATATTAGCTATCGTTTCCCATGCGTGTAAGATAAACTCACTGGTCTGAATCATCTTCCGGCAGAAGAATTGCTTGCTGATCATCTCCGGCAGGCTCTTGGCGCAGTCCACGATCGGGATGGCGGTCTGCATCTGCCGCAGGTTGACGTCCAAGCACGCGGAGTTGTTGACGCTGCTGCAGTCGAAGCATTTAATCGATTCACCTGGAAATTAATCAGTATTTGGTAATCGTTTCATACAGCGCCATTTAGCCACAAAATAAGCAAAGCTTCTACTTGTGTCGATTAGGATTCGAAGGTTTTCGACCGATTAGGATTCGAACCCGAGTGCTTAAAATTCTGGCAGGCTAGTCGTAGTGGCGATCGGGTAGTGGGGTCAAACCACGACCAGATAGCGTCTATAACGAATGGAGATCATCTTGAAAGTAAAGAGGATATCAAAGGACGTGACTCAACAGTTATGAAGTCAGAAAGAAACATACAAACATCCGCCCTTTGATTTTATACAACGTTACGACGACGGGTCGCTTCTGTACTTCGTCCTTACCCCATTTATTTATTTATTTTAATTCTACGCTACAATGTTGGTGACTTTTAGTAGCGTGTCATCGCTAAGTGGCTTTCAGGCTACGTCTCACTATACAATACATAAATGCACTAAATAAGTTTTATGGAGTTTGCGGTTTGAAAAAGCTTACTTAATTGTCAATAAAACCATGGTAAACAGGTTGGTAGCTCCAGAAAATCTTTAGGTTCACCTCCTCACGTGTGAGGGTCGTGTGGTACCCCCTACTTGTATCATTTTGGTATTTAGGGGAGTGGTATCTTAGAAAAAGGTTAATTTTAGGTAGAGGTAAGATATAAGTTAATGAGGTAACTTTACAGGTTTGGAATTAATTAAATAAACATTAAAAATAATACATACACGAATTTGAGAACATTATCGGTAGCAATACACTTAAAACCACATGTTTTACTTTCGAAGGCATCGCAAAAAACGCCTAATATAATTTAACCGGCAAACTTCTTGCGTAAACTGTCTTAAAACTATCAGGCTCTTTTAATGGATTTTGAACACGGTTCGCGGGATTTCTCAAGCCTATTGATTTTATAAATTTCTCAACGAAAGCTGTTGATCCTCACACAGATCAGTAACAGACTGGTAGCCTGTTCGTCGTATCAAAGCTTATAACCCGTATCTCGGTCATTCATTGTAAGGTGACAAAGGGAATAACCAGTGCAGTTCGGTTATAATTACAGGTAGGGATACAGCAGGATACATTAATAAAGTGCGTGGATCGCGAGTACAAAGGAATTGGCACAACTGAGTGTAGGTACTCTTACTCTTACTACGACGGATGGTTGCAGACTATTACGTGTTGATTAAGGAAGTGCGAAGGAAAGAATGTCATGAAGATGTGAATAAAAGAAGGGTTAAACATACGGGGGGCCTAGAAGTCTAAAATTTTGTACCTACAGGCACCTTTCAATGGGACTGAGGATTTGATAAGATTTCATCATAAACGGTTTGAAAAGTATGTCTAAGTATGTATGGAAATAACTTCAAGCGAGTCACGGGGCATCTCTATGGATCATAGAAATTTCAGAAAGTGGGGCTCATCAAAACTGTCTTTTTGGGATAAATCCTTGTGATTCTATGCAAGGCTTAATGCCTTGACCTTAGATAAAGATAATAACAGTTATCGATCTATAATATAAACAATAGTTGTGCAAGAACCATTAGTTGTTTTACTGTTCCAAGCCTTTTCAAAATATATGCATTATTTTGCTACGAGGATCTACGAAATTGCTACGATTTCGTAGCAAAGAATAGGCACAGCCTTTTTCTTTCGGCTTTTATAAAATAACGAAGGTCTGGGGTTCACGGGCTCTTAGTGCATTAACTTGAGGCAAATCACAAATTAAATTTGACATTTGCGGCGTCAGCGTATCCTAGTGATATTGGAGCTGATTCTGTTGTAGTTAGGGATACGATACCTTTACACACCGAGCGCCAAATTCGTTCGTGATTAGGTCCCAGATGTAAAGCTTCATCAGTGGCGTAGCTATCTTTGGGACAGGTGGTGCAGTGCTCCAGGGCCCCGGAACTCAGGGGGCCCTCTAACCTAAGCTTTGAAAAGAGAGCCTGCTCACAAAATTCTTTCTTTATGCCCTATTCTTTCTCTATGCACCGGGGCCGTTGTCCACGCCACAGCTTCATGTGCCATTTTCCTCTGTTCACTTTACGCTCCTGTGATGCAGGTAGGTACACGATGTCTAGCCTCCACATAGACACACGGATACAACATCCGCCCGCGCACCGCGCCCGGCTCAGAGAATTAACATTGCTCGTATCCTGTGTACAGAGTCTGGATATACACGATTGTACAAGTTAAAGGCAAAAAACTTATAGGTATTCCATTGCATGAGTTACAAACCTCTCAAAGCTAGGTGAATCTAGGTGCCAATTCTACGAAGAACGGGCAACAAACTTACTGCTTGGCTTACAGTTTTTTATATGATCTTTTTTACATAATAAAGTAATAAGTAATGAAGCTCCATTGCCAGAAAATCTAACTGGCTAAGGCGTGAACTATCAATAGTTTGCTCTAACCATCTTCAATATAATCATCTAGCATGATCTATCAGTACCTACCTAATTCTGGACGTTCTCCTAATATGCTTGCCTCTACTTAGTAGTCTAAATAGCCTCTCTGAAATTGGTTTAGCCGCCACTGACGCTGGCATTGCTGTGCCGATGTAATTTAGGTAAATAAGAAATACCACCTTTTCGTCTCAAAGATATGGACTCAGTGCAAATCCATATTGAGGCTCTGTCAAGATGCAAAAAGCTAGATATATAGGTAAATGCTCAAAATGCTCAAAATGGTCTTTATTTGTACCTTGGTATTAATCCTTATCCAAATAAATCATTTCATATTTAAGACGGTTTCAATACCTATAGATTACTTCTTAAATTTTTCAAATCGGACATTCCATTCAAAAGATATAACGAAATTAAAAATGTTAACGGGTTCACGGGTCACGCACGGGGTGCGATTTCACTCACTCAAGGAGAAGGGCGTGCAAATGTATGAAATAAGTAGACGCGAGGCTCGAACACACGGTCTAAGTTTATCCTAAAATGTTCAAAAAATGTATGACCACCCATGCGAAGCTGGGACAGGCCGCTAGTATTTAATAAAACTACTGCCAAAGGGGTGAGGGTTCAAGGTTTATTGATGCTTTCCTTATCGTAGTTAGTAAAAATAACCATATAACGTTCTACATATTCGTGTTCTGGAGATATTTGAGGAACCGTATGTGGTACCTACCTGGCACTACTGGGTCCCTTCAAGTAGTCAAATGACGTAAGAACTGGCTAGATTTGGAATGGATAAATAAGCTGGATAAGGCTTTTAATCAAGATGCACCGAATGAAAAAAGGATGTACTTAATCTTATTTAACCATACATGACACTCAAATCTCGTTGTACCTAGTAGTCTTTAAAAATATTTTATTCAGAACCTAGTCCAGACATCAAATAGGTGTAGTGAATTCATTGAAATATAATGCCTGTAACGATACAGGTTGCAAGCCCATGGCTGCTGTTCGAGTACAATACAATACAATCATTTATTAATAAAACCATTTTACACGTCAGAAAAGAAATTACAAACATAGGTAAATACAATTGTACCTTGAGTATAGTGTCATAACTATCTAATATAAATAAATCAATGAATTTTGTTATTCATGAAAAGGGAGAGGAAGACGTTCTACAGCTCAGGTAGCGAGGAACTCGTCGATGATGTAGGAAGAACGTCTTCTCCAATAACCACTTTTTCAGTTTCAATTTAAAAATCGCTGTGGAAGCTGCATCTCTGATACCTTTCTGGTATTCTATTATAAACGGCCGGACCTATGATGTAAACGGACCTGCTAGATTTATTTAATTTGTGCGGTGGTGTGACCAGGCGGTAATGGTATCGTATTAACTGGTTTCGCTTGGAACTGGCACCTAGATTCACCTAGATTCACCTAGTGTCACCTAGTTTCAGACGTTCCATCTTGAAACGTTCCACGTTCCACTTTGAAACGTTCTTGTGTTTCAGCTGAATAAAAATCTTTGACTTTGACTTTGTCTTTTCCTTGCGATGTGTTCTTTCATTGTTTGAGCGCACTGGCATTGTGCACACATTTTTTATGGGAAAAATGCATTGGTGTACGACTGACGTTGAGCTCACGACCTTACGATCACAATGCTTGTGAATCAAGCTCACTCCTAGGCCACCGGTACTCTTGCAATTCGTACAGCCAATATGGTCGCAGTAACGCTAGTTTACCATTCGGCTGTACTAAAGATCCTACCTATCATTTCCTACGTACACCTCGTGATTGGCACACCAATAGGCGAAGGCAGAGCTTCCCGCACGCAACACCGCTCAATGTGGGACGCGGACGTCCATCTTCATAACTGCCAGGATGCAGACAGAGGTCCTTTGCACCGCGATGCAAATCTTATGTACCTCGGAAATGTGTCGGATCGATATTGAGTCCAATTCTGATGAGCCCTACCCATCCACCGACTTTACACTTGCTGTATTACTTGGGTAAAAGCCTATATCATTATGCTTTTCCCCAGGCTAGTAAGTATAACTCGATGGCTCTTCTATGCATAGAGAAAGAATCGGGCCCTCACCCCCTCTTTCCACATAGCTTGAACTTGTGAGCAGGTTCAAGGTTTTCTAGCTTCGGAAGCTGGCTGACCAACACTTTTAAGCTTTGGTTAGAGGGCCCCTGAGCTCCGGGGCCCTGGTGCACTGCACCACCTGGCCCTACGATAGCTAAGCCACTGAACATATTATTTTTCAAGTTACATTCAAATCCAAATCGCCTCAGCATAACATGATAATATAACTAAAATAAATTGAAACCGGAAATGGGCGTAGATGGACATATTTCAAGGTCATCCACTATATATAATGGCCCACTGCAAGACCCTTTACAAAGCTACGATATGGATGGGGTCCTAGGCCGCCTCGAGGCCGTCAGACATGCAAGGTGATATTTTCTCACCAGTGTCTGTTTGTGTAAATATCCACCAATATCTATTTATTTAAGTATTGGTGTACATTTTCAACTGATTTTAAACTTTAATCTGAGTATTGGACTTATCCAGCAAATTTTCTTTCACACAGCACTATTTCGTAACCTTGTACTTATGAGACTCTAACGTTCGAGCAAGATTTTCAGGAAACAATAAATTACTGGCGAAATATGAACCTAATTGCATAAACGAATCCCATCAAAACCAGCGAAAACTGAAAACGCAACAGATTCATTCTTTACATTACGAAACAATCGCTCCATACTATATAGGATATTTCCTATATCACAGTCAATTTGTAAGGTATTATAGCAATTGAATAATCGGTAGTACCTAGTTATGTGGACGTGGTAAGGCGTACTCCCGTGGTTCGACTAGTTCAGTTGGCGGGCTGGCATCAGTGGCGTGCGCGGCTTTCAGCGGGACGAGCCGGAACACACCAGAACATCAAAAATGGCGCTCAGGATGATTTGCTTTGTGGCTGTGATGTGCAGTTTGCTACACCAAGGTTCGTGCTCTTTGTGATTTTATAGGCGCGGTTGACAAAGATTAGAATATAATACATTGTACCTATTGCCGAACCCAATCACAGGATGTTGAAACAGTTTTAGGACATAATGGTTTCAGATCGCAATACTCCAGCGTGGTAGACATCCCTTCAGATACTTATGTACAAAATCAAAATCATAATGGAAGTATTATGGATTCAGAATCCTTTCATGCTTGATTGTCAATGTGTTATCAGACCGCTAGTGTAAAGAATGGGAGTTTTGAATTGGGTTTTCTTTTAGTTAGATGGAACTACAGCAAATGTAAAAAAAACCTGCAAAGTAAAGCTAGAGTTTGCTGCAAAAGTGGCTTTACCAATTTGTTTTTAAATCAGTTAGCTCAAGGCTCAAGGGAATAAATCCTCTAAACCAAGAAATTCGTAACTTTAACTTCCGTTTGTAAAAATATTTTTCGTGATATGAGGTTTAGTTTAAAGCTTTAAAATTAATATAAAATACTGCTTCTAGTTTTCTTTTACTTTTGTTATTTATCGTCTATTTTTATTACTAATCCTTTCACCACACTGTTTCGATAGAAACTAGTGACACAACAAGAGAGACTGATTCCAATTTTTTGATTCCAGTTCAAAGGTTAAAACTTTTTAAATAATACAAATGAACGAAATAGTTAACATTGTATTCTCTCTATATTAATTTCATTGGGCTTAGGATTTCCATAGATGACCTTGACTTTGACCTTGTTGTTATTTTCTTTTAGACCATTTTACTTTCCCTAACTTTAATTTTAAGCATGAACTGTAACAACGCAAAGCTCGTATCCTTGAGCCTCGAGCAAAACCCTTTTTAAAGGTAGCCTCGCACCAAATACATAATATTCTTATGCACGAAGCAATGTTCAAAAAGAGATCTTTGCTATACTTATTAGAGCATTACAATTAAAACATCTTATTAACAATCCTCCTAACTAGAAAAATCTGTCTACATAAAAGGTCGAAAACGCCTACGCCATCTACGCGACGCACTACGCATGTAGGTACCTCCGACCTCATTGCGAAGGCGAGTTGGCATACCAGTTATAATAGGATTTTGTCATCCTAGCACAAACATCTGGGCACTAATTAGAATTTGTAAAGACAGGGGATAGATAAACAAATATGGGTAGACACTTACTCAGCGCTATTTAGCTACAAGTTAAAAGTTGAGTAACTTTTTTTATATGCTACCAAGTAAGCAAACAAGACTACGGTCCAGCTGAACTTAAACTAAACTTAAACTTACCATATGCGGACCCAACAGCCACAAAGTCCTAGTTCCACACTTTGTTCCCATGTTCCGGAGATATCACAACACTTAGAATCTGTACAAAAGTATATTGAAGATTAGGCAAACATTCGTGCCACAGCGGGAAAACGAGCCACTTTGTGTTTCTGGCGGTTTGTCACCGGACGGAAGCACTGGCCGACATCAGTTCTTCCGGTGACAAACCGCCAGAAAAAACACAGTATCATATAAAAACTGTTAGAAATGTAGTCTCTTATTTAATCATATAAATTAAATCATTTGAAAAAATGGTTAGTCTCGAATGCATTTTATAACTTAAACGAATCTATTATGAACGATACAATTGGAAGCTCTATAATAACTACCTCTTGGTTTCTTATAGGTAATATACTTGCAGTGGGTTTTAGTTGGTTCTTGGGTGAAAACTTTCAAATATAACAATGCGTTTTTGTTGTACGTCCGGAACGGACAAACTGTTAAAACTGTACATAACCACACACAGCTATAAGATCTTTTTTGTACTACAGTTATACAATAAATAATTTCTGATTTCTGAAGCTGTCTGAATGCATCGTATTGAACTAAGCTTAGTTATGTATGATGAGTTCAGCTGAACTCATCATCATTGGAAGCTTGTTTTTGACCAACTGCTGCTGACAATAGTCTAGTCGGTTTAGGACCTAGCCTTTTATCCAGGAGTCGATTTTGATCTTTCTACATCCAGGGTCTGTGTACCTGTACGGTAACGATACCTACCAGGCTATAAGTCTGCTACTCTGTCAGGGTCTTATGAGAAAACGAAACCAGCGCGTCCACCCTGCGCCCGCGCTAGCGTGCACAGTGTGAACTAACATCGTGTCTCACCTCTTTCCAAGTGTCCTGCCCAGACTTGCTTGAGATTTCCTGCAAAACTTTTCCCAATAAACAACTATTGATGTTTGTGTAACAGGCCTAGCAATCACCTGTTACCAATGCAACAGCCACAACGACTCGCGATGTCTGCTGGACAAGCTACCCGACTCGCTGCGGCTGCCGTGCACGCAGAAGGACACCATGTGCCGCAAGATCAAGCAAGTGGTGGAGTTCGAGATGAACGGCATGCCGCCCGACAGCCGCGTCATCCGGGGGTGCGGTTGGGACGAGAGCAGTTATAAGGTACAGCTGGCAATCAGTTACCTAGTCATTTGTGTGTATACTCGTGTGATTGTATAGTGTGTAAATTGACACACTCCAGCATTAATAGTATCTGCGTACAATATTTGTCAGATAAAGATAGTCTCATGTTTATTTTTGACAAGCCAAATGCAGATACGGAAATATTGGGCACTATGCGGCAAGCATCAGAAAAGTATGGTCTACAAGATACCCTAGTACAAAATGAATAGAATAGAGTAAGTATGTGTTGTAAATAGAGTTCCTTTCAACACGAATCGGACGTTTTTATATAATGTGTGGTCAGCCTAAGATTGCAACTGAATAATAGAATACGTCGACTTGGAGTATATCTTAGAAAGAGAGACTCACCCTAGCATAATTCACGGCCATCAGATATTAAGGACAGTTTACGCTTAAAACTATCAAATTAAACGATGGTTTTTTGCCATAATACGATTGGCAAAAAACCAGTAGGTACTAGGAACGGTATAATAACCAGCATGGTCTGTCTTTTCCAGGGTCGTTGTTACCAGCGCTCCGGGTTCGGCGGCCGGCAGGAGGTCTGCTCATGCATAGAAGATGGATGCAACTCCGCCTCTCTTCCCATCGGGGGCACGGCTTTGATGTTGCTCACAGTCGCACTACTACGGTTTTATTAGAAGAAGTAGAGACAGAGACCAGCCATAGTCACGCACAAAGCAGTTTTCCAAAATTAGCTGATAGGCTTAGCAATGAAATATTCTATAGTTGGTTGGTCCGTAATGAATTTGAGACTCAGCATTCGGTTGTGTGCAAATACAATGCAACCCAAGATCAAAAGTAGGTACCTACAAACCCATTTATGACGAAAAAGGGATGGTTATTATAAATTATTTGTTACTGAGTTGGCTGTAAAATCATGTTATTTATTTGGTAACGATATGGTGTAAAAATATAAAGAGATAATCTGACAACTTTGATCCTGATTGTGGCTTGAGATTTTAGACTAAAATAACCATATTCACAAAATGGAATCCCATTATCGCAACACAAGATGATAAGATCGCTAAGAGAATTCAGAGTAGCTGCATTATAGAGTTACATAGTAAATTCACGTGTGAATTATGTCATATCTATGTAAATAGCGATAATACACGCTACTGTTACCTTGTGCCTTGTACATAGTTACCTTTACACTGTTGAACATAATGAATAAAGATTATAAATCTCTTCTTGTATTCATAACCTATGTCCCAAAATCCTGGTCCTGTAACTGGTTCAATCGTATCTGTGCTGGTATCAATTACGTTTATCGGCGACTTCCTTTCGGCAATGAGGGGTTTCCTGGAGTACCCTAGGTCACTTGAGCAGCTGTGCCTGGGCCTGGCAGACTGAGAACTATTCTTGGAGTGATCGCAGGTCGCATTATGGTCGCGTTTGGATTGCTATTACTTTGCGGGCTGTTTCATTATGGTGAGTAGGGTTTGAGTTGGTTTTGAAGATGAGTTATTATTTGTCCGAGTGTGAGAGAAATAAATAAATAGAGCAACAATCTAGTCCATTTTAAAGTAGGTACGTACCGAATGTAGAAGTACCTATGTATTTATAAGGTACCTACTAGCGGTCGCCCGCGGCTTCGCTTGCGTGGTATACGGGTTAAAAATAAGCTACTAATATAACTAATAGCCTATATGCTAATTATCATAATTATAGTTCGTAAGGGAATATATATTTATACTAAACATCCCAATAGATTCACTGGTTTGAGCGTGATTGAGCCACAAACATCTAACTCAACTTTCAAATTAATTAGTAGGTGAGGATCTGTATTTTAGTCCATTACTATTTTAGGACCAAAGGGTAGGTACCTAACCTACCTATCTTTAGCATAGCCGGAAATCTGGTGTTTAGTTTAAATTGTCTCATTGATTGTATTGGGCAATTTGGGGGAGTACAAATATCTAGGTCGAACAGACGGACAGATCAATGCTGCGAGCTTGAGCATAATTGGTACGTAGGGCTCTATTTCTGCCGCCAAGCAGCGTTGCTGTGTTTCGGTATGAAGGGTGGTTGTCAGTGACGCACAGGCACATGAGGCTAAACATCCGTATGCCTCATGTTTGTAGGATACGTCCTTTCACCATCAAACTGAAACACAGCAAATACTTAAATAAAATGAAATGTAAATATTTCGGATCCCTAATTTTGTACCGGTTATTCGAAAAGTACCGTAAGTACCTTCGCTACCTGTAATAAAAGAAAGTAACTCGATCAACTTATCGGCAAAGGTTAACAGAGTGTCCGAAAATGTGAAATTCATATTCTTAACTTCAACACGTTTTACTGCGGTATTGCTTTAGACGCAGAACAAACGACTTTCAAAGCCAAATTAACCTCCTTCGGCCAACTGAGTATTGAGAGTGTATATTGTACGCCCGAAATAGGTAAATTGATGGACCTAAGTTACCTACTGTAAGATCTTTTTACACAAAGTTTTACAATAAAACAACTTCTTGCTTGTTTAGACAACCAGTGAGCCAGAATACGATTTTTTTACTCCACACAGGGTTCTGCAGGATCTTGGATACGCTGCTATACTTACCATCAACATCAGACTGCAGAGGCCTTCTGCTAAACATAGGCCTCCATATATTTACATCCATTTACCGAAATCTCACGATCGTCATTACATATCTTCACCCCAAGCTCTATCAGCGTTAACGTCACCAGGGTCCTCAATAATGTGCTACGAATGCAACAGTGCGACCAACTCCATGTGCCTGGAAAAGGTCCTCCCAGATGTCCTCAAGAGGAACTGCTCTGAGCACGACCGCGGCATGAAGCACACTCTCTGTCGGAAGATCATTCAACATGTGGACTATGGAGTAAACGGCAGGCAGCCGGAGAGCCGGGTCATCAGAAGCTGTGGCTGGGATGTGTCTAAATACAAGGTACGACCAATAGGGTACCAATGGGTTTTAAAAACAAGAATATGCACAGTGCCAGTACTCTAAAACGGCGAAGGAAAACATCGGAAGAATGCGGCATGTCGCACCTAAAAAGTTCCAAAAAAAGGAACCAAGTGCTCGAAAGGAGCATCTTTGAGGCGCACTTAAAATCCTTTCACCACATTTTTCGAAAGAACTAGTGACACGACAAGAAGAAGATGTATCATAAAGAACACAATTCAGCAATACCCATTCCCCACTCAGGCATAGCACTCAGGCACGGCATGACATGGTTGATCTCAAGAAAGATGTTCCCCCTTTAAAAAAAATGCTGATTGTAGTTACTTGCTATTAAGTGTTTGTCTACTTGTAAAGGTGAATGTCTTTACTCACGGCTTGACCCATACAAATACTGATTTGACCTCACAAAGTGGTTGAAAGTTACTTTCCAATTATTTACTACAGTTAATAGCAACTTTATAAGATTTATAATAGTGATGAGTGTTTTTCCAGGCCCGCTGAGGTGAAGTCTAAAACCGTGAGAGATATCAGAAATTCATGATAGCGTGCTCGATTTAAAAATAAAAAGTTCTACAAAAATTAACAAATCACGGAATCGTATGGATCACATTTGCATCCCTCCAGCTTTCTCATAGAGAAAATTCTAATTCTGTAAATGCCAATTTTGGTCCTCATTGTATTTACAAAATTTATTGGGGCCTGATAGTAATAGGTATAGTAGTCGTTTTTTTTTATAAATCCTTTTCGGAAGGTTTTTGTGTATAATTCAAACTGCGGGCAAAAGTATAACACAGGGTAGTGGTAAGAACAGGTAGACTGAGGTTTTAAAGGACGTGATTCGTACTATAGGAGTTTATTGGGTATTTCTTTTGTATTATTTGCAGGGTAAGTGCTACTCCAGAGCCGGCTACGGAGGTCGACAGGAGGTTTGTTCCTGTACCACTGACTACTGCAATGGAGGCCACACCACCAACGGCATTGTGGCTTCGATTGTTCTCTTGTATATCTCCACAATGATTTGTAAATGAAACCTTTTAAATAAGTTTTGTGATGTGTTTTTAGATTTTTTGATGAGTAAATAATAAATAAATATCTGGTGGTTTTTCATACAGCTCTTTTTAACTCTCTAGCTAAGCAAAACTTGCACAGGATACATCATAGTATAGGATCTACTTAGATGGTAACTGGTAGAACTTCTGTATTTCAAAAACATAGAAAACTGTATAAACAGAGGCATTTAAGGGCGTCGCTAGCCCATGGCCCAGGGGGGGTGGCAAGTTAATATTATGGAGGATGAGAAACATATGAATTGTAGGTACAGTCAATAGCATGAAGCTTTACAGCTTAGCGCGAGTCTTTGCATCTATGGCGAGTGTAATAAGAACGGTTCCAACTTTGGTTTCTTTGCAGTTGGCATTTTTTTAATCTCAGCGGGGGAGGGGCTGCCCCATCTGCCCCCCCTTTGGCGACGCCCTTGCAGCCATTTATTAATTATAGCATCCATAGAGTTCGAAGAAACGTGCTTCGCCCTGAACAAGACCTCAGTTCAGGACGTACCACTAGGGGAGATCTATTTTCAACAGTGGATATTGTAGGTATAGTTGAAGTTATTCACGAGAAAGTACTAGTTAACATTAACTTATGTTTAAAGCGGGGCAGTATCGTACAGTAATATTTTTTTAGTACTCTGGTTAATAACTAATTTGTGTTATTATTCTAATCAAATTCAATTCTTTTCGAAAGGTATTATATTCCAAACTGATATCAATACTTTAAATGCAACCGCTTTCCCATTTTCATAGATCCGCTATTTGAAAAATGTCATAAAATAACAAATGAAGCAAATCATATGGTTCATTTCAATTATTGGCAAGTCACACGTAAACCAGTTCTCATTGTAATTAGTGAAAAAGTACTATAATGATAAAAAAATACTAAAAAGACTGAATATTTAGGAAATAAGGAAGCTACGCTATCTTCTAAATCGAGTGGAAAGTTCAATTTATACGTAAGAATAAGACAGTATAATATTTTTGACAATCAGCTTTAGGCGATAGAATTTTGAACATGTTTTAGAAGAATATCCCCCTAGTGCTGGATACGGGCTGGGAAAACTCTGTAAGTACATGGTTTTTTTTTCGCCTTTCTACACCTTTTCTTTACCCTTTTTCCTAGCACCTAAGATACATTATAACACACAAAATCTTCTAAATAGCCTCATCAAAAAGGTTTTCGCAGAAAATCACCAAAAACCAAATTTTTCGGGGTTCATCTAAGATCCGACACCAACTAGATTGGACTAAAAAATTTCATAGATCCCGTCAAAGGGTGATTGTACAAGTCAAAAATATCTTTTGATAGATCAAAAGATATTTATTTTAGAAAATAAAGCCTGAAAGTTCGTAGACTAGATGTGCGATAGACAAGCGCGTTCAAATCTTTTGGCCTAAAAACCAACTTCCATTCAATTTCAAAGAACAGAGGTAAGTATTTCAGAACAAAATAACTACTTTCACGTGATGAAAATGTAATCATATTTTTTAAGAAATCATACTATTCTATTTGGATTTATTTTGTGAAATGATTAGACGAAGATATATTGTCAGTTTTAAAACCAACATAAAAATAATCTCGATTGCCCTTTTTTTATCACATCCGGTTCTAAACCGATTCACTTGGTACAACATTCATCGCACCATTGGTTGATTAGCAAAACAATAAAGTTCTATTCTTAGCTTTCGGCGGTTAAATTGTGTTGTCTTAAATATCAACTGCTATAGCTAAGAAGCTTTATCAAATTCGAAAGAACTCAACTCACACACTTTAGAATGTCTACCGTGCATAAGGATAACGACCGTGAGCCCATTACAATTCATACGGGTGTATAAACTTCCCATCTTAGAAGTCCTAAAGGAACATGGAGTTCGTACTTGGTACTAAGAGATCCAAGGGGATATCTACCGTGCCTGGGGATCAAAGTCGTGAAGCTGTTTCAGTTTTCAGTATAAACTTCTTTACCAGAGTTTGTAACAGAGGACTATTTGTTCATTGTGATTTCCAGGTGTCCGCGTGCCCAATGCAAGAGTATGGAGGCGGGGCGAGCAAACAGGGGGAGTACCGGGAAGGAGAGAGGCATGAGTATCAGGCGCAGTATGTGATGCAGAAGAGCTATGGTCAGTCCAACCTTGCTCTCAAGAATATAGATTCCAGAGCGATTCATAAAGTCGTCCGAGGTAGAACTACCACCACGCCTTTTCCTGCCGCCAAGCAGCAACGCTGTGTTTCGGTCTGAAGAATGTGGTTGCCGGTGTAATTACAGGCACACGAGGCAATGCTTTTTTATAGGTGATGGTTAACACTTAACATCAGGTGGGCCATCTGCTTGTTCCATCAACTAGTAGTATAAAAAAAAAGTCACCATTCTAGGGAGTAGATATAGATCTACTCCCCAGAATGGTGACCACGAACTGAAAGATGAAGCGTAGGACGGTCTTACGGGCGTAGCCAAGGTGGTTTTTGAGACTAGAGTAAGAGAAATTCTTTTTTTAGTAGTAAATTGTATATAAATGGTATTCGGTAAATGCATTTGAAGTAAGTCACGCAAGATAAGAACGTGCCCTACGATGCATTTCCCTGTGTACATCGACTTGAGGCGTACAGATGTTGTCTCATGTGTTTGTTTTCAATTTCACCAACTGTTCAATTTAATGTCATTTAATGGAATTCGAACCTAGGTCACTTTACATAAACATCTCTTTGGAGATTTCCTTTTTTTTAAAGGAATTAAATTTAGGTACTAGGTTATTCGTAAAGGCTAACTTCGTAAACTTTACTACGCATTTTTCAGTGACTGGAATTTCCATTACCTACTATTAATTTTCTAGAACTGGCCAATTTTATCATTGGCGTCATTGGCGGCAACTTTAATAGAATAAATGATTACTCGTTTATGACATTGTTTAAATAAGGAAGAAACTGATAGTAAAACTAAGCTATTATTTATGCGTCTATAACATGTGCACTAACGCGCGACATGACAATAAACTCAATTTTAACATTATAAAAGATATGACGTATAAAATTATTTTCTACAGGATGCTCCAGCAAAGACACTTCCGACCAAAACATGGCGACTTACTGCCGTGTCGCCACGGGTATCTACGAAGCAACGTCCTCCAACCAGCAGTTTCAAAACCCAAGGTACAATAATCCAACTCGCCATACAGTTCCAGTTCCACGCAGCCATTAAAATCCACTAAAATTCCAGATATAACAATCCCTCGGCACCCACGTTCAGCTCGCCGCCAAACTCACCGCTGGTCGGGCTGGTCTTCGATCCGTCTTCTCCCAACTACAGCGGCCCCGGGATGATGGGTGACCGTGGTAGCGAGAGACGCCCACAGAGCTGGTCAAGCCAGGAACCCATCGGCACCGGAGCTAAAAAGAAAATAGTCAAAAGTCAGGAGAAACGCAGCACCTACACGGAGCCCCGATTTCACGATAGATATAAAGATGACACAGACCGAAAGAAAGATAGAAACCTGACATCGGAGTCTACCTCCAGCTTAGACTTCTTCGCAGAAGGAGAGAGAATGGTCTCAGAACTCTGCAATATCCCAGACCCTAGAACTGAATCTAACAAGCCGAAATCTATGAATCAAGAAGGAGACAAAACCAACCCTTCTACATCAAACTCTGCTGAGATATTAATGAACGTTCTAGACAAGATCGTCATCCATGATCAGATTCCAAATCAAATTGTGCAGTTGGCAATAGAAGCGTGCACTGACGCAGAAAATATAGCAATAGCACACCACAACAGACCCTGTTTTAAAAACATACACTCGATTTGTGCAAAGACCAGGTCCAACGTTCAGAAACCAGACAGTGCTGTAGCCAATCTACATTCCCAGGGTATACCGTGGGTCATCAAGAACTTTATATTTTCTTTTGTAAGGATCTTAGATGGGTGGAAAGGTGTGAAGGAGCTACTTAGTGAAAAGCACGACACGTTTTCTAGAATAGAGAACAAATATTACAGCCCCAACATCCGAGAGTGTTTCGTGCAGTGGCAAGCTGTAACCAAGGAGATGCTCACGCACATTTACAAAACATTCAAATGTCTCGATCACGGTTTTACTATGGAACAGAAAAGTTTTACGCATAATTATTACGCAACTAATTCAGCGGCTCCAAGACACCAAGGTCAGAAGTTTCAAAGTACTAAGGCTCACGCGAGTACTCCTAGGCCTGTAAATAATTCCCCGCAGCCTTTCAATGCCGTACAGCCGCCATGGGTTCAAAACCAAACTCCATCCACCTCGCACAGTTTCAATGAAGTGCAATGGCCAGTGAGATCGGGAGTTACATACAAGAAGTTTCCTGTGGTGCCACCATCAAACTCGCATAACTTCTATCCACTGAGCGATCAGAACAATCTGGATTCCTATCAAAAATCCCACTACAAATGCGACCCCTGCTCCGTCCGCGAAGCTAAGCCTCGTCAGTCATGGACTATCACCAACGTCCCTGACTTTCGAGCTCTCGAGAACATGTGCCACGCCGACCAACGAGAGCTATACGCCCAGCTGAAGCACAAGATGGACGCCGAGCTCGGAAAGGCATCTGGCCAATTGGTCATGGGGAATGTGCCTTGTGATTTATTGCAACGTAGGGATATGGAACTCAAAGCTAAAATGATACCTTTGAGCCATGTTGAAAATAGCCTTATTCCGAGTATGGGTAGTTCAACAGAAATGCGAGGATATGTTCAGAAAAATAACAGCTGCGGCGACACAAAGGAAGAGGCTGATTTTTTTGCGGCGTGGGGTCAGATGGTACAAAAAGAACCTGAATTTATAGCTCATCACGGTCATGGCGTTTCGATTCCATCGAACGCAGTGATTGCGAATAATATCTCTGGCCCCGTGCAATTTATTGACACTGAAAATGATGAGTACCATGAAATGTCTAAAGTTTACATGAAACCTGGAAGTTACAAAGTTCCAATAAAACCTACAGATCCGATTCCACCCTTCATACAGGGTTCTGCCCCAGATGTGGCGTTTGATGGAGTAGTAGATGAATTGAACATAAAACCTCTATTCCCATCGGTGACACTGGCACCGCAGCCGAAATATAACCAAGAGTCGTGGCCCTGCTTGGTGCCTAGACGCAACGAAGAAATATTTAGCGAAGAACCAAAGATACCTAGACAAGCTTTTCCTTGTATAGATATGAGGCCCATTGACACCTTTGATCTTTTCAGTGCTTTGACATCAGACCGTGCTTGGGAAGCAGCAAAGCAGTCTGCTCCTAAATTGTTAGATTTTCTCCACGATGGATCCAAATCCGATACTGCGCGCTTGTACGACGCGCTGGGGCTGAATACATCTGATGAATTAGCAGATGATTTCAAGAACATGAAACTTGCAATGGAAAACAGTGAATGGCCCAGCGGGTTATCAGCTAAACATTTCCTTACTAAAGATCTGACTAGCTTTTGGAATCAGTCTATGAACAGAGACGACTACGTGCCCAAAGATATGTGCGTTTTCTCAGAAGAGAATAAGATGAGACATGATTCCGAAAATAAATCTCTTGATGATGATCTGTTAGAAACACAGGATACCAAATCTGAAGAAGTGAAAGAAACTCGATGTACCAATAATTTTGACCATTCTGGAAATTGCGTGAAAGATGAAAACCAGAAAAAAAACAATAAATCCAAAGTGGCTGCGTCCGGAATGTGGTATCATCCTAAGAAAAAGAAGCCTTTGCATGTCAATACTGTGAAGAAGTTTGAAAATATGATCAACAACTTGCTACAAATTAATGAAGCTGGCTTTATTCAGCACGATATGGATATCAGAGTGGTAAGAATTTATCTACTAGTATCCCACACCAATCACGTGGTACCTACCCGGTTAAAAAGCAGTGTGTAATTTTTTAATTAATTCCAGGTCACGAACTACGTATGTTTCATAATAATATTATTAAATGTAAGAAAGTCATTACACTGATGAGTGGAAACAAACGTACACACTATCACAAACTTTCTCATTTACAATATAAGAGTGATATTTTGGATTAATCTTACAAACCGATTTCGACATTCGTTAATTTAATTTTTAACGCCTGACAGGCAGAACTAATCTGACGCTCGAAACAATCTAATAAATAATCTTCTCAATTGATAGTATTAGAAACATTTCCTTATTTGTTCTTCTTTTCTTGTCACTAGTTCTTTCGAAACAGTGTGGGGAAAGGATTTTAGTTGCGCCTCAACGAGGCTCTTTTCGAGAACTTGACATGTTTTAGGCTCTCTCTACGACATGCCGGTTTCTTCAAGATGTTTTATTTCACCATTTGAATGCACTATGCACATACATTTTTTAACAGAAAAATTCATTGGTACACGTCCGGTTTTTAACCCACAACCTTAGGATCAGAAGACTACTACCACTAGACCACCAGTGCTTACGCTACATTATTTTAGAACAATTTTTTTTTCAGGCTCCAAGGTTCTATGAAGTTGTAAAGTATCCAATGTGCTTGCACGATATCTCCACGAAATTGAAGAATGCGTCTTACAACGATTATGAACAAGTTGTGCAAGACTTCAGGCGTATTTTCAATAATGTCCGACTTTATCTGAAGGTACATATCATCTTAAGAACTTTAGAGTACCAGTTTAGACTTTCTGAAGACTTTTAATCTGATGATAAATAGTCTGTCTACTTCCCACTTCCTTAAACACACAATCGTAGCATCATACCTGAGATTTACAAAAACTACCATTTATTTTTCAGAGCTATCCAGACCAAGCCATGAAGAGGAATGTTAACAAAGCTGCTAACGAATTTGAGAAGCTGTTGAATGAAGAATTTCAGAACAAAAGCGACGGCAAAGGTAAACCACAAGAGAACAGCGATTATCACGACAAAAAGGTCATCAAAAATGTTGCTAAAGGCGCTGATCTTAAAAATGACGAAATAAACAAAAACGAGAAAACTGGAGACGATAACAAGTAAAATGGTTTGTGTTTTGTACATAGAGAAAGAAATATTCATTATAGGCTCTTCGGAACATTATCCTATAATAATTACTTATTAATGCAACATCTTGTTGTTTCGCCATTGAAATTTTTCTAGTAGTATTTTTGTTTACTTTCTTTTTGTATTTTGTTTTTACTAAAAGCATCGTTTAAGACTTAAAATCGATACTGTAGTAATACTGATCTCACCATCTTAGAATCTATAATACGTAAATCTATATTCTAGTCAGTTATTTTTCTCACAAATGTCAGTAAAGTCATCAGATCTAGTAATTTGTAAGATGTATCAATTTGTAATGCTTTGTTTATGTGCTTGCCAATTTAAATGGACTTCAAGAGCTTCGTTGAAGAGAAGCATTTTCCTTCTATCTTCTTTCTTTTATTGATTAGTTTTTAATTTACTTTCGTAACATTTTTCTTCATTTCTCTTTAATATTAATAACTAGGTACGCTGTTGATTTTGAGTGCAGAAAAAAAACAAATTTATGTTTTGAAGCGACGCTTAATAAATTAAGACTGTTACTTATTCTAGGGACAGTCCATGTTAACCTATTAGTCAATATGAACGGGTAAACTCAATAAATAGATATTAGTTTTTTATCTCTATCTGTGATGTATGTTTAGGTAAAAGTTGATAATTTGAATCGTGTTTCACGTTCAATTACTCGTGTGTGATTCTGTTAAATGCTGTAAATAGTTACGATACATCTTAAAAACTTAAGTTTTTCAGTACCTACCTACTTAATTATACTTGAATATTTGCAGATAATTTCCTAAAATAGTTTCGCATCAAAAGAAATAATACCAACTGTAGCTAAGTCTCGAGTTTCAAGAGATCATGTTGAGTTTTTTCTTATGGTTCGAAAGGCATCGACATCAAACTAGAACCAACTTTTTTTAAACCAATTTGTTCGTTTAATGTTTCACATTGGTATTTAAATATTTTTTAAATAATTTTTGATTCCATTTTACCTGCCATAGAAATAAGCGAATTAAACGTCTCGATTCGATCGACTTTCGATGTCCATTCAATCTTGAATTGTGGTTGTTTTCAAATTCAAAATTTAAACTCGAATTGGATGACGTTCGAGTTAATTTTAAGTATTCATTAAGTTGTGAATTTATTATTTAACTTATTTACCCTAAAATTATGGCAAGGAACTCCTTTGATAATAAAAGAGTTATTTTATAAACTGCGTTTACTTTACAGACAATATACTTTAGGTAATGTAGAAATCTCAAGAATAATAGGTCGCCTCATGCTGCTTCTTCTTCTTGTCTTGTCATTAGCTTTCGAATCAGTGTGGTGAAAGGATTTTGAAGTGCGCCACAAATAGGCGAACTTATGTCCTAACAGATCGGAAACCTTTTTGTAGGTTCTACGACAAGCGACAAGGTTTCCTCACGATGTTTTCCTTCAACGTTTGGTAATAGGTATTGGCACTGTGCACATACATTTTTGAACAGAAAAACTCAATGTCCACAACCAGTTTTTGCCCGCGGTTACGTTAGCACCATTGATCTGCCCCATTAATGGTGCAAAGGTAACTGGTTAGTTATGTTTGCACCATTCTAATTAATACAACTAACGACCTTAGAGCTGATTTCACTATGCTCTGTTAAATTAACAAAGGATCAAAGGGCCGTTAAATATGTCAAAATGTACGCGTTTAACATCTTAGGTTAGATTTAACGGCCTGTTAATCCTTGATTAGTCACTAACAGAGCATGGTGAAATTAGCTCTTAGGATTGGAAGCCGGGGCCGCTACCACTAGCTAGACCACCGCCGTTTTTTCGTGGTCCCATTATTTTGTCCCATTAATGGGACCACTAGGGAATAATATTTCTTGTAGTCCCATTATACTCTCATCAGGTTTTTTTTATACAACTAGCTGATGGAACACCCACCAGATGTTAAGTGGTAACCATCACCACAAAGCATGTTTATTTTCATTCGTTTCCTCATGCTTAAGAAATATAATGAGAAAACCAAACACTTTCTTTGTTGCATTGTGACTCAACTATACATTATGAACTAGGCAACTGGCTAAAAGTATTTTAGTTTATGCAATTTCACTTTCCATGGTTATGTTTACCGCATGGTTTCTCCGCAAACACGCCTTGAATCATCGCCGATTCATGCTGCATACGAGTGGTCATGCGTACTAAGTAGGATGGATGAGTCTTTAACACAGTCTTTATGCACGATAGTCAGATAT
Source organism: Chloroclysta siterata (assembly GCA_932294275.1). Taxonomy (NCBI): domain Eukaryota; kingdom Metazoa; phylum Arthropoda; class Insecta; order Lepidoptera; family Geometridae; genus Chloroclysta; species Chloroclysta siterata. The sequence goes on from OW028588.1 coordinate 29,318,568, forward strand.
AGCTGAGCAAACCAAGGTGCCAAACTGGTGAAATATGTCTATCTATTATTGTACTCCGGCGTCCAAGGGGCGTAAGTTGAACTAATAGGAACAATTTTGTCCAGAAACTTTTAGAAAAAAATTACAAAGTTGCAATAATTCAACTAGTTGAACTTATAGTTGAACTTAGGGGAACAGGTCTCATGGAAAACCAGCTTTATAGTAGTGCATCAAACCTTAACATCACAAAGCTCAGTGACGACCTATTTTGGCTGTTAACCAATATTGTTTTTTTTTATTTTGCTACGTTTTTTGTGACGTAATAAACGTTTTAAGGTTTTTCACGATCCATAGTACCAAATTAAATCTATGGGTTGATTGATGATTCGAACCTACGACCCTATGACCCGCGGTTACGTTTGCAACATTGATTTGCCCCATTAATGGTGCAGACATAACTGGTTAGTTATGTTTGCACCATTCAAATTGATATAACTACTAACCTTGCTTTCCTCGCCGAAGATAAAAAAAATATGATGGGAAGGCGGGATTGCTACCATTGACTAAAAATGCTCTCAACAGTTGTATAGCAGCTCAACAAACAATACACAACAAGGTATTTATGTAATCCCGAGTTGTTTAGCTACATACTGCTGATAATTTAAAACCACCGTGTGAGTAATTCGGGTCAGTAAAAATGACGGAGGTATTATTCAAAAATTCTATTGTTCTTAAAAAACAAGTCCAAAAACCACTGAAAACATATGCATGGTCCTACAGTCGGGTACAGAAGCAATTGTATTCGGAGACTAAGGATTACAAAAAAACAAAATTGCTTGACTTTCACAGGACTAATTTAAATTCCACAGCCTAATTTCCACATACTAAGCAAAACCTGAATATGCGAACCAGATAGCTGATATAAATTCTCATGTACTTTTTTCTAATACATACTTAAGTAATATAACATCCAGACCGAGAACAAACATCTATGGTCATCACACAGATGTTAGTTCTCGGTGAGGATCGTAACCCACGGCCTACAGCGCAGTGCTACAACCAACTGTTCACTATTTTTTTATACAACTAGCTGATGAAACTAGCAGATCGCCCACCTGATGTTAAGTGGTAACTGTACTGTACAGGTTGCTTGGGTACCAAATAATACACACAATAGTTATAATAACGCTAACGTCTGCTTGGTTCGGCTGGCTGGAATTGAGTGCCACACGACGACCGCGTGTTTAATAGCTACCCGCCCACGCTTGCCTTCCCAGTCAGCGCGCATAGTATAATGTTAGACACTACATCTACCTTTTACAAAAACAAAATATAAATTTAGGAACTTATGAAGTAGGTAATATAAACTTTATAAAACACATCTAGTTCATAATTCGTTAAGAATCACAGTAAGCAATATTCATCAGCAGTTGTACTAGCTTCAAGATATATTCATACAATTCACTTAGTTTTAACTATTAGTGGCAGTGATAACGAAGTGCCCAATTAATAAGTTACAAGTTACTAATAGCCCAATCGCATAAGTTTAAACCTCATTTAATTTCAGGATATAGTAGCCTAGTAGAAATGCTATTACAATATTGTAGCGGGTTGCATCTCACAACCATGAAACTATACTAAATAAATCTCTCCATCTATATATCTACTTGTATCATTTTCATCCAAACAGTCCTTCCATTTTCTTCAGACCTTCGACTTTCCTTTACCTTTATACCTTTTTTAACTAGTTACCGATTCCAATTTTACTCTCTGTAGCACATCTTCTTATGACGTCATAACGAAATATCAGCATACTCTTGGTAGTGGGATAGTTCTATCGGTCTGGTCAAGGTTTTTACATTCTGAGTTCGCACAGCTGACAAGAGACTCATTAACAAACATTACCTTTGCCTTCATAGGTAATGTTAGATATTGCTAGTGAAGCAATAGCACACCTATAAGTAAAGTTTAGTTAAAGCTATCAGTTCATGGAAAACCTGCATCAAACTCTCCACAATTGTAGTTGGTACAAAATTTTTTAGATGGCTCCCCTTTCCTGCTTTTGTAAATATGTAACATGTGTTGTTTTTTTTTTAATTTTTCGACACTTCGCATTAATCCCCAACTCTTTTTGTAGTGTTCAAAGATCATGTACCAAAATATTACCAACATAGCAACAGTCGTTTATTGACCTCTGTTAAATCCAAGCTATGGTGTACAACACAATGTTATGATTTCATACTCGTAAGAGATATTACCTATATTAAAACCACCATTGGTTTCTTCATAGCACAGGTACTTTTTTTTTTCAAACTCAATATCGAAAAATTACTTTGAAAGCTATGTGAATCAGTCAGTACGTCAGATCCACGCAAAGTCTAGAAGAACAGGCAACAAAGTTACGACTTTGTTCATACCGTTTTTTTTCTGTGTGATACTGGTTACTAAATACCATAATAATGATTTATCCTCATAATTGTTGGTACATTTAAATACATTTCAAAATGTCTTTCTTGAAAAATACTTGTCTGGCTTGGTTAGGTATTGCAACACCCGACTCAGCTGTTACTTATATGCGTACCCGCAAATATTATGAGGTCGGTAGGTATATGTACCGAGCTTATTGTACCGTGATTCCACCCATGCCAAAACATCGTTGTCCGCTGACTCAGTAATATACATTCCGATCAGATACAGCTGAAGCGCCCCTTTTACATTTCTTCCAACTTCTAAAGCTGACTCACTCCAACAATCTAGACTATAATGGAGATAAGTAGGTAAAGGCTCTAATGGAGGTTTTTGATAAATGTTCATTTTCTGTCATCATTTAGTGATAGAACTGTGTGGAATGTCCACCAATATTTATCATATCATATCATTTCTAATTGGGCTACTTAAAGATAGTAATTCCCTTTTAGGTACTGGTCAGATTTATCAAAACTACCGTTTAGAAAACATAATTCTGATGCTTTTCAACGTATTCTCAAACTGTCATTTTGTTAAAACTTTAGGTACTGTACTGTACAGGTTGCTTGGGTACCAAAGAAAACACTTATGTTAGAGACGTCACACGTCTGCCTGGATCGGCGGGCTGGAATCGAGTGCCCCCACCACCGTGGTGCGTACGGTTGCTACCCGCCTCCAGTCAGCGCGCATAGTTTATTGTTATACACTACATCTACCTTTTACAAAAACAAAATATAAATTTTGGAACTTATGAAGTAGGTAATATTAACTTTATAAAACACATCTAGATCTTAATTAGTTAAGAATCACAGGAAACAATATTCATCAGCAGTTGTACTAGCTTAAAGATATCTTTACACAATTCACTTAGTTTTTAACTATTAGTGACAGTGATAACGATATACTAAGTTACAAGTTACTAATAGCCCAATGGCATAAGCTTAAACCTCATTTAATTTCAGGATATAGTAGCCGAAAGGCTATTACAATATTGTAGCGGGTCGCATCTCATAACTATGAAACCATAAATAAATCTATCCATCTATATATCTACTTGTATCATTTTCATCCAAACAGTCATTCCATTTTCTTCAGACCTTCCACTTTTCTTTACCTTTCTACCTTTTTTAACTAGATTAGACCGGACCGCCTCTTTCATTATCTACTACAACAACTTTTCACTTCTTGTTGATGCCGTGTGGTGCATTATTAAATGTATATGTCAACTTTTTCTTTTAATATATTTTTATATATATTTTTTCACCTATTCCGATTTTAGCTTTCTGTAGCACACCTTCTGTATATAACATTATATTCACATTATATTTCGCATCCGTGTCCTTTGGATCAAGAACTGCAACTGCATGTGTGGGGTAGTTTGTCCTAAAATTGGCGTACCTAATGACGTCAACACGAAATTTCAGCATACTCTTGGTAGTGGCATAGTTCTATCAGTCTGGTCAAGGTTTTCCCGTTCTGAGTTCGCATAGCTGACAAGAGACTCGTGAAGGCAAAGGTAATGTTTGATATTGCTAGTGAAACAATAGCACACCTAAAAGTAAATCGTTTAGTTATGAGCGGCCAACCCGTCTTACTTTTCATACAAACGCTAATAGGTATCTTGTGCACTATATCTAGGTTTCTATCAACAACAAATCCAAATTTGGAGAAACATATTCAGTAGAAACCTCCAAAAATTTGCTTTTTTTTCACAAATTTACCTGAACTTTGGGCGTTCATAATGTACTCATAAATTGTAAAAGTAACGAAAATATTTTGATAGAAACCTTGCAAATGTTATGTAAATTCTAATGACTAACTTTTATTTCACAAATTAGTAAGGCTTACTGGAAAACATGTATTTCCTGGAACAAGTTTTATGAAATTTCCGCACACTATTTTTCATTCAATGTTATCGCGTTCTCACTTGGTTCACAGTAACCGAATGCCAACCGAGCGCTCAGGCGCTTTCTCTCTTTTTTCGCTTTGCCTCTTTTTCTAAAATTGCGCTGGATGAAACAACAAGCTGTTTTGCATTGACGATACTAGGACCGGGAAGGGCCCTCTTAAACCTATAAGTTCATGGAAAACCTGCATCAAACTCTCCACAATCGTAGTTGGTACTAAATTTTTTGGATGCCGCCCCTTTCTTTCTTTTGTAAATATGTGACACTTTCGTTTTTTTTTTACTTTTACTTTCAGTATATAGCTATAATATCTTTTAGTTTTTCCGAAAATGTGAATTTAGAATAAATTTATGAGTATAATTTTTGTTTATGTTTCTATTGTTAATATTACAGGCATCAATCTTTTCCGTAAAGCTTTGCGCTAAGATGTATTTGCATTAAACCACTCTTATATAAGAGTAACGAAGTTCCATTTTACAATATGCAATATTGCATCAACTTTAAGTCCATGGAAAATATTAGAATCAGCAAGGTTTACTGACTCCCCATTTAATACAGTATTGGTTAGTTGTAGAACCACGTTTTGCAAGGTAAATTTAATTCAATTCGTTTTCTTAACATTTACAAAATCATTAGCAAATAACGGGTGAGCCAGTTAAGTATTTTTTTTTTCTTGAGGCCTGACAAGCAGACGGCCCACGTGCTTTCAAGTGGGAACCATTGAACCATTACCCATAACAAAGTACTGCCTCGCAAGCCACGCACGATAGGAACACGCCCCACCATGCACTACCAACTTGATCATCAACTTGAGGCACACAGATGTAACCCATCGGTGCCTGCAATTCCACCGACAACCACACTTCTCAAACTAGAACACAGCAACGCTGCTCGGCGGCAGAAATATTTTTGTCTTTACTTGGTCTTTACTCTGTCTGTCATTAACTATATGCTTATGAAGGGACATGATGTCATACACTGTCGCACAACTATTGTGTGAATAATTGACCCAGACGACCTCTCACTGCCATCAACTGTTAGGACTCTATTCGTTTAGTAAAACTGTATCTTAGGTCAATGGTCTGGTTTAGGATGCTATAATGTTTTAGTGTCACTAACCAACACTGTCAGTTTTTTTTTCCGACAATTCGCATTAATTACCTATTCTTTTTGTAGTGTTCAAAGATCATATACCAACATATTACCGACATACCAACAATCGTTTATTGACCTCTGTTAAATCCAAACAGATGGCTATGGTGTACAACACAATGTTACAATCTCATACTCGTAAGAGGTATTATATTAAAACCACCATAATTATGATCGGTTTTTTCATTAGCACAGGTAGCATGTTTTTTTCATGTCAAACTCAATACTTATCGAAAAGTATTTATTTAATTCGATCATAAGGATTACTTTGAAAGCCATGTGAATCCAGTCAGTACGTCAATTCCACGCAAAGCCTAGAAGAACAGGCAACAAAGTTACGGCTTTGTTCTTACCGTTTTTTTATGTGTTACTAAATACCATAATAATGAAGTATCTTATTAGCTTCAATAACCATTCCTTTACTGGTTCACAAAAGAATAATCATTTATAAAATAAGCAATTAATAAATCTTTATCTTTGTCTAACTCCAGAAAGAAGACAATAGAAATAAATAAAAACATCTTAACAAATTAAATAAATGATGCAAGTTTTGTTGGACTAATTTAATTTAGGTAACCATTTAATCTTGAATGTCTAGTATTATTATTTATTTATTTTCATCCCATAATAGTATATTAAAATTAACATTGCAGATTGCTGTCTCTCTTGAAAAATACTCGTCTAACTTGGTTAGGTATTGCAATTCCCGACTCAGCTGTTATGTGCGTATCGCAAATATTATGAGGTAGGTATATGTACCGAGCTTATTGTACCGTGATTCCACCCATGTCAAATCATCGTTGTCCGCTGACTCAGCCCGATTACCGACCTAATGTACATTCCGATCAGATACAGATCATTTACATTTCTTCCAACTTCTAAAGCTGACTCACCCCATCAACCTAGACTATAATTGAGAGAAGTAGGTAAAGGCTCTAATGGGGGTTTTTTATACATGTTCATTTTCTGTCATAATTTAGTGATAGAACTGTGTGGAATGTCCACCAATATTTATATTATTTAAATATTTCATTTCTATTTGGGCTACCAATAAATATAGTAATTCCCTTTTTAGGTACTATTCAGATTTATCCAAACTATCGTTTAGAAAACATAATTCTGATGCTTTTCAACGTATCCTCAAACTGTCATATTGTAACAACTTTAGGTACCATTCAGTTTTTCCAAACTACCCTTTAAAATTCATCATTCAGATACTATTCAACGTATTCTGAAACTGACATTTTGTAACAACGTTTAGGTACCGTTCAGATTTTTCCAAACTACCTTATAATTTTTTTTTATTCAGATACTATTCAACGTATTCGCAAACTGTCATTTTGTAAAAACTTTAGGTACAGTTCGGATTTTCCAAACTAATCTTTAAAATAAATAATTCAGATACTATTCAACATATTCTGAAACTGTCATTTTGTAACAACGTTTAGGTACCGTTCAGATTTTTCCAAACTACCCTTTAAACTTTTTAATTCAGATACTATACAACGTTTTCTTAAACTATCAGCTGTTGTAACAACTTTTAAGTACCGTTCAGATTTCTCCAAACTATCTCTTGAAAACATAATTCTGATACCGTTCAATATTTTGACAAACTATCAATTGTAACAATATTTAGGTACCGTTCAGATTTCTCCAAACTACCTCTTGATTCTGATACCGTTCAACATTTTGTTAAACTATCAATTGTAACAACATTTAGGTACCGTTCAGATTTCTCCAAACTACCTCTTGATTCTGATACCGTTCAACATTTTGTCAAACTATCAATTGTAACAACATTTAGGTAACGTTTAGATTTCTCGAAACTACCTCTTTATTCTGATACCGTTCAACATTTTGTCAAACTATCAATTGTAACAGCAATTTTACAGGTATAGTTTGATATATCAAACTAGTTCTCCAGTGGAACTTTATAAGTTCTTAGTTCTCGACATTAAAATAGGCACAAATAGTACTTTCTAGAACTACACAATTTAGCAAAGTAAATCCGCTCACTCATCATTCACACATTTTAATCAGTGTATTAATGTAGGTAGTTATCTACTTGTGCAATACATTTTTTTTCCAATAAACAGAATATATCTGAGTATTTCTGTACTTAACTGGTTTATTAGTATAGAGTATTTATCTATTTGTCAACAAATAACTTGATGTAACACTGTTTTTTGTATGTGAGTACTAAAGTTTAATTTCTGCAAACGCAACGGCGACAGGCCTGTTTGTAGGTACAATCCGTGATAAAAACCAGCATTGTCCCAAAAAGTCGAACATCAAAAAGTGGGTAGCGTATTGATTTAAATTTTCTTAAATATTTTACCCGAACAAATGGGTAGTACTTTTATTGATGTTGTTTTATCACAAGTGTTCTTCACAAACGAATGTTATAAAACAATATGAAAGTTAACCCAGCCGAAAAAAGTTAACCTGCCAACTTAGATGTTTCGTAACTAGGTACGCAAGTTCTATAAAAATGCAGTTCATCCGATACCGATAACCAGTGAAATATCAATATCTAGCATTCGTTAATTTGCAGAACAAAACAGACTCATTTACTCTTTATACTTTTTGTTATTTGTATTTATTTTTGGTACTTACTGTAATGGTTGTAAACCACTGGCAGGGTCGCCACTTGTACTGTACAGGTTGCTTGGGTACCAAAGAAAACACTTATGTTAGAGACGTCACACGTCTGCCTGGATCGGCGGGCTGGAATCGAGTGCCCCCACCACCGTGGTGCGTACGGTTGCTACCCGCCTCCAGTCAGCGCGCATAGTTTATTGTTATACACTACAGGTACCATTCTGTTTTTTCCAAACTAACCTTTAAAATTCATAATTCAGATACTATTCAACGTATTCACAAACTGTAATTTTGTAAGAACTTAGGTACCGTTCGGATTTTCCAAACTACCCTTTAAAATTAATAATTCAGATACTATTCCACGTATTCTGAAACTGTCATTTTATAACAACGTTTAGGTACCGTTCAGATTTTTCCAAACTACCCTTTAAACTTTTTAATTCAGATACTACTTATTCAACGTTTTCTTAAACTATCATTTGCTTTAACAACTTTTAAGTACCGTTCAGATTTCTCCAAACTGTCTCTTGAAAACATAAATCTGATACCGTTCAACCTTTTGTCAAACTATCAATTATAACAACATTTAGGTACCGTTCAGATTTCTCCAAACTACCTCTTGATTCTGATACCGTTCAACATTTTGTTAAACTATCAATTTTAACAACATTTAGGTACCGTTCAGATTTCTCCAAACTACCTCTTGATTCTGATACCGTTCAACATTTTGTCAAACTATCAATTTTAACAACATTTAGGTACCGTTCAGATTTCTCCAAACTACCTCTTGATTCTGATACCGTTCAACATTTTGTCAAACTATCTCTTGTATATAACAACATTTAGGTAACGTTTAGATTTCGCCAAACTACCTTTTTGTTCTGATACCGTTAAAAATTTTATCAAACTATCAATTGTAACAGCAATTTTATAGGTACTATCGTTTGTTATATCAAACTACCTCTCCAGTGGAACCTTATAAGTTCTTAGTTCTCGACATTAAAATAGGCACAAATAGTACTTTCTAGAACTATTAGCAAATTAGCAAAAGTAAATTCGCTCACTTAGGTAACATTCACACATTTTACTCACTGTATTAGTGTAGGTAGTTATTTACTTGTGCAATTCATTTTTTTCAATAAACAGAATATATCTGAGTATTTCTGTAACTGGTTTATTAGTATAGAGTATTTATCTATTTGTCAACAATTAACTTGATGTTACACTGTTTTTTGTATGTGAGTACTAAAGTTTACTTTCTGCAAACGCAACGGCGGCGACAGGCCTGTTTGTAGGTACAATCAGTGATAAAAACCAGCATTGTCCCATAAAGTACGAACATCAAAAAGTCGGTAGCGTATTGATTTAAATTTTGTTAAATATTTTACCCGAACAAGTGGGTAGTACTTGCTACTTGTACATAAATTGATGTTGTTTTATCTTACTTCATAAACGAATGTTATGAAAGTTAACCCAGCCGAAAAAAGGTTACTACCTGCCAACTCAGGTGTTTCGTAGCTAGGTACGTAAGTTCTATAAAAATGCATTAGCTAGCGTTCGTTTGCAGAACAAAACCGACTCATTTACTCTTTTTACACTTTTTTTTTTGTATTTTTTTTGGTACTTACTGTAATGGTTTTGACCACTGGCAGGGTCGCCACTTGTACTGTACAGGTTGCTTGGGTACCAAATAATACACACAATAGTTATAATAACGCTAACGTCTGCTTGGTTCGGCTGGCTGGAATTGAGTGCCACACGACGACCGCGTGTTTAATAGCTACCCGCCCACGCTTGCCTTCCCAGTCAGCGCGCATAGTATAATGTTAGACACTACAGTAACCATCACCTATAACAAAGCATTGCCTCGTAAGTCACGCATAGGAACGTGCCCTACGATGCAATGACCTGCGTCCATCAACTTGAGGCACACAGATGTTAAGCCTCATGTGCCTGTAATTACACCGGCAACCACACTCTTCAACCCTTGGCGGCAGAAAAAGGCGTGGTGGTAGTACTTCCCCGGACGAGTCCTTCACAAAGAGCTCTACTACTCTTAAAACTTACCTCAGTTGGTTGACTGCCTGTCAAATGATAAGCATCATGCACTAAAAGATCATGCAATACTGCAATAAAACTAGATACAGAAAGATATTTCGCATGTGGAACGTTCCGAATTCTGTAGATACTTATTCGCTAGTTCCATGCTAAAATTCGCGTGCCAAAAATCAAGTTTCTTACTAGAACACAAGAATAATGATACCGGAAACATTCAGGCATCGTCATCATCAACGTATGTATGACAGCCTTCCTGGTTGCTCTGCCTTCTGCGCTGAGCCGTGGATTCGATCCCCACCGAAAACAAACATTTGTGTGTTGAACATAGATGTTTGTTCTCTGTATGGCAGTTATAGTATAATAATACGTATTTATTTACAAAAAATCAGAATGGGGAAACACCCTTTTTGAGTTGACCCTAGGAAGTCATAGGGCCCGCGGTGTCTTCGCCACGCATCAAAAATTTGCAAGAGTTATTTATTATTAGGGTTCCGGTTCAAGTACCTAGTTTCTAATCCCTAAGAAAATATATTTCAAATTCGCCAGATATTCAAAAAAGATTAATGTGTCACTAAAGTGGGTCCCAGAGTGTGACCAATTTCTAAAGTTACCTATAGGTGCCTATAGGTACCACGCTTGCCTGTATAATTTTTTATTTATTTTAGAAATAAAATTGTTAATATACGCAGTTCTCGAGCATACCTAAACAATTTTTTAATTAAATTCCTTGTTTGCTTGATGGCAGATGAAATTAAATGAAAAATAAAATAGTCCGACAACTGTGATACACAGCTCAAATAACATATAAGGGTGTCTAAACTAAAAGGTCGACATTAAAATGATAATGTTAGATGTAGTTTGGAACTTTGTAACTACAATAGTACGGAACTCTCGCTTAAGTATAACTTATACTCTTGGCCAAAGTAATATTGGATAACTAACCTCTATTTCCTGGACTAAATAAATTAACGCGTGCAAAACGGACCGGCCGGATCGGAACTAAATGTGATTGAAACGATTTTAGGAGAAAGCCTATGAAATCGATCTGGTTGAAGAGCGTAACATCTTGCCTCCAGTCAGTCGCGGTCGCCGGTCGCATACAACCAACAATTTAATTTCGAAAATACAAAAGTTGGCGCGAAATTTTTGCGGTGGGCGCCGGACTCGACAAGAACCCGCCCACCCAAGTTGTTTAGTGTCTCAATACAATACAAAATAATTTATTACTTAATGCTATAGAAAAACAAAACAAGTATACAATAATAGACAGAAAGTGACATAAAAATTGCTACAAATTTGTACACATTCTGTATAATTAAATTAACAGCAGCCAGTGAATGTGATCGGTGCGTAAAAAAGAAAAAAGTGTGTTTGACGTTATAACATAACCGTACGTGAAAGTTCCAACGTAAAGGCACGGCGTATGTTTGCCTTTGCATATCGCACTTCCTTCAATTACCTACTTTATTATTTTACACATTAGCTAGAACTGATAAAATATGATTGTGTGCTACCTATAAAATAATAAACGTGTGTGTTTATTGAGTTTACAACTACACAATAAAAAAAAACTTTATACAGCTTTGACGAACGTATCGGCGTTTTTGAGAATATGTAGATGTGCCAGTTTTGGAATATCGGTTACTTTACAGTCTACGAATTCTGACACGGTTAAGATATTGAATCGCAACATCCATGTAAGTACATCAGATATTTAACTTTTTTTCGATTAAAACCGCACTAAACATGCACTGAAAAACATGGAACATTCCATACGTGACAGGTTGCTAGCCCATATACCTACCTACTACTGGTTTCCTCACGATGTTTTCCTTCACCGATTATAAGCACTGGCTGATTAAATAAATAAATATTGGTGGACTTTCCACACAGCACTATCTAGCCCCAAACTAAGCCAAAGCTTGTAATATGAGAACTAGATAGCTGATATAATACATATTATACTTTTTTTTGTAAATACATACTTATAATATTATATAACACCCAGACAGAGAACAAACATCTATGTTCATCACACAAATATTTGTTCACGGTGGGAATCGAACCCACGGCCTACGGCGCAGAAGGCAGAGCTACTACCAACTGAGCTGTGAAGGCTGTCTAACATATTAATATAAATATAAAGTTTTGTGTGTATAGTTCAATTGAATAAATAATTAGTACCTAGGTACTGACTTTGTATAGAATTATCTGAAAAATAGAATGCGGACGAAGAATAAAGATTTCAGATAAAATCTTTATAATTATATACCATTCCAGCTGATATAACATTTCTCTTATTAGATAAGGTATACGACATAATGTTAATCTAAGTTATTACCAAACTCCAAACAAACTTTCTTTTTCATCTTTTGTATAGCAAATCGTTTGGATGCGATAAGTAAGCTCAATTTAACAAAACCGCTGAGTTATTTTAAAAAAAAAATGCGTGCAGTAGGTAGGTATTCATATTTTACAAAACGAATAAAAAGATTAGACAATAGATAATTATGTACACCTACATATAGATCGATAGATGTTTATAGATACCTAGGTAGGTATTTGGCATTATTTTAGGTCGAGACTTTATGTGAAAACAATAAAACATTATAAATAGATAGATAACAGATACCTTCACTGTAAAAAAATGCGTAAGCATTACTAACTATTACAGCTTTTGTTGTGGTTAATGTGTCATGTTAACAGAATTGATAAAAATGAAATTGCAAACAAATGTGACACATTAGCACTGCGTTATCAATAAACACTTTTGATGAAGAAAACACTTGAAATAAATACCTACGAACTTATATGGTGGTACTTCACATCACTATTCGTAGGTATTCGTCTTATTTTCTCAAATAAGACGATTTGTTTTTTTTTTATACCACTAGGCTGATGGAAGAAGCAGATGGCCCAACTGCTGTTATGTGGTAAATAACAAAGCATTGCCTCGTAAGTCAATGCCTTCGTACGACGCCGGATCTCAGTGTTGCGTACTCGGTCTAGAAGTGTTATGCCGAGCATGGCTCGCTCCATGGCCCTTTGTGCAACTCGTACTCGGTTCTTCTTTATGATTCTTTCTTACTTTCTTAAAATTATTATTCTAGTACCCAAGGTTTTGCACACATCCGTACTTATATTTAAGATTCTAGGTTATGTGAGACGGTGAAGTGTGAGCGAGACAGAAATATTAATTTCCAGGTAGTCCAAGGGTCATTAATGACAATTTTTTTTTCTTTATGTTTAGGAAAAAAATAATTAATTCATCACCAATAAAATTATTGAATTTAATTATGATATATTAGAGATTTATAAAGGGAGTCAAAAGACCATCACGGGGTGTAGATTTTTTTTAACTTAAAAAATACTTAACTTAGTTTTTTTTCTGATAACTATTATGGCCTATCACCCGTTTCCGGATTGACGTCGGTTTCTGGGACACCCTGTATGCAAAAGTTCAATAAAAAATAAATAAATAAAAGTCATTTATTTCAGGCACGATTAGCATAAACTAGACCCATATCACAAGAATGTAGAATAAAAATACAAATAAAAAAAAAAAAAACAATGGTCACAATAAAATTATTGTAAAAAGTCAAAATCTAACCTACATAATTTTGTACAAAATCACTGACACTGGCAGGACTCCCTATCAGTGTCCGTCATTTTCTATTTCTGTGCATGTGGATAGAGATCCAGTGCCTGAAAATCGGGTTGGCCAGATAGTCAGACACAGCCCTCAGGATAGTGTTGTTGGAGCGACCTAACCGATCCCAGAATGCCGCTATGCGAGTTCTTATTATGGCGAAGAAATCAGGCACTCCCGCCTCGGAAAACATGCTCGACGCGCTGCAGTATCTTGGCAATCTCATAAGAGCCCTGTATGCGTTATTATACTGGACCCTTATGGTGCTGATGGATTTTCGCGTATAGTTGGACCATAGTTGACAGGTGTACATCCCCAGACAGTATGCCTTAAACAGGGTATTTTTTACGTCCGCGCTGCAGCTAGCGAAGCGGCGTGCGAGCATGTTTGCCCTGACAGCAAGGGCTCTCCTCTCCCTTTCAATATCGTTGTCATCATTTAACGACTCAGTGAGCAAGTGCCCCAGGTACCTGAACTGCTTGACCATCTTAATGGGCAAACCACCCATTTGTACCTCTGACACTCTCTCTGGACCTCGTCCCGACCTGAATACCATCATTTCAGTTTTCGCTACGTTATACTTTAACCCATGAGCAAGCGCATAGTGCTCACAGATTAAAAGCAGCTTTTTTAGTCCCTTGACCGAGGGGCTGAGAAGCACCATGTCGTCAGCATAACTTAAATTATTTACACTGACGTTGCCCAAATGGCAACCAGTCCTGGCCCTTCTCAGCCCCCCGATCAGGTCGTTTACGTATAGGTTAAACAGGACAGGAGAGGTCAACCCCCCTTGACGAACCCCGCACTCTAGCCTATAATCGCTAGAGGTCGTGTCGCCCCATCTAACATTATTAACTTGGTTTCCATACCAGTATCTCAACAGATTCACTACATGATTTGGTACGTGCGCATCCGACAATTTGGCCCAGAGAATATCATAATTCACCAGATCAAATGCACGGCTTAAGTCTAGGAAACAGGCATAGACAGAATCAATACCTACCTGGCTAAAAAGTATGAAACAGCTGTTTTTTCTTTCGCGTCACAGTGTTGGTTCCTTAGAAAAAGTTGTTCTTATTGATGGGTACTTTAGCCCCCTGAAGTTTTCAGGAATGGTATTTTTACACCTAGTATAAAATAATAATTCTAACAATTGGCTGATAGTCACTAAAGTAGTTATTACTAAAGTTTAATGCACACGTAAACCTTGCTTAGTCAAGTGTTTACTATTATTTAATGTGCTAAACGCAACCCCACTAAAAAAAGTATAGCGCGTGTTGTCGCACTCAAGCGTAACAAGCACGCGTCTAGACCAATACGGGATTGATATAGCTCCTCTCGTAAATAAAACAAAAAAGTAATATCTCACATTATGGACAAAATATACATGAAACGGTTGAGCTACCAGATCTTGACGCTTCTCTAGACGTCTCTAGACGCTTCCCAATGGCACTGGATCAGTAGATCCAGTGCCATTGGGAAGCGTCTTTAATAACGCTTGCTGCATTACCACTCTGAATGGTAATGATGATGCAAAATAAGTTAGTAATTTACCTATATAACTTGCGTATTTTTTTTTATATAACTTGTTGATGGATCAAGTAGATGGCCTGATGTATGTATTTATTATGTTGTATTCAAAGGAAAAACTGAAACAGCTTCACGACTTTAATTCCCAGGCATGGTAGAAATCCCCTCAGATCTCTTAGTACCAAGTACTAACTCCAGATTCTTTTGAGGATGTCTAAGGGGGGTAGTCAGAGGTACGTCCAAACATTAAATTTGGCACAAACCCACATTTTGCAGTAGTTGGTATTCCATACGTGACAGGTTGCAAGCCCATCGCCGCTATTAGAGTACTGACTGGTTTCCTCACGATGTTTTCCTTCACCTTTTAAGAGCACTGGCATTGCGCACATAATTTTTTCGATAGGAAAAATCAATTGGTGCACGACCGGATTCGATCCTGCGACCTTACGAACGGAAGGCGGGGTCACTCCCACTAGACCACCCGTGCTCTCAAAGACAATATGTTTATATACTTATGCACGACCCCCTTCATATGTATTGATGCACCTAATTTGTTACGAATACATACCATTATTCAAGTAAGTTTAAGAGTAATACAACTTGCCTGAGCTCTTTGTGAAGGGCTCGTCTGGGGAAGTATTACCAACACACCTTTTTCTGCCGACAAGCAGCGTTGCTGTGTTTCGGTTTGAAGAGTGTGGTTGCGGGTGTAATTACAGGCACATGAGGATTAACATCTGTATGCCTCAAGTTGATGGACGCAGGGCGGTGCATCGTAGGGCACGTTCCTACGTGACTTACGGCAATACTTTGTTATAGGTAAAGGTTTCCACTTAACATCAGATAGGCCATCTATTTGTTCCATCAGCTAGTTATATATAAAAAAAAGTACCTACTTACTTGGGTAAGTTGTAAATTCCACACGTCCTCGTATCAAGTTTAATATGAAGCTTATTACTAATAAAGATATGGCGACATAGTTATTGCATGTTTTGATTTAAACCTTTATAATACATGTTTCTTTCTATCTAATCCATTATCTGTGATATCTGTAGGTAGATGATCGCAATCTTCGGGTAACTTTAGTTAATATATCGTTGGCAATGGTTATAAACTTCAGTTGTGTTTTAGGATACTCGTGTTAAGAATAGTTTACTGTGTAACGCCAAAAAAAAAATTACCTAAGGTTAGTTAATATGAAACCTCTGTGTTTATTTTTAACAATATTTTTTTAATACATGAGCAAAAACTTATATTCGTCAATGGTAATTGGGACTTCTGCTTGTTCCATCAGCGAGTAGAATAAAAAAATTTTTTTTTTGAAGAAAAAGTGTATATTGGCCTCAGTCTCAAGATGATAGGGTAGTAATTTTGATAAAGCGACACATGTTTTACTTATGCAGTTTTCAGTGTTCTCTTATTATTTTTCTCCTCTGTTTTATGTTCACTAAATATATAAATAAAAAATAACAGTTGTACCGGTTTGACGTCCTACTGCATATCGCGTTCAAGGAAATATTAAAGAAAAATTTATTGAAATAATAAAAAATTAAATTTTACTTGGTAAAAGCAATGTGTATTATGATTGTGAATGTGACTATCTACGAGGGTCCTGTGTTAGTGTTAGAGAAAAACTACTAAAAAAATATAAATCAATACCTAGGTTCAGGTACCTACGTAATTCTTAACTAAAGACTAAAGAAAGAGCTGTTATGCATATTTTAATTAACCTTTACTTTGACCGAAAAAAAACCTCTAATCCTACTAATATTATAAACACGAAAGTTTGTAAGTATGGATGGATGGATGTTTGTTACTCTTTCACGTAAAAACTACTGAATGGATTTTAATGAAACTTTACAAAAATATAGCTTATACGTCAGAATAACACATTTATAATAGGCTACAATTTATAAAGATATTGTGTGACTAATCCTGCGCAGACGAAGTCGCGGGCACCATCTTGCGCTCTATAAATCATAAAGCAGATTAGAAACTTACCCCATCTTTCATCACCAGTCGTTTTCCAGATGTGGGTATTCCTCGTCCCACTCTCTGCCTGCGTGGCTCTCGTGCTCGGCCACGGCAGGGTCCTGGACCCCCCGGGCCGCGGCACCGCCTGGAGGTCTGGGTTCAACGTCCGCGCTAACTATGATGATGATGGACTGAACTGTGGTGGTTTCTACCACCAGCACACTGTAAATGGTGGCAAGTGAGTATTACTACGGTGGTAGACTGTATTTTGGTAGTTTCTACCACCAGCACACTGTGAATGGTGGCAAGTGAGTACTAGCACAGATAAGAGAATACTAGTAGTACTAGGTTTTGTGACCCTGATGGTAGAAGGCGAAGTTTTTAAAGAATATAGGCTAATTGGCTTATTCGCAAGGAAGTATAAGGTTCTTGTAAAATCCAGTCATTCCAAGGTTGTCTGGAAGAGATAGTTTTTAGCGATAAGACCGCCCATTGTGAATCACCCAGATGTTTTTTTGTTCTGTTATGTGTAATTATTATATTGAGGTGTGCAATAAAGTATTTTATATCTATCTTCTATCTAAGGTGTCTAGAAGACCTTAAGTAATTAGCAGTAGTCTAGCAAGGATGGGCCAGATAACACAAGCATGGGATCGAGGCGAGAAGAACAAGCGAAGAGGCACAGCAAAATGAAATGAAAATACTTTATTGTACACCAAACAAAACACCAGTAGGTACAATAACAAATAAAAAATAAAATAGTAAATGTAGGTACAATGGGCGGTCATATCGCTGAAAGCGATCTCTTCCAGACAACCTTTGGATGGAGAGGATTGTAAGAGTAAGGAAGATTGGTCGCAGGTACCGCGAAAAATAACAAGACAGCAGTTGATAGATTCTGAATACACACAGAGGTATTCAGAATCAATCAACTCCTGATGTATTTTACTGTAGGTAGCTATGGTGCTATAATACCCAATTTTGTTGCTGCTGGAATCCCGTATCTCTTGAATTTTAGTTCTAATTTGTTTCAAAGATCAAAAGAAATTACTTAGTGCTGAATCTTTTCCAGGTGCGGTCTCTGTGGTGACCCCTACGACGCCGCCCCGCCCCGCGCCCACGAGCGCGGCGGGATCTACGACTCCGGCGTCATCGTCGGCACTTACGACGAAGGTTCCCTCATCACCATCACGGTGGAAATCACCGCCCACCACCTCGGCTACTGGGAGTTCAAGCTCTGCCCAGACGCCGACGAACCCGACCAAGCCTGCTTCGACGCCAACCTTCTGGAGCTAGAAGAAGGCGGCACAAAGTACTATCCCAACGAAGGCAGCACCAAATATCACGTTAACTATCTCCTTCCCAAAGGAATCACGTGCGAGATCTGCGTGTTGCAATGGAGATACACGTGCGGGAATAACTGGGGCACTTGTAGTGACGGTACTGACGGCCTGGGATGTGGGAACCAGGAGACCTTCGGGGCTTGTTCTGATATATCTATTGTGGGTAACCCAGATGCTCCACAGTATGTTGAGGCGGATTCGCTGCTGTTGGAGAAGGTGGATGAGCAAGGTAATCATTAAACTGCAGATTTCGTACTTCTGTTGTATTAGGTAGATACCTACTGCTGGATAAAGCTTGCGTAGATAGGAAATATGTTGACGTAACGTAAATGGACTAGTAGGTATTGTGGCAATTTTTAAGTGCGTTTCATCCAAGAACTATTTTATTAACACACTGCAAGATTAAGTCAATAACCTACCTTATGTAACGGTACCTACCTACTGAAAAAATATTTATACCAAATAAAACCAAAGTAAAAACAATTTATTGATAGCGTACGTATACAGGTACGTAACTGAGTATTATTATAGCCATCACATTTTTGTGAATAATTTATTTAATTTTATAATATGGTAACATCGACTTATTATTTTTATTGTGTGCTAGTCATACGTGCCAAACAATACAATAAAATATTTATACATTTTCGTAGCGTGCATTGTTATTTCCCTCTGCTTTTATTTCTGTTCACATAATAACCTGTCCTATTCCTTTGAAATAAAACAGATTATTAAATGATAAACCGGAGCAGTACGCAGTCCTGTTTCAAAGCTCAACATTATATTTTATTCTTTGAGGCTTAACATCTGTATGCCTCAAGTTGATGGACGCCGGGCAGTGCATCGTAAGGCACGTTCCTATCGTGCGTGACTTACGAGTCAATGCTTTATTACAGGTGATGGTTACCACTTAACATTAGGTGGGTCATCTGCTTGTTCCATCAGCTAGTTGTATAAAATAAAAAATATTTGCTCATCAAGTCCAATTAAGAAGAGTAAGCTTTTACAAGCTTGTAGAGCTTTACAAGACATGTAATTGTAGAACCCTGTATTGTATTTTCAACCCAGTGGCGTAAACCGTCTACGAGGATTCGATGATTAGGTAGGTACTAGGGCATGCAGTATCGATACTTTTCTCAGTACCGGTAATTTTCGGCCGATACTGGCTCAGAACCGGTAATTCCCGGTACTTTCGATACTTTCGATACTGAGCTAATTATCTTCAATTAACTAACTGTATAGCCGTAAAATGAAACAAAAACTGTAGTACATAAAATAACTTAAGATTATTCGTTTTTTTATATGATTTAGAACAATAATATCACTTACACATAACAATCAGATTAGGTAAGATCAAGCTTAATATAATAATCATCAAATGAATCAATAACTGGAATGAACAGTAACAAACTATGTTATCTAACTAAATCAATAATTCTGTAGGTATTTACAGAAGTACCAAGTGTAGTTATTATATCTTTTTTATACTACCCCCATTTTATTTCTATGTTTGTTGGTTGTCACAATCCGAAATTTGGTTATTGTAGTATTTCTGATTTTAAAGTAAACGTGCGATCATCAAATAATTGTTTGATGATATGAAAACAACATGAAAATAAATCCCTATTCTAAACCTACGACTGTATAGAAGTGGGTTACAGAATTCAAACCTGACTAGAGAGAGATGCCCTAGGTCTGGTCGGCCTCAGACGTCTACGACTAAGGAAAGCAATGAAAAGGTGTGTTATCTCATTAGGGAAGACCGAAGACTGATCCTCAAGAAGATTGCACACACTTTGACCATCTCCTATGAACATACAAAAACATAATTGTCAATTAACTTGGATTTTCTAAGGTCTCGGCTAGATTGGTCTCCATGTTGCTCTCAGATGAGCAAAAGCGCGTTGAGCTCACAAAATCTTGCGACTGTATTGTCACGTTTGAGGCTGAGCCTCAAGATTTTTATAGCAGATTCGATAACAGATGTAATCTGAGTTCACCACTGTGGAAAAGGGTGAGATGCTAAGGGTGTCATCATGGTAGACCACCTCGCTAAAGGAGAAACCATTAACGCGGCATATTACTTAACCCTTTTGCGTCGTTCGTTAGAAGAAATCAAAGAGAAATGCCCAAGATACTGAGATAGAAAATCTTGTTTAATCTGGATGGATTGAATCCTTGCCTCAAATTCAAGATTGTGGTTTCTACGTAGCTTATTCTCCTGATTTGGCCTTGACTTTTAGACTTTCATCTGTTCTCAAACCTCAAAAAACAGCCGGTGGGCAAAAATTTTCATCGAATGAAGAGGTCGAAGAAAGTGTAATTGAATATTTTATTTATTTATTTTAGGAAGACCGACAGCTTATTAAAACTTAAATTCTAAGTAATATAGGTTATCAGAGAAGCCAATTAGCGATCCTCACGTATGGTTACAGAGTAGATGAGAAAAAAATTCGTAAAACAAACATTTACGGCCTTACTTATAGGAAGG
Source organism: Chloroclysta siterata (assembly GCA_932294275.1). Classification (NCBI taxonomy): domain Eukaryota; kingdom Metazoa; phylum Arthropoda; class Insecta; order Lepidoptera; family Geometridae; genus Chloroclysta; species Chloroclysta siterata. Next base: position 29,339,718 of record OW028588.1, read on the forward strand.
AGTAGGTACTTTTTTTAAATAAAAATAACAATTGTTGTTAATGAACATTGTTTTCTTGGTTAGGTCGCGAACTTTTCAATCCACCCACTTGCAAACAACAATCAGAAAGAGCTAAGATCAATCGAATAATCATAAAAAAATTAACACAAACTACGTACCTAATCGTAATACTTGCAATTGTTTGGATTTAATTAGAAGGTTGTTAAGTATAGGTTCATAATTCGATAAAAATCGAAATCTTAATAGAAAAGTGATACTGAACGCAGTGCTAGTGTTAATTTATGGAAATTGATGTATATCGTACTAGAAAACATCGACAGCTTATGAGTGATATCGAGTATCGAAAGTATCGAAAGTAGCGGTACTTGCTTTTTGGAGTACCGGTACTGATCAGTATCGAAATTCCCGGTAATTTCGATACTGATCAGTACCGGGAACATGCCCTAGTAGGTACTAATATTGTTGCAAGCAAAGAAAATTGCAAAAATCTGAAATATCACATCCTCGTTAGTCACTCACAAAAGTGGTTTCAAGGTACTTACTCTACTTAAGTACCTATCAAATAAATGGATTGTATTGTATCGTATGGACACTACCTATATAATTTTGCAGTGAATATCCGACAACACATAAAAACTTATATTGCAATGTTTTGAGAGAAATAAAGTCAAGTAAGGGGAAAAGCGACATCCCTGCCTACTATAGGGAACAGATGAGTTTTTATGTATAGTATACATGTTGGTACGAAGACTTCATACGTAGAACGTTGTTAAATATTGTTGATATCCTTTGATATCATTTTATCTACTTCACCTGACGGTGAGGCTGCTCCACGATCGCTTAAATGTAATATCTATTAGTAGTAGTACTTTATCCAGCAGTACGAATTACCTATCATAAGTATTTTTAATCCAATCCGGCTGCGCCAGTTACCATCCAAAGGTGTACCTAGAATACCTACCTAAGTAATGCGAAAAAATCTACAATTTTTTATGTTTACCTATACATAACCAGATATGTTCTGCCTAAGCCTCACCAAGTTCAATTGGCGCCACACTGGAACTTCATAATTATATTATTTTGTAAAAAGGACTATGCAAACAAACGGTAGGAACCAAGCCGTAAGTTTGTTGCCTGTTCTTCTAGGTTTTGTCGTAACTGGTGCCTAGATTCACTTAGCTTTAAAGATGTTTCAAAGTGATACTTGTGATTTAATTATAAATAATAAACAAGCCATATACAAGATAATATACAAAGTCAGACGCAAACTTTTTCACACATATCCGTATCGTACGATGTAGTACCTGTAGTAGTGTGTAGTTCTTTTGGAAAAGGCTTGTCCAGCACCTATAGTAGGCATAGTTGGAAAAGTAGAGGCCTCAGCTGAGAGGCTAGAAGTGCAGATTCAATTCCTGCAGAGGGACGATATTATGCACTCTGGTATTATTAATAATGTGTTATTGTTACTTAATAGTTTCAAAGATAAGGCATTATTTCTTATCAACACTGGATGTTAATTTATTATTTTGTATTTATTTATTGTTTAATTTCTCAGATCTCGTGCGTCTACTACTCAATGCCGCTGCCATGGTTCCACAACGATTGGTGCAGCCGAATACCGTAAATCCGCAGACACAGAGACAAAGACTGAACTCAAAGAAACCTCATACAAAAGAAATTGACTTTATAGAACACACAAATTCCAAGCTTGTTTTCACAAACTCTCATCAACCCCCGACTATCTCCAAGCAACCCCACACAAACACCCAACAACCCCACACAAACTCCAAGCAACCCCACATAAGCTCCATAAGCTCCAAGCAGCCCCACACAAACTCTCACCAACCCCTCACAAACTCCAAACAACCCCACACAAACTACAAGCAACCCCACATAAGCTCCATAACCTCCAAACAACCCCACACAAACTCCCACCAACCTCAAACACATTTTAAGCACCCACTCTCCAAACCTAACACAAAAAAACCGACTTACACAAGCTCCAAACAACCTCACACAAACTCCATTAAATCTCACACAATATCCAAGCTGAAAAATCACAGGACTAGAAATAAACTGAGGAAGAAGAACAAGAGGAAGAAGAAAGTTACACCTCGTAATATAAAATGGGTAAGTGTTTTTTAGAAACCATGATTTTACCCAGTTACCTATATTCCAATAAAACGCTAAGGTAAAGTGTTAGAACAGGCAGTAATCATAATCTTTCTGAATAATTAGCGTTGCCATATCGAATTCTAATTCGTGGAGAGGGAATACGATCTGTATTGACGTCCTGCAATGGGGTGTATTGTGCATTATCCCCTGCTAACCTCACCCAGCCAGTCCAACTCCTTAAGGCGAAGACAAGAGCTTATGTGACTCTCGCTCGCACGTATCGACATGTTGAAAGATATAAAATTTTCGAAAAATAAGTTAATAAGACGGCGTTTAATAAGCGTAGTGTAGGACGCCCTCCGGCGAAGTGGGGCGACGGCGATCTGCGAAATGTAGCTGGCAAGCTCTGGATGAGAAGAGCCGAAGACCAAGCTCAGTGGCACGTCTTGGGAGAGACCTACGTCCAGTAGTAGACTAATATAACTAAGATGGCAACATCCGGTGATCTTTATAATCCGATCCATAACCTCCTAAGACCCCAGGTACATTATAATGTACAAATTAAATTACTTTAATCAGTTTCAACACAACATCTGTCTCTGTAGTCAGTGAGACCCGCTGAATATTTTTCTGTACATAACAATAAAAATCAATTTTCATCTTATAAAACTCAAATAATACAAAAAATAAGTATTTTTATCCTTGGGTCTGACAATGAATTTTTAATTTGTACATTTTTCTGCACAGAGTGGACCAATAAGTAATAAAAAAATATAACTCCGGGTCTTAGGAGGATGAGTTATCCATGTCTATTCATATAAGAATAGAAAATATTTATTTTACGACACAAAATATATATTTCTAAGCTAAGTACTTTTTTTGCAGGTGGCTTCTTGGAGATAATGGATCTAATAGAGACTGATCAAGAATGGATTATTTATACTATTATTCTAATTATGTTACAAACACTATGTTTAGTAGGTACCTAAGTCACAATGTGTTTAACCCTTCTCATATAAATTCTCTCAAAACATAAATAATGTTTAAACTATTGAAATCTCATACCAATGGGTATTACAAATCGTAATTTTAAGCAATGTTTGGATTTAAGTTACGTTTAATGTTAAGTAAGTTAAAACTATGGAGTTATTATAAGTTATAAATGAAAGATAAGTAGTTTAATTTATTGTTTTTATTTACACAATAAATATTTTTAAATCGAATAACGACCTAACTACAGCTTCTTATTAATCAACACAGGAAGCCAACTAAAAAAACACGAATATAAAAAACTCATTGGTTCCTTTCAATAAAACCGTAGGATTAAAGAACATTATTATCAAGTATTATTATTATGTTTCATGTTTATCAGTATTATTATGTTTTCTTTTATTTTTATATATATATCTTTTGTACGTTGGTACTTGATACTAAGAGAACTGAGGGGTTATCTACCGTGCCTGAGGATCTAATTCGTGAAGCTGTTCTTTATTTTGAATGTTTGATAAATAATAAAAAGAAAACTTTTTACAAAAGCTTACTATAAAATATCTAAGAAGCTTGGGACTGAACTATGCTCCAACTCATTACAAACACTAAACATTTAAGTACCATGATAAAATTGTTAAAAGAAATTGTAAAGATCATACAAAAAAATGCTTTTTGTTTGGTCGCGAGGAACTGCCGATAGATTCGTCTAATATATAAGACGTTTCAAAGTGATCCTTGAGATTGTACTGAATAAAGACCGTTTGATTTTGAACAAGACCAAGCAATTATAGAGTATTTAACCCCACTTGTTATTACCACAATCTTGTAAGTCAATATTTTCTTTGTAGTGTAAAGCAGTTTCTAGAACACAGTACATAGATAACTTCTCTAATCTTACGGTTTTGCCGAATAAATAATGCAGTTACACCGCCCTCACAAAATATTTACAAAACGTTTTAAAAACAATCTAGCATTTGTAGAGAATTTGATGCACATTTCTATAAATATAGCAATAATAAATACCAAGTAAGTCGCATTTAGTAATTAATCTATTGAGTATAGATAATAGTTTTTGTGTGGACGATAGTGTAGAAGCAGCTAAACACAGACATGGGCCCTTATTCATATAACCTTTAATTTTATAGCAGCTCTACAACGTGTAACATTATACCCCTATAAGGCCAAAGACCAAGTGATCAGACCAAGCACTGTACCCCAAGTATGAGTTTTGCTTACCATATTTGGTTTTTCGTTTTACGTTTTTGTTGCGTGTTCATTGCGGGTTTTGTATGAAGACGCGATAGGGATACCGATATGGAACTTTACAAAACCAAATATGGTAAGAAAACTCATACTTGGGGTACTGGAATACTTTGTTTTCGAAATTCCCATACAAAAGTAAAATTTATATTCTCAGAAATTTGCAACACCCCTGATACTGTTAACGTAAGTCAAGGTCACACACACACACGGAACGTACAAGCAGCTGTGAATAGGGCTGCCTCATGGTGTGTTTAGTTTTATATGGGAGGAACGTCGAAGAGGCATTTTATGAATAAAACGAAATTTCAAAAGTCGTTATACAAAAAGTGTTCGCCATGACTTGTAGAATACCCTGCTTCCGGGGTTATAGGGGCATTATGTTACACTTTTTATAATGCATATACCTGTCTATATCACTATTAGGTCAACGAAAACTGACAGCAACAGGCTTATTGGTTGGTTTGATGAATAAGACCAATATAATTTATTCGCTAGAGACGAAGAAATTTTTTCCTGTTATTTTTGTGTTCTATCACTTATAAATGTAAAAGTTAACGGTAACATTCACCTCACGTTTTACATCAAATTTCAAACATCAATGCTTTATTTTGGCCAAATCGAATGGTGGCACTTCACATCGCTATTCTGTATTTGCCTTTTTATTGTTCGTGTATTTGCGCATTCGTCTTGCTAGTGAAAAATAGGCAAAAGCAGTGATCAAAATATCCTAATAGTGGTAAGATTACATTTCCAGAGAGAATATTCTTTAAACAAGTTCCCATTCCGCATCCTAGATGGCAGTAGTTTGGTAGTGATTCAAACCAGAAATGCATTTTATTATTCACTAGATTCCGCCCGCGGCTTTGCTCACGAGTAAAAAATGATGGATAACATTGATAATTAAGGCGTTTTCGCATTATCGGGTTCGTTAATTCGGGTATTCCCTTTTTTGGGTTCGTTCCCGGTCATTTTTCGATATAAAACATAGCATTATTTTAATGTATTTAGGTTAAAAACAGTATTTGATCTAACTTTCACCCCGATCGGTCCAGTGATTAGGGCGTGATGGAGCCATAACCATCCTAACATCGTAATTTTCGCATTAATACAGGGTGTTAAAATACCACTCCCGAAAACTTCAGGGAGCTAAAGTACCCAAATATGAATATTATTTTACACACAATTTTTTTTCCGCGTTTACTTTGTTGGTTTCTTAGAAAAAGTGATTCATATTGATGGGTACTTTAGCCCCCTGAAGTTTTCAGGAGTGGTATTTTTACACCTTGTATATTAGTAGTATCTGTGCCATTAATTGAACGAAAGGAAACCTTAGTTTTCTTTCCGTACAGCGCCATCTAGAAATAGATTGGGAAGTTTTTTTAAAGAATGTTCCTTGTTTTATTCGTCCAGCGAGAACTAACTACAATTAAAAAACAACTAAATACTCAACAATTTCATTAACACAGCCGAAACTAACTTAACATAACACCAAATAATCCTAATATACAAAATATGCAAAGAAAATGCACTCAAAGTGTTTTTAAGCTAGGATAGGTTAGGTACAGTCGTCATACAAAAGTTCCGGTATCGGGAACCTAAGCTAAGCCATAGTCATAGCTACACTAAGCCATTATGTTTCAAGCTTGTTACCACTGTACTTTAATTCGTACCATCGCATCCTTTTTTTTTATATTTCATTCATCACATAATATCAAAATTATTTGCTGTCGAAAGTCACCTAATTTTGAATGAACAATTTACAATGACGTCACAAAAAAGATTTCGAGTCAACATTATTATAGTAAGGTTACCTAATTCAAATTATTTTGATGTAATTTTATTTGAATATTACTATAAAAACGTGTGGTGAGCCCCTAGGCGTGAACAAAGTAATGGCATAATTTTGAAAACTATGAAACGTAACGTTATCCTTTTGCAGGCGACTGTACATTATTATAACGATCATAGCATGGACTAACTGACTTCTGGACTCTACTTTTCCAAAGCCACGAACTATTCCAACAAACGGATTAAGCGAAAACGTTTAACAAAATCTTGTAAAGCAATTTTATTTCACTACAAACCCGATTTATGCGTAGGAAGTTTTTGGTAAAAGTTAAAACCTTGATAAAATTGAACTACCTACACAATTAACACCTAGACAAGGTATCTACGAACGTATCGATTTGGCTGACGATGAAAAGAGCCGATCGGTAGGGTACAAATTGGCATGTCAATAAGCAGTTGTTATGACCAGTCGGGTTCATTTGTTGGTCGTTTGGTTCGCCGACTCAGAAATCTACCGATCGCCCTTACATATTCTGAGCCCAATCAAGACGTTGGTAGTATCTTTACTGATTTTTTGAATAAAGAAGGGAATATTCGATAAATCTTATTTACACTACGATACAATTTTTAATAATATCAACATCATTCCATGACAATAAATAAGTTTTCATAATGACTCTTCACCATCCGCAGAAAATGTGGGTAGTCAACGCAGACACCAATATAGCAAAAATGCCACCTATCGTCAATTTGTTGAACTCGGTCATTGTAACGAATGTTTCGGGTTTATACCACTAGATGGCGCCGGTCTCAACCTATCGACATATTTATTTTATTGCTTAATAGATTACGTATTACCATACGGTCATTTTTAACAGACTCATGTATTTGTATAATGGGCCACTGGATGTGGCCCATTATACAAATACATGTGGTTCTAAAGATGGTGTAAGAAGCCCTTAAAGTACTTTATTTTAACGTGAACACGCGCTTTTAGAACCGCGCGAGAATCGAATTCAAAATGGCGTCGCTAATCATACCTCTCACTCGCACACATTGTCAACAATAATGGTGAGTGAGAGGCAATGATTTGTTTTTTATAGGCGCAGATCATATACAATTTTATAATCGATATGAACCAAAAGGAACTTTGTTCTCTTTATTATGCATTTATACTTCAAATTTTTTTTTTTTTTTACAATAAATTTGTATTTCATCCATAAAATATAATTCATCATTCTCGCTCTAGTTTTGAACTTTAAAGAATTACATACAACCTTAATCTAGGACCAAACTAGCCTGAACATTTCTCGCCAAAAAAGGTCCTAGGCTGATAATAAACGTATATTTACTTTGGTGCAATAACGTAGTAAGTATTCAGAAAATATAGGATTTATACATAAATAATTTTATGAGTTAATATTATTATGACAATCGAGTAACTTTGAAATACGAATATCTAGAGAATATATCGACTAAGTACAATCACACTACTACTTACTAGTATATCGATTACTACTATAGTATATCGATTAAGTATTTAGAGTCGTTCTACGTCAGTTAAAACGTTTTTAAGCAATAGGCAATTTACATAAAAGTTGAATAATCAACTTTAGGCAATTTGTTTTTTTTTTTAACTTTATGTTTCTAAAGATTTTTTGACAGAAACTTGTAACTTTCAAGAGTGTTCGATATTTAAATTACTTCGTTAGTTATACCATAGATAACGGCGTCTGATGTTTCATTTTCTTACAAATCTAATTTGACTGCACTAAAAATATTGCCGTCTCTTTTATTATAAGCTGAAACAACAAAGACGGTACAAATTATTGCAACAGACACCAAACTCCGTCGATAGTTCGAAACAAATACGATCTTTGACGTCATCCATGACCCTTTTAGCCTCAAATATTTCAACAAATAAATTATTTTAAAAGTAATATCATAACAAACTAACGGCAGATAGAAAGTATGATACACTACTTTGTAGACTTAATCCAAACAGGAAAATCACAAATTATTATAGAATATGCAATCTTCTTGGACGTTTGAAATCCAAGTCCAAGAATCATTATAATATCATAGAATATTATTCACCAATATCATTGCCTTTTAGCTGATCTATGTTCCAAAATACCAATTCCAGTTACATAAGAATGTCATTCAAGTCTCACTTTATCCTGATTGTACCTTGACGCAGGAAACCTCCTGCGGTCAATGACCCTAATGAGCTATGGTCCATATATCTGTGGTATTGTGACCATCGAAAAAATCGAGCAAATCTGCCGGCATTTTCAACCTTTGGCCTTACTTATAAAAATCCGTCTAAATTTAAACGATGCTTAAACTATGGCCATCTTTTAACCAATGGGTGATAAAATAACTGGAATAAGTACCGTAAGTACAGTCGGTTACACATCAGGTTCCACACCTTTTATACCCATAACCATGTGACATACAATACAGAGAATTGGAAGAGAAGGACAGCGTGATAGTGGGGCGTTATAGCAACAGCTTATCGCACCCTCTCCCAGCATTCAAATTCAAGCAATTCTAGCTCCAAACTGTTAAGTCTGATGTGTATGTACAAAAAAACAGCTTCTTTTTTGGTATTTCATTAAGAATTAGAACATTAAATAAGGAGTTGAAATTACTGGCACATGAGGCTTTTGTTGTCACAATATTGTTCCTTATATTTCGCCTGTGACACAAAATAAACATTTTTTTAACACCTGTATGTTCAGGTACCAGTATATGCACGGCATGTTCAAATCGTGCGTGACTTGCGAGGCAATGCTTTGTTATAGGTGATGGTTACCACTTTATTAGCTAGTAGTATAAAAAAAAGGAATTTTGGACTTCACTGTTCAGATTCTAGTATAATAAAAGTTTGGTAATGGCCGCTTGCACAAGGATCTGATTTAATTGTATTTACATAAACACGTTTACCAAACTAAACAGAAAAATCGTAAACATAATTTCCATTTTCTGACAGTTCGCTAATTATGTTTAAGCGTCATTCACTTTCTAAATTCGATTAGTGTCTCGCTAAACACGATTAGTGTTCGTTGTGCAATCGGTTCTACGTTTCAATGTTTAAGCAATGTTTAAATCTATGCAACGTTTATAAGTATGGAGGCTTATAATCTATTCAAGGTTTCCATTGTAATATAATGTCTCACTCTAGTCTAGTTCTATCCGTGTGCTGGGCGCCAGGCTGCCGCATTGTATCTTGGACTCCTTCAGTTTGCTGAGCGAAAGTCGCATGTCGTCCATTGTAATAGGGCGCACGGCGTCCACGAATTCGTCATCTGATTCTGTTCCGTTGGTTTTTACCTGGAAATAGGTAAAACAAAATATTGAGACCGCAAATATTGCAATGGACGCAAAAAAGAGTAGTAGAGCTCTTTGTGAAGGGCTCGTCCGGGGAAGTACTACCACCGCGCCTTTTTCTGCCGCCAAGCAGCAACGCTGTGTTTGGGTTTGAAGAGTGTAGTTGCCGGTATAATTACAGGCACATGAGGCTTAACATCTGTATGCCTCAAGTTGATGGACGTAGGGCAGTGCATCGTAGGGCACGTTCCTATCGTGCGTGACTTACTAGGTAATGCTTTGTTATAGGTGATGGTTACCACAACAGGTGACTCTAGGTGCCAGTTCCTCGCGACCAAAGCCTAGAAGAACAGGCCACAAACACGGCTACGGCTTGGTTCCTACCGTTCTTTCGTATGATCCTTGTTACAATCTATTATAATATATTATTGAAGCTCCAGGGTGGTGCCAATCGAATTTAATGAGTCATTACAGAAAACGGTAAAGGTAATCAAATTCATAAGATAGCACACGCTACGCTTCAGTGAGTATACCTCTTTCTGAAAGATTTTTATATAATCACAAAAGTTATTATAATCATCCGCGCTAACGAACTGCGCCATCAGATTCTAATCTCACTCGACGAATAACTTGGGGGCATCCGATGCCGCAGTTGGTTAGCGCGGCCCCGTATCAAGGGGCAGGTCGTGGGTTCAAATCCAGCTCGGATAATAGCTTTTGGGACTATATAAAAATCTTTGTGATTTCCTTAAGTGTAGGTAAACACTATAAAACTAATAAGAATACCTGTTTCTGGTTGTCGATCTCCTGGCGCGCCAGCTCGCGCACGCGGTACACGGCGGCCTGGCGGCACAGCTCGTGCAGGTCGGAGCCGGAGAAGCCTTCCGTGGCCAGCGCCAGCCGCCGGTACTCGATCTGGAAGTGAACTAGCTGTTTAGCGTTCTTTATTACGTATCATCGGCGTAAGATATGCTTATCCACCTTAAGGGTGATTTTTCTGTGAAGTGACCACAACAAAAAAAAGAAGGTGTGACCAGTAACCCAAAACCAACGCAAGGCAAAATTGTTTCAAACTGGATAGCTATATCTTACGCCGATAGTACAAGCCTAGGCTTAGTTAGAGCGAGGTGCTGAAACCCTATTCTTGGCCTTCGGTCTAAACGTAACGATGCAAACTAACTAGATACCAATTGTTATTCAAACATGTTGTAAGACCGTAATGAATAAACATTTTTTATCTTTATCTTATCTTATTTTTATTTTTTTATTCAACTTGATGGTGGAACAAGCAGATGATCCACTATCGAAAGTGTACCAGCAAGTTATGTACAAAACAAATCCAAAAAGAAATTCTGGATAGTTCGTTTTTTTCTAGCGGCCCCGCCTTTCGATCCTGAGGTCGTGGGTTCGAAACCGGTCGTGCACCAATGAGTTTTTATGTTCAAAAATGTATGTGCACAATGCCAGTACTCTCAAACGGTGAAGGAAAACATCGTGAGTAAACCGGCATGTCATAGAATCTAAAATTTTTATAACATGTGTCGTGCTCGAAAGGAGCCTCTTGAGGCGCACTTCAAATCCTTTCACCACATTGTTTCGAAAGAAACTAGTGACACGACAAGAGAAGAGAAAAGAGAGTACTTTACGATCTTTTTCTTATACGACTGGTTATAGGGATATTATGTTACACATTGTAAATCCTACTAATATTATAAACGCGAAAGTTTGTAAGTATGGATGGATGTTTGTTACTCTTTCACGTAAAAACTACTGAATGGATTGTAATGAAACTTTACAATAATATAGCTTATACATCAGAATAACACATAGGCTACAATTTATAAAGATATTGTGTGAATTGTCCAAAATACGACGATAAGTGTCAAGTAACTAGGAAAAATTCTGGCGTGCGCCGCCAATACCGCTAGAGTGACACATATGTACTACGCCACGCTAATATAAGCTACTCGAAATACTAATCCCGCGCAGACGATGTCGCGGGCACCGGCTAGTACTCTAATATATAGACTGTTTTTTTTTTTTTTTGCTTAAAACTACCCTGTTGCTATGATTGTGCAACAACATATATGTTTTCCACCTTTTATTATTAAGATACCATAACCTAGTTGCAAATAAACATTTTGATTTGATTTGATTTGATTTAACATTTAAACTTGTTATAATAATATCTATCTATAATGTTATATTATTCCTTACATTTTATCTTCTTATCTTCGTTTAATAATAATCATTCATAATCATCATTCATTCTATCAACAGTCATTCGTACATTCATTCATTCATTCATATATAGAGTGTTGTGCGGTTGACTGACGTCAGCGGCGACGGGTTCGTCGCGCAGGATGAGCTGCAGGATGCGCTCGCGCTGCAGCTCGCTGGGCATGGGCACGTGGAAGGTGGCCGGCATGCGGCGCTGGATCGCCTTGTCCAGGTCCTGCGGCCGGTTCGTCGCTCCTGTAACACATTTACATCATTAACATAGAATACAAGTTTATTTTGCGTCATAAAATACTTAAGACTATTACAGAATAAATAAATAAATATTGGTGGCTATCCACCTAGCACTATCTAGCCCCAAACTAAGCCAAAGCTTGTAATATGGGAACCAGATAGCTAATTATAATACATATGCCTACTTATTTTTTTTTTTAAATACATACTTATAATATTAAATAACACCCAGACAGAGAACAAATATCTATGTTCATCACACAAATGTTTGTTCTCGTACACAAATGTTTGTTCTCGTACACAAATGTTTGGAGATCGAACCCACGGCCTGCAGCGCAGAAGGCAGAGCCTACCAACTGAGCTGTAAAGGCTTTCAAAATGAAATGAATGGGTAACTTACATCTAATATGACGACAAAAAAGGTAGCCATTCAGCATTTACTACAAGGCCATAGAGCCTTGCAGCACTGGTTTTCACTGGCACATCATCGATCTGAATAATGGGAGTGACTCCACCTTTTGATAGTGATTTTCAATCCGGTCGTGAACAAATGGATGGTTCGAAAAATTAAGCAATGCCAGTGCTCTCTATCGGTGACGGAAAACATCGTGAGCAAACTAGTTAGTGTTCTAGCAGCGGCGATGGGTTTGCAAACTGTCATGTATGCAATATCAACTACTGTTTAATGTGGGTATGTGCCAAATTGATGTAGCTCTGACTACCCCCTTAGATATCTTCAAATAATCTTGAGTGTACTAAGAGATCTGAGGAGAAATCTACTAAGGTATGAATATATAAGTAAGTGCTAGCTAAACTAAAAACTTGTATCTCCTTGAATAGAGAGCTATTGTCAAAAGGTATATTTATTTTTTATATAAATACATCAATTATTGTTTTGTCATTAATTTCTCTTCAGTATTATTTAGGTTGCCGGAAAACTGAACTTTATAATCTCTAATACTATAAGAATCAAAGTCCTGACTGACTGACTGACTGACTGACTGACTGACTGACTGACTGACTGACTGACTGACTGACTGACTGACTGACATATAGACAACGCACAGCCTAAACCGCTGGTCCTAGAGACTTGAAATTTGAGGAGTACATAGGTCATAAGGCGTAGAGGTGTACTAAGAAGGGATTTTTGGAAATTCAACCCCTAAGGATGTAAAAAGGGATGAAAACGTTTGTATGAAAAATTGTATTCCTTGAACCTACAACCTTGAAACTTGGAGTACATATACTTCAAGACAAAAAAATAGGAAATACATTTTTAGTTTTTTAAAACTACCCTTAATAAGTGTGCTAAGGGATGTAAAAGTATGCATGGGAGTTTTTTGACCGCTGGTCCTAGAGACTTAAAACTTGAAAAGTACATAGGTCTTATGGCGTAGAGGTGTACTAAGAAGGGATTTTTGGAAATTCATCCCCGAAGGGTGTAAAAAGGGATTAAAACGTTTGTATGAAAAATTGTATTCCTTGAACCTACAAACTTGAAACTTGGAGTACATATACTTCAAGACAAAAAAATAGGAAATACATTTTTAGTTTTTTAAAACTACCCTTAATAAGTGTGCTAAGGGATGTAAAAGTATGCATGGGAGTTTTTTGACCGCTGGTCCAAGAGACTTAAAACTTGAAAAGTACATAGGTCTTATGGCGTAGAGGTGTACTAAGCAGGGATTTTTGGAAATTCAACCCCTAAGGATGTATAAAGGGTTGAAAACGTTGGTATGAAAAATCGTATTCCTTGAACCTACAAACTTGAAACTTGAAGTAGATGTACTCCAAGGCTAAAAAACAGGAAAGGCATTTTTAGTTTTTTAAAACTACCCTTAATGAGTGTGCAAAGGGATGTCAAAGTTTGTATGGGAGTTTTTTAACGTGTGGTGCGATTGATTTAAAACTTGAGGTAAATATACCAAGAAATAAGTAATTAAGAATGACGCTTTTAACTTTTGATAATTACCTCTGCAAAGGGTGCAAATGGCTGGTAAAAGTTAGTATGGGAGATTTTTAACGCATAGTGCTATTGATTTCAAACTTGAAGTAAATATACTCCACAATAAATAATTTAAAATCACCTTTTCAATATTTCAAAACCACCCCTGCAAAGGGTGCAAAAGACTGACAAAGTTTCAAGGTTTGTATGGGAGATTTTTAAAGCGTAGTGTAATTAAATTCAAACTAAAAGAAAATGTGTTTTGTGGATAAATAACAAAAAGACAGTTTGATTTTCGAAAACAAACCCTAAAACGTTACCCTCCTTCGTTGCGCTCAAGTAAAAAGGATACAACAAGGCGTCAATGTTTGTAAGGGACATTCTAAAACGGAAATCTTGAGTTAGTACGAATAGATCTGAGGGTATCTACCGTGCCTGGGGATCAAAGTCGTGAAGCTGTTTTGTTCGTTTGTTTTTGGGGTAGAAACTAGGAACATATAAGTACATATTTTCCGTGTAAGGTTGTCTTTGTTGTATTTGTCATGTTTGTGCTAAACTCAGTACCTATGCTTACCTACCTACCTAATATAGGTAATGTACGCCTATAGGTATCTCTTATACCTGCGTAGGTATCCTACCCTAATAATATGCAAATCAATGCGAAAGTTACGATGTTTGGATGTTTGTGGCTCAATTACGGCTCACCACTTCAACGCGTGCGAAGCCGCGGGAAGCCACTAGTATTTTATAAATTTCTTTTTCAGTATATTGAGACACGATATATTGAATACGCTATGGGGGCCGCACAAGTATGAGTACCTAATAAATGATAGTTACCCATTATAATGACAGTGCATCCTGGATCCGTGATGAGTCCGTCCCACAGCGACATGAACTGCGTCTTCATCATGGCGGTGGCCTCGTGGTCGTGCGCCGTGCGCGTGCGCAGGAACGATTCTATCTCGTCTGCAACAGTACAACAACTATGCCGTCATCATCATTAGCAATGTATAGCTCGATAAACTTTCGAGCTGCAATTCTCACTCGGATTGTAAAGATGGAGAATAGAAGAAAGAGATTGCAAGAAATTTTTCGGACATTTAGAGCCGATTTCACCATGCTCTGTTAGTTACTAATCAAGGATTAACAGGCCGTTAAATCTAACCTTAGTTGTCAAACGCGTGCATTTTGACATACTTAACGGCCCTTTAATCCTTTGTTCATTTAACAGAGCATGGTGAAATCAGCTCTTATACAAGGTTTTCCAATACTTGTGTTTAGAAACTTCAGGGGGCTAAAGTACCCATAAATATGAATAACTTTTTCATAGGAACCAACACTGTGAACGCGAAAAAAAAACAGCTGTTCCATACAAAAATTCAATACCTACCTGGCTAAAATGAATGAAACAGCTTTCGCGTTGTAGAGAGTACTGGCACACTCATAAATATATAAATTTTTGACTTATTTACTGACCAATAAAGACTATACAAGGCTGCAACTTGACCGCGAGACTGAATACTGCCGCGGCTAACTTCTGCGTCTCTCCGTACCACTTGTCGGTGAGCATCGAAACGTCCAGATTTATGAAGCTCATGTTAGCCTCCTTGGCGGTCGCTTTGGCGATCAGCGTCTTGCCGCATCCTGGAACCGTAACATTTTTTTTATTTTGCCGAGCCGAGCCGATGGAACAAGCAGATGGCTCACCCGATGTTAAGTGGTAACCATCACCTATAACAAAGCATTGCCTCGTAAGTCACGCAAGATAGGAACGTGCCCTACGATGTACTGCCCTGCGTCCATCAACTTGAGGCATACAGATGTTAAGCCTCATGTGCCTGTAATTACACCGGCAACCACACTCTTCAAACCGAATCACAGCAACGCGGCTTGGCGGCAGAAAAAGGCGTGGTGTAGTACTTCCCCGGACGAGCCCTTCACAAAGAGCTCTACTACTCTTATAACTGTCAGAAGCTGGTAAATAATGATAATTGAGCCGTCATGATCATGGCAAAAAAAAAATGACTTTTGGTCGTCTATCAATAATATATTATATTATTACATTGTAAAAGGATCATACAAAAGAACGGTAGGAACCAAGCCGTAAGTTTGTTGCCTGTTCTTCTAGGCTTTGGTCGCGTGGAACTGGCACCTAGAGTCACCTAGCTTTAAGACGTTTCAAAGTGATCCTTGTGATTTTATTGAATAAATACATTTTGACTTTGACTTTGACTTATCGTTTCGCCCTGTGTCGGAATGCAACGATTTATTCTAATGCTACTGCTTGTTTTTAGAATATAAATAATAAAATAAAATAAATATTGGTGGACTTTCCACACAGCACTATTTAGCCCCAAACTAAGCCAAAGCTTGTAATATGGGAACCGGATAGCTGATATAATACATAATATAATATACTATTTTTTGTAAATACATACCTATACTTATAGACATAGAACAAACAATCTATGTTAACCACACAAATGTTTGTACTCGGTGGGGATCGAACCCACGGCCTACGGCGCAGAAAGCAGAGCTACTACCAACTGAGTTGTGAAGGCTGTGAACCGTTTATAGCCGTTACGTTTGGATTACGTTTCTCTCTTGTATGCGACGAACGTAAATAGGCAATCATTGTCTATAGACCTACCTACGAGACACTGACATTGCGGAATACGGCGCTGACAATCCGTATAAATTAATAATTTAATTATATGTATTTTAGTTTTTATTAAGATATGGACCCTAGCCTGAAATAAATTGCTTTTAAAAAATAAACTTTTCGTCTTAAAAGTATTGCAGACCTATCGCGAGAGAGGTAATAAAAATAAGAGAGCGGCAGTGGTTGCCAACTCGCAAATGCCTTTATCGGTGACCATTTAAAAGTGCTGAACAACTCTAACACACTCACCGGGTGGACCATGCAAGAGAACGCCTTTCGGAGGCTGGGTAAGTCTGCTGTCCGCAAACAGATCCCGCTTCTGTATGGGAAGGATGACAGTCTCTCGCAGTTCCTGGATCAAGTTATCCAGGCCAGCAATGTCGCTCCAGTTTACCTGCAAATTAAGATTGAACTCTTTATTTAATTTTTTAATTTTCAGAAATTTTGGGCTTTGACATGATGATAAGACAAAGCGAAGATGTGATGGATCTGATTTTTTTTTTGTTGAGTTGTCTTAAAGTATACCATTCCACCAATTAGGATAATACAACAACAGAATCTACACATTGATATTTACAAGGCCAGTGCAGTGTTCTGTAGTAGTGTCATTACTTCCATCGCCTTTCCAATTAGCATAATGGATAATGTTCCAGTCACTTAGGAATGCAATTGAGATCAACATGTCATGTTAGGTATGCCTTTGTCCAATTTCTTGACCAATTAACTGTAAAATGAGATCTTTGTTCCTATATAATTATAATTGTAGTATTAAAGTGACAAAGAACCAGCAAAATTGTGACTGTGCAGTAGAATCTTTCCTGTTGTTGTATTCAATTTCATTTTTATATTTTAACTTGCTACCCGCTCCGGCTTCACACGGTTATTGTGGGTTATTCCTAAGAGATTATGCTTGTATTAAGCATATAAACCTTCCTCTTGAATCACATTTTCTTTAAAAACAAACTGCATAAAATCCGTTGCGTAGTTTTAAAGATTTAAGCATACATAGGGATACAGGGACAGAGAAAGCGACTTTGTTTTATACTATGTAGTGATATTGTTTTAAGAACTAGTGATGAGCCCCCGGTATGCAGCTTGGCAGATGAAAATTATTCAGGAAAAAATACATACACTCATTTCATCTGGCACAACTAGCTGGGAAGCGATGATCATCTCATGATCCGTAAGGGTGTCCAGTGATACGGTGTGCTTCCCGCCGAGTCCTGCTCTGGAAGATATCCTAAGATATTTAGTGAGAGGAAGTAGTAGTGGTAGTTGTAGAATTCGGATAAGATATTTTTTTTTTACTACACAAAGGTCTTTGTCATGGCTGTCTGTGTGACAAGGGGTATATCTGCTTTGTGCCATTCAGAACTACAACTGACACACATGAACTCAATTGAGATTTTTTATAATTGAGATATTAAGGTGTCTTCATAATAAGGGCTTAAATCAGAGGAATCTTAGTTTTCTTCCATTATATGAAAAGGACTAAGAGATATGATGTGTTGTAATAGTTCTAGGTAGCTCTGATTGATATAGATAGACTAATAAAATCTAAAAAACTGGAGGCAAAAATTTAAAATTCCAATGCGATAGATCGATCGATTACACTCACTTGCGTAACTGTTCCCGCGCTCTTTCTTCAGCCTTCTTTCGACTCTTCGACGTAGGGTCTATCTGGTTCACGAGCCATTTTATCGAAAAGTAAGTCACAGCAGACACGAAACAAACACGAATAGCCATTTGGAACACATCGTTCCTGGTGAATGCTGACCCTTCCACCATCATGCCGAATGATTGTTAGAAATTAGGTCACAAATATTATTAGAACCAGTTATTTATTTATCGCGTGCTGTTGGAATTATTATAGTTTCACAAATAATAAAACATTAATTCACAGAAAAATCTTATTTTGTCATGCTCTTTCGTGAATTTTGAACCATAGACAAGACCAAAAAAGTAGAATTGGCTTTTTGACAGTTAACTGACAAGTAAACTGTCGTCTGTGCTCTCAGTGAAAAAAAACCCGATCTAGTCTATGACTACAAGAGAACGGGCGCTAGGAATGTACAACCATAGATTGTACGTACACCCTTGGAAAACACAGCCCGGAATTGATGTATGTAATTTGCTCGCACATGCATGGGCCATGGATGTGTAACTCAACTCAAGCAAGGGTGTACTGTACATACATACCAACTTGGAATGTACATGTGCACCCTTGGGCCAAGCCGTACAATTATTTTTTGAGTTAGTGTCTGATTTTACGAAAGGTTTTGACAAAGCAAAGGAAAGGACGCAAAAGTCAAAGTCATGTTAGACATGGCTCTTTAAAAAACTAGGTCAGTGTTAAATTACCTATTAGCCGTAATTATGGCTAGATTGTAATATTATTAGAGTATGTTATAAAATAATAACGTACACTAATTTAAAAAAAAAAAAAAAAAAAAAAAATGTTAGACATGGAACAAACCAGAAACTTGGAACAAAACATAACCTCAAACTGCAAGGTCTCGCAAAACAGAGTCCGGTTATTGTACGACATGATAATGTACAGCACGATAATGTACAGCATGATAATTGGAATCCACTTTGGTACCTTTTTGGATTCGTTTTATCGGGTGTACATTATCGGGGTGTGCATTATCTGGATGTGCAATATGTCACGTGTCAATAATGTACAGCCAGCTAATGTACAACATGATATTGTACAGCACGATAATGTACAGCACGATAATTGGAAGCCAATTTAGTACCTCGAAGCTATGCCTCGTTTTCATGTGCGAGATGTGTTCAAGTGCGACTGTCTTGCTGCTTGCTTTGTTTGCTTTAATAAAATTCAAGAAGAAGTTTTTGGATTTCTTCAAATCAAAACATGCCTGAATGCATGTTTTGTTTAGTTATTTATTTTGTTGTTTCTAGTATTTTTAGTGGTGCTACTAGTAAGTAGTAGTAGGTACCGTATGCAGTGATTATTTTCAGAAACAGAAATTCGAGAGGTCTAAACTTTCGATAAATGTTGTTGTATATTGACTGAAAATAGGAACATTATGAACGCATTAACATAAATATAATTTAAAATTTTGGACTGCACTGTAGCGAAGCAGAGTGTGTGTGTATTCATCATCAATACATCAACAAGCAGCAAAAAATAACTATACATATTCAGGATGATTTCTGCAGGGGAAATGTCTTTTATTTATGGCAAACGCCTACACGCCCAGTGAGTAAGGATAATCAACTTTGAGTTCCTACGAACCTGGTAATAGAATACGAAAAATCAGAAAAGAGAAGTCTGATTATAATTTTATGAACAAGGTTTCTTCTCTGTAGTAACAGAGGAGTAGGTACTTAAGCCCCAAGAGCTTAATAAAATAAGAAAATGGTGTTCTTTGTCGGAATCATGATAATTAGTACCTATGAGAAGAATTGGTGAAGAGAGTTACCAATACACTCCATGCCACTGTTGTCCGGCACCCGATATGCAGCATCCACTCACTCTTATAATAATTACAACTGGAGTTTACACACACTATTAGAGGGTTGCAGAGTTGTTGAATTTGTATACCATGTAGTGTTTCTCGATTGACCTGGCCTTTTAAATATACCTACTTACTCTACATAGTATGGTTATAAATTGGTGTATGAAATTATGGAATAGGTAGTAAAGTTGTAAATTAAACATGAACATGAAATCCATACCTATATAATTTTAATGTACCTACCTATTTCAAGACAGACTCTGAAACTATGTTGTGTTATATACTACTTTATGTATTTTTAATAAATAAATAAATTTAAGTATAATGTTGATTTTGAATATGACCTAGGTAGGTACCTATAGTATTTCAATAGTAGTAGTAGTTTGTTAGCTTGCGTGCTCACCTAGCATTGCAACCATAAAACCAAAGAGATAATGGACAAGACAATAATCAAATCAAAAAACATTTATATTGTGTCACAAAAACATTGGTAAAATATAAGAATAATATTGGTTAGCACAACAAAATCGGTTGTCACTCAGTTTTATGGATTAGGATTAGTTCAAAAGAAGCACTCGCTGGAGTGCACCTTCTAAAAGACAAACGACCCACCACTAACCTGCTCATAGTCTGAAGACTGATCGCAGATGAAATTGGAACAAAAAAAAACTCAGTTTTATGCTGTAATAGAGTTTGATACACTAGTATGATTGGTTTTAATATATCATGTTTAGGTATAGGTAAATCTAGATACTTATTGCAAATATTCCGAAAACATACCTAACCAATATTTTGAATCTCATCAACATTACCTATTGATTTTGTGGACAGACATGTCAATGGCTGGTCTACCTATATTATTCAGGTAGTCCAGGGAGGCATCTTATAGATTGCTCAGGGCATAGGGGTACAGTGGACCATTAAATGTGATATGGATTTAGGATCATTGCTACCTTCACAGCATTAATCCTCAGTGCAGCGTCATACTTATGCTCAAGTCGAGCCTGCAGAGGCTGCAGAGGCAAGTGAATGAAATAAACAAAGATCTTCATGACAACTTGGGTAGGTAATTTGGAATTTTAAGTTTGTCTAAGCATAACTTTTGAACCATTGATCCAATCTGCATGAAATTTGGGAGGAAGGTTGACAGTTTTTATTTGAAAAAATTATTGGTAGTAAGTACCTACCTACCTATAAATCAAACAACTTCTCACTTGCAAAATTTCAACAGAAATATTTAGAGGATGTTCTAGGTATACCATACCATACCATAGATATTAAGGGGTAGACAGAGGCAAGTCCAAATAAGGTGTTCGGGATATTTTGTAGGCACCTTGTTTGCATCGCAGTGAGTAGGTATGTCAATATCAGAACTATTCCTTTCGCAATGACTCAACTCCCACTCCACTCACATTCTCCCTGGCATGCCAGCCATTTTATTCTTATATAGATAGGGTCTATTTTAGAAAATCTTAATCAATTAATTTACTAAATGAATTTTAATTGTTTCTCTAGAAAATAAGATCGAATTTTCAAAACTACTATTTTGTCACTCATGATCTGTGGAGCTGTTTTCAGGACTACACATAAATGTGATACAGAGCTAACCGTGGTGGGGCCGTGGGTAGAAGGAGTCAGACGCACGCGTCTGGAGCGGCTCATACCGTAGTGAGCGCGTCAGTACCGGCTCTATTTCTTTTGGAGCGGCTCAACAGCTCTCATGCCTAATATAAATTTTATTCCTAGGTAATAGGCCAAAAATTTTGCTAAATGAATTTGAATTTTTTCGTCTAGATAATAAGATCTAATTTTCAATGCTGCATTTTTGGAGCCGCTCATCTGTGGAGCGGTTCTCAGGGTCTACTCAAAATTGTGATACACAACTCAAACGGTTCAAAGATTGGTTTTATGATAAATAGAACCCTGAACCGTTTGAGTAGAATATTTATTTTGATTCATTGGGAGGTTTGCTACGTACTCGAACCGTTGAATCGTTTGAAGTAATATCTGCGCAGGCGACTGACTTATGAAGTAAGGATGAATTGAACAACAGAAAATCTTGATGCAAATTATTTACCACATTATTTATTTATACGGTGGTACCAATTTGCATCAAGATTTTCTGTTGTATCTTTTATTGAATAAAAAGGTTGTGTACATTATAAATAAGATTCATTTTACAAAGTTAACTAAATTTACTTGAGGGTTTTTTCGGCTGCCCGTGGATTCTCTCACGCGGTAGCAATGATTGCTTACATAATTTTTGAAGGAATATTTTCCGATTAGGAACGCCACACAATAATAATAAAATGTGATATTAATAGAAAATGTAACAATACGGTGGTAAATAATTTGCATCAACATTTTTATTGTTGTTTTTTTATTGAAGAAGGTTCATTTTACAAAGTTGAACTAAATTTACTTGATGATTATTTCGTCTGCCCGTGGCTTCACTCACGCGGTAGCAATGATTACTAACATAAGTTTTGAAGGATTTTTCCTGATTAGAAACATTACACAATATTATTAGAATAAAAAAATTAATGCTTTCGTAAATAGGTAGGATAGGATAGTAATTTCGATCTATTACTACCGACCATACATACATAAATAAAGTTAGATACTTGGTACATACATTACTTAAAAACTAGGTTATAAGTTGCAGAAGGACTTATTTACATATACCTAGTCTTTCTTTTATACAATTCGTCAGGTAGTACTACCACGACCACGTCATGATAGGCATTGTACCGCCAAGCATCGTTGCTGCGTTTTTTGTGTTTCGTCGTGTGTGTGTGGTTTGACACCTCAGGCTTGCCGGTAGAATTACAGTTAAATGAGTCGTCCGCAATAACGTCTGTACGTTACGTTAAGTTGATGGATGAACAGTGCATCGTAGGACACGTATAAATATTGCGTGACTTGCGAGCTTTGATAAAGATGATGTTTACGATTTAACATCAGGTGGGTTATCAACATCTGCTTGTTCTGATGAGATTTATTTAAAATATTATAATGTATATACAAATGTATATTGTAATGTATATGTATACCTATTCATGGAACATACAGATGACCTGATGATGAGTGGAAAAAAATAAAACTCTTTATTTTACAAAGCCTCGCAAGGTTATGGTGACTTTGAAAAACCCTCCCAAATGAGGCCAATATTCAAAAGTGGAATTATTCAAGCTTTTTATGAAGGTCACTTCATAAAGGTAGTAAGTAAGTTAGCTAACATAGTCGTGTCTTCGCGGATCCTGCAATTGCTCGATGGTTGCTTGAAGTCTTTGAAGTTACAGTGCCACAAAGTCCAGATATGTTTGTGGCACTGTACTGTAGTACCCTGAAATTCTGAGCCGTTTGAACCACGGTTCAACTTCTTTCAATTATGTTTGGACTTTTTTCTGACTACCGCCTACTAACTCGGTATGGTAACCAAGTTTCAACTGAATTGGCCTAATATTACTAATAATATAAAATTATATAATATTTTACGTTTTGGGCTCGTTCATTTTTCTACAAAATTATTGTTACATAAAGTCTTATAAATTATTCGTCTGATGGTTCGTATGAAAGGTCGGACAGTGGAAATGTTTATAAATGTAATACTCAGACAAAATAAAAAAGTAAAGACGGAACTCTGTGAACAGCAAAGTGAGGCCGGCCAAACTACGCCTTGACGTGTACATACACAATTACACACACACACGTACAACGTAACTATGCCTACACGGGAATACACGGGTGTTCGCTAAGTTCGTGGGCCCCACGTGTCCGGCGAACACACGGATGTACACAAGATTTCGAGCCCATTGGTTGCTCACTTCTACGAGGTCAAATTACCTTAACGCCCATTGGCTGCACTCATTGTGAAGCTAGGTTCAATACAGAACGAAATACAGACAATACCGAGACCAGAAATTCATACTCACCGAACGAAATTGTCAAACATTGCGTTGATGGCTGGTCTGTCGGTCATCTTGACCCACGGCAACACGATATCTTCCCCGTTTGTGGACTGATTTTTATGATTATTATTTCATAAAATAGATAAGTTGTGTTAGATTATATATCATGATAGACGTTTTATTTAGTAATGTTATTTTTGTAATTTTGGGGTAATTTGAATTGTCATGACAACACCGGCCTCCGCACACATGTTTAGAAAACTGGCCTCACTTTTCTGTTCGTGGAGCTCCGTCTTTACTTTTTTATTTTGTCTGAGGCCGGCCATAGAAAAAATAATAGTTAGTATTGCGCGAGCGCTGCGTTTCGTTGCGAATGAGACAAACATTTAAGAATGGTTCTCGGGTCAGTAGTAAGTAGTATTAGGCTAGTACAGTTATAGGGTAACCAATTATCATCCTTTTTTTTGGGATATTCTTTTTAATTAATTATTTAGAGTTTTAGCTACATCTAAGTGATCAGTAACAGACACTGATCATATAGTTCATTTTTTTTGGTCCATATATTGATGAAACAGCTCCTTTATCAAAAAACGAACTTTCATTGAAACAACACTTGAAACTTTGTTTCAATATTTATTGACTTTTGATGGTCACTGTGCTTACTAGGGTTGCCACCTTTTTGCAGTTAAAGTACATTGGTTATTATAGGTAAGAAAAAAAAAGTACATAGTATCAAAATAAAGTACAATTTTTTTAGGTACAATTTGAGGTTAGGTTGTGTTTAGAAATTGTTAAAAACGAGTGCTTATGTGATGTGGCGCTGGCGGGAGGCGAAATCGATTCAGCATCAATCGTTAAAGTCGTTTAACGAAAAAATACTTACGAATAAACTATTCAAAATCCCAAAGAAATTAAATCATGCGAAATAAAGTATTTTGGTGTACTTTATTGTTCTCATAAAGTATAGAGTACAATTACCTGAAATAAAGTACAATACTTTATTATAAAGTACGGGTGGCAACCCTAGTGCTTACCTACCTACTTAAGACGATTGGAATCATATCGCTCTTGTTTTCTACCTACATCATACCAAACTGAAACAGGTTCACTGCCCCCCCTCCCCTCGTAGATATCCCCTCAGATCTTTTAGTACCAAGTAGGTTGGTACTTACCTAAAACTCATGATTTTTTTAGAACGTTTAGGGAGGTAGTCAGACGTAGGTACATCCAAACATGACATTTGGTATAATGAAAAATATAGGTACATACCTACCTACATACCCTCAATTTGCAGTAGTTGGTATACCATACGTGACAGGTAGCAAGCCCATCGCCGCTGTTAGAATACTTACTGGTTTCCTCACGATGTTTTCGTTCAACGTTTAAAACCACTGACATTGCGCACATAAATTTTTCGATAGGAAATATCCATTGGTGCACGACTGGATTTGAAACTGGATCCTATCGTATACTTACTTAAAAACTAAAGTTCAACTAAGGTATAAACTTGGGAACAGTACGAGTGTACTGTAGAACCCACCTAGGGTTCTAGTAAGAAGTGGTCTAGCCTTGATGAACGTGATCTACTAGATCTACGTTAGGCTAAGTAAGTAGGTATAGGATGGGTACGAATTAGGGCATGAATACCGGAATCCCGTAATACCGAAATACCGGGATCCCGGAAGATTTTTTCGGTATTTCAATACCGGGATTGAAGGAAATCAATACCGGCATTGTTCGGTATTGAAATCGAATAATCAATATCGAATGTTGGGTGCAATTAGGCATATTAAATTAAAATAAAATAATAGAATTTATTGTTGATTGATAACAATGTCAAAATTTTAATAGGTATTTATAGTAGATTGTTTACCAAGGGAGCAAACAACTATTTTTATGGCGAGAGTGTGTTTTGAATCCAGAGCGGAGCGAAGGATTCTAGAGTAGAATCCCGAGCGTAGCGAGGGATTCTAAAGTAGAATCCTAAGCGTAGCGAGGGATTCAAAGTACTTCACTCGAGCTTAAAATAGTGTTGCTCCCGAGGTGGACACTCTACTTTTTATCACCCTCTATGAGAAAATAGCTTAGTGCAACTTATGAATAATCATAGTCACGAAGTCACAAAGTCACAAAGTCCCAAAGTCCCAAAGTCCCAAAGTCCCAAAGTCCCAAAGTCCCAAAGTCCCAAAGTCCCAAAGTCCCAAAGTCCCAAAGTCACGAAGTCACAAAGTCACAAAGTCACAAAGTCACAAAGTCACGAAGTCACGAAGTCACATAGTCATATTGTCACATTGTCACATAGTCTCATAGTCATAATCATGTATTCATTGTAATTTTATTTATTTTCATAAAACTAAGTAAAATCTGAATTTGAGTAAACAATTATGAACAAAGGTGGAATGCGCGTTTCACGTGTTTTTGTTTATTTTTATTTAGTTCAGGCGCTTTTTTTCTACACTAATATTATAAAGAGGAAACATTTGTATTTTTGTATTTTTGTATGTAACGAATAGGCTCAAAAACTACTGGTCCGATTTCAAAAATTCTTTCACCATTAGAATGCTACATTATCCCTGAGTAACATAGGCTATATTATATTTTCAAAAAAATCGGGGATCCTTACTAAAACTTCAAAAATGTAACCCAAGGTGGAAAACAAAAACCTTCATCGCGTGCGCTGCGAAAACTATTGAAGATAGAACAAAATAATGTACTACGATTTTGTAGAATACGTCATCATCTACAAAAAATGTCGCGACAGCATATGTCTAACTATTATAGTTATGTCACAATAAGTGTTATTTTATTATAAAAAAATAATTGAAATACCTCCGCTAGAAAAGGGTCTTTATTTGTACCTTGGTATTAATCCTTATCCAAATAAATAAGACGGCATAATTAAGACGGTTTCAATACCTATAGATTACTTCTTAAATTTTTCAAATCGGAAATTCCATTCAAAAGATATGACGAAATTAAAAATTTTAACGGGTCCACGGATCACGCGCGGGGTGCGATTTCACTGACTCAAGGAGAAGCGCGTGCAAATGTATGAAATAAGTAGACGCGAGGCTCGAACCCACGGTCTAAGTTTATCCTAAAATGTTCAAAAAATTTATGACCACCCATGCGAAGCTGGGACAGGCCGCTAGTTAATTATAAAGCCTGCTTGTTCATACAGTGTACAGTGCTATTTTGCTGCCTGTTTTCGAAGAGCAAACTATCTCCTTTCGAATTGATGTGATAAAAAGTTAATTACCTATTGAGTTTTAGTCAACATTACCATTTCTTAGATAAAAATAGAGGAGTCCATCCAACTAAAGCTTATGAATATCTGATGCGTATTTTGCTAACAAGCGTTGAGACCTGAGAGTGAGCGAATATTTTCTTCTGCGGGATACTTTTGTAACCGATTAATAAGTAAAATCTCTCAGATAAAATGCAAGATTCTCTTTCACATTACGAATATTGAGAACACATTAACAAGAAGAACGTTTTTTGACCAAATAATAATGACGTTAATGATGAGTTGATTATTGTCTAGGTACCTATAATCTTATTACAAAATTGGTTACTACAGTCATCTTAGAGCACACGATAGACAAATCAATAAACAAGCAGTAACTATGTCGCCGTTGTCGAAACCGGCCTGGACGACATCATCATCATTACGTGTAATGATAAAAAATGTTATTTAATTTTTTTAAGCTACAATGTTGATCCGTATATAGAAATATTTAATTTAAATAAAAGTTATATAATTTTAGATATATCGATATATTGAGGGCATACTGCCAGAGAAAGATTAATTTTATCAGGATATTTTATTTAATTTATAACGGCCATCCAGCACCAAACTCACTTGACATCTATATTTCTCTACAGAGCAATACTAAATCTACAATAGACTGAATAGTCAACCATGGAAAAAATACAGACTTAACACCCCACCTCGATTAATAGTGCTTTTATTGAAAATCAAACACTGTTAATCGCTCACATAAATATTCTCAAAAACATCAAATCAAATTAACATTCTAGTTTGTCAAAACAAAAATAACTTATGGTGACCCTAATTATTATCCAAGAATAAAACTCATCATCGTCACCCTACTAGTACTTATCCCTTTACCTATCTGCTTACATGAATACCATTAGACTTAACACCCTACATGGTACCTGCCTACCATACGTTAAAGTCAACTATTATTTACTATAAGTGCCTACATATTTAACCACTCACACATTTGTTTCAATCTATCAACAGCTAATGTTTTAGTAAATATATCAGCTAAATTTTCAACAGCATTTACGTATTCAATTACTATCTCCTTTTTTTCTTTTTCTTTCGGTAATCAGTGATTGTCCATGTATTCATATTTTCTAATACGTTCTCTTTAACAATTGCTTGATTCCAGCCCATTGTACTTTTAGGTACATCTTTCATAATTGCGCTATAAGCATAGTGTGTTTCATATTCTTGTAGTTCTTTTGGTTTAACAACTCTTCTTCCACTTCTTGTATATTTTTCTTCTGATATTTTTTCTTGTACTACTTCCTTCACTTGTTCAGTTGCATCATCAAATTCATCATCATCATCATCATCACTGTCTTGAACATTTTCAGTCACTGTAGGACGTTCTCTAACTTTAATCTCATCATTACCTTTTCTTTGTTTTACTCCTGATGTACTTGGTTTGCATTCTTCTTCATCTATTTCTCTGTATATTACTGACCTTTCATTTTCTCTTTCTCCTTCTCTTATTCCATCATATCTCACATTCGTTTCGTCAAAATGTACATCTCTCGATATTTTAACTTCATTATTTTCTGGATCCCACAATCTATATCCATTTGGACTATATCCTATAAACCTCATAGCTGTTGCTCTTTCTTCAAATTTTGACTTTCTTGGCAATACAACCATCCATGCTTTTGATCCAAATACTTTCATATTTGTTATATCATTTTCAAATCTGCTGGTGTTTTAAATTGTATGGCTGCTGATGGACACCTATTTATTTGATACATTGCACATCTTACGGCCTCTCCCCATAACTCTTTCGGAAGGTTGGATTCCATCATTAATGCTCTTGCCTTATTATATAAAGTCCTGTTCATTCTCTCAGATACTCCATTCATTTGTGGACTGTATGGGTTGGTGAATTCCATTTTTATTCCATTTTTTATTGAAAATTCATGCATTATTCTATTCTTAAATTCGCCACCATTGTCGCATCTTATTCTTTTTACCTTATTTTCTTTCTGTCTTTCTATATATTTCACATACTCTATTAAGTTTTGTGTTGCTTCATCTTTATACTTTAGCAGATATACTACACCAAAATGCGTATAATCATCTATAATTACCTGATAATATCTCTCTTCATTTATGCTAGGTATATTTACTGGACCTGCGATATCAGTGTGTAGAAGTTCACATACTTTTTCTGATCTTGGCATTACTACTGGATAGAATGGTAATCTCATTGATTTTGCTCTCATGCACACATCACATCTTTTCTCACTATTAGGTAACTTTAAAGTGCTCAACCCAGTTCTATTCAAATGTCCTAGTCTTTGATGCCATAGATTTGTGTCATTTGTTGTTGTATAACATTTATTCTCTCTTTTTATTTTCAATTTTAGTTTATATAGTTTTTCATCTTTTTCTCCATAAATTCGCATGTTATTTTGTATAATTTTTACGACATTTCCTTGAAATATTACATTACTATTCTTCTCTACAAGTTTACTTACTGACAGTAAGTTTTGTGCTAGATTAGGCACAATTAAAGCTTCGATACTTACGTATCTGCCATTTTCTTCTGTTTGTATCATTCCTCTCTCTTTTGCCTCTAAATACTCGCCATTCGCAACTCTTATTTTTACTGGTACTGTCAATATTTTAATATCTGTCATAAAACCTTTGTATTTATCTTGTATCATGTTGTCTGAAGCTCCTGAGTCTATTATAAACTCTATCACATTATCCTCTTTGTACTCATTAGTCATGTTTATTGCTTCATCATATGCTGTGAACATTAACTGTGAAATGTTTGCATGTCTACCTATATCATCTCTTCTGCCTCTTCCAAAAAAATTACCTCTCTGGTATCTACCTCTTTGGTTACTCCTGCATTGATATGCTTTGTGTCCTTTTTGCTTACATTTATAGCATACTATATTCTCCGTCGAAAAACTTGTCTCGGTACTTACATTGTTATCTCTATTTTCATTTACACTTTTCATTTTCATCTCAGCATCTAACAATCTTGCTTTCACAAAATCCATTGTGATTTCCTTTTCTGTTGACATCGTTTCTAGTGATGTTATTACATTTTCATAATTGATCGAGTGAGCGAAGCGAACGAAGATTCTAGTTTCAACTTGGGCGATTTGGCATTTTATGTATGTATATATGTATGTATGTATGTATGTATGTATGTATGTTTGTCTGGCCATAACTTTCGAACCGTTGATCCGATCTGCATGAAATTTGATAAGACTACAGCTTGTACTTGAGAAATTTACTGGTAAGTATATGAGTAAAATCGGATGAAGGGGTTTTAAAATATGGGGTTTTTTAAGGGGGCAAAAATAAAAAAAGTTACTTAAAAAAATCAAGTTACATGTCATACGAAAGGGCTTTGTTTGGTCATTCCAAAACAATTTTCACTATTTTTCTGAGACGCTCGGTTTTTGAGATACAACAATAAAGTTAAATTAAGATAACCAGCGACCCAAGAGCTCCCATCTCTAAGAGTTTCGTTGGCATCAAGGTTTTTCTACTGGTCGGCCAGTTACTTTGCTTTTTCTTATTTTTTTTTCTTGAAATAAATTAAGGAGGTACTCAGTTCTCATAAAATGGTGACAACGACCAGATCTGATGATGGAGCCAAGGTCTGTTCAACGGAACTCTTCAATAAATAGGCCAATAGAGTTGAAACTTGGTTACCGTACCAAGTTAGTAGGCGGTAGTCAGAA
Source organism: Chloroclysta siterata (assembly GCA_932294275.1). NCBI lineage: Eukaryota > Metazoa > Arthropoda > Insecta > Lepidoptera > Geometridae > Chloroclysta > Chloroclysta siterata. The sequence goes on from OW028588.1 coordinate 29,370,669, forward strand.
AAAAGTCCAAACATAATGTTTGGACTTGCCTCTGACTACCACCTACTCAAAGTTTTGGTGCGTTCGTCGGGTCGCATCACGAGATCTCAGTTCGGGGCGAACTACTAGTTATCTGGCAGTGTTAATAATAGGTGACACACTTTATCGGACTCAGACATGCTTTCTCCAATTTCTATTTCTGTTATTATATTATCAAACCTTAGATAGTGGTCCTGTAGTTTTGTATCTTTTTGACATTTCAAATTAAGCAATCTTCTCTTCAGTTGTAATTTATTGAAAACTGATTTTCTTTCAAAAATAGCTTCTAAACTCTTCATCATATCTGATGATGTTGTACACTTCTTTATGTATGATATGTACTTATCTGACACACATTGTACTATTATTGATCTTGCTTTAGCATCCATTTCCTTTTTAGGTTCCTCACTTTTTATCGCCTCTACAACTCCTTTCTCTTCTAATAGTAAATTTATCCGAAATTTCCATGTCTGAAAATATACTCCCTCTTTCAGAATTGGCATTTCTTCATATTTTCTCATATCCATTTTTCTCTTCTTTTGTTTTCTCTGACAGTTCAATTTTCTTCCTACTTTTATATTTCCATTTATTTTTTAGCCCTTTTTCTTTATATATCACAAATATAGCCCATAACCTTTTAGATATATCGATATATTGAGGGCATACTGCCAGAGAAAGATTAATTTTATCAGGATATTTTATTTAATTTATAACGGCCATCCAGCACCAAACTCACTTGACATCTATATTTCTCTACAGAGCAATACTAAATCTACAATAGACTGAATAGTCAACCATGGACAAAATACAGACTTAACATATAATTGATAGTATGACTACATTTGGTACGTACGTATACGTACGTTTAAGTTCATTTAATTTAATTACAATGATTAATGAGGCTGAAAAACAAATTGTGTTTATCATATTATATTAGAATATAATGTGATTTCTTATAAAAACACAAAGCTCCTTATCCTACATGCAGCGTTTGCGTACCTAGATAGATGTAGGTAAAAGGAAATATAAGTAACGTTAGTTTGTTGATTGATCTATTTTGTTATTATTTTGATAGAAATTATTTTGATTTTATTCCTGCAGTTTTTCTTCGTTTCAAGTCTTTGTTTAATAGATCTTGCTAAAGTTAGCTTGAATTACATACAATATTAGTTTTATACGAACAAAAACTAGAATTTTTAATAAAATTGCCAATACCGGTATTAGTACCGGGATTCCGGTATTGGGCTCCAGTACCGAACTCAATACCGGTATTGAGATTAGTCCCGGTATTGCATGCCCTAGTACGAATGAATGTTCCTTAGGTAGGTACATTCTATTCTATTCAGTATCTAGCCGTAGCCTCAAAAGCCGTCACAGCTCAGTTGGTAATAGCTCTGCCTTCTGCTGTGGGCTGTGCGTTCAATCCCCACCAAGAACAAAATTTATTTGTGTGACGAACATAGTTTGTTCAGTCTGGGTATTATTATATGTTACAAGTACCTATGTATGTTTTCATAAAAATTTTTTTTTATTTAAATAGCTATCAGGACCCCATAATACAAGCTTTGCTTAGTTCGGGGCTAGATAGAGTTGTGCAAAGTCCACCAATTTTATTTATTTATTTTAAAACCTCTACGATGAGCTTGACCAGGTGTGCATACTACCATCAAGCAGCATTGCTGTTTCGGTTTAAAGGGTGGTTGCCAGTGAAATTACAGACACATGAGGCTTAACATCTGCATACTTACTATAAACCTAGGTTGGGTCGTTGTACTGGATTGCAGTTTCTTAGAGGAGCAATAATCTCCTTTTTATGAACTTTAGAACATCAGAAAAAATAACAACAACCGTACTATGCTTGTCTATAAGATCGTAAATGATAGCCTATATTATTTAAATTACCTACCCATAGTACAGAAAAACTAATAGTACAACAGTTAATTTAGTTATGTTTTTATACTTAAATTACAACTCAAAATCAAAATCAAAATGGTCTTTATTCAGTACAATCACAAGGATCACTTTGAAACATCTTATATACTAGGTGAATCTATCACCAGTTCCTCGCGACCAAAGCCTAGAAGAATGGGCAAGAAACTTACGGCTTGGTTCCTAGCATTTTTTGTATGATCCTTTTTACAATTTTATTAAGGTACCTACTTAATTATTTAGTGTTTTTAATGAGTTGGAGCATAGATCAGTCCCAAGCTTTTTTGTCATCTATATAATACTAATACAAGTACAAAAGGTATAGCCTAGATATTTACAATATAAATGCTAGGAACTTTTGACAATGCTAGGAAATTAATTTAGATACTCCTTGGCTTTTAGGTGAAGAGAAATCAACTAGTGAGAAGTTAGGGTCCCTGGTGACGTCTTTAAATCCAATACTATAATCATTAGACATAGACACATGCACAGATTCATAATGATCATTTTTAGCCTACACTCATATAACTCCTGGATTTTATACATGTTTCATATCATGAGTGGTAAGAACCAATGGTTCATACATTCAAGTCTCGACTGTTAGGTCTTCTAATTGATCATGATCAGTTTTGTATTGGGTGGCTAGCTCGGCCAATTGCTTCTTGAGGATTCTATTCTGACCCAAAATCATCAAGTCAATTAAATCATTAGAGCCTCAATGTCTCATCTCGTTCTTGCAATAGCTGATCTTGAATCTTGTTACTATTAGAGCTCCGCAGCAACCACCTGTAGCCTTGCTGCAAAGTCACGTGCCCTCCGTGTCATGGCCATATAATGTAGTGTATATAATTTATCATTTAAGATAGTGGAGTTAAACGGTGCCTGAAGGTTATGTACCGGTGAGCAAAGTGCATTTGAATTTGTGCTTATGTTGTGTTTTTGGGTAATTTATAATAAACTCTCCACGTTTATCAGCGGCAGCAGATAACAGGCCCTGATCAGCTTCTAAAAGTGTATGTAAACATTCAAATCGCCATTAGTCGTGAAAAAGATTCTTTGTACGATTTTTAAAGTGTTCCGTCTTAAAATAGTTCACAAACAAATATACAGTCCATTCATACTACTTATTTAAAACTGTTACACTGGTAATTCACTCTAAATATATATAAAATAATTATATTTCTTCTTCTAGTTAGGTTTTTCATTTATTTTCTTTTTTTTATTTTGTTTTATGGCGCTGGACTGGAGTCGATCGGTCTTTTTGCCTGCCATGCATTATTCCACTCGACCAAAAACAGTGAGTTGAGCAAGTTGAGTTTTGCATTGCTGTACCATTTTACATTTTTAGTTTACACGTTCTTAGTTAGATCCGATTATGTTTATATGTCGTCATTATAAAGATTACGGAATATTCTGAAATTTCTCTTTGATTTGTAGTTTGTAACGATTATTTTGTAGTTTTGAAATGTCTTGGAGAATCGTACTATATTGTCTGCAGCCTGCTAGGAAATCAGTACCCCAAGTATGAGTTTTGCTTACCATATTCGGTTTTTAGTTTTACGTTTTTGTTCCGTGTTCATTGCGGGTTTTGTATGAAGACGCGATAGGGATACCGATATGGAATTTTACAAAACCCGCAATGAGCACGGAGCAAAAACGATTCGTTTTGTTCCGTGTTCATTGCGGGTTTTGTATGAAGCCGCGATAGGGATACCGATATAGAACTTTATGTTCTACTACTAATTTTCATCATACTTGCAACATAAAGTTCCGTATCGGTATCTCTATCGCGTCTTCATACAAAACCCGCAATGAACACGGAACAAAAACGTAAAACGAAAAACCAAATATGGTAAGCAAAACTCATACTTGGGGTACAGCAAGTTCTCTTTTGATGGAGTGTTCATTGTTCATTGAGTTTTCATTTCTTCCGTTTTTTCAGTGATAGTTACCTACTCCTATGGAGAACACTATTCTAGAAGTATAGTCGTCCGGGGAAGTACTACCACCACGCCTTTTTCTGCCGCCAAGCAGCGTTGTTGTGTTTCGGTTTGAAGAGTGTGGTTGCCGGTGTAATTACAGGCACATGAGGTTTAACATCTGTATGCCTCAAGTTGATGGACGCAGGGCAGTGCATCGTAGGGCACGTTCCTATCGTGCGTGACTTACGAGGCAATGCTTTGTTATAGGTGATGGTTACCACTTAACATCAGGTGGGCCATCTGCTTGTTCCGTCAGCTAGAAGTAATTTCACTGGCAAACACACTCTTAAAATCTTTTCACCACACTGTTTTGTAATAAACTAGTGACACGATGACGAGGAGAAGAAGAAGGTTATTGCTGCCTACCAATTCTAAAGCTCTTTAAATAAATAAATATTGGTGGACATTCATTATGTAGATACCTACTTAGTTGGTAGGTATGTTATCCGAGTTTCACCTCAATCGGCATATTTATTGAAGATTTCCATTGAATAGACTTTGGCTCCATTATCAGACAACTGACATCAGCTGTCAGCTCACTGACATCATTTTTTGTTTTAATTAAGTCGTAGGTATAGTTTATTACTAGCGGCCTGTCCCAGCTTCGCATGGGTGGTCATAAATTTTTTGAACAGTTTAGGATAAACTTAGACCGTTGGGTTCGAGCCTCGCGTCTACTTATTTCATACATTTGCACGCGCTTCTCCTTGAGTGAGTGAAATCGCACCCCGCGCGTGACCCGTGGACCCGTTAACATTTTTAATTTCGTCATATCTTTTCAATGGAATGTCCGATTTGAAAAATTTAAGAAGTAATCTATAGGTATTGAAACCGTCTTAATTATGAAATGATTTATTTGGATAAGGATTAATACCAAGGTACAAATAAAGACCCTTTTCTAGCGGAGGCATTTCAATTACATTTTTATAATAAAAGAACACTTATTGTGACATAACTATAATAGTTAGACATATGCTGTCGCGACATTTTTTGTAGATGATGACGTGTTCTACAAAATCGTAGTACATTATTTTGTTCTATCTTCAATAGTTTTCGCAGCGCACGCGATGTAAGGTTTTTGTTTTCCACCTTGGGTTACATTATTGAAGTTTTAGTAAGGATCCCTGATTTTTTTGAAAATATAATATAGCCTATGTTACTCAGGGATAATGTAGCATTCTAATGGTGAAAGAGTTTTTTAAATCGGACCAGTAGTTTTTGAGCCTATTCGTTACATACAAAAATACAAATGTTTCCTCTTTATAATATTAGTGTAGATTAGTGTAGATAGTGTAGATGTAGATAGTGTAGATAGTGTAGATGTAGATAGTGTAGATAGTGTAGATGTAGATGTAGATAAGCTGTAATACGGCTGTAATAATCGCGCATGTCCTTTAAAAATGTGAAAATAAAATAAACTAGTGGTTCATCCCGAACTGAAATCTCATGATGCGACCCGAACGCTCCAAAAATTCAAGTAGGTGATAATTAGAGGCAAGTCCAAACATTCGGTTTATTTAGACTTGACTCTGACTACCGCCTACTAACTTGTTATTGTGACGAATTTTCAACTCTACTAAACTATTTATTGGAGAGGTCCGTTGGACAGAACATGTCTTCATCATCAGTACCCTAAGTATTTGGTTTTTCGTTTTACGTTTTTGTTCCGTGTTCATTGCGGGTTTTGTATGAAGACGCGATAGGGATACCGATATGGAACTTTATGTTCAGTAGAACTTTATGTTCAGTAGAACTTTATGTTCAGTAGAACATAAAGTTCCATATCGATATCCCTATCGCGTTTTCATACAAAACCCGCAATGAACACGGAACAAAAACGTAAAACGAAAAACGAAATATCGTAAGCAAAACTCATACTTGGGGTACAGATCACCATTTTACGAGAACTTAGTACCTTCTCAATTAAAATTAATTACAAGCGTAAAAAAAATAAGAAAAAACAAATGAACTGACCGACCAGTAACGAAAGAGAGTGGATTACAGGCTAAATTATATAGGCAGGTAGAACCATTCCTGCATGATGCCCAACATGCTTTTAGAAAAGGCCGCTCAGTTAATACTAATCTTCTCTCACTCACTGATTACATTTCAGACAAATTAGACTGTAACATCCAAGTCGATGTGATTTATCTCGACTTTCAAAAAGCTTTTGACCACATAGATAATGATGTCCTACTCAATAAGTTAAGCTCGTTTGGATTCACCCCTGGTCTATTGAGATTCTTTGCTGACTATCTGCGCGATAGAAAACAGTTCGTTAGGCTTGGATGTTATGATTCTGTAGCTTACCACACTAGATCAGGTATTAGTCAGGGATCCTCTTTAGGTCCACTGTTATTTACTATGATGGTTGATGATCTTGCCAAGACTCTTACTCACGCAAAGTGCCTGCTATATGCAGACGACCTCAAAATATACTGTCAGATTAAATCATTGGATGACTGCAGCGCCCTTCAGCATGATCTTGATGCAGTACAATCATGGAGTAGAGATAATAGGCTTAACCTTAATATAAACAAATGCCAAGTTATGACTTTTACAAGATCTGAACATCCTATCATTATGCCATATAACGTAGAAGGAGAAATAATATTAAGACCGCAAAATGTTAAAGACCTGGGGATTGTCTTTGATTCACAGCTCACATTCCATACCCACATAATAAAACTTGCAGCAGATAGTTTCAAAAAACTAGGTTTTGTTACCCGAAATTGCAAAGACTTTACAAACATTAGTGCAATCAAACTACTCTACACGTCTTTAGTCAGGTCTAAACTAGAATCAAGTGCATGTGTTTGGAATCCCCACGAAGTAACGTATACTCTGATGTTGGAAAAAGTGCAGAAAAGATTTCTGCGTTTTCTATACAAAAGGGTATACGGTTACTATCCTTTTTTGTATCCTACCAAATACCTTCAGGGAACACTGGGATTCAACTCACTTGAAACTAGGAGATTATGTGAACAAATTGTCACAATCTGTCGCATCTTGCGTGGCCTTGTCAACTGCCCAGACCTACTGTCTGAAGTTAGTAGGATGTGCGTGCCGGATCACCGAACTAGATTCCGCCTTGGTAGGGTACCTCTGCTGGCTCCAAAGAACGCGCGTACAGTTGCACGCCAGCAATCCCCAGTCTGCCGCGCACAACGTCACCTCAACGCTATGGTAACAGCAAGAGCATATTGCGACATATTTGCTGATAGATTGCCAACACTGGAAAGTATCTGTTTGAGCTACTGTGAGGAACCCAGTTCCTTGTTACCGTGGTAATTCATTTAATCATCTTTTAGGGAACTTGTGTTTATTCTACACACAAGTTCCGGTTATTGTAAATAAGTTTAAAAAAAAGTTAAGTTTAAAAAAAAAAAAAAAGTTTTATTGTAAATTTCTCTTATTTTTATTCCATTGCATTGGTTACATTTTATTTTTTATTTTTTATATTTCTGTTATGTTTCATATTTCTTTATTTTTTGTAGTATTTTTATTACCACCTAAGAATGCAATATTAATAATAAAAAAACTAGATTTAACGCTTTGGATTATATCTGTAATGTTATTTCTTAAGTGAATAAATTTGAATATTTGAATTTGAATTTGAATTTGAAACTATGATGTCAACAAAACCCTAAGAGATGGGGGCTCTTGCATTGTTGGATGTTATTTATTTTGTCAAAAATATTACAACAATTTTTCATTCAAAACATTGTGAAACAGACAGTCTTACTGATTTAGCAAACCAGTACGACTTGGCAAAAGGACAAGCATCTAGCGTCAGAACCATTTATAAGCAAACTGCTTGATTGAACTGGTACAGTGCAAACGAGGCTCGAAGGTACTAAAGTGGCTTCCAATTATCATGCTGTACAATATCTGGGTGTACATTATCAACACGTGACGATATTGCACAGCACGTTATTGTACGGGACGATAATGTACACCCAATAATTCAAACCAGTGGACACGGATTATTGGGGTGTGCATTATCGTGCTGTGCAATATCATGCTGTACATTATTTAGCCGTACATTATTGCCTCCCGCAAAACATCGACAAGTTTGTTTTGATAATTTTATTCGAATGAATAAACATAATTAAGTTAATACAATGGCTAAATTAAAAAGAGCTAAATCAATTGCCCGGCCTAAAGTAGATAACTCTCGAAAAGCTATTCGAAAGCAAAAACGACAGCAGAAAAAAGTTCACAGACAAGAACACTATTTGAAGAAGAAATCGGATGCCGTAAAGCCTGTTTACACTGCTGGGAGATTCGTTAAGAGACCAGCAGATACTGTAAACCCAGAGCTAGAAGTCAAGGTGAGAACACAATTCAGAATACCATAGAAAAAATATTTACTGTGTACCTACTTGCATGTCTGTTTTTTAGAAGAAAAAGTCCAAGTTCCAACCTACAGCCCAAGATATAATTAGTCGGCAGCGTACGAAAGAGATGAAAGAAGCAAACAAGCTGAAGTCCCAAATGGAGGAGCAGAGAAAGCAGATCCTGCTACAAGCCAATGAGGATGAGGACCGGCTGATTAAGAAACTAGAAAAACAGATGGGCTTGAATAAGTCAAAGAATAAGAATAATTATTTTGCAGATGATGGGTTGGATTGTATCCTTTTAAATGTTATTTTGAAAATCTTGTTGTTATACACCACTAATTTGTAATTACCAAAAAAAAAAAAACCGCATGCTCAGTGTCAGTTACTGATCACATTTATGTAGTTAAAACTCAAAAAAAAATATTAAAAAGAATATCCCGAGAAAAGGATGATAACTATTACCCATTATCCGTACGTACCTACTACAGAGTCTTCTACCCGAGTTTCATTCTCATCCATTCATAAATTTTTTGTCTCGTTCGAAACGAAACAAAACGCGCCGCTCGCGCAATACTAACTATTATTTTATCTATGGCCGGCAAACTCGTGTCGAACGAAACCCATACATAGGTACTCTAAATTCGATGCAGGTCAGTGACATCCGTAAAATAAAAATTGTACGCGGGTAGGTACTTAATTTATTGTGGTTTTCACGTTCACGATAGCTTGTCAGTACACTGCCAGAGAATAACGCATACATGTTACGTACGTATTTTTAGTCTGGGGAAATGTGAGTGATTACCTACGGATGTACCGCGAATTGTTCCCAAACAATCGGCAACCAAATTACTCCACGATGTCCAGCATATTATACCAACGCATATTGGACCATGGCTCTGTTTACGTGCCGTCGCATGCGCAAGGACGAGGAGGGCCTGCATACTCCCGAAACTTCTACGATGAAGTCCTAAATGATTTTGAAGAAGATCCGCGGAGGAGCACGCGTGACGCGGCACGTCGCTTTAGCACAAGCCAGTCCTGCGCTTGGAAGATTGTGCGCTCAGCTGAGATACACTACATGAAGACCCAGGAGCTACTAGCCATCGCCAGGCTGGAGGATATTCCGTTCAACCTGGCGGCGGGAGCTATGGTTTCAGCAGGACGGTGCGCTATCGAGTATCTATCTCAGGAGTTTGGCACCCGATGGATTGGTCGCGGTGGCCCAGTTGCCTGGCCTCCGTGCTCGCCCGATCTGACAATCTTTCAAAAATTCCCCAATCTTTTTGTGAAGCGAAATAAAAAGACTAGTGTATGTGAGTGACCCTAATAATGCATTAGACCCTTTTGATAGTGCAAAGACTAAGTATTTCCCTGAAAACAATTTGTTAAAACGTGTGTGTATTTGCATTGACAATGAAGGTGGACATTTTGAACAACTTTTAAAATACTTGTGGTTAGTGGAAGTGTAAATACGTGCGTAGTTGTAAGTACATACTGTAAATAACTTTAATTGTTGTAAATAGCTTGACATCCTGAGCCCGTAAAATTATGAAGGAAAAATGGCAATTAATTACAAATAAAAGTATTAAAAAAATCCCTAAAATAATGCCTTTTTTATGATACTTACCTATCTACCTACCCATTAAATGATTTATCTAGTGAGCGAGAGAGAAGGAATACGATGAGTGCGACAAGATGATGTGACGTAGGTAGGTACTATACGACGAGACGGTAGATGGAAGGAGTCATAATGAATGGAGTGTTTACGATGTTGACTAGCAGTAGTATTCCGTAGTATTTTCTTGTAGTGTGTCCATAAAATTGTGCAGGAATCTGGTTGAAAACAAACCTCGATAACTTGCTAAAAGTTAAATATTAAAAAATCTTGACAGTGCCAATAGCATTAGTAGCCTCTGCTGCAACTGTCCTTAAATTTTTTTTGGTAGTCACAAAATAGTGGTGTATACATTCCTCAAGGAATGTTGAGTACCTACTTGGTACTAAAGAGATTTGAGGAGAGAGACAGAGATCTACCATGCCTGGGGATCAAAGTTGTGAAGTTGTTATTTTTTCTTGTTATAATATAAGTCTACTCTCGCCACCCAACCCAATGGACCGGCAACAAAATTATGTATAGAAAGACCTATGTGCACTTCTTCGGGCGGATGATGATGATGGTAAATAAGACGACACCCTAAAACTGAATTTGTGTTTGTTCTTCTAGGCTTCTTCTACTAGGCAGGTCAATAGTAATGCGGGCTCTTTCCTATCTTTTTCTATTTCTTTTATTGCATCAGCATCCTTCATGTGATCCTTAACCACCATCCAGATTTACTAGAAATATGTGACAAAAAAACAACGGAACAAATAGTTGCTGCAGAAAAACATCTTGCTGAAGTTGAGGGTGACTCTGACTTTGAACAAGATTTGGCTGTTGTCACTGGTAAAGAACTGCCGAAACCTAGTAAAAAAAAAGATGACACAAAAAGAGCCAAAAGTGATGATGACAGTGAAGAAGAAAGTGAATTTGATGGTGAGAAAAGAGACTTTGATGATGAAAATGAAGAAATCAATGATGAAAATGAAGAAATTGATGATGAAATTAGTGGGGATGATGATGATGAAGAATTTAGTGAAGGCGATGAAGAAATAAGTGAAGGCGATGAAGAAATAGGGGATGATGATTCTGATGAACCAGAAGGTAATAATTGTTTTATTGTTTAATCGACTACAATGGTGGTGTACTACAATGATATGAACCAAACTGTAAATTTGTTACCTGTTGTAGGCTTGGTCTGGCACCTTCACCCAACTTCAAGATGTTTCAAATTGATCCCTGTAATTCCTATTCTATCCTTAAATAAATAATTTAACTTATGACTTTGACATGCATTAGATGAGATTGAATTTTGCTTAAAATGTGCTCATTGAATTTTTACATTTACAGAAAAACCTACATTCTCAAAAAAATCACCAAAAGCAAAGGAACAGAAATTAGAAAAGGAAAAAAAAACAAAACTTGATGATAAATCCAAATCAGACAAAGAAATAAAATCAAGTAAAGAAACAAAATCAAGTAAAGAAACGAAATTGAGTAAAGAAAGAATAGTTAAAGCAGAAGAATTGAGTAAAGTATTCAGTGATGATGAAATCTCTCATTTATCTGATGATGAGGATATTGAAGGGTTTTCTGATGATGATGGTGATCATGATAATGATGCAGAAACTGATGATGTTATAGAAGAAAAGAAACAAGAGAAACCAGATGTTTGGGAAGATATTTACGGACGAAAGAGGGATAAGGAAGGGAATGTTATCAAGGTATGTTGCACAGTGATCCCTCGTAATTTTGTTTAATAACTAGTGAAATTGAATTCAGGTTTGTAAATGTATCCAGTTTATAAATGTAAGCTATCCCAGTCTAAATATTATCATGATTAGTTCAGTGGACTAGCTGTGAGAAACAAATGATGGCACTTTACATGGATAATCGGCATTTGCGTTTTTATTTGCTTTTGTATTTGTGTATTCGTCTTGCTCGTAAAAAAATAGGAAAATCACGTCTTCGAGCAAAACAGTGGCTTTAATATGTTTCAAAGTGATCCTTGTTATTTAACTAAACAAATCCTTTTAGGCTTTGACTTTGGTATTGATAACACATACCTCCTTACTTCAAAAAATCTGTCAAACGATAAACTATTGCCATCTCTTACCAATGCGTAATGGCAAACAGAGACAGCACTAATTTTAAGCTTTATTTAAATTTAAACACCATTTTATAGTATGCTTTTAACATTCTGACAATACAAAATTAAATACGCCTTCTGATATACGTCTAACTCTATTATTAATAGAGTTTAATGATCTCGAAAATTTTAAAATCATTGTTCTTGATTATGGTTTTTTAATAATATTAATATAATTTGTTTTTTTCGCATCTCTTATTTTGTACACGCACCCACCTCTCATTTCAATTTTATCTATCCTTCAAGGTTTGCTGGAAGAGAACACTTTTTAGGGTTAAGCTCGCCTTTGTACATGTTTTATATTTAAGTTTACTAAATGATAATACTGTGTACATGTACAATAAAGAATAACGATAAAGATGGTTGAATGTTTTGTTTTTAGGAGGACAAAGGAGTGTATGTTCCACCGCATTTGAGAAATAAAGGTGCTGATGCTGATGACAAACAGATGCAACAGTTGAAAAGACAAATCAAAAGTAAGTTATTGATATAAAACAGACTTTTTTCCCAGGCACGGTAGATATTCCCTCAGATCTCTTACCAAATCAAGATCATTTAACTAATGTTAGAGGTTCGTCCAAATATTCAATTTTAGTATAAAAATGTGCAAAATGCGATTGGCTTTTATTTCATTTTAGGTAAGTAGTTTGAAAAAAAAAACAATCCAGGAACCTAGATAAATACTATTCGAACACAAATAATACAATAATATAGTGGAAATATGCTTGAATTTGAAATAATTTTGGTTATGAAATATATTTATGTAATCTTCTATCAGGTGTGCTAAACAAGCTGGCCGGTACAAATCTCCATTGGGCTTGTACATCTATAGAGAATCTTTACTCCAACAACAGTCGAAACTCAGTGAACACGGCACTAACACAACTGTGGCTGGACGCTACCGTCGGCCCCTCCAACACTCCCGATAGAATGGTAACGGAGCATGCGGCGTTGATATCTGTGCTACATGCCAATGTGGGCTCTGAAATAGGTAAGTGTGGATTAGGTTGCTTTACTGGTGAATCTTCATTTGGGCCATCAGCTTGTTCCATCAACTAGTAGAATAACAAAAATGAAGTAGGTTATTCTTTTTTTTTTACAGTTAGATCATCGTCAGACTCCTAGTTATTTCCATTGTTTTCTATCTATCTAATCAGCCCACATTTACCCACTGCTGGGTATAAGCCTCCTCACATGACACTCTTTCCGGTCCTGCGCCAACTGTACCCACTAACTGTGTTTTCTATGTAATGTATTATTTTGCTAATATGTTTAATAAACGTTTTCTGACTTCCAGGTGCTCATTTCTTGCAGGAGCTTTGCGAGCGGTTCGACGAGATGACGCGGAGGCCGCAGCCGATGCCAGACAAGAGACTAGACAACCTTGTCTCGTGCTTGGCGCATTTGTATAGTTTCAAGGTACACTTTTTATAAAAAAAAATATATAGACATTGACATTTATTTGCATATACAACGTGTAACATAATACCCCTATAATCCCGGAAGCAGGGTATTCTACAGGTCATGGCGAACAACTTTTGTTCTAAGACTTTTGAAATTTCGAAGTTTTTGATTTATGAAATGCCTCGGAAACATTTATCCAAAATAAACTAACACAACACGATGCAGCCTTATTTACAATTGTTTTTTGACCTTAATTGTGAACTGTATATAAAATAGGTAACAGGACTGCCACCAATTAGTAAATGCAAATACCGTATATACGAAGGTCACTAACACCTAAAAGGGCTGTTGAAAATTTCTGAGACAATATTAATTTTAATTTTGTATAGGAATTTTGAAAACGAAGAATTCAAACTTTGCACACGTCATAATATTCCAGTGCTTGGTCTGATCTCTTCTTGGCGTCAGGAAAAGGCATGAATGTAGTACTTCCCCGGACGAGCCACTCACAATAGCTCAACTACTGTAAAACTGTCTGGGCCAACCCACAGATTCAGCAAAAGCAAATACCTACTTTTCCTTATTATTATAAATTAGTTGCAAACACACTCATCAACAGTAAGCAGTCGTTTTAATCCTATAGCAAATATATCAACGGTTGCTGGTAGAGATCGCTGTTTAGTGATAAGACCGCCGATTGTACTTAGCAAGTAGTTATACTTTTTTATGTTTTATCTATGTCGCAGATCTACCACGCAACACTTCTATACGACATCCTCAACCGGCTCCTGTCCACCATCAACGAGAAGCGCATCGAGTGCGTGGTGGTGGCGCTGCGCTGCGTGGGCGCCGTGCTGCGCCGGACGGAGCCGCTGCTGTTGAAGCAGTTCGTACTCGACACGCAAGCGAGGCTGGCGGGGCTGAGCGAAGAGGCAGCTGCCGGGTACGTAGCACAGAGAGAAGGGTGTGGTTGGAAGTACAGGCAGGATAACCACGTTGGCACCAGGATGGCACGTTCCTATCGCGCGTGACTTGCGAGGCAATGATTTGTTGTAGGTATGGTCATTAACATAACAGTGGGTCATCTGGTTGTTCCATCAGCAATATGTTGCTGATTGGGCATCCTTCATTATAAGGAACCCATCGTTGATCGTCTTGGTAAATACTTATAATATACTCGTATAATAACACCCAGACAGAGAACAAACATCTATGTTCATCACACAAATGTTTGTTCTCGATGGGGATCGAACCCACGGCCTACGGCGCTGAAGGCAGAGCTACTACCAGCTGCTGTAAAGGCTGTCAAAATAAATACCTTTTGCCTCTGACTTGAATAAAAAGAACTTACTACAACCCAGGTCTCGTGTAAAGTTCCTGCTGGAAGTCCTAATGGCAGTGAAGAACAACAATTTGATCAAGATACCGAACTACGACCCTTCGTACCAAGAGGAGCTGAAGAAACTCACGCGGACCATTGTCAGGAAGGGGAACTATATCACTCCGCTCAATATCAGATTGGATGATCTATTGAAAGGTTAGTTGAACTTTTTTTTTATCACTCCTCATCTTCCTGCCATTGTCCCACTTCATGTGGGGTCGGCACAACAGGTTTTTTCTCTCCACTTCCCTTTATCATCCGTCATCTC
Organism: Chloroclysta siterata; assembly: GCA_932294275.1. Taxonomy (NCBI): domain Eukaryota; kingdom Metazoa; phylum Arthropoda; class Insecta; order Lepidoptera; family Geometridae; genus Chloroclysta; species Chloroclysta siterata. The sequence continues at coordinate 29,385,740 of OW028588.1, forward strand.
AGAAGTCACTCCTTACTCATGTCATCTTTCACACAATCCATCCATCTTTTCTTTGGCCTTCCTCTACTTATATATCCATCCACATTCATACCTAACACTCTTTTCGTTACATGACATTCTTCCCTCCACATGGCATGCCCATACCACGCTAACCTATTACTCCTCATTTTCTCAGTCACTGGCGCCACTTTCAAACTGCCTCTAACAAACTCATTCCTTATCTTATCCATTCTCGTCACTCCACTCATCCATCTCAACATGCGCATGTCTGCTCTTCTTCTTGTTGTGTCACTAGTTTCTTTCGAAACAATGTGGTGAAAGGGTTTTAAGTGCGCCTCAAGAGGCTCCTTTCGAGCACTTGACACATAATATAGAACTTATCTGCTGCATGCACTCTCTTTTTATCCGTCCCTTTGATGGCCCAACACATCCATACAAAACGACAGGTCGTATGATCGTTTTGTATATTTTCCCCTTCAGTTTTAAGGGCATTTTTGGATCTCATGTTGTTCCCTTCGCTATTTCTTCCATCCTGCATTTATTCTACTATTTACATCCCTACCAATCTCACCATCATTCTGTACTACTACTGTACTGAACCGAGGTACCAAAAATCGGAAAAGACTGGTAGGGATACACCATCTAAGGCAATAGTGGCGAAACTGGAGGGACCACTGAAGTCACAAAACAGATGCTCGGTTTTGGTCCTACTGAACTTCAATCCGACACTCTCCAATTTCCCCTGCCATTTTACACGCCTGCTCTGGAGCTCAGTTGCGTCTTCTCCGACAAGTACAATGTCGTCGGCGAACAGCATACACCATGGTGCCTCCTCCTGTATGTCTGATGTCAGTGCATCCATTACCAGGAGGAACAAATAAGGGCTCAAAGCCGATCCTTGGTGCAAGCCTACAGCCACATTGAACTTATCGGTACCTTTGTACGGCAGGTTTGGACCTGACTTGTGTACTAGCTCGGCTGTACATGGCCCGATGTACTAACTCAGCTGAAATGGCCCGAATAAGCTTCAGGTACTTCCCAGGCACCAGAACCTCACGGGGTATCCTGTCGTACGCCTTCTTTAGGTCAACGAACACATGTGCAAGTTCTTGTGCGCACGGCGGTATTTCTCGCACAGTTCGCAAAGAGCAAATACGGCGTCCGTTGTCCCACGTCCAGGCATAAACCCATACTGGTTCTGTGATATCTCACTCTCCTCTCTCTTTCGTCTCGCTATCACCTTCTCCCAAACTTTCATACTGTGAGACATGAGCTTGATTCCTTGACAGTTGTTACATTTCTGTACCCTTACCTTGTTTTTGAAAATGGCCACCAGCGAACTGTTGCACCATTCTTCTAGGATCGTCTCATCTTGTAACAACTTATTGAAGAACAAAGTTTAAAATGAACTTGAAGTGAAAGGTTTATGAATTATGTTTTAGCTGACGAAAGAGGCAAGTGGTGGGTGGTAGGCTCAGCGTGGGAAGGTAACAGCCGACAAGAAGAGGCGGTGGTCAAAGCGCTGCCGTCACAAGACCAGAAGCTGTTGGATTTGGCTAAGAAGCAGAGGATGAACACGGATGTTCGGCGAAGCATCTTCTGCGTTATTATGGCGGCTGAGGTAAGCATAATTTTAACATAAAATAGCTGGTTTTGTCCCGAAAAATAGGCTTAATTATGTCTTTAACTCTTTGAAGAGTAGTAGAGCTCTTTGTGAAGGGCTCGTCCGGGGAAGTACTACCCCCACGCCTTTTTCTGCCGCCAAGCAGCAACGCTGTGTTACGTTTTGAAGAGTGTGGTTGCCTGTATAATTACAGGCACATGAGGCTTAACATCTGTATGCCTCAAGATGATGGACGCAGGACACTGCATTGTAGGGTACGGTTCCTATCGTGCGTGACCTACGAGGTAATGCTTTGTTTTAGGTGATGGTTACCACTTAACATCAGGTGGGCCATATGCTTGTTCCATCAGCGCCTTGTTCTGTCAAATAAAGACTAAATCAGAATTCTAATTTAAAATCTTGTCTACAAATCCTGCAGGACTACATGGACGCCTTCGAGAAGCTGCAGCACCTCGGTCTGAAAGGTCAGCAGGAGAGGGAGATAGTGCACGTGCTGTTAGCGTGCTGTGTGCAAGAGAAGACGTTCAATCCTTACTATGCGGTGCTCGCACAAAAGTTGTGCGATTTTGATCGGAAATACCAGGTGTGTAAAGTGCAAAATGAAATGTACTAACTAAATTGCTTCTTGCCACTAGCTAGAGCTGGTGGTCTAGTAGAAGCGAGCGAGCACGTTCCTATTGAGCGAGACATACAATGCTTTGTTATAGGTGATGGTTACATCTGGTGGGCCATTTTAATGTTTAAAAACTATATCATCTGCTGATTAAATAAATAATGAAGTTCGTTTTCTATTACAGCTCTCTATCCAATACTCCATCTGGGACAAGATAAAGGACATCGAGAACCAATCGAAACACAGCTTGGCGAATCTAGCACAGTTTCTGATACACTTGATCATGCAGAAAGGTCTTCCATTGTCTGTTTTGAAGGTAAATAAATTATATTGCTGGACAATTTTAGGCAGTGAAATCGATCCCCAAATTAAGCAAAGCTTTTTAAACTTTGGAAAGACTTACTTATTACTACAATAATAAACTCAGGAAAAACATGAATGTTCAACGCAAAAATGTTTATACTCGATGCGCATCGAACCCACAAGCTATAGGTACAAGGTGTTAAAATACTAGTACCGAAAACTTCAGGGGGCTAAAGTACCCATCAATATGAATAACTTTTTCTAAGGAACCAACATTGTGAACGAGAAAATAAAAACAGCTGATTCATACATTTTAGCCAGGTAGGTATTGAACTTTTGCATGAAACAGCTGTTTTTTTTATCGCGTTCAGTGTTGGTCCCTTAGAAAAAGTTATTCTATGGATGGGTACTTTAGCCTCCTCAAGTTTTCGGTACTAGTATTTTAACACCCTGTAGAAGCTAAACTGAGCAAAAATAAGGAGTAAGCAAAGCTGAACTGAGCTGAGCTGTGAAGCCAGTCAGTCAAGTTTTTTTTAAATTTTATGTTCCTGAAGTTTAGGTATTATTAAATATTATCTTCATGATCGTTTCCAGATAATCCAGTTCTCTGAGCTGAACAAGCACTCGGTCAAGTTCATGCGTCAGATCCTCCTTACCATCATCATGAACGAAGATCTCGCGAGCGCGCTCGAAGTCTTCCATCGAATAGCCAAGTCTCCCAAACTCCACGTCTTCAGGGAAAGCCTGAAACTGTTCATACAGCACTTTTTAGTGAAAAACGCGGGGAAGAAAAGCAGTGTTTTGAGTGATAGCGAAATGGCGGTTTTAAGGGACCGAGCGGATGAAGTGAATAAGATTCTGACTCTGCATGATTCTAAACTCAAGTTCTGATTAAAGTGGTTGTTGTTATTTTGTTGTAGTCATTTTAAAATTATTATTTAAAATATAGAATTAGAAAACACATTTATAAGCTACTAAGCGTAGAATGGATAGGTAAGTAAAAAAAAAACAAGAAAATTGAAACCAAAAATAATGGATTGAGGTCCGCCAAATCAAATCATCTTTATTCAGTTCTATCACAAGGATCACTTTAAAACGTCTTATAAACTAGGCGTTCGTGTGTCGTAGGTGTGGTTCACTGGTAATTTGTATAGGTGCAAAATAAATATATCATCAACATTTTCCTGCCCTTATCCCACTTCATGTGGGGTCCAACAGGTTTTTGCTCACCTCTCTCGTCTATCAGCCGTCATAATAATATATTATATTGGTTTTTAATTTTATTTCAGACAAACACATAAGTTAAAATTTTAATACAGGCCCAAACCATAGATACCATAAAATACATATAATTAATAAACAATAAGAATGTCTGTGCCGTATTCCGCAATGTTACGGTGTCTCGCAGCCGCTCTCGGAAGCGTCTGTACCTATACGACACCTTTCGTAGTAATATAGTGATTGTGATAATAAAGAATTTAATAAATAATCGCTACAAATAATATAAGTAAATGGAATATAAATTGAGTAAAGCTGGATTACAATAGAGCAAAAGGTTATGAAGAAATTATAATTCGAAACTAGTTTGATTGTGCCGTCAAAAGAATAAAATATAAGTTCTCATTTAATTTACGATCGTGTTGGAATTATTAGGCTTCTAGACTTCTATGCATATATACATAATTAAATATATATTACCTATTGAATATATTAGAATAGTTCTATATCGAGTCTCGGTTCCGGAAAAAACTAGTTTTAAGGGGGTTAAACTACTTTTCATTACTCATAGTCAGAAAGTAGGTCTGTTGACCTTCTATTGACATTCGTAAACTAAAGAGGTTTCTTACCAAAGAGGTACTTATTCAGCCATGTGAAAATTTAGATGGATTTATTTTAAATAGGTTTTATAAAATAATTATAACCCTTTATTCTCTTAATAATAATATTTAATTTCTTTCTTTTTAACAAAAATACAATTTTAACCTTTTTCGTAAATATAATTTAAGTATCTACTTATCCATAATATCAAATGATTATAGAACATAAAAACTCTTTGGTATTGCAGCATGCAGCATGGATTGGATCTACTACAATTCACTCATTTGTTCTTAGCTAATTTGTATTTTTTATTTTTACTTTCCTTGTACCTACTCGTAATGAAAAGCAAAGTGCTTACATCGGGTTAACGACTTATTTAGTCCCTCGAACTATTGGCGCCGTATCGGGACTAAATAAGTTCCTTTCACACCTATGGTTACAATGTACTATTTACCATCTCAGTGTTGCGCTATACCTACCTCAGATTAAAATATTGCCGTCTTAATTTTTTACAAGTCTTAAATACAGTCGTCGGTGGTGACTGGTGCTTTTTAAGCTGAGACAATAATATTTAGTACTTATCCCACGGATAGCGGTACTCTGAGATACCCCCCCTAAACTGCTTATTAAACCATGAATAAGCATAGATACTTAATTAGAATTTATTACTAGTAGTTCGCCCCGAACTGAGATCTCGTGATGCGACCCAACGAACGCATCAAAACTTTGAGTAGATGGTAGTCAGAGGCAAGTCCAAACATTATGTTTGGACTTTTTTCTGACTACCGCCTTCTAACTTGGTACGGTAACCAAGTTTCAACTCAATTGGCCTATTTATTGAAGAGTTCCGTTGAACAGACCTTGGTTCCATCATCAGACCTGGTCGTTGTCACCATTTTATGAGAACTGAGTACCTCCTTAATTTATTTCAAGAAAAAAAAATAAGAAATAGCAAAGGAACTGGCCGACCAGTAGAAAAACCTTGATGCCAACGAAACTCTTAGAGATAGGAGCTCTTGGATCGCTGGTTATCTTAATTTAACTTTTTTGTTGTATCTCAAAAACCGAGGGCCCAAAAAAAAAAGTAAAAACTGCTTTGGAATGTCCAAGCAAAGCCCTTTCATATGACATGTAACTTGATTTTTTTATGTCACATTTTTTATTTTTACCCCCATAAAAAACCCCATATCTTAAAAACCCTCCATCCGATTTTACTCATATACTTACCAGTAAATTTCTCAAGTACAAGCTATCGACATATCAAATTTCATGCAGATCGGATCAACGGTTCTTAAGTTATCGCCAGACAAACATACATACATACATACATACATACATAAAATGCCAAATCGCCCAAGTTGAAACTAAGATCTTTGTTCGCTTCGCTCACTCGATCAATTATTATTATCAATTACTTAAATACTAGAGGTCACACGAGATGTCTTACAAAATCTTGTGAAGGGCTCGTCCGGGGAAGTACTACCACCACGCCTTTTTCTGCCGCGAAGCAGCGTTGCTGTGTTTCGGTTTGAAGAGTGTGGTTGCCGGTGTAATTACAGGCACATGAGGCTTAACATCTGTGTGCCTCGGGTTGATGGACGCAGGGCGGTGCATCGTAGGGCGCGTTCCTATCGTGCGTGACTTACGAGGCAATGCTTTGTTATAGGTGATGGTTGCCGCTTAACATCAGGTGGGCCATCTGCTTGTTCCATCAGCTAGTAGTATAAAAAAAAAAAAAAAACGAAGATAATTACTTTCTACGAAGTAAACTACTACTTCCATCAACCGTCAAAGTGCGACAGAGTCAACTGTGCCTTTATTTATCCGAAGGCACTATTTTTTCTAATTTTTTATCCTTAGTTAATACTTTTATCTATTATCCGTCTTTTAATCACGTGACGTTTTTTTTTGCATTTTTAATTCCCCCCTTCCCCCCTCCCCCTTGGTGATACGTTGTGAGGTTTAAGACTAACCCCCCCGCCCCCACCCAGAATCACATGTATTTTTTAGTAGGTACCTACATGGAATCTTATAATTTTTAGAATATTATCTAAAGACTAATATAAAGTATAATCTAATTTTATTCTGAAACTAGAGGCTTCCCGCGGCTTCGCACGCGTTGAAGTGGTGAGCCGTTATTGATCCACAAACATCCAAACATCGTAACTTTCGCATTGATTTGTATATTATTAGGGTATGATTTTTAATACCTACGTAGGTATCAGAGATACCTATAGGCGTCCATTACCTATATTAGGTAGGTAGGTATAGGTACTGAGTATAGCACAAACATGACAAATACAACAAAAATAACCTTACACGGAAAATATGTACTTATTTGTTTACTTAGTTTCTACCCCAAAAACAAACGAAACGAAACAGCTTCACGACTTTGATCCCCAGGCACGTTAGATATCCTCAGATCTCTTCGTACCAACTCAAGATTCCCGTTTTTAGAATGTCCCTTACAAACATTGACGCCTCGTTGTATCCTTTTTATTACACAGAACACATTTTATTTTAGTTTGAAGTTACACTACGCGTTAAAAAACTCCCATACAAACATTGACATCCCTTTGCACACTTTGCAGGGGTGGTTGTAAAATATTGAAAACTTGATTTTAAATCATTTATTGTTGAGTATATTTACTTCAAGTATGAAATCAATCGCACTATGCGTTAAAAACTCTCCCATACTAACTTTTACAGTCATTTGCACCCTTTGCAGAGGTAATTATCAAAAGTTAAAAGCGTCATTCTTAATTATTTATTTCTAAGTATATTTACCTCAAGTTTTAAGTCAATCGCACCACGCGTCAAAAAACTCCCATACAAACTTTGACATCCCTTTGCACACTTATTAAGGGTAGTTTTAAAAAACTAAAAATGATTTTTCTATTTTTTGTCTTTGGAGTAGGTACATCTACTTCAAGTTGTTTCAAGTTTGTAGGTTCAAGGAATACAATTTTTCATACCAACGTTTTCAACCCTTTTTACACCCTTAGGGGTTGAATTTCCAAAAATCCCTTCTTAGTACATCTCTACGCCATAAGACCTATATACTCTTCAAATTTCAAGTCTCTAGGACCAACGGTCAAAAAACTGTTATACAAACTTTTACATCCCTTTGCACACTTATTAAGGGTAGTTTTAAAAAACTAAATACCTTTCCTAATTTTTAGCCTTGGAGTACATCTACTTCAAGTTTCAAGTTTGTTGATTCAAGGAATACAATTTTTCACACCAACGTTTTCAACCCTTTTTACACCCTTAGGGGTTGAATTTCCTAAAATCCCTTCTTAGTACATCTCTACGCCATAAGACCTATATACTCTTCAAATTTCAAGCCTCTAGGACCAGCGGTCAAAAAACTGTTATACAAACTTTTACATCCCTTTGCACACTTATTAAGGGTAGTTTTAAAAAACAAAAAATGCCTTTCCTATTTTTTTGCTTTGAAGTTTATGTACTCCAAGTTTCAAGTTTGTAGGCTCAAGGAATACTATTTTACATGCAAACGTTTTCATCCCTTTTTACACCCATAGGGGTTGAATTTCCAAAAATCCCTTCTTAGTATACCTCTACGCCATAAGACCTATGTACTCCTCAAATTTCAAGTCTCTAGGACCAGCGGTCAAAAAACTCCCATACAAACTTTGACACCCCTTTGCACACTTAATAAGGGTAGTTTAAAAAACTAAAAATGCCTTTTCTATTTTTTTGCCTTGAAGTAAATGTACTCCAAGTTTCAAGTTTGTAGGTTCAAGGAATACGATTTTACATACAAACGTTTTCATCCCTTTTTACACCCTTAGGGGTTGAATTTTCAAAAATCCCTTCTTAGTGCACCTCTACGCGATAAGACCTATGTACTCCTCAAATTTCAAGTCTCTAGGACCAGCGGTTTAGGCTGTGCGTTGTCTATATGTCAGTCAGTCAGTCAGTCAGTCAGTCAGGACTTTGATTCTTATAGTATTAGAGATTAATGACCACGACAAAAATGTCTAGACAGAAAGCCGCTTTTCGGCTTTAAAATCGCGCGTTTGAAATAAAAAAAAATACACCTGATATCTTATTACACCCCCCTCCCCCGTTTTTATATTTCGAGACTTTTGCTAAAGCCCCCCCCCCTTTTCAAGCCTCACGTGATTAATGGACGGTCCCTAAACTAGTTTCCTAATCCCTTAGAACCTAGTATGTATTCCATGTGACATGTGTCCATCGCCGCTGCTAGAATACTAACTGATGACCTCATAATGTTTTCCCACACCGATTACATGGATATCACCATGCAGGGGATAGATAAAAAATCCTAAGGATCCCTTGCTAATAAAACTTAGCTATCACAACGTTTTTTATGGACTTGTATGTAGGTACCTACCTAGCAACCCATATCTTATCTACTAAGACTAGTTATCACTGTACATGCCTATACTGATAGCGATAAGTTCCTGGTGGTGATACCAAGGTAATAGGTGTACCAGGTAGGTAAGCATTCATAAAGGTAAGTACACATTGCCGGGATCATGCCCGACTGAGGCACAAACCCTAACGGTGCACCTACTCCATTTTAATTTGTAAAACTTTTTAAACTAGTAGTTCGCCCCGAACTGAGATCTCGTGATGCGACCCGACGAACGCACCAAAACTTTGAGAAGATGGTAGTTAAAGGCAAGTCCAAACATTATGTTATGACTTTTTTCTGACTACCGCCTACTAACTTGGTACGGTAACCAAGTTTCAACTCTATTGACCTATTTATTGAAGAGTTCCGTTGAACTGACCTTAGCTCCATCATCAGACCTGGTCGTTGTCACCATTTTATGAGAACTGAGTACTTCCTTAATTTATTTCACGAAAAAAAAATAAGAAAAATCAAAGGAACTGGACGACCAGTAGAAAAACCTTGATGCCAACGAAACTCTTAGAGATGGGAGCTCTTGGGTCGCTGGTAATCTAAATTTAACTTTTTTGTTGTATCTCAAAAACCGAGCGTCCCAGAAAAAAAGTAAAAATTGTTTTGGAATGTCCAAACAAAGCCCTTTCGTATGACATGTAACTTGATTTTTTTAAGTCACTTTTTTTATTTTTGCCCCATTAAAAAACCCCATATTTTAAAAACCCTTCATCCGATTTTACTCATATACTTACCAGTAAATTTCTCAAGTACAAGCTATCGATATATCAAATTTCATGCAGATCAGATCAACGGTTCTAAAGTTATCGCCAGACAAACATACATACATACATACATAAAATGCCAAATAGCCCAAGTTGAAACTAAGATCTTCGTTCGCTTCGCTCACTCGATCAATAAAAGTGCTTATTACAAAATTAAGCAAAAAGTTAAATGAGGAAAATTTTTATTAAGAAATAAGTAAACTTATTTTAACCTTTAGTCTTCAGATATCCCCATAGATCTCTTAGCACCAAGTAGGTAGGTTCAATCTAAACTCTTTGAGGGGGTTAATCAAAGTCCTAAGATTTTTTTTCGAAACAAGTAGCTGGCCCACCACATATAACAAAAAAATTGCCTCGCAACTCGAGGCATACAGATGTTAAGCCTCATGTGCATGTAATTTCTGCAACCGCCCTTCAAACCGAAACACTGTAACGCGGCTTGGCGGCAGAAATAGACAAGGTGGTAATTATTCCCTTGACGAGCCCCTCAGAAAGTGCTTTTTATGACCTACGTCCAAATATTACATTTCGCAGTAAATACCCAAGTACCTACTGAGTAAACGCAAGTCGGTACGTACGAAGTACCTACCTACCTATTAGAGATGGGCCAAATATTCGAGTTACCTATGTTCGGTATTCGGCATGTTTGGCAGATTTACCGAACATTCGTATTCGGCCGATTATTCGGTAAAAATGCCGAACATACTTTCACTGCCAGCCACCTTATAATTTAGTTATGTTTCATACCTAACAAAAAGATTAATTTAAACTGACATAGATACCTACCTATTTATTTATAGGTCTGGTAAAATAAGTTAAGTAAGTATTTAGATTCTTTGCAGGATTAAAGTGATTGTTTATTCGAGTGAGCGAAGCGAACGAAGATCTTAGTTTCAACATAGGCGATTTGGCATTTTATGCATGTAAGTATGTGTATGTATGTTTGTTTGTCTGGCCATAACTTTCGAACCGTTGATCCGATCTGCATGAAATTTGATATATCGATAGCTTGTACTTGAGAAATTTACTGGTAAGTATATGAGTAAAATCGGATGAAGGGTTATTAAGATATGGGGTTTTTTAAGCGGGTAAAAATAAAAAAAGTTACATGAAAAAACCAAGTTACATGTCATATGAAAGGCCTTTGTTAGGACAATCCAAACCAATTTTTACTTTTTTTCTGGGACGCTCGGTTTTAGAGATACAACAAAAAAGCTAAATTAAGATAACCAGCGATCCAAGAGCTCCCCTCTCTAAGAGTTTCATCAAGGTTTTTCTACTGGTCGGCCAGTTCCTTTGCTTTTTTTTTCTTAAAATAAATTAAGGAGGTACTCAGTTCTCATAAAATGGTGACAACAACCAGGTCTGATGATGGAGCCAAGGTCTGTTCAACGGAACTCTTCAATAAATAGGCCAATAGAGTTGAAACTTGCTTACCGTACCAAGTTAGTAGGCAGGCGGTAGTCAGAAAAAAGTCCAAAAATAATGTTTGGACTTGCCTCTGACTACCACCTACTCAAAGTTTTGGTGCGTTCGTCGGGTCGCATCACGAGATCTCAGTTTGGGGCGAACCACTAGTTTATTTGAATGAGGTTTAACATTAATTAGTTTCTGAAAAACACCTGAAAGCCGGTGGACCCGAGTAATTGGGAGAAGGGGTCATGGGCTTGACTTGCATCAACTTGCTATTTTGCAATGCAGGACAAAGCGCGTTTCAAGGGGCTGACAACTATCAAACAACTTCTCGCTCGCACGTTTCGACATGTTAAAAGTTATAAAATCACTAAGCTCATTTTCGAAAAATCGCAATCAACCAATTTGTGTGCAATCACATTGCACACAGTTTAGTAAAAAAATAATTTTGATCGATACATGTTTTCCTACTCAAAAGTTTGCTTTTCTAGATTTCGTACATAGGCAAACTTTTAAGTAGGAAAACATGTATCGATCAAAACGAATTTTTTACTAAACTGTGTGTAATGTGATTGCACACAAAATGGTTAATTGCGATTTTTGGAAAATGTGCTTAGTGTTTTTATATCTTTCAACATGTCGAAACGTGCGAGCGAGAGTCACATTAGCTCTTGTCTTCGCCTTAATCCAACCGAATTATTCGGCCGAATATTCGGTTTTGTAAACGTTTTACCGAACGTGCGGCCGAATATTCGTATTCGTTGAAATGACGATTCGGCCCATCACTACTACCTATACATTTTATAAACAAACAATATTTATTGTCCTTTCTCGGTGCGCGGTCATGCATGGCAGATAAGTCTACCTACCTAGATTATATAAAACATTTTTACACGTGCAAGTTGAGATAACAATCAACTCATGCAGCAGATAGGCACTAGGCAGATAGATACGTACCTAGGTATACCCTATTCACGGTTACCACTTGGCTTGTGTGGTTTTTTACGATGTCTGGTGGCGGCATGTCTATTTACTTATATAGGTAAGTAGGACTTGTTTACCTACTTATATAAGATTGCTAACAAAAGATTCACTTAACTACAGTTAGGTAGGTATTACTTATTATTTATTTACTTACAATAGAAATACATAACACAGATACATAGACCAAAGTGTTAAATCTAGTATTATGGCGAAGATAAGAGCTAATGTGACTCTCGCTCGCACGTTTCGACACCTTGAAAGATATAAAATCACTAAACTCATTTTTGAAAAATCGCAAATAACCATTTTGTGTGCAATCATTGCAAATAGTTTAGTAAAAATTCATTTTGATCGATACAAGTTTTCCTACTTAAAAGTTTGCCTAAGTACGAAAACTAGTAAAGCAAACTTAAACGTACATTTTACTTTGTAGGTTCAAAAATAAAACAAAACATAGGCGCTTCCTCCTCGTGCTCCTACTAAATACTCCTACTGATAGGAGCACCGGGACACCCATGTCCTGATGCTCCTACTGAACATAAAAACTACGAGGAATAATGTAATATTCTAAATTTAATTCCTCCTGTTCCTATCACATAACATATTGAACAGTCAACTACAAAATACTTTTTAAGCAACTAATAAACAAATAATAACTACTCTCATACCTGAACACTATAAAGATTTCGTTTTTTTTTAATAATATAATATAATATAATATAATATAATATAATATAATATAATATAATATAATATAATATAATATAATATAATATAATATAATATAATATAATATAATATAATATAATATAATATAATATAATATAATATAATATAATATAATATAATATAATATAATATAATATAATATAATATAATATAATATAATATAATATAATATAATATTGCATTCACCTGTACTTGAATCAGAGTATGCCTATAAGTAATTCTATTTTCGTTATGTCTCGATGCTCCTACTTAGCGTTTTACAATTTCCTTTTGCAGTAGGAGCATCAGGACATGGGTGTCCCGGTGCTCATATCAGTAGGAGTATGATTATTAATTACTGTGATTTTTGCTTTTTATTGTTAATTGTTAGATCTAAATTAATTATAATATTTGTGTTTCTTTTTAATGTGATATTCATATATGATTTGTAAAATAATTATGATTGAATAAATGAAAAAATGAAATGAAATTTAGTAGGAGCACAGGCAACAACGACAGAACGCCTACTCTTGACTCAAGCCTTATTTATTTTCTAGGTGCCTTGGTACATATTATAGTACGTAGGAAGGTACCTACTACGTTATTTATAGGTACTTAGGTCTTTTAAGTTGGTAGGTAGTTAAAAACTAACTACAATGGTGTTTCTACCTACATGGCACCTACGAGAACATACATAGTATAGGTCTTCTATTCATGATAGCCAGTCAGCACAGTCAAAAATAGGTTATGGGTCCATTTTTTTTTGTATAGTAGTGGTTTTTAATATATTCATCTTCAAAGTAATGACAACTAGTTACCTACCGCTTATCTAGGCAAATATCATATCCTAAGGAATCCGTCATATGCAGTTCTGCCCTTGTTCTTCTTCTTGTCTTGTCACTAGTTCTTTCGAAACAGTGTGGTGAAAGTTTTGCACTGATCTAAAGTAGGTAATTTCCACCATCCAGTTACCATAAAACAAGTTCTTTTCTCATTCTCCTTGACCAATATTGGTAAAATGAAAGAAACTGAACATTCAGCAGGAGGGAAGAGGGAACCCTACGAAGCGACGTAGGGTGCTCGCTCTTCAGTATAAGGTTTCCGTCACGGAGGTAATAATCATACGTCTAAGGTTTCCCTCTTCTCTACTGATTTTTTTCAACATGATTTACAGATTGTAACGTATTAGATCTGTAAAGTTATCATTATGTGTAAGTAAATAAATAAATAATTTTGCTTGTAATACCTGTAATATTTTGTATCTGTTCCGGTAATAAGCGCCATCTAGTGATTTGAAAGTTTGAATTTGCTTTATTTGAGGCATAGTAGAATGGTTATGTTCATGGAACTTGTTCTGAAACATATACATTTGTAACCCAGAGTAGATTGAATTGTTTAGCATTACTTAAATTTACTGTATTTGGAGAAATCAAAGTGACAATAAATTATTAAATTTATTAATTCGTGACTTTTAATACATTTTCGTTTGAATAGTGGCGCGACAATTTTTCAGTAGCGCCACCTTGCGAGAGAAACGGAAGTCACTAGAACTGAACAAAGAGCTAGCTATCCACTCGTCGACGTCTAGAAAATAAGGTTGTGTGTGTTTTATCTCTGTCAGTCGCAAAGATATCGACGCGGCGTAAACGAGATGCACAGTACACTTTCGGCCGTCAAAACCATCTTTCTTTCTTGTGCAACTGTTTCTCCCCATTATCCGTCCGTGTTCTAGTGCATTGCAAACGCAGGATAGACGCCATTCGCGCGATTTAATTTTCCGTTCGCTCGTACAGCGAGATCAGCAAGCTTTCGGTGCCGGGCGTGGAGCTATGGTATAGTGCGCGCCGTGTGCGGTTCGGTCCCAGCAGTGGTGGTGGTGTGGAGCTGCAGGAGCTGGTTTGCGAGGACGAGGCCGGGCGCGGAGGCTCGGGGCAGGCATGGCGGGCGCCAGCTGAGGCCCGGCCGCGGCCGCTCGCCTCCGCCGCCGGCCCGATGAGCGCGGCACGCTCGACGCGGCGGAGGTTATTTTATGGGGATTTGCGTGAGCTGCCGGCGTCGCGAGCGGAAGGCACCAGAGAAGAGGACGGCGCCTGGAGCGGGCGGGCCCGTTAAGGGCGCAGCGGCGGCGGAGCTACTGCCGCGCCGCATCGACCGTCTGCCAATGATGGCCAACTCCATGACGAACATCAAGATTAAAAACCCTATAAAGATCATCGTCAGCAAGCATCGGAAACGCTACATGAAGGACGGGTTCAACCTGGACCTAGCCTGTATCCTTTTATGAGGCGTTGTGTTAGTTCTATGCGCGAAGCGAGATCGATGTCAAAACTGGTGAGTTCTTTTTGTTTAGATCCATCCCTACGCTCGTCTTTTAGGGCCGGGAGCCTCGTTATGGTTGCCGACAGATCGTATCTTGAAATCGCTACGGAATGGGATTGTTAACCTGGCTTGACCATCATTTTAATTCTGTCAAGGGCACTCAACTTATAACCTATAAATAAGATCATAAAATTGCTGTAATTTTTTTTAAGCAATTTCAGCTTAGTCTGAACATGTTAGGCATACTAGGCACTGTTAGGATTACTAGGTTGAACTTATACGTTGAGATAATACCCTAAATAGCTATAAGACTACTCACATTCGGAGAACAAGGTCTGTACATGAATTTGGAATGGTGTTTCTTTCGTCAGAAATGTCGGCATAAATTTGTTAAACATAGGTTTAGTTAAATACCACTTTAAACAACTCTAGTAATACTAGATATGCTACTGTATTATGCTGAAAACCTCGCATAGTAACAAGCCATATAACCTACAACTTTGTATACATAGGCCTTGTGTAAATGGCTATTATAGTGTGTAGTATACATAGATACTATCTGATTATCATTGCTGAGTGCTGTAGATAGCTGAAAAGCATGTTTTCATAGTAGATTACAGTGATGGCTAGGTTTTGTATAAATAAATAGAATAAAGGGTATAGATATGGCCTTGGACTAACAGCCATAGAGTATATTATTATTAACAAGTAGATGGCATTCTTGTGATATAACAAAAAGCTTGAAATACTGCTGCTTGCACACTGAGGATGTTTAATTGGAAGCCAATTTCTCAATCATTATGAATAATTACCTACATAAAAGTAGCACTATTCATAGCAGATAGAAAACTATAGTGTACACCACAAGAAAATAACATAACATTACTTATAAGAATTAATTTAATCTACAGCGAATTACTATTGCTATGAGCGATCTCTATCAGACAACCTTTGGATGGACAGAATTTTAATGATGTTAAATGGCAGTGTCACTATGTAGGTATTACAGGTATATGAGATACTGCTACATATTTATTTTTTATCAAATAGTGGTTTAGATTTATGCAACAACTATTTCAATACACTAAGGCTCGTATTCAGAAATAATACTCAAGCACCGCCTGAGTAGAGTTCAGGTGATCTCTACTTAAGCATCGAATCGCTGCTTGGGTATTGTGTTTATTCCAGAACAGCCCTCAAACATCACTCAGCTGAATCTAGACTCAAATCTCAACTCAGTTGGGATTTGCAATATGTCTATGGATCGAGTCGGTTCTCGTTTACAATTTGATTTAATTTTTCGTTCACTGCGAAAATCGGTCCGTTTTACGCAAAACTTTTAATAAATAAGATATTGCAGTAAATCTTTGGGTGAGTTTAAAATAAATTACGTGCAACGGAACGTGTTTACTTTTATGTCATGGGTGTCATGGTATAGAAGTAGATAACCGCTATTGACTTTAGCCTGCCCCATGAAGGGCGAATAAAAAAAAACGATTCCCGCCTAACCATTCATCAAGCCAATCATCATGAACCATACCATCTTCGCGCCAAACATATGACAATTTTTGCATCTTTCGTAAAATAATTAATAGGTAGGCAGGTACTTATTAGTTTTTTGTATCAATAAATTTGAAATTAAATAAATAGAACAATGGCTCCGCCTGTAACACGAAAAAAAAGAATGTGGATTCTGACTATTTTTATGGTACTTTTTGATACTACCTACTAATAATTTATAAATGCGAACGGATTTGGATGAAACTTGGCATGCACATAGATCGTGACCTGTTTTAGGTACTTTGTTTTAGGTAGGTACCTATTAGGTACCATGCGAGAGTAACCGCGGGCGGATGCTAGTCTGGAATAGATGAAAAAGCCCTTTTTCGTTTTCGTTGTAGTTTGTTTGAATAAAGGCTAAATTAATTTTTTACCACATCATGCGAAAAACGATATCTTTTTTTAAAATCAACTGTATTTATATCAAAAGAGTCACTGGCATCTCGCAAATATCGTAACGGAAAGCCGATCGGTCTAATATTAACATTTTCAAATATGTTCAAATCTTCAAAAATATCCATTGTTTAATCACATCCAAGCAACAAGCAAGGCGAAATCATGCTCAAGCGTGGTCGCGACCCTGCTTGAGCATCGGACTCGGTTTTCTTTGAAAAGTGACAGATAGTTTATCTGCTCAAGCAACGATTCGGTCTGAGCGACGTTTCAGAATATGCAAAACTCACGTGAACTCCAATCAAAGAATCGAGCCTCAAGCAACGTTCTAGAATCAAAGCTCTGCTTATGTCTATGCTTGAGGCTCGACTCAGACTCAAGTATTGTTTCTGAATATGGCCCTAAGTGACTAAATGTAAACAGCATTTTGAACTCTGAGACTGGCCATAGAATGTAAGACAAAACTTTAAAATCAAATTTGAAATTAAGTTTACCATTGAAATACATAAATCACACCTGTTCCCCTATACCCAAAGACTAGATTTCTCCTTGCTACTATTCTGGCATCTCTTATGTCTCCACGGAAGTAAAAACAACATAGCTAATTAGGTTGTTTTCGGGAACATTGGAGATGGTGGTATTACCTACAACATACCACCAACCTGATACCCTTTGGCTGGGTAGGTTTTCTCTGGCATGTTTTCTTCATTCACACCTAACAACCTTCTTTATAGATTGTATCAGAATACTTTTAATAAATTTAAATAATAGTGTATTTCCTCTACATTAAGTCAACTAAATCACACCCATTCCAGAGCTAAAAAAAGTATGCTTTGTGTAAAATATTGGTGCATCACTGGAATCAAGCTAGGCCTTAAGATTCCTTAGCTAAGATCCTATTACAAATGAGTAGTAGAGCTTTTTGTGAAGGGCTCGTCCGGGGAAGTACTACCACCTCGTCTTTTTCTGCCGCCAAGCAGCGTTGCCGTGTTTCGGTTTGAAGAGTGTGGTTGCCGGTGTAATTACAGGCACATGAGGCCTAACATCTGTATGCCTCTAGTTGATGGACGCAGGGCAGTGCATCGAAGGGGAATGTTCTTATCATGATTTTTTTGTGAATTATGTGGAGACAATCTTTAATGCATCAAATTGTCTTTGCCTCCAGAGGCCTAGAAACATTACTCACTCATAGTGGACAGTATTTTACCCTTTTAAGTAATTTCATTCCAATATAGCCTTGTAAGTACTTGTGGGTATTGATCATGGCCTCTTTCTATGTTAGTTTCTAACACATATATAGGTACAGACTGTTGACAAAATGTTTGATCAACAAACACCGCAAAGTGTTGGAAATATAACTTATTTAAATGTGCTCAGCTTACTAAAGTCATTCACCTTATATCTTTGTTTAGTATGGCTAAATAAGTTTTATATCAAATATCATAGGTATTATCAGTAGTTTGATTGTATTACGTTCTTGCGTATTTTTTTAGCAGTAGGCTTGCGTGTTACGGAAATTGACTTTGCTACGTTTAGTGATTTATTGGGCATCTTTTAGGGATCCTTTTATTTAAAGAAAGAATTACTTTAACTATGCGCATTTTGATACATTCATGTCTGTTTACAGGAATGGGTTCCTATGAAAGTGTGTGATGAAAGACTTCCACCCAGAGGTTAATCAAATTTAGAAAGTTAACGGGACTCTTTGGCTGTAAAATCCTTATAGGCGTAAGAAAAAATCGCTTGAAAATTCTGAAGTGCGAATGCGAAAGTATTCTAAAAAACCGCACGGAACCCTCAAGGTTCGGGTGCGCTCGTACTTGTCCGTATTTAAGTAGTTTCCTATTACCGATAAAATTTACCGATAAAATTTGTAAATAGCTCTACCTAGTAGGTAGTTAATTAATCATCCATTCTGACAGGAGGAAGGGCCTGTTGTAATAATTAACATTAAGATAAGGCTTTTGGGTTTTCTATTGTCTTTTGTTTTTTTACCTCTATATCACTATTTTACGTGCCACAATTTAGCTTGGTACAATCACGATA
This sequence comes from Chloroclysta siterata, assembly GCA_932294275.1. Lineage (NCBI taxonomy): Eukaryota > Metazoa > Arthropoda > Insecta > Lepidoptera > Geometridae > Chloroclysta > Chloroclysta siterata. The sequence continues at coordinate 29,404,702 of OW028588.1, forward strand.
AAGACCTATTTTAATTTACCTAGGTATTTGCAGAAGAATTGTCTGAAATTTTTATCACTTCACCAACCCTCCATCATTTTTCGAATCATAAAAATTTCATAGTGTCGCCCTAGAACATTTGTGAACCTGTTTTAGAATAACGCAGACCCAGAACGGTTGCTGGTCCGGAATTTGTGAACCTAATTTTATTACCTTGTCCCTGTACCAATAGTTACCTACTTGCAATGAAACCAATGAAAGTAACTTTGATAGCGCTTACTAGTTCTAAACATCGCCAAGAGATGGCCGGCCTTACGTTGCAACACTATTGATTGACCAATAATATGCAATAATATTTTCGAAATGGTGTACCTAATGTACCTATGTGATTTAAACTCTGCTTTATAGTCCACTAGACGATAGGTCTTTTGTATAAAAAAATGTCAAATTATAGAGATATTACCGGTGTGGTGAAAGGATTCTTGCGGTTCGATTGCTTTGAGCTAAAAGCTATAGGTACATGGATTTCGAAGAGTCTAATAAACTATGATGTTAGTACTTTTACTAAAGAAAAAGGCACACCTATCTTTTCTAAATAAGTAGGTATATTGTAAAACTGCCTTATTCCATAAAATAAAAATCTCTCGTCCATTGTTCATAAAAACACAAAACGTAACGCAAAGCCAAAAGGTGAACTTCAAGACATCCAAAATAGTAAAGTGGCACCTAGTTACGTATCCAATCTACTCTGTAACGTTACCTAAGCTACATCTCGTAGTAACATCGTGAATAACTCAACATGAAAACGTGTAAGAAAAGTGGCTCAAACAAAAACTTTAACGTCCCATACAAATACCGGTCTATCGATCCCAGAGCCTAGCATGCCTAGCAACAATAAAAAAATCTTCTCACAACATTAGAGTTTAATAAGGAAAGACAATGTTGTAATGTAAGAGCCGAGGTTCAAGAATCGTACGCAGACGAACGGTATAACGATGGACGACCTTCGGAACTGGCGCGCTTGGCAACAGCGCGGCGTACTCCCGACCGCTCCAAAATCTATTTCGAGTAGCGTCAGCAAAGGTAGTTTTGAGAACTAGCGTTTTAATAGAAATGCGAGCAGTGGTGGTTTAGTGGTAGAGGACCCGCCTCCCGATACTAAGGTCGTGGGCTCAAAGCAGGTTATCTGTTCAAAAAATTATGTGCACAGTGCCAGTACTCTCAAACGAAAATAAATCCTTTGACCACAAATTTTCTGAATAAAAATGAGAAAGTTTTATTTGTAACAACAAAAAGGAATCCCGCAGACTGCGCGAGGCTTGGTTGCGACCACGCATGTCCGTTTTTGGGTTCATAATGCGTACATTTTGAATTAGTACGGTCTTACTGCGATAATGCGTACTAAAAACCGATAACGCAAAAAACGCATGCCGTTATCATCACGTAATAATATACCTGTCATCATCATTATCATAGGCAACTCGTACTAACACAATGATGGTCATAAGCCTCCTGCCTCAGACGCCATTCGTCGGTTTTCGGTCTTTTGCATCCAAAACTTTTCTTTATGGCAAAGTCATCAACCCAATGGGCTGTTGGTCTGCCAAAACCCCTTATGTGTCCCTTAGGCCATCATTCTGTCAGAGCAATACTCTACCTCCTATCACCACATCTTGCCAAGTATCCTGCCCAGCTCCCGAGTTTCATAATACGGTCTCCAATATCTACCACCTTGGTCATACGTCGGATTGCCGATAGAACACCCGTGAGGAAGACTTAACGTGTTAAACAATAAAACATGATGTGCTGATAGAAACCCTCTGCCTTATGCGGGTGCACAATTCACGTTGGGAGTTTGAGCGCGATTTTGCTCGCGTGAAAGAAAGAATGAAAAAAATTGCATTTATTCATTGCGTGAATTTTGTTTTTTCGGTAACTGGCATAAAAAATATTCTATGTACTCTGGAGATGGCCAATTTGAAGACATTGAACCTTGATATTGAATACATAATATACAGAATAAATACCCCACATGCTTCAATACATTACTTCAAATCCACTAAGCTTTACTAATTCTCTTAGTTTGCTAGCGAACTCTGTAAAAAACTCTGTAAACTACCCTTGAAAATTTACCAGGGCCTGCTGCAATTAGCAAATCTTGTCAAGTGCCCAACTCCAATGGTTAGCGTCACTCTTTGAGGAGCACTGAAAATCATTTCACCATACCGTTTCGAAAGATTTAGTGACACGACAAGAAAAAGAAGAAGGATCACTTAATCTATCTACTGCTAATCATCAATATTATTTCAGCCACAGGAACATTCTCTCTGAAAATGTATAGGTCTCCCCAGTTTTCCAGAGCGATTGCTGTGCCCCCAGCACTCACAGCTACCTTCACTGTCACGTCTTTCCATCAAGTTTGGGGCCGTTCTATGATCCACTTTCCGGTGCATGATCTCTACCTTAAAATTACTTTACTTCGTATAACTAATAAAGCTATAAATTAACAAAAGTGCTACTGCCAACAGTACTTTGCATAACTCTGGCGTTCTTGGGAATAAGCTCTCTCAATTGATCCCAAAAGGTATCATTACACAGATCTTAATTTAGAAGTTACCTTGTTGCCAGAGCTTCATAAAAAATACGTTAAGCGTTAACGAGCGATAAATCTGATGGGTTCCGTATAGTGTGCAATAATCTTATCACACTGCCTAAACTATTTTTATGTAGAAGTCAGTATTACGTTTTATGTAATAGATACCTCTAGCAGAGCACTGATTCGGCACATTTTCGTCTATCGATAGTGATATAATCAATCAATAATCAATCTACTCATTTTTTTAGTATCTTATACGAATAAGATGATAAGATATATCGATATATTTTAAGAGTAGTAGAGCTCTTTGTGAAAGGTTCGTCCGAGGAAGTACTACCACCACGCCTTTTTCTGTCCCCAAGCATCGTTGCTGTGTTTCGGTTTGAAGAATGTGGTTGCCGGTGTAATAACAGGAAAATGAGGCTTAACATCTGTATGCCTCAAGTTGATGGGACGCAGGGCAGTGCATCGTAGGGCACGTTCCTATTGTGCGTGACTTACGAGGCAATGCTTTGTTATAGGTGATGGTTACCACTTAACATCAGGCACTTAGCACTTAACATCTGCTTGTTTCATCAGCTGGTTGTATAAAAAAAAAACTGATCAAAAGCACAGGCAAAGGCTAGCGAGATTTTTAATATAATCGGTCGCGAGTAACCCGGCAACATTTTTATGGCATCTCCATCAATCTTTTCCGTGAAATTGTAGATCATGTGTGATAGAATTACGGAGTGACTTTTTGAGAAACAGATGATAAATCGCTCGATGTAACGTTTGATGTCAAATATTCTACAAAAAGTTTGTAAAAATAAACTACCTAGATTCCTTTTACTAGTCAGTAAAGTTCAAGCTGTTATGATCTTTGATGAAATATAGACGTATATTTCGTGAAATGTTTATTATTATTCATCATCATCATCATCATCAGCCTAAAGAAGTCCACTGCTGGACATAGGCCTCCCTTATACATTTCCAAGAAGAACGATTCCGAGCCGTCTCCATCCACCGACTTCCCGCTTGTTATTATTATAGTTTTATTATATATCCGTTATGTTCCCACTGCAGGACAAAGGCCTCGTTTCCCTGTTTCCACTCTTAGCGATTTAACGCAGCGACAGGCCACGAGCTTAGGCGGTGGTCAAGCTCGTCTCCCCATCTCATTCTGGGCCTTCTGCGTCTCTGCCTTGCATTTTGTGATTCATATTATGCTCCTCTTTGCCCACAAGGTGTCAGACATGCGGCAGACATGTTCCATTTTATACCCCGTTTACACTCGGCGCATGTCCATGGAAATGTGCAGAGACATGTAGAGGCAGGCGCAGGGACTTGGGCAATGCGAGAATGGGACGGCAACACATTTTCGTCCACGCGAATTGCAGCGCGAATGACTAAATGTAAACGCGCTATTAGCTGGCTGCTTTTTGACTAACGTCAGCGATGCGGGTTTTGGATGATGTTTCGTGAAATGAAGTTCCATTTTTTACTGAACCCTAAATCGTAGTGAAACCAAGGCTGCGCGCATAATTTTACAATTAAAAGCAAATTACATCAAATACCTAGAGGTACTTGAAGTAACCGCTCATTTATTCATTTATCTGTTAATCTGATATAAGTAATTCTTTCTCACTTGGTAATCGTCGGTTAGTACTTTATCGTACTGTGCATGGACCACGCACTAGCACTGGTGGTCCCCAGATTCAGAAGCTTAGATCGTGGGCTTGAATCAAATTGAACATGTTTTGTCATATCAATCCTAGGAATTCATGAAAAGAGATCAAAATGTATTTCCATATCTTTTTTAGATGTAGGTACCTAGAGTACACACCCTGACTAGTTCAGTAATATTAGGCTAGGGCGCATTCTGAAATCTTGGTCAGGCACTATATTTAGGTTCCTTTAATTACGGTATTAATATATTTATATCGTCGGTCATACTATTTATATCGTATAAATACGATGAACGCACATAGTGGCACCTTATAACTAATTATCCGATTATAACTTTAGGAATAATTTAGCAATAAATTTTAAATCCGGTCCTAAAACGAGCAATTTTGGTGCGCATGCTCAGCCCGTAGACAAACGTTATCTGAGCGAAAATAAAATGCGATAAGCTGACATTATATGGGAATGGAGTTAACCTTGCTATGTCGATGGTTGTATTGCGTTCCACCACTGCTGTGTCTTTTAAACAGACTCCAAAAGTGGTTCTAAATTCGACTGGATGTTTGTAACGCGATTACTGCCAATAATTATGAATAGAATTTGAATTCTTTTTTTGTTTGGTAGGTCAGAGGTCCCATATAAATTTTAACGAAACTGATGTATCGCTTATTGGAAATCAACAAAAACTAATAACGTTTACACAGATGATGGTTTTTCCCTTCAGAAAAACCATCATTCCCTTGTTATTTTTTTATTGCAAAAAAAATCTCACGGTCATTTATCTACGGGTGCTAGCATAAAAAAGTTGCACTAATGATCGACGTAGGTATAATTTAGTACTGAGCTGTTGCTGGGCTATTATTTCTCACTTTACTGTAGGTGGTTATAAAAGGGGAGAGTGTCCCCCTTTTTGATAATCTCTACGGCGCCGGTGGACTAGTGGTAGCCTTCTGATCGTAACGTGGGTTAGAATCCTGTCCGACACCAATGGACTTTTTTTATTTTATGGTTCTACACAGCTGCTGCTTTCAACAAACGTTCACCCAGAAATATGACGATAACGCTAACGATAGACTGATAGCTTTTTTTCTAAAGACTCGAATCCCTAGGCGCGTACAGTCAGGTACGCGAGTTGAATAACAGCTTTAAAAAATACTTCCCGTTATGTAGATTAATGGTAATTGTGCGTTTAAAAGGGCGAGACAAAACTTCTAATATTAGCCAAAATCTCCAAATCATCAGGCTAAGGATTCCGGAGTTATTCAAGATATTAATTAACTTTTGATGCTGATTGTCTCAAATAGTCTAAGGGCCGGTTTCACCATGCTCTGTTAGATTAACAAAGGATTAAAGGGCCGTTAAATATGTCAAAATGTACGCGTTTGACAGCTAAGGTTAGATTTAACGGCCTGTTAATCCTTGATTAGTAACTAACAGAGCATGGTGAAACTGGGCCTAAGTAAGCCTAAGTATCTAAGTAAGTTGCTATGCAAATATTGCCGCCAGAGCCTTATCAGACTATACTGAACAGATGGAAATGTCAGACCTAGCCATAGGTCCCAGGTCCCAACTAGAAAATATAACTGTACGGTGGCGATCAGTACCCCAAGTATGAGTTTTGCTTACGATATTTCGTTTTTCGTTTTACGTTTTTGTTCCGTGTTCATTGCGGGTTTTGTATGAAGACGCGATAGCAAAATCGTAAGCAAAACTCATACTTGGGGTACAGTTCTGTACAATGGTTTCTTATCGGCTTGTTCACACCGAGCGGGGCGGGGCGGCGCGGTGCTTACTATCATCACCTACAAAGGACTGATCGCCAGCTTCTATTTTGAATAACCAGGTTATACTTAAAACATCGTATAATAACGTGGGCTTGGTAATCGTAATGCAAATTACACATTAACGTTCATGGACAGAAACAGATATTGGAATTGTAATAAAAAGTCTGCAGCGGCCATATGCATGACGCAGGTCACTGAACTCGTAACGTACAACTATGCAATTGTAAAATCTTTATACCTAATCCCAGCACACAAAGGTCTGACACAATGGAAGCTAGCAACAAAAAGGAGGGTTTTAACCGCTCGATTGTTTCGTCATTTTGTACTTGACATTACAAGTAATAAGCACGTCGTAAAGGCTATTGTTGCATGTTCTTGGTGCACAAAAATTGGGCACACGCACAGGTCAAGCAATAAATTATTTGATATAAATCCTTTGGCTCGGGCGCTTGGTATAAAATCGGTAAACAATAGGTCGTCTGAATTGGGAACACCTCCTTAACAATGTAGTTGGCGACTAGTTCAAAACACGCTGTGGCATGGTGTTGCTAGGCTCACGGGGGCGGCGGCTGCGCGGTGCGGCGCGTCCATAATCATGACGACATTATGTATCTTCATTTGGCAAACAGGTTTTCAAGGGTCACTATGAAATTACGCTCTTCACCAGACTCTACCATTCGTCATAACCAAGTTTCTAAAACGAGTGACGTCAAGAGTCGCCCCAAACTTTCTCTTCGCATTTATGTACATGGCAATTCCCCATGTCCCCTCCGATACTGACCCTTCGCACAAAAACCAAAACTGCAATTGTTCCGGCCCGTTCCCCATAAAGGCATCATTTAACATGTTAGTCCAAGGCTGCTCGAAGATGTGGCAGTGAAATGTATTTACGGCTCGAGCGTGCATAGCAACAATGGTTCATTTACATAACTGGGCTCTGAACCGTGTTTTTAATTAACTTTTAGGCTGCGGACAAACGGACGTTAGCTTTTTGTTCCATTTTCGGCATAAAACGTGATTTCTAAACCGAATTAGATGGTTAGACTGACTGTCGTTGCGACCTTGGGAGCACGTTTCTACAGTTTCTTTATATATTTCGTCGCTAAATTAGAATCCACAATGTGCGTAATGAATAAATCAAGCACTTATGTTCCTTTAAATTAAATAATCTTGCGCTCTAAACGATAACCACATAACGGTTTCGAAAACTAGTTTGAACTGATGAAATGATAACCAGTCTGATGAACAATGTGGATCAATTTTACGTAAACTAAAATTTTGGTTACGTAGTAGCAGAAGGAAACTTCGATCGAGAAAACACTGCTATAGTCAATGTTTCCGTTTATATTGTCAAAACGACGTCCATTCTGTGACGGGTATCTGCAGCCGATCCTCTACCATTAGAGAAAATCCTGTCATTTTATTTTCCTCTTGGATAAATATAAAAAAAAGCAGTGATACGAGGTTGCGCGCAGACTCGGAGCTTCGATTCTTTGTCAGTCAGCTATCAAGTATCTGGACCGGCTTTGGATGTTGAATCGGTTATCTCTTGGCAGTCGAGCTGTCACGTCAGTAAGCTGAGCAGCAGTTCAAGGATCAGTTACACAACAGAGGTCAGCCTTTACCTGAAGCTTGCTCGATAGCAGATGGTCGCAAGCTTGTTATAACTCGCGTGATTTAATAAGGATGTCAAGTGAGCCAAAGTATCTGACGTCCGATGGTCAGCATTTCAGTTTCCTGTAATTGCTACCTAGCGGGTAAATCGTGCCGCAGGCTGGTCACTGCTTCGAATTTGCGTAGGTTATAACTTATAACATACACTCGCTTGCGGTTAAGTACGACATTGGAAGCGTCATTGTCATCCAAAATAGAACATTGTCAAGACTGTATGGCGACGAAATGAGTTGACTTTTTTTGACCGAATCTTCTTTGATGCGTTGATGACTCGTTGCTGGCTATAAACCGAAGCTTTTGGCACAGTCGCGTATTGGATAATGAACATTTTCAAACGCCGCCGTCTCGCAAGCCACGGATGAGTGATGACGCAAACCTTATCCAAATTCCGGGTAATTTGTATGGCTTTCCGAGGAATTGAACACGCTGCCACCGCCGGTGCTGGTAAAGCTCATAAATAAAACCACGTTACTCGCAGATACCTACGCTACGCAATATGACAAACGCATCGGCATTATAACAAGAAATGAGCAATTTACAACCTCGCAACAAAGTTTATTTAAGTAGCTTGCGTAACTTCCCCGAAGCTCCTAGGTACCTTGGTTAGTAGGTAACAAAAAATAAAAATAAATGAAGAGATGTTCTAAGGGATAGTGGTTTAATCCAGTTTGGTGGATGAAAAAATTGGACTGGCTTTGTCCGCTTGCGGGGTCTTGTAATGGCTTACGATGTTGATTAAATCGAGCGGAAAGGTTATTTGGGATACCTTATTTAACTAGTTTCTTTGATGGCATAGTTAGTAGCCGTATTCGTACATTTCCCATACTTTCTTCTAACTATTAGGCGCATTTATTTTCTTTTCGCGAATAAAGAAAGTTTGTTTTATTTGCGGTATGTAATCGTTCTTCTGGGTTCGGATCGGAGAAGACATATTCTTTGTGCAAAAAGTTCTAAGCAAAGCCATGGAATTAGTAACTTAAAGTGTTTCGATCCGCGGACCTCTAGGTTATGGGTCCAGCACGCTTCCACTGCGCCACTATGCTTGGTGATTAGCCTCGCGAAAATCGGTCACACGTGCTCCTCGCGCGTTCCCCTTCATTCTAGCTCGTTGACTACTTACATTGTATGGTGACTGTCTAGTTTCATCAGAAGCACGTACTAATAAATTTAAAATTATGTACTAAGTTTTCAGTACATAAGTAATTCTATTTTTGGAGCTAAAAGTCGAAATGGGTATAGCAATGACATAAGAAATAGCATTGTGAAACGTAGCCAAGTCATTTTAAAACGACCACGTACTGGAAATTAACAGTTTCGCGTATAGGGACACGCTTTACCGTTTAACGACTTAATTAAAATCTTATCTCGAGTTTTGCTCCCTTCGTTTATGCTGACGAAATCTTATTCGTGATTTTATGAGGCGGTTTACTAGATCTGATCGCACGACACTCCCAGCGGATAGATCTCGGGTAACGAACGCAGGCGAATGAGACACATTCGAGATCCTATCACAAATCACGTTTCACGCAATCATTACTCTATGCTATGTGGATTGGACTGTCTTCAGATTCCTCATGTTGTTATAACCTCAAAGAGTAGGTACATTAAATTTCAACATATTCATCTCTGTAAAAGAGTTACCGGAAAATTGGTCTTATTTTTGTAGTCTCCATTCAATTGTTTAGTTCCAGTTGTTTCATTCCATTTTACAAACCGCGGTAAACGGATAGTCTACTTAAATGTTATAATTAGTCGCATGTCCGATCGATTGCCGTTTCCGCATCGCCTGGCTGTTGTTCTTTGGTTGCATTATTAAATCGTTTATCGAGCAGGTAATCTAGGGCGCCCAGTGATTCACCTTCACCTATCGCTGGAATACTGCTTGCAATTCTGCAATTGCAAAGTTGATAATCCCTCGACATAAGTTATGCGTCAGCGCCGCGCTTCTTTGTGTAATTGGATTTGTTTAGGTTGTTGCACTCTATGTTGGCGTTTTTTTGCTGCAATTCGATATTTTCTGTCTGATCGGAGCTTACGGTTGTATTACGGGCTCAACGTTGAAAATAATAAATGTCAAGTTAGTGACAAGAAAGAGCTGTCCTGCAAACCAATCCGTGTCATTTTATTACACTCTAGTCTGTCATGTTAGACTTCGAGCTGGAAAACTGCCTGCGTTTAAGGGTAAGTAGGTAGGTACGAGTTATTAAACTGTTGTATAACACGTCCGGTATTTTTTTTATGTAATGTTTCGTCGGACGTTGACTTCCCTCAACTTATTTAGGCTCTTCAGTGTTAGATGATGTTTTAATAGCATGTCTGCAAGCCCCACGAATTCGATCGACAGCGCGTCTGTTACTCTTCCGGTTTTTTACTTGTTTATAGCTTTACGGAGAACCATTAGTTAGTTAATCGATTCGTTACCCTCACGCAATTTAGTCTAATAGCGGCGCTAGCAACCAAATAATCCGCCCAAAACGTGGTAATTATCTACGCTGCGTTAGTGTCCCAAAACATGCGTGCGTAAAACTCGTACATCACAAAATACCATTGTTCCAATCAATGATTGACGGATATAAAGAAATTTGCAATGGTCCCACCAAACCATTTGGTTTTGGAACTCTTAAAAGGCGTAATAAAAATGACTATTAGTGTCTTGATGTTCTCATATTATACGCCGACAATCAAAGCGTTTCTTTTGATTGTAACGCTACGCTACGTTAGAACAGATGCGTACAATCACTGCGTTGTAAGGTAACCTGCCATGGCAACAGGCAATTACCTATGCGAGCCTCTTTTTCGGCTACCATGTATCGCTTTGTGAAATTGCTGTGATTATACGTTTTTTAGAGCTATCCAATCATCGTCTTCAGTGACTGTGACATTGTTTGCAATTCACTAAAGTCAGAAGAAACGTATATTTTTCAATTTTGGGTCACATCTTGCAACCCAATTCCTTCTTATTTGAACACGTTGAGTTGGGTTTTGAAGTGAATTTGTAAGATCAACGAACTTTGCTACAAGTACCGTGACAAGTATGTCTTCACTCTGTGTATTGAGATTTTATTTGTTCACGTCAAGACTGATTATAAAGTCTTACCTACTACGAACTGTTCGTAGTGCTGAGCTGAATCATAGTTGATAGCATATCAAGAAATCGTCTCAAGAAACTAGACCAACATTACTAAAGCAGGCACGAACTTTGCAGAAACCGTTTTTCAAGGCAAATCTCCAAGGTTCCTTTCGATAACTGAGATGCAGTTCTGTGAATAAAACTAGGCAGTCTCGTAGTAAGCCGTTCAGTTCGAATAGAGAAACTCGGTTCAAAAAAGTGTAAGGCATATTTAGATGAAGATATCATGCAGCCCAACGCTGTTCCTGATTTCTTACACACACTACACTTTTATGTATATCGTTTACGCTTGATACGTCTCGTCTAACCCGACTCGGAGCCGTGAAGAATGGCAGGCTGTTTTAATATTTCACCCACGTACTAGTCGCCTGTTAGATTTAGCAATCGTCATGCGTTATGAATTAGGACTGAGTGACGGGCCTAATTCTCCCGTCGCTCACTATTACACCTTACGCTGCTCGCTAAGGCACCATTCTGTGTCGTAAGATATGTCTTTAGTAAATAATTGCGTTCGAATGAAATATTCAAAACTTACTGTAGCCTGTTGGCTCTCTCTATCCTCTGAGGTATGCTGGAAGAAATCTATTGGAATCAAGCTCGCCTTTGTACACGGCCGCTTTATAAGATTCGTCTGTTTTTAGGGGATGAAGGCGTCCCGTTTATATTTCTCCTACCCGATAACTACAAGCTTATAAAGTACTGACCTGAAAGTTACGGATATTCTTTGAAGACTGGCTACCCCTGGATACAGAACCATAAAAACTTCTAAAGTCCAGAATCGAATTATTGAGTAACATCATTTACGCAATACGAGTCTGATAAAAGGCACAGCTATTACCTGGTAGAGTTAAGTACTCCGACGTCAATATAAAGAGGACGTCAAAAATAAGTTACTTACAAATTATTGTAACACTGTAACAATATTATGAAACACATCCTTTCCCTATTGCCAGTTTAGTCTACGCACAGAATATAATTACTCTGCACCAAATAAGGTAAAATCAATGTGTGTATACATTGCAAAGAGATGGGCGCTAGGTATTTAATTACCCAAAAAACTTTTTTATTTTTCATGTATCACTTTACATTCAATAATTAAAAAAATATCTATGTCATTATCATTCATTACTTTACAAAACTTTTTTTTTTTCCTGAAATTTTTCTTTCGGAAAAAATATTGAAAATTAGACATCTTTCGCTGTACTTAAGTATTGGAATAAGGTTGGATATTATTAGATTATGTCGCATACAAAAATGATTTGTATTTAATTTGTACGTTCGTTACCTAACTTAGGAATGATGACGTTCGCAGGGCGATGACGTCAAATCAGCGTGAAAGTGTAATAAGATAATATATCTAGATGTTTTTTTTTTAATACTATTTTCTTCGAGACTTCTACGAAAACTTGCAAAATCAATGAAAACTAGAAATTTTAAAATGGTTTAGGCCTGCGATGTTTCTATCAGACTACAAAACATGACAAACATCACAAGACATGGATTGACCGAAAACCTCATCCAAATATTAATAGGTGCTCTACAAGGAATAAGATCGGTGCTCTACGAGGAATAACCCGAATAAAACCTTATCTTCTACATGATCAACTGACATATGAGTGTAATGAAAAAAAGCTATCACGTTTTTGAAGTAGTTGGGGCTTGCTGACCGGTTAACATACAACACGTGCTTCACCTCAATAGTATCAGATAGTGTACGTATTGCGAAGTTACGTTTTTGGCAGTTCATTATCCCTGTTGCTAGCCGCATGGTATCTATTTATCGACTCGAAATAAATAACTCATTTTATAAGCTCATGGTGTACGTCTTCGCTCCACTCCGATAGTTTTATTTATTATCTAGAAATCATAGTTTATTGAGGCCTCGGTTTCCGTGTGCGGCGATCGATAGAAATCTCAGATCTAAGAGATAAATCAAGAATAGTCAAGGTTTTAATCTATTTTTTCTGTGGCCCTTTGAGATCCCTTCTAATGCAGATGTGATGTCCTTGGTTTCTGTGTTTTTTGGCCTGAGATTACCTCTGGGCCCTGTGCCAACTCGTTACTTATATGAATTCCAAAAGACTGCTTGATAACTTGTAAATTCTGTAAAATGTCCGCGCTGAACAAAGAATGAAAATTGTCATGCATCAGTGGTTATTTTTGGCGTTTTATTTTTATTTGCGTAATAAAACTGTTGATTTACAAGTGGTTTTTATGCACAATTGCACATTATACCCTCCTGTCGTCGTTAAAGTGTACGCGAGTCAACTGGTGGACGTTAATATTTTGGGCACGTTGCCACAGAGCGAATAGTAGTTGCATGAACGGGTGCAACGCCTGTTCTGTGAGCGATTGCTATGGGCTGTGGACTTGCTACTTGTGTTACGTTGTGTATGGGATATGAGGCAGAATATTAATGAACCTTTAAATATTTATGTTGTTTGAAATGATTTTACGACCTTGTTCTGGTCTTTGCTCCTGTTTAGGTCACTTCACCTCTCAAGGTGGTACAGACAGGTCCACTCCTAAACCGTGTCTGTAGTATCCACTACTTTATTCGCGCCCCGTTACGCTGACTACGCCCATTTGGTGTATCAAAAAGTAGCATGTTTTTGTAATCCAATGTTTTTTTTTTATACTTCTAGCTGATGAAACCAGCAGATGGGCCACCTGATGTTGAGTGGTTACCATCACCTATAACAAAGCATTGCCTCGTAAGTCACGCACAATAGGAACGTGCCCTACGATGCACTGCCATGCGTCCATCAACTTGAGGCATACAGATGTTAAGCCTCATGTGCCTGTAATTACACCGGCAACCACACTCTTCAAACCGAAACACAGCAACGCTGCTTGGCGACAGAAAAAGGCGTGGTGGTAGTACTTCCCCGGACGAGCCCTTCACAAAGAGCTCTACTACTCTTGCTATTTGAACATAACGAACCACCAACTCGTATGCATCTTCTACTTACTGCAAATTCAAAAATATCTATGTTAGCAAAGCAGTACGGCTACGATATTTCATTTCGATTCTTAATTATTACAGCTTTTGCAACCTAAACTGTTATTAAAATAATAACTCGCAACTGCGATAAGTTAGGAATATGTCAATTAGAAATACTGTCTGTATGTAAATATGCCCACATGTCTAATTGGCAAATTCTAGGTATAACACCTACCAAATATCGGAAAAAAACAAAAACTTCATCTGCGTTTGAATTTAGAAAACGAAGAAACCAACATTCCTAGGGTAGGAATCTCTCTCGTAGTATTATTTATTCTACGGCTTGTTATGTGTATATTATTAAAGCTATTTTAAATACCCACATACCCCTGTCGGCGGTCCTGTCGACTTCCTTATATCAAGGATATTCAACGTACGTATATGACATTATTTCCGTTGTACGTAACTAGGTCGATACTCACTTATCTACCTGCTTGTGTAAATGTTATGCAATGAAAATAATCATTGCTGACTTTGTTTAAATATTGCCAATTGTATTTCCTTTAATAAGTTTTTTTTTTTTTTTTTTTTTTTTCTTAGTGTACGTTATTATTTTATAACATACTCTAATAATATTACAATCTAGCCATAATTATGGCTAATAGGTAATTTAAAACTGACCTAGTTTTTTAAAGTAAGCTACAACTAAGAATGTGTCCACTAACACTTTTCTTACTGTCTCTATTTAAGGCGAAGACACTTTGTTCTTGTGTTCTTGATTAAACTTTTTCACTTTCACTACATGAATTATAACATTACACTACACTAGTTCAAAAGGTTTAGTTCTTTTAAGTCTTCTCACTATGTCCGTGTTGTCGAGGAGCTGGATGGCCTCGACGTTCACATGATGATGAAGTCTATGTTCGTGAGCTTCTGCATATTTTTTTATAACTTTGTCAACGAACTCAATATTTAGGTCCCGGTGAAGATCATCATTTCTGACGTACCAGGGCGCATTTACGATTTCTCTTAGCACCTTATTCTGGAACCCTTGTATAATTAGGATGTTAGTCTTTTTGGTACAGCCCCACAGCTGAATACCATATGTCCATACTGGCATTAGGACCTGTTTGTACAATAAAATTTTATTTTGAACTGACAAAGTGGAATGCCTTCCAATCAGCCAGTTCATTTTTCTGAAGCGAATATCCAGTTCATCTCTTTTCTTTTTCACATGAGCTTTCCAGCGAAGTTTTGCGTCAAGTGTCATGCCTAAATACTTGGCTGTGTTTTCGTAGGGTATGATCTTATTATTGATATATACTGGACAATAATGTTCCTTCTGATTTGAAAAATTTATATGGACTGATTTAGTTTCATTTAATCTAATTCGCCATTTTTCTGTCCAGTCGTGGACTTTGTTAACAGCCAATTGAACCTTTTCTGCTGCTTCTGCGTGAGTGCTTCCTATAGCCATTATAGCAGTGTCATCAGCGAAGGTTGCAATTGTGCTATTTTCTAGTTTAGGTATATCACAGGTATATAGCAAGTACAGGACCGGACCCAATACGCTTCCCTGTGGTACACCAGCTTTAATTTCTTTTAGGTCTGAGTAGGCGTCGTCTTGTCTTATTCTAAAGAACCGATCCGTTATATATGATTTTAAAATGTCTGCGTATTCTTTGGGTAGCATTTTTCTTAGCTTGGCCATAAGTCCTTCATGCCACACTTTATCAAAAGCCTGTGCTACATCTAGGAATATGGTGGAACAGACTTTTTTTCCCTCAAGGGTTTTTTCTATAACATTCGTTATTCGGTGTACTTGGTCTATGGTCGAGTGCTTTTCTCTAAAACCAAACTGATGCTCTGGGATAAGATCTTTGGTTTCTAATATTGGTTTAAGCCGCTTTAGTAGTAGCTTTTCAAATAATTTCGACATTATGGGCAACAAGGAAATCGGCCTATACGATGAAGTGTCATGGGGCGGTTTTCCTGGTTTTGTTATCATGATTACTTCGGCAACTTTCCACAGGTCTGGTACAAATTTCAGTCTCAGTGCGGCGTTGATGAGGTTTGTTAGCTTGACTAAGGCCTTTTTTGGAAAATTATGAAGTATTTCTCCAGAGATGAGGTCGAATCCAGGAGATTTTTTAGGGTTTATGTTATGCTTAATTTCACGTTGTACCTCTCTAGGTGTAACGAGTTGGATATAAACATGTTCATCAAGTATTTCATGTGTGATACTAGATTCGAAATTAATTGGACCGTCGTTCGGTTTAAATATGTTTTCTAAATGTTCAGCAAACAGTTTGGCCTTTTGTTCGTTACTCACGGCCCATTTCCCGTTTCCATCCTTTATTGGAGGAACTTGGGGACTAGGCCGTTTCATGTTCTTGGTTGCTTTCCAGAGGGAATAATCTGTACTGCGATCGTTGGTTAACTTTTGTAGTAATGTGTTGGTTAGAGCATCATTGTGGTTTTGGATCTTTCTTTTGAGTTGTTTTGTAAGATTGTTTAGCTTTGTTTTATCCTGTGGAGATCTTGATTGGTGCCATTGGTTTCTTTGTCTTCTCTTTTCATATATGAGCTGTTTGATCTCTCTGGGGTAATTATTTTTTGTGGTCCGCTTTGTAAAAAGAGGTGTGTTTTTCCAAGCGGTTTGCTGTATAATTGTAACAAATTTTTCTAAGTCTATGTTTAACTGCTCCGGAGTTTTGAGTGGAACTTTAAGGTCTATTTTATCATCTAATTCTATTTTAAAACTCTCCCAGTCCGTGTGTTTATTACTTAGGGTCAGAGTATTTTCTCTATACAATATTTTTTCACTTATTTCTAGGTAAATAGCAGAGTGGTCAGAATTCATATCATAGCTCTGATCGGTTCTTATGTAACTTGGTGATATGTTTTTATGTATAAAAAAGTCTATTAGGTCAGGTATTTTTAGCGGATCGGTTGGCCAGTAGGTGGGTGATCTTGTTGATGCAACGTCACATTTGAATTCTTTAATGGCATTCATAAGTTCTCTTCCTTTTGTATTTATTAGTCGGGAACCCCAATATGTATTTTTTGCATTGAAGTCACCTCCTAATACGAATCTTTCACCGAGTTTTCGTAGGAGACTCAGGTATTCATCTTTTCTGATTGTATAGCGTGGTGGACAATATATAGCTGCTAAAGTAATACTTTGGCGGTTGGTGTTAATACAGATTGCTATAGATTGAATTTCTGCCTCTTCTTGTTTATATTCTTCGTGATGTTTTACGTTCTCTAACAATTACAGCACTGCCGCCTCTTCCTTTATTGGCCGGGTGTAACGCATGATATATGTTGTAACCTTTGAAATGAATGTGCGATTGTTTTGTAAAATGAGTCTCTGATATTAGACACACATCTACATTTTCTATGTCTAGGACTACTTGTAGCTCGTTCTGATGTTTTTGTAGTCCGTTACAATTCCAGGCCATAATTTTTAGTGTGCTAATCATTTTTGGGCCTTGAATGTAGCCGATTTGGTGCTACTTTCTATTTTTTTTAGTCTCTCATCAAACGAGGTCATGAACTTAAGAATTTCATTCAACTTACTGTCGTTTGAATCGGTGTGCTCGTTGCGCTGGCTGGCTGTAGGATTCTTAGCGGCTGCTTGAGCGTAAGAGACGTTTTTACTCGTAGTAGCCATAACTTTTGAACTGGGTTTACATGGCTGGTGCTGGTTGATAGAAGCTTGATTGCTTGTAACTAGCTGGTGCTGGTTAACCTTTGGGTATTTTTGGGTTTTATTTTTGATCTTTTGCATTTCTTTTGCAATGATACATCCTCTGTAATTAGCCGGGTGTGCTTCACCGCAGTGTACGCATTTCGGTTTTTCATCAGCTGGTTTTCTGCAGTCTTTGGTCAGGTGCTTACCAGTGCATTTAACACACCTTGGCTCTTTGGCGCAGTATTTATGTGTGTGGCCATAAACCTGACATCTTTTACACTGGGGCATCAGTTTTGGCGATCTAAGGGGTTGTATATCAACAGTGCACCCTAGTATAATCCTTATGTCATATATTTTCTTAATATCCTCTTTGTTGTTGAAGGTAAGCATGAACATATTTAGCGGTTCCTTGGTTTTCCAGCTTAATTTGTTCACCGCATCTTCGATTTGGTACCCTTTTGTTTGAAGGTCACTTATAATTCTATCAGGCTTGCAGGTAGAAGGCAGCTTTTTCACCATTACTCTGATCGGCCTGTCTTGCTTGTTTTCGTAGGAATGCCAGAGGCAGTTATGTTCAGTCAATGACTTAGTTATTGCTCTGTACGCTTCATCATTACAAGCATTCACCTTGACGCTATCACCGCTTAGCATCTTTATTTTGAAGGTGCTAGCGCTCTGGTTCGTAGACAAGAAGTCATAGAAATTTTGGTAGTCACTTACGCCATCTACTATAATTGGTGGTGGCGGGGGTACTTTTTTAGTTTTTTCAACTATTGGATTTAGATTTTGTGTTGGTGAGAGTGAGGGTGAAGTGTTCAACTTTCTTTTTTTCCTTGATTTTGTTCTGATCCACTCTGTTTGTTTAACGAGATCTTCTTCATCAGTGCAGTATTCCTCTTGGTGAGAAGAACTTTCAATGTTGGAAGTAGATGGAGGTGCGGTAGGTTCGGTCTCCATAGTACATTTCAGCTGTTGCTGAAGAATATCTATTTGACTTTGTAAGTCATGTACTAGGCTTTGCAGTTTTATACGCTCTTGCCTTTAATAAGTAAAAGCATGTCGTAGGTTAGGTAGGTAATAATCATGAAGCGTTAGTTTGTAATAAACGTGAATG
This sequence comes from Chloroclysta siterata, assembly GCA_932294275.1. NCBI lineage: Eukaryota > Metazoa > Arthropoda > Insecta > Lepidoptera > Geometridae > Chloroclysta > Chloroclysta siterata. The sequence continues at coordinate 29,423,285 of OW028588.1, forward strand.
AGTGTGTGACGTTTTTGTGACGCGGAGTTGTTCAATAAAGGTTCTGCTTCAGAAGTCGGTTTTCTAGCGGCTTATTTTATTAATTGGAAAATTCCATAACTTACCTATTTATGTTGCCAAGCAGTGATTCTCGCATTGCTGTGTTCCGATTTGAAGAAAGCAATTGCATGCACCTGATTGGAGGCAGAGCACGTCCTCGGTGGAAGTTTTCTAAGTATTGCAATGTATATAAGCAGACGACAGAGAACAGCTTAACATCAGATGAGACACATGCTGGTTCCATCACTTTTTATTTAAAAATGCTATAAAAATACATAATTCCAAAGGTATCATCCTTCAGCAATCGCCAGGTATGATGATGATGAAGATGGAATACAGTTGATACGAAACAGCTAGTCACACTTCATTATCATAGGAACCCATACAATTGCATTCATTAATTGCTTCGGTCTTTCCTTCAAGATATGGACGGCATAGATAACAGCATCATCATTCCAAACAACGTTGAACCGTATTGCATTGCAATACGAACTAAATTGCAACAATTCTACTAATTGTTTTAAGTTGGCACTTCAATCAAATCAACGTTTGTCTTCCGCTATAATAGCGAATATTAATTGATGTACCTACTGTACGCTACTCGTGTAATGCTGTATAAATATTCTAATCAGTAATATTGCAATGGTTTCGTGTCAGAACTTGTTAATACCCGCTTAGTAAATGACAGGAAATGACCTAAGAGGTCGCGCATGACATGAAAATCAGGGACAGTTTCAGAAATAATTGTAAATCACAAATATAGTTCATGCATTTGACGATGTGAATCATAACATTTTGTTTCTAAAACCATCGGTATAAAGGTCACCGGGCGCACTTCTTGAAATGCATGACTTGTAACACAAATGACATTGTAACAAACTACATATCGATAAGCGATTGACCCAACCAGGACTCGCTAGAGGACTTCGGTAGAGTCCAATTGACCAAAACCTCCAAACGGTTGTCGTGTCCCTGACCATTACAGAAGCTCAAGAGAACAGTAAGAACGAGTTAATATGTATTTTTCTGCTGCCCGAGGTAGGGATGGATCAAAGAGTCGCATTATTAAATTTGAGGTATAATCCTGATTGGTAGCTAGGTACTCTCATGTTTGCAAGCACGTAGGTACTATGCTCCTTGATGATTTCATGATCCATAATTCTCATTTTCTCCAAAATATTTCCTGAACCAACAATACAGATATAACGGACAGGCTGATAGCAATGGGTTTCCCCGCTGAGAAGCTGGAAGGAGTGTACCGGAACCACATCGACGAGGTCTACAGGTTTCTGGAGAAGATGCACAAGGACCACTACAAGATTTACAACCTCTGCACCGAGAGATCATACGATTCAAGCAAGTTTCACGAAAGGGTGAGTCAATTAACGTTATTTGCAGGAGTATGGTAAACTGAGGACGATATAATGATGATGCAGAAAGGATTTTTTTACGAAAATACCAGTCTAATGAAATGTTACCAACAAACACTAATGGTTTAGTAGCAGCACCCTTTACTGGTGTATACTTTACTAATTCCCGTGCGCGTATGATTTCTTTGACAGCCCTCATAGCTTTGTTGGCAGTAAAAAATATATAGGTAATAATTAATCAGATATCTGGTTCCCATAGTACAAGCCTTGCCATTGTACAGCTTGCGTACATAGTGCTCTGTGGAATGTCCACCAATATATTTTTATTCTTCGACGTGTCGCTCGTTTTGTCAAGGTTACCTAGTTTTGTATCGGTTACCAGTTTTAGTATGATGACTTTGAAAAGGGCTGGTTATAGTAACCGATGTGTTTATAGAATACTCTTTGGTGCGTTCTTAGACTTGTAAGATCTCTCAAGATTTCTTTCAGGTTTAAGACAAGACCAGAATTGTGCGATAGTTTTGTTACTAGACCTAAGGACTACTCAATTAAGGTGGTCATCTACACCACACCGCACAGTGTGCTACATAATTAACATAAATTATCCCGAAAACAGACGGTCAGAGCTACCACCTGTATCCATAGGTGCACTTGCATCTACAAAATACCCCAGACCAAAACATGTGTTTCTCCAAGGATATTCAAGTAAATATAACTCTATTGTTTCGTTTACTGTGCAACAATAAACTGCAATTATAACCAGTCCAGGCTCCCAATTGTGTAAGCAAGCACACCTATTACAACCGTACCTATTTCCGTCGCCAAGCACGTATGTGCTTTTATAATGTCTAGAAGTATCGCTAAAAACACAATATAATACAAGTTAAATGAGAACAGACAAATATGAAAGAAACAGAACAGTATGTTGGTAGGTGCCTGTATGCTACAGCAAAAGGGTCTCGACTCGGCGTATGCCTCAGCACTGTAAGTAGTTATAGCTGTTATGCTTTCGAGACCTCTCAAGAAATATAAACGGAACTTGCACTCTTTATTATCTCAAAAATGATTGAAACTATCCTATATTGAAAATATCGATATTTGATTTCATTGCCATGTTGAAGACATGTATAAAGCCCACACCTACAATTTGCATCCCATCTCCATAGCTGGGATGCAAATTGTATTGTAATTGTCATTCCCCATGGAATGAGTGCTACCGATTTAATTTTTTTGTCATGTTTATGTACCTACCTACATTGAAGCAAATAAATGATTTATGATTATTTATGATGACATGGAATAATGTTATGATGCTTGTACTTTAAAGAGAGCTATTGCCCTAATGGTCTTACTCACAATCTCTAACTTTATATCTTCACTAGGTATGTCTTTTAATAGTACCTCTACCATGTTATGTACTGGCCGAATCAATAAAAAATAAGGTATTGATCATTGTCAGAAAATTAACGGACCATGATTCCAAGAAGTTTTTAAATAAGATTATAATTATGAGAAATCTCATTAAAAACCTGAAAATACTACTAGTTTTTATTGATATTAATAATCTCACGTCCACTGCTTCTTCAGTTTCTGTGAAGCTGGCAAAGGGTGGCCAGTCCAACTGTGCAGATAGGTATAGTTTTTGTCTCTCAGTGCGATGTCCCGTAACGCCATAGAGGTCGACAAGTTACTATATCTGTATTCATTTCTTGTAACATTTTCTGAACAGGTTTCTGGTACGGCCGCCAGATGTAGCTGAGCAGCTTGGGTGTTCAATATTATTTTATTTATCTATAAATCGTTTCGTCTTCAGATAGCTCAACTCAGTTATTGTATTTTTGAATTAAAAACTTTCTCTGTTATATTTTTTTGGATGAGTGACTCTTACTTTGAATAAGTTAAAGTACAAAAGTATTAATCATAAATTAATGCTTTGAGATATTTACCACTTAACATCAGGTGGGCCTTCTGCTTATTCCATCAGCAAGTAGCATGAAAAAAGTATCAATCAACAGTATATACAACGCAAATAACAGAATAACTGCCAAGTATTATTCATAAATCGTCTTACTGGTTACTTTTTGGTCAATCTAATATAATAATAATAATAATATAATAAATATTGATGGACATTCCACACAGCACTATCTCGCCCCAAACTAAGCCAAAGCTTGTGATATGGAAACCAGATAGCTGATATACTACTTATATAATATTTTTTTTGTAAATACATACTTATAATACTATATAACACCCAGACAGAGAACAAACATCTATGTTCATCACACAAATGTATGTTCTCGGTGGGGATCGAACCCACGGCCTACGGCGCAGAAGGCAGAGCTACTACCAATTGAGCTGTGAAGGCTGTCTGGGATCTGCATAGGGGATACAAAATAAATTAAAATTTAACCGACCAAGTGCGAGTCGGACTCACGCATGAAGGATTCCGTAACATTTCTCTATAAAAATGGCAAATAAATCACGTTTGTTGTATGGGAGCCCCCTTGAATATTTATTTTATTCAGTTTTATTTGTTGTTATAGCGGCAACAGAAATGCATCATCTGTGAAAATTTCAACTGTCTAACTATCTCTGTTCATGAGATACAGACGGACAGACAGACAGACGGACGGGAAGCCGAGTCTTAGTAATAGGGTCCCGTTTTACCCTTTGGGTACGGAACCCCAAAAGTGGATATGACACTCGTATCTAGGCTAGATAACGTATTACCTAGACGTGCTTTTGGACAAATGAGTTGCTCAACTACTTTATGTGCGCTAATATAAAAGTAAGTCGTTCGGCCATTTAAAATCGCGTTTGAAACATGTTTCAAATAAAGTCATTGTCATAAAACGGCTGCATCCATCAATTTATTAATTTCGTCATAAATATATTGAACTTCAGAAGGACAATTTACTACTTTTGAGTCATAAAAAACCACGTAAATTTATAAAGTTATTGTGAATTGTGAAGTAGTAATAATTTATTGAATGTCATGCCCTTGCTGACCAAACTCTCGGTAGGTACTTATTAGGTACGCTAACTATTCGTTTGAACTTGAAAGTCTGACAGTCTAGCGCGTGACAATACAATACCTTTTTCATAAATTAGTAATTCACTCAATGTCATTGCCGAAGCTATAAAAGAATCGTAAACTCGAAATTCATCATTAGCATTAGTATGAGTCAAATTAATTCCAAAAGGACTAATTTTAAAATAAGCAAGTTTGGAGTTTGTTTACTAACATATAGATAGGCGGCCGTTCCACCGCCGTATTCTCTGGATTTCGACTCCTTGCCACTTTTGCTCGCCTAGTACATCGTCCAAAGCACTTTGGTGGCTCCCTCGAGATTGGTTTGTTACCTAGAGCCTCTTTGTGGATTCTGCTCCCCTGGTATTTTGCACAGTGGTTTGAGTTTGAGACCACTATCTCTGCTTCGTTGATCTACTAACTTCCGCCCCAAGTTTCGCTCGCGTTACTTGGATAAAAAGTAGACTTTCATCCAAATTAGTGAAATTGGTCTATCCGTTACGTCGTGAGCCACAAACATCCACACTTTCGCATTTATTATATTAGTAAGATCGTTATCACTACCAACTATCAAATAAACATCATCTTCTTGCTCTCATCCTACATTATGTTGGGTTGGCACAACCATTTCGCTTAATTAGTCATGTACTTTCTTTCTTCCATTCTTATTCATAAACATAAATTTAATGAAATAAATATATAGTACTAATCCGCTAATCCAATCTTATTGATCGAGTGAGCGAAGCGAACGAAGATCTTAGTTTCAACTTGGGCGATTTGGCATTTTATGTATGTATGTATGTATGTTTGTCTGGCGATAACTTTAGAACCGTTGATCCGATCTGCATGAAATTTGATATGTCGATAGCTTGTACTTGAGAAATTTACTGGTAATTATATGAGTAAAATCGGATGAAGGGTTTTTGAGATATGGGGTTTTTAAAGAGGGCAAAAATAAAAAAAGTGACATAAAAAAATCAAGTTACATATCATATGAAAGGGCTTTGTTTGGACATTCCAAAACAATTTTTACTTTTTTTTGGGACGCTCGGTTTTTGAGATACAACAAAAAAGTTAAATTAAGAAAACCAGCGATCCAAGAGCTCCCATCTCTAAGAGTTTCGTTGGCATCAAGGTTTTTCTACTGGTCGGCCAGTTTCTTTCCTTTTTCTTATTTTCTTTTCTTGAAATAAATTAAGGAGGTACTCAGTTCTCATAAAATGGTGACAACGACCAGGTCTGATGATGGAGCCAAGGTCTGTTCAACGGAACTCTTCAATAAATAGGCCAATAGAGTTGAAACTTTGTTACCGTACCAAGTTAGTAGGCGGTAGTCAGAAAAAAGTCCAAACATAATGTTTGGACTTGCCTCTGACTACCACCTACTCAAAGTTTTGATGCGTTCGTTGGGTCGCATCACGAGATCTCAGTTCGGGGCAAACTACTAGTGTAAGTAAATCAAATGTAGACTTGTGTGTGCACCCTTCACTGCATCTGCAAACTCTGCATACTCTGCAAATTCTGTAACGTGAAAAAAGGTGTATTAGACGCAACAAAAATACCACAAAAAATATAAAATACTTAACAAGACTTCGACACGTGTTTCGCCTCTCTACGAAGCATCTTCAGGAAGATTGACTTGCTTTGCACTGAAATTAAGACAATAAACACATTAGGTTTTATTCGTCAACCCTGTAACGAATGACGTCACCTTGACGTGTTGTCTCGTCGAGCGCTGAGCAGAAAGTGATTTCCTTGATGATGAGTTGATTGAAAGTGATTCACGTTACAGAATTTGCAGAGTATGCAGAGTTTGCAGATGCAGTGAAGGGTGCACACACAAGTCTACATTTGATTTACTTACTTAAGATTAGATTAGCGGATTAGTACTATATATTTATTTCATTAAATTTATGTTTAACAATGGAATTCCGCAAAGTCACGCCTGAATCAGTTAATTATTCTTATTCATGTCAATATTATTTTAACCCGCGACTTATCTCGCATAGTACCAAGCTATAAATATTTTTTATAATACTATCTGTAATTGAATCTTAAGAGTATTCGATTCCTCATTTCAATCAGTTAATTCTGCTGCTAGATGAATTTTATCTACAAACAAACTTTCGGATTTATATTATTAGTAGGTAATGATATATTTATACCTAGATTTGTTCACATGACTTGACTCATACATTCTACGTGCTCAGACTCACGTGCCACCAGGGTACCTGTTTCTTACAGCAACCAATTTTCAACCTTATCCTAACTGAAATTCAGTTAAATATAACTAACGACCATGTAAAGTTGATCTGCCATCTGTGCTAATGATGACTGAAACCCTTTCATTTACCTTTCACATTTTTACCACAGATAATAAACACCTGTGACTCCAACTAAGTGCGAGTTCTAGCCTACAATCGTACTGTACCCCAAGTTTGAGTTGTGTTTCCTATATTTGGTACGGAACTTTATGTTGCAAGTAAGATGAAAATTAGTAGTAGAACATAAAGTTCCGTATCGGTATCTCTATAGCGTCTTCATACAAAACCCACAATGAACACGAACATAAACGAAAAACCAAATATGGTAAACACAACTCATACTTGGGGTACTTGATCTACACTTCATAGTTTGTGAATATATTTTCAAATCTAATCAAAAAACGTTTTTGTGTCACAAAGCGTAGCCTGGATAAATATATACATATATTATATATTATATATACATATATTATATTATATATTGGCTAGGACAACAAAATCTGTCGTCATTCAGCTTTGTGCTATAACAGTATTTGATGGACTACTGTAACGCGACCAGCCAGTAGTGCATCGAACGCTTCCAAATTTATTGTAGATCTGTCACTACTTTTCTGTTTAATCTACCAGACGTGGTACAAAATGTAGTAATAATTATGAAATGGAGTAATAATGATGAAATGTTGTGTAGTAATGACATAATTTTTAAAATTATCGTTTTAATCATCTTAGTGCCAATGTACCTACTTTTTTGAAAGTCTCTTGGTAGTCAGAAAGAAAACCAAGTTTATCGTATCTGTTGTTTTGGTATTCTAGAAGAATCGGGTTGTCATGTCCCGTAAGTTGTTATAACAGGCTTCAACCTTCCATGCACGCATGGAATTACCATTTGTGATGGACTGCGTTTTAGTATGGATTGATATTCGCACGCAATACGCGTGCGTTCGAATGACAACACTGTTAAAACTCTTTTCACGTCTAGAAACTGACTCTTACTCTGTTAACGTATAGAGACATCTGTCTCTATACGTTAATATCATGTCTATTATCTTATTGTGTTCAAGTTACTGTGCGTTATGAATCTTATGAAATATAATCAAAACTCATTGGATATCCATAGATTGGCGTGATTGCCACAATTGTGGCGGACAACAAAATTAATATAATAAAAAATAATAATAAATATTGGTGAACATTCGACACAGCACTATCTCGCCCCAAACTAAGCCAAAGCTTGTGATCTGGGAACCAGATAGCTGATATACTACTTATATACTTTTTTTTTTGTAAACACATACATACATACATACAAATTGACCAGTGTGCGGGCGGTCAGCAGAAATCATTCGGCAAAAGAGCAAGAAAATAGCTCTTTTTAGAGTTTTAGGAAGTAGACTTTACATTCTGTATAAGAAATTGCAGGCATATGAGGCTTAACATCTGTATGCCTCAAGTTGATGGACGCAGGGCAGTGCATTGTAGGGCAAGTTCCATTCGTGCATGACTGCGAGGCAATGCTTTTCTATAGGTAATGGTCACCACTTTACAATCATGGGCCATCTGCTTGTATAAAATAAGTGCTTAAAATTGGCTGTAATGCCGCAGTCGACCAATAGTGGATCTGGCGCTCGCGAGTGACTTAGGAGCGCTGAGTGCGACACCATGCGTATATATGTGGCGTAACCTCCGATTTTCCATAGTGCAATACGCATTAAAGTAATCATAACCTCTTTGAACACACACCATTTAGTTATATTTCGAACCATGTGTTTAAGGTGTGTTGCCTATTTCTATTGGTAATTTATGAGCTGTTTATAACAAAGTGTCAGCTTTTTTAATACATATGTTTTTCCTTTAATAAGTTAACTTGAAGCGCGGAAATCTTTGCGGAAGGCGGTTTAGTGATTTATTGATGTTTGACAACGACCTTGTGATTTAACATCGTATTGGCTAGAATTTCAAAATTGTCTAAGTTCTGTTCTGAGACGTAAAACCAAGCACGTTATGGTTAACCCAGGAAAGGCTTCCAAAGTCGAAGTTAATTAGAATCTCCTACACGACACCGAGAACTGAAATTAAGACGCTGAAAACCGTCAGGCAACCGATGACACCAGAAAAACTAGCTTCAAACTTTCAAGCTTTTAGCAAGATCTGTCAAGTTTGTGGCAATGGAAAAATGTATTATTACTAGTGGTTCGCTCCGAACTATCTTCTATTGTCACTAGTTTCTTTCGAAACAGTGTTGTGAAAGGATTTTAAGTGCGCCTCAAGAGGCTCCTTTCGAGCACTTGACACATGTTATAGAATTTTTAGGTTCCACGACATGCCGGTTTCCTCACGATGTTTTCCTTCACCGTTTGAGAGTACTAGCATGAGATCTCGTGATGCGATCCGAACGTACTAAAATTTAAAGTAGGTAGTAGTCAGAGGCAAGTCCATAAAAATCTTTTGTATCAATCTAATGATCTTCGTAATAGGGTACAAAAATAATATGTTCTGTCGCTTAAAATGTACATCCTGCCTTTTGTTCAACGAGCTTATGTTCTTTAGGCGTTTCGGTGTCGAGCTCGTATGCTTTCTATCTTCCGTTATTCGGAGCAATGTTCTTTCAGAATACTAGCACTTACATGTGTCTAAAGATAATCAGTGTTTAAACTATTGCCAACTCTTACCTATCGGTAACAAACAGTTTCAAAAAGTAAAGTTTATAAGACGTAAGAGCTCGTACAGTCAGGTGAACGCGTTGGGTGCCCAGTGCTTTAATAATAGTTATCATTTATTGCTACAAGTACCAAGAGACGGAAACATTAATGACGCATCGTCGTCTGTCATGAGTGCAGTGGAAACCTCCGTTCTCCTCACGAGCGTTCTACAATGTAGCCAGACGCTTATATCCTATGCACTTCCACATATAACAAAACTTTCTCGGCCAATATTAGCGTTCGGAAATAGTTCACCGCAGAAATCGCTATAAATATCGGAAAGCGGGTCGATTCTACACTTCTTTGTGGTGCCGGAGTAGCTACAGGTATTCGAATAGAAAACAATAAACAACTTCACTACTTTTATACCCAGGCACGGTAGATATCCCCTCAGATCTCTTAGTACCAAGATCCTTTGACAATGTCGAAGGGGGTTCAGAGGTACGTCCATATATTTCATTTGGTTCATTTCATACCCAAATTTTGCAGTAGTTAGTATTCCATACGTGACAGGTTGCAAGCCCATCGCTGCTTTTAGAATACTAACTGGTTTCCTATATATTCGAATAGTCTTGACTAAAAATTACAAGTGACCATGACCACATTGTAAGAGGTAATTTATGCAGACATTTTTATGGAACAGTCCGTGCCAGAAAATGGAATAGTTAATGTGGCCATTTCTTACTATAAAATGAGGTGACATTTTAAACAAAGAAGTTCGTATATCGCTCCGGTGGGTAATGGTGATGTAGTGCCTGGCAGCTTCGTTGGTAGTCGCTCAACTTTCTGCGCTGTATTTATTAATTATCATCATTATATCAGCCTTAGGACGCCCACTGCTGAACAACGCCCAATATGAAAATAAAAACTCCCCCATAGATTTTCAAAGTGACCAATCTTAAACGTCCTGTATTACATACATGAAATCACGCCTGTTGCCCATAGGGGTAGGCAGAGACCACGGATTTCCACTTGCTACGGTCCTTACATACCTCTTTCGCTTCGTTCACTGTCATAACAGGCTTAGGACCAGGTCAAGAGTACCCTAAACCATTCTGTATATAAGTATAATGAATTTTGAAAAATAACTTATTTAAAAGTGATCTGGTTTCTATAGTACTAGCTTTACCTAATTATTTGATGTTGGGTCTTGTGGTGCTTTGTAAAATGATCACCAATATTAATTTATAAGCATAAAGTTACTCCTTCACTAAAAAGATTCTACCTTGATTGCTTATTTATAAATATAATTAATTGAATGCCCATAAACGAGGATGTGCGTCACCTGACTGCATGTCTGCCGCTCATTAAAACAGTGGGCACGGGACAGGCGACACGTGCAAAAGAACTGAATTTAAATAGCACTAATAAGCAGTGGTACAATGTAGCACAACTGCAGTACCAAGCCGGCAGCGCAATAATGGGACACGTGCTGTGAGGAAACTCGAATGCAAATCTAGCGGTATATTTACATAATAATAATTCTATTCTGTGCTGCTGTGCCCGTAACACTTCTAAACGACTTCAATGGAAAATGAGCTTTATTCCACTAGCTTTAGATTGATCTGCCTGGTCTGGACAGACGTGCGATTGTTGATATTCTAGTAACAAGGATTCAAAGGATTATAAGCTTTCAGGTTTAGGATTTTAACGCCAATATCGCTTACTCGTCTCACCGATATGATCAGTTTCGACGGAGTGATAATTCTCTACTCATAGTGCGTTGCCATCTGACATGTGTCGCATAAAATTTGAATAAATACCGCTTGAAGACCTATTACGGGAACAATATAAAGGGGCTATTGTATGTTCTCAGTGAAATTTAGATCTGCTTCGTAATTGTTTTTTTACAGCCTTTATCAGGCAAGAGGTTATAACCCATACTCCATCTGCAAAAATCTTGTTACCAGGCACTACTGCGTCCCGTCAAGAGCATGAGGGAGAAATGATCACTGATGCTGCCATCTAAAAAAGACTAAAAGGCCTTCTAACTTTACTTTTGCCAGCGATTACTCAGTTGGTATAATATTATTGAATTTTAAATGCTTCGAGTCTGCGTCCACGGTTTTTCCGCTGAGTGTAGATTACACCTAAGATCAGAGAGCCGTCCATATTGGTTCCCACTTGGCCATTCGCTATAAATACTGTGGCATTACAGCTCCTACTCAATAATAAAATGAAAGGCTAAGCATATTGGACTCTCTATTTAGCCGTTATAGGTTCTATTCACAGGCCAAATCAATAAAACGTCTAGATTCATTTCTAGATTTCTAATAATACCCGTATGTCTGATACTGAATGAGTTTCTCCTTGTATCTTCGTGACGCCCACGAAATCGCATTAAATTCGCCTTCCATAAAGTTCCATATGTGAATTTATGATGATAATTTCTACCTTAGCTACCTATTTTCGTCGCATATCGCTACAATGTAAATGCCCGCTGGCTTGAGCCTGCGTCTTTGATTGCATGCGTGGTACGCTTCAAATACATGAATTGACCCATGTGTTGTTTAACAGGTCCATGTAGGTTAGGTACTATTGAACTTGCTTATACAAATTTGTAACAATGCCATCTCTATTAAAATTTCATTTAATCTTATTCTTATTCGCACTAAGCTTATGAAACTAGCATACAACATGTCGCAAAAGACATAAAAGTAACAATTCAATTCAAGTTGATATCGCTCAAAACTATACATCTAACCAGACGTGCAGCACACACTAGTTTTCTCATTTACTGTAATATACTTATATAAAATTAATAGGCTCATCATCTATTGTAGAAAATTTCAGGGAGGCTTGCTACCGGGGCTCGTCAAGCTTTATTTCATCTAAAAATATGTCCCAGCGCAGCGTACCGTAAATTCCTAATTATATATACGTAGTATACGTATATACTTTTCTCTCAGTCTAGTCGCACTAAGTCCACAGGAAAATACATAGGTACTCTATACGTGCCGTGTTGATTAAGCCTCAGTTAGAGAGCACTAGCATTGCGCAGATTTTTTAGGGTTCCGTACCCAAAGGGTAAAACGGGACCCTGTACTAAGACTCCGCTGTCCGTCCGTCTGTCCGTCTGTCTGTCTGTCGGTCTGTCCGTCTGTCACTGGGCTGTATCTCATGAATCATGTAAACCGTGATAGTTAGACAGTTGAAATTTTCACAGAAGATGTAGGTATTTCTGTTGCCGATATAACAACAAATACTAAAAAACAGAATAAAATTAATATTCAAGGGGGCTCCCATACAACAAACGTGATTTTTTTGTCGTTTTTATATATAAAATATTTAAATTATCTATAGATAATGGTACGGAAACCTTTGTGCGCGAGTCCGACTCGCACTTGTTCGGTTTTTTTTATAAAGTACCTACAATTAGTTTCACAAAATAAGTTATTTTTAGACAGGTTAATGGCCGAAGGAGGTTAAAGAAGGCTTTATAGGACGGCATGACCTAAACACTGCATAGTCAAGTCACATAGAAACTAATAAAAGGCTTCTGTCCTTCAAGCTCTATCGATACAAATTAAGTAAAGTAATGAAATGCCTAGATAATGCGAGCTAAGTAGTTAGTAAACTTAAGTATACCGCATTGCCGACTGCGGGCTTTCTATATTTTTAGTCTATCATTATCACGGAATCGATAATGTCAATCAAGAGTTCGATAAAATTGACGGGAACATAGAGGGCATTAGGCTTGGCGCAAACGAAGACACTCCGTCATCGACACGACTGTATTACAGGAAACCGTGGCTTCGGTGTTTTGTTACCGGTTGCTGTCTTTTGATATCGCTCGGGGATCGTACCTTTTTCATTTTTCGTTTCCTCGCTTGGTTATAATAAAATCAATCCATTCGGCCCATGATATCGAGACGGATAGTCACAGAATTTATCGACGCCATTTTTCGTGTTTTACAATTATCGTGAAATACTTGAGTTTCCGCGACTTAGTCACTGTCAAGCATTGCGATGCCATAGTTCCTGATATTCTTACGTTTAGCAATTTTAGACGACGAAGCAAATATGTTCCAAGATTCATTCAAATCTATTTAGTCGTTACGATATGATTGAGCTACAAACTTTTAAATATCTAGGTAAAACATTTGTATAAAGTAGAATCATGAAATAATATAACGATTATACAAAGGCCCTGCATTTAAACCCTCTCCTTTTTTATTGTCGATGTGTCTTCATTGTAAGCGATTAGAAACCGCAATGACTGCGTCTGCGGTTGAAGATCGGTTTCATATTAATTACCTACCTATAAAGAAGCCCTGACTAACAGTCATTGTGACATGATCCAAAAAAATATTCAACAAACCGTGACGGCAAGCGACCATGTTTTTTTAACGTTTATAGAAAAACTAAGTCATAAAAGGTAGCCTATGTCTCCTGAATGCAAGCTATTTTTCTGTCAAGTTTCATCTCGATCAGTCGTTGGTAAAGCCGGTATACGTAACTAAGAGACAAAACAAAAAAATGGTATGGACGATAGTAGCTGTTTGCCCGCTACTAACTTGGAAGCCATCAATGTGGAGTGCCTATCCAGGGTAACGTTAGTAAGTGCTAACGTTTGCGCAGCGCCTTATCGTATACGCCACAGAATGCTTCGCAGTAGCACCTGCCAACTGACAGTCTGGCAGACTAGATGTCGCCACAGCTGCCCCTCCAACCGGCTATCAGTTGTTCACCGATAAGGCTTATCAAGGATGGCTCTGTCAGTTTCCACTTAAAACCACACCGATTCTTAGAAATATAAATACCGCTTGCCGCCGCATAGTCTATGAAACGTCTACTTTTTCTAACCACTTAAAATAATGCGCCCTCATGTCTAAACCAGGTCAATACCTCACATTGATTTCTGTCCAGACTATTTTATCGCATTCTATTCATAAATGTGTAACATTGTATGGAGTCGTTCAACTTGTAGAAGAAAGTAAGCGTTCAGGAACATTATTGACAAACAAAATCAAAAGCACTTCGTCGTGATACAATGTCTCCTAATAATAACACCAATAACTTTATCTTTGCTCCAAAATATGAGTGGCGCGGTTATATAACTCGAGATAAATGGCTGTTTTATTGATTCAAGTGCTAATTAGACGGAAATGTTATGTTATCTTTTTTTTTATATACAACTATCGACCCACCCCGGCTTCGCACGGTTATTGTGGGTTATCCCTAAGAGATTATGCTTGTATTATGCATATAAACTTTCTTCTTGAATCACTCTTTCTATAAAAAAAACCGCATCAAAATCCGTTGCGTAGTTTTAAAGATTTAAGCATACATAGGGATATAGGGACAGAGAAAGCGACTTTGTTTTATGCTATGTAGTGACTAGCTGATGGAACAAGCAGATGGCCCACCTGATGCTAAGTGGTAACCATCACCTATAACAAAGCATTGCCTCGTAAGCCACGCACGATAAGAACGTGCCCCACGATGCACTGCCCTGCGTCCATCAACTTGAGGCATACAGATGTTAAGCCTAATGTGCCTGTAATTATACCAGCAACGTTGCTTGGTTTCAGAAAAAGGCGTGGCTCTACTACTCTACTTGTGATTATATCTAAATGATTATATCTGCCCGATTGAAAACGTGTACCTACAACCAACATCACTAACTAAGCTGATCCCTCCAGGTGGAGAGATACGCATTCGACGACCACACGCCGCCGAGCATTGAGATGATCCAGCCCTTCTGTGAGGATGTGCACAATTGGCTCAGCACTGACTCCAAGAACGTGGCCGCTGTGCATTGCAAGGCGGGCAAGGGCCGAACAGGTAACCTTAACACATGCTAGAGATCGGATAATCGGATGCATATTTACCTAAAGTTAATTTTTGCCTAACAAATTATGGAAGCGGCTTCTTAGGATACTTTTATTAAAATTAAAATCCCGGAATTGTATAAATAATCGGATGTATACAGGGTGCCACGTTACATGTGGAAGCCGAAAGGGGGTGATTCTGGGCCCCGAGGGGCATATTACGTTGTAACAGGGCAATAATTGCCCAGAATTACAATTACATGAATGACAATTATTGTCATTCGTGTCACTTAAATTTGAATTTCCTGGGATCCCGGGATTTTTAGACAAAAGCAAAATATTAATTTCCCGATCCCCGGGATTTCTCGATAAAAAGTGCTTTCCATAATAGCCAACATCTCAACTTTAGGTAAATATGCATCCGAATATCCGATCTCTAACATGACACACCCGCGCATTCGTCGTCGCTGACGTTTTATTCACTTTAATATTATTAATGTTAGTCTGTGGTGGCCGGGGACTGGGAAGAGAAGCGTCAGACTTCCAGTAACACGATGTGTTAGAAAGAAAGAAAGAAAACTTTATTTGACCCAAAAGTATAAACTTAAAAACAACTAGCGGCCTGTCCCAGCTTCGCATGGGTGGTCATAAATTTTTTGAACATTTTAGGATATACTTATACCGTGGGTTCGAGCCTCGCGTCTACTTATTTCATACATTCGCACGACCCGTGGACCCGTTAACATTTTTAATTTCGTCATATCTTTTGAATGGATTGTCCGATTTGAAAAATTTAATAAGTAATCTATAGGTATTGAAACCGTCTTAATTATGAAATGATTTATTTGGATAAGGATTAATACAAAGATACAAATAAAGACCCTTTTCTAGCGGCAGCATTTCAATTATTTTTTTATAATAAAAGAACACTTATTGTGACATAACTATAATAGTTAGAGTTACATATGCTGTCGCGACATTTTTTGTAGATGATGACGTGTTCTACAAAATCGTACTACATTATTTTGTTCTATCATCAATAGTTTTCGCAGCGCACGCGATGTAAGGTTTTTGTTTTCCACCTTGGGTTACATTATTGGAGTTTTAGTAAGGATCCCTGATTTTTTTGAAAATATAATATAGCCTATGTTACTCAGGGATAATGTAGCATTCTAATGGTGAAAGAATTTTTGAAATCGGACCAGTAGTTTTTGCGCCTATTCGTTACATACAAAACAACAAAAATACAAATCTTTCCTCTTTATAATATTAGTGTAGATAAACAGTAGGTAGAACAGCAGATGAAAAAAATATATATGTATGTATATTAAAATAATATGTAGGTAAGTATGATACCCATGCATTGTTGTGTGGGGTGAAAAAGGCCATCGTCTCAGCTTTATGCTGCACAGTACCTAGATAGGTATAGGAACGGCGCTGGTTTTCGGACGTAGCCTGGGTGGTGTGTGACAATGCAAATAGAGGTAAGCCTCAAAGTAAATCTAAATTAACTACAAGAAACATTCATTGGGTTGACGACATTGTCAGCGTCGTGGGCCGTAGATGGATTGAGCCCAAGATCCTTTAAAATGGAAAGAGCATAGGGCGGCCTATGCCTGGGCTAAGTCTTTCTAGCTTTTCTGGTGGTCTTATCTTTTTCCAGTCTTTCCTTTCCGGAAGAACACATCCTTGCTCTTATCTCACCTGATGTGGAGTCGCAAGTTTTAATATTTCTTTCAAACATATTTTTTTTTTCGCTAGAAAGAGTTTTATCGATTTTGTAAAGATTCTATTCAAGCTCTTTGAAAGAGTTGATAGTCTTTGGTGTGTATTTATAACTTTACGTCAATAAACTGATTCGATCCGCTCCATGTGACAAGTTATACGTAGGTTCGGGACTTAAAAGACACGAAAACGTCGAAAATATACTGTCCTTTGTGCAAAAGCAACAAAGGACTTTCACCCTTGAGGATAAAAGTGATGCTTTATATTTACGGGCTGGCAAAAACACGTTATCTCAACGTCAAAGTCATGATCTTTGAGTTTACGCCATTTAAATTGCATCGATATTGTGAAAAGAATAAATTATCTCAACAAAATCTCCACCAAACCAGATGGAGATCATACAATTTAGCATAATCGCATAATAGGCCCCGAACGATCCCCGTGGTAACAAAGGTTAAAGCTTCGACCATACTTGCATGTATGCAATTACCTTTAGTGGTTATAATGGTTATTATTAGGAGAGTTTTAGACGTTCAAATTTTGAGGATGTCCCCACATTAAACACGTTTTTGATCACACACAGATCTAAGAGCAACTAAATTGAGAGTTATAGGTGTTGGGAAAGCCTGCTCCATCTAAAACAACGACCCAGGCACTGGGAAATATGGTGCCTTGACAAATTGCCCCTAAAAGTAATCTACAAAAGAATGCAAGTGGAATTGCCATCGTCGCGTCTATCTTTGCCCCGCCCACCGCCACTTTAACTTGCTATGTGACTAGTCTACGGATCACAACCATGAAAGGCGATTGCGTGCGTGAATAAAGGGCCGAAGCCTAAGGCAACAAATTACACGTGGCCCATTATTGGCTACACTATTGTCGCGCACACAAAAAGCAGACGGCCCGCGGCGTAATTTCGAAATTTCTTTGCACCGCGTAATAATTGGGCGCATCGCCGTGCCGGTTTTCACGGCCGAGCACTAAATTAAACATGAAATTGCCAAGTGAGAATCCAGAGAAGGGTAGTAGAGCTCTTTGTGTGGCTCGTCCGGGGAAGTACTACCACCATAGCTATTTCTGCCGACAAGCAGGGTAGCTAGTAGGAGGGTATGGTTACCCGGTGAAATTACAGGCACATGAGGCTTAGCATAGCATCTGTATGCCTCAAGTTGTTGACGAAAGTACTACCACCATGCCTTTTTCTGCCGCCAAGCAGCGTTGCTGTTTTTCGGTTTGATGGGTGTGGTTGCCGGTGTAATTACAGGCACATGAGGCTTAACATCTGTGTGCCTCTAGTTGGTAGACGCAGAGCAGTGCATCATAAGGCACGTTCCAATCGTACTCACGAGGCAATGCTTTGTTATAGCTGATGGTTGCCACTTAACATCAGCTGGGCCATCTGCTTGTTCCAGCAAGTAGTATTAAAAAAACAAACAGTGACAGGGCAAAAAGCCTTGTTTTACCGCATTTTACGTTGCTCGAGGTAATTCAAAGTGACCCTTGTGATTGTACTGAATAAAGACCAGTCTCCATAAGGCGATCCCTTTCACTAGCAGTATTTAAAGCTGAAATCAAGCTCCTCGCCATCCAAAGGTTGTCTGGAAGAGATCGTTTTTTAGCGATAAGACCGCCCATTGTACATATCTATAGTGTTGTTATTTGTTCGTTTGTAAGGTACAATAAAGCATTTTCATTCATTCATACAAAGACCGTTTTGATTTTGAATTGAACGGGATTGATGTAATGTTTCAGGTACTATGATCTGCTGCTACCTGCTGTACAGCCGACAGAAGACGACGGCGGATGAGGCGCTCAAGTTCTACGGCACTGAGAGAACTTACGATGACAAAGGTAAGAAGTGTTGCATTGATGGAACACGAAAGCCTGGTCTCCACCGCGAAAGGGTAATGAGCGAGAAATGGTTAGCGGAACGGACTCCTTCGCAATTAAATAGGTTTACGTTTCCACCAACAAAGAGTTTTATCTTTTGATTTGCATTGAAGAGCTGAGCGAGTTCATTTCAACACTTTCTGCTCGCTCAGTCCTTTCCGCTCGACTATTTGTTGGTGGAAATACAAGTATGCAGTTTATTCTTGCGAGTTAAACGGAATCCTTAATGGCTCCGCTCCGCTCGCGGTGGAGACCGGGCTTTATGATGGAATACATGTAAATATAATTCCAATCTTACTTGAAATACCAAGTCGTTCAAACCCGTCAAACGAATAGGATCTCACGTTTGTTGATTTTCAAAATGTTAATAGATATTTTCGTCTTATTCGAGAGATACTATGTGTCCGAAAATATTATCATGAGGAAACCTGTAAGTATGATGCAGTGGCAATGGGCTTGCAACCTGCAAAGTGTGAATCCGTGCGTGGACCCTCAAAAGAATATTGTGTTGAAAATTGGTACTGAGGTTGGTTGATATGAGGGGAATATCTACCGTGCTTGGGGATCAAATTCGCAAGGCTTTTTCTGTTAAATTGTTGTGGTATTACAGGTGTGACAATACCCTCCCAGCGCCGCTACGTAGAGTACTACGCGTGGCTCTTAAAGTCTGGACTCCAGTACGCGCCCACCAAAGTGCACATCCGAGAGCTGGTGATAACGCCGCCGCCGTTCCAGTATGCTGGGAACACTGTGCCGGAACTTCAGATAACGCAGTGGAATCCTTTCATCAAGGTACGGAGACGATACGACTAGATACAGTTTCATTGTACAGTTCCACGCGACCAAAGCCTAGAAGAACAGGCAACAAACTTACGGCTTGGTTCCTACCGCTCTTTTGTATGATCCTTGCTAGGGAGAACGTAGGACAATGCAAGTTGATGTGCAGTATAAGTTATAAGAGTGGTAGAGCTCTTTGTGAAGGGCTCGTCCGGGGAAGTACTACCACCACGCCTTTTCTGCCGCCAAGCAGCAACGCTGTGTTTAGGTTTGGTTTTTTTTTTGGAAGAGTGTGGTTGCCGTTGTAATTACAGGCACATGAGGCTTAACATCTGTATGCCTCAAGTTGATGGATGCAGGGCAGTGCATCGTAGGGCACATTCCTATTGTGCGTGACTTTTCAATGCTTTGTTATTGGTGATGGTTACCTCTTAACATCAGATGGGACGTCTGCTTGTTTCATCAGCTAGTTGTATAAAAAAAAAGTCTGTGCGGTGGATGGATTTGAACTATTTTGAGCCTTCATATACGCTATATAATAATAATTAATGTAGTGGGGGCCAACAGGTTCAATAGATAGATTTCAATTAATTGCTTTTATTATGAAATAGTATTATTTAAATTGTGTGTCTGTATGTTCGATTCCCACCTAGAGCAATCATTTGTTTAATGAATCACAGATGTTTGTTCTCTGTCTGGGGTATGGCTAGATAGTGATGTGTGGAATTTCTAAGCAAAACTTATATATTCATCCACAGGCACCAATAGGCTGTCACGAAGTCCGTCGTTCCGAAACGTCCCTACACGTCCACCTGACGCACTGCACGCCTCTGTACGGCGACGTGAGAGTCGGCCTCAATAATAAACACAAGATGAAGATGCGGAAAGAGAAGCTGTTCCATTTCTGGTTTAACACTTTCTTCGTGGCCGTCGGAGTTGGCGCGGTCAGCCATCCGCCGCTATCTGACAGTATGTATACCCCCCTAAATATCCCGTTTGAAATGAAAACTATATTCATAATAATGCAATAAATATACTGAATACTGACTAGGGGGGGGGGGGGGTCAAAAAATTCCATCAGCTAGTTGTATATAAAAGAAAATCTTCAAAGACTTTGACCGTGGATTTAAAAAATATTTTTGATACTTTCAGGTCCGAATCTGGAGACTTTCAAGCTGACATTGAACAAATGGCAGTTGGATGACGCACACAAGGATGACAAACACAAGAACTTCAGCCAGGACTTTAAGGTAACCATCGAAATCTAAATAATAATATTCATTTCTAAGAAAGGTACAAAATAATATGTTTTAAGTGCTTTGCGCCTTCCTGTTTTAGCTTTCGCTGGTTTAGCTCGTTCTTATCGTGTCACTAGTTTCTTTTTTAGGGTTCCGTACCTAAAGGATAAAACGGGACCCTATTACTAAGACTTCGCTGTCCCTCCGTCTGTCACCAGGCTGTATCTCATGAACCGTGATAGATAGACATATGAATTATTTACAGATGATGTATTTCTGTTGCCGCTATAACAACAAATACTAATAAACAGAATAAAATCATTTTTTAAGGGGGCTCCTATACAACAAATGTGTTTTTTATGTGGCACGGAAACATTCGTGCGCGAGTCCGACTCGCACTTTGCCGGTTTTGATTTACTGGAACACTTGCAACATTGCAGGTGGAGTTGATAATCCAGAAGCTGCCGGACAGCTCGACGTTCAGCGGGCGCGGGGGCGCGGCGCGCGCCGCCTCCCCCTCGCCCTCGCCCTCCCCCTCGCCGCCCTCCTCCAGCGCCTCCTCCTGCTCCGAGCCCGACACCGAGCCCGACGCGCACTGGGACTCCGGTGAGCGCTTGTTCTACTGCCCGCTGGAGGACGACACGGAGCCCTCGCCGCCGGACTACGAGCCGCCGCAGCCGGCGCACGATGCGCTGCCCGACTATGCGAGTGCGGTCCCCGACTATGCGAGTGCGGTCGGCGATCATGCGCGTGCGGTCCCCGGCTATACGCGTGCGGTCGGCGACCATGCGCGTGTGGTCCCTGACTATACCAGGGCGGTCGACGACCAAGCGCGTGCAGTCCCCGACTATCCGCGTGCGGTCGGCGCCCGTAAGCAGAGTGACCGACTGCACGCTCGCACGAAAAACGGCGACGATAATGCTCGGCTCGCTACGCCCGGCTCCGAGAAGTTTCCGGCGTTCGATTGTAGTCATAAAAAAACACGAGACGATTCGGTCGACGCTAGGAGGTCGCGGGAGAGGGAGGCCCCGACGGTTAATCCTCTTTACTGCGGCAAAGCGGATTCGAAGGTCACGCAGTACGAGGGTGGAAACCTGCCGCATCCCGCGGCCTTCTTCGATACCAACGAACCGATGGAGTACGCGAACGACGTGTTCTCTTCCGCGCCCGCCTCCGCTCGGGAGAGCCCCGTGGAGGAATGCAAGGCGAAGCGAACCGACGATCGAACCAAACCGCGGTTATCTCTCGGCGATATGAGAGCCTCCTGGCGGGAGTTTAGCGGCAAGTTCGCGTCCGACAGCCGACGCAGGAAAGAGTCTTAAGCTTGAACCATAATGCTCGAGACAGTACAGAGTCTTAAGCTTGAACGATAATGCTCGAGACAGTACAGAGCTCGGGAGCATAGGAATCGGGGCTTTAGATTGTGACTGCGGTCTTATTGGCGGTTCGTTTCGGTTTGAACCTCCCGGTGAGATTTCGGATCGCGGACGAATGCGTTGAAGCCATTTGAGATGTCCCGAAGCAGCGTACGAGACCTTCCATCTAGGAATATCAGTTTATTCGTGCTAGTTGTAAAACGCGTAAACTTCGTTCATTTTGAGCGCGCACAAGTAAATATGAGCTCGGTTGAGTATTGCTGGCTTCTAAAAGATAGCTCGATGGAGCGTATACGATATAGACGATTAGGTCGAAATTTCGGCAGCGCAGTCTCATTTTGCGCGAGACGATTGTTTTTCGATGATAGGCTAGGTTAGGTAGGCTTTACAATTAATTTATGTTTGGGGGTAGTTCAAGATTCAATGAGTTAATTGGTTTAGATTTAAAGTTATTCAAATGGTAATACAACAGACAGGGTTGTCTATAGTTAGAAAGAGAAAGCGATAGAAGCATATTAAGCTTGTATGTATAAAAAACTGTGAATCTTTAACTACAGCCGACTTTTATGTAGGTTCGTTATTCGTATTTCGTTATAAAGTTGTGTATTTGTAAAGAGAATAGATACAGGCTGGCGTAAGTTAACAGCCGCGTTTGTTACGTGTGGCAGTTTCATGCAACTACAGTGTTTTTGTTACCGTTCGAATATTAGATGTATAAAATTTGTAACAAAACATTCTACACATAGCATGCATAAGGCCGTGGCGCCAGTAGGCCACTTGCGGCAGTGTCTGGCATATATTTTAAGTGTGAACACCGCCTAAATTTTGATAAAAACTTGTGTAAATAAATAAATGTTGCATGAATTGTTACAGTAACATTCGAAATGATAATGGATTTATAGTTATTTTATTAATATTTTTAATTTTATCGATTTAAACTATACAAATTCTAAACACGGGGAGGCGAGAGTTCGTCTCGGACGATGATCTCTTAACCGATAGCTCATTGCTAGAGGCCAGTTTATTTTTAAATTACGGTAGATCTTTCGATGGGGTACAAATGACATGAATAATGCGGCTTACGACTCTCTTTTGACGCCATTTTGTTTTGCACTGATGGCGTCACAACAAAATGGCGTTTTGGTAGTCTATCCGCATTTGAAATGCATTTCGTTGGTTATTATTACAAATTGTTATACGACTTTTACTTCTTAACGCGCTTTTAGAGCGTTTTTTTATTATTATTTAAGTACTAAAATTTACTTCTAAAATACGGCTAGGACGAAAGCAATGCAATACCTCGGTAGGCAAATAACTAATCTTTTAACTAAAGGCAAAGTAACAACGAAAAATTCCATACAATTCAAGAATATAAAAGTAAATCCACCAATCGGTGCAGACAGACAAACTGTAAAATCAGTGTTTAGTTCATTTGTCCCCTGTGAATATTAAAATGCCGACTAAGCTAAAGTACTGGGCAAGGCTAGTATATCAAAATCATGTCTCAGCGTTTCGTTAGAATGAGTTAAAGAGTTGTCCGTGCTTCCCAAATAATCTAGAATAGATGTAAAGGTTTGGGTAAAATGATAAAAAAGAACAGTCTTTATTTAATAAATTAGATAAATATCATCTGGTGATGGCTAATTAACAGTCGGCTGCAAATTAAGATGGTTACAATTCATCATTTAGAAAGTTATTTTGTTCTAATCTGGTTCAACACTGCATCACTTCAAGTGTGAGTTTTTTTGCGTTTATGGTTTACTGAATTGCGAGCTCGGGACGCGATAAGCGCCTCTATCGGGGGTGCAGTGAACTGGTGACTCCATACAAAACACGGCTCGCAATTCAGAAAAGAAATGCGGTATAGATGTGGTAGATCTTCAAAACATTCATACAAAAGTAATGAAGTGTAACCATTGTAGACAGACTGTACAATTGTTGAATCATTCACTTAAAATATTCCGCTGATAAACCACTTAAATCCACTTCATGTGCACTTGTGTATGTCTGAGTGTGGGAAAGGTTTGCACGATCGCACATCTCACAGTTTTATTACTAGACATCAAAAAACATCATTTTTTGAAAGCACGGTTAGATGGACGCAAGGCAGTAGTGCATCGTAGGGCATGGTCGGTCATATCGTGGATGACAATGAATTGTTGTAAGTGATGGTTACCACTTAACATCAGGTTAGTGTTCTGTTCAAAAATGTATGTGCACAATGCCAGTACTCTCAAACGGTGAAGGAAAACATCGCGAGGAAACCGGCATGTCGTAGAACCTAAAAAGTTCTATAACATGTGCCAAGTGCTCGAAAAGTGCCTCTTGAGGCGCACTTAAAATCCTTTCACCACACTGTTTCGAAAGAAACTAGTGACACGACAAGAGAGACTGTAAGTTTCATTCTTGTAATAATATCTTACGGATTAACTTAACTACAGTAGAGGAATCTAAATTGTTTTTTGTCAATATAATCGCAATTATTTAGCTGACCACAGTTCTTAGAAACACGTCTGGTATAGGTTATGGTTACCAACACACCATAGTTTATTTACCTACTTATTTATTATGATCGCCATTTTCTTGGTTAATTGAATTGGTTTGTAGCGCAACACTAGTTGCGCACGCGCCCATCCCTACCGCAACCCGTCCTGGACGGCAGAGACGCATGTTGCGTCGCACTGTGTTGCGCTACAGGTTCTACTAAATAAAATATCTCCGGTCACTTTTAATGATAAAAACTTAGAATAACTAAGAATATGTTGATGGGCGTGGTATAAATGGTGTGATGTACAGGGCCGCTGTGCGAACGCGTCGGCCGCTACCGCCCACTGTCGCCAGAGCGAGAGCCGCACACGTAACTATACTCTGTCCTACTCTCGCATAAGCTCGATGATGCAGTTTCAAAATATTCAGGAAAAAACTCGATACTTCAATTCTTTTTTTTTATAACTAGTATTGCCATCTCAAAATAAAGTGCTACAGGCAAATGTTGCCATAAAATATTAAGTTAAAGACTGCAATTGCTAAAAAACAGCCCTTATCATAATCTCCTGCCATTTTATAACGGCTCTATAAAGTATACTTGTCACTTTCACTTTCATGTCAACAGAAAGAGACAGCAACAGAATGATCGGTCAATTAAGCTAATGGAGCGCTCAGCGACACATGAATATGATCAATATATTTTATAACATTGTTTTATACTTTTAGGTTCTCTGGCACTTTATAGAGGCATAAATGTCACTGTCATCTACACTTTAATGTCAACAAAGGCCTCTATTTATATTCCCTGGCACTTTAAAGCGGCATAAATTACAGGTCAAAAGACAAAAAAGACTTGTTGGCCATTTTAGATAGTAGAGTGCCTTCAGCAACCAATATGAGATCATTAACTTTACAGAAGACTCATGAGAATTTTAGTTAGTGAAGAGCCTTTAGCGGCCAAAAACTTTTACCTTTTCGATAGAGTTATAATTTCCAGCAAAAACTGCATCATCGAATGAGTACCAGCACGTTCGTAACCGCTCGGCTTTCGATTCCAAGCCTCGTTTACTTTTATTTTCGTTTCCGTTCATCGCTTCTCGTCTCGTTTCATTTAATTTCGCACATTGCACTTTTTTAATTTCATGTGACACAAAAGAGCGTCTGTTAATCTGTATTTTTGCATTGATTAAGATTCTAGTATTCTTGAGTAAAAATAAAAATATCAAGTGTATTTTATTTAATAATTCTTCAGAATTTAGGTATATTCGCCCGAAATAAGTTATATACAATTCATAGTTTGCAAAATTAAAGAATACATGATGTTACAAATGTTAAACAAAATCACTTTGAAAATTATGAAGAGTAAATCTTATTTCAAGCGACTATACTATAACTGAGTCTATAGACCTTCAGGCGTTATCTTTTTTGTCCAATGGAATTACGTTTTTTTATTAATCCAATGTTTTTTGTATGTGAATATCTGTGTGTTATTCTAACTTTTACATCCATGTGCATGCTTTTAATTTTTGTAACATTATTGACTTGCCTTCGATAAAGCAAGCCAAGGCTCACGATGGTTCTTTCTCCCTCGCACTTACATCATATCTGTGTATACATATAATTGCCGCATACCCAATATGTCGCATCGGAAGCGTAAGTTCAAGAAAAGTTTCTTCTCTCGTCTCTCTCGTCTCAAAATATATAAGTGCGAGTGAGGAATAGTTATGGTACGCTTTTGCTTGCTTTTGTTTGTTCTCTGACTATTATAACAGATTGTATAGTGACTGGCAAATAATCGCGATACGAGCTACGTATTTTCGATCCGAATATACAAACGTAGAGTCTACTGTTGGTAGACGATTCACGACCTTATGTAGTGACAATAAAAAAAATTGCGGTTCCACGGGTAACTTTAAATTGCCTGGATCCGTTGTCTTATAATGTTCTGAATTCGATACTTCGACGCGTTACTTATTTGCCAGCTATACGTCAATGTTGTAATTTTGTTTGTTCAGTGGCCGTAATTGAACCGTTTTCTAATGATTTTAAAGAAACTATAACAATGATAATTACGGTCCCTCTCAGATATGCTCCCCCACAATTGTTTTGCATTTGTGTTTTTCTAGTTTCCATTTGTTGCGACTTGCACCGATGAGTTAAATCTTGATTTACTTGTAGAATAGCCTTCTAGAGATACAATTAAGTATAAACACTAAGCGCCGTATTCCAAAACAATGCTCAAGTATTCATTTTGTGAGAGTTTTCAATGAAAATGTTTCAAAAATCTCTGCTTGAGTCGCGATTCCGTATGAGCTTAGATTTGGAATACCAACCTTTCAAAATAAAGTAGAACAATCTCAAGATTCAACTTATTGTGCAAGTCGACTGTTTGTTTGTGTGGGTTGTGTTATGTGTATATATTTACTAAAGTCATAAAACCCTCACATACGTTTTAACATTCATTCTTACATGCCTGCTTTGCACAATGAACACACAACACACGCCACCATACCGTTATGTTCTAAACGCCTGCCTGTAAATATTACAACCACTAATTTGGCGTTTAGAAAAATTAACCCTTTAACTAATTGTTTGAATTTATGGGGTTATGTATTAGATTTGTGCCTTTACTTAATTTTTTTGAGTAATCGTATTTTTCGAATTGAAATTGTATTATTTTGCAGTGGTTAAGAATAGCTCCAGAAATTCAAACAATTTCTTATCAGTGGCATATGTTGTGGTTACATGGCTTATATGGGTTTCTTAAATTTCAGGTGAATCCACATACTTGTGAGGTGGCACGGGCTGACCTTTCTACACTTCTCTATAAATAAACCCCGCTTTCCCCCACCCGTGGCAAAGGCTAAACTCTAACGCGGTGCCCTAAAGACTATTATCCCATGAAGCGTTAACCCTAGTGACGTTGAACAAGTAGTGTTATGTGTGTCTAATTTGTGTAGATATTTATATTATGCGGGTTGTGCCATTGCCGCGTTCAAACGGACAACTTACGGTTCGATAAACTGTTTGTGATAAAAATGAGTGCTGATTGGACTAGGACGATAATTAATCTTGGTACTATCGCCGCTTGTGCACCTATGCCGGACGGGCTATGAAACGAGACAGAACTAGAAATTGCAAGCGGAATAGTATTTCTGTCTCGCTCTCGTATTGTGTATTGTCTAAGACAATCTGAGCTCTGCGGCGATGCCCGATTGGCGTAGATGCGCAAGGAGCATTCGTATCGCTGGATGCGATATTGTTTTCTTATTTCTCAGTAGGTGTATCACAAAACTGTGGTCTGTATGTCCTCGTCTATATAATCCTATAAATTACGTAATTCTTATGACTGATAAGTACATTGTGTATTTTTATTGTCAACTTTCTATCATTTTATAGGCGGATACTTTGTATCCGCTGGTGAGCTTAGGGCAGGTTTTTTCTAGTGGGATTCAATGTTCTCGGTGGATTTTTAGATGAGTTTGTATTGCCATAGTAATCTGAATGTACATCGTTGTGAAATCTTTCAAACGCTGAGCAAGGATTACTGGATTTCGAATCCTCATAATGCTATGAAGATGTCTGCATACCTTCATAGTACTGGTTTTTCTATCAGATGTCTTTCACGTCCAACCAAACTTGGCCGTAGAAATTTTCACAAATAGCTTTTATGTCTAAATTGAGAATAAATGAATGCATGAGTCATGTGAAGGCAATTTTCAAATATGTTCCTAAAACAAATCTATGAAAAATATATTATTTTAGTTTATATTCTGTATTGAAGATAACTTGGATCGAATGCCTTTAATCCTTGCTTGGTTTTAGTAACGTGCCAGTGTCGATTGTGAATCGATTCGGATGGACGATTCATTCAGATTCACACCGAATATGTATCTGTTTTAAATAAAAGTAACATTCAATTTAAATGGAAACTCATTGAATAAAAGGTTTTAAATAAAACTGTCAAAAACTCTAAAGTATCAAAAAAGTTTGAGTTTCAAAAAAATATACTTATGTTGAATCCAATCTTAATATGACTATTTCTCTGGGTATGATACCAAAATTGCAGTGTTTTTAATGTATTTAATGTGTGTCTGAATTATTATGGTTTTGATACATTTTTAAAAGGTATTACAAATATGGAACCAATTTCTAGGTGGTGCTCTTATGTTAACGTTTATATGAAAATGTATCTTACATCAATGTCTTTAGAATCGAATTTCAAACGAGTAAAACTATCGTGACAGCATTGTTTTAAGGAAAACGATTTTTCTATTGGTGCCTTCGCCGATAGACCTAATCATCTCTTCAAAAAATCACAACATTTGCTTATTTTTATACATGTGCACCAGGATGACTACCCTGAGGGATCTTAGAGGAGATATCTGAAGGGATGTCTACCGTGCATGGGGATTAGTTGTGAGCCCGTTCATAGTTTTGCACCATCTTGTTAAAGTGATTTAATTTAAAGAAATACATTGCCGATGTGCGAGGCAGACCTTCCCACCAGCTTATTTGATTAAGTGCACTGACGGACAGTTTCTTTGTATAATTTCTAAAGATCTCAATAATTGCCGTCATTTTAGATTTGTTTTTAGGATTGACTCGATTTGCAGGGCTATTTTAATACATTCGGAAACGTCAGGGTCTTTTTAGGGTTCCGTACCCAAAGGGTAAAACGCGACCCTATTACTAAGACTCCGCTGTCCGTCTGTCTGTCGCTGTCGGACAGACAGTCGGACCTGTCTGTCCGTCTGTCACCAGGCTGTATCTCATGAACCGTGATAGTTAGACAGTTTAAATTTTCACAGGTATATTATTTATATTTCTGTTGCCGCTTTATCAACAAATACTAAAAAACAATAAAATAAGTATTTAAAGGGGTTCCCGTTCAACAAACGTGATTTTTTCGCCGTTTTTATAGATAATGATGATGGTATCCTTCGTGCGCGAGTCCGACTCCCACTTGGCCGGTTTTGTTTTTGTCTAAGCAAACGAAACAAGAGCAAGGGAGACAGATTCTGACTTTTCCGAATGTTTTAGAATAGCCCTGCCGGTTGCTTGAGATTGTTTACGTGTTGTCTCAGCTATGAAAAAAATTACATAAACCATTTAAAATTTTTGTTACAAATGTATACCACTGTAAAGTAGTTCTTGGTTTTGCTGGAAACTTAAAACGATCACGCCTGAGACCTCATAGTGACTCATAAATAAAACTTACGAAAATATAGATTTTTTTACTTCAAATAAACATAATTGAAGCCATCTGCAAGCTTAGTTTCTGAACCAAGCTCTTCAAACTTTAGCAGTCTTCGAAACTTAGTAGAACTCTTTCAAACTGCTTACTCGGGCCTAATCACGAACTAATTAAGGTAAACGTATCGCATCCCTAACTACAACAAAATAAGGTTGAATATCGGTAAGATACGTTAGCGCCACAAAAGTCAAAATGTATTCGTGATCAAGGCCCAGTATTTGCATACGTCGCTTAGTAACAACACTGGGAATGTTTTTTCTCACCTTTCAATGCCATCGGATAGTTTTACGTTTTTATTGCACCAATCGCGTTCAAGAAAACTCTCCAATCAGAGACCAGAAATCGAAAATGTATCAGCGCGAATGTCGGTCATTGGTCAGTCCGGAAAATTACATGTGTCTGTTTTTGGACTTATATAGAGATGGGGAAAAATGCATATTCACGGTGTTGTTAAAATTAATATATTCGTGTCTAACTCAAAGTCGATGTTCAAGCTATGCTATGTAATTAACACTTTTTTATTCATTGTACTAAGGGTCATTTCTGAATGCGCATGGCATGTGAGCTCTTACAGCAAACCTCGAAATATGCATTTTCAAAAATACTTTTCAGAATATGATCTTAGGTATTACCTTTAACAGGATTCTTGTAAATTGCTCGTCTACAGTTTGGTTTGAATCGACTGAATATCATGATTCAAGTTTGTTGTAAATTCTATTTCATGTTTTGTTTTCGTACACATTTAAAAAATGTGCTCTAACTGTTTAAATTCAATGATATGGAAAGTTTCACTGAATCTTTTGGCTAGGTATTGCGGTGATGGTTTAAGAGTAGCGAATTTAACGTTCAGTCTGTACGCGTCATTTTGCATGGTTTACAATAATTAGACAGATGGTACAAATAAATTATACACATGTATTGGTTGTTCTGTATTCTAAACGAATACCATATTCAACCAGGAAACCTGGAGCAGTTTGCAATGAAAAACTGTCATAAAAATCTTGGATTGATTCTCGATTCAGCTGAGTATAGCTCTAGAAGAATAAGAGCCTTAAGAGCCGTTTTCAGAAACAAGGCCGGGAGACAGTGAATCTTTCCTCCAACAAACCATCGGAAAATAACTCTTCAAACATCATTGAATTGTACATACTATTGTTATTACTTAGTGTTTAAACAAGATCTGTGTTTTTAGATAAGTAGGTTGTGTCACAACCGCTGCCTGATGGGATATTTTATAATTTTGACAATAGCTACGCTTATGGCGGGTCCATTCGCAGTAAAAAGGAATTTTGTATCTAAGGCGACGCTCTTCTTCTGGTCTTCCCATTGATTACGCGAATTCAGAAGCCACGTGATCAATAGGGAAAAATCCTTGAAAACATTGAAAATTATGCGAGATTCAATGCGTCCATGATTTCGGCAAGCCCTTCTATCTGCCAGTATCGGAGCCAGAGTGATCCCTTATTTTATGTTTCTATGACGTTTAAGGGGTGTTGGAGAATGTGATAAAGTGGTTTCGTTTCGCGTTGGTGGCTCAAATCGATTACCTCGAAGGCACACGACTTTGACTAACGTCAATTTTTATTGACTGTTCAAGCATCGAAGTACAGGGCGATGTCCGATGATGCCTTTTAATTTGAAAAAGAATAACACAAAATTGTGATTTGATAAATATATTTTTGGCTATGATCTTTTAGTATTTGACACACTATGGTGTGAATGGGAATTTCCATACAGTTGCGAGGAAACGACCCGATACCGAAAATTTCTGAAATTATAAATCCTGTCCTGAATCAGTCAATTAATTCGAAATTACAAAACATTTGAGCCATGATCGAATGCTTGGAGTTTATCTGACTTGTTACAAGTATGTTTATAAACATTGTGAAATAGAAATACAGTAACATCTGGAGGTGTGGTGTAGCGGCGGGTAGTGGGAAATTAACTGGAGGGTAAAAAAGTGTTCGAATAATAACATTTTGGATAAACTCTAACGATTAGACTAGTAAGACTAAGGAATGGTTATTGTAGCTAGGTTAGATCGTGTTTAGATAGGTTTATAACGTCATAGAAACGAAAGGAAAGTGAGCAGAGTAAACGATGAGAAAATAACAAAAAAAAATTGGTTCGTTTAGAATTTATTTCAATGTTTCTTTTATGGCTGAGGGTAGTTCCCAATAGTTTATACAACCGGATGGACTAACGGGAACGCACCTAAAGGCGGTGTCACGAATGCTTCCAGTCTGAGGATGTCTCTTTTAAGTGTCATGCATTGTTTTTAATTAGTTTGTAATTTAATTTTTAATTGTATCGCTTCAGATCGCATCGTAGTTACTGTTAAGTATTTTGGCTCGTAATTTGATTTTGTTTCGAAAGCTCCATGCGTCTTCAACTTCCATTATGTAAATAAGATTGAAATTCTATATTAACTGTTAGTTACGTTTCGGCTCGATGTCTCAAAATTGCGCAACCAGCGAACCTGTCTTTTGGCGTCCGAAGTTAAAATTACGCGTATATATCACATCAAGTACAAAATATTTAAGTGTTGTTAGTTTTTGCCGTGTAAAGGCGGAGTGGACTAAGTCATTGTCTTTTTATCTCCCAAAAATGTATCAGCCACCTATAGTATTTAATTAACCCCATTCCAAAAGTAGTTTTTTTTGGATATTCGTTATCGGTTAGTCGCTCGACCTCCCCTTCCCTTCATCAAAGGTTTAGCTTTTAAGATGGTTGTTTGCCTTATAAAGAATGTGATTTTATGACGATTGTACTAAAAGGGTGTCGCTGTATGTTGCTATCGCAGATCGTTCGTGTCCTTTGGCGAACCCTTACATAAAAGACTTGATTGAACTTAATGTAACTCTTGCTTGACTTAATAAGTCTTTGCAAATGTGAAAAGATACGCTTTAAGTTCCTCAATTAGGTCCTCAAACGTTCTACGATAGCAGCGGGTACGAATAAGCCTTGTTTATTGATAACAAAGTGAAATGTAATCTATATATTGACATGTACTACTGTGTGAGCTGTCAGGAATCAACGACTGGGCTTTATAGGTCACGGGCATTCTACCCTAGATTATTTCGTTCTATGATAATTTCAATGGTGCCAATAATGGTTTTAGATTCTACCTCTTGAAGGGCCATTTCATTTGATGTTGGACCTTAGATGGTGCGTTGCATTACTGTATACTAGGGCGTTGATATGTTGAGAGTAACATTCGGTTGATTTCATATAACAACAATCTCTGTATGGTAAATGATACTTTAAAAAGTTTACGAAGTATTTGGATGTTTTCAGTGTATCAAGCGCCTTATTTATTTCACTATAAAGCCCTCCGCATAAAAATAATAGTTTTCATTTAATAAATCGTAAGAAATTCTTAGTTCCACAATAATTAATAAAAAATATGTAAATTTTTCTTATCTTAGGAAGTAAAAGATCTCATATGTCTTATTTTTTGTTTTGTCTTTTTTATATTTTGAGGAACTTCGGAATAGTCGAGTTGATTTAAAGACAACTAATGTAAAATAAAATATATTGATGTATATAATCGGATTGTTTTATTTATTTACCTGTTTCAGATTCCTTTAAAGGTACAAAATACATGAATCAAACAAAATACTAGTCTTATACAAAATTAGGAGCATTTGGTTAGGCGCGTTATCCACTACAAGCGAAATTTCATTTAACTTAGCTCGCATAATAAGTTTTACACAAGATATAGTTCAAAGCTATATGGAATTGGTCTAAACTATAAGCTTTGTCAAAACTAATAAGTTAGATTACTTATTAGTTTAACAAGGCTTATAGTCTATTTTAGATTTATCAGATTCAAACTAGCTTGAATAACGCGATAGTCAAATAGAGGCTATAATTTCTATGACACAAGAGTTTCGAATGCAATTCGTCTAGAAAACAGTGTAAGCCGAGCTTTGTTTGCAGTGAATAACGCACTTAACACTAGGTACCGCCAACCACACATCGCTCGCTATTCCTTAAAACTCATAAGAATCACAAAACAGTCAATTTTACACAGCTTTGAGCTGCTACACCAAAATAATGACGACAACCGCTAGTTTTTGAAAGTCAAAATCTTTCAACCGATAATGTTAGGCGCAATATACCCAGAGGAGACATGATACTGACCGAACCGTGAACAGATCCTATGTTGAACCCCCTTTTATAAAATAACCCCCTAGTCCCCTTAGTGTTAGGAGGGTTCAAGCCAGGAAAGCCCCTATCCACTCAGTCTACCAGTGCTACCAGTCTCCCTGCCCTCTACAAAAGTAGGACGCGTTAAGTTCTACGATACAATCTTATCTTAATCTTAGATTACCCTCGCTGCTTCGAAGCCCTACCCATCGCTCGCCCCTTTGCTCTTAATAGAAGGGATTTAGGCTCGTATCTACCAGTCTCCCTGCCCTCGATAAAATAGGACGCGTAAAGTTTATGCACCTGTTATATTACCCCCCTCTACCTCTCCCCCTACCCCGGAACCCTCCCCTTCCCCTAGCCCTAGTCCCCTTGCTAGTGTTGGGGGGGCTCTTAGGGCGCAGAGCCTCTATCCGCTCGGTGCAGCCAGTGCTCTCCCGACCTTCGGCGAAGTAAGACGCGTACAGCTCTGCGTTGAAGTTGGAGTTGGTCAGTTCGTGGCCGATGGTCACCCAGCCGGGGCGGATGGTGGAGTCGCGTCCGAACAGGTGGATTCTGCAATTGGTTTTATGAATTACTGGAGGAAGATGAATGGAAGCCGATGGTCCTGACTTGCTATATATAGGAAGTAAGTAGTCAAGATAGGTTGACTATAGATTTTTTGCTTTAGAATGTCCACTATGCCTTTTTCTGCCGCCAAGCAGCGTTGCTGTGTTTCGGTTTGAAGAGTGTGGTTACCGGTGTAATTTAACACATGAGGTTTAACATCTGTATACCTCTAGTTGATGGACGCAGGCCAGTGCATCATAGGGCACTTTCCTATCGTGCATCACTTACGAAGCAATGCTTTGTTATAGGTGATAGTTACCACTTAACATCAGGTGGGCCATCTTCTTGTTCCATCAATAAGTTGTATAAAATAATAACTACCTTCTCCTTCCAAGGCAGAAATGCTCCATGATATGGAATATCTCGATCGGCTTTTCAGTACTGCCGAACTCCTGGTCCTCTGATATGATCAGGTCGATGTCCACATTCGCATGGATGAAGTCTCCATCAACGGATCTTCTCACAGTTCCTTTAAAAAAAAAAACTGGGTGTGAAAATATGCTACCGAAAGGGGCTTTTAGACCTCTCTCATCGCCAACGAAAAAATCATGGAATGATTAATATTATGTTAGAACAGGCCTCTGACTAACCTCAAAGGATAGTATAGGTGCTTATATAGTAATGAAAACTTGTATTTTTTTAATGTTTTCCATACTAAGAAGAAAGAAAGAAAGAAAACTTTTTTATTTGACCCAAAGTATTAAAAAAAATGATAAAAAATAATAAAAAGTAGGTAGACAAAAGACAGTAGCATAGACATTATGTGAAGAAAAAGAATAAAATAAAATAATTAATATACTTAATTAAAAAATAACATGTGCATCGTTAGGTAGGGTCAAAACGGTCATCCGTCTCAGCTTTATGCCGCACAGTACCTAGATAGGTATAGGAACGGTGCGGCGCTGGTTTTCAGACGAAGCCTGGGTGGTGTGTGACAGTGCAAATAGACGGTAAACCTCAAAGTAAATACAAATTAACACTAATACCTACAAGGAACATTCGAAGGGGAATTCGCCTCCTAGATGGCTGTAGTGGTTACGATCGATCAAACGCAATGCAAGTTTTAGGTTAGATACGTACAACGCCATCTAGGAATCGAGTGGAGACTATAAAATACATTTGTGTTTCTCAATTAATACAAAGACAAGTCACATTCATAGGCAAAATAAATACAAAACAAGTGAAAAATAAAAATAATTAGATTGAAATTGTTCGTTAAGACCAATAAAATTAATTTTCATGAGTAGGTAAGCAACAATTAGCTCCATCTATCTGTGGTAATTTAACTGTTATATACACTGACCTCAATAAATACACTGGACAGGCTTTCACCATTAGAATGACAGCAATTTTTTGTGCCAATTTGAAGCGCCACTTTTGACATACGAAAGTCCCTAGAACTAATTGTGACGTATATTGCAAATGGCTGCCGTGGTAAATTACATAGAAGTAGGGATGTTCCGATACCATCAAACGCAAAGTATCGATACCTACTCAAATCGTCTTGCGATACTACTAACTGGAGTACCTGAAAAGTATCGATACTTACTCATATCTATAGTATAAGTAATTTAAACTTTTTGGAAAATTAAATGTAGGCAGATATTTGAAACTAAAAATTAAATAATGAATAATCTTATAATAAAGAATTATTAAGTCAACCAGCTATTATACTATTCTTCATTTCAATAGATACCTGCTTGCTTCGATAAATCAGAATAATGTCAATTTATTCAGACGCACAGAACCTTATTAGATACCTTTTAAGTGATAAAAAGCTTCTTCCACAAATTGTGTGACAAGTACATAATAGTCACCCACAGCACAGCTACATACAAACCATGAGCGTATAGCTATCGATAAAAACATTAGATGTCGACTTGCGTGCATCACTAACTTTAGTTCCATGGACTTTCGTATTTGCTTACAGCGCCAAAATGGCGTAAATCAAATAGGCACAAATCTATCTTGCCAGCCGCCTGTCCAGTGTATTTATTGAGGTCAGTGGTTATATAACACATATAATCTATGGTTTATGCAAGCAAAGCAAACAGAAAGGCAACAGAACGAAATTAACTTTACGAAACCGAACAGAAAAACAGCAAACAATGGCGTTGGTTCTTGAAGTTGAAATTAAATTGTAATGGGTAGGCTTGCCTCATTCATTTTGCAATGAAGTGCGAAAGAATGGCATGGCAGCGGCGCGGCAGCTAGATCCTTAGCATTTGGTGGTCACCAGCCACAATCATTCACACCAACACTCGCAGCCAGAACTGGAAACCGACCTCTTAAGCTTTGCGCGCTACTTAATAAGGGTGAGTAATAAAAGTATTTACTTGTAGAAGCGGTATAGATAGATAATCATGGTAGGAACAATTACGTTTTCAGCACTAAGTTTGGATAGAATAAAGAATAGTATTACTTAATCGAGGGTCCGTGGACACGCTAAGATGCATTCAGTTGCTCCTGTAAAAGCCGTCTTCTGAGCTCTTTTTTAAAAATGTTAACTGTTTTCAGAGCGCGCACTGGCGGAGGGAGGTCGTTCCAACACCGAGAAGCGGCAAATTTTAAGGAACCACGGAAAGCCATGGAACGGTGTTTCGGTGCTGCAAACACAAAGGTACATTCTCTATTTGGATATCTATTTTGAGAACGCGCCCACACAAATTTCTCGAATAAATATTTTGGACATTGCCTACCTATCACCCCGAAAAGGAGAACCGCGAGATGAAGTTTTCTACGTGCTGCCATTTTGAGAAGGTTTGAGGAGTTAAGATAAGGTGTAATATGGGAACGAGGTGGTACATGGAAACAAAAACGAGCACAGGCATTTTGAACACGCTGTATGAGCTTTACAGTTCTTCCAAGCAGGCATGGTCCGTATACAACATCACAATAGTTCAGCTTGGACAGTATCAGAGATTCACAAAGATTTATTCTCACTGCCTCACTTATAAATGGTTACTACTAGCTAGTTACTAGTTAGGTTATATACAGATAACAATGAGTTAAAATAAAGTTTATGTCTAGTCTAGTCAGTATTAAAATAATGTTAATGATATTTTCAGAATTTCGAAATCGTTTGTTGTAAAAAGAACATCGTTTTTCATCAAATACTCCTCCTTAAACACAGATTTGGTCAGAAACAATTGAAAATCTATGTCTGGAATATGCAGTCAAGAAGTATTTTTAAGAAAAACTAAGTTATCGAAATTCTGAATATATCATTAACATCATTCTGACTAGACTAAACATGTGATTGTTTTACAATAATAACGCACCTTTGATGCCCATCAGACAATGCTCCTTCGTTCTCTGGAACACTGCATTCGTCTCCAGGTTCTTGGAGTGTCCCGGATTCTTGATGTTAGTCTTTATCCAGCAGATATCTTCGCAGCGTCGGAAGCCCCACTTTTTCAGGCATTCGCGACCCATATCTAGTCCTGAAATGGAGTTGAAATGAATATTTTTTCTGTTTTATTATCTATTGGTGGGCTAATAGGGGATGAGTGGATGGACAACAAACTAAAATTTCTCATTCAAACACTCTCCACCGTTTAGCGCCCTTCACTGAGAGCTATACTACTCTTGCATTCTTTACTACCTATAGCTATACTACTACTATACAGTATATACATATAGTATAGTATACTGTATGTATATGGATGTATGTATATATCTATACTACCTTTTCTTCAATGACACGGTGGGTCATAGAATACCCAATGTCAGTGTTAGATAGGTAGGTACGGCTTGGTACGTGCCGTCGGAGCTGCCGAATCATAGGAAGAGGAAGTGCGTGCTCGGCTCGCGCCGGCAGTTAGACAGGGACAGGTACAGTACCGTCGGAGCTGCCGCACCACAGGAAGAGGAAGCAGCGCGGCTGCGGCGTGCTCGGCTCGCGCCGGCAGTTAGACAGGGACAGGTACAGTACCGTCGGAGCTGCCGCACCACAGGAAGAGGAAGCAGCGCGGCTGCGGCGTGCTCGGCTCGCGCCGGCAGTTAGACAGGGACAGGTACAGTACCGTCGGAGCTGCCGCACCACAGGAAGAGGAAGCAGCGCGGCTGCGGCGTGCTCGGCTCGCGCCGGCAGTTAGACAGGGACAGGTACAGTACCGTCGGAGCTGCCGCACCACAGGAAGAGGAAGCAGCGCGGCTGCGGCGTGCTCGGCTCGCGCCGGCAGTTAGACAGGGACAGGTACAGTACCGTCGGAGCTGCCGCACCACAGGAAGAGGAAGCAGCGCGGCTGCGGCGTGCTCGGCTCGCGCCGGCAGTTAGACAGGGACAGGTACAGTACCGTCGGAGCTGCCGCACCACAGGAAGAGGAAGCAGCGCGGCTGCGGCGTGCTCGGCTCGCGCCGGCAGTTAGACAGGGACAGGTACAGTACCGTCGGAGCTGCCGCACCACAGGAAGAGGAAGCAGCGCGGCTGCGGCGTGCTCGGCTCGCGCCGGCAGTTAGACAGGGACAGGTACAGTACCGTCGGAGCTGCCGCACCACAGGAAGAGGAAGCAGCGCGGCTGCGCGACGTGCTGCAGCTCCAGGGCCAGCACGTCCTGCCAGCGCCAGCCCGCGCCCAGCGGCGGCTCCACCAGCACCACGTCGAACTTGTTGCTCATCTGCTTCAGGTCGAACGTCTGCAACGGAACAGTTGGTCTAGTCTCATCTGACATCCAGTGCGATGATCACGAACGAATTTGACGTTGGTCGCGTAAACGTATCGTATCCCTAACTACAAAATATAAGGTCGAATATCGCTCGGATACGTTAACCCAACACATGTCATCATGTATGGAAGAGATCGCTTTTTAGCGATAAGTTACCTATTTTGTTAGTTTGTAAGGTGTGCAATAAAGAATTTTCATTAATTCATTCATGTCAAAACTCATTCGTGATTGACTCTCTTTCGTTCTAAAGTCTAACGTAAAATTTGATATTCGCGAAACTGTGGGCTACACTGCAAAGGCCATACAAACAAGAAGAACGTAAAGTGGTATCGTAACCATCTACGGGGACACGAGCACGCGCTCACATAAAAAACATAACCTTGAGTAGTATCTAAGCAAAATTGCAGTGTTTCGGCTTGAATAGTGTGGTTGCAGGTGAAATTACAGGCACATGAGGCTTAACATCTGTATGCCTCAAGTTGATGGATGTAGGGCATGATCCTATCGTGCTTTACTTATGAGGCAATGCTTTGTTATAGGAGATGTTTACCACTTAACATCTGCTTGTCCCAACAAAAAGTTTTATAAAAGAAAAAAATAAGTATGATAGGTACTTATTTTTTAAATCTAGAGTAATGATTTTAAAAGTCTA
The DNA here is from genome assembly GCA_932294275.1 of Chloroclysta siterata. Taxonomy (NCBI): domain Eukaryota; kingdom Metazoa; phylum Arthropoda; class Insecta; order Lepidoptera; family Geometridae; genus Chloroclysta; species Chloroclysta siterata. The sequence continues at coordinate 29,463,295 of OW028588.1, forward strand.
CATAATAAGTAGACTTTAAAAACTCTTTCACTCAAAAACATATTATGTAGTTGGAACGAAAGTGTAATGTTTCTCCGCCAGTTTTATCATTTAAAGAAATGACAGCTGACTTCACTATTGGTTGACTTAACTAAAAAGTATTTCTTTAAGTTATTCACTAGGCACTGGCAAGATGTCGGTCCAAAGAATATGACAAGACAAATGCTTTGCATGAATGCAAAGCATGGTATGGGTGTGTCTTAAAAGTTTTAATGCAGAGTCAAATCAATTGACTCCTGTACAAGAGTGAAGTGAAGTTCTTATGATGAGGAATATGACTAAAGAAGACAACTATTAATTAAACTGTAATTTTCTTTACCTTCAAGTCACACTTGAGATACATAGGCGGTGTCGCTGTCTGTGCTATCAGATCATCCTTCAGTTTGATCAGCTCCCTGAGCTTAGGGTACTCTTCAAATCTGTCAGCCAGGCCGACATCTCGGATGAAGTTCTGTGGTCGTTGGCCTGTGTCCACAAAGTGCTGGCAGTAGTCATTGTGAGGATTTGAAGACTGTGTTCCCTGAAAATTATAATAAAAATGACTATTATAGCTTGACTACAATTTAATAATGACCAGAAGGTAATATCCAAGGGGGAATTAAACCCACAAACCCTCCCTTTGAAACAGGGAAGTGTTAACTACCATTACCATCAGACTTACAACTTATACTAAGTTTTTGATATAGTTTTTTAGGAACTGCAGATGAAGGCTATTTAGCAGCCTCAAAATATCATCAAGCATAATGACAGCAAAATGGTAATATTACACATAACATAAATACTTATTTATATTTTAACTGATCTACCTTTTAAATGAAATGAAATGTATTTATTTGCTCGAAGTATGGTTAGATACATTGTTCTTAATAATTATGTTATATTTTGAGTGTCACATACTTCATCGGAGACCGACATGCAAAATGTTTAATATTAATTTATAATAGTGTAGGTAAAGAAATAAGAGAAACATTACAGATTAAAATAATAAAATACAAATGTCAAAATAAATTTAAGAAAATAATAAATATATAGTGCAGTTTAGCTACAGACATAATAAGCTTTTGTGAAAATAATTATTTGGTACCTTGAGGAATGTGGATGAGTCGGTGTACACAAGTTCATCAGTCTGTTCTTTGTTTGGAGTCTTGTCTGTCAGCTCCCGGAGCTTGCCCGTCTTGGTTTGCTTTTTACTTGGCACATCCAGATTAGACCCAAGGGCATGACGGAGTTCACTTACACTGGATACACCTAGCTGTAACAATGATAAGTCAAAGTATTTTAGACTAAGGCACAGGTAACCAATTAGCAGAACATAACAAAAAAAGTCAACCTATTTTAGTGCCTCATCTGGCATATTCATTTTAGTGAGTTCACTCAAACCTGTTTTTTTTTCAGAAAATCTGTATTTCTGTATTACTGTGAACTTCTTAGTAATACAGAATATCAAATGAAAAAAAAAACGGGCCGCTACGTCACAATTGTTTAATAAAACTAAATATGCATATAAATATAAAGTTGAATATCGGAACGGTTTTTGAGACAATCTCGGTAACCAAAATGCTACAATCAATGCTATGGTCAAACTGACCTACGTAATATCAACACTTGTGGCTGTAATACTTTAAATAATTCTACTCGCGTTGTTGAATACTTATAAGTGAAAGAAGAAGTATTAGGAAAAAGCTGTCGGCTATTTGTGATGCCGGAACTTTTAGGGCAACAGAAATCATCACAACATCTACAGGTTAGGAAGTTACACAACGATACTTACCGTTTGTGCCAAAAGTTTTTTCCTTTTTTGAGACCTTTCTCGTAATTCCTTGAGTTTATCGCTCATTTTAGAAGTCTGTCTTCAAGTAACTTCAAAGAATTCTCAAGCTAGAACATTTTTAGCATTCTTGGTTGTTGAGCGAAGCGAACGAAAAACAAACACCACGTGACCTGACTGACTAACAGTGACAGTGACAGACAGACAAAATAGACGGCAGGCAAGCTTGCTTCGTTCTAAAATGTATGTCAAGAATTATTTAGAGTTAAGTAGTTATTTTATAGTTATTCATGTAAATTAAAGTATCTAAATAAAAGTCAGCTTTTATTGTCAACTTCATGTTGACAATAAAATCTAACAAAGGATTAAAGGGCCGATAAATATGTCAAAATGTACACGTTTGACAGCTAAGGTTAGATTTAACCGCCTGTTAATCCTTGATTAGTAACTAACAGAGCATGGTGAAACTGGGCCTAAACCTATTTACAGCATAATCACGGATACCCACCAGTCTATGGATTCCTCGCTTTTATGTCCTTGGTAGTAAGCTTCATTTCTCTTTGGTTTGTCTGATTTGCGATATTGATCTGTTAGATTGAATGTTAGATCTTTATCCGTGTGTATTATTCACTCGTGCACTTTATTACATGTAAATACAGGCTCATACCTAGCTAATAATTCTAATAATTTTGCCTGCATAAAGTCACAATAATTGAACTATGTCGGAACGTATGCTTTTCGAGTACAGCTACCTACCTGTTTCCGAGTTCCGAGTGCAATGTCAAGATGTTAGAAAGTTCAATATACATTGACCAGTAATTTGACATTAACCTTTATTTATTGCAGTTTGATTGCTATGTATTTTTATTATCATTATGAAAAAATTACCTGTTCATATTTCTGAACGAAATAGTAGGCTGCTTTAAATAACTACAAATTTTCAAGTTCAGTTCATAATCTTCGGTAGTATAGTGGTAAGTATCCCCGCCTGTCACGCGGGAGACCGGGGTTCGATTCCCCGCCGGAGAGATCTCTTTTTGACATTTTTTGTTTTTAATTTGTATTTTATCTTTTTGACATTTTATGTTTTTAATTTGTATTTTATTAATTCTGTAAATTAGGTCGTATTACGATATCTACATACTTTAAAATAACAATTGTTTTTTTATGACTTTAGTCTTTCCCGCCAATCAAGTATTTAACATCAGACATAAAATAAATAATCGTAGTTAAATGATGCTTACTTCAGGTAGGTATTATGGTAGGTACAGTCAGAGACAAAAGTGGGTGCACATATTTTCAGTTCCTCAGGACAGATTTACCTGTTTAACTTTTTTTTTTTGGTTTCTTATACAAAATATTGGTTTTGCAATGGAATACATAACAAGTCGGTGTTTTACACACCACGAGCTCACTGGCTGGTGTGTATAGTGTAATTTTTTTGAAATTGAATGACTCATATTGTTGTCTACTTATTGATGCTCAATGTACCTACCTACCTGCCAACCAACTCACTGTCTTATTATGTATCAGACAATACAGGACGTAATAAACTGAATGCAGGTTTCTTACATACGTATTAAAGTAGGTAGGTAAGGTATGGTTTTCGACTAAACTAAAGTAGGTAGCTTAGTACTTAATCCTTCCTAAGTTCCTATTAATAAGTGCCTACCTACCTACCTAAAAATGCGAAACTTACGATGTTAATGTTTGAACAGAAAAAGGCATGGTGGTAGTAGGTACTCTACTAGGTACTTCCCCGGACGAGCCAGTGGCAGATTTACATATTTGCAGCCAGTAGGCTATTCATGCCGCTCCTACTGACCTCTGCAATTTCAAGAAGACAAGAGCTGAAAGATAGACAATCACTAAACCCATTTTCGAAAAATCATAAAAAACCATTTTTCTTAAAGAGTGTGCTTTACTAGTTCTCGTACTTTTATTCAAACTTTTTTAAGTAGGAAAACTTTTATCGATTAAATTTTTTATAATTTAATTTTTTACTAAACTGTCCAATCACAACACAAAATGGTTGATTGCGATTTTTCGAAAATGAGTTTAGTGATTTTATATCTTTCAAGAGGTCGAAACGTGCGAGCGAGAGTCACATTAGCTCTTAAAATCGCAATCAAACTGTGTGCAATGTGCAATCACATTGCACACAGTTTAGTAAAAAAATCATTTTGATCGATACAAGTTTTCCTACTTAAAAGTTAGCTTATGTACGAAAACTAGAAAGGCAAATGGTTGATTGCGATTTTTCGAAAATGAGTTTAGTTATTTTATATCTTTCAACATGTCGAAACGTGCGAGCGAGAAGTTGTTTGATAGTTGTCAGCCCCATAAACGGGGTCCATTGGGTCCGCTCCGCTCGCGGTGGTAACCGGCCCTGATAAGTACTTGTGTACGTATAGCATCGAGCACATACCCAATGGATTGGGTATGTGCTCGATGACGTATAGTTATGTCATGTTTTTTTTTACAAATATTCAAAATATAACGAATTGGAGTAATCTGTTATTTTAGGTAAACCTATGCATGCAAATAAATATTAATTAAAAATTACAAAGAATATTACATACATACTGCCGTATGCCAGGTGAGCTGTGGGCAAAGATAGCCACTGATTGGAGTCCTGACCCAGTGAGAAGGCGACGCGGCCGACCAAAGCGGAGATGGCGGGACGAGCTAGATGTTTTCCTGACGGACTGGGCAAACATAGCCCAGGATCGCGACGTGTGGAAGGAATGGGGGGAGGCCTTTGCCCAGCAGTGGGACCCGGAGGGCTCATAATAATGATAATAATTACATACAAGTTACATATTAACAAAATGTACAAAATAACATAAAACAGTTGAGCTATCTGCAAACCGTTGCATTTAAATAAGTAGATGTATTTAGGTACCTATTGACCTCATTATTAGGTACCTTACATACAATAAATAACAGGTTTTTTGAAAAACAATATACATACTTCGGTACTTATATAAAAAAGATAATTTTCAGTCATCATTCAGTAGCGTTCAGTTTCAGCACGATGGCAAAGTGTTCAGCCGTTATTATCCTGTGCCTTTTCGCTTACGTAGTTATTACTATGGCTGGTAAGATATTATTTAGAACTAGCGACTGCACGTGGCTGCTTGCGTGCCTCTATAGGGTCCATCCATAAATTACGTCACACGTTAAGGGGGAGGGAGGGGGTCGACGAAGTATGACATTGTGCGACAAGGGGTCCCAAATTTTAATATCACATTTTTTCAAAATATAATATTTTATAACTAAGTATTACAACACAAAATTTTATTGCAATAGAATTCAAATGGAAACAAAAATAATTTTATAAATTTCTAAATGTAAAATTGAAAAATATGTGACATCACACTAGGAAGGGGGGGGTCTCACAAATGTGACCAGCTGTGACAAGGACGGGGGAGGGGTCAAAAAATCACGCAAAGCCTAATTTCGACAGATTTTTATAGTCTTTTATTCGTGTATAAGGTACTTACCTGTTTATGGTAGGTAAATGTACCTAGATTTCGATTTTTAAGAATTTTCCCCACTTCTTTATTCATAGCTAGGAGTGGCTATCCCCGGTGCCCTCCGAACGAGACCCGCCTACCATGCGGCTCTGCCTGTGACGCCAACCGGACCTGTGTCTACAGGAACCCGCTCTGCACGAGGCAGTGCATCATCAACGTGTGCAACTGTGACGACGGTTTCGTGAGGAAGTATGAGAACGGACCGTGCATTCCTATTTGTGACTGTCCGTCCGTAGCTTACTGAAGGTAAATAAATATGTATAAATAAATAAATATTTGTGGACATTTCTCACAGCATCATCTCGCCCCAAACTAAGCCAAAGCTTGTGATATGGGAACCAGATAGCTGATATACTACTTACATATTTTTTTTTATAAATACATACTTACCTATAATATTATATAACACCCAGACAGAGAACAAACATAAATGTTCATCACACAAATGTTTGTTCTTGGTGGGGATCGAACCCACGGCCTACGGCAAAGAAGGCAGAAGGCAGAACACCAACTGAGCTGTAAAGGCTGTCAAAGTTAGGTTGTACTACGAAGTTTCTTTGGCTTATTCTTGAATGAAAATAAAACATGGAAGCATTCCTTCAAGGGAAGTAGGCGCATGAAATTGTTATTTGTGACTTAGTAAATAAATGATTTTGTATTGTATTGTATTGATATTTGTTTACAAAGAAAATTGCAAGGCAATTTAATACCTATTTGCAAAAGTTAGTTGAGCTATTTCTAGATCATTTGCAACAATCAATTTCAGATTGCTCAACTGCTTCATATGTTTTACATTTTGTAATGTATTGTATTGTAAAATCGCAAATTCACAAATAAAGTGACAATTTGTTAGCACAGTTAGAAGTATCTCTTGTTTCGTGGGTTTGGGTAAAGTCCGCCTGCCACTCTGCCTTTGTTTAGGTTGGGTCATTTTCTAGCGATAGGAATGCTTCCATGTTTTATTTGCGTTTACGAGTGTTGCTTTTTTTTAAATACGCAAGCGTCAATTTTTTTTTTCATACAACCCTGGTTTAGTTAGCCATGATTCCCTTTTCATAGTTTTTTTTAGTTTATATCTGTTTTGTAAAAGTTCGTGAGAAAATAAAAGTCTTTTTAAATAATTCTACTAGGTTACTGAGACTTAATTTTGTTTTCTGGATTGTTTTACAGCTCAACTTCTGGTCTGCAAAGGAAGACATCTTTATCAGCGCTTTTCATTACATAACCCAATAATAAACTATTTAATTACCATACTTTTGTATTTTTTTTAAGGCACAACTGAGACAGTTTCACGCCCTCGATCCGCAAGCACGGTAGGTATTGGGCCAGCGGTAGGTATATTTTAGATAGATAGATAGATAGAAAATTCTTTATTGCACAAAACAAAATGTATCGTACATAGGCGAACTTAATGCTAGAGAGCATTCTCTTCCAGTTAACCTTTGTGTAGTTTTGATAAACCGAAAGGGTAGTGCACAAACATGGATGTTATGAAGCTATTTTCTACAAATACAGAAAAATACATATATTATATATTGGTATAACAAATACTTGAAAATAATATGAATAACGAATATTAAAATTGGTACATAATAAGATATAATAATATACTTTAGGTACTACATACTCACAAATGCATAAATTAAATACTTAGATACTTACCGTTTGAAATATAATAAGAAAATGTTTGATAACTGGAATGAGTAAAAATATAATAAATAAAGAGAAAAAAAAACAAAACACTAATCTTCCAAGATACCTCTCAATTTATATCCATTGATCATGAGGTAAAGATAGTGGTTATAGACTTTTGATCTGAAGACATCAATGGAAGACACTTCACGGATCAGGCGCGGCAGGCCATTCCAGAGACGAATTGCAGTAACAGTAAAGGAGTCAGTGTAGCAGGTTGAGTTATGTCGGGGACACATTAATTGCAACTGTTAATATTTTACAGTAGGACAGTAGGTAAAGTAAAGTAAGAGTATTCTACATACAGGAGTTAGATTTTTTTAGGAATAGTAAAATTTCACAGAGTACTTTTAACTTACTCGGTAGCTACGCACGTTTTTTAGAGATTTTATAACCAAATCGACATTAACCTACTGGCTGGTGCCACCACAATCCATTCATTTAGAGATCAGACAAATGCAAAGACCTACATGAGCATGTATATTGTTCACCTACGGGATTGGGCTGGGTATCTGGACTTATATCTTCGAATGAAGTGAACTCATATAATATTAATCTAACTTTCTTTCTTTCTAACCCAGAAGTTCATTTGATCACATATTATATTTCTTTCACTAAAACTAATGGACATATCTAAGGTCAATACCTACTAAGCGGTGTGGATGGTACAGGTGCAAGCCTACTCAATCTAAAAACCCTGTCCTAAGCAAAACTAGGCTTAATATAGGCTTAATAAACTTCTCGTAAATAGAGGCAGGAATAAAATGTTTCCCCTGACGCTGCGCTGTGTAAATGAGCACTGTAGTTGGGAACAATGTCAACAGTAGGTATGGTGTATTCTCTTATCTGTGGTATGGTCCACAATGTCAGTGGGCCACAAAGTCAACACAAAAACTCTAGTGTTCCATCGGCAATGAGATCTGCACGGAAGTCCTGCAATGGGGTGTATTGTGCATTGTCCCCCTGCTGACTTTGGGTTCCCCGGTGGTGATTTGGATGCAGATGAGAGGAAGGACCCGATAAGATTTTTATTCAATCGAATCACAAAGATCAATTTCGTTTGGATAGTTATATGCGCCTTCCACGCGCCAAGCCAGCCAGAACAGGCAACAAACTTACGGCTTGCAACAAAACTGGCAGCAAACTTATGATGCGTCTACGATTAGTCTGTGGTAGGTAGGACTACCTATGCTGTAGGAAACAGCAGATCCAAGGAAACAGAAATATCTCTGCTGATTTGCCAGCGCCGCAGGAGGGACGAAGAAGGAGAGAGTATCCTAAATTGCTGATTGCATTTTTAATGAGACAAAGTGATAGATCAAGCACATTGCTGATTGATTGATGATTGCTGTCATCCATCCATCATAAATGGCATTCAATGACAAGCTTGGGGAAGTCCATCATCCGTCTTAGATGCTAGAGAAGGTGGCCAAAGTTAAAAATAATTAATAAACACAAGAAACATCTGAAAGCTAGGAGAATCTAGGCAACAGTCCCACGGGACCAGTCTAGAAGAACTGGCAAGAAATTTACGGCTTGGTTCCTATTTTTAGAAAATTAAAATTTTTAGAAATCAACTAATTGTAACAGTTGATTTCTAAAAATTTTAATCCGTTATTGGCTGTATGTTAGAAACCTAAGTATTTACATTTTATCTTAAGAGCTGTGGATTTTGTCCAAAAATAAATAAATAAAATAAATAAATAAATAGATGGAACAAGCATATGGCCCAACTTATGTTAAGTGGTAACCATCACCATATAACAAAGCATTAATTACCTCGTAAGTCATCGTTCCGTGTTCCTATCGTACCCTACGATACACTGCCCTGCGTCCATCAACTTGAGGCATACAGATGTTAAGCCTCATGTGCTTGTAATAACACCGGCAAACACACTCTTCAAACCGAAACACAGCGTTGCTGCTTGGCGGCAGAAAAAGGCTTGGTGGTAGAAGTTCCCCGGACGAGCCCTTCACAAAGAGCTCTACTTATTGGCATAGGTATTCCACGCGCGTTTCCTAAATAGGTCCAAAGTTCTAAGAACAGAGCTGTTCAATTGGTCTATCACTAGGTACTGCATACGAAGATGAGGAACGCAGACAATGGTGTCAAACGCCTTCGGACACCATCCTCTGAGTTCCCCGGGCATCCGAGAATAGTCCATGTTTGCACGGCTGGATTTAAACCCACGATCTTACGATCAGAAGGCTAACGACGATCGGAAGGGTAACTCCCACTTAAACACCGGTGCTCGCTGCAATGCGGTGTAAATAATCCCAATTTGTCCTTTTCAATTTGCAAAAACCATAACTAAATAAGATACATCAACCTTGCACCTCTTATCACTGCATCATACCATCTACACAACTAGCTATACCTATATGTCTACGTAACGCACAAACTGAATGTTACGTACTTATAGCTGCGTTCGGCCGCCATGTAACCAGTGTTGTTGCAACCATCGTTGAATATGGAAGGCAAAGTGCTGTTTGTGTGTCTGTTCGTGTGTTTAGCCGTCTGTGGTGTTTACGGTGAGTGTAGCTTTTAGTTCTCGTTTAAAGAGGTTGTTCTCGAAATTTTAGCATTTGTAGGAAGGTTCATTTCGGGGAATTACTAACCATGTTGAAATTCATTGCGAAATGGGACCGGTTGGCTTGGATTGTTTTAGTAATTGTTCGGTAATGTTCGTGTGATGTAGTGTTTAACTATGGACGGAGATTAAGGTCCTAGGCCTCTGTCAGGACTTAAACTAGGACCCACCTTCCGAAGCACGGAAGCGCTCAAATGCAAATGTATAGCGGTTAACACAGAAAAACTTATTCTTCCGTAGATGTTACGAAAAGCCGAAATAAACACAAAACATTTCTAGTTTAGAGCACCGGTGGTCTAGTGAAAATGACCCCGAATTCGGATCGAAAAGTCTTGGGTTCGAAATCTTTCGTGCACCAATGAGTCTCTTCGAAAAATTTATGTGCACAATGCTCTCAATCGGTGAAGGAAACTAGTTTGTGTTCAAGCAGCAGCGATGGGCTTGCAACCTGTAACGTAGGCAACTACTGAAAATGTGCCATAAGTCATCATCATCTTCTCACCCTTATCCTTTTTTTTATAATTGTATAAAAAAAACATGAAGTGGGATAAGCTAATGGAACAAGCAGATGGCCCATTTGATGTTAAGTGGTAACCATCACCTATAACAACGCATTGTCGCGTCAGTCACGCATGATAAGAACGTGGCCTTACGATGCACTGCCCTGCGTTCATCAACTTGAGGCTTACAGATAAAACCTCATGTGCCTGTAATTTCACCGGCAACCACACTCTTCAAATCGAAACACAGCAATGATGCTTGGCAGCAGGAAAAGGCGTGGTGGTAGTACTTCCCCGGACGAGCCCTTCACAAAGAGCTCTACTACTCTTTTGTATATATAACAGGAGTCACTCCTTTCTTACCCATGTCATATAATAATATGAAACAATCACTCAATCATGTGCCATGCATCAAATGTGCAAATGTCATTTTATTGACTTCGTGCCGTTCATCATTACATCTGAGAAGTGGACAGCTGGAAATCCACGCCACCAATATATCATTTTTTTATTTATTGTTAAGCCTTTTATTGCAGATACATTTTAAGAATTAAATAATATTTTTTACACTATGACATCGACACTATCTGTTTGCCCTTTGTTGGCAAAGGCACCTCTAAGTTTTTCAACGTATCCTTACGGGATATTCATATTTATGGACCTTGAATATCCCAGTCTAGTCAGTAACGAAAGTTCAACATAAAATTTTTGTGATATACCTACCTGAAATCTTAAATAACTCCGGTAAAAACTTTTGCTCAAAAAACTAAACTATTTTGCTGACTTCTTTTTTACATCACATTTCAGATGATTTATTTATCAGCTAAATATAATTCTTTACAATATCATATTATAATTATTTATTTTTAAAATCTGAGCATTGAGTGCTTAGGTATTGTATAAGTATCGCACTAACAATAACTTGTAACTGCATTGATTAATTGATTTTATGGACTAATTACCATAATATAATTATGTGTCTACATTATGAGGCAATGCATAAATAAACATAAAAACAGAATCCAAAGCACAGCATTATCATCATCATCTGCCTGCCCTTATCACTAATTACTTATAGCAATGAGTACTTTTTCGAATCGGTTCAGTAATTCCAAAGATACCTTCTACAAACATACTAACAAACAAAAATACAAACATTACATTAGGTACATCTTTATTATTTAAGTGAATACGTTGAAACCTGTTTGAAGGATTAATTTGCACCTCAGTTTAATAAACTGCAGCCAGTTAAACTGCAACAGACAAATAAAAAACGTTTAATCTTGTTTAGGAAATTGCAGTGAGGGTTTTTATCATCAATCAAGAATGATAAAACGAAATGATGTAGTCGTTAATTTAAATAAGGTTGTGTGCTTTCATTTAAATTTTATATCGAAGGTGCACACAGCGCCATAAAGCTCCAAACTTAGTAAAGCTTATACTAAATTATTACTTGTGGTGAGTGACAAATTAACATCCTAGGATCGCGTTACCTCGAAGGAATGGGAAGGGTATATGGCCTTTGCCCAACTGTGGGACCCGAAGGGCTTATAAATGATAGTTTGTGAGATTCGAACGTATGATATAAAGTGCTCTACAGCTTTGCCATCGGTCTCACGTAGGTCATTACGTAGGTCACGTAGGTCGTGGATTCATTGGTTCGAATCCCACTCGGTCGAAAAATATTATGAAACAAATCACATTTAATTATGGTTGGAAGTTTCCCGCTGTAAATGTGAGTAGATTAACAAAGGATTAAAGGGCCGTTAAATATGTCAAAAGGTACGCGTTTGACATCTAAGGTTAGATTTAACGGCCTGTTAATCCTTGATTAGTAATTAACAGAGCATGGTGAAATCAGCTCTTAGTCTGTTTTGTTTGTAAGCTAACGAAACAAGAGCATTCTAACGTTTTCGAAATGATCACTAGGCAGGCAATGTGCCCAAAAGGCTGAAAACGATAACTCTTAAAAAAATCGATAAAAAATCAAAACGAATCAAATTAATAGATAGATGTCTGATGTCGCTTGTCTAGATTTTGTATTTAGGCTGAGACTAAGATAGCTTACTAATCGGATATAGTTTCACTCAAACAATTTGATGTTATCTCTACAAATTCTCGTCTGAATGCCTGTGGCAGGTAGATAGTATCTGTCAGTCTGTCAGGTGATCACTTTCGATCGACGAACAAATGGTTCGGGGTGTCGTCAGTAGAACCTGTTTCGAATGTGGCGTAAGACCTACTAAAGACATACACACCAGCATATTCATTTATTCATTGCTTAATGTTGTCGAATGTCTGGGGGGTATCTGAACAAGGAAAACTTAAGAGGGATCTCGTTAGTTTTTAGTTATAATGCCAAAACCAAAAACAGGCGCTATGATGCCATTGCGAATTTCTTAGGTCAGTGCGATAGACAATTTTCGTAGGTCTTAAAAAAGTTCCGTTTGAACGCCTAAAACCTTGGATAATCGTGCAAATTTGCTCGTTAGGCCTAATAGGCCTAACGTGTAGTATAGACCTAACGTCCAAAATTCATCAGCTTTTTGCACTGCTAGACATAGGCTACACAAATTTCCAGGAAGAATGATCTTATTCCTTCTTTATCCGTCAACTTCCAGCAATCCTCATAATATTCTCGGGAGGCTATCCTACTTTTTCCAGGATCGTAATCGTGGTCGCCTTTCGCCTTTCTAAGTTTCTTTCCCAGTAGATATTATCGATATTTTAGATAGCTATCCAATACCTATACCACTTGGCATTTTTTCATAAAATTTTTGTTTATCGTCTCTTGTTTTGTATTTCCAGGTCAAGTAGGTTCTCTATGCAGGCCCAAAGAGCGGCTCCTGCAATGTGGATGCCCAAAGACCTGCCGCGACCCCGTGCCCAACTGCAAGGGAGTGTGTAAGGAAGGCTGCTTCTGCGAGGACGGCCAAGTCCGGAACGATGAGGGACTCTGTGTGAATCTGGATGAATGTCCAACTATAGGTATTTGCATTAGCTATTAAAATCAATAGGCTTATGGCGTCAGAAGCTCATGGCCTGTACTGCGTTAAATCGCAAAGAGTGGAAACAGGGACCATAACTGCTGAATAATAATAATATTATTATGGCGTCACAACATGAAAAAATCCAAGCAATTGTAGTTGACTAGATAGACTAAATATGTAGAAACATATAGGTACAGCATAGAGGCGATGGCGGTTTATAATTTTGTAAATAAAAACATGTCACTCAATAAAGATACAGTAAATAATAGCTGCACATAAAGTCACTCATTAGCTCATACGAATATCCCACTTTCAGAAGTCACAAAGCAGGACACATCTGAACCCCGCGTCAACGGTGGCGCCTGTCCCGAAGACGAAGAGTACCGGTACTGTGAGCCTTGCAACCGATCCTGTGACACGCCCAATCCGATCTGCCCTGCCCAGTGCGCCAGAGGCTGCTTCTGCAAGGGCAACCTGCTCAGGGACAGAGATGGAAGATGCGTCGAATGGCCCCAATGCTCCAACTACCAGGCCATCATAGATGAAAAGGAAAAGAATATTGGTAATTTGGTGGATATTTTGGTGCTATTATAGAAGTTTGGGCAGTTTTGTAGAACATTATAATAACTTGGATTGGAAGTAAAGATATTTTACATCCCAAAAGTTATGAATCGAGTGGGATTCGAATTGAACCCCTTTGATAGGGGCGGCGATGCGATCACGTATCATGTAGATATATGTTCTAGCGAAATTTCAGGCACATGAGGCCACCTTAAGTTGATGGACGCAGGTCTCATACCTTTTGCGTAACAGCCCAGTCATAGGAGGTTAAAAATATGAACAAATATTTTTATAACTAAATGTTGAAATTACCTCAGTATAAGATAATAATAATATGTTGCAAATATAAGAAACCTTGATAGGAGGTCATGAAGAGAGGAAAGATCTAGATTTGGGTTGAGTTGACATGCCAGGAGTTAATAGCATCAAGTCTTTTTTTGCCTTGGAATTAATATTTGCAGAAATACGAAACCAGGAAGGTTGAAGACTTTTTGCTCAGCAACTGACAAGCAGAAAAATATGACCCATATGTATCAGCGTTTATCAGCGCGTACATAAAGTTCGTTTAATGGATATAAGAATATCTTACCGACCAAAAAACTAAACTCTGTTCTGAAACAATGAATTTCTATAGGTACCTAATGTGACTACAATTCTTAAGATGTTTGCTACAATTTCATAGCGGTTGTAGGAAATGATTCAGAGAACAGATGATTCAAAACTACTTCTAAACAAAGACAAGGTTACTACGTTTTCACGGATCTTAATGAAACTATTATGTGTTTCTTGTTATTGCCTGTTTATTGCTCAGCGCATGGTAACTTCTTGGTAAGACGTTCATTGTTCACTATGTTCAATGGGTTAGCTAGTCAAAGGAATATTGTAAGTTAAACATTAATTAAATTCAGAGCTCGTGTTCTAAGTTTAGGATCAGTATTTTTACGTAAAACAGTGATCTTGAAGCCTTAAAGTGCACTCCACTGAGGACTTGATCCTTGGTAAAGCACAACAGCCACACTAGTGATATGAATATCAGAGTGTTTTATAACATAAGCTCAACTTTTCCTTTCCAGTGCAGTTTCGAGAACCACCAGCTCGGTTCTCCTGCGGCCCCGGCAAGGTCTACAAGAGTTGTGAGAAGTGCACCAGGTTCTGCGGCAAGCCAGTCTACTGCGACTCCCAGTGCAGAGCTGGCTGTACTTGCAAGGACGGCCTGGTGAAGGGGCCTGGAGGACGGTGTATTAAAGAGGAGGAGTGTCCTGTGAGCTTGTAGACCCGTGACGTTTGTTATTCGGACCAAAACGATAAACCTAGAATTGGATGGGTCAGATCTGAAAGTTACTAAGTCCAGTTTACAGCTTTTTAGATATACGCAATTATGTAAAAAAAAGTAGCATAACCATAAATATATTGAGTAAGAAAATCTTTATCGTTATAATGAATTATTTGTTGAAATAAGATGTCCTATATCTACTCAGTTTCAGAAGTTATGAATTTTTCAGATGTAGGACAGTTGGTCGCCTCAGGACCTGCTTAATTTTTATTGCTATCTAACATACCTACTTATGTTTGAAGCATTCTCGACTATAAGATCTTTTATTACAAATAGTATCCAATAGTTTTTTCTGTATACTTACTGATCCTACTCCTTCAATGTTAAAAGGATTAGTTCCAAATATTTTTATCAGTTAATTTCAGTTTTGATTTGATTGTTGATTTGATTGGTTGTGATTAGGTTATGTTTCGACAAAAATGAAATAATTATGTATTAGGCTTTTAAATAAACCTGTGATCTGTGTGTGTGTGACCTGTGAACTTACTTATTTGATTTGCCATTCACCTAGCTAAAGCTACTTAGTCACCAAAAAGGCAACGCTTAGAATGTCGCATTTTGGTATTTAGATTCGATTATTTATAAGCCTGATTTAAAATTGTATCAGATATAATATAGTAATATAATTATTATAAAATAAGTATCATAATTATTTTAAATTTAAATAAACAGATGCTTCCATCAAGTTGTTATTTTATAATGGTTTTTAAGAAGGTGTATCCCAAGGCTCTATCTCCGGTCTCATTCTTTTAATTTCAATGGTTGCGATTTCCCATGTTCTTCATAACGTTTACAAAGCAGTAAACTGCAGATAAATATCTAATCGGCAAGTACCTAGGATACCTAGAATTGCAATGGCGCGGGCGGTACCCACATGAAGTGATAACAATATTTCCTTGTGACAGACAGACAACATACACATACATCAACTTATGCGGTTAAGGGCATGTTATGTGGTAATGATATTTTGTTTGTTTACTGGATAGTCTTGTTTACTAGTAGGATCCTAGGATATCTTAGTCTTCTGATGGAATCTTGCTGAACTCCAATTCAACAGTATCTATTCTTTTAAATACTGCAGTTTGTTTGGCAGGATCCCTAACCTACCTATAGGCACCTGATAACTAAAAGATTCAGAGTAGCTACCAGCTTGACACTCAAATCCCAATCTCGATTTGGTTGGAATTTTGCCAGAAATACCAAAACTTTAAAGTTATCTGTCAAAGTTCTGTCAAAACTCGAACCAAATCGATAATTGTAATAGTAGGCACTCAGAATACTTACTAAAGTAACATTATATTTAGGTAGGTACCTACTTACTGCCGGTTTCTGAATCGATCAAATATAATCAGATGTCAAATCACTTGCTATTTCAGCTATTACCTACATCAAATTTAACTGAAATTAGGATCATCGATCTATCAGAAACCGGCCGTTAGATGATGATTTATTTACAGCAGAGGCTGATGAGCGGAAATAAGAAACACTGATTACAATTCTATCCTTTATTTTAAGTACAAACAAAGCTTTACATAATTATACCATAACAATATACATGTTACATACATAGTGTAGCCATAGAATCTATGGAAGTAACTACAATACCAAAAACTAACCTAACCCGGTGGCCAAAAAACTGGACCAAGCATCGTACCTACTTTGGCATTTAGAAACGAACGCCATCTAGCGATGCCGCGACCGTATCAAAGAAGTTAGGCTTAGACTTGGCTTAGACTTACCACTCATAATATAGGTAAGTGTGAGTTATCCGCCAGACAAAAATATATCCACTTCTACTTTATGCCTGTCAAAAACAAGGACGGACACATTTTTATCTGACGAATTGCGTTATCCAGAGATACTAAAACCACTAGTTTTCTTTTATGGGATGACTTTCGCACGAATAAGAATGACCACAAAAAATAAATCATGCTTCCATTATTGGGTCACCGCATGGACGTGGTTACAAAGTTTTTTTTAATTATTGACGTCGAGTGTGGCAAGAGCCGCGCGGTCTATACTAGCATACTCTTTGCCGGAGCGCGGACGGGTCACGTGTCTGTCAGCTGAAACGTCACAGGAGCTGAACGATGACACTGACAATGACTCCATGTAGTCGGAAGTGTCAGATGCGCCGGATGACGTCATTTGGCTGTGGCGGGCGGTGGAGTCCATTTCGACTGTGCAAGAGAGAAAGAAAGAAATTATTCCAATGATAAAAACGAAACATTACAGAATACCAACATTATTTTAAAAGTTGTTGGATCCCGTTCGACGTCTTTCGCGAAAGTTTAACCATGTCTATGGTTCGTCGAATACCAAATATGACCAATATCAATCCAAGACTCGAGAACAATATTTCATGAACATTTTACTTATGAACAGATGTCTATGAGTTATTAGACGGCTGAGATTAAAGAGATATAGCATTGGTCGAGAAGAGGATCAAATCCTTTTGGGATATCAAAATCTTATCTAATAACAATAAGTAAGGTGCAAAACATACCATTTGGCTTTTTCCGTCTGGTCAGGGTGTCGGCGTCGCAGGAATTAGACTTGGTCATCGTCGCGACTTCTTCGAACTGAAATGTAAGATTCTTCAGAGGATCCGACGAATTCGACTTCGGCACGTGAATAGGGGTCATGGACCTCCGAATTTGCTTGCTTTTCAAGTGCTTCTTCATAGATTTGGCATTGGTTATCGGCATTTCAAAATCAAAATCACCCTTATGATGCTTCAAAGACCCGGTTGATACTCCGGAATCGTTTGAACTGGACGAGTCTCTGTTCTTCTCTGACTTGCTAGGAACGCTTGAGGACCGTCGTATCTTGACTGCATCTCTGAACTTCGCTACGAAAGCGTTCTCCTTGACTTCTGGTTTCAAGACTTTGTCTTTAGGTTCGACTATTTCTAAGCTCTGGAGCGGAACGTTAATCCTGGCATTTTTATTTGCTTTTCTTAGCACACTTGGTGTGAAGCAAATCTGACTGTGAATTCCATATTCATCATCATGTCTTTTGGTAAAGTCTGCTGAGCTAGACCTTCTCGTGCTTAGAGTGTTGTCAGACTCAGAATGTTGAGTAGGATCAGAAACATGACTTATCCTACTGA
Source organism: Chloroclysta siterata (assembly GCA_932294275.1). Lineage (NCBI taxonomy): Eukaryota > Metazoa > Arthropoda > Insecta > Lepidoptera > Geometridae > Chloroclysta > Chloroclysta siterata. Next base: position 29,481,420 of record OW028588.1, read on the forward strand.
TATTGTCCGAGCAATTTTTATTGCTGTTGCTCGAACTACTGTTTTCTAATTCATTCTGCATAAAGTTCAAATCGCAAAAGTCCGTCTGGTGTACTGTGTTCGTTGTCGCTGTTGATATATCATCATCATGCTCAGGTATGTCTTCCAGACCTTCTAACTCTTCTTGGCTGAAACCTGCGCTTCTCAAAATCTGCAATGAACTTTCGAACTTTTCTAATGTGGTCGCAAGGTCTACATTAGCGTAATTTCCGTAGTCTATCTCTGGATTGATGGTAATAGGGGTTACGTTGACGTAGTTTGTATGTGGTTCTTCGTTTGTTTCGATTTGGTTGCTTTCTGGTTGAATGGGGGTTTTGGTTTCGGTGCAGGCGCAGGGTTGGCCGTTGATTAGACATTTCAGTTTCTTTGGTGTGTCGTATAGGCTAGCGGTGTCTGTGCTGCCATCTATAGGGTGTTCCTGAAATAGAAAACAATAAACCATTAGTGCTGCTTTGACACATCGTATTTTCCTATATGCTGAGTTGTGACTGAAGTTTTTATTGTATCAAACCAAATATGTTTCCATTAACTATGTATGATTTTGCCCACTGTTTTGAACCAACGTCGTGTGATTCTTCAAATTTGTCAAGAAGTGATCCAATGTTTAGAACTGGCCTTAGCTATGAATTATGTCTTACTTTCTTTGAAATATTTACCTGTATTAAAGGCATAGGTGTCTTTGGCACATCGTAATTCTCGTAGGGTCCGTTGAACAGCTTCTTCCTACAGCAGCAAGGCTTCTGCTGCCAGCACTGGCAGCCAATCTTGACGGGTACAGTTGGCGTACAGCACCCGACCGGACTGCTTCTATCGAAGCTTTTATCAATGCAGGAGCTGCGTGGTACACTGTACTCCGAGGCGCTGCCTGAAGATCGGGAGTAGATTGACGCCCGGTCGGAGTCTGAACGCTTTTCCATTATGTTGTCCATTGTCCAGACAGGGGACATGATGGAGCCTGGTGTACCGACTGTTGACGATCTGAAATTCAAATGAATAAGAAGGTTGAGATAGGAATAACGAATAAGTACCTAATTTTTGTATTGGTGTTAACTAATAAGAATGTTACTGAATAAAATAAAGTAGTCCTTCAAGCGCGAGTCCGAAAAACGGGTCCCATGGAAAACATCTTTCTGGTGACATTGTTCAATTCCATCATTTTTTTTAAAGATCGTTAGATCAAACCTTACCGAAGCAAGACAATAAATTTTAGTTATAGATAAGAAGTTCCAAGGTTGCCAGATTATGCTCATTATGAATGGGATCCGGGCACACTCGCGCGCAGCGGCCCGTGAATGGGTGTCTAGCACTTTGCCGCGCTGTTCAATTAGCTCGGTTCGACGACCACTCTCAAGGCGATGAGGAAAAAAACTAAGTTCATCATCTAAAAATGATGAGATAGTTAGATCACGTGTAGATAATATCATCAACTGGCCGCCTAATAATAATTTATTCGTTCACAATCGGTGACTGCCAAGCTTCTTTGGATAATATAGAAAGAACCAACGCAACAAGGAAGATCTTACTTTGGATCATCGCATCATTCTCGCTCACAAAGAGTCTCTGATGTGGCTGAAGCCCATGGTGTAAGCTCTCAACATGAAACCTGAAAACGATGTTCAATATTCGAGTGTGTCTTAACTTACCTAGTCAAATGGCTGATCTTCCCAATACAGCTAGAGCATCGCGGCAAGGACGTGGGTCTCCGGATCCTGTCATCCTCGCTGTCCATGCTGGAGTTCAGGTCCGACAGACAGTGCATGGTCTGGCTGGCGGGCGCCCAGCACGGCGAACCAGACCGCAGCGAAGGGTGGAATCCATCGTCGATGGAACTCGTATCTGAGAACCGCTTTTCCATCACTGGAAAGAGGGAAGTATTGGTGATGATTCTGTCCCTATTGCTACCACGATACTTATAGGTTTTTTTTATTTTTTTTTATTTTTATACAATTAGCTGACGGAACAAGCAGATGGCCCACCTGATGTTAAGTGGTAACCATCATCTATAACAAAGCACTGCCTCGTAAGTCACGCACGATAGGGACGTGCCCTACGATGCACTGCCCTGCGTCCATCAACTTGAGGCATACAGATGTTAAGCCTCATGTGCCTGTAATTACACCGGCAACCACACTCTTCAAACCGAAACACAGCAACGCTGCTGGCGGCAGAAAATGGCGTGGTGGTAGTACTTCCCCGGACGAGCCCTTCACAAAGAGCTTTACTACTCTTTAAAAGGTTGTGACTATACTAAGTTATGAAGCAACTGAAATATGGAACCAATACTAGGCTAGTAAGTAAACAGGCTTTTGTATTATTGTAAATGATTTATAAAGCGCGGCAGTGTTAAAAGCATCTTTTCATTCCGCCCCTTACGGGATGTTGTAGGGTCTAAGATAGGACTTTAGATGAACCCTTATGCCATTATGAACGTGGCTTGCCTTTAGAACTGCCTACTAACTAGGGCCTACAGGTCTAGGCTGCCTTAAAATACTCTGTCTTCTTCTTATGTCACCTTTCAACACAGTTTCTTTCGAATCAGTGTGGTGAAAGAATTTTAAGTGCGCTTCAAACAGACTCCTATCGAGCACTTGACACAGTATGTTTTAGAACTTTAATGTTGTACGACATGCCAGTTTACTCACGATGTTTTCCTCCACGGTTTGAAAGCACTGCGCACATAAATACTCCGGTGTAAATCCAATTGACCGTGCTGAATGTCACTTAGCTATGTGCCCGCTTTAAAGTCTCACCTGATCCGCTCCTAGAAGCGATGCTGAGCCGCGACTGGGCATCGTGGCTGTGCATGTTGAGGATCTCTGTGAGCTCCCTCCCTCCCTCCGCTGCGAAGACGAACAGTCCTTCTCCTTTGCCGCACCTTGAACCCCCCTCTACGCAGAACCGCTTGTCGACTAACCCGTATCGTCTGTGGACAACAAAAGTATGACTATTATTTACATCCTGCTTATTCGTGTTTGCCTGGTACCCAAACAAGTGAGTTCAGAGAAAACACCTACACGACTTTGATCTTGAGGCACGGTAGATATCCCCTCAGATATCTTAGTACCAAGTATATCTCAATGATCTTTGAGGTGTAGTCAGAGCTACGTCCAAATATTACATTTGTCACATACTCCCATTTTGCGGTAGTTTGGTATTCCGTACGTGCCAGTTTGTTTATCATTATCATAAACTTAACTTTGGTCAAAGAATAATTATGTACCTACTACGTAGGTACTTTAGTTACGGGGGTTTTGGGAAACCCAAATGACTCGATGGAATAACCATCGCTATGGAAGAGAAGATTTAACTACTATTCCATTTGGGCATGTTAAAAGGGCATTACCATACAAATTGAAAATTGTAACCAAGGGCTTCTAACTGTTAACATTAAGGGCCCTTAAATGGTAACAGTTAAATGACAAATTACCTCATCTAATTATCCCTGGATAACACCAGACTATTTTTGAGAACACTTTCGATACAACCTTATTTATATTACATATTATTATTTTTATATTTTGCGATACCCGTAGAGAGTAATTAAGTAAATAAGGGCAGTGTCTTCTTTATACGTGTAACATAATACCCCTATAAGGCCAAAGACCAAGAGATCAGACCAAAAAATTGTTAGTTTGTAAGGTGTACAATAAAGAATTTTCATTCTTTCATTCATTCATCTTTTCTCCTTACATCTATTTGTTTATAGATTGTAGGCCCACCCGCATTGAGCACAAATTAACAGCATTAATTAATATTTAATTTACGACGACAAACGGAACGTGGGCCTTGATTGATGATTAATTTCTCGTATTTCGTAGGGGGAGAGGAATTAATGAGTTATTACAATTGATTTCAATGAGTTTACCTACGTATGTAGGCTTGCCAAACTTCTATTTTAATGGCCGCCCCTTTTCGGGGGAAAATGAATAAATTTGATTCTATTCATTCTACAAGATGTGTGCAAATAAGCTTAAAAATCAAAATTCAAAATCAAAGTATTACGCTTCGTGTCTTTTACAAGCTTTTTTTTTTATACACCTTGCTGATGGAAAAATCAGATGGTGGATAAGTGGTAACCATCACCTATAACAAAAATTACCTCGAAAGTCACGCACGATAGAAACGTGCCCTACGATGCACGATGAACGTGTCCTACGTCCATCAACCTAAGGGCCGGTTTCACCATGCTCTGTTAGATTAACAAAGAATTAAAGGGCCGTTAAATATGTCAAAATGTACGCGTTTGACAGCTAAGGTTAGATTTAACGGCCTGTTAATCCCTTATTAGTAACTAACAGAGCATGGTGAAACTGGGCCTAAGGCATACAGATGTTAATATCTTTCTCATGTGCCTGTAATTCCACTGGCAACCACACTCTTCAAACCGAAACACAGCAACGCTGCTTGGGGGAAGAAAAAGGCGTGGTGGTAGTACTTCCCCGGACGAGCCCTTCACAAAGAGCTCTACTACTCTAATAGGACTGCGGGTCGTCGTCAGTCGAATAATCTTGTCGCACCCCTGTCGCGAGATAATGATGGTTTGTTTTTTCTAGCTTAATACACTTGGGTTGGCCGGTAGAAAATGCATTAGCATTAAGCCCTTCTATTCTACATCTTTGTATTTGTGCTTATCTTTATAAATATAATTCTACTGTACGTGTGTATGTCACTGAACTCCTCCTAAACGGCTGGACCGATTTGAATGTTTTTTTTTGTATGCGTTTGGGTGGCACCCTGGATGGTTTAGATTCACAAATCAGCCCGGCAGATGGCGCTGCAGTCGGTATCTAGGTTATTTACTGCATCTAAACGGCTGGTTGATTCAGGTGCGAGTCTCAGATACCTAATCGCTTGAAATATCATGCAGGACAACGTCTGTCGGGTCCGCTAGTGAAATATAAATAGACTAGCGGCCTGTCCCAGCTTCGCATGGGTGGTCATAAATTTTTTGAACATTTTAGGATAAACTTAGACCGTGGGTTCGAGCCTCGCGTCTACTTATTTCATACATTTGCACGCGCTTCTCCTTGAGTGAGTGAAATCGCACCCCGCGCGTGACCGGTGGACCCGTAAACATTTTTAATTTCGTCATATCTTTTGAATGGAATGTCCGATTTGAAAAATTTAAGAAGTAATCTATAGGTATTGAAACCGTCTTAATTATGAAATGATTTATTTGGATAAGGATGAATACCAAGGTACAAATAAAGACCCTTTTCTAGCGGAGGCATTTCAATTAATTTTTTATAATAAAAGAACACTTATTGTGACATAACTATAATAGTTGGACATATGCTGGCGCGACATTTTTTGTAGATGATAACGTGTTCTACAAAATCGTAGTACATTATTTTGTTCTATCTTCAATAGTTTTCGCAGCGCACGCGATGTAAGGTTTTTTGTTTTCCACCTTGGGTTACATTACTGAAGTTTTAGTAAGTAGTTTTTTGAAAATATAATATAGCCTATGTTACTCAGGGATAATGTAGCATTCTAATGGTGAAAGAATTTTTGAAATCGGACCAGTAGTTTTTGAGCCTATTCGTTACATACAAAAATACAAAAATACAAAAATACAAAAATACTAAAATACAAAAATACAAAGTTTACCTCTTTATAATATTAGTGTAGATACACCAAGCAAGCTGACACAATAAGGCTAATGCCTATTTCACCATCTTTGAGTAACGCTGTCTGTCAGATAAAAATATCTCCGTCTCAACCCCAGACTTAAAAAAAAAAAGACTGGTATATTTTTACTTGACGGATAGCATTACGTTGAGATTGTGAAAATTTAGTGAAATTACGCTTACGCTCAAAACAGAATTTTAGATCTATTTATGTATGTTTAAAATAAAGAAAGTACCAAGAGATCTGAGGGGATATCTACCGTGCCTGCCGATCCAAGTCGTGGTTCGTACATCCCAATACCATTTTTATTTTTATTCTAGGACGTATGTTTAATTTTTGAGATACAATTGGTTACCCCAAGTAGGTTAAGGGGTAGTTAGTGGCCAAATATAGTGATTGGCGATATACCAACACTATGTTTAACACTATTTTTTTATATTTGGCGAACTTACGGCACCAGGTAACTACTAACTAACATACGGCCGCTTTCTGAAAGCCCGATCAAAACAGATCGCATGTCAAGTTACTTGATATCTCTATATAAGAGTAGTAGAGCTCTTTGTGTGTGGCTCGTCCGGGGAAGTACTACACCACACCACGCCTTTTTCTGCCGCCAAGCAGCAACGCTGTGATTCGGTTTGAAGAGTGTGGTTGCCGGTGTGGTTACAGGCACGTTAGGATTAACATCTGTATGCCTCAAGTTTATGGACGCAGGGCAGTGCATCGTAGGGCACGTTCCTATCGTGCGTGTCTTGCGAGGCAATACTTTGTTATAGGTGATGGTAACCACTTAACATCAGGTGAGCCATCTGCTTGTTCCATCAGCTAGTTGTATAAGAAAAAAAACTAATTCGATGTAATAGCTGCGATGGCGAGTGACTTGACATCCGATTAGTTTTGATCGAGCTTTCAGAAGCCGGCCGTTAGAGATACGGTTTAGTAGATAAAGTTTAGTAATTAAGTATGTGGAACTATACGGAAACTATTGAACCTTTCCTACTTAGTAGGAACTTACGAAGGAGTTATTATAACATAAAGGTTAAGGTTTAATTGAACGCTGTTCGTCCTTTACAGCTTTGGTTTGCTGAAAAGCGGTGAACGACATAAAACTGGGTCCTTCAACTTTAATCGATCAAAGTCACAGTCAAAAGGTATTCAATTGAATCACAAGGATCACTTTGAAATGTCTTAAAGCTAGGTGAATCTGGTGCTATTTAATTTTTTTCATGCCAAGGTTACGTGGAAGAGAACGCTCTCAGCGTAAAGTTCACCCTGTACTACGTTTTCATGCTACTTGCTCATTGAACTTTTTTCTTTTGTCATAATGGCCTCCATAATGTTAAGAGGCTGACCACCGTCGAAACATCTTCTCGCTCGTACATTCAACATTTTTGAAGATAACCACAGAAGTATATAGGTATGTGTAGTTATGAAAAATCACATACAAAGATTCGCAGAATAAATGGTTCAGAAATAACATTATTATTTACATCATGTTTTACTACCTGAACTTTTGATTAAGCCATCCCTCCATTATTTATTCTCATCATTATGTCAAATTTAATATTTGGATAAACAAAAATAATGCCATTTGTACGTGTTTAAGTCTTCGGGAGTGCCTAATCTTATTACACACGACCGCTAAATGACCTTCGCTTTTTTAGAAACCGGAGCAGTATAGGTCCGGTCAGGAAGGCAGGTCGAGGCACAGAATAAATAATAGCACCACGTAGTTGAGGTAAGAATTACCTCCGCTTACTATACCGCCAACCCTCTCACATAAAACCGCATTGGCCGCAGTGGGAATTTCATTTGAGCTGCGACTGAATTCTGACGAATTCTGGCAAGTTCTGGCTATTGCTGGCAAATTTCACGGATGCTTGAAACGCAGCTAGATCTAGCGCCTTGTGGGCTTCTAAGATATAGATTTATTTGATATATGCTACACTGGAAGAGCCCTTTTAAACTACAGTATATCATAAGTTCGATGCTTTACATACCGCTGAACATATCGAGTTCGAAATGTTTGAAAAATAAACATATTATATCAAAATCTTCAAATAAAGTTCAGAACTCTGACTCAGGCGAGCTGATTTGAGAATTTGAAACTTAGGAAACCAGAAATGAACATCAACTTTTCTTGTTGACAGTACACAGTCGTAAGCCTTGTAAAGGTCTTTTCCATAGACTTGTATCGTTGTACAAAAGTTCGATCTACCCGCGGAGTCTGAATGGCGGCTGCGGCAGACACGTCTTTGAGTTATTCCTACTTCTTTGTGCGACCAAATTGAACCGCGCTCGATCCCATTCACAAATTGGAGAGTTCCGGTTTCTTTTGAGCAATCTATTAAAATATTGGCAAAACACGAGCCTTGATATCACTATCACTACATAGTATAAAACAAAGTCGCTTTCTCTGTCCCTATATCCCTATGTATGCTTAAATTTTTAAAACTACGCAACGGATTTTGATGCGGTTTTTTTTATAGAAAGAGTGATTCAAGAGGAAGATTTATATGCATATTAAAAGCATAACCTCTTAGGGATAACCCACAATAACCGTGCGAAGCCGGGGCGGGTCGCTAGTAGTGAATAAAAACAAGAAGAGATTATGATTTTTGTTCTATTCTCAAGAAACTTACGTCATCTAAAACTCTTCCAATAATAAACCAACCGGAACGTTTTATGTTGCTTTTATGCTCTCCATTTTAATATCGTTCTACCACAAGATTACAATAACAATAGTTTAACCCGAATAGTTTTATCACCACAAATTAAGACGAGAAACACCAAACCATAAAAGTCACCACCTTTCCGGCAGTTAAACTAATCGCGAACAATGCGTTCCTCGTTCAAAAAAGTTTTTATTCCGAAATAAAACCAACTCATAACACACTTCCTGGTATAATAGAGACACGTGCTCAGCTCTTGCGTGCCTCATTAAAAAGAAAAGAGCTGTCAAATCGAAACGCGCGAACAAAAAAGGCAGTATTCAAAGAAATCGGATTTAAAAAATACACACGCCCAACTATAGCAGTTGTGCATTCGAATGCTTTGAATGAAAGAGATAAAGGATTTTCAATTTGGTAGGATAGTATTTGCATTCAAATTCAGAGACAGGTCACGTAGGCGTTTAACTGGGAGTGCAACGTGCTCTATGAATGTAAAATGCAGTTCGGTGTAAAAATATGAGTCAAAAAGTATGATTTGATTTTAATTCACAGTTTGTCGCGTTTTTTTATGAATATGACATACGAAAGAAGAATACTAAGAGGGTAGGTATAGATAGCTACATAAACGGGGAATTTTATGCACTAACCCAGCAATATCGCAATTCTTTTAAAGAATTGACGTTTAAAATGATTTTTGTTTTTATATGTTTATAAAAAATATAAATCATTTTTGCTCTTATCACCTATAACAAAGCATTGCCTCGCATGTCACGCGTAGGAACCATCGGAACGTGCCTTATGATGCATTGCCACATAATATATACCTACGTAGCACTGCCCTGTGCCCATCAACTTGACCAAGGGCGTCACCAAGGGGGGGAAGGGAGGGGTAGCTGCTCCTCCCTAGAGATTACAAAAATATAGCCAACTGCAAAGAAACCAAAGTCCTAAGGCCTAAGTTGGAACCATTCTTATTACAATAGCCATAGAGGCAAAGACTCGCGCTGCAAGCTTTAAAGCTTCATGCTCTTGACTGTACCTACAATTCATATTTTTCTCATCCTCCATAATATTAACTTGCTCTCCCCTGGGCCATGGGCTGGCGACGCCCTTGAACTTGAGGCTTACAGATGTCAAATCTCATGTGCCTGCAATTAAGCACAGCAACGCTGCTTGGTGGCAGAAATAGGCATAGTAGAATTGAATTAATCAGTCCACAATCCTGTCATTTTGTCATTATCCATTGAACATAAGTTCCAAAAACAACAATAACAACAGAACTCCTGCCAACTAATCTATGTTGAAACCAGATTTAACAGATCGGTGCTTAGTTAAGTAGTTACTTACCGTTCAGCTTAGTTATTGGGGAGGCCCCGTTGCGTAAATAATGGGGGAGATCCGAAAGGCTTATGAAGATTGTTTATCTACTCGCTTACAAATCTTGGCTTAAAAGTATAATTTGTCTTTCTGACTATCCTGTACATCCCTTATACATTATTTTGTGAACGGATCATAAAGAGGCTTGGTCGCGTGGAACTGATGTGGACTAGATTCCTAGACCTAGATTTAAAACGTTTCAGAGTGGTCCTTGTTGTATAACTGAATAAAGGACTTACAGTGACTTTGATCGTCAAAGAGAGGCTGTTGGGATATGTTAGGTACATATCCCTGTGGCCTTTTTCTGTGAGACTGTTTTGGTCCAGAAAGAGGCCGCCGAGCGAGATCGGGAGAGGGCCGATCCCGCTCGGAGGAGGCGGCGGCGGGGTGTTGGCAACGGCCACCCCGCGCTGCCTGCCCCATGAGGGGTAAGAGTGGTAAACCCTGCCAAACAGGGGGCCTTTCGGGTCTGTGGTCGGTCGGAGCGAGGGCTTCGGCTGGTCAGTAGCGGACCCCGGGCGGGCGGCTGGCACATCGTGGCGTGTGCAGCCGTAGCACCACGAGTGCTGGGGGCGGCAATGGGTGTCGTTCCCGGGACGTGCTTTTAGGCGTTATGCGAGAGGGGCACCAAAATGTTCCTTTTGGAGTTGTCGGAGCCCCTTGACATGCATTGAGGCTGGCCACCGGGGTGGTTTTAGTGAGTCGACGAGTCCGTCATCCTCACACTACCCTATCGCATCCCTCGGTGTGGTAAGGTGTCTGTGTGCAGATTTCCTCCCCGTTAACAAAAAAAAAAAAAAAGGTACATATCCCTGTGGTACATAACATTCGAAGTTCTTAAGAGCTTCGGGAAAACGAATAATCTATACATATTGTAAGTAGGTATCTATAAGAATTATTATTATTTAATTTATAAGTTTGTGCTAAGTTTATGTGAGTACTTTATTTTATTAAGTAACTTTTTATTTTTAAGATAACACGCCAACGCCATTATTCTACCTTTACTTTTGAGGTTGGCAGGTAGAAATCCTTCACGAAAACTTCACGATTTTCGTATCTCGTTGGTCTGGTTGACTTGGTTATTTATTTCACACTTAAAAAACATTATACGAGGTGTTCCAATACTTGTACTTAAAACTTCAGGGGGCTAAAGTACCCATCAATATGAATAACTTTTCCTTAGGAACCAACCCTGTGAATGCGAAAAAAAACAGCTGTTTTATTACACTTACATTTTAGCCAGTTAGGTTGTATTGGAACACCTTGTATATGTATATACTTAAGTATAATAAAAAGAGTGTTTTGTTCACTTTTTTTATTATTTTTCAATAAAGTATTAAATGAATAAATAACCAGGTCAACCAGACAAACGAAAAACGAAAATCGTGAAGTTTTTAGTTTAATGCATCTAAATATACCTGCGTGCTTTGAAACGGTGAAGGAAAACATCGTGTGGCAAAACCCTTTGAAGCGTAAATCAAAACAACTTATCGTTGTAATCCACTAATTAATTATAACTATTAATCTCAAAGCAAACACGTCAATTCAATAAATTTAATTATTTACAGGAATCTCGTTTAATTAATTACAATACAAAAACAGAACATGGTAGGTTAGTTGAAGTTATTTTATAATTATCATAATATTAATAACAATATTGGCGAACTTTCCACACAATACTATCTAGCCCCAAACTAAGCTAAGCTTGTAATATGGGAACTAGATAGCTGTTATTATACTTATATACTTTTTTTATATAAATAATATGATATATTATAACACCCAGACAGAGAACAAACATACGAGTATTCGGTCTTCACACAAATGTTTGTTCAGTCTGGGGATCGAACCCACGGCCTCGAGCGCAGAAGGCAGAGCTCAAAATCAAGATCAACACGGTCTTTATTAGTACAATCACAAGGATCACTTTGAAACGTCTATATACTAGGTCACCGCCAGTTCCTCGCGACCAAAGCCTAGAAGAACAGGCAAGAAACTTACGGCTTGGTTCCTAGCGTTTTTTTGTAGCTATTAACAACTGGGCTGTGAGGGCTTGTATTATTTGTTTTTAAATTCTCTGTCTTATGTATGAGCACAATGGCAGTGATCTCCATCATAGAAGAAGACATTTTTAATATTCTGGCAGCGGCAATGGGCTCGCAACCTGTCACGTATGGGATACCAACTACCGCAGAATTTGGGCATGTGCCAAATGTAATATTTGGACGTACTTCTGACTCCCACACTTAGACATCGTCAAAGAATCTTGAGTTGACTTGGTACAAAGAGACCTGAGGGGATTGTACCGTGCCTGTCGATTTTCACATGTATCTTACTAGATGGCGTTGTTTGAAAAGTCCTCTATTATTGTTTTTTTATTTAGAATGCAATGCTTCTAAATCTAGCTTATCATTGCTTATTGGGAGCTCATTTAGCTGGTGTGTTTGTACAAAGGAATAGCCTGGAGGTTTTATGTCTTAATTTATAAGCGGGAAGCGTTAGCTGAAAGCCTTTTATGTTTTTAAGGTTATGAAAAAAAAATAAGACGAAAACAAAGAAAAAAAAGAAAAAAATTGTAGAAAGAAATAAAACCGCTTAAATACTTTTATCTCAGTATATACTCGTATCCTCTCAAATCTCCTAGTACGGCCAACTAGAATGTATATCGCCTAGTGATAAACTGTTTTAAAATAAAATAAAGTACGATTCAGTTGGTACTTTTTTCAAGTCATTACGTTCATTTATTATAAGTTGAGGTTAGTTAAATTTAAGTTACTAGAGTTTAAGTTAAGAGACCAGTTAAATTTAAGCTTATAAAAGAATTCCCGCTATCGCTTATGCACCGCGACCACCAAACAAACGATGGGTTGTCGCGTTGTAATCCGCAGGGAGTTGTCTGGGCCACGGCGTACACAGCTTAATAATGAAATTAGCAAAGTACACCGTCTCGCTGGTGGAAACTAACCCTAATGTCATTGAAGCAATTCACTAGAGGACGTGGAATATGCAATTGAACAGTTCACATTGGTAGAGATGTGAGAAGTAGAGCTCTTTGTGAAGGCCCCGTCAGAGGAAGTAGATGGACGCAGGGCAGTTCATCGTAGGGAACGTTCCAATCGTGAGTAACATACGAGGCAAGGCTTTGTTAATAGCTAATGGCTCATCTGATGTTAAGTGGTAACCATCACCTATAACAAAGCATCGTAAGTCACGCTCGATAGGAAGTACGATGCACTGCCCTGCGTCCATCAACTTGAAGCATACAGATGTTAAACCTTATGTGCCTGTAATTACACCGGCAACCACACTCTTTTAACTGAAACACAGCAACGCTACTTGGCGGCAGAGAGACACACACAAAAAGCTCTACTACTCTCATTATACTTATCTTATTTTTATTTGTCTTATTAATGCAACAACAGAATATACAACGTCACTGAAACTGACGCAGCGCTAAATAAATTAATTTGTGCGTAGCGCCGTAGCAACTACGTAGCACCAATCGGGCACAAAAATAATACAAAACTCAGCTGTCAAACTATAAAAGCTCTTTGTGTCAGGACTCGGTGTGCCTCAGGTTTTATTCAAAGCAAATCAAAAAGTAAATCAAATTACTGCTCTTGACACGAAATCTGAAGAAGACATTTAATTTAGTCACAATTTCAAAAATCGCCACAGGCTTAAGAAAATGTTCTAAATTTTGTTACAATTTCAAAAATCGTCACGGGCTAAAGGAAATATCCAAATTTTTTCGCTTATTCATGAACTGCAAATTCTTACTTTTCTTCTATTTTTCCTTGAAAGCATCTAAGTAAATAAGAGTTTTAATGAGTTCTGTAACAGCTTATTAAAATGTTAAGGAGAGATTCGGATAATTGGCCCAGGAATAAAATTAGCCGTTTCGACTTTCTTCGGCCCGTTTTCCCCATTTGATTCTGCAGTTATTTTTTATCTACTTCAGAATGGAAACTTGGAATGCTGGCTTTTTGTGTTTTTAAATAGCGTATGAATGGAAAGCCTTTTTTAAACACGAAAAGCCAATTTTCTTATTTCCATGAAGATCAATGTAAAATAAATATTTTATTTCACATTTTTATTTATACAAGGTTTTTTCGCGTTCACAGTGTTGGTTCCTAAGAAAAAGTTATCCATATTGATGGGTACTTTAGCCCCCTGAAGTTTATATACACAATTATTGGAACACCTTGTATAAAACTTACAACAATGATAGATTGATAGATGACCGTCGCGATACGGTATTTTTTTTTACATTGTTTTAACAATTCAGAAAACACGATCACAATAACAATTCATTGTACGGCCCCTGTTTTATTCGTAGCTAAATTTCGAGCAATTTTTTTTTTAAATAAAACCACTTTTTATCCACACGTAGCTCTGGGAGGAATTTGAATTTGGAACATAAAATATTATTTCGAAGATAGAGGTCGTAGAGTCTGGTGATTGTAGCAGCACCATCCCTCGGGACGGTATCGTTATCAGACCGCGTTGTACCTTTGTTAGCATCCCCCGAGATATACAAGGAATAAGTAAGGTGTAGTAAACATTCAGATTTAAAATTCTCTTTGAAATTCAGAACGTTGTATCTGAAAACAGCTTTGTGATTATAATATAAGTAAATACGTAAATATTGGTGGATTTCACACAGCACTATTAAGCTCAATCTAAGCAAAGCTTGTGCTGTAAACTATATTTAAATCTATACATAACATTATTATACCACTCAGACAGATAACAAACATCTATGTTCAATTGTTCATTACACAAATGTTTGTTCTCAGTGGGGATCGAACACACGGCCTACGGCGCAGAAGGCAGGCCAACTGAGCTATGAGACTAGTTATTTTTATACAACTAGCTGATGGAACAAGCAGATGGCCTGATATTAAGTGGTAACCAACACCTATATCAAAGCATACCTCGTAAGTCACGCACGATAGGAACGTGCCCAACAATGCACTGCCCTGCGTCCATCAACTTGAGGCATACAGATGTTAAACCTCATGTGCCTGTAATTACACCGGCAACCACACTCTTTGAACCGAAACACAGCGTTGCTGCTTGGCGGGAGACAAAGGCGTGGTGGTAGTACTTCCCCGGACGAGCCCTTCACAAAGAGCTCTACTAGTCTTAAAACCAAGTATATAATATGTATAATAATCATTTATGGATAAACTCCTTATAAGTATCCGATATAAATATAATTACAAAGTACAAAATAATAATACAAAGTCAGCCTATTCCCGTTTCAAGAAGCTACATTTGTTCCAAATTTCATCTTTATTCAATGACGAAGCCATAAAAATGTAAGAAACGGTCAGACACTGTTTTCCGGTTCCGTGATAAGTTTTAATAAAAAATAACTCAATAATGGTGAGTCTGACACACGAACTTTAATGATCTATCGGTTTTTCCCCTTCCTGTCAGGAAAATCATTATTCCCAGAAGACATAAATTCCCCCAAACAATAAAAGACACAGCCAATACCTAATAACAAAATTAATTAATAAAATAGGGTGTAAAAGACCACTACTGAAAACTGAACATGCGTTCCTTTAGCCGCATATTAGTAAATTTTGTGCAATAAAGCTTTATTTATAAGGAAGTTCAGGTAATGACAGTTGTAGATTTTTTTTTAAATGTCTATAATTATCATTAGTTACAGTAACACTGGCACTGCTTTAATTAAAATTTTCAAGCAGAAACGTCTGTTTAATGTATATTTCTTATAAAAGTTGACCATTTTTTTCGGTTTCGATTGAAGCAACGTTATAAAGACCCGATTAAGTTATCGGCAGTAATATTTTTACACCCTGAATGTGCCATTTGATATAAATTAGCGGTGTCGAGTGGCGGAAAGAATTGCTTTTTCGGACGAATATTGGCATTCCGGAGCACAGGAAATAAATTAACAACCATACTTCTTAGCATAAAACTTCTTAACCAAACATCAAACCGACTTCATAAAATCCTTTTCTCAGATTTCTTAAAGATTTCTAATCAATTTTTCAGGTGCCATACATTTAAAATTTATATGGGACTAAGAAACAATGAATAATCGAAATCGGTCTACATCTTTTGGAGACATCGTTTTAATATGGGAAAACCAACTATAGTCGCGTTAAACTCTCGCTGCAGGCTCGGTCATAAGTTATCGGAACGAGACAGCAATATTGCTCTCTCTCTCTCTCGCACTTAGGAGAACGGACGATCCTTTTGTTTGAGCGTGTGTTAAGATGATTTATGACCGAGTTTAGAGCGGGAGTTTAACGCGACTATAGGTTGAGCACTGACCGAGTTTGCAGCGAGAGTTTAACGCGACTATAGGTACTGCAAAAAGTGCGTATGTGCCAAATGTAATGTTTGGACGTACCTCTGACTACCCCTTAGAAATCCTCAAAGGAATCTGGAGTTCCTACATGGTACTAAGATATTTGAAGGGATATCTCTACCGTGCTTACCAAATTGTGAAAGCAGTTTTTTTTCAGATATCGTACAACATACCTACTCGTAGTTTCATAGAAAAGTACAACTCACTTAAAAGACATAGACAGACATTTATTTGCTACTTTAACACACACATTAGAAATTATTAAAAAAAACTAAAAAAAGAAACATTTAAAACAATAAAACCTACTCCTTTGGTTGAAGTCGGTTCAAAAAGTCAAGTAAAGTCGGTTAAGAGTAGTTGAGCTCTCTGTGAAGGGCTCTTCTTGGATAACTACCATGCCTATATTTCTGCCGCCAAGCAGCGTTGCTGTGTTTTGGTTTGAAGGGTGTAGTTGCCGGTGAAATTACCTACTGGCGCATGAGGCTTAACATATGTATGCCACTATTTAATTAATGCAGGGTAGTGCATCGTAGAGCACGGTTCATATTGTGCGTGACTTAGGAGCCAATGCTTTGTTATATGTGATGATTACCACTAAACATCAGGTGGGCAAACTGCTTATTCCGTCAGCAATAGTATTTTTTTTTTTTAAATAAGCGACTACAATATTAGACATGGCAGACATCGATTGTATTTTGGCGAATTAAAAGTTTGCTTATGTACGAAAACTAGTAAAGCAAACTTTTGAGTAGGAAAACATGTATCGATCAAAACGAAATTTTTACCAAACTGTGTGCAATGTGATTGCACGCTAAATGGTTGATTGCGATTTTTCGAAAATGAGTTTAGTGATTTTATATTATCTTTCAACATGTCGAAAGTGCAAGCGAGAGTCACATTAGCTCTTGTCGTCGCCTTAAAATAAAAATTTCATTTCCAGTACCCATTGCAAGCCCATCGCCGCTGTATATTTTCCCTTTTGAGAGCATTATATTATTCAAAAAAGTTCATTCCATTTTTGAAATTAATCTTGCTCCAAAGAGTTTCCGAACCTCATTTAATTGCCGCAAGCACTGACAAACAAACAAGAAGCAGTAGTTTTTGTACCCGAACGAACTGTAATTTAATTAAACGTAGTACACCACGTTAGCAAACAACGTTGATGAAGGGAACTACTTTGGTTCCATCCTGTATGCTAAAGACATACCATTTCGAACCTTCAACCTCTAACATTAGGTCTATAATCTGATCTTCAAATGAAGGATTCTATCACTCGGTTTATTACATTAGCCAGCCTATTGTGGACTTTATTTGCGCTCTGTCAAAAGACGAGAATGGCTTGTGCAGTTTTTAAGTACAAATGAGTTCGCATTACAGCCAAACCAATTTAAGCCTTCAATCTCCTACTATACGATAAAAGTTTGAGCTGCTTCCGGAATGAAGGACGCATGGTTGGTTATATTCCTAATTCATTGTGAACTGTATTTAAACTGTACTTAAGGACGAGAGTGGCTTGCGGAGTTTTAAAGTGCAAATGAATGGACGGATAAAGAAATAAAACACACTTTTCGGTTCATTGGTGGTTCATTTACACTTTGTAGAGTTGCAGATTTTTTTTTTATTTTGTGAAACCTCAAATATCTTTAGTTATTGGAGAAGCAGGATTTTATGATTCTTCCTACCACGATTGGTTTTTATAAAAAATAGTTGCAATTTTCTTTCGGAGTCGGGAAAATTTTATCTTGGAAGAATTGTATCTTTTTAATTTAAAATGAGATTGTATTGTGCATCTAGTTTATAGTTTAAGGGATCCTTGTGATTGAACAACATAAAGATAGTTTTGATTTTTGATTTTGATTTTGTGTATGCCTATATGTAACCATTCTCTCTCTGGTCGTCTCACTATTTCTTTCGAAACAGTGCGGTGAAAGGATTTTAAGTGCGCCTCAAAGAGGCTCTTTACCAGCACTTGACACTATGTTTTAGAACTTTTTAGGTTCTACGACAGGCCGGTTTCCTCAAGATGTTTTCCATCACCGTTTGAGATTACACTGTGTACATACATTTTTGAACAGAAAATCTTATTGGTGCACGACCGGTTTCGAACTCAGGACCGGACTAGTAGTTGATGGACGCTGGGCATCGTAAGGCACGTTCTTATCGTGCGTGACTCACGAGGCAATGCTTTGTTATAGGTGATGGTTACCACTTACCATAACGTGGGCCATCTGCTTCTTCCATTAAAAAGTTGTATAAAAAAAAGTATTCCTGTACCCTATCGCGTCTTCATACAAAACCCGCAATGAACACGGAACAAAAACGTAAAACGAAAAACCAAATATGGTAAGCAAAACTCATACTTGGGGTACAGCTTATATTTTACGTACGTATTTATATCTTTCTCTGGTACAGTATCAGATACGCAATTGTTTTGACAGTTCGCAAAACGCAAAAAGTCGTTCTAGAAGTTTAAATGTCAGATAGGGAACTGGGTCAAACAGAATTCGCACTCATCCGGCGATGGTAATGGGCGGGCCGGGATGAAAAATTATCCCATTTCTCACCGGCCGTGCGATTAGGTATTTCTTTTTTATAGAAACTGTGACCGTTATATGCCTGTACGTTTCGTACAGATCAATCACTCTTTTTTTTTTAATACATTGATTGAATCCAAGTATTTATAAAATGAACAAATAACAAACGAAACAGTTTTATTGCGAGCACACGAGACTACCTAATGAAAGACACATACGAGTATTACCTCTTTTAATAATATCGTTGTTTTTTATTAATAATCCCGTTGTCCATGTAGATACGTACGTACAACTAAAGGCTATTCTTACGCTGTGACTGGTTACGAATTCAAATTCTTGCTGGTATCGTACGCATTATGTTTAGTTCGTAACTAGTTACGAAGCTCCGGTTTCGTAGACGGCCGAAGGGGACTTAACACCTTTTATGTTTCGACGTAGCGTACGACGTGCAAATATGGCAACTACCATAATAAGCGTTTTGGTTATTTGTCTAAACTTTAAACGACCGGTTGATGCAAACTAGTTTGTCTGGAATTATGTTACTTCAAAAGTTAATATGAAAAAAAAAATAGTTTTGATATAAATGTTTTTTGTTATTTAAAAGCTATGGGTTATTTCAAAAAGATATAAACTTGTCCATTAATTGAAGTTAGAGCTAAAAAAGTTACTTCATTTAATATTACGATCGTCAATAAGACGTTTGTAGCTTTTTACGAAGCCCGGGGTTTTACGAGTCAAGTTACAAGTTGAATTTGTTGTCATGTAATTTTTCTCGACTGAAATACTACTGAAAATAATAGATCGTGTCGCAATAGAATAATGTATTTTTTATTGAGGCTAAATCAGAGGGAATTGAGGGTAGTTTTTAGTTTGGGACAATAAAATTGCGTAAATTGCTGCTGAATTGTAATAAATTGTTAGTTGATTTTAGAAAGGCTTTTTATAAAACGGACACCGGAAAATAGAGTAGTATTAGAGCTCTTTGTGAACGGCTCGACCGGGGAAGTACTACCATCTTGCTGTTCCTGCCGTCAAGCAGCGTTGCTGTGTATCGGTTTGAAGAGTGTGGGTGCCGGTGTAATTACAGGCACATGAGGCTTAACATCTTTTATGCCACAAGTTGATGGACGCAGTGCAACTGGTTTTTTAATACTATTGGCTGATGGAACAAGCAGATGACTCACATGATGTTAAGTGGGAACCATCACCTATTACAAAGCATTGCCACGTAAGTCTCGCACGATATGAAAGTGCCCTACGATGCACTGCTCCAACATCTAGATGCACACCCTTCAACCCGAAACGCAGTAACGCTGCTTGCCAGCAGAAATAGACTTCGAAGTGGTAAAGTGTTAGTACTTCCCTTCGTAAAGAGCTCTACTACTTTTAAATATCTTATCTGGCGTAAATACAAAAATAATTATAGAATCAACTTAAGACATACCTACAAACACAACACACATTCTGCGCTGTTGCTGGCTGGGGACTATATTATAATGGCAGCGACCACTTTACTGATGCCACGTTATACTAGACTTGAGAGTGTGTCTTATCTCAGAAGTTTGACGTGCCGAAGCGCCAGCACTTTGCCACCCACACAAACTGCGGAAGCTGTTGCTGGCCGGAATGTGTCTTACCTCAGCAGTTTGACGTCCCAAAGCGCCAGCACTTCAGGTGGTCGAGAGGCGCACAGCGCGAGTCGCGACCCGCACGCGTGCAGCCGCACGGGACCCGCGCGGACGCTGTTGCTGGCCGGAGAGGATATTATGACGGCGGCGAACTCTTTGCTGCTCCCGAGGTTGTGCTGGACCTGGAACGAAGGATAAGTTCATCACTTGGTAAAGCTTTTGATCCGCGGATCCAAAGCTCCCAACCGAAGATCAGATTTTTTTAGATTTGATCGATCCGAAACACTTCGGATTGCTTTGAATCCACTTCGGAGGCACTTTGATGCCTCAAGTGGATGGACGCAGGGTAGTGCATCGTAGGGCACGTTCCTATTGTGTGTGACTAACGAGGCAATGCTTTGTTATAGGTGATGGTTACCACTTAACATCAGGTGGGCCATCTGCTTGTTCCATCAGCTAGTTCGATAAAAAAAACATTCAGTTGTCGATTACGGCTCTAGGGCAGAGGCCTTTAGGTGACTTTTAAATTCTATCACCTAGATTTGTCTTTGGAATTAAGAAGATAATGCAGGAGGAACAGTATTGGTCCTACGAGTGGGACCTATCCTCCTAGAAACCAATGAAGAAAGCTGAACATCACTGGACATCGCTCCAGCATTTGTCTTCTTCATGTTGTCGATAATGATGAACTATTTGAAACCAATGGAGAAGGCTGAACATCGGTCCAGCAGTTGTCTTTCAGGCTGTTGTTAATAATGAATTATTTCCTTACCTTGACTCGCCACTGGATCAAGATCTCCCTGGTATCGAACGCCAGCACAGGAACCACGTCCTCGCACAGGATCGCCAGGGTATTGGACTCCTTGTCCAGCGTGAACCCTGACTCGAAGCCGAGGTATTGCTGGAGGGACAGCGAGGCCTTCGTCTGCCCGTTCTTCTGCCGCTCCTTCAGGTCTTTGTATAGCTGCAGGTGTACGCAGTCTGTGGAAGAAAAGGGGGGACTTAGAACATCTTCTTTCGAACCAAAAAGGCTTTATTTCATGTTCAAGTTTGTTTTTCTAGAATGGGAGACCGTTTATGAAATAAAATAAAAAGATTTTTTATTCCTAACTAAATTGATTGTTACATATTATTTAATTAATTATAGGTATGTTATATTTGTTGTTTTTTTAAAGTTTATCTCTTCTATTGTCTCAAAGACCACTACCACCCACTCCACTTAACATAAAGGTTAAATGAAAGAAAATGCTAATTAGCATTAAGTTCGATAATGTACCTTATTTATGAGCAATAAAGTGTATTCTAATCTAACTGTTTTCCAGCAGGTTTTATATAGAGTAGTAGAACGACTTGTAATAAAGCTAAACAACAACTCGTAATCAATGAGTAACACAGATTTTTAATAAGCAATTTATTTAAAACTCATTGTGGTCAGGACCTTTGAACATGACTGATGGAATTTTTGGTCCAACTTACCCTTATAAGTTATTGTTTTCCTTCTTACTAATTATGCATGTAGTAAAGTCTTAATTTTAAGACTTAATTTTAAGAAGTTTACTTACCAAATTCAACCTACTATAATTTCTGTGTTTAAAAAGTGCAACAGCTCGAGTCAGTGCCAACATCGACACAAATCTTACTAGGTTTCACGATGTTGTAAAATGAATACTGTAATTATCGATTTGTTAAATAAATAATAATAGAGTAACTTCGAAACCACATAAAATATAAAAATAATTATATTATGTAGGTAAGCAATTTTATATACCAATTCAATTGAACGCAATCTTTCAACAGAAATATTTAACTCAACTTTTCAACACTTTTATTTTTTTACTTTTTGTCTGTAATACTCTCACGACCCTTTTAGAGAGAAACACAGTAAAAAGACTCGTCCCTTTCAATTTACAAAACACCTAAATAAGCATGAGCAAAATCCCAGAGCACAGAAAATACGTCACGTCCGAGAATTTAACTTTGCTGACGCCGAATGGACCTGCAGTAACTATAACTCAATCTGTGGAGATATTTACCCAAAGTTACATAGACACTACTATGTACTCTGTGCTGGAGCCCAAAGATAGGTATAAACTTTAATGTATTCTGTGGTGGAACCTTTGGCAATCAGCGTAATGGGTTCGCGAAAATGCCTCGGTGGGATGTTAGTTGTATGTAATGTAAGTTATGTAGGTGACATGATACCTCATAAAGTTCTGTTAAATCTAAATTCAGTGAGAAAGGTAAAGGTAAGCTGCCGTGTCTAAATAAAAATTGAAGACAGTTTATTTTTGTCGTCTTTTTATATATATATTTTTATACTACTTGTTGATGGAACAAGCAGATGGCCCACCTGATGTTAAGTGGTAACCATCACCTATAACAAAGCATTGCCTCGTAATTCACGCACGATAGGAACGTGTCCAATGATGCACTGCCCTGCGTCCATCAACTTGAGGCATACAGATGTTAAGCCTCTTGTGCCTGTAATTACACCGGCAACCACACTCTTCACGAAACACAGCAACGCTGCTTGACGGCAGAAAAAGGCGTCGTCTTTAGGATTCTTCCTTTTAGTAAGTAGGCGTCGTCTTTAGGATTCTTCCTTTTAGTAAGTATTATACCTAGCTAAACGGAAGACGAAGCAAATGGACGGCCCGCCACTTGATAGACCGATGACATTGTGAAAATTGAGGGCAGTCAGTGGTTAAAATTCGTTCATCCTGGAAATTTATTGAAGAGGCCAATGTCTACGTAGATTAAAATAAAAAATAATCATTTTAATAAAAAACTTGATATTTTAATACCCATTTTGTGATTCATGCAACTAGTCTAGGTAAGTCTAGTTGATTTATAAGTATTAACAAACTAGGCTTATATTTTTTTTTATTGTAATTCTACAAATTAATTGAGAGCACTGGTGGTCTAGTGGTAGCGACCCCGCCTTCCGATCCTAACGTCGTGGGTCGAAACCGTTCGTGCACCAATGTTTTTTTCTGTTCAAAAATGTATGTGCACAATGCCAGTACTCTCAAACGGTGAAGGAAAGTGAGGAAACCGGCAAGTTAAAAAGTTCTATAACATGTGTCAAGTGCTTGAAAGGAGCCTCTAAAGGCACACTTAAAATCCTTTCACAACACTTTTTCGAAAGAAACTAGTGACACGACAAGAGAGACAAATTAATTAATTCAACACAATTTAATCCATAGTCGCATCCTCGCATCGCCTATAGGTATCACAAAATATAAAATCATAAGATATTATATTGCTTTACCGAATTTCTGGCCCCGAATTTCGAACTAATGAGCGTGATCTTCGAGCTCGTTCATTGGATACCCTTCCATCGCAACTAATGAGGTCTTAGCCGAACCTTAGAGGTTCTGAGGAGGTATTAATGAGTCTGCAAGACAGGCCTGAACAAAACAATGGCCATTTTAAATATTTATTGATTAAACGGAGAAAGCCAATGAATTTCTGGCAAATAATTTATAAAACTGGATCAGGACACTGATATTTATATAGGTACACTTACGGCTTCTGAAAGCCCGATCAAAACGAATCGAATGTCAAGTCACTTGCTAATTCTATGTAATATATCGAATTCGATGTAATAGCTGAAATGGCGAGTGACTTGTCATCCAATTAAATTTTATCGAGCTTTCTGAAACCGGGCGTTAGGTTTTCAAACTATATTTTTTTTGTTTAGGATATTTGTTATGTGATTACTCCGCCAGTTATTAATTAATTTTATTGATTCTTTTAATTTTTGGTTGTTCATACTTCAGAGATGGTCCCATATAGGTACATTTTATCGAAAATGATTCACTAAAAAAACCAGTAGGTAATAACAAAAAACATATACACTGATGACGTTTTGGTTTGTTGTTTATTATGATTTTCAGTGCATTTGAAGCCGGTTTTCTTTTGCATTAATATAAATGTATTCTTATGAGAAAAGGTGATGCTGTAACAAGCAAAATTTTTGTATACTAATTATTTGGCATAATTATCTTTTATCACTTTTATATCTTATAGATTTACCACACGTAAATACAAAAATAAAAATATTCAACTAATCTTGAATACAAATAAATAATAACGCGATTCTCCTAAGTATAAGAAACGTAAGTATTTAGTAATTTTTTAGGATCGATCATTCAACGTAGGTAAGTATTTTGTTCTTAATGTTTCTACAGACTAAACACAGATCTTCAAATGATTGGTCGTAAACGTCGTAAATCTAATATTCGTTCTTGGCAAAGTGTCATTCAGGCTTTCGTCTCCTAACAGAATTTTACGAAAATAGCAGTTTATATGTATTACAAATAAGGTTGAAAGTTGTTTGCATTATGTTACAAAGAGCATAGCATTCGACAACATATTCGTATTCGCGAAGGCATTCTATACCTTAGGATATGAACATTTAAAGCCGAAAGTCGATAGTGAGCGGTAACAAAGGACGTGACAGCTTCCACTACATCAAAATGGAGTGTTCGAATTTTGAATTAATTCGCGCGCCATGCGAATAGGGATGTATCTGTTCAAGCAATCCTTGAATTGAAGGAAGATAAATGGGAAGGATAATCTACGACACGAATCGTTATTGCAGCAATTTGATTGTTCTCTATGTAGGTTTTATGCGATCGGGTCGGCCAGTGTTTTTTATCTACAACGTCATATTCTTCCAATACAAGCATTATGCGGATTTAGGTAAGCGTAGTGTAAGACGCCCTCCAAGTGGTTGACGATCTGCGAAATGTAGTTGGTAAGAGCCGAAGACTGGGCTCAGTGGCACATCTTGGGAGAGATATGCCACATGACCAGTAGTGGATTAATATAAGTTGATGAGAATGATGATGGAAACATTATCTACACTAATATTATAAAGAGGTAACATTTGTATTTTTGTATTTTTGTATTTTTGTATGTAACGAATAGGCTCAAAAACTACTGATCCGATTTCAAAAATTCTTTCACCATTAGAATGCTACATTATCCTTGAGTAACATAGGCTATACTATATTTTCAAAAAAATCAGGGATCCTTACTAAAACTTCAATAATGTAACCCAAGGTGGAAATCAAAAACCTTACATCGCGTGCGCTGCGAAAACGATTGAAGATAGAACAAAATAATGTACTACGATTTTGTAGAACACGTCATCATCTACAAAAAATGTCGCGACAGCATATGTCTAACTATTATAGTTATGTCACAATAAGTGTTCTTTTATTATAAAAAAATAATTGAAATGCCTCCGCTAGAAAAGGGTCTTTATTTGTACCTTGGTATTAATCCTTATCCAAATAAATCATTTCATAATTAAGACGGTTTCAATACCTATAGATTACTTCTTAAATTTTTCAAATCGGACATTCCATTCAAAAGATATGTCGAAATTAAAAATGTTAACGGGTCCACGGGTCACGCGCGGGGTGCGATTGCACTCACTCAAGGAGAAGCGCGTGCAAATGTATGAAATAAGTAGACGCGAGGCTCGAACCCACGGTCTAAGTTTATCCTAAAATGTTCAAGAAATTTATGACCGACCATGCGAAGCTGGGACAGGCCGCTAGTACTTTTAATAAAACTTTTATCTTTGAGCTACAATAAAGTAATAAAAACTCTATTTTAACAAAGGATATGTGAGTTCATCTCATTGGCCATCCCTACTGAACGGCGTTTTCTAATTGGCGAACGTGACTGCTCGGTAATCAGAGTGTTTGAATTCCGAATGTAATTTGTACCGCCGCGATTGTTAGCTCTAATGCGGGGATTGGACGTTAAAGTCTGAATTGACACTAGGCAGCCCTAATGACGGAATCGTTTTAATTTTAATTTGTTTAGTTTGGCAGTTAAATGATAGCTTGTTATACCAACTGGTACTGAATCTCATTTGCTATTTTTTAAATTCTTTTTTGAGTGAACAAGCAGATTTAAAGATGTTACTATTACCTACAAAGTTTTGCTTCGCAAGTCACGCACTGTATGAATGTACCCTTTGAAGCACTGCCCTGCGTCCATCAGCCTGAGGCATAAAGGTGTATAGCCTCATGTGCCTGTAATTTTACCGGCAACCACACATCTTCAAACCAAAACACAGCAACGCTCTTGGCGGCAGAAAATGGCGTGGTGGTAGTACTTCCCCGGACGAGCCACGCACAAAGACCTCTTCTACTCTACCTTAGTTTGTGTTTTATGTATAAGAATTAGGTTATTCTGAGCTTCTAACACTTTTTATGAAAATGAGAGCGACTGAAAAACATATATTTTTTAAAAGTTTTTTGGTGTGACTTTGCGCACTATCCGGTTTCAAACTTAGCCAAGCTTGTGGTATAGGAAATATTCAAATAATTCTCAAACCTAACTTTTGATCAAAGTTTTGAAGTTTATTTGATGATCCGCATTGAGTCGAACTATTCTTTGCAAAATCCAGACAAAATGGGCATTGAATAACTGCATATATTTTCTATTTAGTTACTTCGTTTAGTTTACAAACATTGGTTTTCTTTTTTCTCTATGTCTACGTCAACAGCGCAGAAAGTAGAGCTACTACAAACTGAGCTGTCAGGGCTGTCACTTTGAGAGCACTGGTGGTCTAGTGGTAGCGGCCCCGCCTTCCGACCCTAAGGTCGTTCGAAACCGGTCGTGCACCAATGAGTTTTTCTGTTCAAAAATGTATGTGCACAATGCCAGTACTCTCAAACGGTGAAGGAAAACATCGTGAGGAAACCGGCATGTCGGAGAACCTAAAAAGATCTATAACATGTCAAGTGCTCAAAAAGGAGCCTCTAAAGGCGCACTTAAAATCCTTTCACCACACTGTTTCGAAAGAAACTAGTGACACGACAAGAAGGGCTGTCACAGACTAAGGAATAAGAGTCGGTAAGGTGGCTAACTGAACCACATTAGCATGTGAATGATCACCGATCCCACATCGTGACCGACCAATCGTACGTAACCGCTTATCTTTGTCCGTCGATCACGAACTAAACGGGGTCGTTTGAAGTAGTTTGAACGTGCAAAGTACAGTACAGACAGCATCACAAGTTATGGCTTTGTTTTAACTAGTGGATCGCCCCGAACTGAGATTTCGTCCGCTCCAGTCTTTCATTATAAATAAATAAATATTGGTGGACATTCCACACAGAACTATCTCGCCCCAAACTAAGCCAAAGCTTGTGAACCAGATAGCTGATATACTATTTATATTCTTTTTTTGTAAATATTTACTCATAATATTATATAACACCCAGACAGAGAACAAACATCTATGTTCATCAGACAAATGTTTGTTCTCTGTGGGGATCGAACCCAAGACCTACGGCTTATTTGTTAAAAACTTCATAACAAAGGTCACTTTGTAACTTGTCCTTGAATATATTAATAGCCGTTACGGATATTAGTTAGAACAAATATAGACACAATCAAAAATGTTTGCATATTTAATATTATTAAGATAATTTTAACTGTATGTTTAATACTCGACTTAATAATCTATTTTTAAAATATTATTCTATAACTTATTATAATTTCTAAAACTCTTTTGAGACATAGTTAAATTGTCATCTGCTTTTTTTGTTGACTGTACAATACAAGTTGTATTATGATGTATTAGTAGGACAGATATGTCCTTGACCGCAAACTGAAACTCCCTTTCAAAATTAATATTAAACTAAAACAAAATAAAAAAAATATAGTTAAATTACTTAACGAAAAAGCGGCAACGGGCTTGCAGCCTGTCACGAATAGAATACCAACTACTGCAAAATGTGGGGATGTGCCAAAAGTAATGTTTGAACGTACCTCTGACTACCCCCTTAGACGTCCTCAAAGAATCTGGAGTTAGTACTTGGTACTAAGAGATCTGAGGGGATATCTACTGTGCCTGGGGATCGAAGCCGTGAAGCTGTTTTAGTTTTAAAACCAAAATGTAAAAAAAATTATATAATTCCTAGGGCTGGGTACCTTTTCTCGGTGTATGTCTAGCAGTGGCTTTATTTAAGCAGATGAAGATATTAAAAAACCCATTACACGTGTAAACATGTATACACAACATTGTATAAAACAACGTTGCTGTTAAAAAAAGGTCTCGTCATAAAACACAATGAAATTCCACGCCTCTGTCGATTCTACAAATCTCGCTGACAATGCATCGAACATCCCTTTGATAACACACGGGATAATATAACAAACGGTGACGCTCAGTTAATACACACTACATATTATACACTGTAAATGAATAGATGGGGCGGCGCAGCTCGACCAATGAGAAAATTAGTAACGCGCAAAAAAAATTATATATGGGCACGTCGCGTAATTAGCACTATTATTGTACATTTAGTGCCTACTTTACCATCTTTAGAGCTGATTTCACCATGCTCTGTTAGTTACTAATCAAAGATTAACAGGCAATTCTAACCTTAGATGTCAAACGCGTACATTTTGCCATATTTGTCGGCCCTATAAACCTTTGTTAATATAACAGAGCACGGTGAAATCAGCTCTTAGATTCTTTGAAAATAAAGATGGAAAAACTTTTATCCGTGTCATAAAGTTATCTAATAATGCATTATCATTTAATAAATTTGAAGAGCTAGAGTGTAGAGCAAGGCAAAATAAACTCACTATGACAAGCAAGACAAACACATAGAACCAGATAGTATGTCTCTTGGTACTTCTGAACTACAAAAATCGGTAAGCATCACCAAATAAAAAAAACAACGTGCCTAAAAACAGTAAAACAAAAGACCAACACGCTCTAAAAATCACCAAGCGATAAGAATTGAAATAGAAACATGTGTGTTCACAATTTAATTTAAAAGCTTTTCTACAAGAGGGCGAAATCTATTTTCCTCGAGAATTTCGGCTATTTTTATTTCCGTTTTTGGGTAACTAGGCACATGAATAAGTAATGCGTTTTGGGAGAGCGTCGAAACTGTTCTTTTTATCTTGTTACGGAAATATTTCTTATGTTTACAAGAAGACGCCGTCACGCAGCGTTGCTGTGTTTTGGTTTGAAGGGTGAAGGGAGCTTGTGTAGAATGGGTACCGGTGAAATTTCAGGCTCATGAGGGGTCTTTATGCCTCAAGTTGATGAACAGGGCAGTGCCTCTAGGTGATGGTTACCGTAGCATTATGTAGGCCATATGTTTGTTTAAGTAGAATTTTAAGACTAGTAGAGCTCTTTGTGAAGGGCTCGTCCGGGGAAGTACTACCACCACGCCTTTTTCTGCCGCCAAGCAGCGTTGCTGTGTTTAAGAGTGTTGCCAGTGTAATTACAGGCACATGATGCTTACTTTATGCCTCAAGTTGATGGACGGAGGGCAGTGCATCGTAGGGCACGTTCTTATCGTGCGTGAATTATGAGGCAATGCTTTGTTATTGCTGACGGTTACCAGTTAACACCAGGTGGGCCATCTGCTTGTTCCATCAGCTAGTATAAAAAAAAGTCAGAGTATAAAAAAAGTACTGTTTTCAGACGTTTAAAATAAAACGCCTTGATTATCTATTTCATTTTATTTCTTAGTAAAACAAACAATAATTATAGTTTTAATGGTAATTTGTAAAATATTGACCATTAAAACGTATTTTTTTTAGTTTATTTCATCGTTAACTCAGTGCTTAAGAGATTAAGGTCGAGAAAGAAACTTACTGAATGATTTCCTTCATTTGCGCGGAAAAGGAATTAGACGTTCGGTCACAAATAGTCCCGTCTTTTATCCGGTTTTTCCTGACCTAGCTTTTCCAGACGCTTCACAGCTTCAAAAATGTATGTGCACAGTGCCAGTACTCCCAAACGGTGAAGGAAAACATCGTGAGGAATCCGGCTGACGTAGAACCTAAAGTTCTTTAAGAAAGGAGCGTCTTTGAGGAACACCTCCTTTCACCACACTATTTCGAAGGAACTAGTGACACGACAAGATGACAGCTGAGCTGTTAGTCGCTTAGCCTTCTGCGTTATTGGTTGTAGGTTCAATCCTCACCAAAGACAAACATTTGCAGGATGAACGTAGAGGTTTGTTTTATATAATGTAATGTAATAACTGAAACTTCACGACTTTGATCCCCAGGCACGGTAGGTATCCCCTCAGATCTCCTAGTTCCAAGTACTAACTCCATCATATATCTACATCTACATCTACATCTACACTAATATTATAAAGAGGTAACATTTGTATTTTTGTATTTTGTATTTTTGTATGTAACGAATAGGCTCAAAAACTACTGGTCCGATTTCAAAAAATTCTTTCACCATTAGAATGCTACATTATCCCTGAGTAACATAGGCTACATTATATTTTCAAAAAAATCAGGGATCCTTACTAAAACTTCAATAATGTAACCCAAGGTATAGTTATGTCACAATAAGTGTTCTTTTATTATAAAAAATTAATTGAAATGCCTCCGCTAGAAAAGGGTCTTTATTTGTACCTTGGTATTAATCCTTATCCAAATAAATCATTTCATAATTAAGACGGTTTCAATACCTATAGATTACTTCTTAAATTTTTCAAATCGGACATTCCATTCAAAAGATATGACGAAATTAAAAATGTTAACGGGTCCACGGGTCACGCGCGGGTTGCGATTTCACTCACTCAAGGAGAAGCGCGTGCAAATGTATGAAATAAGTAGACGCGAGGCTCGAACCCACGGTCTAAGTTTTTCCTAAAATGTTCAAAAAATTTATGACCACCCATGCGAAGCTGGGACAGGCCGCTAGTGTATTTATAAAAAAGACAGCTATCTGTATAAACATCAGGTAGCATCGTTCGCTACGGCCTGCAGAGCTTAACAGTTTCATTTGTATTTTGTAGCAATTTGTTTCATACATTTTTCACAAAAGAAAAATCTGACTTGTCCTTATTTTATCAGTTTTTTTATACAACCTGATGGTAAGTGGTAACCATCACCTTTAACGCAGCATTGCCTCGTAAGTCGTTCACGATACGGACGTGTCCAACAATGCACTGCCCTGCGTCCATCAACTTAAGGCAAATAGATGTTAAGCCTCATGTGCCTGCAATTACACCGGCAACCACACTCTTCAAACCGAAACACAGCAACGCTGCTTGGTGGCAGAAATAGGCATGGTAGTAGTAATTTAGTACTTCCCCGGACGAGCCCTTCACAAAGAGCTCTACTACTCTTCTATTAAATACTCTATTTGAGTTTTTTTCCGGCTATTTTTCTAAGAACTCGTGTACTCAGTAGATACCTACCTCATCTGTAACAGCCTTCAAGGAAAAATGCTCAAAGAAACGCTCTAATTAACTGTTTCTTTTAAGAAATGATTAGTTAATCTAATTTGCCAATGTCAAGGAATTAATGAATGAACATTCCTTGTACACCTTACAAGCTAACAAATAGGAAACAAATTAGAAAAAAATAAGATATGTATAACAGGCGGTCTTATCGCTAAAAAGCGATCTCTTCCAGACAACCGTTGGATTGAGAGGAGCCTAAAATAATATGGTTGGTTTTGGTGCACCATAAAAATAGCATGATAAAAAAACAAGGAATATTAATTGCTGGGTTTGCTATCTACATAACTTTTTCATAAAAAAACCGCCTTCAAATACACTGAAAAAAAAAAGAAACAAACTTTTTTTGGTGGGAACCACAAACCAAAACGTCTTCTGTGTCTTTTTGATGATTTTTTCAAAAAGCACTGAATCAATTTCGATAAAATTATTTATATAGGAACACCTCTGAAGTATGACCTACCAAACAAAATAAAAACCGGCCAAGTGCGAGTCGGACTCACGCACGAAGGGTTCCGTACCATTATATATAAACACGGCAAAAAAAACACGTTTGTTGTATGGGAGCCCCCTATTTTTTAGTGTTTGCTGTTATAGCGGCAACATATCTACATCTACACTAATATTATAAAGAGGAAACATTTGTATTTTTGTATTTTTGTATTTTTGTATGTAACGAATAGGCTCAAAAACTACTGGTCCGATTTCAAAAATTCTTTCACCATTAGAATGCTACATTATCCCTGAGTAACATAGGCTATATTATATTTTCAAAAAAATCAGGGATCCTTACTAAAACTTCAATAATGTAACCCAAGGTGGAAAACAAAAACCTTACATCGCGTGCGCTGCGAAAACTATTGAAGATAGAACAAAATAATGTACTACGGTTTTGTAGAACACGTCATCATCTACAAAAAGTGTCGCGACAGCATATGTCTAACTATTATAGTTATGTCACAATAAGTGTTCTTTTATTATAAAAAAATTATTGAAATGCCGCCGCTAGAAAAGGGTCTTTATTTGTACCTTGGTATTAATCCTTATCCAAATAAATCATTTTATAATTAAGACGGTTTCAATACCTATAGATTACTTCTTAAATTTTTCAAATCGGACATTCCATTCAAAAGATATGACGAAATTAAAAATGTTAACGGGTCCACGGGTCACGCGCGGGGTGCGATTTCACTCACTCAAGGAGAAGCGCGTGCAAATGTATGAAATAAGTAGACGCGAGGCTCGAACCCACGGTCTAAGATTATCCTAAAATGTTCAAAAAATTTATGACCACCCATGCGAAGCTGGGACAGGCCGCTAGTTATACATAATCTGTGAAAATTTCAACTGTCTTACTATCACGGTTCATGAGATACAGCTTGGTGAAGGACGGACAGACAGATAGACAGACGGACGGACAGCGGAGTCTTAGTAATAGGGTCCCGTTTTACCCTTTGGGTACGGAACCCTAAAAAGAATCGTTTTCCCTTTAGGCTGATGACGACACGAGATCATAGTCTATTTATCACACCGGAATCAAACCCACACCTCAGAGCGCCACTGATATCATCGTTTACTTTCTAAACTGTCATCTAATATTATAAACACTTCGAAATATATAAAAAAACCTTAACACCAGCATTCGTCAATTCGGGACTATCAAATGTCGCATACCTGGTGGTCGATCACGCTTGACCAAAGTGTTAATGGCTATATCAAGTTTGGGACACAGCCCATGAGCAAAGTCACTGGTTCACTTCATACAATTGTATTGTATTTTACCTGGAGGAGCTGGAGGAGGCTTATGCCACCACTAAGTGCGGTCCTTACAAAATGTAATAGGAAAATACATACATTTGGGTTATAGAATACTAGTTGTCGCTTTAATTATAAATAAGTTTAATATTTGAGTTTATAATTAGTTTTGTAATGTTCAAATAAAGCTTTAATTATAATACCAGTTCTTACCCGCGGCTTCGCTTCGCGCACGTATAATTTAGAATACTTACAAATAAAAGAATGGTTTATTGATATCATTGCCAACATCTTTGATCAATCTTTTAGCATTTTCTTCCCCACGAAACAAACTTAGCCACGAGATTTTGTCAGAAGAAACAGGTACTAACTGACGTCTTGAAGTTCCTGCCTCTTCGCCCAGCAAAACAGATCGAGTGCATTGTGCATAAACATATTTGCACAATACCCACTTTAAAATACTTAAAACGCTTGAGGTTTAATTAAAAAAAAAAAATAGATTTATTATAAAATATTTTGAGTAAGCCTTTTAACGGAATACAAAGTTCCATGTAAACTTACATTCCCCATGAATTTTGAAAAATCCTTCCTTAGTGGATGCCTACGTCAAAAGAGGAATACGTGTGTGAAATTGTATGCTTCTAGCCCTAAGGTTTGGCCTGTGCGTAGATAATCAGTCAATCACTTCTGCCTTTTATATACAGGGTTACAGGAAAAGTCGTGCTAGATCCGTTAAGGGCGTGGAGTACCCATCATTCCTGACATATTTCACTATGAAACACCCTACCCTAAACTAAACCCTTTTCGAGATATTCGACTTTTAATTTTTTTATTGAAAATTGCCGATTTTTAGGCAATTAAATTTATTTTTGGTTGTTTTGTGTATCTTATTATTATTATTATTGCATTTTTACATGTGTAATTAGATGCTTTAGGACGTCAATCATTAAAATAGTGCATAAGTTAATTGAATAGACCGTAGTAGACAAGTGAAAGTTAAGAAATAAAAAAAAAATTAGAAAGTTTATTTTTCTCTAAGGGATATCTAAAAAAAATATTATGGCAATTCTTCGGCAGATGTTTTTAAAAATATCTACGTTTCATCAGCTATCTAACGAGGTATAATAATCTAGGGTTTTATTCAATTGCATTGAAAAAAAATTAGTTTTATAGGCGACAGTGGAGAAGAAAATTTATACTTAGCCCTAAAAAGTAAAAGTAAAACAATAGGTAAGCATGAAATGTCATTTATTAAAGGTTTTCACACAACTTTTTCTTATTCTACAGTTCATGTTCAACATGGCCGCCTCTATTTCTGATACATTGTCGCATCCTTCTACGGAGACCAGTCTTCACTACTCCAGTGGTCAACGTGGTCCTCATTTTATTTGCTGCATCCACAATCCTTTCTCTTAGGTCTTCCACAGACGAAACTGGATTCGGCTCGCTGTACACAAGACTTTTCATGCACCCCCACACATGAAAATCCATGGGGGTTAGGTCCGGACTTCTTGCTGGCCATGGCAACGGCCCACCTCGTCCTATCCATTTGTTTGGATAATTTGTGTCCAGCCAGTCTCTGACACTTCTCCTGAAATGGGCAGGGCAGCCATCGTGTTGGAACCACATGTCCCTGATCAGGTTGAGTGGCAGATCATCCAGCAAATCACTCAAGTCTGCTCTCAGGAAATTTTCGTAGCTTTCCCCATTTAAATTATCCGGTAGAAAGTAAGGTCCAATCAAATGATTGGAGATAATGCCCATCCACACATTCACGCTGAATCTTCGTTGGGACCCCTTCACTCTTTTCTTATTGGGATTCCTTAGTGCTTTTGGGGCCCAGTAATGGGCGTTGTGATAGTTAGTTATGCCATCTTTATCAAATTTGGACTCATCCGTCCACAAGATATTTCTTAGAAAATCTGGGTCTTCTACGTCAGCATTTAGCATAAATCTGCAAAAGTCCAATCTTCTCGCGGGGTCTCCTTCTTCAATAACGTGTACCGGCGTGTAATGGTATGGGTATAGGCCAGCAGTATGCACTGTAAACCACACTCTCCATTGCGAAAGTCCCAGATCACGGGCAACAATATTAGTGGAAGTAGTCGGATCCGCTCGAAAGCGTTGCACTATCTCATTGTCCTGTTCTTCGTCGTCAATTCGTGGTCTACCCATGTCTGTATTACGTCTCAAAACAGAGCCAGATTCTCGAAGTCTTCGATAAACTCTGTCAAAAACGGCCACATCCGGCACTCGACGACCGGGGTAGCGAGTTACGTATTCGTTGCGAGCTTGCGCAGATACACAATCGCAGTATCCGTAACAAATAAGCATATCAGCATATTCCTCAGGTGTGTAGGACGTCATCTTCAACACTTCCGTATCACAGGTACAAATCAGAGTCCGGTTAACAAGTATAGTAGTCACAAAT
The DNA here is from genome assembly GCA_932294275.1 of Chloroclysta siterata. Lineage (NCBI taxonomy): Eukaryota > Metazoa > Arthropoda > Insecta > Lepidoptera > Geometridae > Chloroclysta > Chloroclysta siterata. The sequence continues at coordinate 29,517,100 of OW028588.1, forward strand.
CAGAAGAAATAGTCCAGAATCACAGCCAAGTCGAGAAAAAGAGCAAAACGATATCACATCTACTATGTACGAAGCACAAAAGCAGACTGACAACCAAAACAATACCCCCTGTTGTATTCCCAGCCCTAACCGGTCTCTACACATTTTTTCTTTCATTCATACCTACATAAATCGTCACTTGTCTCGCTCTCACGGTGTGTCTGAACTTGAAGGACAATAGGCGCGGGACCGTTAGAACTGCTACCTGGAGCGTCCCAACTACTTTTTTTCCACGAAATGTAATACAAACCCTAGATTGTTATACCTCGTTAGATAGCTGATGAAACGTAGATATTTTTAAAAACATCTGCCGAAGAATTGCCATAATATTTTTTTTAGATATCCCTTAGAGAAAAATAAACTTTCTAATTTTTTTTTTATTTCTTAACTTTCACTTGTCTACTACGGTCTATTCAATTAACTTATGCACTATTTTAATGATTGACGTCCTAAAGCATCTAATTACACATGTAAAAATGCAATAATAATAATAATAAGATACACAAAACAACCAAAAATAAATTTAATTGCCTAAAAATCGGCAATTTTCAATAAAAAAATTAAAAGTCGAATATCTCGAAAAGGGTTTAGTTTAGGGTAGGGTGTTTCATAGTGAAATATGTCAGGAATGATGGGTACTCCACGCCCTTAACGGATCTAGCACGACTTTTCCTGTAACCCTGTATATAGAATAGATATTATTGTATTTTACCGTGGCTATTTCTGCCGTCAAGTTGTTTTTTTGTATTTTGGTTTGAAGGGTATGCCGGTGAAATGACAGGCTATTACTTCTTGCAGTGTCACTAGTTTCTTTCGAAACAGTATTGTGAAATGAATTTAAGTGCCCCTTATAGACGCCCCTTTCTATCACTTGACACATGTTTGGGACCTTTTTTTGGGTTTCACGACGTGCATGTTTTCTTCACCGTTTCAGAGTGAGAGACTAATGAGGCTTAACATCTAGCTTCAAGTTGATGGACGCAGGGCAGCTCGTCGTAGGGCACGTTCATACCGTGACGTGTGATGCAGTCACGGTTGTGAAGCCAGCTTTATCAATATAAGCTGTGTTCGAATCGAGTTGTGGGAACTGAACTTTTCTTATGATAGATTAACTGAAGATAATTTGTCTCGGCATTCTCATTCTTTGCGCTCAAACAAACAAGTAAACTTTACAAAAATGTGCAACCCAAAAATCTAAAACTTTCTGTGGTGTCTAGCCTAGTCGCGCTGGCAACACTAGCGACATGCTGGCCACACTGGCTTGGACGGCGTGGCCGGGCGGAGGGCATAACCTCGTATAATAATATATTTGTGTTTTAATGGATCTAAAGAATCCCACAAAGTGGCGACTGAGGAGAACGTGAGTAATTTAACTCATTTTACTGAAAAGGAAGGGATAGATGGCATTCCAAAGTAATTATTTTGCAGTTGAAGTTCAAGTTCCAATTCAATAAACAAGGTACGAAACCTACGTTGAACTAACATGTACAGTACGAGGGTACCGTATATTAGATCAAAGTATTACTTACGTAATTGAGATACCTGTTAGAAAAAGATCTAGAAAAATTTATCGCTGCATAATAATTTTACCTGCCTACCCTAACCTACGAAAACCTTCTGTGAAAGAAAAGATTTTTACTTTGATCACTATGAAGGTAGAAATGTTTTGAAAATTATTAGCATTAACAATGCTGCCATTGCCAAAATCAGCCTGGACGACACATCACATCATCATCAACCATATCTGTACGTCTTGACCCACGTCACCAGGTACTACAGTGTATGGAATACCAACTACGGTACCTGTACTGGGTTTGTGCCAAATGTTAAAAGTATTTGGTACTAAGGGATGTGTGAGGATATTTACCGTGCCTGGGAATCAAAGTCTTGAGGCTGTTGCTATTTTACTATTATTTTTATTAGCAATTAGGTGAATGGTTTTTATATCTTTTATACCTACCTATTGCAACTGAAATCTAGACTGAAAAACCAGCACCAGTTTTAAGGGCAATGCAACAAAGTAGCTATACTATTGTTGCGCTGAGCATGAGCCACAGCCTAAAATGAATAAACAATATCTAATATGAAAAATGTTATGTTACAGGCTCCAAATACCGGTCATGTAAATAAAGGCCATGCAATAAGTGTCATCACATCAGAGACGACAGAAAGGCTATGTAATTAATCTCATCAGAAATGATGTAAAGGCCATGTAATTAATGTCATCAGAGATGATATAAAGGCTATGTATAATGTTATTAAAGATAACCAAAAAGCCATGCAAGAAATATTTCATGAGAGATGGAAAACAAAGCCATGCATTTAATAAATGGTCATCGGAAATGACAAAAAGGCAAAAGAAATGAAAAATCATCAAATGCACTGTGTGTGATCACATGTGACAATAGAACAAGCTGAATATATCAAAGCGTGTCTTTTTCTGGTAAGGATTCTACCAAAAGCTATATCAACTGTATTAATGAATTGAACCTATATCAATACCTTATAGTCATATAGTATATTGACTAAGTGTACATACTACCATTATTACATTAGAATAAGGGTGATGATGATGAATAAATAAATTATGTTACTTATTTACCTAGGTAGGTACATACTTAAAACAAGGTAAAATTACTAAGTACAAGAAGTTCAAAGAGATAATAGGTTTTATTATGAAAATTTAAACATTGTACCTATCTTGAAAGAACCTTGGTTTTCCATGATATGTCTGTTAATGGTCTGAGAGTGAAGAGACAAAATATGAAATCTAGATCTTCATCTTTGTTTTAAATGTTTACGTCTTTTCACACCTCCTGCTTGGGCGGACCTATATTCACCTTGAGTGTGTTTTAGGTACTATCTAAAATACTTCATATTTGCCGGCTGCAGTAGGGGCGATGAAACCTGACCTAAGTATAATCTATTTGATACTGCCATGGATACCTAATGAAAGTTATACATAGCCTAGAGAACATTATCAATTGGATTGGTGGTAGATTTGGTCAGTTCTTATACCTACATACCCCTAGTCCCTAGCTGTTCTAAAGTTCCTGTATAAACTTGTAAATTTTGGTGTACCTGCCTATCTGGAAAATGGGGGGTATCTGAGTAACAGAATCAATCAGTGATTACATACTTCAATGGGTTAGGTAAATTGATAATTGAGTAATTAGAGACTGCTTCAAAGTATGATCGATTGTATCCGCACGGATCTTGGATCAGACCAGTGGATTGACCTCTTCTTGATGTTATGTACCTATTCCGGCAAGAACTAGATTATGCTAATCAACACAAAACAAACGCCAAGAGCTGAGTTGTTCTGCCCATGGAGGTAAATGTTCTGCCTGTTGAATTCTTCTTCTTCTCTCAATTTATGGCTCCTGTCCGTCATTCGACAGACAATCATGCCAGTGTCAAGTGATTTGTATTGAATACTTTTTAGTCAAGTCAGTCCATAGTCAAGTGGGCCATCATTTGTTTCGAAGAAAATGGTAGCGGTTTTCTTCAAAACATTAGAAACATTTTCGGAAAAATCAGGATATCATATATACAGACACTTTCATTCCAAATGCTTAAACTTTGTGCTAAGACCTCAAGTAATGTTGGTTAAAATGCCACCGAAATTACACAACACAACTCAAAATAACACTAGAAAAACCTTAGACGCAGATGAGAAAAATAATTAAAATGAAAAAGCTATGTTGCTTCCCAAATTGTCAGAAAACGAATCGCCTGTTGAATTGAATTGAGCTATGAAGAAACTACTAGGAACCAAGTTAGGCTAAATTGTTCTTTCAGCTTACTAAAGAGGTTACATTCAAATTTGAAAACGACTGACAAAATCAATGTTATGATAATGATATTATTCTATTTCTTTATAAAATCTGTTGTGCATCAGACAAGATTTATGAGTTATGAAGAATTATGCTTTTATTCTTGTAGAAATATCCTTCTACTAATACGATGAATTTGAAATCTATTCGTTCAATTATTAAATATGTAAATGTACCTACAAAAATGTTCATGTTAATAATAACAATTAAAGCATCTTTCATGCTGATACAATGTAAGAACTTTTAGATTTAAACCAGCAAATAAAAGTAACAAGAGGTGAAATCGGCATGATTTCTATATGATGTCTCACCCAACTATTTTAACTAGTTTCCTTTTAGTATAGTTTATTGAATATGAATTTGTAAAATTCAATCAAAGAGCACGAATGGATTGCCTTGACCACAGATAAACAAATATTAGTGCCTTGACTAACCTGTAAGTTCTACCAGTAGTTTAACTTTTTGAAATTTTAAAATTCCATATGTTAATCAATGTTCAATACTAAAGGCCGCAAATTAATAGAATGGCGAACGGAACGTTCAACATTTTGAATCGGTCAAATTTTATTCTATTACCTGGTATTAGTTTAAGGTTAAGGATAAAAAAAAAAGGATAAGGGTGAAATGAACTGCAGCAGATGAACACTTTAACACCTCTTATTTATTCGTAGAACACAGGTAAAACAATTTCACTCTTATTCTTCGCACTTGTTACGGATGTCAGTATGTCAGCCAGTCAAGTTTACTCCACCAAGTCTCTTTCCAGAATGCCACATTTATTTCAATCTTCCCCTTTCCTTTCTTTTCTGTTCGGCAACCTACCCACGCTATCCATCCTACCCACCTATCGGACCAAAGCTGTGACTTGGCGGTCAATTGACTGACTAAAAGACAGGAAGATATAAAATTAATTATGCTACTTCAATTTTAATCTAAAAAAACAAGCTTAATATTTACAAAATTAATTATAAAATTTGAGAAATCATTACATTCGGCCATCCGCCATCATGCGATCTCCTGACGCATGATCAAATAAATTAACTGAACGTACTAATCAATTAAGAATATTTATATTATTTTAATTTTAAATAACAAAAAAAATCTTATTTTTGATTGTAATAGCTTATATACAAATTCATTTTATTATTTTAGTCCTTATCAACTTCAATTTCTTCATCAAATTTATTTTATTAAATAATTATAGAAAATACTCAAATAAATTGAATTTACGATTTTAACACAATAACATTTTCAGTAATTATAAAAACAACATGTGAATAACAAAAAAAACAATAACTCCCAGTGTTTCGCTACATTATTATACTAACAATATAACTTTAAATTATTAATCATTACATTTGGCATTTATTTAGTATCAGATCTGCTTGTATTATTTTGTTGTCGACCTTTTGTAGGCATATTTTCGTCATCATTATCCTCGCTTTCGGATGAAGTATTACTTTTGTTAGATATTAGTATCGTAGTCATGAGAAAGGTTAACATTGATCCAAGGTCAAATCCGATCAAAAGCAACTACGCTATCGTATTTACTTTTAGGAGTACTAAATCCAGTAAGTTCAGAAATTTTATATCGATCATTATATATACTTCTGTGATTTTAAAGAGGCCTATAAATTTTGATAAGAGCTTAGTTCTATTGTCTTTATTGTTAAAATTGGTTCTCGGTTTTTTTATTAGAAATAAATTAGAATATTATTATTATTTATTGTAACTGTAACGATGACATGGGTGTCGGAAGACCAGCGTTATAGTAGCGTATGCTGCTATTGCATTTATGACGAGTGACTGCCAATTTATATCACTTACCTACTTAAGAAAAGACAGTAAAATGTCTTTTCTTGTATTTTTTTTTATAAACTGCATTTACGTGTGGCATAAATAAATTATTTTGTATTGTATTGTAAGATGACATTTTCCATTAACTACGTGATAAGCACCTTGGTGCAATTTTGATCGATTGATTTTCTTTACCGGTTCAATACTACTGTAACCTTCCACATACACATCCCCTGAAAAGTTAGTTGATCCCTGCGTTATAACTTCAACTAACCCTGACAAAGGAACTTAGGTAGAATTTAATGTAGTCAAGTTTAAGCTATTTTCAATGTCAAAGTTTGCGTTAAGAGCAGGACTTTTGTAGAAGAATAGTTTGCAATTGTCTTTGAACACAGACACCGAAGAAAACTCTATAAAGTTTTACCCTATAAGCAATGCTGTTGTCACAAACTCATCAGTAACTACAAGAACTTCGATCGTCGCCTCAACATCATCGATTTCAATGTTCACAAAGCTCCTATAGACAGTTGTAACTACAGAGTTACCGAAACCTTTGATGATAGGCAATTGTGTGTATCTTTTTAAGAAAATTTAAATCTGGTCTTGAGCATCAGATTCACGAACTTCGATTTATTTGAAAAATTTAATGTTAGTATCACCAGTTGTGGAAATAGTCAAATTTTTCCGTTTTTTAACGTCCGTACGCGAAACGCGGTATCATTGGTAGAAGTTTACAGTTTTTATTGTCGTGATCAACTCTTTGACACATTTGGCATTTTACTAATGGCTTAGGGCATTTAAAGTAAGAGTGTCCTTTTGCGCGACATTTAAAAAAAAAGTCGCTAAATCATGGAGGTAATATCATAATGGTGAGTGCCATAAGATCCACAACCTTTTACAACTGTGTATCAAACAGTGATCATCTATCTTTGTACCTCCCACGTAGCCTAGCTACAAGTAAAAGAAAAGAAGATGTAAGTTCACTCACTCCAACTCACTCACTGTCTGTGTAAATAGTGTCCGTCAGTTGATGCAATGCTTTGATGTTCTAGTTGGGGTCGGTTGAAATATGCGGTGAAGCGAAATAAATAGTGAAAAATCAAAAGAATCATTATTGTTTAAGCAAAATATATTTGAAAAAGCGAAAGTATATCCCGTGCAGCTGTGTCTTGTGCATCAAGAAAAACAAAAGGAAACAAAACAAAAAAAACAAAAGGAGGTGAAAGACCCGGAATTGTCATTTGATACGTAATATTCTTTTTTCAATTTACAGACTGTAATTACATTTTATTAGTACTAGTCAGATTTTCCAATATGAAAACGATGTAAACCCATTAATAAAATATACCCATAAAATAATATGTATTGTTTTGATCATCTGTTCTAGTGATTTACATACACAGACTAATTTAGCTTTATATTTCACACCTTCTAGGCGTCTCGCGCCGGCTCAATTTCCGTTAAATTTTACATTATTATTTTTTTAGGTTCCCAAAATGCCCAGAATGAAGACGGGTGTGGATAAAAGCTATTAAAGGCGTGAAAACTGGGAGTCCACAAAATTTTCCTATGCATGGACGAAATGGCCATAAGAAAGTATCGAGTGGGATGGACATCGCTCTCACAGCCAGGTCAATATGGGAAATAATATTGACGATAATAGTGTTCCAGTATCTATATTGGTTTTGGGTTGTCACAATAAAAGTCAGCAACCAGTTAAAATTAAAAAGTTGATTTCCAATTAAAACGCCTTTTCATCCATCTCTTATTCCATCGATAGGTTAGTCAATGTAGTCCCTTCTCTAGTAACTCACACGAATACAATATCGACAACTGCACACTAACAAAAAAAACGGACACGCCAAAAACCGAAAGGCTCCGTGCAGTATGATACTTCGTCCAAGCGCTAAACTGTTGTTTGAAGTTGACGCCAAATCTCCTGCAGATGTCTTCGAAGACTTTCGCTTTCGTTTAGAATGCGTGTGTGTAACAAGAAGTTCCTCCTCAGGAGTCATCGCACCGTCAGAGTTCATAGAAAGAGAAAAAAAATACTGTAGTTATCATATTCACCAATTGTTTCAAACTTTTTTTTTTTTTTAAATTTATATTCATGTTTTATTTATTTTTTAAATTTTTCATATGGGTTACTTGGCTTAGCATAACAGCTGTCCATGTAATTTTGCGACGTACTTAGCCACTTACAGGTCCAGTGTTTAAATGCTAATATATATATATATTTTTGTATTATTGTAATAATTATTTGGTTAGTTTTGAACTTACAGGTATACATACCCCATTTTTCACTAAGAAATTCACTAATAGCGCACCTGGCTAAACTCTGGCATACATAGCCTGCTAATAGCGCACATGGCTAAACTCTGGCATACATAGCCTGTACCTGCATACATAGCATGTACCTACTACCTACCTATATATCTATAAATTTTAACTTAATAGATATTTAATTTAGTACACTTTGCTTCAGAAACTCGCATCAGAGGGTAGGCTTGATCATCGATATTTATAATTTTACGACAGTTTATCAGGTGACAACGGCAAGTATAGTTAATTTCTGCTTGATATAGGTAAGCCAATTTTTATTGCTATTGGAACATTGATAATAGCAGTAATGTGAAATAGAATAATAAAAAATATATATAATAGTAGGTAGGTAATCCACGAATTTAAAGGTGCTAACACTACCGGATAGTCTCTGTTCAGTACAGACCAGTTCTTGTGAGGAACAATTCAAAATGCGAATATAAAATAGGATAAAAATATAAAATAACCTACCCTTCAATGTTAAAATTATCGGATAATATAAAAATTTGTAAGATTTCACCTACTTTATTCTAGAAAAATTTGCTCGATATGTATTCAACTTGAATGTTCATGGGTAAGGCCCTGACAATTTTTAAAAACCGAATAGTGCTAGTACGGCCAGATAGTATCGGGGCAATCTCGACTGATACATGCTAACAAAATGTTTCATACCGTTAAACTTAAGTCGAATTTAATAACCTTTTACTCGAAATAAAAATATCATGATGTGGACGAAATAAATTTTAATCACAGCTACAGTACGTAATTATTTGGCAAATATCAGTGCATTGTGTACGTAGCAAAATTGTTAGCATTATCTGTCCAAAATTTGTTCACTGTGGCATAGGTACATAGGCCCACTTAGTTCCTCACCTTGCTTATAAAAAAAAAATGTTATGGCATACATAGCCCCCTGAACTCACTTGGTCCATCACAGCATACCCTACTTATCGTTATGGCATACATAGCCCCCAGAACTCACTTGGTCCATCATAGCATACCTTGCTTATAAAAATAATTGTTATGGCATACATAGCCCCCTGAACTCACTTGGTTCATCACAGCATACCCTACTTATTGTTATGGCTTATATAACCCCCAGAACTCACTTGGTTCACTACTTCACTATATTTTAATTATGTTTTTTTTTATGTAAGTAAACTTTTTATCGTAAAATATTCTTTCAATTAGCAACATGCTATGGTGGCAAAAAGTTTCACCAGTAATAATTCTATCAAGTAACTGCGGTAAAAATTTGATGAAAGACATCAATAAGTTTCAAACTTAATACTTCGAGTGAAACAGCATGAATTTTATTCCTAGTATTCGTTAGACTCCACATTGTTAAAAAAAAAATATTTTAGCAAAAATTGTTATCACAAAAACTTTTGTGACGGTATTAACAAAAAATATTTTCATAGATATGGTACAGAAAAGCAACTCATGATCACACACAGTCACTTGCACGTTTAGTAGATTGGTATTCTTTGTCGATTTCTATCAGCTTTTGCTAGAAAATCTATCCAGACTTTTGTAAATTTTATGTTTAATGGGTAGGCACAAGTACCAACAGCTCCATAAACCGAATAGTGCTAGCATGGCCAGATAGTCTCGGGGCAATGCCGACTGGACCACGCCAACAAAGATTCAGTAGAAATAAAGCCGCTAAGTACCTATGCTTTCAACTGAACAAAACTGGCACGATCGGATAGTCTCGGGTCAATCCCGACCGATACATGCTAGTAAAATCTGTATCTCCATTATACTTAAATGGAATAAAATATTGTACCAATCTTCCAAGCGGCAATAAAATAATATTATGTGGGCAGAATAGGTAACATTTTACATACCTTGGTTCAATCGCACTTCTGAGATGAAATGAACTGCAGCAGATGAACACTTTAACACCTCTTATTTATTCGTAGAACACAGGTAAAACAATTTCACTCTTATTCTTCGCACTTGTTACGGATGTCAGTATGTCAGCCAGTCAAGTTTACTCCACCAAGTCTCTTTCCAGAATGCCACATTTATTTCAATCTTCCCCTTTCCTTTCTTTTCTGTTCGGCAACCTACCCACGCTATCCATCCTACCCACCTATCGGACCAAAGCTGTGACTTGGCGGTCAATTGACTGACTAAAAGACAGGAAGATATAAAATTAATTATGCTACTTCAATTTTAATCTAAAAAAACAAGCTTAATATTTACAAAATTAATTATAAAATTTGAGAAATCATTACAAGGGGAAGGAATATAGGTAGTGATAGTAAGAAGAAAGAGTTAATCAGTTATTATTTATAATACCTATAACTATTCCAAAATATTTGAAAATGTTAGTGTTGACTTAAAATGTTGTACCTATACTATAACTGTTATACAAACTAATCTTACTATTTATTTCATCGTGTTTAATCTTTGTTCAACCTATGCTACATTTCCAATAATTTAGGTATGTACTTACATACTACAATATGTATTGAATATGGGTAAGTAAATAAGGAAATCAATGGTGACAATACAATCTAAAATGTAAGTAATAAATAGTAGCGTTTGCAAAGAGCTACAAATGCTCCATTGCATCATGTGTGTTTTATACATTTTTGTGTACCTGTACCTATAAGTTGTGGTTTGCTTTGTTTATAAATGTGTTATATACAAAGTATAATAATATAAAGTATAAACTAATCCATAACTATTAAACTGTGCCTTATACTTTCATGATTACTGACTCTTTTACAAATATGGTTTACTGTAAGTGTTCTGAAATTTGTAAATTTTAATAAAGATGAGGATGTGGTGTCTAGCCTAGTCGCGCTGGCAACACTAGCGACATGCTGGCCACACTGGCTTGGACGGCGTGGCCGGGCGGAGGGCATAACCTCGTATAATAATATATTTGTGTTTTAATGGATCTAAAGAATCCCACACTTTCTCCAAAAAAATACTTTCACAACCTCTTCTTCTTCTTGTTATTTCTCGAGATTATTGCGAAACCCGCAAGTATCCATCTTTTTACGAACTATGCGATCGTCAAATTTGACATTTCTATTCGTGATATTTTGACGATCGTATGCGATCGTCAATTTTCGCGATAATTGTAAAATGTCAACTCGGAAACTATCGGTTTTGAACACAGTCTATGGATTCGTGAAAATGATTCGTCTAATTCGCTTATTTGACAACACTATCGTTAAATCAAAAGTACCATCCATACCCGCATTTTAGCGAAATTCGCTAAATTTTAACGAATATCACGACTTTCGTCAAAATCGCCAAACAACCGCTAAAACCCGTTTTCACGAATAGAAATGTCAAATTTGACGATCGCATAGTTCGTAAAAAGATCGGTACTTGCGCTGCAGTGTTGTGAAAGGATTTTAAGTGCGCCTCATAGGCGCTAACACCTGCGCTAGCGCCTAACACATTTGACATGTTTAATTAAGTTCTACTAACAAATTATGGATAATTTACATCTGAAATAAATGAATTGACTCCTTTCGAGCACTTGACACATGTTTTATAACTTTTTAGGTGATGACATGCCGGTTTCCCGACGATGTTTTCGTCCACCGTTTGATAGTACTGGCCCTGTACACATAAATTGTTGAACAGAAACATGCATTGGTGCACGACCGGTTGTGTAGCTACGACCGTAAGATCATAGTAGGCGGGGCCGCTACCACTAGGCCATCAGAGCACCACTTCGGAACTGATGATCTTGGATCATCTTGGAGATCATCAAAAATTATGTCCTGCCGCGGAGTTGAACTAGCACCTCTCGTCTCAGCCGATTAGATACCAGCGGAAGGTGGTTACCCACCGTTTATAATAATTACGAAAATAACGTATTTTTGCAGATGTTATCACAAGCAATAACCCTCGATGCTTGTAGCGATAACGTCAATAACGACTTGTCGTTTTGTTACGTCAGCGTTATCGCTATATTTAATGAGTTTAACGATGCTGATGTCTGTTTGTTTACTGTACCCCAAGTATGAGTTTTGTTTACCTTATTTGGTTTTTCGTTTTTCGTTTATGTTCCGTGTTCATTGCGGGTTTTGTATGAAGACGCGATAGAGATACCGATACGGAACTTTATGTTGCAAGTATGATGAAAATTTGTAGTAGAACATAATAGTTCCGTATCGGTATCTCTATCGCGTCTTGATACAAAACCCGCAATGAACACGAAACATTAACGAAAAACCAAATATGGTAAACAAAACTCATACTTGGGGTACTTTGCGTTGGAAATCATGCAAAATACTTGTAAATAAAGTTTTAACATAAACTATTAAAAACACATGAATAATATGAGTGAATCATGATTGTAATTCCCAAGCACGGTAGATATCCCCCCAAATATCTTGTTTTCGTAAGATTAATAAATATTTTATTTTATACAAGCTGGTGTGACTAATCCTGCGCAGGCCAAGTCGCGGGGACTTGACGGGGAATTGTAGCCTATGTGTTATTCTGATGTATAAGCTATATTATTGTAAAGTTTCATTAAAATCCATTCAGTAGTTTTTACGTGAAAGAGTAACAAACATCCATCCATCCATACAAACTTTCGCGTTAAAATAATAAAGTAGGATATTTTCAGTTTGCGGCTAGATGGCACTGTGTTAGATGTCTACTATTATTAATTTATGTACCTTGATTGATTTATCATACTTTGCCCAGCAGTGGGACTACAGAGGCCAAGCAGCGTTGCTGTGTTTCGGTTTGAAGAGTGTGGTTGCCGGTGTGATTACAGGCACATGAGGCTTAACATCTGTATGCCTCAAGTTGATGGACGCAGGGCAGCGCATCGTAGGGCACGTTCCTATTGCGTGACTTGTTAGGCAATGCTTTGTTAGGTTACTACTTAGCATCAGGTGGGCCATCTGTTTGTTCCATCAGCTAGTTGTGTTAAAAAAAAAAAAACAACAAACTTAAGGGACATAATTGCCAGTTATGAAGTAAATATAGTGATCAACTAGATATATTTAGTTCCGAAAAGCCTATCAAATCCTGATGCTGACTGCACAAGGTACGGGATCCAGTATAAATCCGATACAGATTACACCAAAGTCGTTAACAGATAAGTTAAAGTGTATAAATTACAAGAGTTAAGCAATATTAATTAATATTCTGGCACCAAGTCTAACTTAAATATAACTTTGTTTTAACTTAAGCAAATTGAAATTGAGTCTTCAAATTAATATTGTAAGTTTGGAAGTTGTGTAGGAAGAGCAAAAATTATGACGATCTTATAAATATTTATGGCGTCACATTTGGCTGAAAAACTTGAAAGGCTGGCCTCAAGTTTTACTTTTTTATTAGAAAAAGTGATGGAACACGCATAAAGCGTTAGGGTGACAAATCAACATCGAGCTATGCAGCGCTGTACTGTGCTGTGTTTCTTAAGGTATGTTTTTTTAACAATCAACATCAAGCTGTGCTGCGCTTAGCTTAGCTCAGTATAAAAGTAATCGGCAGCTCGTGTAGTCGTTTATCTCGTCAAAAATGCACAGCTCGACACAGCGCAGCATGGCAGAGCTCCATAAAAAACATAGCACAGTTCGGCACAGCGCGGCGTAGCACGGCGGGTAGCGCGCCTCGCAGCGCAGCGCAGCACAGCATGGTTTGTTTGTATCCTCATTAAAATATTAGACGAGCGAGTTGACCAAACATAGCACAGCGCAGTACAGCGCAGCATAGCTCGATGTTGGTTTGTCACCGAGGCGTAGCGTGCGCTGTCTTATAAATTTGATTATGTTTACCTTTTCTGTATGCCTACGCCTCACTAAACTTCAATAATATATTATATTATTACATTGTAAAAGGATCATACAAAAGAACGGTAGGAACCAAGTCGTAAGTTTGTTGCCTGTTCTACTAGGCTTTCGTCGCGTGGAACTGGCACCTAGAGTCACCTAGCTTTAAGACGTTTCAAAGTGATCCTTGTGATTTTATTGAATAAATACATTTTGACTTTGACTTTGACTTTGACACCCTTAAGGTCTGTCAATTGCAAGAGCAACGGTGGCCTAAATCGGAGTGGCCTCTTTTTTTCATACTACTTGGTGATGTAAAGGCGGAATACACATGACTGTAGCTGGCACACTTGCATAAAAGCTACTTGCACATGCCACCTATTTCCATGTGTGTACGCTAACTGGCATGCCTGTATCTGACAAGCAAGTAGTTAGCCCAATATTCAATTTTTGTCAGATACTGGCATGCAACGTGAGGGGGGGCGCGGGGGTGCTACGAAACCGGCAAATACAGGCATGCAAGGACGCAAACTAAACTAACTTGCAAATCTATCCACATTGCGCCAGTAACTTCTACATGCCCTTAAAAAGCATGCCCGGTACTGTTCCATTTTACAGGCATGTGTACAGCCGCCTTATGACGCAGCAGGCCCACCTGATGTTGAGTGGTGACCGTCACTTATAAAAAAGAATTGCTTCGCAAATCACTCTCTAAAGAACGGGCCCTACGATGCACTGCGTTATCAACTTGAGGCATACAGATGTTAAGCCCCATGTGCTTGTAATTTCACCTGCTTTTGATTGTTTCTGTTTGTAAGGTCGTATGTTTGAATCCAGTCGTGCACCAATGGGTTATTCTCTTCGAAAACTTAAGTGCGCAATGCCAGTACTCTCAATCGGTGAAAGAAAACATCGTGAAGATACCATTTTGCATTCTAACAGCGGCGATGGGCTTGCTTAAAGGGTCGGCAACGCGCTAGTGATTCCTCTGGTATTGCAGGCGTTCATAGGCTACGGTAACCACTTCCCATCAGGCGGACCGTAAGCTTGTTTGTCTACTTTGTTGTACAAAAAAAAAAAAAGGTGGGCCATCTACCGCGTCATCAGAAAGTAGTATAAAAAAAGTCAGCCCAGTCAAAATCCTTCTGGTAAATGGGGGCGACCTAATGACCAGTAGTGGACTTCTTTGCGCTGATGATGATGAGGAAGTAAAAAAACATTGATACCTGTTATCAGCCAGCCAATCAATGACCCCAGCGTCGGTTCATTGTATGCTAATCCGAAAGGCCAAGGTCCGGATATCACTTACTATGCTAAGTTTACCTTCCCAGCACCGTAAATACAATCACAAAGTGTTCAGCCTTGGGCAACGCACCTTTCCATCTTTAAAAGGCGTTTTATAACAAACATGAAAATAAATATGAAATAAATTGTATTTGTAAATAATTGTGTACAGAAAAGGGCAGGGTGTCGATTCTCTAAACAACAAAATCACGGGGTGTTTCGCCTAGTGAATCTGCGCTCGCTTTAAGGTGACGACAAGAGCTAATGTGATTCTCGCTCGCACGTTTCGACATGTTGAAAGATATAAAATCACTACTCATTTTCGAAAAATCGCAATCAACCATCTTGTGTGCAATCACAAATATTTGGTATCGGTGATTGATACAAGTTTTCCTACTCAAAAGTTTGCTTATGTACGAAAACTAGTAAAGCAAACTTTTGAGTAGGAAAACATGTATCGATCAAAATGAATATTTTACTAAACTGTGTGCAATATCACATTGCACACAAAATGGTTGATTGCGATTTTTCGAAAATGAGTTAAGTGATTTTATATCTTTCAACATGTCGAAATGTGCAAGCGAGAGTCATATTAGATCTTGCCTTCGCCTTAATCTTCTTCGCCTCGATAAGAGTAGTAGAGCTCTTTGTGTGTGACTTGTCCGGGGAAGTACTACCACCATGCCTTTTTTTGCCGAAAAGCAGCGCTGCTGTGTTTCGTTTTTTTTGTACAACTAGCTGATGGAACAAGCAGATGGCCCCTGATGTTAAGTGGTAATCATCACCTATAAAAGGTTGAAGGTTAAACAGGTTTGAAGAGTGTGGTTGCTGGTAAACTTCTAGGCACACGAGGCAACATCTGTATGCCTCAAGTTGATGGATGCAGGGCATTTTCATAGGGCATCATCCTATCGTGACTTGCGAGGCAATGCTTTGTTATAGGTGATGGTTACCACTTAACATTAGATGGGCCATCTGCTTTTCCATCAGCGAGTTGTATAACATTTCCACTCGCCTAACAATCACGCGGGTGGCGCTAATGATTGGTGAATGTACTATAGAATTCCAAATTGAAAACTCAATGCGGATATCGCGGTCTCTTGGGTGAATGTTGTTTACGGAATAGCACTGCGGAATCGAATAGGTCATTTAAATAACATAAAGTGAACGCAAATGATTTTATTTAGCTTTTGGCATCGTTGAAAACTTGTTTCAAAGTGATCCTTGTGATTGTACTGAATAAAGACCGTTTTGATTTTGATTTTGATTTTTGACTTGTATTCGTGATTCCATTTTATCAATTAAACTTTAGTTTGCACTTTTTTTAGGGTTCCGTGCCCAAAGGGTAAAACGGGACCCTACTAGGACTCCGCTGTCTGTGCGTCCGCTGTCTGTCTGTCCGTCTGTCGCCAGGCTATATCTCATGAACCGTGATAGTTAGACAGTTGATTTTTTCACAGATGATGTATTTCTGTTGCCGCTATAACAACAAATACTAAAAAGCAGGAAGTAAAGTTAAGTTAAAGTAAATATTTAAGGGCTCCCATACAACAAACATGATTTTTTTGCCGTTTTTATAGATAACTAGCTGGTGCCCGCGACTTTGTCTGCGCAGGATTAGTATTTTGAGTGGCTTATATTAGCGTGGCGTAGTACATTATGTGTAACTATAGCGGTTTTGGCAGCGCACGCCATAATAGCTCGCAGATGGTTGATTTTTTCCTACTTTGGACAATTCACACAATATCTTTATAAATTGTAGCCTATGTGTTATTCTGATGTATAAGCTATATTATTGTAAAGTTTCATTAAAATCCATTATGTAGTTTTTACGTGAAAGAGTAACAAACATCCATCCATCCATACTTACAAACTTTCGCGTTTATAATATTAGTAGGATGATACGGAACCCTTCGTGCGCGAGTCCGACTCGCACTTGGCCGGTTTTTTTTTCTACGTGCTGATCTCTATCAAGGAACAAGCGGATGGCCCACTAGATGTTAAGTGGTAACGATCACCTACAGCAAAGGATTGCCTCGCAAGTTACGCACGATAGGAACTTGCCCTACGATAGGAATTAAAAGCATAAGCAATACTACTTGACGAATTTTTAGGCCTACGAGTACGAGTATTTACCACGTATCGCTTGTTTTTATTTTTTTACACCGGTATTGCTTAATTCATATATTTCAGTTTGGCCAAACCTTTACAGGATACAATCCTCGTAATTTTTTACGACTCAGGTTTCGAAACGAAATTGCGCGACCATCATAGCCCATAAAAACCAACACAAACGGGAGCAATGAACACATCCTTTCATTAGCACCACAGATTAAATAAAACGTAGGTTGGAAGAGCCATAGAGGTAACAATTAGAGAATTAACACAACTTGTATATGTTAAAATATTTGAGTTTTATCAAAACTCTGGTTGTAAGTATGTTCATTTTTTCATATAATATTCTTTATAGAAATAGGCATGGTCATTGAAGGAAAGGTTGAAGAAAAGCAAGGAAGAGGGAGGCCAAAAATAAGTTACATGAGCCAGATAAAAGAGAAGGTCGCTGTCATGTCACGTGTCGTCATGTCACTGACAGCCATCACGGTTCAGTTGGTAGTAGCTCTGCCTTCTGCGCCGTAGGCCGTGGGTTCGATCCCCACCGAGAACAAACATTTGTGTGATGAACACAGATGTTTGTTCTCTGTCTGGGTGTTATATAATATTACAAGTATGTATTTACAAAAAAAAAAGTATATAAGTAGTATTATCAGCTATCTGGTTCCCATATCACAAGCTTAGTTTGGGGCGAGATAGTGATATGTGGAATGTCCAATATTTATTTATTTATTTATTTATTATTTATGTCGTTTAGGGAAGCCAAGGCTGCATTGGAAAGACTCAATTGGAAGCACTACATCAGAACCCCGACAAGAGCCGAGATCTTAAATTTAAGAAGAAGGCATGATTGTAGTACTTCCCTGGACGAGCCCTTCACAAAGAACTACTACTCTTATGCTTGGTTTGTAGCTAATACTCTATTAATCAAAAATGACAAAACCCGAGTTAGCGTATCTCCCGGGTATTTATTATTTGTTATATTTGGGTATTGTCTACAATTCGTGCACTCCATATAGGCCTAGTACATCCAATATCGGGGCATACCGACTTGCCGACCTGCCAATATCGGGACGTGACGCAGCATGACCGCCTTACTTGCGTTTCCTACCCTCGTTTGTACAAATTAGGAAATCGTGAGCGAAATCCCCACGATTACGTATTTTGCGACAGGTGTGCAATCGTATGTCAAAAGTTATTTGTAAGACTACGTAACAGCAACAGTGACGGCTCATACTGTATTGGACATTTTCGATATAGTCATCATCTTCCTGCCCTTATGCTACGCTTAGTGAGGTCGGCTTAACAGGTTCTCTTCTTCCACTCTCCTCTATCATTCGTCATCTCGGTGCTCACTCCTTTCTTACTCTTTCACACAGTCCATCCATCTTTTCTTTGGCCTACCTCTCTTTCTAAAATCATCCACATCCATATCTAACACTCTTCTCGTAATATGACATTCTTCCCTACTCATGACATGCCCATACCACGCGATGTAATGTACTGAACTGACAAATTTGAAAATTTCATTCTGACCTTCTAAGACCAGGTAACATACTGGATTTCTGATTAAAAAAAATGTGATAAATGTTAAAATATGTCAATATGCAATAGAGAGAGAGAGGGCGACAAAGCTTTTCGTTGTACGAATTCAAACCACGTGCGATTACTCCGCGACTGGTATCGCTGTCGCTACTTCTACATTTTACGTAGGTAATCAGGAGACCAATTGTTATAAGTCTACGGCTCAATGATAGTAAGAGTTTGAGGATATAATTTCGGATTGGATCAATTTGAATCGACGATTTATAAAGGAATTTTTGATAAATACTTATATTTAGAGGATATTGTACTTACTTAGATTATAACTCTTACTTTTACGCTCGCTTCTTCGTTTGTGTATTTTTAGGATAGCTATTATTTATCTGTAAACATTATTATTAATATCGTTATATTATTCACTTATTCACATTACCCATCTGGTAACTGCGTAGAATATTGCTGAACAAAGTCGATCAGATAAAAATTACCTAGCAGCTACGCCACTTGGTGTATCTACTAGCTTAGCTTATTGAGTACATTTAAGGTAGCTTTCGCTATTTTAAGATGTCTCTATGCACAGACTTCTTCTCCTTTTATTTGCGACTGTTCAGATAGGGGTTGCCACGAATTCCTATTTGTGCCTGTTATTTCACCGGCAACCACACCCTTCAACCGATACACAGTAACGCTGCTTGGCGGTAGAAATAAGATATGACGGTAGTACTTCACCGGATGAGCCCTTCACAAAGAGCTCTACTACTCTTAGCTACTGTTACTGGTGACGTTAAATAACGCCCGCACCTATTCGTCAAAAAAAACCGGCCAAGTGCGAGTCGGACTCGCGAGGGTTCCGTACCATTATCTATAAAATCGGCAAAATAATCCCGTTTGTTGTATGGGAGCCCCCCTAAATATTTATTTTATTCTGTTTTTTAGTATTTGTTGTTAGGTATAGCGGCAACTGAAAAACATCCGTGAAAATTTCATTTCATTTCACTGTCTAACTATCACGGTTCATGAGATACAGCCTGGTGATAGACGGACAGACAGACAGACGGACGGACAGCGGAGTCTTAGTAATAATAGGGTCCCGTTTTACCCTTTGGGTACGGAACCCTAAAAAGACCAGTCTAAGCTCTAGAGACACTTGACAGTCTGCTCAAGCACCCCGCAGATAGAATATTTAGACGGATTTGCAATTTTGCAATGCTAATAGCACCGGTTCGAGTCTCGACAACTTTGTGCTAAAGTGGTAGAATGTGGTTACACCTGCCACGGTTTAAAATGCTCCCAGGGAAATTATTATATTAAAAGTTTTTGCATACGAAATTGCCATGGACTTGCAAGAGTTACATAGACAATGAATACTTTTGTTTAATAAAAACGCAAGACTTTGAAATAATACGTTTTTGGTCTCTCAAAATCTTGATGAAAACAAAAAACTACTCGTTTTTATAAGAAGCGTGATGGAACAAACAAGCTATTTTGAATGTATTGTAATGTAATGTATTTTAAGAGTAGTAGAGCTCTTTGTGAAGGGCTCGTCCGGGGAAGTACTACCGCCACGCCTTTTTCTGCCGCCAAGCAGCAACGCTGTGTTTTGGTTGCCGGTGTCATTACAGGCACATGAGGCTTAACATCTGTATGCCTCAAGTTGATGGACGCAGGGCAGTGCATCGTAGGGTACGTTCCTATTGTGCGTGACTTACGAGGCAATGCTTTGTTATTGGTGATGGTTACGACTTAACATCAGGTGGGCCATCTGCTTGTTCCATCAGCTAGTTGTATAAAAAAAAAGTATTTTTGTGTTTTGGTTTCATTTGCATTACCACACCTGATGTTAAATGTCGTACGAGTACCTACATCGTACAAAATGAATTTATTTTTACTCTTTTGTTTCAAAAGGATTATATTCTAGCATACTTGTTTCTGCACCTACATTATGGTCATGAATTTTTTCCCAAATTGTTACGTTACGTTTGACATAAAAATTCATTTGTTATTTGCAAAATATTCGTCAACTGCTAAATGGAGGTAAAAGTATTACAATATGTTAGTTACTAGAAAGATACTTACCACGAAATATATAAGGTAAGTGTTATTTGACTGTTCGATTTCAGTAATTAAATAAAAAAAAATAAGCATATCTTCACAAGGGCGAATGTTTTGTACTTTTTTTTATCACATACATAAAAAGGTGCACAACGTTAACCTAAATAATGTATAGATTACTGCAAGGAGGTGTAAAATGAGACACGATTACGATCAATGGGCAACTTGACTTACCGCCAGGCCGTTGACCTCTTACGTGACAGGTGACTTGTTTTGCATACGTCAGGTATGACTCATTGCATTCTACACTCACAGTCTAAAAACAACTCTGTTGCAATGCTAATAGGTTAAACATTTAAATGATACATACTTCTAATAAAAGTTTTTGAATTTAGAACTCAATGATCACTACATTATTGCATTTTTCGTTTCATATTTTTTTATATAGATCTCCATGATAAGTTATGGTCGCGTTCGTTGCATGACAAACTACGTGAATTATTGAATTTTGTTGCCTGTTAATAGTTAAAATGGTCAAGTCATCATTTAATTTTAGCCTTTTAAAGAGATAATGTGGCACTAATTTTGTACGAAGTCTTGAATATTTGTATATTTTTGAGCTGAATCGTTTCGGGTGGAATTTGGACTTAAATAGCATAACATCACTGCGTAATCTACCTTCTGAATGGGTAAATACATATTTGTGGGCATTCAACACAACCCCACACTAAGCCCCACTATCTAGCCCCAAACTAAGTAAAGCTTCTACTACAGGAACCAAAAAGCTAATTATTACCTACTTAAATACTTTTTTTGTAAATACATCATTTTTTTCAGTCTCAGTTTTACATAATCATCATCTTAGCCTGGTCATACATACTTACTTATAAAATATTATAAAACCCACATAGAGACCATCATAAAGAGTACATAAAGTTGTTAAAAAAAATGTTCTCGGTTGGGAACGAACCCACGGCCTACAGTGCAGAAGGCAGAGCCTAGGTACTTTCCGCGGTAGAATCCAAGGCATTTTCCTCCGTAAAAAGGTAGGTGGTAGTATATTTTTTTATAGTCTCTCTCTTGTCGTGTCACGAGTTTCTTTCAAAACAGTGTGGTGAAAGGATTTTAAGTGCGCCTCAAGAGGCTCCTTTCAAGCACTATTGATACATGATACCTAAATAATTTTTTAAGTTCTACGACACGCCGGTTTCCTCACGATGTCTTCCTTCACAGTTTGAGAGTACTGGCATTGTGCACATACATTTTTGGACAGAAAAACTCATTGGTACACGACTGGTTTTGAACCCACGACTTTAGGATCGGAAGGCGGGGCCGCTACCACTAATATAATTTATAGTATTACTTACAGTATCCAGTTCCACATCAGCCGACTACACGACTCGATTCTGACACAGGATCTGACTAATTGCGCTAATTAATCATTCAACTGATACATTATAATAACAGCAAATATTGTTTATGAAAAATAATGAGTTGGCACCAGCCGCCCACTTGCAAATGATAAAAGAGAATTATATTGTAGACTTTGATCGTGCGGTTTTGCTATGTAATAGATTTTTGAACTGACCTGTTTCTTGTGTAACTAGAAAACGCAATATACAATTTATTAATTTTTCCACATTTTTAGGTAAATCGTTTTATGCGGTAAAGTGATTTAATTACATATGTAAAAAAAATGCAGGTATATTGCGTTTTCAACTGAAACAGTACTAGACTAGTATACTTTGATCGCCAGGCACGGTAGATACCTTCAGGTCTCTTAGTACGAAGACCAGCTTAGGTTTCTTTTGGGATATGTAACAGGGGTAGTCAGAGGAACTTGAAAATGCAATTTACAAATATTTTTTTATACAACTTGTAGGCAAATCATTTGACCGCAACCACACCTGATGTTAAGTGTTGTTTGATATGATTATGTATTTAATCTTTATTATGTATGAATTTTAATTTTGAACTACCTATAAAGCTCTTGTAAAACGTCCCTTAGGACGCTGACAATCGTCATGCTACTTCTTGCTCCCACATTTTATTTTTTTGATGTTATAAAATCAACTGACTCAATAGTATGTAAAATGGCAAACCACCATATTTCGGAGATTAACATTATAGTAGAGGATCCGAACTAGTAACGACCTTCACCCATCTGTTATATGGATGAAAAGTATTTGATATCAAATTTAATATAATATAAAATATATCTTGAGTGTGTTGTCTAAAAAAATCCTGGCCAGACTATGATTCAGCAATGATCAGCAAGTTCCATTTTTGAAACGTGATTTTATATCGTTTTTTTAAGGACCAAAAATGAAAATGACTGGACAGATAGAATACGAAAAATAAAGTGAAACAAAAACATTCCATACACAAGTTTTATGGCTCTCGCTCAATTCGTGTCCCCCAGTGCCATAGAGTCCGATTCTTTCTTTTTCTGACGTCCATCGTCCACCTAGTTAGATTCCGCTGTCGGTTCCTATTGTACAGTTCTAACACGGACTTATATAGGGTGTCCATGAACTCTTTTATTATCATAAACGTCTCCCTAATCTTCGTATTTCGTTGATCTTGTAGATAACTGTATTACTGTTTCAACGTTATAAAAATACAAATTTGTAGGACTTAAATTCTACTTACCTGTATATTTTTATTATCTTTAAAGACGGCAACACTTTTGTGCTTTAAAATAAAGTTAGAATCGATACCAACGCTTAGTTTTGTCTGATTTCTTAGTACTTTAAGCAAATAGTAAAACTTTTCTATGAGCTGTAGAGTTCTTTGTGAAGGGCTTGTCTGGGGAAGTATTACCGCATGGTGGTAGTACTTCCCCAGACGAGCCTTTCACAAAGAGCTATTTCTGCCACCAAGCAGTGTTGCTGTGTTTTGCGTGTATGTAAATTTGGGTGCAAGGCGCCTCCAACATTTTTGAACTCAATTGTATCACAGTCGGCATCGTGCTTTCAAAAGTATCGAAGTTTATAATAGTAGAAAAGTTACTCATAAAATACGGAAATCTATAAAAAGTCGTCGGTAAGCGATTAATCGCATAGAAATTTCCTAAAGTCGGCACTCCGCTATTACCTGTATTGAATACTGCAAAAGTCGACTAAGTGCGAAAGTCGGCACTAAGCTCCTAAATCAAATAAAAGTATATTCTGTCTTTCTTTCTTTGAAAGGTATATAAAAAGCTTTCCGACTTTTCAGGACATTTATGGACACCATGTACGCCTATTCAGTTTTACGTTTCTAACTTTCAAGTGCGGTCCATCGCTTCCGAACGGTTTTAGTCCGAATATTTTGCTCGAGTTTTTCCGACAAGCCTGCTGTATTTTCAGGACTGTCATAACGGATAAAAAAAAGCAGGCTAGCCTATTGTTTTAGAACGTCGAATGCAATAGCGCTGTATACAAGAGTATTTTATTTTGGATATCAAAAATATCTATTTTAGTACGTCCTGTAAATAAAATACTAGCTAGAGCCCGCGGCTTTGCTAGCGTATTAGTAGGGAAAACTCCTTATATGTTTGTTTTTTTAATATTTAAGGTTTCTTCCCTTTATTGGGTTTCCTCATATTTTCTACATCGTTCCCGGTAAGTTTTCAGGATAATAAATAGCCTATATGCTAATCCAGGTTACGAACTATGTATTTTCCAAGTTTCATCTCGATCGATTCAGTGTTTAGGGCGTGGTTGAGTCTACAAACAGCCAATCATCGTAATATATAAATGTTTTGCATGTATATATTCGTAGGAAGGATTTGTTCCTGAATGTTAAAACAAATCTTAGTTCTAAGTGCCTAAAATAGTTCACAGGTTTTGGATAGACCCTCTGAAGTTAAGCCTACGGAATTTCATTGTACGTACAAGCCGAATGTAATTTAATCCATTCATCCATATCATATATAAAAGTAAAAGTGTGTGTTTGTTTGTTACGCTTTCACGCCTAAGAGCTGATTTCACCATGCTCTGTTAGTTACTAATCAAGGATTAACAGGCCGTTAAATCTAACCTTAGATGTCAAACGCGTACATTTTGACATATTTAACGGCCCTTTAATCCTTTGTTAATCTAACACAGCATGGTGAAATCAGAGCTAAGCGAGCGAACAGCGTCTTTTCTGAGTTTCGCTCACTAACTAGTGCAGTCTTTTTGAGCTGGTTTTAGTATAATAATATGCATTCAAGTGGATTAAAGGATTAAAGGGCCGTTAATTATGTCAAAATGTACGCGTTTGACATCTAAGGTTAGATTTAACAGGCTATTAATCCTTCTTTATTAGTAACTAACTGAGCATGGTCCAATCAATGGGAAAAACCTGGACAAGAGGTACTCAAAATAGAGAGGAGTGGAAGCGGTTGGAGGAGGCCTTTGCCATTGGGCACACAGATTGAAACAACTAAAGATAAGAAAGATATAACGATAAAAAGATAACAAGAAACCATAGAATCTGATATGGGGCTTAAAATAAATAAATAAACTGAGCATGGTGAAATCAGCTCTTAAACAAGAAAACCATGCGACCAAAGTCGCGGTCCTATACGGGCGAGGATAGGCAAGAGCTAGGCCTAGTAATAAAATAAGAAGGAAGTAGCAAGTTCATTCAACTTCGCTTTTATTGCGTCCGGCATCTTGATTTTTTGCGGCCAAAAATGAGGTTTTATTAGCTTTTATACGTAGTTTGTGTAGAGGTTTCTTTGCTTTGTATTTGGTCATATTATTGTCACTGTGAACAATGTGATGGAGTGGACCACAGAGTACTTTTATATTCGAATGGACCTACTTATTATTATTATTTTATGTAAGAGACAGACAAACGGACTTACGGCCCACCTGATGTTAAGTGGTCACAGTCGCCCATATACACCAACAACACTTGGGGCGTTGTCGTTGCGTTGCCTGCCCTAAAGGATTTTTTTTTCTTGAAGCTATTCATGTTATAACTGAGCGGGAAAACCTCCGGCGGTAGCGCATTCCACATTTTGGTAGTATAAGGGGGAAAATAATTATTATTATTTAGGTTATTTTTTAAATTGAATTGTCGTAAAGCCCTTATCCTTATAATTAGTATAACTAATTTATAAGCGTGTTGTTGTTGTATTTCGGTCACTGCTTAACTACCTTTTCCCTCCTTGGTTTCAGAAGAAAATCAGCGTTGAGTGGTAATACACCCAAAATTTATGCTGAGCTGAAGGCCTTTTTAGTATAGGTACCTATTCCTGTTGTCCCTTGAGCCTCTCAAAATTTGATCCTTATGTTACCTACCCTTTTAACTTTTTTCAGGCTTATGTTATTGTACTATGCTAAATAAATATTAATTCCATTATATTCTAATCTAATCTACTGAAAAATGAATGACAAAGATTTTTATATTATCCCTAAAGTTATAATCCGAGCGGGATTAAAACCCACGACCTTCCCCTTGATACGGAGCTGCACTAACCACATGCGCCATCGGACTCTAATCACACCCGGCGAATAACTAAATACACCCAGCGAATAACTAAATACACCCAGCGAATATAAATATGGGATATGTGGAATAAAATGAATCCTATAATGAATCAAATAGTACAAATCATTAGCTTGAAGAAGTCCATGACTGGTCTCACGCACATATTTCCAGGACGAGCTTTTTTGAGGCCTTATTAAATACTTTGAGTACTTATACAGAAAAAGCTGCAGCTTCACGACTTAGATCCGCAGGACATCAATCGTGTATGATGATATTTTTAAATGGCCCGATAATAAAAATAATAAAAAAATGGCCCGATGTTGAAGAAGAAGAAAGAAAAACAAAGAATAACAAAGCATTGCCTAAAGCATATTATTAAATCTTTATTATTAAAGCATATATTATTATGCATATGCATATTATTTATCATTAGATCATATTATTATGGCCTCCCTGATGATAAGTTATATTTTTGTTAAATTTGCTGATCTAACAAGCACTGGCACCACATATTATTTTTGTGTATATTTTTTTAATCGACCGCTGTATTTTTTTGCGGCCATTTGTAAGTAATATTCAGCTGACCTGCGTATTGCCCTCAACTCCATATTTGATTTGTTGACACGGGGTGCTCGAAGCTCAAACCATACGATTCCGTGACATGGGTTGGAGTTATATTATTGTATTTTTTATGCTTGTAATTTTTTGAGTATTTCATCTGAACTTCTGAACCCTAACTTCAAATATTGAACGTGTTTTGTGTTTTTTTATCCTGATGATTTTTTTGCACAGCAGGCAAGTTTTTCTTACGACTTTATTTCAAAAGTTTTTAATTCGTATATGCATTTCGTATACCCTAACATACCCTCATGCTATTTTAATTTAAATAATAATTAAAAGTATCCTTGTCACCGTTTGTAATGCATGACGCATTGGTAAGTAGGTATATATTATTTTATGGAATTAATTAGTCATTTATCTTTTGACAGATTTTAATATGCCGTCATATCCGAATAAAATATTAAATCTATTATTAGATACTAATACCACTATTATAATCAGCTCTCTCTATCCTCTATGGTTTTCTGGAAGAAAACTCTACTTAGGGATAAGGTCGCCTTTGTTTATGACTTCTATGTAAGATTTGTGTTGTGTGCTCAATAAAGAATAAAGATGGGTACGGTGATACTTTATAATGATAAACCAATGTTAAGTACCGATTCAGAAGTTGCCTGCCACTAAATATATGAAAATCTTCTGTCACAGACTGATTGTATTCAAAACAAAAGAGAGTATAATATGTCTAACTCTTCATTTCACAAAAATGGGCAGTGACATGCAAGAATAGACCTTTCTAATCCATATCGAGAATAGCCTCGCCAAACAGAATCAGTGGCAGTCTAATCAGTGCTCTGTCAATAAAAGCGAACTATATAAATTAATTATGAGCGGTCTGTCCGTTTGTCTCGATTCCCGTGAGACAACATGTTTATTGGTTCCACTTTGATCTTCCGTGTGGACGGTGGCCTGCGGGAGGGAAGCAAGCAAGCAAATACATTGTTTTACCTTATTGTAAGAGAACTATGTTTTTATTATTAAATAACAAACAGTGTCTTCTGCAAATTATTTTTTTTACTTTTCAAGTACAGTTTACTTTTTTTTTAGAAATAAACGAAGAAAGTAACTTTTTATGCATTTACAATTTAATCTAACAGCTAGCCAAAACGACAACACTGTTCTTATTATTATTGATTTATTAACCCACAACACTTTTAGTATAATTTTAGTATAACTATGTATTTACTTTCTGGTAGTATTGCA
This sequence comes from Chloroclysta siterata, assembly GCA_932294275.1. NCBI lineage: Eukaryota > Metazoa > Arthropoda > Insecta > Lepidoptera > Geometridae > Chloroclysta > Chloroclysta siterata. The sequence goes on from OW028588.1 coordinate 29,545,139, forward strand.
AGTTCTTTTTTACCTTTTTTTTCTATAATTTATTCAGCGAAAAACAAGGACATAGATATAGGTACATACAATTTGATGCAGACGAACATAAGGGATCGAGAATTTACATGGCTTGTAGATAATAGTAAGAGCTTTTTTTTTAATTGTAGGTGTAGTTTCCTGTAACTGTCGGTTAATAAACTAACCAAAATTAGTATCTGTCTTCAAATCAGTTGAATACACATATGGATGATTACATATAGCATAACACCGTCCATACAGCCACTCGCAGCCAATTGACTTTAATGGAGAAGCTGCTCTGATCTGTGTAGTGTGTACAGAGCTTAACATTGTGCGGGTGGCAAAAAGATCATGTGGTCGTGGTCTTAACTTAATACACTATCGTGCAAAAAAATTGCCTTTCTAAAATTTTGTTAGTGAGTTTACATACATTTTTCTTGGAAATAAAACAAACTTAATTTTGCTTTTATTTATTCCATAGGCTGCCGACTGGGCTGAGGTTGGTGAAAAAAAAATCCCACACACAAACGTATTTAGATTAAGTTACACTAAGCCATAGACAAATGACGCTTACTACAAGGACATAAGGGCTAGATGCGTATCCGTGTGTACTGAGTTCCGTAATTAGGAGAGGAGGGGGAAAAGTTGCCCTTGCAAAAACATCAACATCTTAAAGATTCATCTTAAAGATCAGTACCTGTTTAGTGTTTTACTTAATACTGAAAATGTACAAAGTAGCCAAAACTTTAAACTTTAAACTTGTGTTACTTATCAAAAAACTAACCCCTAATGTATACGTTTTTTGTTACTATATAAAAAAACACCCCTTTAAAATATTTTGAGTAAATTTATACGCATAATTAAAGAGTTGACTTTATTATCCGACCACAAACAAGATGTAACAGATTTATCATTGCACTCCCTAATTTTTAATTCATCGCTTCACTGGAATAAAACCTTTATTTAGAACAGTTTAGGGACTATTTTAGGCTACTGGTTGATATACCAAGAGTTTTAAGCTACAATTATGATCAAATATATCATAAAGCGATAAATTTAACCCGTGCCTGTGATAATTCCACCTCAAGCTATTAATATGAACATATTTTTATGGGCGACATTTTATTATGCCACCGCTCATCTTCTCTGTACAAGTTAGGGCAAAAAAAGGGACTAAGCTAGACAAAAAAGGCTGAAACTAGTAAGAATTTAGCTTGAAAATAAGTCAAACTATTTTTTAATATTTTTGTGTAATATAATTCTATTACATCGTGTTTAAGTTTAGTAGTCTTGCCAATAAGTCTAAAAATTTAAATTCATCATCACAATTCAAAAATAATGTCCTATAAATTAGAATAAAAACCTATTAAGTATAAAAGCGACAAATCAAGTCAAGCAAATAATTGCTATGGTCACGGAAACTGAATCATTAACAGTCTTTGACAATTATATACAGGGTGTCCCAGAAATCAACGTCAAGCCGAAAACGGGCGATGGGCCAAGTCATGATAGTTATCAGAAAAATATAAAAAAATATATTTGTCATGTACTTTTTGAATTATGAGTATTACAAAAAATAAGAGAAAAACTGACACCCTGTGATGATCTTTTAAGTCCCGTGACTACAATTATTAACTTTTCGTGAAACTTTTTTCTGTAATGTAACCATGGATAACCCTTCTGTAAAATACAAATCAAAATGAAATCATAACTGCCTCAGTTTAAAATAAAATGTTAGATGTTTGGCCAACATTTAATTTAAAATAATTACATCACCCAAGAAATCCAATGACTGAATTTTATTTCAAACTTTCACCTAAAACTAACAAATTACTTGATAACCCATATTACTCTTTCGACAAGATGGCGGCTCTGTCTGTTTCACTTACATTGTCGAAATGGTATGTACTTGTACCTGTGAATTGTGAGCGACTTAAAAACGCAGCATAGGCATTTTTAAGTCCACAATTTAAAGGTTACAAACATTTTATCTAATCAAATAAAATTATCAAGAAATCCGGTTTAGTTCAAAAAAAATATTTTTCTTCCAAAATTAAGGAGTACTCTAGCAAGTATCATACCATTTTGGAATCCTGACTAAATGCGCCATCTTTTAAAGTTACTTGCCAAAATAGTGTAGTACATTTTTTTTACGGTACAGTCGGTTAAAGTTGGGTGATGTAATTATTTTAAATTAAATGTTGGCCAAACATCTAACATTTTATTTTAAACTGAGGCAGTTATGATTTCATTTTGATTTGTATTTTACAGAAGGGTTATCCATGGTTACATTACAGAAAAAAGTTTCACGAAAAGTTAATAATTGTAGTCACAGGACTTAAAAGATCATCACAGGGTGTCAGTTTTTCTCTTATTTTTTGTAATACTCATAATTCAAAAAGTACATGACAAATATATTTTTTTATATTTTTCTGATAACTATCATGACTTGGCCCATCGCCCGTTTTCGGCTTGACGTTGATTTCTGGGACACCCTGTATAACCAAAAAACAATGAGTGGTTAAAAAACAAAAAAATAATATTATTATGGCATTTGTCATTGTTTATCATAACAAATTTAATATGTATCAAGCGCTCGAAAGGAGCCTTTTAAAATCCTTTCACCACACTGTTTGGAAATAAACTGGTGACACGACAAGAGAGAGATTACAAATTTCCCCAATTTATTGTCCCGCAGTGTACTTTATAAGCTCACTGTGGTCCAATTAGTACAAAAAATCCGTGTAATTAACAACGCGTGTGAATGTTTTATGTTTAGCTACCATAAATAAAAATGTAAGTCTTTTGAAATATGACAGCACTAATTTTGGTAACGAAGAGAAATAATACTTATTTCTGGCACTGATCCAATGAGAATTGATGAGTGGCTTGTCAGAAAATGATGAATGGCTTTTAAAAGGGGGAATTACATACCTACATAGTTTTGAAATGGTTTTGAAGAGAAAAACTATTGAAGCAGCGTTGTTGTGTTAGAGAGAGAGCAATGGTGGTCTAGTGGTAGCGGCCCCGCCTTCTGATCCTAAGGTCGTGGGTTCGAAACCGGTCGTGCACCAATGAGTTTTTCTGTTCAAAAATTTATGTGCACAATGCCAGTACTCTCAAACGGTGAAGGAAAACATTGTGAGGAAACCGGCATGTCGTAGAACCTAAAAAGTTCTATAACATGTGTCAAGTGCTCGAAAGGAGCCTTAGAGGCACACTTAAAATCCTTTCACCACACTGTTTCGAAAGATACTAGTGACACGACAGGAGACTTGAAGAGTGTGGTTGTGGGTGTTTCACAAATGTTTGTTCTCGGTGGGGATCGAACCCACGGCCTACAGCGCAGAAGCTAAGCTACTACCAACTGAGCTGTGACGGCTGTAAAATGCTAGTGATGTATACATGGAGGTACTATATACTGGAGGGAGCGATAAGACTTACATCCTTTTTCAACTGTGTATCAAACATTGATCATCTATCTTTGTTCTTCCCATGTAGCCTAGCTACGAGTAAAAGAAAAGAAGATGTAACTTCACTCACTCCATCTCACTCACTCACTGTCTGCGTAAATCGTGGCCGTCAGTTGATGCAATGTTTTGATCTTGTTTTGACGTTTTTGAAAAACTCGCAGCAACATTGCGATGCAGCGAAAGAAATTATGAAAATTTTTAAAGAATTATTATTGTCTAGGCAAAATATATTTGAAAAGGTGAAAGTATGTCTTGTGAAGCTGTGTTTTGTGTATCAAAAACAACAAAAGCAGGAGTTAAAGACCCGGAATTGTCATTTGATACGTAATATTCTTTTTTTATTTTCATGCTAAAAAAATACATTTTTTCTCCCATAAAGACTGTAGGAATTACATTTTATTAGTACTAGTCATATTTTCCTATGTGAAAATGATGTAAACCCATTAATTATTGCAAAATAAAATGCATTGTTTTAGTCTTCTGTTCTAGAGATGTACTTCCACCGACCAATTTAGCTTTATCGATAATATGTAAGTTTCCGTTTTTTATATGAAATATCTAATGCGGTGGGTCAGACCGGCTGTTCTGTTGTAGTTTCAATTTTTCACACATAAGGTGTGAAAAATTGAAACTACAACAAGTTAAAAATTGAAACTACAACTACAACGCCTATAAGAGGCGTCTCGCGAGGGATCAATTTTTGTTAAATTTTACATTATTTTTTTAGGTTCTTAAATGCCCAGAATGAAGACGGGAGTGGATAAAAGCTGTTAGGCGTGAAAACTGATAGCCTACAAAATGTTCTTATGCATGGACGAAATGGCCATAAGAAATTGTATCGAGTGGGATGGACATCGCTCTCACGGTTAGGGCAATGTGGGAAACATTATTGACGATGATAGTGTTCCAGTGTCTATAATGGTTTTGGGCTTTCGCAATAAAAGTCAGCAACCAGTTAAAATTAAAAAGTTGGATTCCAATTAAAACGACTTTTTCATCCATTTCTTATTCTATCGATAGGTTAGTCAATGTTGTCCCTTCTCTAGTCACTCACGCGAATACATACAAACTAACAAAAAACGGACACGCCGAAAAACCGTAACACTACGTCTATATGATACTTAGTCTAAGGATGTATAGGCTTCTTTCTTCTTCTTCTTCCCTCCATTTATGGCTCCTGTCCGTCAATCGACAGACAATCAAGTGATTTGTATTGAATACTTTTTAGTCAAGTCATAGTCCATAGTCAAGTCGGCCGTAAAGAGAGAAAAAATAAAGCTCATTTTTTATGACATCTAATTTGACAATTGGTGAAGTCTTTTCTAGTCAATCGTACCTGCCCGGTTATCGTACAATACAAACAGAACTATGCCGAACTGTCAATATTTGACAATTCAATGACCTCTCACTACGTGCAGTACTCGACTTCATAATGTGCAGTGAATGTAGGTGAAGTCAAAAATAAATCATAATATTATTAGACCTTAAATGTTAGTACAAATCATTATTTTAGATACTGTTTTAGGATTGTAATAATTTTTAATTAATATTATATTTTTAAAGAAACTTTATTTACTAACAAAATACACATGATGCAGAGCTATCTGCAGACGCTATCTCTCTAGCTATCTCTAGATCGTTGTTAACGATCTAGAGATAGCTCAGCTGAACCATTTCAGTGTCAATAATAATAAGTATAATATTAAATGCATTTGAATTATTTATATACTTATCCTTCTAATATTATAAACGCGAAAGTTTGTAAGTATGGATGGATGGAATGGATGGATGGAAGTTTGTTACTCTTTCACGTAAAAACTACTGAATGGATTTTAATAAAACTTTACAATAATATAGCATAAACATCAGAATAACAACTTATACATAATACTACAATTTATAAAGATATTGTGTGAATTGTCCAAAATATGACGATAAGTGTCAAGTAAGTAGGAAAAAATCTACCATCTGCGCAGACGAAATCGCGGGCACCAGCTAGTAGGTAACATAATAAAGTAAGGCACAGTCGTGCCCTGATCAATTAAAAAAAGCGTGATGTAGTGGTAGATACAAATGATAGCTAATAGTTATTCAAATAAGAATATTTTTACTAAACTCTACGATTTTTTCATAATAGCAAAAGGCATAAAAAGAATCAGATAAACTTTTACCCACGGTGAAATACAAAGTTTTAAGGCACCCCCAAGTTAGGGGTTACTTGTGGGGTAGAAAGAAAGATAATATTTGCGCATCACTGAATGTTTAAATAAATTTTATCTTTTACTGTTGATTTAGAGCCTGTTAAAAGTTATTTAAATATACCATAAATTAACAAAAAATCTATCATCTATGTGAAAACGCTGATGAACAAAGATCAAATTATCGATTTAGCGAATCGATTTTCGATAATCGATAGCACAGTACGAGTTTGGAAGCAGTTTCTTTACATATACCTACTATTATTGAATACAAGCTGGTGCCCGCGACTTCGTCTGCGCAGGATTAGTCACACAATATCTTTATAAATTGTAGCCTGTGTGTGTGTGTTATTCTAATGTATAAGCTATATTATTGTAAAGTTTCATTAAAATCCATTCAGTAGTTTCTACGTGAAAGAGCAACAAACAACAATCCATCCATCCATCCATACTTACAAACTTTCGCGTTTATAATATTAGTAGGATAGTAGGATTGTGTTAGTCAACTAATATTAGTATTAATAACTATTAGTCAACTAATATTTATTTATACTAACATCATCAACATGAATGTAAACCGATTTTTCGAAAATGGATTTAGTTATTTTATATCTTTCAACATGTCGAAACGTGCGAGCGAGAGGTACCTTAGCTCTTGTATTCGCCATAACATTTTTCTTGTAGCTATTCATGTTATTGCTAAGCGGAAATACCTCTGATGGTAGCACTCCACAGAATGAGTATAATTTGAATTTGCTTTCTTATCAATGTTTACTTAATTTGGCGTAAATTGGTCTTATCTTACCCTTTCTTGTGTCAGGTATCACCGGTTCAATGAACTTATTGAAATGATAGGGAAGTGAGTTTTGTTACGGTTTTTGTACTCCAATAATCATATTTAAAGAAAGAAGAGATTAGTAGAGCTCTTTGTAAAGGGTTCGTCCGGAGAAGTACTACCACCATGGCTTACTTACCAAGCAGCGTTGCTGTGTTTCGGTTTGAAGAGTGTGGTTGCCGGTGAAATTACGGGCACATGAGGCTTGTATGCCTCAGGTTGATGGAAGCAGGGCACGTTCCTATCGTGCGTGACTTACGCGGCAATGCTTTGTTATAGTTGATGGTTACCACTGCTTTGGGCCATCTGCTTGTCCCATCAACGAGTGGTATAAAAAAGATTGAAGGAGGAAATCCAAAGAATTAAGGTCGCGAGTATAGGTCTGAGAATTTTTATGTTGAAGTGGGCATATTGGCAGGTTCGTAGAACTGACAATCGCTGGGGAAGACTCAGGCAAACACAAACCCGAAGACAAAGCGTTACTTCTCTCTCAAAAAGATTTCCAGAACGAAAGAGTGTATCGCGCATAACGTTGTCGGTCTAGGAGCGTTCTTCGGTTCGCAGACGTGAATCGAGAACCTTTAATCCCTAGCCCACCGGCGGTGGTCATCGGTTCTTTGAGCTATAGCCAAATGAATAAGCATCTTCCACGCTTGGTCGCGTAGAACTGGCACCTGCATCCATATCTTTAAGACGTATACCTAGACAGAGAACAAACACCTATGTTAATCAGTTCATCACACAAATGTTTGTTCTCGGTGGGGATCGAACCCACGGCTTACCGCGCAGAAGGCAGAGCTGCTACCAACTGAGCTGTGCGGGCTGCCTTTGACTTTGATGGAGAGCATCAACACATACATTACAACCTCACATTTTTCCAATACAACAGTGGGTTCAATACCCGTCAGCCAGACGGGAAATATGTAAATAGTGGGCCATTTCGTCGGCTCGGGCGCGAAGGCCAGGATATCAGCGGTTGACTGATTTTGACACGTTGGAAGAAAAACTTATTGTTTGATTACAATTTCGGGTTGAATGATTTTCTTGCGTTTGACGTTCGACGTTAGTTTTGGAACGTTCAGCGTGTTTATCATTTGTATGGGTAACAGGTCAAAACAATACAAAATACAACATGTTCATTTTATTAACACACACGACGAAACATCAGTTTGATATCACTATTGAAAAACTGAAAATGAAAAAGCATCACGACTTTGATCCCCAGGCATGATAGATATCCCCTTGGATCTCTTGGTACCAAGTACGACTTTCAGATTCTTTTTGAGGACGTCTAACGGGGGTAGTCAGAGGTATGTACAAATATCTTGAGGAAACCGGCATGTCGTAGAACCTTAAAGTTCAAAGACATGTGTCAAGTGCTCGAAAGGAGTCTCTCTGAGGTGCACTTAAAATCCTTTCACCTTGTCGTCACTAGGTCGAAAGAACTAGTGACGACAAGAAGATTACATTTAGGACATATCAGCATTTTTGCAGTAGTTAGTATTCATACGTGACAGGTTGCAAGCCCATCGCCGCTACTAGAATACTAACTTGTTTCCTCACGATGTTTTCCTTCACCGTTTGAAATATACATATAATCGTTTGTGGAAATGTATTCATTACAGTGAGTAAACGACTGAACAATAGATATTTGCGCCGTGAAACGAGCCGAGAGCCCTCCCCAGGCAGGTGCGGCGGGAAATTCATGTTTAATGCCCTCACTGCTTCGTTTCAAACTTGATACAGCTTGGCACTGAGGGACAAGAGAACGGCATTTATGAACAACTAGCTGTGGCCGCAACTTTGTACGCGTATTAAAAATGTTTCTGTCGTCTGTATCGTTATCGTTCAGCATAAATATATAGAGAGCACTGGTGGTCTAGTGGTAGCGGCCCCGCCTTTCCATCCTGAGGTCGCGGGTTCGAAACCAGTCGTGCATCAATGAGTTTTTCTTTTCAAAAGTTTATGTACACAATGTCAGTACTCTCAAACGGTGAAGGAAAACATCGTGAGGAAACCGGCATGTTGTTGAACCTAAAAAGATTTATAACATGTGTCAAGTGATCGAAAGGAGCCTCTTGAGGCGCACTTAAAATCCTTTCACCACACTGTTTCGAAAGAAACTAGTGACACGACAAGAGAGAGAGAGCATAAATATAATTTTGATCCACGGATAAAAATACAGGTGTTTTTAGTTAGTGAATTTTAGGCAGCCTTTTAATTTATTTGTACGTGTGTTACGCGATTACTCAGTCAATTATGAACTGATTGTGACTGATTTTTGTTTTTTTATTTGGGGACCTCTGAATTGGTCTTATATGAGTTTAATCAAATATATGCACTTTTTGAAAAATCACCAAAATCCATTTCCATTCATATGTTTGTCCTTTCAACAAAAGTTTAGTATTATGTTTGTCATTTTATTTGAAGTGAGTTATTTTTTCAAAATATTTGTATTATTAAATAATTTAATCGCCATCGCTGATAAACTATACCATCCCCGAACTAGGGTGAGGGTAGAACCCTCTTGGAAATATGGTTGTAACTGTAAAATGAGTAACTGTCCAAACGAATTGCGCGGCGTGACACTCAGGTATCAGGAACCATTTACTTTGTAAAAATGCTTTTTAGCGAAAACGCTCAGTACCCCAAGAGTTTTTTTTACAACTAGCTGATGGAACAAGCAGATGGCCCACCTGATGTCAAGTGGTAACCATCACCTATAACAAAGCATGACCTCTTAAGTCAGGCACGATAGGAACGTGCCCTACGATGCACGGCCCTGCGTCCATCAACTTATACATACAGATGTAAAGCCTCATGTGCCTGTAATTACACCGGCAACCACACTCTTCCAACTGAAACACAGCGTTGCTGCTTGGCGGCAGAAAAAGGCGTGGTGGTAGTACTTCCCCGGACGAGCCCTTCACAAAGAGCTCTACTACTCATAAGTTTATTTTGTCTTCTTTCGTACATATAATACAATGGAAACTGATCTTCAGTTTTCATTATTATATCCTCACAAGTAGGTAAAAACTATTTGGTAAGTAGTAAGTACTAAGCGATCTAAGGGGATGTCTACCGGGCCTTACAGCCGTGAGTCTATTTATTACAATCGCAAAAAGTTTGCATTTGCTAGTTTTTCTTTGCATAAAATTGACACTACTGTCTCAATCTCAGCAATATTTATTAAATAAACGGCTAAATGCCAATCACGACTACCCTCTTTCAAAAACCTTGTAATTAGCACTCGTTCTTGTAGTTATCGTTTCGCTAGTGAGACCATTAGACGATATAATTCACGAAGGTCATCATTCCAAAGTTATGAATTACGTGACACGCACACGGAGATCAAGAAGAAGACGATGTTGTAGAGAGAGGTTGTAGCGAACATAGACAAGATCGCCGGAAATGGAATCACATGACGTTTCAAAGTGATCCTTATGATTTTACTGAATATTTATACATTTTGGCTTTGACTTTGACATGGAGGCCTAAATCCATTAATGGGCGTCTGAATTAAATTAAATAATTAACTCATTAATAATTTATTGTAGAAAATTAAATTTAATATTATGTGATAAAATTAATGTACCGTATGTAATTAATACTTTGGGAATAACGACTGTTTATCGTTTGAATTATGAATATAAGACTTCCATAAGGTCGTAAACCAATTTTTTTTACTGAATTGTTATACTGAGGTTAATATTTACTCATATTTACTAGTGCCTCCGAGGCACTTCAACTAACCAGTTGAGACGCAATATAATATACACCATAGTAGCTCCCGCGCGTGGCTTGCTGCTTCGCATAGTCTAGATCAAATGAAGCCAGACCTATATCTATTAAAATATTCATACAAATTTTATTAGTTTTATAGTGTTTACCTACACACTTAAGGAAATCACAAAGATTTTTAAATATAGTCCCAAAAGTTATTATCCGAGTGGGATTTGAACCCACGACCTTCCCCTTGATACGGGGCAAATCCCACTCGGATAATAACTTTTGGGACTATATAAAAAAAATCTTTGAGATTCATACAAGTCACAGTTCAGTAGCGCTATTCCGTAAACAACAAAATAACGGGAAGTATGGCCTTGTGGATCTGCGCTCACTTTGAGCTTGGCATTTTTACCACCAAAAGACTCGCGCTAGTGGCGCTAGTGATGGGTGGATTATTACAGAATGCCAAATCACTCACTGCGGATTCCGCGCTCACTTGGGCGAGTGTTGCTGTCAGAATAGAAAATTGTTACACAAATATACCAAGTGAGGTGTGTCATATGAAAGGGTTTGATTTGTACATCCCAATATCATTTTTAGTTTTATTCTAGGACGTTTGTATGATTTCTGAGTTACAATTGGTTACCCCAAGTAGGTTAGGGGGTAGTCAGAGGCCAATCGTGTTTGGTATCAATGTAAGACTGGAGCGGACATCACGAAATCTCAGTTCGGGGCGAACCACTAGTTGTATAATTTTGGACAACCTCTCTAGATATTCGAGCACGTAATAAACTAGTGCCAGCCCCCAGGTGCTCTTAACTCTTGTTTGGATTATTGCAAGTTAAGCGATTGAAATATTAAATCAAATTCGTCATCAGATTGTGCATAATCACGTTTCGCAACCCCTCTGTTTCGCAAGGGGATGATTTTAAATTAGATATTAATTTTAGGGATGAACAACCCCAATTTCCATTAGTTTACAACAGGTAAATGGTTTTAAGCTGTCACTTTTGTTTTAGCGTGTTTTAAATGAATAATTTGACAGCACTGGGCGCTGGCCACTTATGAATCGTTGACCGTCACTAGACGGCTGTAACGTAGCAAAGTGAACAACATTCATCATCATCCACAGCCAGACTTTACCTACTGCTGGGTGTAGGCTTTCTTTAATGCCATCTACCACGATCCTGTGCGACTAAAGACGAGAACAACATTATGTACTTCGGCAGAGGATCTAAGCAAACGCGAAGTCAGCCGTTTGGCTGAGCAGTTTATTTATTTATTTATTACATACATGATAGTAGGCTTACAGTCTGTTTACTATCTTATTTAACCTTAAAAATATAGTAAAAGAATCACAGATAACATAAATTAGTAGCAGTATTCAATTAAAGACACAAACCATATTTACGGCTAACTTCACAGTTGCCTAGATCCACAGACCGCAATGTATATAAATATACCCGCACGAGCCCTTTACAAATAGCTCTTAAAAACTGAACTGTAGGTGTTTTGCAAAAATAAATACACATGACTTATCTTTCGTTGCCAATACAAATTATCATTTCATCTAAATAGTTCATTATAGGTAGATACTTACCTTTTTTTGCTAGTACGTAATAGGATTTCAGCTTGTTTGTAGTTCTTATAGTTCTATAGTTCTTACCTGTAACAAAAAATAAAAAAATTTATAATCTAAATATCATACTTTCATATTGGTCGCTGAGCGCTCCACCAGCTTATTATGGTCGCTCAGTTTGTTTCTATAGATTTAATATAATCACTGAACTTATAATACGAAAAATCACTATCAAGTTTTCATATCCAAAAGTTCTGTGCTTCTCTAATTTTCGCAATTATGAAAACTTTTTGATAGTAAAACTTTGTTGAATAAATATTATAGTTTTGCTGAACTGCGTGCAATTTTATTGCCGACAACTTGGTTGATTGCGATTTTTCGTAAATAAGTTCAGTTACTTTATATCTTTCAAAATGTTGAAATGTGCGAGCTAGGAGTAGGTACTGTGAAGGGTTTCAGCCCCTTAATATTTTGTAAAAGCTGTGCTTAGTTTGGGGTTATTCAGTATAACCCCAAACTAACCACAGCTTAAGTAATAAAGTAAATAATAATAATAAATAAATAATAAATAACTTAACTAACTAAAGGCTAGAAACTGGCCTTGTAGTTTTAGTGATCTCGTGTTGAGTTTTTTATTTTTTATACAACTAGTTGATGGAACAAGCAGATGGCCCACCTGATGTTAAGTGGTAACCATCACTTATAACAAAGCCATTCCTCGTAATTCACGCATGATATGAACGTGCCCTATGATGCAATGCCCTGCGTCCATCAACTTGAGGCATACAGATGTTAAGCCTCATGTGCCTGTAATTACACCGGCAACCACACTCTTCAAACCGAAACACAGCGTTGCTGCTTGGCGGCAGAAAAAGAGCGACGACGGGCCCTTCACAAAGAGTTCAAAATTACTCTTAAACAATTAACACTATTATAAATCTACCATTTACATTTTAACAACTGGTTACATACATTTCGTATAAAAAATTCATCTAAAAACTGCTAAGGTTTGTGCTGGTTCTATCGCGAGTTACCGTATTTTACAATACCAAGTAGTACCAAGTACCTACCTAAATCTTTAAAATAAACTGAGGAGCTAGGTACTTATAATATTAATTATGTTTCTTTCTCTTGTCGTGTCACTTGTTTCTATCGAAACAGTGTGGTGAAAGGTTTTTTTTGCACTTGACACATGTTATAGAACTTTTTAGGTTCTACGACATGCCGGTTTCCTCACGATGTTTTCCTTCACCGTTTGAGAGTACTGGCATTGTACACATACATTTTTGAACAGAAAAACTCATTGGTGCACGACCGGTTTCGAACCCACGACCTTAGGATCGAAAGGCGTCACCGCTACCACTAGACCACCAGTGCTCTCGATTTTAATTATGTAAGTACCTACCTACCTTCTTCTATAAAGATAAAAACCAAATGGTTAAAGTTAAAAACATTTTCCGAGACTCACGTCTATCAATGTCACCTGCTTTACTAAATAACATACAGTTTTGATTTGCAGAAGGTTGAAAACGCGAACAATATTCTTATAAAATGTTGCTAAGACCCAAGGATTTCTAAGATAGCGGCTAAACATGACGGTCGTTAAAAACCGAACTAAGAGCCAGCGTTATTGCAAGTCCGCCATCCAAACGATGTCGCACTTGCTCGAATGTCCCATATACAAGATGTTCCAATACTTGTATTTAAAACTTCAGAGGGCTAAAGTACCCATCAATATGAATTACTTTTTCTAAGGAACACTGTGAACGCGAAGAAAAAACAGCTGTTTCATACATTATGGTTCCTTAGAAAGAGTTATTAACAAGTATTGGAACACCTTGTATACATTTGACAATCCTCACTGCTCAGCTGGTAGGAGCTCTGCCTTCTGCGCTGTAGGCCCGGCCGTGGGTTCGAATCCCACCGAGACCAAATATTTTTATTTGATGAACATAGATGATTGTTCTCTGTCTGAGTGTAAATTGTAAGAAGGAAGGAAGAAGGAAGAAGGAAGAAGGAAGAAGGTGTCCTTAACTTTAAGGACACCCGTAATTTCGTTGTCTGTGCTTTAAGGCGTTGTCGCGTGAAACTGGTACCTAGATTGATTTTAAGACGTTTCAAAGTGATCTTTGTGATTCAAATTAGTAAATACTTTAAACTTTAACTACTATGAATGTAGTAGAATCTGCGTATGTTTCTCAAGTTTCATACGTCTTTGTTCCCCTGTCTATGACGGTACCGCTATTTCAAGAACCCCTGGATTAACATTATTCGTCGGTAGAACGTACAGGCACGTCCGCAAGCTGACATGTTTAAAAATATTGGTCGGAAATAAAAATGTTTTGTTGGAAGCGAAAATACCGAATGAAATATGGTTTTCCCGTTTTAAATAGTTGGCACATAAAGTGTTGAATTGAAATCATTTTGAGATAAAATGGTATTAATCAAAGTACAATACTTACGATGCAATGCTTTTTTGTAGGTGATGGTTACCACTTAACATCAGGTGGGCCATTTGCTTGTTCCATCAGCAAATTGTATAAAAAATTAATAAATATCTTTAATTGTTTAAGAGTAGTTGAGCTCTTTGTGAAGGGCTACTACTTTTTCTGCCGCCAAGCAGCGTTGCTGTGTTTCGGTTTGAAGAGTGTGGTTACCGGTGTAATTAAAGGCACATAAGGCTTAACATCTGTATGCCTCAAGTTGATGGACGCAGGGCAGTGAAACAGAGGGCACTTTCCTATCGTGCGTGACTTACGAGGTAATACTTTGTTATAGGTGATGGTTTCCACTTAACATCAGTCGGGCCATCTGCTTGTTCCATCAGCTTATTGTATAAAAAAAACTCTAACATACAATAGGTAGGGTACCGAAATGTATAGAAAATCCAAAAGGAAAAGCTATTACTCAACAATTCTACACCATTAACTTTACCATCAACTAGGGTTCTTTGCTTTGTTTACATTTGCATTTGACATAAAGGTGTGTACAGTGGAGTGACGTGCGATTTTTCCCGAGATCCTGTCGAGCTACACTTGCCAGCATGGAGCCACACTTTGTGGCTGTCAACATTTACGTTCTTGCTCTTCTAGGCTTTGGTCGCGTGGAACTGGCACCTAGAGTCACCTAGCTTTAAGACGTTTCAAAGTGATCCTAGTGATTTTATTGAAAAAAAAAACCTTTTAACTTTGACTTACGCATTATTTTTTTTTGGATCGACACGTAGTGTCATAAATAAGAGTGCCTCTAGAGTCCAGATATAGTCAGAACTTAAAATATCCAGGAGTAGTCGAGATTCTAGAGCAGGGGTAGCAAATCTATTTGAGTTAACGTGCCATTAAAAAAAATATGAAGCCATAGACGTGCATAATTTCAATCAAAACATAATAATAATAATTTCAACAAAATTACCAACTGGTGTCCCACGGCCCGGGGGGTAATTTAGCCAAGTAGTCTCTGACCGGTTCGGGCGGGCAGGCGAAGTAGCGGATAGTTTGAACTAAAAATGCAAACCGTTTTGATCCGTAGCGTGCCCAAAATATTATCTATCGTGCCATTATTGGCACGCGTGCCATTGGTTCACCATCCCCGTTCTAGAGGATAAGATATTATCGCACCAGATAACGCAGTCTTTATTATATTTTATTTATTTAAGGAACTCTCCCCAACTATAAAAGGACTCCCTTGTCTGGAGATCGAACTCGACTCGTTACCAAGTTGACGCGTAGTGTTACTCGACTCTGTCTTAGTCTTACCTTCTTTTTTTAAATACTTTCTTCGTCTGAGATATATGTAAGTTTGTAGGCTGCCATAAGGTCTCCGTCACGACCTAACTAGCATGCTAGCTTGGCGAAGCATCTAAATGGTGTTCGCGTAAATGGCTGATCGCTCGTTGTAGTCGGAGATGACAAGCATAAATTGAGGCTCCATGCTGTAAAGTATGGGTCCAGCCTCCCCTCGACTGCCGTCAATCAAAGGCTCTGCCCATTCCTCACTGACATCACCGGAAGAAGGAAACTTTTTAAAATACAGCGAATGCAAATCCATGTCGATCGGGTTTGTTTGATTTTGTTTGGATTGGAACTATTGCATGTACGAGTTACTACCTACCTACTACTATACTTACTTCGGTATATCTTAGTTTTTCTTACGAACTTACTCAGACACTGTGATTTATTTCATACAAATCATACAAATTGTACAAATTATGGGTTTGGTTATGAGAAATCATCATCATCATCAGCCTGTGGAAGTCATTTGCTGGACATAGGCCTAGCCTTTACATTACCAGGAAGAACGATTTTAAGCCCTCTCCATCCACCGACTTCCAGCGATCTTCACGATGTCGTCGGTCCATCGGGTAGGAGGTTATATTATATATTGCTCGGTATTTTATTAGCATAGTTAGTACATAGGATGTGTTACTTGACGTGTAGCCGATTGTGCTAGGCCGTATCTATTATGAAATGATATTTCGATTCAATTCCTTTGATGTCGAGTCACGGCTCGTATTTTGGTTCACTAATTTTGGACCACCAAATAAAAAAGGGCTAGTGTATCACTGTTTTCTTTTTAAATTTGTCGACTTATTAAATGCACAAAATACAGGCAGTGTTAAGCAAAACGTGACAGCTGATGTGTGTGTTCCGGTGCGTTATTAAAAGTGAAAGTGATACACGGAATGGATCTTTATCAATCATTTTTTGTTGTGAAAGCAAAATGATTTGAATTGAGTGTTTGAGTGTTTTGTGTTGGATATGTGAATCTTTTGTGTTGGTTTTTCATTGAGCCACATTTGTATGATGCTTTGTAACTGACAAATGAAATCAAGTCGGAATAAAATAGTTTCTTGTAGGGGAATATTTATTTTATTCTGTTTTTTAGTATGTGTTGTTATAGGGGCAACAGAAATACATCATCTGTGAAAATTTCATCTGTCTAACTATCACGATTCATGCTGGTGACAGACGAATAGATAGACAGACGGACGGACAGCGGAGTCTTAGTAATAGGGTCCCGATTTACCCTTTGGGTACAGAGCCCTAAAAAACTAGCAAGTGTAAAGGTACCGTAGAAATAATAACTAGCAAGGTACCTTAGAGATTTCAGAATTACGTTTAATTTAGATGATGAGCAAAATAGTCTAAAACTTCATAAAATTTTATACAACGTGTTTATTAAGAATTGTAGGGATCCGAAAGCAGGATATTCTACCGGCCATAACGAACAACTTTTGTTCTACGACTTTTAAAATTTCAAAGTTTTTCATTCATGAAATGCCTCTTAAACTTTTATCTAAAATGAATCTAAACGCATCATGAGGCAGCCCTATTTACAGCTGTTCTTTGACCTCTAGTTGTTAACCTTAGATAAAATAGGTAACAGAACTGCCACCAATTACCTAGTAATGTGCCTACCTAATAATGATGTTGCTGTTTTTAAAGATCTTGGTATGTAAAAGAAATATTTTCGCGACTGTAATCCCTAGTCACGGTAAACATTCTCTGAGATCTTTGGTACTAATACCTATTCAGTAACTAGGTACCTACGTGGCTACGTACTCAATATTTAATAGAATATTTATTTTTGTTTAATTACTAGATGTTGTAAACCAATGTTTATGATATTCATAGTTCTTTAAATTGTAACATGTTACTTTACCACCATGGTTCATTGACACGACAAAATTATTCAACTGCAATTTTGGGAAGTGTCTAGTCTGTCCTATTTAATCTTTGACTAACCTGTCTGTCATTGGTTGCATTTAAAAACGCATATCCAATCAGGACGGCCGACGGCCGCCGATCAGTGTTACCATTTGTGGCAGATTTCTGCCATTTGGCAGATTTTAAATATTTCAAGAAAAATCTTATTAGTTTGAATTTTTAATGAAATAATATTTATAATTTATTTATTTTTTACCGAACTGGAAACTTCTTATTCTTTTTTACCTTTATTGATTTGGTTTCTAAACAACTTCTATCTCGTTTTAGATAACTGCAAACCGTTACAAACGATCAAAAGATAGTAACTGAATGTAATGTAGGTATTTAATTTATTCCGTAGCCACGAAGGAGATGGTATGAAGTCATATTTTTGGTATTTTTATCGTCAAGCTTGGTAGATTTTGACAGATTTTTTGGCAGGTGTGTGGTAGAACCGCCACTTTTGAGATGGTCACCCTGTTTGTGTTTACATGCGTTGTTGTACATTGTTTTGTTGAGAAAATGTCTTCAAACGTGATAAAATGGTGATTGTTATGTAAAAAGCCGTCGTCAGTCAGTGTGTGTATGAGCAGTGCCGACGAGGTAATGGTTTAGTGTGAAGTTTGAAGCCTGTGTCGTGCGAAATCTCGCAAACTTACCAAAATCCAGTTTTATCCAGTGTTATTATAGCCAGTAAATAATGACAAAATCCATAGGAACCAGTAAAAATATCGTGTCAGGGGATTGGCGGCGTACCTACCTACCTACCGAAAGGTAAGTATTTCAAATTATCTCGAGGTTATCGTTGTTTTTCTCTTTCCTAGATAGAAGCGCGCGTGCGTGTGACCTTGACACGTACACAGACAGGGCTGTTGCAAATTTCTGAGAAAATATTAATTTTACTTTTCTATGGGAATTTCGAAAACGATGTATTCAACCGTTGCACACGTCAAAGTATTCCAGTGCTTGGTCTAAATACACGCTCTTTGTTTCCCTACATAACTTCATCAACACGTTGTATAATTGAGTTTTTAATTCCGGCAATAAAATAAAAGCCTTTAGGTTCGACAACATAGTAAATATTTTAAAATACATTTTCTAAGTAAAATCCATGAAATAGGAAACCCAGAAAAATCTATATCTGAGAAAACACGGTATCGGAAACGGAAACACGATCGGTCAGAGTTAGAATCGAGCGCGCTGATTCGCGCGGCGAGATCAAAGACTGCCGCGGACCAATTACCTCGGTGCGTACGCGCAACGAAACGCTCCAGTTTGAATTATGTTTGGATTAAGTTACAATTTTGGTGCAATTCTAAGAGAAATGCGAAAATACTATGTGCTTTACCTACCGTATTTTTTCTGTGGTTGAATTTTTGGAGCTTTCAAAGCTCTAATAGCATTGAAAGCTCCAAAAAATGTATGCTCTCTACGGTTTTACTAAAGATATCATTACTTTTATAATATTGTGGGACTGAGGTTGATTTTGTATCATATGTCAATAACACTTTACAAGAATAAATCAATAATCGTGTGTCTACGTAACGAGTTTCAATGGGGTTCAACAAGGTCTTATGTTTGGCCCTCTTCTGTTCATTCCATATAATTTTGCCTACATTCCTAAATATCATCATACATAAATGGTCTCAAAGAGAAAAATCCTTAAAATGATAGACAGAGTTAAGTTTCAATTTGCAAATACAGACTTAACTCCTATACATAAGTTATACAATTTATTCGGTCGTTTATAACTTGAACCACGTTCGTTTAGCCGCATGTTTGGCATCGGTGTGGCAACTTTGAAGTACATTACCCTGTCGCTGGACGTTCAACATTGCATAACAGGGAACTCGGTTAATAATACAAAATGCTGAATATTTTGCGTGTTGTGGTTAAAATTCAATCACCAACTAGTTCGAACAGTTGAAAAATTACAGTGAAATATGTTGTAATTTATTAAATTTTTATTATTTTACAATGAATACAAGTATTTACAAAATACACATGAAAATACCAAGACTTTTGCTGTATTGCGACGCTTGTTTGTTGTAAATAATAGAGTGTAGATTGTGCTTAAATGACATTAATAATGTGGAATTGAGATAAAGTTATGCTAATTTTGAATTATGATTATCTAAGTCGAATCTTGTACAAGTTCATAAGTCAAGATACAAGAAAAAGTTTAAATTTTACGGATATTGCTCACCGAAAATGTATTTACAAAACTAACCTACAAAGTTATTTAAGTGAATATTTCAAAAGCTATTCGATAACTCAAGAGACATCAAATTGGAACTAAAGACGACACACATTGTTTTAAAAAAATTGCTAAACTTAGTCTTAATAATGCACACCCTCCAGTCACGTTCCATCACTTACGTTCACAGAAGTCTCGTAAAAAAACCAATACATCATAGCTCCTGGTAGGTCACAGCTGGCATCAGAATAATTAGTGCAATCGTAGCCGAAGAGGTTTTAAAAAATTTTATAAAAGAAAACGGTTTTTATTCAGTTCAATCAGAAGGATCACTATGATGAAACTGGGATTTCGTAGAACCTAAAACGTTCAAAAACAAACTTTTACGAGACAGTTTCGAAAGAAAGTATTGGCACGAAAAGAAGAATCCAGTCAATTCTTGTTACATTCATTGCTTCTGTCAAATACAACTGTGTGGATGTGTGTGTCGCAGATGGCGGTGTACAAGTATGTGAACATACGCACATGTATATGTATGAGGGTGTGTGTGGATGTGTGTCGCAGACGGCGGTGTGCAAGTATGTGAACATACGCACATGTATATGTATGAGGGTGTGTGTGGATGTGTGTCGCAGATGGCGGTGTACACGTATGTGAACATACGCACATGTATATGTATGTGTGTGTGGATGTGTATCGCAGATGGCTGTGTACTATTATGTGAACATACGCACATGTATATGTATGTGTGTGTGTGTGGATGTGTGTCGCAGATGGCGGTGTACAAGTATGTGAATATACGCACTTGTATATGTGTGTGCGTGTGTGTGGATGTGTGTCCCAGATGGCGGTGTACAAGTACGTGAACATACGCACATGTATATGTATGAGTGGGTGTGTGGATGTGTGTCGCAGATAGCGGTGCACAAGTATGTGAACATACGCACATGTATATGTATGTGTGTTTGTGTGGATGTGTGTCGCAGATGGCGGTGTACAAGTATGTGAACATACGCGCATGTATATGTATGAGTGTGTGTGTGGATGTGTGTCGCAGATGGCGGTGCACAGGTATGTGAACATACGCACATGTATATGTATGTGTGTGTGTGTGGATGTGTGTCGCAGATGGCGGTGTACAAGTATGTGAACATACGCACATGTATATGTATGAGTGTGTGTGTGTGTGTGTGGATGTGTGTCGCAGATGGCGGTGTACAAGTATGTGAACATACGCACATGTATATGTAAGGGTGTGTGTGTGTGTGTGTGTGTGTGTGTGTCTTATAACTCCTATCTATCCTACTTGCTATCCTACTAATATTATAAACGCGAAAGTTTGTAAGTATGAATGGATGGATGGATAGATGTTTGTTACTCTTTCACGTAAAAACTACTGAATGGATTTTAATGAAACTTTACAATAGTATAGCTTAAACATCAGATTAGTACATAGGCTACAATTTATAATGATATTGTGTGAATTGTCCAAAATATGACGATATGTGTCAAGTAAGTAGGAAAAAATCTACCATCTGCGAGCTATTCTGGCGTGCGCTGCCAAGACCGCTAGAGTTACACATGTACTACGCCACGCTAATATAAGCTACTCCAAATACTAATCCTGCGCAGACGAAGTTCGGGGGCACCAGCTAGTTCTATTATAATTAAGTATAGTGAACCAGCTACTGATTTATCGCCTGTGTCAGAACATAAGGCAATGATCACACTCAGAGGAACGCCTGGGTGGTAAATAAAGATTTTATTGAGTTCTAAACTTGGCTTTCAAGTGTCGAGAAGGAATAACAAGGGCTTGTGCACATGAGTTGGTACTAACTCTTAACTGGTCAGTTACGGGTGTAATTTTAAATTAACTACATTTACAAGAAGAACTAAGGTAATATCTAGGTTTTGCATCGGTATATATTAATTTATAATCATTAATGCATCCTTTTCCTTATTTGTATAAAATTGCATTATTAAGACACCAAAAAACAAAAACAACTTATTGACTTTGATGCACAGTATCATCAGGTCAGCACGGTATCAGATTTCTTAATCTGTCTTATATGTCTAAGGGGGGTTGTCAGAGGTACGTTCGCATTTCGGTTCTACGGCTGATCATTATGAAAGATGACCTGATGAAGAGCCTCCACCAAAAAACACAGAAGTTTCCTGGGGGTTTCGCAGAGTTCAATGTCTATCACACTGAGGTCCGTACTAAAAAGGCCATCAGCCCCTTTTAGATCCGGTACATAATACACCCCTGTTAACAGTATCTAATCTATTCATTTGTTCACGAGGTACGTCTGTGGTCGTGAGACATTACCATCTCCTGTCATCTCGAGAAATGTATTTATGGTGATTCTGTTTCAGAGCAAAGTGTACTCTAAGATTTATAGGGCTGATTTTAGGAAGAGAATGTGGAACTGTTTTAGAAGGTTTTGTTTAGTGAAGCATTGCTAGCTGGCATCTAAACTGAATTAACAAAAAGATAATAAATCTATTTTTATTGAATAAAACAACAAAGTTAAATACTTATAGGTTAGGCTTCATCGTCACTTACCATTAGATAAGATTGTAGCCAAAGGACAGTCCATAAAATGAAATATAAAACAAGTCTTAATATTAAATGGCGACTGCTATTCTGCCATCCACAGTTCACTATCAGACGAGCAGGAGGTCATATTATTGCAATCGGAAACATTAGCGATAGCCATAACATTAATCACTGGTTAGTTACTGTGGCTTTTATTAGGAACTGTGCGTTATGAGCATTACTAATGTCGGAGAAATGCTATTTTAAGAGATGTCACTTTGAAAGTCCAACATAACTTATTGTTTAAAATCACATTAGATACATATAACCTATCGTATCATATTCACATAAATAATTAAAATAAGAGATTCTTTTTAATTGACTACAACCATATTTTGACTACAAACGCACCTGATGTTTGTGTTTTTTTGTTTGATGAAAGGGTTCAAAAAAGAGGGTCAGAGGAGGCTCTTATCGTGCAAGATGAAATTTAGCTGGTGGTAAGTGACAATTCAGCCAATGTTATCAGAATGAGAAGTAAGACCTAGAAGGTAGTAGGTATGTTCTAAGAAATATTCATTGGCGTTCCTGAACTTATCTATCGACAATTTTATCTACGTAGATGACTTACTCAGAAGTGCATATAAAGCAGAAGCCAAGCGAGGTTTATTAAAAAAGTTTTAAATCAAAATTCAGAGACAAAGCCGAGAGGAGCGAGACAGAGGGATTTTTAATCATACTAAGCACTAATTATGCAGGCTCTTGGAAGTTGGACCAGAGGAATGGAGCGGGGAGAACGGTCGGGAGATAGAACAAAGTTTGGAGGAAACTTACGACAATAGTGCTCTCTGAAACCGTTCGAGATGAGTCTCGACAGAAAATCAGCGTCTAGTTTTCTCCAAGTGGGCATTATGCTGCGTCGCTGATTATTCTTACAAAAACATGACACACTTTTTAAGTACCGATGTTTCTTTTTCTGTCTGGTTTATAGTTCTCGAAAGGAGCCTGTTGAAGCGCACTGAAAATCTTTTCATCACACTGTTTTAAATGAGTTTAGTGGAACGGCAAGAAGAAAAACTGATTTATGGAGTTTATGTGCTAATGTAGTAAATATCTATGTTTGGAATTGTTTCATAGCTATGTACCTCTATATTAAAGCTGCATTAAAGTATTCCTAATGGACTTACTATGACTCCTGAAGCGGTGAAACTGTGGGCACTTGTACTGTTTGGTTTGGAGCTTTGACACCTTTTAAGGATCTAAAGTAGATACTAGGAGGTAAGAGTGGATACCTATAATGCCTGGGGATTACGGTACGGCCTATAACTTAATTTCAAACGTTGTTTTGCTCTTGTGTTTTTCCAAATTTACTATCGTATTTCAACGGAGTAACAGTGAATGAATATTTACTCGTAATTCCGTCTGTTTCCTATCTTTCTTTTGCTTGTTCTGTGGCAAAGCCCCTCGTCTAGGAAGTTTGGAGTGTGACGCGTATCCGAACGTCCTTAATTCGGATACAAGACTAACGCATTTGGTGCCGGGATCCTAACAGATGGTATTGTCATTCTTTGAACATTTACATAAAGTAATCGTGGAGTGCTCGTGGCGTACTTGCTTGATCATTGAATATTGAGTTTTTTTTTGTATCGTAAGATATTTGTATATGTATGTGTATTGTAATTTTATATTTTAATTATAGATTTAATTAAAAAATATCACTAAGTTATCCTTTAGGATAGATGGCCAATGAAAACAAAGAAAATTGCAATGAATACAAAATGTACAAAATACTCCTGAAATTTCGTTATTTGTTTAGTGATGACAACATATGACAAAATTATAAGTGAACACTGAAAACTGCTTAAGTGAAAACTGTGTAGCAGTTTCGAACATCCAATCTTCGGCACGGGGGAGACAAGCGTTCACAACTTAACTAGATAGGTAACTATAGTTTTTAATAAAAATCTGTAAAAAAATCACAAAAAAAAATGGTACATAATAATGTAAATAAATATTGGTGGACGTTCCGCAACACTTCGTTTCATTATTTATTTATTTATTACATAAAGAATCTTATAAGAATTCTAAGCATTCAATTCACAGGTCATTTGGTAGTTGCTCTGCCTTCTGCGCTGTAGGCCGTAGGGAGTCCCCTTCAATATTTATTTTATACTGTTTTTTAGTATTTGTTGTTATAGCGGCAATAGAAATACATCATCTGTGAAAATGTTAACTGTCTAACTATCACGGTTCATGAGATACAACCTAGTGACAGACGGACAGACAGACAGACACACGGATGGACAGAGGAGTTTTAGTAATAGGGTCCCGTTTTACCCTTTTAAACATTCCTGTCACGGAATCGAAACCGCACTTCTTGCATTTCAGCTAGCTGAGCCACAGGATGTCAAGTTAGTTTGCTTGTAGCGGTTTCAGCGCTGCTATTTTGGTCTACAAAGAAAATGCAATGCTGCTCTCTCTTAACTAATAAATCTAATTTAGGCGTTGATTAACTACAGGGAGTGCAGCCCCACGATATGTTTTAAGCTCTATTTTAGAACTTAACTTGCACATCCTACTTATATTATAAACGCGAAAGTTTGTAAGTATGGATGGATGTTTGTTACTCTTTCACGTAAAAACTAACGAATGGATTTTTAATGAAACTTTACAATAATAGCTTATACATCAGAATAACACATAGGCTACAATTTATAAAGATATTGTGTGACTAATCCTGCGCAGACGAAGTCGCGGGCACCGGGCAGAAATAAAAAAAACAAATGTATAAACTGAAACAGCTTCACGACTTTGATCACCAGGCACGGTAGATATCCCTTCAGATTTCGTATCTTAATCCAAACAAGACAAGACGAGAGACAAGAAGAGATTAAACAAGAGATTTCTTCCAGCAAATGTTTGAGGCTAAAGAAAGGTGACTATCAAGTACTAAGTCCAGATTCTTTGAGGACGACTGAGGAGGGTAGTCAGAGGTACGTCCAAACCACTAAAGTCATTTTTATTAGTGATTAGGCCCCAGTTCGTACTAGTTACGAGTATCTTGATGGCACTCATTATGAGATACTTAAGTGGCGCCACATCGTCGTACCTTAAGAGGCTGACAACCGTCAAACAACTTCTCGCTCACAGATTTCTACTTAGAAGATATAAAATTACTGAAGGTATAGTTACCAAAAACGCAATCATTACATTAAAAATATCATTTTATCCATACAAGTTTTCCTACCTAAAAGCTTGATTATATATAGTAAAAAAATTCAAAACGTTTGAAAATTGTCTGCGTCTTAACCACGATACACAGTGTACCCTTTACTCAGATAAGCTTCCATTCAATTTGTTCATCCGTCATCGAGGCACTTAATAGTGTTTGAATGATTGTGTTGAAACGAATACCTCATTATCACCATCAGCCAGATAAAGTCCACGGCTAGACATAATGACCTTTCATTTCCAGGAAGAACGATTGTTAGCCCTTTCCATCCACGACTTCCCGCGATCCTGACGATATCGTCGGTCAAAAGATTTCTGTATTACAAGCCCGGCCGGGCGATTACGCTGATGTCTTTGTTTTTATACAACGAGCTGACGGAACAAGCAGATGGCCTGATGTTAAGTGGTAACCATCACCTATAACGGAGCATTGCCTCGCAAGTCACGCACGATAGGAACGTGCCGTACGATGCACTGCCCTGCGTCCATCAACTTGAGGCATACAGATGTGTCCTCAAGTGCCTGTGATTATACCGAAACCACACTCATCAAGAAACACACCAACACTGCTTGGCGGCAGAAAAAGGCATGGTGGTAGTACTTCCCCGGACGAGCCCTTCACAAAGAGCTCTATTACTCTTCTGGCTATCGACATGGCTTTCAATTTGATTCCTATCCATCCATCCATTGACCCATGACGGATAGCCAGACCCACTGGCTATCGAGATGGCTTGCAGTTTGACATTTGATAGTGTAATAGCAATGGATGGATGGATGGGAATGAAAGCCATCTCGATAGCCACATATTAGTGTAATGGGCCCCCAGGTTATGTATGAAGAACTGGGACTTGAGGTAGGTCGGTAGGAGGCAAGACCTGTGAGTTTTTTCTAAGGCGAATACAAGAGCTAATGTGACTCTCGCTCGCACGTTTCGACATGTTGAAAGATATAAAATCACTAAACTCATTTTCGAAGAATCGCAATCAACCATCTTGTGTGCAATCACATTGCACACAGTTTAGTAAAAATTTCATTTTGATCGATACATGTTTTCCTACTCAAAAGTTTGCTTTACTAGTTTTCGTACATAAGCAAATTTTTAAGCAGGAAAACTTGTATCGATCAGAATGATATTTTTACTAAACTGTGTGCAATGTGATTGCACACAAAATGATTGATTGCGATTTTTCGAAAATGAGTTTAGTGATTTTATGTCTTTCAACATGTCGAAACGTGCGAGCGAGAGTCACATTAGCTCTTGTATTCGCCTTAAGTTATGTTTAAAGATGAGGATTACATCAACCGTCAAAAAATACCAACCCTTATCATATTCAATACTGTATTGAGTGGTCAATAAAAGGTGTTGCTAAACATCACGTTTCCAAAACAAACCTCATTGAGGGTCACAGCTCAAAACTTTAGTTAGTATGGAGATGTATTGTTTCATTGTTTGAAAACAAATCAACGTTTTAAAAGCTCGAGTACCTCCTTACTTATACCTACTGTTGATATTGAATAGTTTTTGGAGTGGTGACCTACAAATCCAAACAATATTGAATAACAATACAGGGAAATGTGGCCACGTCATACATTTGTACCTATACGTCGTCGGTCCAATATTGTTTTTTTATTGATTGACCATGTACCTATTGAATGGCTCGAATTTTTATACAACCTACTGATGGAACGAGCAGATGGCCCACCAGATGTTACACCGGCAACCACACTCTTCAAACCGAAACACAGCGTTGCTGCTTGGCGGCAGAAAAAGGCGTGGTGGTAGTACTACCCCGGACGAGCCACACACAAAGAGTTCTACTACTCCTAGTTGGAAGGTTTTAAATGTTCCTTTAAAAATAAAAGCAAAAAAAAAACACATAAGCACTTGGTAACAGAGTTGGTCACTAAGCCTCTGTTGACGAAGTTTTTCGTCAACAGAGCCTGATTCCATTCGCACTAGAGCCTGAACAAAGCTTAAGACGCAGACTACCGCTAATTAGGTAGTAGGTACTTCTCATACTCGCAAATTTAAACATTTTTGAGTAAGAAGTAATTTTTTTAGTTATAAAAGATTAAGGAAGAAAGAAAGAGAGATACATTCTGCGAGCGAGAAGTGGTTTCTTAACGTGCCCGAAGTACCTAAGAACCTATGTCGATCGGTTAGGGATAAGCAAACGAGATACCTACCTCTCTTACACTATATAAATAACTCTCTCTCTCTCTTGTCGTGTCACTAGTTTCTTTCGAAACAGTGTGGTGAAAGGATTATAAGTACGCCTCAAGAGGCTGCTTTCGAGTACTTGACACATGTTATAGAACTTTTTAGGTACCACGACATACCGGTTTCCTCACAATGTTTTCCTTCACCGTTTGAGAGTACTGGCATTGTGCACATACACAACCCCACGACCTTAGGATCGGAAGGCGGGGCCGCTACCACTAGACCACCAGTGCTGATGATGAACCATTTTTGTAGTAGTTCTAAGCCTTCGTCATAAAGAGCTTCTAAACTGAGAACTTCAGTTGCTATAACGGCCTTATAGTATGATTGCAAATTACAAATATGGCCGTATTACCTACGAGTTTATTTAACGTGTCCCAACTAGTTCTGTTCATGGACCGCTGGCTCACAGCCAAATCGTATCTCTAGCAGCCACATTTACGACAGAGCCTGATGTTTTTAGGATGTGGAATATATTGATAAACCCTGCCCAAACACATAAACCCTTTTTACTGCTATTTATTTGAACTGTCAGTTTTGCAATCAGCAGCCGAATTCACGGAATGAGGTGAACGAACTAAATGGGGGACATAAAATATTTCCGCTCAATTTGAACGTTTTCGTGGGTATCGGTGAAGCTCCTAGAAACACGGCTAGGTAACTTTGTATCATTCTAGGACTAAACCGATCTCGAAGAAGACGAAATAACAAAGACAAAATAAACATACGGAAATTATAAACAGTCGTCGATAAGGGATTAATTGCATAGAAATTTCCTAAAGTCGGCACTCCGCTATTACCTGTATTGAATACTGCAAGTCGGCAAAGTGCGAAAGTTGGCACTAAGCTCCGAAATCTTTATCATATGTCATTTATCAAGAGCTTGTTGTGTCTTACTCCAGGGCCCTGGAGCAGTCCACTTCATCCTCCAGACGTTTACCGCGGCCTGGGAAGTACAATCGCAAGGAAACTTTCAAAGCGATCCTTGTGGTTGTAATAAAGACAGTTTTGATTATGATTTTTGCAAGAAGTCGTTTCCCGTTTGGGGGCGTCCACTCCGTGGTAGTTTTAGGCCACTAGAAATTATAAGACACCATTACGAAAAATATTTTGGAACTGAACTGCTACATTGCCACGTCATTTAACAAAGTGATTTCTTGGCACTAATCTAATTTCTTGGCACTAATGAAGCAAAGAAAATGCAATGAAGTCTTTGTCCGATTGAAAGAAGCCTTCACAGCTGATCAATTCTTACTATTCACAGTAAATTCAAAGCTTTAATTCATTATTCT
Source organism: Chloroclysta siterata (assembly GCA_932294275.1). NCBI lineage: Eukaryota > Metazoa > Arthropoda > Insecta > Lepidoptera > Geometridae > Chloroclysta > Chloroclysta siterata. The sequence goes on from OW028588.1 coordinate 29,574,138, forward strand.
TGCAGAATACAGCTAATTCAAGGTTGGCACTCCTCGAAGTATTTCCTAAGATTGCTTTTTTTTTATACAACTAGCTGATGGAACAAGCAGATGGCACATCTGATGTTTATTGGTAACCATCACCTATAACAAAGTATTGCGTCGTAAGTCACGCACGATAGGAACGTGCCCTACGATGCACTGCCCTGCGTCCATCAACTTGAGGCATACAGATGTAAAGCCTCATGTGCCTGTAATTATATCATAACTAACACTCTTCAAACCGAAACACAACAACGATGCCTGGCGGCAGGCGTCCTTGTAATTCATAGGTTCATTAGGTTTTTTTATAACGACAGCACCAGCTGTTTGGAAAAAGCTACGTTATCGGAAACTAGTGGACTCCTTTGAACAGATTTGAGGCAAGTCGAGGTTGTCACGGATCCCGATCATTCAGCCAGCGCTTTGTGAAAACGACAGGGCTGTTAGAGAGGACATTTATAAGCCGAGCTCAGATTAAGGCGAAGACAAGAGCTATACATTAGCTCTTGTCTTCGCCTCTCGCTCGCATGTTTCGACATGTTGAGAGATATAAAATCACTAAACTCATTTTCGAAATATCGCAATCAATCATTTTGTGTGCAAAAGACATTGCACACAGTTTAGTAAAAAAATCATTTTGATCGATATCGTTTTACTGCCCAAAAGTTTGCTTTAGTAGTTTAAATTCAAAAAATTATGAAAATATATCTTCTGGAATGACAGTTTTGTGCCATATTCAGGGGCATCTAAATGTGACCTCGAATCATTCGAACATTATCGATTCCGAATTCGCATCCACATCACGCGCGTGAATGATAAATGATGTTTCCACTAGAATGAAGATTTTTTTCTTAGATTTAGTGATGTGTACGAACTGTGCGGTGCCAGCGGAACACACATTTTAACAGACTTCAAACTTCGACTAATGTTTCTTATTGTTTGTTTGATTACAAATTGATTTTGATGATTCTTTTTTATGTTTACTTTTATTCTTTTTTTTTTTTCTTTTCTTATTCTTTTGTACGGAATACCAACTACTGCTAAATATGGGTACGTGCCAAACATAATTTTAGGCCGTACCTTTGACACCTTAGATCTAAGAGATCTGAGAGGATATCTACCGTGCCTGGGGATCAAAGGCGTGAGCTGTTATTTTATGTTTAGTAGACCATACTTCAGAGGGATACCCATATAATATTTTCCGAAATTGATTCAGCGCATAAGAAAAAATCAACAAAAAAAAATACGCTTCAGCAAAACTTTTATTTTATGTATTTCAGGGGAGTCACGGACAGCCTTTTGGGTGCGGTGATTTGTCCTTCGCATCATTAAGAATAGGTATAAGAAATAGTTCATTACTTATTAGCTGCCGCCGGCCGCTTTCCGCTTATTAGTAGTAAATTGCTAACATTAATACCAAAGGCGTTTTCCCTTTGTTGGGTGCGTTCATGTTTTCTACCCCGTTTTCTGTAATTTATCGGGATAAAAGTAACCATTATGATGCAGGTTACAAACTGTATTTGTTTTTAGTTTCATCCCGATTGGGTTAGCAGTTAGTGCGTGATTGAACATCAAACAGTCATACTTTCAATATTGGGATACTTTCGCATTTATATATTAGGATAGGATTTAGGTAGAAAGATAAGTAATGACCGAGTCAAGAGAAGAGGCATTCCTCGTAGAGCACCGATTTCTCGTCAGCCTTCACAGCTCAGTCGGTAGTAGCTCTGCCTTCTGAGCCGTAGGCCGTGGGTTCGATCCCCACCGAGAACAAACATTTGTGTGATGAACACAGATGTTTTTTCTCTCTCTGGTTGTTATATAATATTATAAGTATGTATTTACAAAAAAAGTATATAAGTAGTATATCAGCTATCTGGTTCCCATATATTACAAGCTTTGGCTTAGTTTGGGGCTAGATAGTGCTGTGTGGAATGTCCAATTATATTTATTTATTATTTTTAGAGCACCAGTACCTATGTTAAAAGTATTGACAAGACAGCTATGATTAGAAAAAAATAAATAAATTAAATTGAGACCACCTAAACTTTCTTCTCATTAATCTGTTTTCCATCAAAGTTATTGATCAATTATTTTAAAATTTATTGGTCAATTATTTTAACAAAGTTTAGAGTGTATAAAATACAAATCCAGATACGGAAGATTTACAACGCGGACATAAATTAATCGGATACGGAACAGAGCGTGCAGTACTGGTGCCCTCACTATACGGTTGTTATTCATGGCGTTGTCATGTTGTTTCTGTGAGTGGAGATAGGAGTTATCACGTTTTATCTGTCGATCAATAAAAATCGGCGATATGAAGAAAAACTAAAGTGTGGTAAATAAATGTAATAAATATAAATATTGATGGCTTTCCACAAGCACAATAAAGCACCAATCTAAATCTAGCACTAGACAAGACAAAGACTAGCACTAGACAACCAGTGCTCTCATCATTCCAACCCTCAGACATTTTCATAGAAACTTGAGTTGGTACTAAGAGATCTGAGGGAACATCTACCGTGCCTGGGGATAACATTCGTGAATCTGTTTCAGTCTTTTTTATAATCTATCTTCAAAATGATCAGACATACTACAAAACACTTCATTATTATGAGAAATATATTACAAAAAATATTTTCGAGGTCAAACTAGTTCGGTCCGAAATTGGCAGAACAATAGAATTTTATTACTTCACAAATACCCCCAAATCTTACAGTTTTTCGTGCGGCAAACACATTACCGATAATTTACTGGCTACCCTCATGAGGAGAGCAAAAAGTAGTTTTTCCGTTCCAATGCGCATTATCGACTCCACACTAGAATAAATCTAACAGTAGGAAATGATGTTGCCATGGGTAAGAAAAGAGTGAGCAGGTATTGTGATTGCTGATAGGAAATTGAAAAAAAAAAACAGTAGAATAAAGTAAGATCAAGAAGATTATGATCATGAGACAGAAGTAAAAAAGGTTAGAAGCAAAAATAAAGTTTTCAAAGTCAAAAGGTTTTTGAATCACAAGGATCACTTTGAAACGTCTAAAAGCTAAGTGAATCTAGGTGCCAGTTCCACGCGACCAATCTAGAACTGAATAAATACCGTTTTGATTTATAAATCTGCTAGCAAACATTTGTTAAAATCATTTCAACATTTAAAGTTAACTTGTATGTATAGAATCGTAGTGCCTTTACTGTATTCCTTCTGTATTGTTTCGAGTTAGACCGAATGCCTCCAATTTGGGTCTCAATTTAGGCCTTTGTCCAATGTCCCCAAAGGCTCCTTTCAATGTAAGAATGTTTTTTCCCGGCGAGCCGTCGGGGTTGAAACAATGAAGCGACAAAAGTTCGGCCAAAAAAGGGTCAGATATTTTCTTTATAAATCCTAAGTCTTAGTAAGTTTAAACAGCTAGAAAACTGCTTTTTCTGGTATATACTTATGTATATTATATTTTAGCAGAGCTTTGAGTAGTAGAGCTCTTTGTGAAGGGCTCGCCCGGGGATGTACTACCACCAAGCCTTTACTGCCGCCAAGCAGAGCCGTGTTTCGGTTTGAAGAGTTTGGTTGCTTGTGTAATTACAGGCACATGAGGCTTAACATCTGTATGCCTCATGTTGATGGACGCAGGACAGTGCATCGCAGGTCACGTTCCTATCGTACGTGACGTACGAGGCAATGCTTTGTTATAGGTGATGGTTACTACTTACAGGTGGGCATCTGCTTGTTTCATAAATTAGTTGAATAAAAAAAAAAAATATATAAAATCGCGTGAAATTATAGTGATCTCGGTGGTGCTTCAAATTTTTCTGTTTGGAGTTCATTCCATCGCTATCTGTTGGCATTAGTCATTTTCGATGGCAGCATTAAAGTCTGACTAAACCGATACATTTTTCAGCACTTATAATTTTTATCTTCTTGCTAATCATGATGAGGTGCCGGCGTCATGGGCTTGTAAGCCTTGCAACCTGTATGGAATAGCTGTCAGTAAATATATGGAAGTGCTTCTTTATTTGTGTGTGTATTACCTGTTCATCTAGGCTCAGTCGAGTGGAACTGGCACCTGGATTCATCTAGCTTTAAGACGTTTCAAAGTGGTCCTTGCAAATCAATTGTATAAAACATCTTTTGACTTTGTGGTTAACATCATCATCAACTAGGACGTTCACACTCGTCCTTTTCATACCTCCCATTACTCAGTATCGTCAGATTTATCGTCAATTGCGACGTAATCTACCTTTTATTCAGCTGTATAATTGGTTTTATTGTCAGGTCCGTCTATCCGAAAAACCCAATTGAATGGAATCCGTCCTCCCCTAATGAATAAAATGACCTTTGTAACGAAAAACGAGGCGGATTCTTACGTTTTCCTCGTTGCTAATATTATAATAGCTGTAGCAGGTAGATTATACTGAGAATAAGAATTAATTATGTGGGCATTCTTGGAACTATTACGAGGACTTGGAAATATTTATGATTTTATCGTCAGGTTCATAAACAATAATTAATTTGCATATACTGGCACAGCCTACGACTAGTGGACTTATATACCGGTGACATCGTAACGAGCCCAGCAGTGCTATTCCGTAAACAACATTCACCAAAGTGACCGCGGAACCCGAGGTGAGTTTTCAATTTGGCGTTCTGTGGTACATTCATCACTAGCGCAACCCGCGTGAGTGTTTAGCGAGTGGAAATGCTAACGTGAGTGAGGCAAAGCTCGTTATCAAAGTGAGCGTGGATCCACTGGTTGAAACTCCCCGTGATTTTGTTGTTTAGAATAGAAAGAAAATACATTTATTTTGGACACAACACACATATATAGCACGAACAGATAAACTAAATGGAAGTATTAGGTAGGTACAGTAATATAATAAGGCAAACAAGAAAAAAATAAGAAACAGTAGGTAGGTACAGTATACAACAGATGATAGGTAACAAGCAACAAATAAAAGAAAAAAGAGAAGGAAAGTAAAAAATATTATGTACCATCCGTCTACAAGAGTACAGGAGGTACGTACCTACTTGTAGACAGAAGGCTTTAGGGAATCTGCTCGCAGAATATAAGCGAGCTCCATGATGACAGGGCTCTCACGTCACGTCATCATGGAGAAGATTATGCCCACCTGTGGCAACATCTGACATATTATAGCTATAACAAAAAAAGACAGGTGTCATAAATGAAGCCACGAAAGAAGAAGTGTAATGCAAATTTTCTTGTCTAAATTATTTACCTAAAATTGTTACGAGACTGACTGACTGACGTTCAACATACCTACAGAGCCATGTCTCAGAAGCAAGAAAGAATACTAAATGAGATTTCCCATCCTAAGCAATATTATTTTTATGTTGCAAAATGACGAAAAAAATATTGTACGTCGGGCTACTTTTCTTGTGACTATCGATATATTTACTAATGAGTCAAATAGATTTAAAAAATATAGCTACAAGGTTTGGCACACACAGATGAATGTGGATTTAATAGACAGGCTGCCGATGTGTCATCAAGGACTTTCATTTCCAAATATATTTTTAGTAATAAGAAAGTGCGTGTGGGTTAGCCACAGTCACAGTCAATTCTAAATATCAAGAAAGGTAATGTAATAACCGAAAACATAAAAGAGAAAGCTTTCTAAGAGTTTGCTTTCATGACGTACAAAATAAAGCTTTTTGAAAATCAAATGTATGATACAAACCAAAGGATCAATAGTGGCAACTGGCACTTAGGCGTGCCGAGAGGTTTGTTTGTAGCCTTGACTTGGTCTTTAATATGCTTAATAGCGTCACTTAAGTGCTCGAAAGGAGCCTATTTGAGACGCACTTCAAATCCTTTCACCACACTGTCTCGAAAGAACTAGTGACACGACAAGAAGAAGAATCGCGTTACAGAATAAGAATTAATGATATTTGTCTAAAGAAAACGAAGGATTTTAAATTCAAGTGGGTAGGTACAATGTATGTATTTTTCATACATATTTATCTAGATCAGTTTAGCATATCGGCAAACACAATAACATTTTGTACGAATATTTTACATCCAAATGTTCGGAATGTTCTAGAAAACCCAGGTTTGCTACATTCAAGGGGAGACTTGTAATAAAAGAAAGCAATATTCAGAAACAATAACGAAATGAAAACATGAATTTTTGGAAGACCTTCTCTGGGGAACTGAAATGTTTCAATAAGCAAAAATGTAGATATTTCAGAACCGATATTGTGAAAGTTCTTTAAATATTACTATGAAACAATACTTTCATTCATACGTACCTATCTCCTTATATAATATGAATATACTTATAACCTGCAAACCAATATCTTGACGATGTTTTTCTTCTCTAAAAATACGAGGCGATTCTTTGACTAGAAAGAAAACATATTTTCTCCTTCTCAGACTTTTAAAGGACCCAAGAGGGCTCCAAGAGATCTGATGGAATGTCTACCATGCTGGTAATAACAACCATGAGATTTCATTTCATTTAATTCAACTCTTTTGTTTTATTTCCAGACAAAACCACTAGAAGACAACAAAGCCGAATTCAAAGATACCACTAAGATTGAAGTCGCCGAACTTGAAACGGCTTGAAGGAGCAATTTCGGCTGAGCCAGATAAAAATATCCTTAGAACGCAGACGTTTCGAATACCGCAATCTTTTGTCGGAACTAAATCTACGGAACCACTTCACAGGTCCACATTAATGGACGACAGGATTGTATATCAAAGCGGATCTAAGGGGTAAACGGCTTGAAGTGGATTGCTTTTGGCGCGTCGCTCAAAAACGTCCGTTTAACCCTACCTACACTCAATTTCATTTACGGTCTAACTTACCCCACCAATACACAATCCGGATAAAGATTTTGCACTGCGCTCTAGGCCGATTGATCAAGATAAATGACATAATAAAATTGCCTGTCTCTCGCTCTGACAAGGGCAATGTTTCATCACTAATATGTATAGTATCAATATCTGTTCAATCAAATTGTTAAACAAAAAGATAGCTACGAACAGCGAAGCGAAAAGAAACGGGCGTCATTTCCTCTTTGGTAAACTGAATACAAAAAGAGACTTGCCAAACCAGACAGTGTTTTGTGTTTACTCATTTGACTAATGTCAAATGAGTAAACACAAAACACTGTCTGTTCTTGCTAATGCAAGACAGAAGACACAAAACAAAAGAAGTATCATTCGGATAAATCAAAGAAGACACGCTGTGGGACGTTACTAAAAAACGCCTAAAAATAGTAGGATCAAAGTGGCCCTAAATGTTTACAGAGCGATCATCACGTGGCTCGTTTGATGAAGTGTTTATCCCACGATATGGTTGTATTAGGATGCGTTAAATATTCTGTTTGTTTGTAACGGGTCTTCGGGAAACTTGTTTGAAGATTATGCTATTTATGGTGGTAAGACGGTTATCCTATGAATACTTTAAACTAGCTTCCGACGCGGTTTGGGTCGCTTGCTAAATCGTACTACCGTACGTACACAAAACTTTCTTTACAATGATCATCGTCAATCTATATTTTGCCTACATTTTGTTATTTTATTTATATTCTATTTTATTTTATTCAATATTACGGCTAAATAAAATAAATATAAATATTGGTGGACTTTCCACACAGCACTATCTACTCCCGAACTAGCCAAAGCTTGTAATATGGGAACCAGATAGCTAATATAACTCGTTTATACTTCTTTTTTGTAAACACATAACTACTTATAATTATAACACCCAGACAGATAACAAACATCTATGTTCATCACACAAATGTTTGTTCTCGGTGGGAATCGAACCCACGGCCTACGGCGCAGAAGGCTACTACCAACTGGCTGTCACGATGACGGAATAAAGTACCTAATGGGACATTATTTTGCAACCTTCAGCGATCACACTCATTGTTCAAACACTATCTCGATTCAATTGTATCACGTACCCCACGTTTCTGCTTACGTGCACGTTATCTAAGTCACGACTCTGAATAAGAAAAGTAGAAGTTTCGACGGCTACATTAGCTAACGGGCGAACAGGATAATCAGTTGTTGTTTGAACTGGAAACCCACATTGGTAAGTTTTGTTTGAAGAAAACATATAAATTGAAACAAAAAACAAGTAAAAAGATTTCTCCATTTTTGCATTTGTATAGGCGTAGTATGACGTGCTCGACGACCTAAAAACATTTTATATTGGAAACATAATTGTTGTTATCGATCAAGATCGAAGTGTGGCGGATAAGTTGAGCAGCATTAGGTTAGCGTGGTATGGGCATGTCATGAGGAGGGAAGAAAGTCATATTACGAGAAGAGTGTTAGGTGTGGTTGTGGATGGTTTTAGAAAGGTAGGCCAAAGAAAAGATGAATGGACTGTGTGAAAGATGACATGAGTAAGAAAGGAGTGAGCACCGAGATGACGAATGATAGAGGAGAGTGGAAGAAGAAAACCTGTTGTAGGATAAGGGCGGGAAGATGATGATGATGATCAAGATCGAAGTGTTGAAAAAAGAGAAGTTTGCTCTGCAGTGGGAACATACATAAAAAAAATATGGGACATGTTTTTTATTGAAAGTGTGTGTGTACTTAAAAAGTTTAATCAAATTTTTTCAAACCACTACACAGCTGCAGTATAAACTATTTTGTTGTATAAGAGTGTACATTTCATCCATAAACTGGAAAACCTTCAATACTGACCTAGAGGCAAAATAAAGACGAAATAAAAATATTTACCCGAAAGATAGCGAGTTATCACACCCTAGAGAATCACGGCGCGCTGTGACCGATTTCCAATATCTATTATTATAAAAATAAAAATGTATGCCTGTCTGTTAGTATCCGAAATAGACTCAGAATTAAAATACCCAGTTCAGAATTCATACATAATCTTGAGTTGAAATTTTTACTTGTGCCAAATGCAATTTTTGGACTTACCTCTGAATGATGAACCCCTCTTAGACGTCCTTAAATAACCCGGAGTTCGTACTTGATACCAAGAGATCTGAGGGGATGTCTACCGTTTTTGGGGATCAAAGTCGTTAAGCTGTTTTTTTTACAATACCCAGAGACGGTAATTATCCATCCCTTCAGATCTCAAGTTATTTTTTTTTGAACCAGAAGTCCATGGCAAAAAGGTAAGTACAATAAAACATTAAAACAAATTAAATTTTCCATTTATAATTTAAATGGGAAAATAACGTTCACGGGAACACAGTCGCGAACATCGTTTTGGGTGGTTTTGGTAAATTACGATACAAAGTTGCTAACCTCAGTAATATTTAGTTAACAGCCTAATGTTATTTATTTAAATAAAAAATAAAAACATATTTGGCTTACATAAGCAGACGCAGCCTTGTCATCTCGTACCAGAAGAGACTGTTTAGTAAGATGTATGTTATGACTTGAGAACGTGTCTTTAGTAAAGGCGTGTTTCGAGAGGCAAATAAAATATGGAAGCATTATCTTTCAAGGGAAATAGGTGCGGATCTTGGTAGTTCAATTCGTTAATAACGCTTAGACTATTTATTGTCAAAGATATAAAGGCGACTATTCTATGATATTTGCGTCATACAAGATATTTTAATGAGTAACGAAAGCCGAATAACGGAGTACGAAATACGAAATTAGGCACACCAAATCGGAAAAAAATAGACACTTAGCGGCCCGACTACACTAATGTCTGGCTATTGAGATGGCTCTCTGTTTGACATTTGATTCCCATAGTGTAATAGCACTTGATGGATGGATAGGAATCAAATGTTAAACTGAAAGCCATCTCGATAGCCAGATATAAGCGTAATCAGGCTGCAGTTCCTCAGCTGACGTTAATCGAACGAACAAATAAACTAGTGGTTGGACTTTGCTGTAGCTAGGTTGACTTAAGGCGAAGACAAGAGCTAATGTGACTCTCGCTCGCACGTTTCGACATGTTGAAAGATATAAAATCACTAAACTCATTTTCGAAATATCGCAATCAACCATCTTGTGTGCAATCACATTGCACACAGTTGAGTAAAAAAATCATTTTGATCGATACATTTTATCAAAAGTTTGCTTTACTAGTTTTCGTACAAACTTTTAAGTAGGAAAACTTGTATCGATCAAAATGAAATTTTTACTAAACTGTCTGCAATGTGATTGCACACAAAATGGTTGATTGCGATTTTTCGAAAATGAGTTACTGATTTTATATCTTTCAACATGTCGAAACGTGCGAGCGAGAAGTTGTTTGATAGTTGTCAGCCCCTTAAGTGACGACGTGAGACAGTGTCTTCTGGCACGGCACGTCGGTTTATGCTAACGAGAGCGGCAAGGTTGCGGGAAAGGTGTTATCGGTCGCGTTTATTTTATCAGTTTAATGCGATTTTCTGGTAAAATGAATTTGCTACAGCTTGGATTTTACCGTTAATCGATTTGAAAATTGGGTTTACTGCCGCAGAAGCCTCAAAAAACATGGTACATACATATATGACACCGATTGTAAACCTATAGTTTGGTGCATACTTTAATTTACCTCGGAAATTGCGTCATGCATTCTTCATCTATCCATTTGCTGTGTTCTTCTTAAACCTCTACAAAAACGTATTTAAGTGCCTTTGGGCATACTTCGTTCTGTATGAACAATGATGTGTGTGCCACCTATTTATATTTTATCAAAGGGTGCATTATTTTATCTTATTGCCAGAAATTTTATTTTGTTTACAGGTAAAAGTTATGGTTTACTATAAAATATAGGGCCAAGTAAGGTCCCTGAGAAGTACCGAATTTTTAAAGTCTTTATTATTTTTCGAGCAGAGATAAATAAAACCACATTATTTTGTAATCTATACATAAATCATAATAAACCTCTTTTATATAAACAGCCTAAGAATTGCCATGATATCATGTATAACAGGGAGGTCAATACAATCAAACGCTTTACAAAAGTCGCAACACAATACTGCAAGTCAATTGAGAACTTTGATATAGGATCTGATCTCATACCAACATCACACTGCTACAATTAGATGAAGTACCTAATATCAATAAACCTAGTGCAATGCCCGTGACTTCATTTGCGTGCGCTTTAAATGATGCCACAGAATTATTCAAGCATAATAGTTCGTGCACATTTATAGAACCAACTGATAGTCTAAATGCGACAAGAAAAAAATTTAAAGGTCCCATATATTATTTTAGAATTATAGGAAATATAATATGCTGGGAATTTAGCTACTTGATAGATAACTTATTTATTTGCCCAACGATTATCAACACACAACATACAAAAAACTAAAACTATAGAAAAAAACAACATATCAAAACATAGACGAAGATTTTCGAAAACCTACTCGTATTAACAATGGTATATAAATCGCTCGGTAACGTATTAAAAAAAACATTTCACATTGATTTGTCGTATTGTCAGTCATTAAGTGACACTTTTTTTGCTATGATACGATAAGTAGAACGGGTTGGAACAAGTTGGAACCTGTATCCACAGGTGCAAAATCCGCGCCCAGTTCCAGCGCATCTGCTAACAAAGCAACAGTAAGAAAATGAAGCTGTTACAACACAAACACGCGATTCACCACCTTGTTTTTGGGTTAGTAAGGGATGTTTTGCTAAAAATTGTATCAAGCAGATGATGATTGATGTAATTGAAGAATTTTAATGCGGATTTTTGACGTCCGCGTGCCGTTTTTTGAGCTTGTTGAATATTTCTGAAAAGTGATGCCCTAATGAGATTTTACATTGTAAACGAGACAGGAAATAAATTGTCGATAAATATCGAGTTTTTACTTTTGATGAAGAATTGCATTCTTCTGTATGAAAGTGCCTGTCTTCGTTCGCCGTTGAATTATTATTAAACCTGTTCTTTTAAACAACTTGACTACCTTTGTCAACTTCTTGCCTGTTCTTGCTTGTTCTTCTAGGCTTTGGTCACGAGGAACTGGCGTTAGATTCACCTAGTGGATGCCGCGATTCCTAGGAGTCGTATCTGATGATGAGTAAAATGAGGTCCACTTCAATCTTCGATTTTAGTAGCGCTTTGAGGCTTCTTCCGCCAAGGAGTTAATTACAGGCACATGAGGCTTACCGATAATAGTTGAAAATCGTGCCTCGTATTCCTCGAATTGATGGAGTGGCGTTGTAGGGTACCTACGTGCCTTAGGTTGTGTTTGTAAGATTGTTTTTTTTCTTTTTGACGCCTACCACTTTATATTTAGATAAATCATTTGTTCGTCCCAATAAATAATACCTTAAACGCGTACCTTAAGGGGCTGACATCTATCAAACAACTTCTCGCTCGCTCGTTTCGACATGTTGAAAGATATAAAACCACTAAACTCATTTTCGAAAAATCGCAATCAACCATTTTGTGTGCAATAACATTGCACACAGTTTAGTAAAAATTTCATTTTGATCGATACAAGTTTTCCTACTTAAAAGTTAGCTTATGTACGATAGTAAAGCAAACTTTTGAGTAGGAAAACATGTATCGATCAAAATGATTTCTTTACTAAACTGGTTAATGGTTGATTGCGATTTTTCGAAAATGAGTTTAGTGATTTTATATCTTTCAACATGTCGAAACGTGCGAGCGAGAGTCACATTAGCTCTTGTCTTCGCCTTAAGATTATCTGTGTCTTTATATCCAAGACAGCCTTGTACCCGTTTGTTATTTCAAGTACTTTACTATCGTTTTAATTTAATGCACCTCTATCGGCTTTTGAATAAAAATTAATTACCAATATATCATAAGACCTCCTACTTTGCATAATAAACAAGAGATCGATTCAGTCGTTGTCTTATTATGATAATCCTTTTTGTTAAATATTATTTATTATTTGAGTAAGTATTACTGATAATAAATCTAGTATGTTAATTTATTTCTCGTATATGTTTTTTCTCGTCTGTGAGTAAAGCAATCTGTACAAATATTTCTTTCTTTTTTCCTCACGAGTCCAAAGTAGAGACGGATATATTTTTATCTGAAGGATAGCGTGACTCAGAGATGGTTAAACAGGCATTTATATTGGATCTCTGAAATATGACCTTCCAGAAAAAAAGATCAATTCAATTCAAGAAAAATTCAAAAATAATTCTTAATTCAATAAAAAAAAAATCAAAATCCATTCATATTTTGTCAAAGTAATCGCGTAACAAACACAAAAAAAACCATGCAGTCGAATCGAGAACTTCCTCCTTTTTAAAAGTCGGTTAAACGAATTGATATAAATTAGCTCCGAGCTCAGACAATAATTCACTCGTAACACGAAATAATGCGTTAAGATTTCAATCTTATAAATAAAGCTTACCAATACAAACAGATGTAAGTATACACATACCTGAAAAAGAAGAAAGTTTATTATTAAGAGCTTTATAAAGGCATTGTTTATGAAAGTAAGTTAAACTGCTTGTAAGTATAATGGATCGGTTGACAGGTGTAGTGTTGTAGCGGGCATGCTGCGCCGGCGCCGGTTGTTAGGGCTGGCACTTACCCTACGTTAAATTATAGAAAAGAGAAACAGCTTCAAACACTTCAAAGATAACATTCTGTCTCGCTAAAGTCCGAATAAGCATACCATCTCAGACTGACATTCCTAAAATATATATTTTTCTTTAAAGTTGCGGGTACATACCCGCAACTTTATGTCAAACAGCACCAATTTACGCGGTGACTAAACCCACGTAAAAATGTTGCATTATCCTAAACTAACTTATAATACAGCACTAAAAATTATGCAGTCTCTAATAAACTGAAACAATGGGGATGGCAATAATTTTAGCGCTGTCTTATTAATGCAACAACAGAATTGACACTATTGATACAGATCCCCTCAGATTTTTTAATCCTAAGAACCATATTTTTTTTATAATTATGTTTAAGGGATGCAAATTTTATGCCAATATTTTGCAGTAGTAACCACACGTGACAGGTTGCAAGCCCATCACCGCTGTTGGAATACAAACTGGTTTCCTACAAACTGAAGAAGAAGAAGACTTGTTACTAAGAGATCTGAGAGGATATCTACCGTGCCTGGGGATCAAATTCTTGAAAATGTTTTGTTTCGTACAGCAGAGTGTGAGAGATAATATAAGTAACTAGCAGCTTCTCGCGGCTTCGTACGCGTTATAGTGGTGAGCCGCGATTGAGCCGCAAACATCCAAACATCGTAACTTTCGCATTGATTTGTATATTAGTAGGGTAGGATTTTAAATACAAACGTAGGTAAATACCCCAAGTTTTAAGTCAATCGCACCACGCGTCAAAAAACTCCCATACGAACTTTCACATCCCTTTGCACACTTATTAAGGGTAGTTTTTAAAAACCCTTTCAACCCTTTTTACACCCTTAGGGGTTTAATTTCCAAAAATCCCTTCTTAGTACACCTCTACGCCATAAGACCTATGTACTCCTCAAATTTCAAGTCTCTAGGACCAGTGGTTTAGGCTGTGCGGTGTCTATATGTCAGTCAGTCAGTCAGTCAGGACTTTGATTCTTATAGTATTAGAGATGTACCTAGTTGCTTATAGTAATTTTATAAACTGAATAATAAAAAAAAATGCTATGATTGTTTTTCTTCACGAATGTAAAAAGTTACTTATTAGCATCTACTTTTTGCTTTGTCTTCAAACTTCTTTGTAAGAGCTCTGTAAAGCATATTCACGCCTTATAAGTGTCGGGTAAAGTTTTTGTAACTAAGTTTTCACTTTGCGAAACGTAAGTATTTTCGGAAGTTTCTGGGTGGGTATTTTATTATTTAAAGCACAAAAGAGGAGTCTTAAGTTTCTAGAAACTTTTGGAATATCTTAAGCAAACGAACAAAAACACGTACCAAGCACAATAATCAAAGAGATAGGTACAATGAAATAAGCTTAAATAGGCTTGGTTGCATGGAACTAAGAGTAGTAGAGCTCTTTTTGAAGGGCTCGTCCGGGGAAGTACTACCACCACGCCTTTTTCTGCCGCCAAGCAGCAACGCTGTGTTTAGGCTTGAAGAGTGTGGTTGCCGGTGTAATTACAGGCACATGTTCATGGACACAGGGCAGTGCATCGTAAGGCACGTTCTTATAGTGCGTGACTTACGAGGCAATGCTTTGTTATAGGTTATGGTTACCACTTAACATCAGGTGGGCCATCTGCTTGTTCTATCAGCTAGTTGTATAAAAAGAAACCTAGCTTTAAGACCTTGCAAAAATTAATTTGCCTTTTCAATACCTTTTGAATTTGACTTGGTAACTTGTGGCAACCCTATTCTTAAAGCCGGAAACACACTTCACAATGTTTACCATAAATTGTCACCTCTTTAAGTCCAGCGTTCTTATTTTAAGCTCCGTAATCTGTTCCATGCATTAAACTAAGGGGTAGGCAGAGGTAAAGTTTGTTATTCCATTATGTTGTTCCTTTGAGTTGTCGGCAACTTGTAAACTTGTTAGGGAGTTAGTTAAGTGCTGGATAGAATCGTCCGTTTAAAGTTCTATTTTAAAGTTAGGCGTGTCTTAATTGTTTCGACGTCGTGTCTGGGCAGTGTGTAATAGCCTTTAGTTGGACGTGTGAGGGGATTTATTTACAGAGGATTTTAGTTGATAAATAAATATTAAGGCGAAGACTACCGCTAGTTTACTTCACGTACGCTGATCTTATTTATGAAAACTCGCAATAAACCAAGTTTTCTGCAGTGATTTTATTCCCAAGGCTCAGAAGTCCGATGATCTGTATTGATCAGCATCATCGGACTGATGAGACTAAAAAGTCTCATCAGTCCTATCATAGGACTAAATCATCGGACTACTGATACTAGGGGGATTTTATAGCTTTCAAAATACGATTTAATGTCTTTCAAAAGAAGTCCACCAATATTTTATTTATTACAAGCTGGTGCCCGCGACTTCGTCTGCGCAGGATTAGTCACACAATATCTTTATAAATTGTAGCCTATGTGTTATTCTGATGTTTAAGCTATATTATTGTAAAGTTTCATTAAAATCCATTCAGTAGTTTTTTATGAGTAACAAACATCCATCCATCCATACTTACAAACTTTCGAGTTTATAATATTAGTAGCATTGCCTCAGTCTGTCTCCCATCAGGTGAGATTGAGGTCAAACGCACGCCTATAACTTGTAAAACAAAGTCTAGATTTTCCCACAAACTAATCAGCCATAAAGTCCACTTCCCGTCAAACAAGTATGTACTCAGCAGATGTACGGACAGGTGGTCATCGAACACCGACAGATTCAGCTTGCAACCTCCTTGCAACAGGTTTTGTGTAAACTTTTTAAAGTAAAAGTATTTTTTTTGGACAGTTGTTCTCAATTTTTTCTTGCCTCTCACACTGCATGTACTTATTGCACCTTATAGGTACTTCGTAGTTAAACTTTGTATAAATCTTAGTTAAACCAAAATTTTTTTTTTTTTACATAATTTACATAAGCTACTCGTAAGTAAAATTGCCGGAATGAAGTGAATTTTGAAGGGCTTAGGATTGTATTATGATCATAATATTACATTATTACAAAGCAAAATAAATTGTTTACTGTACCAAAAGTTATGTTTTGGTATTCGTCAGGTACAGAAAAGTTATTACGACAAAAACAAATAAGTACCATTGGTACTAGTTTTTGGTATTAGAAAGGAATAGATCTAAAAACGAAGTCACTAAACTAATTATAGGTTAATTACCTATTTAGTATTCTAATTGATCGAGTGAGCGAAGCGAACGAAGATCTTAGTTTCAACTTGGGCCATTTGGCATTTTATGTATGTATGTATGTATGTATGTATGTATGTATGTATGTATGTTTGTCTGGCGATAACTTTAGAACCGTTGATCCGATCTGCATGAAATTTGATATATCGATAGCTTGTACTTGAGAAATTTACTGGTAAGTATATAAGTAAAATCGGATGAAAGGTTTTTGAGATATGGGGTTTTTTAAGAGGGCAAAAATAAAAAAAGTGACACAAAAAAATCAAGTTACATGTCATATGAAAGGGCTTTGTTTGGACATTCCAAAACAATTTTTACTTTTTTTTTGGGACGCTCGGTTTTTGAGATAGAACAAAAAAGTTAAATTAAGAAAACCAGCGATCCAAGAGCTCCCATCTCTAAGAGTTTCGTTGGCATCAAGGTTTTTCTACTGGTCAGCCAGTTCCTTTGCTTTTTCTTATTTTTTTTTCTTGAAATATATTAAGAAGGTACTCAGTTCTCATAAAATGGTGACAACGACCAGGTCTGATGATGGAGCCAAGGTCTGTTCAACGGAACTCTTCAATAAATAGGCCAATAGAGTTGAAACTTGGTTACCGTACCAAGTTAGTAGGCGGTAGTCAGAAAAAAGTCCAAACATAATGTTTGGACTTGCCTCTGACTACCACCTACTCAAAGTTTTGATGCGTTCGTTGGGTCGCTTCACGAGATCTCAGTTCGGGGCGAACTACTAGTAGAAAGTGTTTAAACAATGAAACGAATAGTGAAAACGTATGAAAGCGGAGTGCGACTGACCTGAAAATCAGACAATAAAATATACTCTAGTCTAGACAAAAGGCTTTATTTTCGTAAATCTAGACTAGACTAATGTTATTCCTGTTCTAAAACCCAGAAAAACAAAGTTTAGAAGACTAAATACCATTACTAAGTTTTTTTTAATATATAACTAGCTAATGGAACAAGCAGATGGTCCACCTGATTAGTGGTAACCATCATCTATAACAAAGCATTGCATCGCAAGTCACGCATGATAAGAACGTGCCCTACGATGCACTGACCGGCGTTCATCACGCTTTTGACTTATTTAATTTAAAAAATGATGGATTAACCAAATGGTCCATGTGAAAATGCGAGCATTCCTACCGCTAAACAAAACAGTACCGCGGCGCATTTCGGACGTCATGGGGTCTTTTTTCCTTTCAAGAGTGCTTCTATGTATTATTTCAGTCAACTAGCCTTCTAAAAAAAATACAAAACGCATCTAACTTGCACTGAAGAACAAAAGCGCACTATTGTTTCCAATCTAGCTAGAAAGTACAAGTGTACTTGAGAAAGTTCTCGCCTGGAGGCGTCTCGCGAAATAAATAACTTGTCACATGGAATAGACATACGTTTGTGCTATTATCGTTAAATTAATGAACAAACTTTCGCAGCCGACTATTTGTAATTGCCAGCATGGTATCTTAATGCTCACAAGTATGGAGTCCTCGGTATGGTTCAACATGTCAAAACGTGCGAGCGAGAGTCACATTAGCTCTTGTATTCGCCTTAAAAGTCAAATAGATTCTCCTCAACTGTTAGAAAATATTAAATTGAAAATTCCAAGCAGATCAGTTAGACATCCCACTCACCTTGAGGTCCCGTTTAGTTCAACAAATTATAGGCAAAATACTTTCTTTAGTCGAGCAGTAATTACGTTTAACAACTTGGTTGACATCCCCGAACTAGATATTTTTGCTTCTAAAGCTCTGAAAATTAAGGATATCCTAACGAAGTGGAGGTAATTTTGATTAATGAAATATGTACATTTATTCGTGAAACTAGGTGATGCATATTCAAAGTCAAAGTCAAAAGGTAATTTATTCAATAAAACCATAAGGATCACTTTGAAACGTCTTAAAGCTAGGCGACTCTAAGTGCCAGTTCCACGTGTTGTCGTAGTGTTCAGATTACATTATACTTAGATTATCTACTACTCTCTTTTAAGTTCACGACTTTTTCTGCCGCCAAACAGCGTTGCTGTGTTTCGGTTTGAAGAGTGCGGTTGCCGGTGTAATTACAGGCACATGAGGCTTAACATCTGTATGCCTCAAGTTGATGGACGCAGGGCAGTGCATCGTAGGGCATGTTTCTATTGTGTGTGACTTACGAGGCAATGCTTTGTTATAGGTGATGATACCACTTAACATCAGGTGGGCCATCTGCTTGTTCCATCAGCTAGTTGTATAAAAAAAAAATATTTTCAGGAACTGGGAGACGTAGCGTGAGGATCGCGGAAAGTCGGTGAATCCCAGAACTAAGGGGATGTCTACCATGCTTGGAGATTAATCCTTGATCCTGCTGGCACTTCTGACAAATTGTTACGATAACAGTTAATCCATTTGCATCGTTATCAGCACTTTGCATACTTCATATCAGTTCCAGTGTGATTGAGAACACGATCTAAAACAATCACGCCTGATGACGTCACCAGGTCCCGTGTGACGTCATACATGATATCATAGCTCTTTGCAAAAAAAAAGTTAGTACATAAACCAGTTTTCATATCTTTTCAAGATAAAAATTTCTAGATATATTTTAATTGCCCTTTACTGTAATCAAAATGTATTTTTTTTCAGTAGAATCACAAGGATCACTTTTAGTATAATTTTCGTTTAAAACTAGCTTATTCACCATGATTTTTGTATTTGATTGTTTTTTTTTAAAAGGTTCTGAAGTCTATGCGAGTAAATGAAACGTTATTTGCAGACTTAACCTACCATTTCTGTCGCTCTTTTATTGCAAACGACAAGTTACTGTCGTCAAATTATGTTTTATATCCCGTTTTCAATAAAAAATATGTTCATAACCATGTTTAAAAGTAGTTTTAGAAGTTATATCACTTTGATTGTCTGAGGATATGTGTGTGATATCTTTTAGATAAGAGTAGAGAGTCCTCTCAGTCAAAGTAAAAGTCACATAAAGAGAAAAGACTGGGTAAATCCGTGCAGAGCTAAGCTGCCTTACAATGTTTTCCTTCACCGTTTGAGAGCCTCAGCCTAAGGATCGAAAAACGGGAGCGGACCACCCACCACCAATCTTTACTTAATATAAAAATGAGTACGTATAGCTACCTTTCTCAGGGTTCCGTATCTTAAAAGGAATAAAATAGAACCCTCTCCAAGGATCTCTTTGTTGTCTGTCTGTAAAAACCTTTTTTTTTAATAATAATAATAGCATTTCGACTTTTGTTTGTCCATAAACTGTGGCTGAAACTATTATTTGGAAGTTAAATAATTTTAAGAACTGTGGTGTAAATTTATTTATTTATTTAATAAAAACGGGTGTGATTTTGTTAAGATAAAACAATTCCATAATAATTTACGGATTGAAAGTTATTGCGCTCTAGAACTAGGTACCTATGAGACTCGTGTTCTGAGAGTTCAGGACATGTGTCCAGAACCCTCAGAACACGAGTCTCGCTCGCACTTGTCCGTTTATTTTTTTACAATATACTCGTACCTAAACTAACAGATAAACTGTGGGTTCAATCTTTTCATTTAACTTCCTCTAAGCCTCATAAAAAACTTGTACCACAATATTGTAACACAATCTATGACAATCGAACCGAATCTGAAAAATAAGACCATTTCCTGAGGCGTTCATTTTTGGGACAATCATAATAGTTCTAGTGGCTCTTATTACAAAGTATTATGGTTCAAAATGGCGGGGTGTTCTCGGAGTTTTTGTCAAATCGTTGAACTGACTTTTTTATAGGTTTGTTACGAAATAAGGTTTTTTAAAGGTTTCCATTTGGTAGGTCGATTCTGAGTGCGTTTTGATAACTTTTAATAACGTAATTTATAGTGCCTTTTACTTGTAAACATGGTCGCTGTCTGTAAGTACGGTACATGGTGGGTACCACATTCACAGTGTGCCCAGGAAATAACAATAAAGAGTATTAAATCAATTCGTCCATACGGGTTAGAAGCTTTGAGACTATAATATCTTGATTTTATTAGATAGCAGTTATGACTACATCGATTTCTGACTAAATCTCGATATCGCGTTAGGACTACATAGCATTAGGACTAGTTTTCCTTAAGGACTGATATAGTAACGACTATATTGTCGTTTGTGTTCTAAAATACAGTTATGTAGATAATTTGAACATTCAGCTTTTTTCCTGACGAAGAAATATAACAAATGCATGTGCAAAGTAACCGTGGGATTATTTTTAAATTCATACATTCATACAAAAACATTGTGTTAATCTCGTGTATGCAAACAAGACAAAAACTATGTCTCCACCTGTCGCCGAACAAACATTATAAACACGTTTTTGTCGGCGTAGGGTTGGGACAGTGTCGATGTTTTTTGTCTTGATGTTAACAAAAATGAAGAATAAGATAGCTTTACTTATGATATTTTCCAAAATATGTCGTTAAAATAAGGATTCTCAGGATGAAGAAGATTCTGAGACAAATGTGTATGTGTTTTTGAATATAAATAAATAATTATAGCAAATTTGTAAAGTTGATTTATAAATTCTTTAACATGGTTAAGAAAACAGCGAGTATTAAAATGAAAGATGATAGAGGAAAGAAGAGAAAAACGCTATTGTGTTGACCCCAATTATTCGGCGTCCCCGTATCAAAGGTTGTGCGTTCAAATCTCATTCACATAATAACTTTTAGGACAGTATAAAATCTTTGTAGTAAATAAAATTCATTTCAGAGTTCATTCTGCAATATCTTCCTACTTCCTATCTTACTAGTTAATGACTGACATTGACAGGGCAAATTTAAAGTATATGTGGGGTAGTCTAGCGAAGCAAACTTATTCAGTAGATTTTATCATCATTTCTCACAGCAAAATATTCAGTGGCACAAGTAGCATTCAACTTTAAGGTCAACATTTTTATGGTAATAAGTGCATTCTGGTGTTTTAAAAAGTCCCATCTCTATTCAAAACAAGTCGTTATCATTTAGGTTTCCGCGCACAAATATGGCAAAGAAAAAAGCGGTTCAACGTACAACACTAAATTATTCTTATCACGTCGCAATAAAGGTTGAAATGGCTCGGCATTTAGCTGCAAGATGTGCAGAACAAGAATTTGCAAGGAATCCAGTTTGTTGGAACTTTTGCTTTAATAATGTGTGCATGTTATTTAATTGGAGGTCGTGATGCCAATTTTGTTCTTTTTAAGAAAGTTTTTTTGAAGATGGCCCACCTGTTTAGTGGTAACCATCACCTATAAAGGATTGCCTAGTAAGTCACTCACGATAGTTACGTGCCTTACGATGCCCTGCGTCGATCAATTTGAGGCATACAGATGTCAAGCTCATGTGCCTGTAATTTCACCGGCAGCCACACTCTTCAAACCGAAACACAGCAACGCTGCTTGGCGGCTGACATAGGTATGGTGGTATACTTCCCCGAGCCACACACAAAGAGCTCTACTAATCTTTAAAAAACAATCTTAGTTGTATTATTTGTAGATTTTGCAAGAATAATAATTTTAATTGTTTTAAGACGCATAGATTTACCGTAACTTATTCATATTTATAAGGCAAGATTGAGCATAATAATGATTTCTCAAAAGAGAAAGGTTATAAACAGTACTTTTGCATCCTTAACTTTTACTGCTTTACTTAGACAATATCATTTTTTTAACGGTTTATGGGATTGTATTCATGAATATAAGTTCTCTCTTCTAAATTTCTTCTTTGTTTTTGGAGTAGACTGAGACATGAATTTTAACTTGGTTCGATCCTGAGATTCCCCTTTCGCTTAATTAATGACATGGACCAGAGCAGATGCTTATGTGCTGGTAAATTTCTTCCGGAAGGATTTATAATAATATAGGTCTTATATCACTTCACTTCAAAGTGATCCTTGTGTTTGTACTGAATAAAGACCGTTTAGATTTTATTGATTTTTTAATTTTATAATCGCTTTTTTGCTTTTATTATTTCATCGATAAGAATAACATGTTTACATTACTGTACAAACATCACTATGCATACACCTTTTATCTTAATCGTTCATCAGGCTAGTAATATCTAGGTCGCGATTCCAATCCGTACAACAACTAGCTTTTGTAGGGATTACAATCTAGGAAGTGTGGACCCGGACGTGGACTCAATAAACAGACAGACAGACGGGCATACAGAGACCTTGTTGTGTTAGGTCGGTGCTCTGTGTTCAAGTGCTTTCTCGACTGAAGTTTCCGTTTTATTGTGCGTGGTGGCCGTCATATTACAGTCGTCAGAATCTGGGAATAAACTGGATTATCATACAAAACAAAGGAAACTAGCCGTAAGATTGTTGCCTGGTCTTTTAGGCTTGGTTGCGTGGAACTGGCACCTAGATTCACCTAACTGTAAGACGTTTCAAAGTGATCCTTTCGAAAATTACTTTGAAAGTGATCCTTACGATTCAATTGAATAAATACTTTTGAATTTGTCTTTGTAAAAAAACTAGTAGACGTACCTACTTACCTAACAGTCACAGAGCACGTCCACGGTGGACGTGCCTTGCAGCACTACTCAGAGACGTAAAAGAAGACATTAAATAATGTTACTTTGTAAAAGTCACTTGCAGCGTCACCAAATTGGAACACCGAGTATCGTTGCCTGGTGACCTAACTACAACGCAGTCTTCCTCTGACGAGTTCTTCAAAGAGATGTATTAATTTTTGATAGATTGTTGAAAAAAACAAAAAGGCGCGGCCCCAAAAAGTAGCTGAAGGTTTTTTGTTTTTTAATCTTGAAACGAAACTTTTCATAACAAAGACAATTTTTGACAAAAAACAACAAAAAGTGGGACGAATCCACAAGTGGTTAAAGGGATCAATTTCTACAAAGCTACTTCCTAGTCCATACAAAATATTCCTTATTCCAAGGTCGCCTGGAAGAGATCGCTCTCAGCGATAAGGTCGCCCATTGTTTTACCTTAATGTATGCTTTAACCCTGTACTATGTTTCTGTGTGGTGAACAATAATGAGTTATCGATTTATCGTATTCAACGTCAATCGAAAGTCATGTTCAACGCTATAATACGGCCCTTGTTTTATTGAAAGCTATAGGCCATTATAGGTTTAATGGTCTGTATTGAATATCTACGTCTGATATACTGAATTTAATTGTATCTTTACGGCCGTGTGAATATTGATCAGGGACTTTATTGCTAATGTACATTTGATCCGTGTGTTTTGCTACGATATAGATTCGGATAAACTCACTAATATTTAAACAGACTTTTGCCTTTATTTTGAACCAAATTCTAATAGGATCTCTTTGAAACGTATTAAAGCTACGTGAATCTAGGTGCCATTTACGCGCAACCGCTTAGGTTAAAGTCTTGAAACATTCTTAGTAAGCCACTACGTAGGTATTCCAAGGAATACTTGGAAATTCAAAACTTGGTTCCAAATTTGAAGTCTCTAGGACGGGTGATTTAAGCTTTGGGTTGTATGGACAGGGGGGTATAGACAGAGAACAAACATCTATGTTCAACACACAAATGTTTGTGCTCGGTTGGGATCGAACCCACGGCCTACAGCGCAGAAGGCAGAGCTACTACCAACTGAATTGAGCTGTCAAATATGAGAGTAAGGTACCTACTTTGTTTGTGGATCTTTCCTGTCTACGAGTTCAATGTAGTAAACATTGCTAACCTTACGTTATCGTGAGTTCATGACATTATAGATCACAGCAAGTATTGAAGTGCTATTCTGTCAACAGCACTCACCCAAGTGATCGCGGAATCCGCGGAGAATTTACTTTTTTTTAAATACAACTAGCTGATGGAACAAGCAGATGACCTACCTAGTGCATCGTCTATTAACTTGAGGCATACAGATGTTAAGCCTCATGTGCCTGTAATTACACCGACAACCACACTCTTCAAACCGAAACACAGCAACGCTGCTTGGCGGCAGAAAAAGGCGTTGCATTTTGGCATTCTTTAATACATTCCCACCCATCACTAGCGCCGCCCGAGTGAGTGTTTCGGCGGAAAAAATGCCAACATGAGTGAAGCGAAACTCTTGATCGAAGCGAGCGCGGATCCACTAAGTGATACTCCCCGTGATATTGTGGTATACGGAATAGCATTACTGCACCGCTATTAATAAACAACGTTCAACCAATCGCACCTTATGAGATTCTCGAAAGCTGATGTCAGATTTGTTTCTTGGAAAGCTATTTGGGTCATAGATCAGGTAGGCGTATAGGTGGAATAGATGTGTGCCAAATTGCCAACAACTGACTGTAATAATATAACTTATTTGCAAAAAAAAACCCGAACTCAAATACGATGAAAAACATTAAACTAAACTTATGCTGAAACTTATTACCAATCCGACCACCTTCATGGTTAACGGAATAAAGGCGTAATAAATATTATAGTCGAATTGAAAGCCTAATACTCCTTTTTTGGAGTCGGTTAAAAAATAATAAAATAAACCTAAAATCGAGTAAAGTTATTTAATTAATTTTAAAAACGTGTGATTGTCGTAATATTATAAATTATATTATTTTGTTAAATGAAATGATTGAGGTCACCAAAGAAAAAGAAATATCAGCTATCTGGTTCCTATATTATAAGTTTTGCTTAGTTTGGGGCTGGAGAGTGCTGTGTGGAATATCCACCAATATTTATTTATACATTTATGACTCATATTTACTCTGTGTTTCTAAAATTTTTCTAAAATTTTAAACACAATTTTTGTGTTGCTAGAAAAAGCTACAGATTTACGTATTTTAAAAATACGCGCAAATAATCGAGTTAATATAACGCGAACGTACGATGCATGCGATCATATCGCATGCAATTTACATACCGAAATAGCAGCAGCCAAATTAGGCACAACATGATGTCAGTTAACTTCGGAGAGTCAACAACTTTAATGTTGGTTATCAAAATGCCCGTGACTTACCTACGGTGCTCGGATATGGGCGCCCGAGCATGAGACTGTAAAAATGAGGGTAGTATAGCTCTTTTTTATAGATAAATAGAGAGGAGTGGAAGTGGTTGGAGGAGGCTGCATTGGACACAAAGATTCAACGCCACAACAAAAAAAAAAGATAAACTTATTAAATAAACCATAGAATTTGATATGGGGCCTCAAATAATAAAATAAATAGGTCTTTGTGTGTGGCTCGTCTGGGGCATGCCTATTTCTGCCGTCAAGCAGCGTTGCTGTGTTTCGGTTTGAAGGGTGTAGTTGCTGGAGAATTTACAGGCACATGAGGTTTAACTTTACCTATGCCTCAACTTGAACGCAGGGCGGTGCATCGTAGCGCACGTTCCTATTGTGCGTGACTTGCGAGGCAATGCTTTGTTTTAGGTGATGGTAACCACTTAACATCAGGTGGGCCATCTGCCTTTTTCATCAGCAGGTTGAATAAAAAAAACAAAATAAATAAGGATAAAGAAGGAATAAAGGTATGAGTATAGACGTGCCGTTTTTAATTATTTTCTCAAAGTGTCGCATCTGCGCATGATTCTCTTGCCTATGCATTTGTTTGTAGACAGATATTAATATGTCAAGAGCGAGTCGTCTATTTCGGTCGGGTCCTTGTACCTTGTGCAATAAGGCCGTTAAAAGTATTTACCGATGTATTTATCGTTATTATGCACTCTACATACAATACAAACGTTTAGGATTGTTAGTGATTTTAGAGTTCTCTAGAAAAAAATGGATCTTTTTCTAGAATTAGCACAGGTAACGAAACAGTAAGGTAAAAAAATACTGAAAAAAATTAAATCCAAAAGTTTTTTTTTACTTTTTGCTTGCCTATCGATATTCTATTGGTTGCATTTTGGAGAATGTGCTCAGGAACTTCACAGGACAAGTAGACGTACGGCTCAGTACCACCCATATCTGGTAAATATACCACCCATTCGCACTAAGCGCTTTCCTTCTACTTATTATATGCGAACTGCCAAGGAGTGGAACTCCTTGCCGTCGCCTGTCTTTTCTGATCACTACAACTTGGGTCTCTTCAAGGCAAGAGACGATGGAACCGTTCTGCTCCATCGTTGGCTACATCGTCGCTTACCATCAGGTGAGATTGTGGCCAAAGGACGGTCTATAAATTATAAAAAAATTCAATAAAAAGAGTCAAAAACAATGTTCATTTTACAAACTTCTTAATGAACTAGAATTTCTTACTTTATCTTTGTGTAAATTCTCAATTATCACGTTCCGCGCTAATTGAAGTAAGCCTATATTTTTTTTGGGTTTTTATAAACAGGAAAAACTTCGTTTATACTGTTATGGAATGTTTACCGTGCCTGGGGATCAAGGCCGTGAAACTTTCAGTTTTTGTAATAACTGTAGTTAACTTTGTAAATAACCAAGAACCTCTCTTATCGCAAGTTAGCTAAGTTTATCGCGAGCGGCTCGCCTTGACTACTCGGAAACTGGACTTTAACTGCGGCTGACATCATGCCTACACGTGCTTAGCCATAAATACTGAGAGCACTTGTGGTCGAGTGGTAGTAGCCCCGCCTTCCGATCCTGAGGTTGTGAGTTCTAAACCGGTGCACCAATGAGTTTTTCTGTTCAAAAATGTATGTGCACAATGCCAGTACTCTCAAACGGTGAAGGAAAACATCGAGAGGAAACCGGCATGTCGTAGAACCTAAAAAGTTCTATAACTTGTGTCAAGTGCTCGAAATGAGCCTCTTGAGACGCATTTAAAATCCTTTCATCACACTGTTTCGCTCAGGTCGCTGTCACCGTTTTATGAAAACTAAGTGCCTTCAAAATTTATTACAGGAAAAAATTATAATAAGGAAAGCAAAGGAGTTGATTGACCAGTAACGAAACTATGATGTTAACAAAACTCAGAGATGCTTTTGTATCGTTGGTTATATAAATTATAATTTTTCGTTATATCTCAAAAAAACAGGATTCCTAGAAATAAAAATATATATATATATATATATATATTTTTTTTATATAAATTATAGACAAACGGGCAAAACAAGCAAATCCCTTTATGACACGTAACTTCATTTATTTGTGAAACTTTTTTAATTTTTACCGCCTTATAAAACCCCATAGTAACCCGTTATCCGATTTAACTCATAATACCAGTAAATTTCTCAAGTACAAGCTATCGACTTACCAAAGGCGTTGTTTCATCAATATATGGAGCCGGGGTCTGGTCTATGCACAGTATATATAATTATCGCTTAACAATATTCTCGTGTTTTTTTATCGCTTAACAATATACTCATTTTTACTTCGTTTTCTTGCTTAACAAGATTTTCTTTGTCAAGGAGGGCAACACAATGCACTAAAAATATAGCGGACTGACATGCGTGAATGTCATTTTGACAACTGTTGTATAAGTCAAGCTTGAGAGTGAAAGTCATTAAATTATAAAAAGCAATGCGTCATATCAAACGTCAATTACAGACTGTCATGGCGGCTCTAGAAGTGTGCACATAGTAAGAAATTCGAACAGTTCAAAATTTTGCGATAACAACTTTATTATTCTACATGTTTATTAATGAAATTGCATTTTTATGGTAATCTTCAATATTTTCCAAATATTTCTATGTACGGTACATAGACCAGACCCAGAATAAACCTGTCCTTTCTTGCCAAAGTTATAGCCCGACAAACAAACATACATAAAATGCAAATCGTCCAAGTTGACTGTAAGATTTTCGTTCCTTAACATAAAAAGTCAATTGACTGACGTCTTGCAACAGGTGGCAGACCGTTTTTTTCGTCTCAAGTCGGCTTAATTTATTCAAACCATCATTGCTGTCAATATTGATCATTGTCTTTGTATAATGGATCAACAAGACGGTCAATGGACAGTCAATGGTTTTGTGTACAATACTCATTCATTAATCCCACGGTCTTCTTTATTGAATACATTGCTATTTATGTAAGTACTATTTATTACTCAAATAAATAAATAAATATTGGTGGCCTTTCCACACAGCACTATCTAGCCCAAACTAAGCCAAAGCTTCTAATATGGGAACCTGCTGTCTTAATTTTTTTTTTGTAAATACATTTTTTTTATACAACAAGCTGATGGAATAAGCAGATGGCCCGTGGCAACCATCACCTACAACAAAGCATTACCTCATAAGTCATGCACGATAGGAACGTGCCCTACGATGATGGACTGCCCTGCGTCCATCAACTTGAGGCATATAGATGTTAAGCCTCATGTGCCAGTATTTACACCGGCAACCACACTCTTCAAACCGAAACACAGCAACGCTGCTTGGCGGCAGAAGAAGCCCTTCACAAAGAGCTCTAATACTCTTAAATTACTTAGCTACATCTATGTGTGGGACTAAGGTGATAAAGGACCGAAAACACGTGTGTCGGTGGATCCTTCAAAGAAAGTACTTTTTCATATCCTACTAATACTATCCTATTAATATAATAAACGCGAAAGTTTGTAAGTATGGATGGATGGATGGATGTTTGTTACTCATTCATGTAAAAACTACTGAATGGATTTTAATGAAACTTTACAATAATATAGCTTATACATAAGAATAACACATAGGCTACAATTTATAAAGATATTGTGTGAATTGTCCAAAATATGACGATAAGTGTCAAGTAAGTAGGATAAAATCTACCATCTGCGAGCTATTCTGGCGTGCCCTGCCAAAACCGCTAGAGTTACACATATGTACTACGCCACGCTAATATAAGCTACTCGAAATACTAATCCTGCGCAGACGAAGTCGCGGGCACCAGCTAGTCATCTATAAAATTAAATAGTAGATCCTAAGTGTACCTAAGTAGGGCTCTGTGTGATTAGAGTTCTGGAGTATACATGGAGTTTTATGAATACACGACAAGCGCTCTTTCCTCGTGTTGAGAAGTCTTGTGACTTCATAAAACACACCGCACCAACGTCAGTGACGGAAACTTTTGATTTACATTTATACGTAGGAATTTGCATTAATAAATTAAAAGTCAATCTTTTTAATTTCAAATACTAGGAATATTTATATTAATCGAATAATTTTATCAACAAAATAATTTATACAACCTTCGTATTTAAAAGTATGTAACCTCTAAGCTGCAGTTTTGACTAGACCTTGGTGCTTATACCTAATTTATTATTTAAAACGATACAAAGCCTTCTGAGAAAGGCTCACTTCCTCAAACTAAAAGAACAATCACAATGAAGGAACCAAGTTCTCTTTGAGAGATGACTCATCATTTTTGACATAAAATAACCTCATCTGCAAACACCTCCTTATGTTTTAGAATTTAAGGTTGATAATTGCCTGGCTGGATGGAGTTTAAGTTTGTTTGACGCAGGTAATAAGTTGAGAATATTGTTAGAGCTGTAACTCGACTCTTGTGAACTCGTGAAGTACATAGCTCGTTCAGATTCATCAATGAACATGTATTTCATTATTCTCGTAGTTGTGAATTCTCGAATTCGTTTTAATAACAACAGATTTTAAACTGTAGAGGAAAAAATTGCCAAAATTTGGCGTCACACATTTTTAGCACGAAACTTTCAGAAACCAAAGTATGAACCTGCCTTTTTTGGCTGTTTATTGTTTTACTCAAATAAAATATTTATTTTTTATTTTATTTATTTAGCAAAATATTATATTTAAAATAAAACTCGTTTTGTTAAAAATATAACAGACAGATTAAAAAGAGGACGATCCAGACATCTCATTAATTTGCACAAAAAAGACTGGAAACATGGCACGATGTTTTCAATCATTATTATAATCTAAGCTTTTATTTTTTAACAGAATATTCATTTTATTATGAGGGTAAGGAAATATACTTAGGTGTCAAATTGAGAACCTCATTCATTGCGTCGGTAAAAAAACTTCTAAAAACTGTATGCAGACGCGGTTTTCGGAAACGTTTTCCATCATTATATTTTTTAAAGAACTTGTTGATGGAACAGGTCCACCTGATGTAAAGTGGTAACTATCACCTATAAAGCATTGCCTCATAAGAATCATAACTATAAGTCACGCACTATCTGAACATTATCTACCATGCACTGCCCTGTGTCCATCAACATGAGGCATAAAATCAAAATGGTCTCTATTCAGTACAATCACAAGGATCACTTTGAAACGTCTTACATACTAGGTGAATCTATCGCCAGTTCCTCGTGACCAAAGCCTAGAAGAACAGGCAAGAAACTTACAGCTTGGTTCCTAGCATTTTTTTGTATGATCCTTTTTACAATTTTATTATGGTACCACTTAATTGTTTAGTGTTTGTTGGAGTTGGAGCATAGTTTAGTCTCAAGCATAGAGCATAGTGGTAGTACTTCCCGGACGGGCCCTCCAAAAAGAGCTTCTTTCACTCTTACTTTGAATTGTCTAACTTTTACCTTCGATAAGGTACTTATACTTACCTCGTACTCTCACATTCTAACAAAAATTCAGGGGATAGTTGAATAGTTTCAGCACATTTTCTATTCAGTGAAAGCCTCCTGGGAGTCGGCACTGTCTCCAACTTTCGGGCTGATAGATAAGTTCAAGTTAACCTAACTTGAAGTTAGGCTAACTTGAATAAAGGAGCTTCGTAGGAAAAAAGTTGGGAATTTATGATAAAGAAGTTAATGCGCGTGGGTGTAGACAATTTGTTGTATTTATTGTAGGTTGAAAGTTTTGTAAAGTGTAGATAGCAATTTTCAGTAATGTTTAAGCCACTTGACATTTGTGTCACATACAATTGTGTGACATTTTACCGATAAACTTGCAAACAGTTCTCAACGACGCGACGCTTTGGAATTACTTTAGTTACTCGACATCGACAGGCTTCACAGCTCAGTTGGTAGTAACTCTGCCTTCCGCGCCGTAGGCCGTGGGTTCGATTCCCACCGAGAACCAAAATTTGTGTGATGAACATAGATGTTTGTTCTCTGTCTGGGTGTTATTATTAATTATAAGTACATATGTATTTACAAAAAAAAAGTATGGTATTATATCAGCTATCTGGTTCCCATATTACAAGCTTTGGCTTAGTTTGGGGCTAGATAGTGTTGTGTGAAAAGGTCCACCAATATATTTTTTATTATGAAAAAATAACACAGCGCTTTCTTAAATCATAATTTTTTTTTTCCTAAATACAAATAATCAAAAAAGCAACGCTGTCGCTTGGTTTTTTTTAAACCTAATCTGCTTCTTGTCGTGTTACTAGTTTATTTCGAAAGAGTGTGGTGAAAGGTGCGCCTCAAAGAGACTCCTAAATAAGAGCCTAATAAAAATTACAGAAAGGAGGCGTCTATACATCATTAGTACCAATTGGAATAAAATAAAGATAAAACATACCTGCGACTGGAGACAACTTCCTCATGACACACCATCGCGACTTCCACTGAAAAAAAAAAGAAAAAATATGTAAAAAAATAATCCCGTTCAGTATGTATTGAGTTTATTTATTGTTTAAAGTTTAATAGTTCACAGTATTAACCTAAAAGCAACAATGAACGCTTCTGTAAATGTGAAAGCGATTATTTTGTCGTCCTCTTAATGCTAATATTACTCGAATGTAAACCCTATTACAACGGAATAGAAGTCATTCAGATCTACAAAACGAAATCGCTGTGGCCAGAAATAAATCGGAGACAACACGAATCGGAATGAATGAAGCAACTATAGTTACACTGTTGAGGAATCGGTAAAAGGTCGGCCGGGAGTTGCCAGACTCGTTGGTATTCCGTCTCTCTCTAACTAGGTGACGTAACGTATCTGGTCTGCCTCGCTCTCGCACGTGACTAATATCGAGTTGGCTGTAGGTCGAATGGGGTGACAATGTTATGGGATTTGAAGTTTTGCATACCGTTGCGCGACTTTTAGACTAAGAAGTGACCATGTGACAATGATTATGATTATGTGTACTGATGACAACTACCACCTTGAACCATCACAAATGATTGAAAAGGCTGCCGATAAAAAATCTAATTATTTAATAAAAAATCTGTAAGTTACTAATGTTAATTATTATTCTTAAAATCTTTGTGGTTTCCCTAACCTACTAACTACTACAAAACAAATAAAACAATAATACCGACCTACCTACTTAGTTATGAAATGTCCATCATAATTTTTTTATTCATCATGGTTAAGCCGGAATGTTGAGCCTTTTACCTATTACATACAACGCAAACTGACACCAAAAAGTTCAACAAATTCCAGCCTCATACTCACACTACTATTGCGCAGACAGTTGCGCAACGATGGCGCTACTATCGCCACCGACGCCATCTTTAGTCGCCCATCGTTTTCGCGCCAGACCGCACGTCAACATTTTTCCGATTAGATTAAAACTCGACCATGGAATCTCCAAACATATTGATAGACACGGAGATATTAATAAAAGCTGTAAAGCGACATCCAGCGCTTTACAAGAAAAGTGATCCGACATACTTTCACAAGTCTAACTACAAACCTAAGATTTGGCATGAAGTGTGCCGTGAAGTTCTGCCGAACTGGGACCAATTGAAGCCACAGGATAAAGTCGCGTTTGGTGAGTTATTTTATTGTTTATCTACCTACCTACCTCTGAAGTACTATTCTGTCAACCACACTCGCCCAAGTGACCGTGGAATCAGCGGTGAGATTTCAATTTGGCATTCTGTTGTACATTCACACATCACTAGCGCCAACCGCGTGAGTTTCTTGACTCTTGACAACGTGAGTGAGGCGAAGTTCATGATCGAAGTGAGCGCGGATTCACTAGGTGGTACTCCCCGTGACTTTATTTATGGGATAGCATTACTGATCGTTTTCAAGGATAACAGCTGTCAAATAGTGTTCTGTTCATATTGATAAGTATAAGTAGGTAAAATGTTTTGTAACGTTATTATAGCTTTGGTATTCTAATGTGATTGTTGTAACATTGTTTTGTTATGTTATTTACATACCACTACCTACTACATAGCGGCGAATGACTAAAGTAGGCAAAAACTTTTCGTACTGCATTTATCGGATTTTATAAAAATCCGAGCTTTGAGTTAGAAGCATTTTTTTGACGACTTCGCGGCACGGTAGATATCCTCTCAAATCTTGTACTTACCATATCCTATCAAGATTAGGCGTAGTCATCCCTACTAGGTCACCGATGCTTATAAAAAGTAACCAAAAAAAAAAATATGTAGGTCAGCTGGATGTTTTTTTAATACAACTTGCTGATAGAACAAGTACATGGCCCACCTGATGTTAACTGGTAACCATCATCTAATACAGCATTGTATTGTAAGTTACTCACAATAAGAACGTGCCCTACGATGCACTGCCCTGCGTCCATCAACTTGAGGCATATAGATGTTGAGCCACATGTGCCCTTCAAACCGAAACACAGCAACGCTGCTTGGCGGCAGAAAAAGGCGTGGCCGGACGAGCCCTTCACAAACAACTCCACTACTCTTTATTTTATTTATTTACTTATGAACAAAATCCACAGCTCTTAAGATACAATGTAAATACTTAGGTTTCTAACATACAGCCAATAGCGGAATTACATTTTTAGAACAAGAAATGTAGGTAACAAAAATTTATCTTAATTTTAAATAGGTCAGCTGGATAATAAATTCGTAGATAAGCCGGGAATGCCGTAAGCATTAGTTACTCTCGACCGTTTTCCAAAGCATCTTAACTCTTAATCATTCCATGAACATCTGTCAAATAAACAAACTGACAAGGATCATGTTTTAGTTTAGAACCATTAAAATCCCCTTTTAGTTTTGTGGTGTTCGAAGTTTGAGATCATTTATTTAAAATGGCGTAGAGGGAAAACCTCCCTTCCTAGGGCAGAATGATGAGCTCTGTCTTGTTGAGATAAAACCTTTTTTGAGTAATTATTTATAGATAGATAGATAACTCTTTATTGTTCACCACACAGAAACAAAATATAGGGTTAAGGCATACATTTAGGCAAAACATTGGGCGGCCTTATCGCTGAGAGCGTTCTCTTCCAGGCAATCATGGATGGATAGAACTAATTTAAAATTAACGGCGGTGTAGTCACTTACGGAAAATATTATAATTTAAAGACTAATAACCTACTACTACTAATCTATGGTACATAAGGTACCTGAACCTATTAACAACCTAAGCAATCCTAATACTTACTATATCACGAAAATAAATAAACTAATACATATAATAAATATTTATGTTACAACACCGGTGGGAATGACCACGTCTTTTGGCCTTGGCCGTGGGTTCAAATCCGGTCCTGCACTGGATATTTCTCTTCGAAAATTGTATGTGCGCTATGCCAGTGCTCTCAAACGGTGAAGGAAAACATAGTGAGGAAACCAATTTTTATTCTCGCATCGTTGATGGGCTTGCAACCTGCCACGTAGAATACCAACTTCTGCAAAATGTGGATGTGGTGAATGTAATATTTGACTACCCCCTTTAGGCATCCACAAAGAATCTTGAGGATATCTGAGAGGATATCTACGGCGCCTGGGAATCAAAGTCATAGAGCTGTTTCTGTTTTTTTTTATTTATGTTATGGTCACCATAACGTCTGTTTTCTTTTCAGTGTACCAAATTCAAAAACGCTGGAAGAACCTCCGAACATGCTTCGGCCGAGAACTGCTCCTAAAGAAGCAAGAAGCGGAACAGCGGAAGCAGAACCGCGCAGTGAAGCCGAGAAAAGTTTACGGATACTACAAAAAACTCAGCTTCCTTCTCGATGACGATGAAGGAGATGAGGACAGCAAAGCTGAGGATTCTGATGATGAGTACGATCCACTGGTCAATCTGAAGACCGAAGCATACGATGCGGATAACGAAGTGGTTTTAGAATTGGTACCTGATGCGTACGCGCAAGCGCTCGAGCCTATCAGAAGCAAAGAAAAATCTTACGGTAACCAAAGCCAATCCACTGATGGGAAAGTTATAGAATACTTGAAGAATGTGAAGAAGGATCTGAAAAAAGATGAAGAGGATGAAGATAAGCAGTTCTTGATGTCCTTAATACCAACCTTTAGGAAGTTGAATGATAAACAGAAGTTTGAAGCTAGGATTGAGATTTTGAAGGTGTTGAAGGATATCAGTTTTCAAAGTGCCGGAACATCTTGTTAGTTGTAATTTTGTACAAAACGGGACCCTTGGCGTTATTTGAAGGAAATAACTATAACTGAAACTGTAAAGTTGATAATACTAATTGTTGGTACAAGAGTGAATGATTCAACAAAAACTGACCAACAAAGGACGTGCCGTGTCAGTTTTACAGATTATAATATTGTATTTATAATTTTATGTAAGTTTAGTTCGTCAAACGGCCATGCAATATGTTTGTTTAAATTAACCTTGGTGGATACTTAGCTATAATATATTTAGGTGCTATGTTTTAATAAAGATAAATAATATAAAATTTTATAATAAATATAAAAAACTTAATAATATAGAGTTTTTAAGTAATTTCATAGGTTTTCTAGGCAACTAGGAAACGAATATTACAACGTGTAACATAATAAGGTAAAAGTCCAAGTGATCAGACCAAGCACTGGAATACTTTGACGTGTGCAAAGGATGAATATATAATTTTCGAAATTCCCATACAAAAGTAAAATTAATATTGTCTCAGAAATTTGCAGCACCCCTGATAATGTTTACGTAAGTACTAAGGTCACGTACATATGGAACGTACAAACAGTTGTGAATAGGGCTGCCTCATGGTGTGTATAGTTTCGTTTAGGTATGTTATATTTATTATTTATTTTTATTGGAAGAACGATTAAGAGGCATTTCATGAATGAAAAACTACGAAATTTCAAAAGTCGTAAAACATAAGTTCTTTGCCATGACCTGCAGGATACCCCTACTTCCGGGGTTATAGGGGTATTATGTTACCCGTTGTTTAAAAAAAATAACTATTATTTTACTAAAAATTTAAGACCGTGTCGCACTTAGCGACACGTTGCCTGTCTACGGTCAAAATGTATTTGAGTGACGGTTCTGTTTTTATCAGGTTTATTTACGGCCGGTTTCTGAAAGCCCGATCAAAACTAATCGGATGTCAAGTCACTTGCTATCTCTATCTAATTCGATGTAATAGCTGAAATGGCGAGTGACTTGACATTTGATTAGTTTATCGAGCTTTCAGAAACCGGCCGTTAGTTTATGAACATATATCTTCAAATGATTTAATTTGTAGGTATTTAGTGCAGAGTTTGTTTCTTATCTATGACAAATAGGAAACAACATGGTAAATAGCACATTAACGGAAGTAATGAATCATTGTTTGCTGAGATTGGTCAAACTCAAAGTTCTCCAAATAAGATATTTTATTTGTCACTCAAACACGGGTACAGTTTAACATAACAAAAACCAACAAAAAATTAAAAAAAAAACAAGAAACATAAGTAGGTAGGTTACAGGTACTTAACACAATTGAAAAAATATTAATTTATTTTACAAAATGTTGGTCAGAATCTACAGGTCAGGATATGTTATTGTGGATTTCTGACCAACATTTTGTGCCTAAATGGTCCTTGCTGTTAGGACTGTAGTTAGTAGCCATCATCATCAGCCTGGGGAAGTCCACTGCTGGATAAAGGCCTCCCCTATACATTTCCAGGAAGAACGATTGTAAGCCCTCTCCATCCACCGACTTCCCGCGATTATACAATGTCATCAGTGATTAGGAGGGCGTCTCATGCTTCGTCTTCCAGTGGTCGCCACTCGAGAACCTGTAGGTATTCTCCAGCGGTGATTGGTTCTTCGAGTAGTTTTTTTCTCTAGTAGACAGTAAATACCTTATGTCACCATTATTGTCTTCTAAGTATGTGTGTGCGTCAAAGAAGATTTTTTTTATACAACTATCTGATGGAATAAGCAGATGGCCCACCTGATGTTAAGTGGTAATCATCACCTATAACAAAGCATTGCCTCGTTAGTCGCGCATGATAGGAACGTGCGTGACTTACGAGTCTAAAGAGACTTACCTATGATGCACAGCCCTGCGTCCATCAATTTGAGGCACACAGATGTTAAGCCTCATGTGCCTATAATTACACCGGCAACCACACTCTTCACACCGAAACACAGCAACGTTGCTTGGCGGCAGAAAGAGGCGTGATGGTAGTACTTTCCCGGACGAGCTCTTCACAAAGAGCTACTCTTATTTATTTATTTCTGTCTTTTGTAGGAAATTATATTATAATAATTATATCCTGTTTTACTTTTCTATTAGGTAGGTAGGTATTTATGTAACTATTGTATTCATACGTGTATGTCACAGCAACATATTTCCTTCTTACTTTCGTAGGTATTCTAACTACTTAGACAGAATAAATAATCGTACCTACTAGTAATATAATTTTCGTAGTGTTATTTCTTGTGAAACTGACTTGCGTTTTTGTAGATAGGTAATTTTAAATTGTAATTTGGTCACGTATCATAAAAGTTACAAATATAATTGTTATAAAAGCATATTTTAATTATTGATACCTTGCTATTCAACACTATCTTCAGTGCGCGACATCGTACGCTTTACGATCGAGTATACTTAGCACACCTAGCCATCGCCTTGTAAGTCACGATCTGTAGGATAGGATCCTACGATGCACTACTGCCCTGCGTCCATCAACTTGAGGCACACAGATGTTAAGCCTTATGTGCCTGTAAATTCACCTGCAACTCACTCTATTCAATTCTAATTTACTTAGTAAGGCAATAAATATACTGAATAGGTAAGTACTCAAAATATTTTCCGCTATAAGCAATATCAAGTAAATTAAACAAAACACATGACATCAATATCAGCATATGATTGTCACCATTTCTGTAAACATGGTTCATTTCATATACACAGGTGTCAGTGTTTACACACATGTTTTCGTATCTCGGTCGATCGGCAAAATTTGCTAGGTTATTTGCCGGTTTGGTTTAAATACCTGTGCCTATACCTAGAAAGAGAGCAGTTTTTTTGGGATAATTTAACCCAAACAGTGGCTGTTTACTGATTCTAGATTAGACCACGAAGATCAGTAGGTAGGTATTTGGATTGCCTGTTTTTAGGGCAAAATTATTGCAGAGCACCAAAGTCACCGACATTAGCTCTTAGAATTAGCAAGATGTAGTAGCAGGTCATTTAGCTTGCAGAACCGATAACCGCTGGATGGTCACCAAAGGTTATCGAATTAGAAGTTTTTTTACTTATATAAATTACTTAGGTACCTAGTACCTACTTACTTTAAGATACCCATTAAATGGGCATACAAATTATTGAAATGCCCCAACGGGGCTCATGTCCTGGACATATTGTTACCCCCTAAGAACCTGTATACAACATGAAACAATGATTAGATGATTATGATAAAGACGAAACGTAGGTTGTGTCGCACTCGAAGGACCGGCGTAAAGATTGTGAGAAGTCGGTGGATGAAAGACTCAAAATTGTTTCTCCCGGAAATGTATGGGGAAGCCTTGAGTACAGCAGTGAAATTCTGGAGGCTGAGGTGATGATGGTACCTTCAGAATCCTATAGCTGATACAATTCGGTTAATCGACCAACACTAAGCCGTATTTTCCCAGAAGCTACCGTCGAACGAAACTTATCTATCGATTGACACATTTCTCGACATCGATAAGCTATCAATGTGTGATAGCAAACAGCGTTATCGACCCTTCAGGTGCTTCTAGTTTACGTCGTGCACTCTATTTTAGGACAAACAACTTATGAAAATGAAGCAATATACAAATGTGAAAGGACTGCGGGATCTTCCTCACAACCAAGCCACAGAGAAATGCGAAGGATTTGCATGAATTCGTAATATGCACTGCCTAGTTCTAAAACATGTGTCAAGTGCTTGAAAGAAGCCTCTTTGAGGCATACTTTAATCCTTTTACCACACTGTTTGGAGGGTGACACAATAAGAAGAAGAAGTTATTTTCCGACTGGACATTTTTCTTTTTTTCTTCTGTAGATAGACATAAATAATGCAGCTTGGTTACTGGCGTTTTTATGAACGACGAAGAGAGCTACATAACCACTTCTAGTTAAGAAGTAAGAGTTCTCACCTTTTTTCCATCGCGGAACTTGACAGTGCCCTCGATAATGGAGATGGCGGGACTGTCCGCCATGTTGGTGCCTGTCACGTGACCCGACACCAGCGCCACTGCGGCGACATCGTGCACTAACACCGGCACATCACTAGCACTCACTGCACTGTTTCACCTGGAACAAGAAGAACGGATTTTAAGAAAACAGCTCCTAGTTCTATTGATGATCGTCTTCACTGTTCGATAATTTATTTATTTAACCGGAACGGCTTCAGCCAATTACACCAATTAAAATTAAAAAAGAAACAAAGAGATTATACAAACAACAAAGGGAATAAACACAGGAAAAAAACAATGTTAAAAATGAAAAACAGGTAATTTAAAATATAACAATATAGGGTATAATAAAAACAAGAAAAACATTGTCCTGTGATAAGTCCTTGGTCTATTCATGCGTTTTGTTAGGATTGAGCTCCTAGGAGTTACTTAGAAGGCCAGTTGAGAATGGTTAGCACTGATGACTGTTATATTTTTGCCTGATTCTCTAAGAATCATGACACTTAAAGACGGGTCACAGATACACAGAGGCTCTTTAAAAATTAAGGTATACTCGTAGCTCCGATAATCGTTGTAGCAACAGAATATTTGAACAGGGTTTAGGTAAACGTATAGGACGCCCTCCGGCAAGTTGAGATGACGATCTGCCTAGCTAAGCAGGCAAGCACTGGCTGAGAAGAGCCAAAGACAGCGGCGCATTTAGGAGAGAAGTTCAGCAGTGGATGATGATAATGATGAGGTATTATTGAAAACTCCACAGTAGAGCCAGCAGGTGGGAGCAAATAAACTTTGCACCAATAAATTCATAGCTTCTGTGCTGAAATATCGGGATTTCAACCCTAAGCATTCGTTTCTGACGTTTTGGAGACACCAGCAGGTTTGTCCTTATTGTGGTCAGAGGCAAAATTGACATGTTCGGACGTGCCTGTGCTAGCCTAACCCCTTGCTCAAGGGTGTTGAGTTAAGAGATTTTGAAGAATCTTGGGGGTTTGAAGTTACCGCAAACATAAAAAAACCGCGCTGGGTAATAGTTAGTTAAATTGCAGGGCTACTCGTATTTTTAAATTAATGCAGGTTCGCTTATATTCGAATCCACCAGCAACTAGTGCTCGGTTATTGAAGCCGATAACTTTCTGAATACTTGATGAAACATTGGCTTCCAAACTTCAGGCAAAACTTTGAAATTATTTCGAATTTCTCAACAAAATCGGCAGTACAAGTGTTTGCGTACATTCTTTCGGGACCGGCAAAGCGTTCTGTAAACTTTCCCCGAGTTGAACCAACCTATTTATTAATTCTTTCAGTACCATTTTATCTGATTGCCGAAAAGTTTGGAGGATTTTATATCGAGTAGGCTTGCCCATCACCTATACTATCCAGTCCACGAGAAAGATTTAATGAATACATGTAAAGCTGCCTAAACCACAGGTATCCTCGTTTTTCATAACCGTTTGAGGGCAAGTGTTGCGCACATAATTTGAAGGAAGGCAATACGAGATGTGTCGGTTTTTACCAACAATAAATGGAGATTGTTTTATTGTCGACACGTATTTAAATGATGGGATTGACCATTGACCAGCGTGGGTTGTTGCCAACCCGCATTATGCTGAGTTAGGTTCCTTTTTGCAGCACAAAAGCTGGGTACCTATTTTTATGTATTGTTTTTTTTTGTATCGCTATACATTATTATTATTATTCTGTCAAGTAGGTAATACGTAGGTGCCTTTAGTTTAAAAAAAACTGTTTTATATCTATTTTTAGTGTGTTGCAAATAAAATTAATTCTATTCTATTCTATTCTATTCTATTCTATACCATTGAAAGTAACGCTATGACGGGCTTAAATATTTAGGCCACACACAAGCTCTACTACGCACTATATGCTTGCTATAGTCCATTTTGTATAAGCAGAACTACCTTCGTGACATTACTGCACGGCCCTGACGGAAGACGAGCGTTAGGTGGTGACCAACTAACTTTATGCTAAGTCAGGGACCCATTTGCAACTCTTGGCTTCTTGTTTTTTTGATATTATCTTTATGTATGTATTACAATTATTGTAGCTAAGTATTTGCAAATAAATATTTTTTCTTTCTTCTTTCTTTTCTTCTTTGTCAAAGGAGTCGGCTATCGCATTATCCTGACAGCGTATAAATTAAAACTGTCTTTGTAATTTCAGTTTATAAGAAAGTGATGGCAAGAATTTTCAGTGTTGCTATCTCAAGTTGTTTAACTTTTATACAATCCAGTCACGAAAAAAACTTATAAGACTTTGATTGGTCTATAAATTAGCTTATCGAATTTGCTAAAATAAATTCAAGTTCAAAGATCTTGTTCAAATTATGAATAATTTACTAAGCTTTGAATACTCCGTTTTTGAAAGAGTTTTCTCATTTTGCGAGAAACAAACTATAAGTCTGGAATTGGACGTATTTTTTAAGAAGCTACGTACGTTATTACGTCCGTCACAAAATCAGAAATCAAAATCAATACGGTCTTTATTCAGTACAATCACCAGGATCACTTTGAAACGTCTTATATACTAGGTGAATTTATCGCCAGTTCCTCGCGACCAAAGCCTAGAAGAACGGGCAAGAAACTTACGGCTTGGTTCCTAGCGTATTTTTGTATGATCCTTTTTACAATTTTATTATGGTACTTACCTACTTAATTGTTTAGTGTTTGTAATGAGTTGGAGCATAGTTCAGTCCCAAGCTTTTTTTTCATTTATCAATCAGATATTTTATAGTAAGCTTTTGTAAAATGTTTTCTTTTTATTATGTTTTTGAATTTGCTAATCGACAACGTGAATCTCGCTTGAGACTTTGTTATAGAAACACATTGAGTAGTGTGTTAGATTTGATACACAACTGCATTCGTATCTATTTACTAGGTATCTCCTATTTCTGCCCACAAACAACGTTGTTCTGTTTCGTTTTGAAGGGTGTCTGCGGTGATATTACCGACACATGAGGCTTAACTCTGTACGATTCAAGTTGATGGACGCATGGCATTGATAGTGGATACCCAGATTGTTGATCTGATTTTTTTATTATAACGACCTTCATAATACGGTCGCCGCGTATATAAAACCAAGAATTTGTAATCATATTGACCGACCTACACGGATCAGGGTTTTAAATTAGAAAAGTTTTCGCTGTTGGAGATTTGGGAATTTGGAGTTTAGGTCTCAAACACTAATTTTCTTATATTGAAGCTGAGCAAGTTAAAAAAATCTAGACAAGTAAAACTAGAAATAGCCATGTTTTGCATTTCATGGCTAGATGGTGTGTGTGTTTTTTTTTTATATTTCTCTGATTTAATAGATTGTATTTATGCATTAGGTATTATTAGTTTGAGGCGTAACGTGTGCTGTCTTATAAATTTGATTATGTTTAGGTACCTTTTTCTGTATGCCTACGCCTCACTAAACTTCAATAATATGTTATATTACATTGTAAAAGGATCATACAAAAGAACGGTAGGAACCAAGCCGTAAGTTTGTTGCCTGTTCTTCTAGGCTTTGGTCGCGTGGAACTGGCACCTAGAGTCACCTAGCTTTAAGACGTTTCAAAGTGATCCTTG
The DNA here is from genome assembly GCA_932294275.1 of Chloroclysta siterata. NCBI lineage: Eukaryota > Metazoa > Arthropoda > Insecta > Lepidoptera > Geometridae > Chloroclysta > Chloroclysta siterata. The sequence continues at coordinate 29,617,472 of OW028588.1, forward strand.
TGATTTTATTGAATAAATACCTTTTGACTTTGACTTTGTAATGTTGGCCAATATTTATTATTAACAAGGTGCTCGAAACTTCGTCTGCGCAGGATTAGCCACACAATGTCATTATAAATTGTAGCCTATGTGTTATTCTGATGTATAAGCTATGTTATTGTTTCATTAAAATCCATTCAGTAGTTCTTACGTGATAGAGTAACAAACATCCTTACTTACAAACTTTCGCGTTTATAATATTAGTAGGATTGTGTCAGGTCTAGGTGTTGTTTTATACAGATAAAGAGATATGAAGAAGTTAACTATAACCTATAATATATAAACGCACATAAAATCACGCCTGCTCCTCATAGAGGTAGGCAGAGGACACTTGCTACGACACTTACCTCTCCTTCTTTCACTCTCATAACATATTCAAACCAATAATAACTCAAAACCGAAACTCGAAACAAATGTAGCTACTAAATCCTACACATTTACCCCTAAATGGCCAAAGTCCAGCCCCTAAAGGCCGAAAAAATCGACCCCACGTGGCCTACAAGTGGCAGGAACCGCCGGGTAGAATTCAATAAATTCAAATAGCCCCCACAGATTACGGGGTAGTTATAACAGCCCCCGAGAGGACAATAAGGGGTCCGAACTGCCCCGGCTAGGTATTCAGTGATTAATACCTTTGTAAATATTATTTTTGTATTGATCGGGGATTGGTCAGCTACAGGATGCTCTATGGTTTTTAAAATTGTAAATAAATTTAACTCACGAAAATGAGTTAAGTTATTTATATCTTTCAAAAAGTCGAAACATGCGAGCGAGAGGTACACTAGCTCTTGCCTTCGCTTTAATACGGTAGCCATACCCTTGATGTCTTCGTTTTCGAGATACGTAAGGCACTTCAGTCACTGAATTGATTGATTCAGTGAGTGAATTAATTCAGTGCTTTTGAAAATATCAACAAAAACTATTTTTTTTTATACTATTAGTTGATGAAGCAAGCAGATGCCCACCTGATGTTAAGTGAAATAAGACGTTTTGGTTTGTGGTCGATTTTACTTGTAAAGAAGTTATACTATCTTTAAAAACAAGTTTTAACCAAATACTATATGTAACACAACTTCAACAGGCTTACTATTTATATTTCAATTTTCTTCCGACGGAAACAGAACTTGTCGGAAACATTTACAAATTAAATGAGTATGCTATAACAAGGAAAAACAAGAAAAATTACAAAATTGCAAATGGCGTGAGACACGCAAGACAACACAACACCACAATAATTACTATCGGTTTGTAACACCATCGAATTGACCATTTTGTTGTTGAAATAAATAGTAATAATATGAAAGTATACAAATACAATAAAAAAAATTGGATGCCCTACGTACCCTACCAGTATCTATCTACTTTTAAGAGTAGTAGAGCTCTGTTTGTTGTTCGTCCGAGGAATACTACTACCATACCCATCTTTGCTGCCAAGCATCAGCACTGATTTTGGTTTAAAGGGTGTGGTGGACGAATTACGGCCACATGAGGCATCATTACATCACATTAACATCTGTAAGCCTCATGTTGATGGACGCAGGGCAGTGTATATAAGGCACGTTTATATCGTACGAGGCGGTGATAGCATAGTACAGAATATATTATAAAGAAATAACCATTTATTGATCCCGAAAAAGATGGTCAACTACCTAAATTTTTTTCAGCATTTTTTTAATTTACTAAAAAACATTTTAATAATCAGCACTTATATTTGTTTTGTTATAATCGTCCTGTATTATTGCATAGGGTGCAATAAATTCATATTTGCTAATAGATTTTCTCTATAATTGTAATATTCACCCCCCGAGCTCGCTCAGCTAACTGCTGTTTACCCCATATTTCATTTAATATTTCACTGCGCATGTGTTACATTTCTCACGTAAATTTTTAATATTATTCGTTCTATTTTATTTGTAAACTAATGGGCTCGCGCGGTTTCGTTTGCCTGAAGCTATTTTGATACAAAATTAAAATTATTAAAATGATTTTATAAATAACTGACACCTAGATTCACCTAGGTTTAAGACGTTTCAAAGTGATCCTTGTGATTCTATTCAATAAATATAGCTTTTGACTTTGACCCCAATACACGGAGGTTGTGCTTCTGGAGAAATATATTTATTCGATAAAAACGGGACAAAATATCGATTAAAATATCCGTATTCTCAATATTACTTCATAACTTAATGAATCATTTTACAGCATAATAACTAATTTCAGTTCGACGTAATCATTATGTTAGATTTAGATAAAAAATCAAGATCAATAGAAAATGACATTTTTTACGTACTTCTTTACAATAGAGCGTCCTCGACTCCAAATTAAGGCTATACTTAAAAGAGCACAAAACGTAACTGCACCGAAACAAAGCAAAAAACTTATTGTCCTTTCAACATCTGCTTAGAAACAGATATGAAAAAAAATTCGCCACCCGCCATAGATACGACACTCGTAGAACAGACATTTCTTTCTTTTCCAACCACCTTTTGCATTGTGGAGTGACGTCACTCGGCAGATGGCTAGGGCTGTCACGCTTCGATTACTAATTAAAGCTTTTTATCGCAATATTGCTTCATTATTGCTGACACCGATAAATTTCGTGGTTACTAGAGCGTTGAGAATTTAATTAATGTTACGTTATTAGAAATCGAGCCCTTGTAATTTGGAGTTTTAATTAAAAAATAACATGAGAGATAGGTTGACCTACTTATAGCGCGCTTTGTTTTGATAAATCTTGTTTATTGGGATGTCTGTTTTGTTGAGGCCTATTACTCTTTTGACATTGACTAGCGTAATTTTCAACAAGTCGGAAATTAAATATACCAAAGATATTAATAAAAACAAACATTTTGTGAAATGATTTTTTTTATAGTATGTATGCAATTAGTTACATAATTATTTTAAATTACATTTTTTTTTTTTTTTTTTTTTTTTTTTTATTGTTAATAGCTAAACGTTTGACTGCCATCTCACCTGATGGTAAGTGAAGATGCAGTCTAAGGTGGAGCACGCTTAGCTATAATCCACTTGTTCACTCTTGTCTTAAATATTCCAAGGTTATATCGTTCCGGAAATACCGACGACGGTAAAGTGTTCCACTCCTTGGCAGTTTGCACTAAGAAAGTGGAAGCAAAGCGCTTCGTGCGATAGTGAGGGATATCCACCATGAAGGGGTGGCACTTATCCGTGCGTCTAGTTGTCCGGAGGTAGAAGGGAGACGGGAGAATAAGATCGTGCAGTTCCTGCGCACACTCACCAAAATGTATTCGATAGAACACCGATAGGCAGGCGATTCGTCTCCTGTGTTCGAGGCTATTGTAATATCGTGTATGTCCTGTCACGGTCGCCATGTAATATCGTGTGCCGGAGGCGTGGAGGAAATAAAACGTACAGTTACATCTTGAATGATTAACCTTTATTTTTGCATAAGTTGTATCTTATATACTACAGTATACGTGACATCGTGCCATTATACAATTCACTTGATGAACATGTCCAACCTACTTCGGTTCGTGTCAGATCGATGGAACACGCTTCCGCTACCATATCTCATCTTCCCCGAAAAAAGGTTGGAAGTAGGTACCCCTCCTTCCAAAGTTAAGCCCTAAATAACTTAGTTCTATTCTTATGCACTATACATTTTTTCCCTTTCTTCATTATTTCTACATTTACTCCTAAGTCTTTAACTACTGAATATGGGCCTTTAAATACTTCTGAAAACTTATTCCCATTTTCATTCTTTAAAAGTATACAATCGGTATTTTTATACGTTACACTATGAGACTTTAAATCACTTTTATTTTTCCTTAAAGATTTACATGCTATAAGATTATTTCTAGCTTCGGCATTACATTTTTGAAGACGATATTTTAACTCTAAAGGGTAATTATCCTATACATTAACCTATACAATGGTTCAACTTCTTCACTTAGACACAAAACTATTTTGTAAGCCTCACAAATTCTCTTAATTCACATTGCAACGTTAAAATGTATTTATTACCACTCTTGTCTACATCTAAAGGAAATACAAAATCTTAAAAATTTTTCCTAGAGAGATACGGGCTGCTGTTGTAATGATCATTTTCTCTTTAATATTTTTATTGGTATGCTTCTGTTTTTGACAATCCTTGCAATTTGTTACGTAATCCTCTATGCCCTTATACATTCCTAGCCAATAATACCTCCTTTCAATATTATTCGTCATCCTATAATTCCAGCATGACCTCTCGTAAGTATTTTTACCAACGTACCATTTTTTTTCCCTGCAACTTCTCTATATCAATCTCTTATCATCCTGAACTATACAGAATCTCAATCTCCTCAGCAATGTGTGCTGTGTTTTTTTAAATAACTCGCGCTATAATCCTTACGAATCGTTTCCTATTACCACGATCTCGTTGATATCTGATCCTCCTTCAATTCTACCTTATTCTTTTAACAATACGTCTATGCGTGCCTTTGTTAATAAAGAATTTTGGTTAAATTATATCTTAGCTTCTTCAACTACTAACCACTTGTACATGCACCCATTATTACCACAAAACATTTCTACCTAATTCTTTTAACAATTCGTCTATGCGTGCCTTTGTTAATAAAGAATTTTGGTTAAATTATGTCATTGCTTGTTCAACTACTAACCACTTGTACATGCACCCATTATTAGGTACTACGTTCCCTAGAACTGACAACACTACCTGCCATAAAACCCAACCAGAAGGGTTTCTAGCTATTTCCTTTGGCAATACCACTCCATCTTCACTTATTTTTGTTTCTAAACACTTCATTATTTTGCTGCGCGCTGGGATTGCAAATGAACTAATATCTTTAGATATAAAGTGCATCTCTAACCTTCTATCACCTTCTCCAACTTTTATACTTAAGACTTCAAATTCCCACATACTCCTGCTATAGTAATAGGCCTACAATTTATTACTCTAGCCTCTTTTATCCGAGCCACACAACTATGTTTCAAAATAACACAATAGCTCCTGAATCTAATAACACACCTATATTTTCTTCCGCTCAGTGTAATTGAACGCGATTCCCTCTATTATACGATAATATTTCTACTTTATTGAGATTGGTCATGAAAAATTTCTTCAGTATCAGCAATAAACGTTTCTGCTGCCTCGACACATAGCACATCTGCTGACCTATTGTTTGCATAGCTACATTTTATTGACCTTGCTGACTTCGCCAATTGAAGTTACGTAACTGACCTTGCATTGCGTGCTAATTATTAAAACTCAGCCTGCATTTCACTAATCGAGACATTATGTTTTAAGATCAAATTCCCCCATTCCTGAATTTGTACCCTTTTCCTTAGCGAGACTGCGAAGATATCGACATTACTAAAACTCTACTTCCGGGATAGATTGTCAAAATCAGTATTTACCTATATGAGATCAACAGCCATTACCTCTGGTTCTGAAGTCGCTTAAATTATCTTATTAAACAAAACGTTAAAACAATTCCTAAACCCTTTCTTTATCTTTAACCTATTTTCACAATAATAGTCTCTAACCACTTTTGAAACCGTTAAAAAAATTTGTAGAGAATCACACTCACTTCCTAATTTGTGAAAATTGCTGGACCTTACCAGATTCTTCCTCTCCGGACGCGTATTTATGCCATAGTACTCGCTCCTTGAATTGCTCCTGAATTGTCCATCCTCTTCTCAATGTATTAACAAAATATCCTTTCGCTTAGCTGCGCTTTAGCTGTTGCCGTAGTAGAAATAACCGGTGACTGCTCCACTCCATAATATTGTCCATTTGAATTCTGAGCTCCCATAACTTGTAAAAAAAACCAATCCATACCTTGGATTTAGCAGAAATCAGCTGCCATTGCAACTGGAGCTGCCATTGCACACTACGGTTCTTCCTTTTCCTTCTATCTCACTTTGTCACGGTTTTTGTCACGGTCTTTGTCACGGTCCTGTCACGGTCGCCATGTAATATCGTGTATGTCCTGTCACGGTCGCCATGTAATATCGTGTGCCGGAGGCGTGGAGGAAATAAAACGTACAGTTACATCTTGAATGATTAACCTTTATTTTTGCATAAGTTGTATCTTATATACTACAGTATACGTGACATCGTGCCATTATACAATTCACTTGATGAACATGTCCAACCTACTTCGGTTCGTGTCAGATCGATGGAACACGCTTCCGCTACCATATCTCACTATAGAGCCTGGAGTCGAACAGCTGGTCACTGCCAATGAGTCTCCTGGCTCGCCGCTCAATAGAATCTAAGGCTTCAAGCTGGTTCTTGGCAGAACCGTCCCACAAGTGGCAACAGTACTCCATGCACGATCGGACTTGTGCTTGATAAAGGTCCAGAAGCTGTCTTGGTGTGAAGTACTGTCTGACCTTAGAAAGGATGCCCAGTTTCTTAGCAGCCACTTTAGCCTTAGATTCTATATATGAGCCGAAGTTCAAATTGGATGTCAGCTTCACACCCAAGAGATCAAGGTGGTCGGAGATCGGCACCGATACATCCAGGAAAGAAGGGTTCAGGCGGAAAGGCCGCTTTTTTGCGGAGAACAGACATGCCTGAGTTTTTGAAGCGTTGAAAGAGACGAGGTTGGCTGCACCCCAATCAGAGACATTAATCAGGGTGCGATTTACTCGATCCACCATTGCCTCTCTTAGGGACTCGATCGTATCTGCGCTTGCACGGGCATTGGAAGTGTATCTTTCTACAATGGTGCTATCATCTGCGTACCCCACAATACCGGGCTGAAGCAAATCGTTGATATGTAGCAGGAATAAGGTTGCAGAAAGAACCGACCCCTGAGGTACACCGGCATTAATAGCCAATTGGTCAGACGAGCAGCCATCAATGACTACTCGAATTGACCGTTCCCTCAGGAAGTCAGAAATCCACCCACGCAAGCACGGCGGCAGTCCGAACGAGGTAAGCTTGCTAATAAGACCGTCGTGCCAAACCCTGTCAAAAGCCTTGGATATGTCGAGTGACACAGCAAGAGCTTCACCATGCCTCTCTATGGCTTCGCTCCAGATATGGGTGACGTACGCTAAAAGATCCCCAGTAGACCGTTTACGGCGAAAGCCGTACTGCTGGTCACTGAGGAGGTCATTGGCTTCAAGGTACGTTAGGAGCTTATTGTTGAGAACCCGCTCCATTGTTTTACACAATAGAGAGGTTACAGAAATGGGTCGATAATTAGCAGGGTCGGCACGACTTCCCCTCTTAGGCACTGGTTGCACATTTGCAAGCTTCCAAGAGCGTGGTACAAGGCCAGTTTCAAGAGAGAGACGAAATAGGCGAGTCAGTATTGGAGTCAACTCAGGGGCACATTGTTTGAGGACAATTGCAGGTATTCCATCAGGCCCGCTAGCCTTATTCACATCCAAAGCACGCAGTGTTTTTAGCACCTCCTTTTGGTGTATGCGGACTTTCGGCATTGCCGTCGTACAACAGGAGACGGAAGGAGGCACTTCACCAGCAGTGTTAAGGCGCGAGCATTCTGCAAACTGAGAAGCAAATAGATTGGCTTTCTCTACGGAAGTGTGAGCAAGCGAACCATCTGGTCTAAGCATTGGAGGAAGTGAAGGGCGGCAGAAGTTAGTTTCAATTGATTTCGCGAGAGACCAAAATGCCTTACTACCAGCTGGATGTGAAGCCAATTTAGCACCTACTCGGCTTATGTGGTCGAAACGAGCTCTCCTTAAAACTTTTTTGCAGACTTTGGCGGCTTTGTTGTATGCTCTCTTCTTAATGCTTATATCTGGTGCTTTGTGATTTCTAGCGTCAACCCAACTAATGAATGCTTTTTGCTTAAGTGCATCGGCGCTTCTGCATTCAGCATCAAACCAGCGTTGAGGTGAATCGGATGGTCTAGTGTCTTTGTATGGAATATAGTATTCCATACCACGACGTAGCACTTCAATTATAGCATCTGTGCAGGTCGACGGATCGCCAGAAGAGAAACAAGTTTGCCGCCAAGGAAAAGAGGCAAAAAAGTGCCGCATCTCGTCCCAGTTTGCTAACGAGTAATGCCACAGTCGACGGCTAGCACTAGGGCTTGGATCGGGTGGGGAGTATGCTGATATGGACTTCACAACACAATGGTCAGAACTACCAAGTGGAGAAGTGACCGACACATTGTATCGATCAGGATCAGTCGTTAGGATAAGGTCCAAGCAATTGGCGGTGTGGCCGTCGATGTCTGGAACTCTGGTCGCTTCCTGGACCAGTTGGGTGAGGTTGAGTGAGATCGAAAACTTGAGCGCTTCCCTTCCAGCATGATCAGTGCACTGGTATGGGAACAACCAATCCTGATGATGGGCATTGAAGTCCCCCAGAAACACCAGTTGGGCAGATGGGTACCGAAGTTGGGCCAAATCTGCTGCCTCACTGAGATAATTAAAAAGCTGAGTTGTCTCTTGGTCTCCGCTGTGTGACCGGTATATTCCAGCGTAGAGTATTTTCCCCATACCCGTCTCAACAAGTATCCAAATTACAGAGTACTTGGAATTTTCAAGATTTCGGAGGCGCCTGAAACAGATGTCATCGCGCGCATAAACGCAGGTACCAGCCCGTGGCTTAAAGTTGTGTTCAAGCACGTAACCTGGGTATGCAAGGTATGACGCATCAAGTGGACATCTGATCTGGGTCTCCGTAAGAAAAAGCAGATGAGGTTTGGCAGTCTCGAGATAGTGGTGGACTGGAATGATATTTGAGTGCAAACCTCTGATATTTGCTAGGTGCACTTGTAGAGAGAGGACGTGCACACGCTGTTTAACTTTGTTACTTAATTTGCTTCTTTTCATTGTTGATTTTTGTTTGAAGAGTGAAGAGTGGTAAGGGGACGGCAGTAGGACAAGACACACTGCAAACCTAAACACTGATAACGGATCACTTATACTAGCGGGGGACTAGGCGGGAGACTGCGGGGACGCCCGAACCCCCCCGGAGATGGCCATCGGGTCCTCTCGTCCGGTCGCCAACCGGCACGATGGAGCATCCCGGGATTTTTCGCGAGGTGGCGGGGCAGCCTTTCAAAAGTGGCTGGCTCTCTACTTGGGCCCCCTACTACCTGCGGTCGGCCAGCGGTGCACCGTGCTTCGGATCCCGCTACCCTCCGCGACTAGCCTCCCAGCATAAGCTCAATGTTATCTCGTCTATGACCGGTGTGATGCAGTACTGAGTGCAATCATCCTGACCCGACCCCTTTGTGGCTACACCGAGCATCGTACCGGAACACGAAATGTCGTTTGGCGGTACGGCTTTGCTCAGTGGGTGGTGACAAGCCGCGGCCGAAACCTACCACCAGAGAAAGCTACTCCGTTTGCACCACCCAGGGGACACGTGTAGGGACTCAAGGGTAATCTCCTACGGACGTGAGTAGCATGGTCCCCCAAAATGATTGATGAATGATGACCCATGATTTTTTCTCAATTGGAAATAAAATTAAAGTTATTTTTGTTCAAGTTATCTGTATAAAAATTGAACATGCCAACCCTAAGATACAATCTGTAACAAATACAATAATATTGCTTTGTTCGAAGACACCTGCCGTGTGCGTGGTCTTAATATGATTTTGGAATTTCAACACTTTTTGAACTAAAACTTAGTTTTTCATGTTTAATCAAACTTTTAGGTAAGAAAATTTATATAAATATGATATTTTTGGAAAACCTTTGTTTTCCAAAATTATTGTTTATAACTGAAACAGCTTCACGACTTTGATCCCCAGGCTTGGTAGAACCCCCCAGATCTCTCTAAGGATTCTTTGAGGATGTTTAAGGGGTTAAACAGAGATACGTCCAAATATTTCATTTTGGCACATTACCACATTTTGCAGTAGTTGGTTCATTTCATAATCTTCAATTATTTTATATCTTCAAATATTTTGAAATGTGCGAGCGAGAGTTTGACGGGTGTCAGCCCCTTAACGAATAGACTGTCCAAGACTAAACTATCAGTTTGCGTACTAATCATGATTTAACGCACAACCAGATATAATTCAATTTAAAGTTCAGGCTTTGGCGTCAGCTTGTTAATAACTTAATACCGTTATTAATTGCGTCTAGACGGACTTTACGGTACTTGCAATTTCCTGTTAATAAAAACCCTATGAAAATTACCTGCTAGTTAGGTTGTAGTTTGAAATTGCCAGTCTTCAACACTTACTTTACCTTTTTTTAAATACAACTAGTTGATGGAACAAGCAGATGGCCCACCTGATCTTAAGTGGTAGGTAACCATCACCTATAAAAAAGCATTGCCTCGTAAGTCACGCACAATAGGAACGTGCCCTACGATGCACTGCCTTGCGTCCATCAATGAAGCATACAGATGTTAAGCCTCATGTGCCTGTAATTACACCGGCAACCACACTCTTCAAACCGAAACACAGCGACGCTGCTTTGCGGCAGAAAAAGGCGTGGTAGTAGTACTTCCCCGGACGAGCCTTTCACAAAGAGCTCTACTACTCTTACTCTTTACTTGTATCTCTTTGACTGCACTCGCCCAGGGATAGGCTGATAATAAGAAGTTGACAACCGTAAAATATTTTTTGATAAGTTAATTAATTGTTTTATAAGCAGCGATTTTTTATAACTGTGAAATATGCAAGCGAGAAGTGGTTCGACTATTGTCAGCGTCTTATGCATAGAAATAATCATAAGCATATGCTATGTCGTCTGGTTATTTTATAATAAGTTAATGATGTTGATCGCCTTTCATCACACTGTTTGCAAGGACTAGTAACACGACTAAAAGAATACCATAAATCAAAATAAGTAAAGCCGGTAGCATTTAGTAGACGTTATTAGAATCTATAAATCGCCATAATGGACTACAAATCAAGTTAAAATAGATTACCATACATTTACCGCAGTATTTTAAGTTAATGCTCATATTTTCCTCCACTCTTTAACATGATTAAATTTCTCAAACAAAATTTCCTTGAGTGTACTTTTTTTTATACAACTTTTTTTTAACAAACGAACGGCTCGCTTAAGATTAAAAGCTAAATTTTAAAACGCCCTTTTTGGAAAACCTCATACGTTGTCATTAGTTGATTTGTGTGTTAATGAAATTGTGATTATGTCAATAAATAAATTAAAAACTATTATTTTGGAAAAAATCTCAACAGCGGAAGATATTTCCACAGCCTGGACATTCATAAAATTCTAATATAGCCTTAAACTAGCGAATTCCTCTGAAACAAAATAGTGCGCGACCACCGTGGCTCCAAGGTATGAGGATGAACTCTACCGATCACGAGTAGTGTAACTTGAGCAGTGACTAAAATACTTGGGATTTATTGAGTAGTAGTTCAAACTACGAGTGGTATGTTTAAACAGAAAACCATACAAATCCATCGCATCCGCCATATGTTGCGTCTTTCGGATGAAATTAATAACGGTCTGTTTGCTTTCAATCAGAAAGAAACTTTGTTTTAATACCGGGAAGGTTTACTTTCCACTGGAGTTTTCTATTAGCTTTTGCTTAGTATTTGTATGGGATCGGAGTCCATCGAGTGTTGATTTAAGTTCTTTTCGAAGTTGGTATTAATTTTAGCTCGCTAGAAATGTTAACCTTTTATTTATATCCAAGATTACTGTGGAAAAAAGGAAATATTTTTTTAGTTATTTATTTAGACAAGATTTCTATTTGCCGATCACAAATAACTTAAGCAGTTCGAACTGAGTGCCCAAGTAATAAACAAATAAGTATATACAAAATAAATATTCTACAGCTATTACAAAGTATAATTCTCTTTTTTTATATACAACTAGCTGATTTTACAAGCAGAAGGCCCATTTGATTTTAAGTGGTAACCATCACCTATAAAAAAACATTGCCTCGTAAGTCACGCACGATAGAAACGTGCCCCACGATGCACTGCCCTGCGACCATCAACGTGAGGCATGCAGATGTTAAGCCTCATGTGCCTGTAATTACACCGGCAACCACACTCTTAAAACTAAAACACAGCAACGCTGCTTGGCGGTAGAAAAAGGCGTGGTGGTAGTACTTCCCCGGATGAGCCCTTCACAAAGCTACCTTTGTAAAACCTACCCTTCTTAAACAATTTGAGTTCTCTGTAAGATCTATTTACACAGTTTTACAGTAAATGATTCTTATTCTTATAGTTACTACCAATATATTATTTAAGGGAATGGGTTACCGTGGTTCATATAAGGATTAAACCGTCATTCATATACAATTCACTTTTATTTATGAAATCTTGTGCTGAATAAAACACAAAAGAAAATGAATAATAAACTTAGGAAAATGAAAATGAACGGAAAGGGCAAAGTAGATAACGATCGCAATTTTTCAAAACCCACAGTAGGTAAACAAAGTACTATTAACTAAAACCATAAAGCTAAGCCAAAATGCATTGGGTTTTAGGTCCGGGACGGCACCAATTAAACGCGTGCGGTCGCCGGCTTACCGTTCCCCGAGTAACATCTAGGGTTGTCACTATCCAAAATAATTCGTAAACAACTTGCAGATAGCGTCAAATCGACTGGTGACGTATAAGGTGCAGAAGTGGTTTAGGTGAACATGCCAACGTGAAGGCGAAGCTCATGATCAAAGTGAGTGTGGGTTCTGAGTGAGTGAGCATTTCTGCAGGACTATTAAAAATATTCCGAAATGACAGAATTTGTCTCTTTTGCCCTTATTTTTATTGAAGTTATGTGACTGATATAATACCAAATCACTTAGAAATAAACATTATAAACGTACATAAGCATGAATATTAAATAATCGCAGCAACTGTTTTTAGTTAGCTTAACTAGTTTTAGAGCTGATTTCACCATGCTCTGTTAGATTAACAAAATATTAAAGGGCCGTTAAATATGTCAAAATCTACGCGTTTGACATCTAAGGCTAGATTTAACGGCCTGTTAATCCTTTAATAGTAATGTAACAAAGCATAGTGAAATCAGCTCTTAAGGTAACCGCTTTCCATCGACTTGTTTGTCAACTTCTTTAAAAAAACGGAATTATCAAAGTGACAACCCTATTAATGCCCAAACTGCGTCCCCAGTATATTGGTCCATTCGGTCTATTGTTAAGGTTTGTTTGACAGATGGACTCGCCAATCTCCTGGCGGGTTTGTTGTGCGGCTACCTCTGCATTTTGTCCAAAAGGCAGAAGGTAGGTTTTTTTAGCTAAAAGAAAGTATTTTACAACTTTAATGCGTCAGCACATTTTTTAAAATAAAAAGTTTTTTATTTCTAAAATTGTGCTGGCGCATTATACAAAACTTAAAAAAAAAGTTGAAATAACCTTTAATGAAAGAGACAGACAAATGGGCTTACGGCCCACCGGATGATAAGTGGTCACTGTCGCCCATAGACACCCAACAACACCAGGGGCGTTAACGTTGCATTGACTACCCTGAAGGATTTTATTTACATTTCCTTCAAGCGGGTCTTGTGAGTAGGAAAACCTCCGATGGTAGCTATCATTTATATCTAATACCTACTACCTAAAATAATTAAGTCATCCATTTAATTGAACCTTAGTAATAGTATTCTCTAAAACTTTCAGTAATTTTATATCGTCATAAATTTCGCTAGAGAGAATGATTTCAGAAATTTGGCTAGAGCTCCTTTGCGAGAGAGAAGTAATTTGACGGGTGTCAGCCCCTTAACATATTTGCTTGTTACCCGACTATAAATCTAATAATCGGAGTAGGTGCCTCTCACTCAATAATAAATGACAAACACCGAATCACTGCGCAACGATACAGCAATTTCATGCTACACCTCATTAACGGACAGGCATTGCAAAAACAGACCTATGTTTACGTGCCTGGTCCATGCCATAAGCTGACAGCTTTGACAAGCCCTTTTTATGTAATGAAAATCGGTAAAATTACAGCCACTTGAGGCTTGACATTAATGGGCTGGGGTGCTATCCCGTAAACAGCCTTCACAGCTCAGTTGGTAGTAGCTCTGCCTTCTGCGCCGTAGGCCGTGGGTTCGATCCCCACCGAGAACAAACATTTGTGTGATGAACATAGATGTTTGTACTCTGTCTGGGTGTTACATAATATTATAACTATGTATTTACAAAAAAAATCAGCTATCTGGTTCCCATATCACAAGCTTTGGCTTAGTTTGGGGCGAGATAGTGCTGTGTGGAATGTCCAGCAATATTTATTTATTTACATCTTGGTTTGTGTTTAGTTTAGTTCAAACTAAAAAGTTAATAAGTCTTTTTTTACTGTAGATGAATAATGAGGTTTTCTTTTAAGAAATATGTTAAGCCTCATGTGTCTGTAATTTCCACTCAGAAGGTATTAAAAAATATCAGTAAAATCATCTTTTAAACTGATCCCCAGCACGATTTGGCAAGCGCGCCAAGCCACGGGAAAATTAGAGTACGTTACACTAAAATGGACACTGTGCCCTTAACATTCCTTTCTGGCGATATCGAATCGCTACCAGTTCCACACAATGGGCTTTAAGATTATTTATTTCTCTAATTACAATTCACTTACACGTGAAAACAACATAATAGTAACAAAATTGTCTGGCAAATTGTCTTAAAAAAAACGAAATTTAAAATAACAAACTGAATATAATATCTAATTCTAAGAAAACAGCCTCACGACTTTGATCTCCAGGCACGGTAGATATCCCCTTAAATCTCTAAGTAATAAGTACTAACTCCAGATTCTTTGAGGGCGTCCAAGGGGGTAGTCAGAGGTAAGTCCAAACATGATGATGATGATATCTAATTCAAAATGAAAGAGTTTTCCTGAAACATATCCCAGGACGGAATGAGATGTATGGAAGGAATGAGGGAAAGTCTTTGCCCAGAAGCGGGACCTAAAGAGCTTATTATTATTAATAAAACAATAATAATTATTGCGAGTCTCAGAGATCATACAAAAAAACGGTAGGAACCAAGCCGTAAGTTTGTTGCCTGTTCATCTAGGCTTTGGTCGCGTGGAACTGGCACCTAGAGTCACCTAGCTTTAAGACGTTTCAAAGTGATCCTTGTGATTTTATTGAGTAAATACCTTTTGACTTTGACTTTGATTTGATAGCTACAAAAACTCGTGTTAAGTTCCCTAAAACGTAATGTAGTTTTAACGTGAGCTCTCTACGGAATACTGCCATCATCGTTTAGTAAGAGACTCATTTATTTTGTAGCGTTTTTTGATTTTAATGGTTTTGGCTTGAAATTTTACAATTAGGTAGGTAAGTACTATTGATGTAAGTAGTAGGTAGTTTTTTTATGATTTTATCTGTTGGCCATATGCCAAATTTAAGATTTGAAAAGTTTTTGAGTAACGTCTTAGATATCGCAAAGGATCTTATGTAATAGGTAAATCCTTTCACCACACAGTTTCGAAAGAATTAGTGACACGACAATAAGAAGAATAGGTAGGATAAAGAGTCTGAGGTCTACTGTGCCTAGGGATTAGTCAAGGCATGGTAGGCATCCTCTCAGATATTATCTTGGACTTATTTAGTTCTAGCCAAAATCCTTTTATTGATCGAGTGAGCGAAGCGAACGAAGATCTTAGTTTCAACTTGGGCGATTTGGCATTTTATGTATGTATATATGTATGTATGTATGTATGTATGTATGTATGTATGTTTGTCTGGCGATAACTTTAGAACCGTTGATCCGATCTGCATGAAATTTTATATGTCGACAGCTTGTACTTGAGAAATTTACTGGTAAGTATATGAGTAAAATCGGATGAAGGGTTTTTGAGATATGGGGTTTTTTAAGGGGGCAAAAATAAAAAAAGTTACATAAAAAAATCAAGTTACATGTCATATGAAAGGGCTTTGTTTGGACATCCCAAAACAATTTTTATTTTTTTTTGGGACGCTCGGTTTTTGAGATAAAATAATAAAAGTTAAATTAAGATAACCAGCGATCCAAGAGCTCCCATCTCTAAGAGTTTCGTTGGCATCAAGGTTTTTCTACTGGTCGGCCAGTTCCTTTGCTTTTTCTTATTTTTTCTTCTTGAAATAAATTAAGGAGGTACTCAGTTCTCATAAAATGGTGACAACGACCAGGTCTGATGATGGAGCCAAGGTCTGTTCAACGGAACTCTTCAATAAATAGGCCAATAGAGTTGAAACTTGGTTACCATACCAAGTTAGTAGGCGGTAGTCAGAGGCAAGTCCAAACGTAATGTTTGGACTTGCCTCTGACTACCACCTACTCAAAGTTTTGGTGCGTTCGTCGGGTCGCATCACGAGATCTCAGTTCGGGGCGAACCACTAGTAATATCTAAGGAGGGTAGATTAAATTAGAAAATTCTTTATTGCCTTAAATAAATTACATAGGCGAACTTAATGCTAATTACCATTTTCTTCCAGTTAACCTTTGTGTCATGTGGACTGGGTGCAAGTGTTCTATAAGACAATAGAAGAGAAAAATCTTTAATGAACAACTATAACATTAATACCTACTCTATAAATATTTACCTTCAATACATACATACAACTAAAATGATCGACATACATAGTCATAGACTCAAAGAATTGCTCTACAAAATATTGAGTGTGGAAAGGCGCAGTTTATTTAACAGTTACTACCCAGCGGGCCATTGACATTGTTATGGCCAACAATATTCGCCAGCGATTTGGCAACGTTCAGAACGGCATACAGACGAGAAGTCTGAACCCAGGCGGCTCCACTGCACCCGATAATGGCCACTACATGATTGTCTTTGCCTAGAACTTACAAAATGAATAATTAAATATAAATAAATATTAGTGGACATTCCACACAGCACTTTTTAGCCCCAAACTAAGCCAAGGCTAAGGAACCAGACAGCTGATATAATAATTATATGCTTTTTTATGTAAATACATAATACTTATAATATTATATAACACCCAGACAGAGATCAAACATTCAATTTCATCACACAAATGTTTGTCCTGTGTGGGGATCGAACCCACGGCCTACGGCTTAGAAGGCAGAGCTACTACCAACTGAGCTGTGAAGCCTATCAAATGACAGTAGTAGAGCTCTTTGTGAAGGGCTCGTTCGGGGAAGTAGGTACTTCCACCATGCCTTTTTATATACGCACCTATGCCGCCAAGCAGCGTTGCTGTATTTCGGTTCGAAAAGTGTTGGTGCAGGGGGAAATTACAAGCACTTACACAAAAAAAAATCAGCCAAGTGAGAGTCGTATTTGTTGTTGTATTGGCAACAGAAAAATTTCAACTGTAACTATCACGAGATACGAAATATTCATGAGATACAGCCTGGTGACAGACGGACGGACAGCGAAGTCTTAGAAATAGGGTCCCGTTTTACCCTTTGGATACGGAACCCTAAAAATGAAGAATGTCTTATTTAGATAGGCATACGACCTTGGCTAGCTAGCTTAAACTTAGATAGTGGAAGCAAGCGACTAGATTTCCAACGTTAAGAACATTTCAACAATAGCCAGTTAGCTACGGACGAGAAGGCAACTTGAGATTAGCTATGGTTCTTTTATTACATCACTCGGTGTTCGCTTGGCTATTACTAACCAATTTACTAAGATCCCGACCAAATCACTGTTATTTGGATGCTATAACTTTACCAGAGTGATTTCTTACTGCAAAAAATATAATTATAATGAGGAACATTATTTAAGAGGCTGACAATCGTCAAAGTTCCCAAAGAGTCTCGTTCTCGCTCGCACATTTTAACATTTTGAAAGATGTAAAATCGCCGAACTTATTTATGAACAATCTTAATCAGTTGCGTGCAATCACACTGCAAACAGTTCAGCAAAAATATAATGTTAACCAAACAAGTTTATGAGTAGTAGAACTCTTTGTGAAGGGTGAAACTCTCTCCGGGGAAGTACTACCACCACGCCTTTTTCTGCCGCCAAGCAGTAACGCTGTGTTTCAGTTTGAAGAGTGTGGTTGCCGGTGTAATTACAGGCACATGAGGCTTAACATCTGTATGCCTCAAGTTGATGGACGCATGGCAGTGCATCGTAAGACACGTTCGTATCGTGCGTGACTTACGAGGTGATGCTTTGTTATAGTTGATGGTTACCACTTAACAACAGGTGGGCCATATGCTTGTTCTATCAGCTAGTTGTTTAAAAAAAAAAGTTTAACAACCAAGTTACGGCTTGGTTCCTACCGTTCTTTTATATGGACTATACAAAATAATATAATAATGGTACTCCAGTATGGTTCAAATCGAACTTAGTGGGGCGAAGGCAAAGATACCTATGTACCTACACAAAGGTAAACGGCAATTTTAAACTATTTACCGTCTAGCTGAGCACTGGTGGTCTAGTGGTAGCGGCCCCGCCTTCCGATCCTAAGGTCGTGGGTTCGAAACCGGTCGTGCACCAATGAGTTTTTCTGTTCAAAAATTGATGTGCACAATGCCAGTACCCGTGGAAGGAAAACATCGTGAGGAAACCGGCATGTCGTAGAACCAAAAAGTTCTATAACATGTGCTCAAGTGCTCGAAAGGAGCCTCTTGAGGCGCACTTAAAATCCTTTCACCACACTGTTTCGAAAGAAACTAGTGACACGGCAAGAGAGAAGACCGTCTAGCTAGGTTACACAGCTATATTTAAACAAATGTTAAAAATCGACTCGATAAGTCTTTATTTAAGGGTTAAGCAAAGATTAATTTCCATTCTCACATAAATTGAATTCGATAAGGCTTCTCGTAATTTTCCGATCGTGCGCATGCTGCCGCAACATTGTTGCAACTTGTTACATTACATCGTGGTATTTCATTACTTCAACCGTATTGGCTTTGTATAATTTTCTAGTGATTTCTGCTATTTTTGGTTAGGTACTCGTATTGTGCGATTTTAAAATACCTATTACACTGAGATACCTACTCATAATTATTTATAGTGTTTTTTGAAATTGCGTGTCGAACCTGCAATAATGCTTATACATTTTCATATTATGAATGACTAGCAACTGTTTTCTTTACAACTTTACAAAGGCGGCCGAATTTACAAAGGGCTAAATTTACAAAAAAAGTATTCATTATAATCACTTGACATTGGCAAGATTAAGAATAAAGAATGTAGAGGAAAAATAATGCAACGATGAGGTAGTATGGTCTTAAGACTTCAGCCTTCTCCAAGGGGCCGAAAACATATGTATATACCATTCCCCCTCTTAAAAGCTTATTTTATTCATTGAAAACAGTGAATAAAAAGCATTGTTGTTTGAATTTAGCACACACCAATACATTCGGCCTCCATATAAAATGTATAGTGTGCAACTCTTGAACAAATCGGATTTATATCGAGGGCCTCGAATCACTCGCATCGCTCAGGATTCTAACACTTGAATCACTCGCTACGCTCGTGGTAGTGATTCATTAATTGCCCTCGCTTTAAATCCGTCTTTTACTCACTAATTGCATAATATACTATTTGACAGTGACAGTGTTTAAATATGGCTTAAATTCTGTGTAGCCGGGGCTGTCCCGCTGGAAAATAAACAAAGGATAAATATAAAATCAGAAATGACGAATAAATTCAGAAAAACCAATGCACAAGTTTCAACCTTGACTCAATCTGAACTTGATTCCAATACAATCTAATTTATCAGTCAATTACAAGTTAAATACCAAACGACAATAAAAGTCAAGTCATTATTTATACTGAGTTATATAAACGTGTTAGACTCAAAGTCAAAACCTCCATCCATCTTCTTAAATGTTATGTATCTATAGGTAGGTAAGCAGGTACTAATAACTCGTTATACCAAATTATCACATCGAATTATCAACAAAATTATGCTTTTAATGATAGGATGGTTGAGTCTTGAGTCGAGATTTGTTGAGCCTTTTTTGTTCCGCGTCTGTCCCCGTCTGTTGCGGCGATCGACTACCTGTCACGTATGGAATACCAACAACTGCAAAATGCTCTGTACTTACCAAATGTAATTTTTGGATGTTCCTACCTCTGACACCTTTCAACATCCTCAAAGAATTTTGAGTTGGTACTTGGTACTAAGAGATCAGGGTATAAAAAGGCACTGTTGAACCAGGATCTATAGACTGTGCCTCTTCGCTCATCAGCACGGAACCGCTCAAAATGAAATGTTATTCCATCATCGCTCACTCGCGGTCACACGATTCTCAGAAAACCTTGAGAGAAACTTCACATATTCTGTGGTTTTATGATATTTTAATCAACGCTTCACACTAGCCTAGAAAATTGAATGGAGCAAGAACGACCTAACGCGGTCTAAACGGTGTTCTGACACGATCAATCTCATAACAGTTTAGCACGAACATGACGTAGATAGTTAAAACTTCAATGTATTTTATTTAAGAGGCCTTTGAGGTGAGCATAGGGAGATACTAGTGAAACGCCTGTGGCTTTAATCGCAATGACAACCGCTAACCTCTCGCTTATTTCAATGTTTTGAAAGATACAATAAAATTACTGAACCTATTTATGAAAAATCGCAATGAACCGGTTTTGGAAATGTGCGAGCGAGAGGTACATTAGCAGTTGTCATCGCCATAAATTGCCTTTCAACAACCCGTTGACACCCAACTTTTTTATTATTTTTTTATAAAATTAGTACCTAAACACATTGATTAAAATTCGTTTGATATCATTATCAGACAGATATTTTGTTTTAGGATCAAAGTGTAATTTTTTTTTAATTTTATACCTATCTGTTTTCTATGTAGGTATTAATGTTCGGCGTATGTGTGTGTGTGTGTAAAATGAAACTGTGTTCCTGCCTATTTCATTCTTCAT
This sequence comes from Chloroclysta siterata, assembly GCA_932294275.1. Classification (NCBI taxonomy): domain Eukaryota; kingdom Metazoa; phylum Arthropoda; class Insecta; order Lepidoptera; family Geometridae; genus Chloroclysta; species Chloroclysta siterata. The sequence goes on from OW028588.1 coordinate 29,638,252, forward strand.
AGTAATCTTTCCCACAATATAATAATAAATACCTTTTCATTGCACATCCGAGTCTGTAAATTAATAATTATCGACCTTGTAGTATCTTCGTTCCTAGGCACAGCTTTCCATCACTCGAAAGAGCGAATCGCCGTAGGACAAAAACTAGTCAAACAACTTGAGATCTCTAGAGATACTTACCTTATGCCTAGATTGCTTACTAACTGTGGGGCTATCTACGGATGGGAGTAGGTTTTTGCGAGGTCTTACGGCTAATAAGCTTACGGCGCGGCGACATCTTAATTTCATTTGTCGAGAGTTCTACCGTAGTTTTAAAATGTATTCCTTCATCATCATTTTGTCAGCCTGTCAGTGGTGGTAGTAGCTCTGCCTTCTGCGCCGAAGACCGTGGGTTCGTTCCCTCTGATATTATCGGTTTTTTCTGTTATGCCTACAACTCACTAAATTCAATTGGCAACACATTTGAGCTTCAATATTGTATTATATTACAAGGATCATACAAAAGAACGGTAGGAACCGAGCCGTAAGTTTGTTGCCTGTTCTTCTAGGCTTTGGTCGATGGAACTGGCACCTAGGTGCCGTACTTCCGTGTGCGTTCTAGCGTTTTAGGTGTGAGAATGGCCACAGACTGCTTATTATTTCTTTACATAAAATAGCTAGTTACTGACTAAATAAAATGCGCTCTTATACGACACAATAATCTGTTCTTCTTTTTGGCGTGCCACTAGTTTCATTCGAAACAGTGTGGTGAAAGGATTTTATGTGAGCCTCAAAGAGCTCCTTTCGAGCACTTGACGCATGTTTTAGAACTTTTTAGGTTCTACGACATGCCGGTTTTCTCACGATGTTTTCCTTGGCCGTTTGAGAGTACTGTTACTGATGTGCACTCACATTTTTGATAAGAACTCATTAGTGCACGGCCGGTTTTGAACCCATCCTAGGATCGGAAGGCGGGGCCGTTACCACTAGACCACGAGTGTTCTTACAGTAATCTATAACAGATAGCTACCACTAAAGCTATTATAAACCCGTATCATTCCATCCCATCGCATTATCTGAGATTACAGTTTTTGCGACGCTGTAATGTACTACTTCAGATTAACGGACACGCAATCTCAACGGTTACCTTCGTGTGAGCAGCCGATGGTGTCCATTGTAACACTTTTCTTGGATGGGTGACCACTAGTGGTAGCGATGGTTTTTTATGAGAAAATAGCAGCAGCCCTAGGCCTCTAGGGCTGCAGCTTGGTCGCGTGGCACTGGCTACTAGATTCACCTAGCTTTAAAACGTTTCAAAGTGATACTTGTGATTCAATTGAATCACCTTTTGACTTTGACTCTGCTTACTTATAAGTAAAGGAACCTACACATATGTAACAGCTGCATGCCTCAAGTTGATGAACGCAGGGCAGTGCATCGTAGGGCACGATGTCATCCGTGACTTGTGATGACTGCTTGTTCTATCAACAGGTAGAATAATACAATGTAATAGTATATAATGTCAACAGATATCTGAAAACCAGCGTCGCTTCACAATACAATGCTGAAACGGGACCGAATTTGACCCACAGCCGCACAGGGGCAACGTGCTGGCACGCGTGGTGCCAATATTTTCTTTTTTTTTTTGTGTGTGCTCTTCTTTATATTTTTCAATTTTCTGTTAGCCTTTTTATATTCGTTTGTTATTTAACTTATTTTCAATTTTAGTTTTTATCTGATTCTGTTACTCTGTTTGTTTAAGTGAGTGTTGAATAAAAAGAATCATTCATTCAACAGTGGACAGAGTAGACGCTTGGTCATTCTTGCTATTGGCACTCAATGAACCGGTACGAATTTAATAGCTTTCCAATACAACTTCATACATCCATATTTATTTATGAATTCGTATTTCAAATGTGAAGAGTGGAATAACGTGGTCGAATATAACGCACATTGAATATATTAATCGCAAAGTACGATAAATTGATCTTTTAAGTATTATGTTTAATTCCAATCAGTACAAAGTATTTATTTACAAAGAAATGAATAAATACAAGTATTTACAAAATTTACAAAAAACATATAAAATAGTTGAGCTATCTGCAGACCGTTGAGAACGATCTAGAGATAGCTCAACTGATCCTAATTCCACTCATGCCGTTCGGAAGGTTCCTTATTCTAATTCCAACATGAAACCGAACAAAATGTTGGGTTAGTTAGGTTTAGGTTAGATAAAAAACAACATTTCCTCATAAAAACGTAGTTTTTCTAGTTTTTGAACTTATGCATACTTTTTATGAGGTACCTACCTCTACCTCGTGGAGGCCTATAACCAGTAGGTGCACACAGGCTCAATAAATAGATATATAGAGGTTATATAAGTAAGTAGTATATAAGTAACAGTCCATTGTCTAGATTCCTGGTAGCTAGGCTGATAAACAGTAATCCGTTATATTAGATTATTATTATAAACAGCTGCGCGATTCCGCACAAGATTGTATTCACGGCATTATAAATTGTAATTCACAATCACACTGAATATAAAATTGATATGAGAGTAGTAAAACTGTTATGTTTAACCGTAAGCAATAATTCAAGATAACGCTTTTCAAAGCTTACTGCCAAAATATGTACACGGGAAGCTTGTGGGTTAGACACACCAAAAACTCGCTAGCGACTCTGCGCATCCAATATAATAATATATTCAGGATGGTGTTGGGTCTGCCTCGCTTCTGTAGTGCATCGGGGATGTTTGCTGAATATCAAACTGATGGCTTCGGTGCCATCATTCGCAAAAAAACTACATCCCTGATCTGCAGAATGCGTGACAGTCACAACAGCATCCTGAAAACCATAGCAAATAGATACTCTTCGCCGCTGTGGGCAAGCCTGATACGCAGAGTGATCCCGGGAACAGTCCCGCTTCTCTGGTGAGATCACTCTGGGAATGAGGCCGGCGTTTATTTTATTTTGTGTCTAGAATAGCTTACTAACCTTTTATTGTATTTTATTGTGTAACTAACAACCTATGGATTTATGTTGTCCGAAATAAAAGGATTTTATTTTTATTTATTTATTTATTTAATAATACATCGATTGATCGCAATAGATATCCACGACAGTTTTTTTTTTAATGAAAAGGATAGACGAATGGGCTTACGGCCCACCTGATGGTAAGCGGTCACCGTCGCCCATAGACACCAACAACACCAGGGGCGTTGTCGTTGCGTTGCCTACCCTGAAGGACTTTATTAATATTTTTCTTGAAGCTGTTCATGTTTCAGTTTCGAAAGTGAAGCGACAAGAAGAAGAAGAATAGACATCAAAGAGGTTATAATGATCTTTAAAAAGAAAAACCGGCCAAGTGCGAATCAGACTCGCGCACGAAGGGTTCTGTATCTATAAAAACCAAGTTTCTTATGGGAGCCCCCTTAAATATCAATTTTATTGTTTTTTAGTGCTGCGTTAGATTAACAAAGGATTAAAGGGTCGTTAAATATGTCAAAATGTACACGTTTGACATCTAAGGCTAGATTTAACGGCCTGTTAATCATTGATTAGTAAATAACAGAGCATGGTGAAATCGGCTCTAAACCTTAAATACAATAACAACATTACATCTTTTTTTTTAACTTTAAACAGTTCAGGCAATGGGGGTATACTCAGCAAAAATGCTGACAGACGTGTTAATGTCTGTTCAGCGCTGATTTTCAGTATACCGACAGAATAGCAGACAGCCCATCTAATGTTAACCATCCAACCTATTGCTCCGAAACCCACGCACAATAGGAACGTGCTCTACGATGCACTTGGAAGGAATAAGCATGGTGGTAGTGTTTCCCGGACGAGCCCTTCAAAAGAGCTCGTCTACTCTTATGTGGTGATGACTACTCTTGGACGAACTGGAAATAGGTAGATTATGCACATAATCTGCAGAACTGACGTCATAGACGCAAAATAAATTATTACTTCGGATTTCTTTGTATAGTCTTGTTTTTTCCTGATACCCTTTTTAATGGCATTATCTTTCCTGTTTGTGGTTCTTGTTTTTGGCAGAGAACAAGCCTCGTTTTACATTATCATCATCAGCAGCATGCAAACCTGTAGAAGAACCAATTTATGCCTCCTCCATCCACTAATAGAATAAGTCACCATCTACCAGCCATATAGATGTTGTTTTTGGTCCAACTGTATTATAAGTTTATCAAATGAAAGAAAGTTATTGTTTTTACCTTCTTACTAATTATGCATGCAGTAAAGTCCTCATTTTAATTTTAAGAAGTTTACTTACCAAATTAAACCCTACTATAATTTCTGTGTTTACAAAGTGTAACAGCTCGAGTCAGTGCCAACATCGACACAAACCTTACTAGGTTTCACGATGTTGTAAAATGAATACTGTAATTATTAATTTTGTTAAATATACCTATAAAAAAAAACAGAGGCTAGTAGTCAATATTTTTTTTATAAGGTGTTATATCTATAAAAACCGTTGGGGGGCTGATGTTTGGTCAAATTACCTTAGTAGTTAAGTTGTTGACGACGCCTTTTTACAGCCGCTCTAATAAATAAAATGTGTATTTTCCATACTTTTACAGTGACATTTTAAGAATCTTTTATATTTTATACGTAGCTTAATTTTTTGACAAGGCCTCTTTACAGCTGCATCTAAAGTTATGTACCTACCCAGTGAAATTGTATTAAACATTGTGTTTTTGTACAAACAAATTGACGTAACTAACAGCCGGTTCCTGAAAGCCCGATCAAAACTAATCGGATGTCAAGTCACTCGCCATTTCAGCTATTAAATCGAATAAGATAGGGATAGCAAGTTACTTGACATGCGATTAGTTTTGATAGAGCTTTCAGAAACGTGTATTTGTCTTTTCTTTAGGTTATATTATACTTTTTGTAACTAGCTTTTAAATCTAAAGTCCACGTATGTTTGTGTGACAAATAAATACCTTTTCTTTCTTTCTTTCAGAAACCGGCCGTATGTGTTCCACAAAAGTCCCTTTGGTATTGTTTGCGGACGGATGGACGAAGATCCTTACGGATTGCCTAAGGTTCTGTGAGCGAGACGTATGACGTAATTTTCATTCCTTGCTGTGATTTATTTAACAATTACTTTATCCCTGTAATGTAATACCATAATTCTTTTGACATTTTGTTTCCGTATTTATATGTATAATTGGTACCTACTTTGTATGTTCCATAATTGTTTCTTAAATTTCTATGCCATCTTGTGTTCGTTATATTGATATTTAGTTAAGGGGCTGACAACTATCAAACAACTTCTCGCTCGCACGTTTCGACATGTTGAAAGATATAAAATCACAAAACTCATTTTTGAAAAATCGCAATCAACCATTTTGTGTGCAATCACATTGCACACAGTTAAGTAAAAATTTCATTTTGATCAATACAAGTTTTCCTACTTAAAAGTTAGCTTATGTACGAAAACTAGTAAAGCAAACTTTTGAGTAGGAAAGCATGTATCGAACAAAATTATTTTTTTTACTAAACTGTGTGCAATGTGATTGCACACAAAATGTTTGATTGTGATTATTCGAAAATGAGTTTAGTGAATTTATATCTTTCAACATGTCGAAACGTGCGAGCGAGAGTCACATTAGCTCTTGTCTTCGCCTTAATATAATTGGTGTGCAACCGTTTTAATTAAATGTGTGTAAATAAATAAATAAATGGTTTGAAATAAATGAATATGAATATAAGTAGTGGTATCTGAAATAAGATCAGCGATTTCACTATAAAAAAACGTAGTTATTTGCGTGATGTTCTATCGGAGTAATGTCTGCAAAGATAGATTATCTAGCTACGTTTAAATGCGTACTGGTCAGTCACTCATATCAATATTTTATAATTATCTGATGGATAACTTTCGAATACATATTTGGCAATTATCTGTGGATATGTGAAAGTGTAATTGGCGTATGAACAATGTTAATGTAATTGCAGGATAAAAAGTTGTTATCGACTGAAAAAGCAGACGTGACTTGGAAAGTTTTAGGTATGTTTAATTTAAAAATTGTTGTTTTTAAAATACTTTGAGTACAGATCACTAGAACGACTTAGTTTTGTAACTTCCTATACAAGGTGTGAAAGTTTTCCTACTTAAAAGTTTGCTTATGTACAAAAAACTAGTAAAGCAAACTTTTGAGCAGGAAAACATGGTATCGATCAAAATGATTTTTTTACTAAACTGTGTGCAATGTGATTGCACAAAACTTAGAATGGTTGATTGCGATTTTTCGAAAATGAGTTTAGTGATTTTATATCTTTCAACATGTCGAAACGTGCGAGCGAGAGTCACATTAGCTCTTGTATTCGCCTTAGGGCCGGTTTCACCATGCTCTGTTAGATTAACAAAGGATTAAAAGGCCGTTAAATATGTCAAAATTTACACGTTTGACATCTAAGGTTAGATTTAACTGCCTGTTAATCCTTGATTAGTAACTAACAGAGCATGCTGAAATTAGCTCTTAATCTCAACAGTTGGAATTATTATCGGTTCTGAGCTATAATTTATTAACTCATGCTATGCTTTTCGATCAAAACAGCTATCAAAAACTTTATAACCAAAAAAATAAATTAAGATGTCATACAAAAATAAGTGTTAGGTACCTATGTATATTTTTGTATGACATGTCGTGGCCAAATCGCAAAATTGATCACTTCATGATGTGGCTGATCATTTCATGAAATGTTTGTATTTCATGAAATGGCAAATACCCGCTGCTCACATCATGATATAGCTGAAAATTGTGAAAAGGTGTACCAACACAAACACAGTGATAGAAATGCGATTAATTACGTTTTTATACGTATATTTTAGGCATATAAAATTCAAGTTTAGCTGTTTTTGATCTGATGTTAAGTGGTAACCATCACCTATAACAAAGCATTGCCTCGTAAGTCACGCACGATAGTAACGTGCCCTACGATGCACTGTCCTGCGTCCATCAACTTGAGCCATACAGATGTTAAGCCTCATGTGCCTGTAATTACACCGGCAACCACACTCTTCAACTAAACACAGCAACGCTGCTTGGCGGCAGAAAAAGGCGTTAGTAGTACTTCCCCGGACGAGCCCTTCACAAAGAGCTCTACTACTCTTAAATAAGCTTTAATCAGAAAAGTCACAAGGATCATTTTGAAATGTACAATACCTACCTAACACATACTGCCTTAGATACCACGACAAGCGTAGATTGTAAATATCATCCTCACACTCTATGATGATAATGATGATGCAACGAGAGGTAATAATCTAGGCCTTGGGAATACCTGTCACGCAGAATCACATATTAAGGCCATTACACACATACCTGCCACTTGTTACACAATACGAATTTACGCTTTATTACTTAATTGTACCCATAAGTTAGGAGCAAACTGCTCAATTATGACGTGTTTGACCAACAACTTTATAGACGGGGAGTTGGTAGTAGACTTTCTACGTCATATAGGTAAGTAAACATATTTGTTTGACTTTCCATACATCACTATCAAGCTTCAAGCTGAGCAAAGCTTGTAATATGGGGAACCAGATAGCTGATATAATACTTATAGCAAACCTACTGTTTTAGGGTTCCGTACCAAAACAGGACTATATTACTAAGACTCCGCTGTCCGTCCGTATGTCTGTCTGTCCGTCGGGCACCAAGCTGTATCTCATGAACCATGATAGTTGATATTTTCACAGACGATATATTTCTGTTGCCGCTTTAACAACAAATACTAAAAAACAGAATAAAATAAATATTCAAGGGGGCTCCCATACAACAAACGTGTTTTTTTTTGCCGTTTTTATAGTTAATGGTACGGAACTCGCACTTGGCCGGTTTTATTGTAAATATATGCATATTATCACTAGTAGTTCGCCCCGAAATGAGATCTCGTGATGCGACCCAACGAACGCACCAAAACTTTGAGTAGGTGGTAGTCAGAGGCAAGTCCAAGCATTACGTTTGGACTTTTTTCTGACTACCGCTTACTAATAACTTGGTATGGTAACCAAGTTTCAACTCTATTGGCCTATTATTTGAAGAGTTCCGTTGAACAGACCTTGACTCCAACATCAGATCAGGTCGTTGTCATTATTTTATGAGAACTATATATCTCCTTAATTTATTTCAAGAAAAAAAAATAAGAAAAAGCAAAGGAACTGGCCGACCAGTAGAAAAACCTTGATGTCAACGAAACTCTTAGAGATGGGAGCTCTTGGGTCGCTGGTTATCTTAATTTAACGTTTTTGTTGTATCTCAAAAACAGAGCGTCCCAGAAAAAAAGTAAAAATTGTTTTGGAATGTTCAAACAAATTCCTTTCATATGACATGTAACTTGATTTTTTTATGCAACTTTTTTTTATTTTTGCCCCCTTAGAAACCCCATATTTTAATAACCCGTCATCCGATTTAACTCATATACTTACCAGTAAATTTCTCAAGTACAAGCTATCGACTTATCAAATTTCATGCAGATCGGATCAACGGTTCTAAAGTTATCGCCAGACAAACATACATACATACATACATACATACATTCATACATACATACATAAAATGCCAAATCGCCCAACTTGAAACTAAGATCTTTGTTCGCTTCGCTCACTCGATCAATAAAACAAAGTCGCTTTCTCTGTCCCTATATCTTTAAAACTACGCAACGGATTTTGATGCGGTTTTTTTTATAGAAAGAGTGATTCAAGAGGAAGGTTTAATGCATAATACAAGCATAATATAGTAGAGAAACACACAATAACCGTGCGAAGCCGGGCGTGTCGCTAGTATACTATGTACGATAGTTGGATGATATAACAACAGAGGTATAATAGCACCCAGACAGAGAACAAAACTCTTTGTTCATCACGCTAATGCTTATTCTCGGTGGAGACCGAACGCCATTGCAGAACATTGCAAAGTCAAAGTCAAAAGGTATTTATTCAATAAAATCACAAGGATCATATTGAAACGTCTAGGTGCCGTCTTAACTACGAGCGAGAGGTACATTAGCAGTACTTACGGCCGGTTTCTGTAAGCCCGATCAAAACTAATCGCATGTCAAGTCACTTGCTATCTCTATCTTATTCGATGTAATATCTGAAATGGCGAGTGACTTGACATCCGATTAGTTTTGATCGAGCTTTCAGAAACCGGCCGTTAGTCTTCGCTTTAACAGGTACCTAGTTGAGTTTATATTAAAAAAAAAACTATTATAACTAACTCGTAACAAAGACTATATAACATAACTGGTTTGCAATCTAATTCAAACAAACAAAGATTATCTCACGATTGACATTTCGATCCGATTATCATCTTGTTATCCTTGTCATTTTGTAATTACCATTCGTGCCATTGATCGACTATGTTTAACGAAGCATGGTTTATAGTTATAACTGTCTTATTAGAGAGCACTGGTGGTCTAGTGGTAGCGGCCCTGCCTTCCGATCCTTAAGCCGTGGGTTCGAAACCAGTCGTGTATGAGTTTCCTGTTCAAAAATTTATGTACACAGTGCCAGAACTCTCAAACGGTGAAGGAAAACAACGTAAGGAAACCGGCATGTCGTAGAACCTAAAAAAAATATCTATATAACATGTGTCATGTGCTCGAAAGGAGCCTCTTGAGGCTCATTTAAAATCCTTTCACCACACTGTTTCGAAAGAAACAAGTGACACGACAAGAAGTTTGAAGATTAAGTTGCATCTTATTTTTATTTATTTACATAAAATTCTAACATCAAACATAAAACAATGATCGAGACGCCCAGAATTTAAAAAAAGTACGAAAACTACCTCATGAAATTGGCACAAAACTTGTGATACAAAATTTGATTTTTAGTGAATCTTTAGTGCTCCGAATGCTGTCTACTATATTTTTTTCATAATTCTGTAATATTATTGTAAATTATTTTATTTTAAATTACTATATTGTATTGTATTACAAGCTGGTGCCCGCAACATCGTCTGCGCAGGATTAGTCACATAATATCTTTATAAATTGTAGCCTATGTGTTATTCTGATGTAAACTATATTATTGTAAAGTTTCATTAAAATCCATTCAGTAGTTTTTACGTGAAAGAGGAACAAACAAACATCCATCCATCCAGCCATACTTACGAACATTCGCGTTTATAATATTAGAAGGAAGAGTGAAGAGTCATATTTTGTATGTTCATTCATATCTTTTAAAATAAATGTGCGAGCCTAAAGTTATTGAAAGGTTATCAGCGTTTTAATGCTATTATTCAAATGATTGACAAGTTCTGTTTTAGAACCATTATAATAACTCAAAGGCGGAAGTTACGTCTAAACAACCCACAAATCATAATGCAACAAACAATGCACACTTTGCTCAGTTATGTACCTTTCTAGCTATAGCAGGTGAGGCCGGATGTGTGGCATAGTATGTTATATAATTTAGAAATATACGATTGATCAATTTCATTTTGAATGATTGATCAGTTACATTAACTTGGCATGATTTGATGTTGATGGTAATTAATGATGGTTACAGGCCCTACGTTCGTTAACGCCATGTTTTTATGATAAATTGGTCGTCGTCCAAAATATACAACGTGGTAAACCATTTTTAACGCAAAATGAATTGTGCTTCAATTTGACGACTTTTGCGAATGGGCTATGCTGTTATACTAAATGAATAAATGGGCTACTATGTAGATATACTTAATGATTATTATACGTATTAACGGTATAGATACAATAAATCTAATTACTTTGCAAACTGTTTTAAGAAAGTCCAAAAAACATTTGATTGATTATTAACTAGTTTAACCGCAAACATATTGCCGTCTTCTGTTTTTCGTGGTTACCTACTACAATTTGGGTCTTTTGGAGTGAAGAAGAGAGCAGAACGGTCTTCTAGACCGTTCTTCATCGTCGGCTTCAACAATTGCAGCAAAAGAACAGTCTTTTAAATTATTTATAAAGGAGTAGGTATAGACCGTAACTTTTTTGAGAAGCCAGTGGCCTCTCTCATAATTTTAAAGCATAGCTTTCAGCATATTTTTCTTACAGCTCTAAAAAGCTGCTGTCAGAAAAGGACCGAGCCTAATAATTCAGGCATTCGTTGCCGTGGGAAAGGACAAGCCTACAAGCTATTGTGTATTCTGTACCGTAAGCTAGGTAAGGTATGCAATGCATCTGATAATGACTAGCTTCATTAGTCGAGCTCCAAATAGACAAGATATTTTAGAAATTTAAAGTATAGTTTATCTAGGGCGAAATATCTGCCAGCAACACATTATTTTAATTTCGAAGTGGAGTCAAAGCAAGCAGACAGCACCGACCGATAAAGAAAGAAAAAATGGGGTTGCTACCACTAGAATCAGAACTTGAAAGAACATTTTGTGAGCCTAGAAATAAAGAATTTTCCTGAATAGACAGGTATGCAAACTCATAACCTGCAAATGTGGTGTAGCCCACACGCCACTGCCTGACTTTTTTGTCTTCCGCTTAAACCAGTTTTCGTATTAATAATACCGTACTATTTGAACGAGTTTTTGCCTTCCACTTGCATGATTATTTATTGAATGGCTATGATGATTTGGCGGTATTTATCAGACTTGAAAAACTTACAAGAAGTCTATTGCTTTTTTTGCCGATGAATTTAATATCGATAGTATTTAGGAGAAGTGTAGGTAACTGCGTTTTTTGGATTAAGATTGTTTTTTTAAATTAGATATTTTAAAATATGTTCAAAATGTATTGTTTAATAGTGCAGGTGCGTAATTAATCCTATTAATCTCTCATAACATTTATTTCAGAGCTTGCGTGGGTACACTATAAATTATTATAGTACCTATATTAGATTTCTAGTTCACGTCAAATACTAGCTAAGCGTTTAAAGTTAATCAAGATATTTTTTTAAAGTAGGTAAGTTTCAGGTTTAAAACAACATATTTTCGGCCAATTGCGACCTTTAGCCAAAACATTAGATTAAGACAGAACGCTTCTGAATTTATAATTGCTTATTTTCACCAAAATCTAAATAAAAACCTTGAGATATACCCAGGATTGTGAATTTGTGATGATATTCGAGAGATTGAGGACCATCATACATGCGAATCACGTATTGAATTTGGCAAAAGAACTTTTCCTTGTCATTCGACAACCAGTAACTGGTAAAAATGCTAAAGCAACAAAACCTAAAGTAAAGTAGGTACATACAATTTGTTTTTAATGCGGACATAGTATTTCTTCAACGTATTTTGTTGTATACCTAGTAAATAGATATTCAAGGATATGCGTTAACGTATCTTTTTATCCTTTCAAAATATAAGATAGAGCTTATTAAATAATAATCTAAGTGACCATTTTTCAATGCATTCATATAAAAATTTTAATTGACAAAAGCTTTTGAACCTGGTTTATAATTATAAACCTATTTCATGAAACCAATGATTGATTTTGTGTGTAGCTTGTGAGCGATCGGTGAAACTGTCGACCAATTAGTCAAAATAACTCAAGTTATGGTTGTTAGGGCATAGCTAAGCCTTTGTTTGAAGGTGTGAGAACGTGCCACGTTACACAATGGAGTATTGACCTTCGATATTCACATATTCTTGTAAGTTACGGCTGATCGTGACGTCACAGAAAGTAACGAGACGTATTAACAATCTTGGTTGCAAAAGAATTGCCGATGAAAGTGCAAAATGTTAATTTTCTCGGTTAAACGCATTTATTTATAATGCACTTACATACATCGCAAGCATTAATTTGCGCATAAAGAATAAAAATACTTTTGAAAGTTACTCGGTTGCATGAGAATCTTTAATTTTTTACATTTTATTAAGACAAATGAATAACTAACTAGGTATAATAGAATTGTACCTTGACATGACTGTATATTTGAAAAGTTATTGGCACCGTGTTCTATTTTATCTTTCAAAGGACTTCTTCATCATTCAAAGCAGCCAAAGTTATTCTAATCAAAATTGATTAAACTGTCATCGGATACTCACAAAATATTCGATAGATTCATTGAAGGCGACTGGAGAGGTTTTGCAATGTAACATTCTTGGAACGAATCTACCTTATCGAAGTGTATTCTAAGAACAGTCTTTGTTTCAATAGACAATTCTTAGAAAATAACCTATTAATGAAGCAAGGTAATCATACCAGAAAGCAAATTACAATTCAATTTAAGCAGGTATAGATTACTGCATAGGTAATCTAGGTAGGTATTAAACATTGAAATGTTTTGGATAGTAAGTAGGGTACCTCTATCTACCTACCTATTTATGTTTCTGTATTGCTGACATTAAAAACTAGACACATATCTGTAACTCAGCCTTGAAACGAAAGACAGAAAACGAGAAAACTTCCAGTAGATAAAAATATAGGCATCGATGCATTGCAGAAGGAAGGGTCAACTGAACAGTAGCTAATTCTATCTGTCGGTAGGTGAGCTGAGGGGTTCGATTGCTAACCAACCGCAAAACCTCTGCGGTTAGAAACTTACACCCACAACCTTACTTCGTAACGTGTGCAATTTATTTTAACAATTGAAAACTATTAAATCGGCGAAGTAAGAAATTACTGATAAGTCAAAGATCTAGGTTTATAGCTTGTTTTAAATTGAATCAGATAAGCTCGTGACTCAAATGAATATCATGTCAAGAATCCGGAGGTACGGAAGTTACAATGACTAAAAAGTAAAGACGTCACATTGTCAGTCAGTCATTTAAAAGTGTTCCTTGTAATTAAACTGAATAAAGACGGTTTTGATTTGATTTGGTTGATTCGGTACGAGTAGCTTGAATAATTAAATACTGATGTTTGCATTCACTATACCTAGTACCTACCTACTCCTAGATACACTATACCTACCTACCTACCGACATAAGAAATTCAGAAGAAAAGTACCTACCAAAGGTTATGAATTATAGGTAGGTATGATCTTTTTTCTTGTGATAGGTAGGTACCTATGATAATGTTCTTGTCTTAACAAACTGTTTTTTTATAATTAGGCTGGTAGGTATCTATAAATGATCATATCAAATACCTAGGTAATCTTGTAAACGTGTTAGGTACCTAGGTAGGTACGTAGATTTACAATCAATTACAAAAGTAGGATTTATTGCAGCTTCATCGTCTCATACCTAGCTACCTACCTACTTACTTACGATATGAATGCACTCATTTGTTATTTAAAAGGCAATTATTAGTGTAGCACTAGCAGGTAACCAAACAAGTAGGTATGGATTTACCACAAAAAAAAACAATAAATTAAACAGTAAGGTAACACACACAGTAAGATAACACATACCGATCTACCTATTCAGGCACAGATGGCAAAAAAATTAGGTAGATAGGTAGGTACGTAGGTACATAACATACCTACCTACCAATCACTTAAATGTTTGTGTAACAAATAGATAGGTAGACGTACACATTAAATTATAGGAACAAAAAAAATATTATCCTAAAAGTTTGCATGTTTTGAACGTTTAAAACCAAATCCGTAAAAGACACTGAGAGCCATAAATGTGTCCCAAAATCTAATAAATTGCACTTAGCACCTTCACACACGCGACGGCAAAATATTATCAAATAAATGGATACACGTCTTTTATTGCGCAAACAACCTTGAAATGTTTTTATTCAGACTGAATTATTGAATGTGTCTAGAACACGGAATTTGAGATCGGTTTTATAAAAAAACTTGTTCTAACACTTCTAAAAAACTTTGCGTGCATAAAATCAGTAGGTAGATAACTAAGTTAACATCAAAACCTTGAATGTACCACTTAGGCAACCTTTGTTAGAGGATGCGGGTATTTTTTCAGCCTCGAAACAGTTGTACAAACATTCATAAGTACATGCAATCAATAAAATTTGTAAACCGATAAAAATAATTCTTATCGCCAAGATTGCTACACAACAATAGAAGATAAAACTTACCGTAAAGTTATAAATCCAAGCACTATGCAACCCGCGCTACCTGAGAACTTTGCAACATTCCAAAATGCACAACAATATCTACGTATCATCCACTCACACGTCACATAGACACCGTTATTATCACGCGCGAAATCGCTGTTCTTGCAAAAAAAAAACGTAAAATACAATGTTTTTTTACGTAAGTTATCACGAAAACACAAAACGCGGCGATACGTCCACAACGCACGGAGTTTTGGAGCGGACTGAAATCGCGCGCGAGAAAGAGAAAGGTCAAACGAAATTTGGAAGAAGCGGTCTTCTGCTGAGTGTGACAGAGACAGGTATCTCGATAAGAATGAAGTTAGCGGAATGGAGTCGCGTAGGGAATGACCACATGGCACGCATTTAGTTTTGGAGTACAAATAATTATTGCACAAATTGTGAGTTGCCGCGTTTTTGTTCAGAAGGGCCACGTGTTTCAAATAATGATTTAAAAATAAACAATCTTCAGTGGAGAGTTTTTTGTTGGAATAACTAGGGGGATCTTAACAACTTTTTGTCTATTTTAACAAGTGCCCTTTTAAGTGGGTTTGGTAATATGAAATCTCCGTTTTTTAGTGTTTAGTACCTTACCTACCTTAGCAGCAATGGGCTTGCAATGGTATACTTAGACGTACCTTCGACTACTTCATAACATATCCTAACGGCCGGTTTCCGAACTCCCGATCAAAACTAATCGGATGTCAAGTCACTTGCTATCTCTATCTAATTCGATGCGATGAATAGCTGAAATGGCGAGTGACTTGACATCCCATTAGTTTTGATCGAGCTTTCAGAAACCGGCCGTTAGAGTCTTGAGTTGGTACTGGGTAGTGGGTACTAAGAGATCTGAGAGGATATCTACCGTGCCTAGAAATTAAAGTCATGAGGTTGTTTCGGTTTCAGATTTGAAATGAAATGAATTTTTTGTGTTTTTATAGTCGTAAACTAAAATACAAATACTTACATTTATTTGACTTACAAAATAACACACGGAACCACAAAGATATTACGCACATACAGTTACACATAGGTACATTATGTGTAAAGGTAATTATCTCATGGTGGAGATGACGTCATATTTCGTTCGATAACTATTTATCCCCATTCTCACTTTACCCCAAGACCCCAACCTATACATATGCCAAGAAGCAGCTAGTGTTGCAAAGTCTAAAAGGGCAAAATCCTACAAGAAACCAATTTTCATGTTTTTAACAACAACCAAAAATGATCGTTTCGATATTTTCGTGATCTTGGAAAAAACTTATTATTTTATTTTATTGAAAAGACCTAGAACAGCCAATTATAGGTCTCTCTAGGTAGTAGATTTTTTTTTCTTTCTTTTCTGTTTTTTTTGATAACATAACCATGGAAAATGAAAAAAAACTGAACGGGATGTTCATATACTGTGTTTTCTGTACAACATCTTGAATAACCCTCAATCTCCAAACTATCTCAAGGAACGCTTCACTCCATTGCATAACACAGATCGCTCTGTTAGATCTACACTTAGACTCATGCTGACGACTCCTCAACACAGCACATCTTGCTACTCAAACTCCTTCACTACCACGGCTATTCGACTCTGGAACAGTATTCCTCATAAATGTCGTGGGGCATCCTCTCTTGAAGTCTTCAAATCCAAAATCAATACCCACTACCTATCCCTCATGATAGAATCGTATAACAATAAATAATTTCTTCTCTTTTCTTATACTTAGTAGTTACTTAGGTGAGTTATGTTATATTATATATATTTTAGTATTAGTTTAGTATGTTTATTTTAGACCTAAATTTAGTTTTTTAGTTTGTTAAATACTTAGTTATGTACATTTCTAAATCTTTGCTTTGTTTAGTATAGGCCTTCATTCAATGTGCACTACCCAAAAATGTTGTCTCATTACCCAAAGGTTAGCTGGTAGATAATGCTATCCAGCATTAAGCTCGCCTATGTACAGTATATTTTATTTGTGCAATAAAGAATTTTCTATCTATCTATCTATCTAACATTGGCATAGCGATCAGAAATAAATTAAGACATGTCCACAGACAGATCCTTGAAAATCCAGATATCCCACGTAGGTAAATCGAGACACCTGGCAACACTACCAACAACCTAGAACGCATGTTCGGTTATTTTGTAGTTAAGCGTACTCCACAAAACGATAAACAAAGGTACGTATTGTCATTTTGAATTACACTGCGCGGCCACACGACAAACACCTCGCAGACGTTCTATCGCCGCCTAGACCCCGCAGTGTATCGTGACATGTTGAGTAGACTACCTGGCAACACTGCCTAGAACGCATGTAGGGTATTTTGTAGTTAAAAGTTTGTAGTGGGCTTCAGTGGCACTGCAGAAGTCAAGAACCCGCGTGCTCGCTTAAAAGCCTGCGCAAAAAGCCCTGTGATGTGCTGAAAGGTAGCGGTTATGCTCATGAGCGTAGCAAGCGCGGGCAAAGATTTTTAAGAGTAGTAAAGCTCCTTTTTCTGTGCGTTGCTGTGTTTCGGTTTGAAGAGTGTAGTTGTCGGTGTAATTACATGCACAGGTTTAACATCTGTATGCCTCAAGTTGATGGACGCAGGGCAGTGCATCGTAGGGCACGTTGCTGTCGTGCGTAACTTACGAGGTAATGCTTTGTTATAGGTGATGGTTACCACTTGGCATCAGGTGGGCCATCTGCTTGTTCCATCAGCTAGTTGTATAAAAAAAATACCTTAAGGCCTACCTTAAGTTATGTGGAAAGCATCACCTAGCAAGCGTTGTCTTGCATGTCACGCATAATTGGATGCCCTACAATGCACTGCCCTACGCCCATCAACTACAGGCTACTACAGCTCTAAAGATTGTTATTGTAAAAATCATATGTAAGTATTACAGCAAGAAAAGAAAGAATAGAACATTAACAAAATAAAAAGTAGTAAGTATAGGTATGTTTTTAATTAGTTTCCTAATTGATTTAAACATAACTTTGAAATCTATTGCAAAATGCTAAACAGACAAAACATTTCAAGTATTCGTTTTGAAACATTTACTTATGGTTATAGCGAGGTGTAAAGGGCTTGTTTATGATTATAAGTGTAAAATCGCTCTCGCTCCGCTTATCACCAAGTCTCTTTTTAACAACGTAAGAGGTTAAGGCTTTGTTGCAAAAGGCTGCCTTTGACGGTAGTTGGACATTGTTCTTTTGACTCTTTCACGTATCTAATTCCCACTGATGCTACTCTTTCAGTCTATTTCAGTCTGCTTCAGTCTATTTTAGTTTGAAACCGTTGCTCAGTGTAATGAGTGTCAGGGTATGGAATCTTATATAGATACAAGATTCCATACCAATGTTTAAATTATACAAATCACAAAATAATTATTAGTGACCTCGCGTTGCGCAGTGAATAACCCGCCAAAAGTCAAAGTCAAAGTCAAAAGGTATCTACATCTACACTAATATTATAAAGAGGTAACATTTGTATTTTTGTATTTTTGTATTTTTGTATGTAACGAATAGGCTCAAAAACTACTGGTCCGATTTCAAAAATTCTTTCACTATTAGAATGCTACATTATCCCTGAAGTCAAAGTCAAAGTCATTGCGAAAACTATTGATGATAGAACAAAATAATGTACTACGATTTTGTAGAACACGTCATCATCTACAAAAAATGTCGCGACAGCATATGTCTAACTATTATAGTTATGTCAGAATAAGTATTCTTTTATTATAAAAAAATAATTGAAATGCCGCCGCTAGAAAAGGGTCTTTATTTGTACCTTGGTATTAATCCTTATCCAAATAAATCTTTTCATAATTAAGACGGTTTCAATACCTATAGATTACTTCTTAAATTTTTCAAATCGGACATTGCATTCAAAAGATATGACGAAATTAAAAACGTTAACGGGTCCACGTGTCGCGCTCGGGGTGCGATTTCACTGTGTGTGGCTTGAACCCACGGTCTAAGTTTATCCTAAAATGTTCAAAAAATTTATGACCACCCATGCGAAGCTGGGACAGGCCGCTAGTTATTCAATAAAATGACAAGGATCACTTTGAAACGTCTTAAAGCTAGGTGACTATAAGTGCCAGTTCCACGCGACCAAAGCCTATAGGAACAGGCAAATAGGTGCTAAATAGGGTTCAAATGCCACACCAGCCCAAACGTAACATCGTAACTTTCGCATTAATTCATTAGTATGAAGTAAAAAAGGATAGGAAATGAAGTTGGATTCACGAGATGAAATAAAAAATAACGCAAATATGAAAACATTTTTATTAATACGAAAAAAAAACTGATTTTAGTTGAGCTGATTGTAAGAAGCTTCAAAAGTCGATCTCAATAAATTTTAAAGCACACAAAAAAAAAACTAAAAGAGCGTCACGAATTTGAACAGTTTGACAGACACGGTAGTATTTGCAATAAGCAGTAGTGGTATTCCATAATATTTCAAAAAATAATTGAAATCTACCGTAGAACGGTCATCGTTGAACCATTTTTAGAACACTTAAGTTAACCTCTGCGCGCGATACCGTAATATTTCTAATTAAATTTTGAGGATATAACGAGAGCGTACAATTTACATTTTTTTAATAAAACCTGTCGAAACATAAACCAGTCTAAACATAAAAAAGCTAAACAGATAAAACAAGGAAATTGGGTGCGTCGTGTTTGTCTTTTTACGGACGAAAAATCTCATACATTTTGAACTCGTTGTTTGACTTTCATTAAAATAATTATTTTCAGGTGAAACACATATTTAATTTTCACGTCATATTTTTGTTAGTTGTCTGTGGAAATTGTTTTTAGCGATATCATTTCCCATAGTACAGGAACAAGATCACAAGAACTATTATACAATATACCTGTAGTTTTACACCTATTTATAACTTTTGAGAGAGCACCGGTGGTCTAGTGGGAGTGACCCCGGCTTCCGATTTAAGGTCGTAGGTTCGAATCCGGTCATGCACCAATGGTTTTTTTCTATAGAAAATTTATGTGCGCAATGCCAGTGCTCTTAAACGGTGAAGGAAAACGTCGTGTGGTATTCTAACAGCGGCGATGGGCTTACAACCTGTCACGTATTGAATACTAACTAATGCAAAATGTGGGTACGTGCCAAATGTAATGTTTGGACATACATATGGCCTACACCCCCCTTAGAAGTCCTCAAAAGAATTTGAAAGTCGTACTTGGTACCAAGAAATCTGAAGGGATATCTACCGTGCCTGGGGATCAAAATCGTGAAGCTATCTCTGTTTCTTTCTGTTTCAGTTAACTTTTGAAATTATCAAGCATATGATAATAAAGATCATGTAAGTATTAAAATAAATATATGTGGACATTCCACACAGAACTATATCTAGCTCCAAACAAAGCAAAGCTTGTATAGGTACCAGATAGCTGAAATTTAAAACATTTTGTGCAAATATACAACGTGTAACATAATCCAATAAATCCAAGGACCAAGAGTTCAGACCAAGCTCTGGAATACTTTGATATGTGCAAAATTTGAATACTTCGTTTTCTAAATTCCCATAGAAATTTGCAACAACCCTGTTGTGTACGTGACCTTGGACGCTCTTTGCGTTTCCTAATTGGTAGCAGTTCTGATACCTATTTTATCTACAGTTCACATTTAAGGTCAAAAAACGGCTGTATTCTCACCATTCTGTAGCAACCTTCGTCCATCTCCCTTCGTCCCTTCTTGCCAAGTGCTCCACCATTTCCTTCAATCATGATGCTGGGGGTTTACGGTAAAATAGAAACCACGCGCTTAAAGTCGCGAGTATCTACTAGTTTAAAACGTGCGGAAATAATCATACTCAATTTCCATTCTCATGAAATTTATTTTCAATAGACTCAACCAGCCACACCAACTTTGCACTCTACGTCGTTGAAAATAAAGTTTGTTTTGCTGAAACAGCTGCAAGTGGCCAGTTTGGAGTAAAGAGCCATTGAGTGCAGTAGTCCACTTCAATCGATGGCTGAAAACTGAAAAGGCATTTTCATGAGGAATATTTTTCCAGCTCTCAAGATGGGAAATATTTTACCAGTTTTCAGAACTATTGAATTCTATAGACCACTCACACACCGAGGTTATCAGGCGAAATAAGACGTTCAATAAATATATTAATAAAATAAATAAATAAATATATATATTAGTGGACTTTCCACACAGCACTATCTAGCCCCAAACTAAGCCAGAGCTTGTAATATGGGAACCAGTACCCCAAGTATGAGATTTGCTTACGATATTTCGTTTTTCGTTTTACGTTTTTGTTCCGTGTTCATTGCGAGTTTTGTATGAAAACGCGATATTGATACCGATACGGAACTTTACAAAACCCGCAATGAGCACGCAGCGAAAACGATTCGTTTTTGTTCCGTGTTCATTGCGGGTTCCGTATCGGTATCTCTATCGCGTCTTCATACAAAGCCCGCAATAAACACAGAACAAAAACGTAAAACGAAAAACGAAATATCGTAAGCAAATCTCATACTTGGGGTACAGATAGTTTGTTTGCATTATACTTAGTCGTAATATTTTAGTTCTTAATATTTTAGTTCTTAATTCACAACTAGATGTCGCCACAGGAAAGATTAGCACGCGCTATCGTTGCGTTTTGAGATATGAGTGGTCTCATCCATCGTTTTAATGTTTGTTGCCCATACTTGAGTAATATATTTACCTACATAATATTGTTGCGTTTTATTACTCGCCATCCCTTGGGTATCCTATCTGACGTTTCGTTCATTTTGGTCCTTCGAGCCGGATATGGATTGATACTAAAGGTGGCAGGAAGTATTTTTTTGGTAGTTCCTCAAATTGACGGAACTACAACCCCCCCGCGCCTGAAAGGAGTAGTGGATCGCTGCTCGGGTGCGTAGATCAGCCGGCCTAAGCGTTCTGGGTTGCTGAATTGAGCGGCCGCCGCCTGCCTAGACACCGCCCGCCCTAGACGCCGCCCGCCCCGAGACGTTGCCTGCCCTGGGACAACGCCCGCCTTGAGACGCTGCCTGCCCTGGGATAGCGCCCGCCTTGAAGACGCTGCCCGCCCGCCGCCGAGACAAATCCCGCCCGGTCTTAACGGCCAGCCCGGACGGAATATATCCCGATAGCTGCGGAGGAGGTGCGCATGCATGCGCTGGCTACAATCGCTTGTATGGGTGCGATTGTCATCTGGTTGTGCTGTGTATAGAAGTGGTTAGTGAATCGTAATCGTGAGCCTGGACGAACTGTGAGTACTTTTGAAACATTATTCAAGACTTGAAGATTTGATTTGGAACTTTTTGTGATAATTTTGGTAAAATAAAGTTAGTGCATGAACGTAAAGTTAAGTTTAGGACTTAGGATAGTTTTAGGAAATTGGTTCAGACGGGGAATCCATGCCCGATTTTTGATTTTTTTTAATTCTGTCAAACACTTAGAATAATTTGTGAAAATAAAACTTGTAAAAATTACTGATTTGGAACTTAGTAGTAAAAAATTGTGTAAAATAAACTCAGGAAAATGGATGATAAAATTTTATTACAGAGTGATAATTTTAATAACTTAACTAAAGCTAGAAGAAATTTTAAAAAATCTCCTAAGGATAGAATAACAGATACTTATGTCCAGGTACGGTTGGAAGCGTTAGAACAATTATGGACTACTTTTGTGACAACTCACCGACTGTTGGTGGAAACATATGGTGTGGACCTTAAGGGTCATGATTATGTCACCAAGGACATATATGATCAAGCTGAAGAGCTATATTTAGATTACAAAACTGAGTTGAAAACTATTTTAAAGAATTTTATAAAACCAACTTTAACTGAAACTTCAGGCATTATTAAAGAGGAAGGGGTCTTAGCACCCTCAGTTTCAAAATTTGTACTACCTAAAATTGTAATTCCAAAGTTTTCAGGGAAGTATGAGGAATGGGTGACATTTAGAGATTTATTTTTGTCTCTCGTTCACAAAAATGAAAATTTAGATAGGGTGCAAAAAATGCATTACTTAAAAGGATATTTATCAGGTGAAGCGGAGCAGTTGCTAAGGCAAATTCCCATTGCTGGGGATAATTATGATAAGTGTTGGAATTTGTTAGTAGCCCGATACGATAACAAACAATATTTGTCTAATTGCATATTGAAAAGATTATTTAGTCAAAAAAGTCAGTTGGTTGAGTCTGCACAAGGATTAAAAGATTTGATAGACACTACCTCAGATTGTCTAAGCGCATTGGAAAATTTAGGAGTGGATGTGTCGACTTGGGACATAATTGTGATACATATACTTACTTTGAAGTTGGACGGAGAAACGCGAAAACAGTGGGAACTACATGTGACTGGTAGTATTGCATCTGATACACTGCCAACTTTTGAGCAATTTAGTAACTTTATGACAAACCGATTTAGAGCACTGGAGTTTATCGGACAAAAGGCTAGTAACAAAGTTGTTAGTCGATCAATGCATGCTGCACAGTCTGATGTGGTCTACCAATGTCAGTTCTGTTCTGAAAACCATAAATTGTATCTATGTAAGAAGTTTCAAGCTCAGGATAGTGACGCTCGTCGAAAATATGTGCTGGATAACGGAGTTTGTTTTAACTGCTTGGGGGTAAATCATTCTGCCAGGTCTTGCAAAAATCCTATAAAGTGTAGAATTTGTAGACGCCATCACAACACACTTCTACATCCGAGAACAGTAAGTAAAGAAAAAATAACGACCGCCATTGTGACTGAAGACTCGGGGGAAGAACAGGCGGAGGAGTCGCTGGAAATACCGACTGAGGAAATACAAGCAAATACAGCTTCGGTACAAAATAAATCTGTGTTACTAGCAACAGCTTTGGTAAACGCTAAATCAAAAAATGGATCATACCTAACGGTAAGGGCTCTACTCGACCAGGGGTCGCAAGCCTCTTTTGTGACTGAAGCAGTAGTGCAGCTTTTAAAGCTAAAAAAGACGCCAGCGCGAGGTACGATATCTGGTGTAGGTGGAGCAAAGACGGTTCAATCAAACTATGTGGTTCATATTAACCTTAAATCTAAAGTGGAACCTCATGAGAGCATACAGGTTAAAGCACATGTATTAAGAGCTATTACATCTTTCCTTCCGGGAAAACAAGTGGACGAAGTACCTTGGTTAAAATCATCGGGCATCCAATTGGCGGATCCCGAGTTTTGTACTCCTAATAAAATAGACATTCTATTAGGCGCAGACATATTTTGTCAGATCCTAAAAGAAGGAGTCCGTAAAGATCCAAGTGGGTTCTTAGTAGCGCAGGCAACATTATTTGGCTGGATAGTGTCGGGAATAGTCGGTTCCTCTCAAAAGGAACTCAATAGAACTGCTATAGTAATGCATGGAACATTTACTGATGAAAATGAAATTTTAAAAAGATTTTGGGAATTAGAAGCGGAATCAGTCTATGAAGAGAAAAGAATGCTAACGGAAGAAGAGAAAATGTGCGAAGATTTTTATGCCCAAACTACAACAAGGGATGCGGAAGGTCGTTACATAGTAAAACTTCCGTTTCGTAAAACTAATCCTTCTTGTCAGGAAGGAAACACGAAGCAAATAGCTTTGAAAAGATTGCAAATGTTGGAGAAAAGATTGATAAAAAATAAAACACTAAAAGAGGAATATCAAAAAACATTTGAAGAATACTTACGGCGAAATTACATGGTACCTGTAAACGGAAATGAAAGGGAAGAGAATGCTGTTTATCTACCATACCATGAAGTAGTAAGAGAAGATAAAGACACTACAAAGGTTAGAATTGTAATGAATGCTTCCTCTAAGGGAACAAATGGAGTATCCCTCAATGACGATCTAATGGTTGGGCCAACGTTGCAGATGGATCTTAGGCATATCATTATGCGTTGGCGTAAACATCCTGTGGTTTTAGTTGCCGATATTGAGAAAATGTACCATCAAGTAAGGCTAGATGCTAAAGACGCGAATTTTCAACGTATTCTATGGCGCAGCAGTCCTGAAAAAGAAATATCAGAGTATAAATTAGTGCGTGTATTATTTGGCACGGCGTGTGCACCACACTTAGCGGTTCGAAGTCTGATGCAAATAGCCGCAGATGAAGGGCATCTATATCCAGTAGCTGCAGAAAGAGTTATAACAGATTTGTATATGGATGATCTACTTACCGGCTGTCAAAATGTAGATGAAGGTATCGTAGTTTACCAGCAAACTAATGAACTTTTAAAAAAAGCCGGTTTTAAATTACAAAAATGGTCAAGCAACAATGAAGAGTTGTTAGCAAGAATAAAGGAGGTAAAACAAGGAGAAGGAAGAGATAGAAACATAGAAATAAAAATGGATTCTACAATAAAAATTCTAGGACTTACTTGGAACAGATGCGACGACTTTTACCACTACACAGTGAGTCTCCCCACGCTGCTGCATACACCTGAAACAAAACGGCACATATTATCAGATATTGCAAGACTATTTGACCCACTGGGTTGGGTTGCACCCGTTATCATTGTAGCGAAAATTATAATACAGAAGTTATGGTTAACAGGACTAGCATGGGATGAAGAAGTACCTGAAAATGTTTTAAGGGAATGGATAACTTACCGCAAAAGCTTGAAAGAACTGGAACAGGTAAAGATACCTCGCTATTTAGGATGCACAGCCAGTGACACAAAGATTGAGTTGCACGGATATAGTGATGCCTCCCAAGTTGCTTACGCAGCAGTTGTCTACAGCCGGGTTGCCAGTGCTGATGGTCAGATACACGTTCATTTAGTCGCTGCAAAGACCAAGGTAGCACCAATTAAGCAAGTTTCCATACCTCGATTAGAGTTATGCGGGGCTGTTCTCTTGTCGAAACTGCTGGCAGAAATAGGAACTGTGAGTCAAGTTCCGAAAAATAATTGGTTTGCATGGACAGATTCAACCGTAGTTCTGGCATGGTTGAATAGCCATCCAAGTAGGTGGAAAACGTTTATTGCTAATAGAACTACTACAATTATGCAATCGTTAGAACCGCATCAGTGGAACCATGTTTCCTCTAAATCTAATCCAGCAGATTTGGCGTCAAGAGGTCTTGCCCCAGCAGAGTTATTTAAGTCTTCATTGTGGTGGAAGGGACCTGAAATGCTCTCACAGAGAGAAATTATAAAGGATAAACGAAGAACGTTGCAAACGAATTTAGAAGAAGCCACAAAAATGATATGCATGCATGGCTCAACGAACGGAACTGATTTGTGGGACAAGTATTCCTCACTTACCAAGTTACTAAGGGTAGTGGCTTACTGTAGACGCTTTCTGAATATGAAAAAACCGAAAGTGGAGCGACATAACAGCCCCATTTTAAGCCATGACGAGATAGAGAAAGCGGAAGAGGCTTGTATAAGACAATGTCAAAGGAAATGGTTCGAGGAAGAAATTGAAGCAATAGAAAAACAAAAGAAGCTTAAAAGAAATAGTAAATTATCATCATTGAATCCGTTTTTGGATGATAATCAGGTTTTACGGGTTGGAGGAAGGCTGGAGAATTCGGATTTTGCTGAAAATAAAAAACATCAAATAATATTACCAAAAGAAGGAAATTTAACCAAACTATTTATTGAACGTACTCACAAAAGTACCTTACATGGAGGGCCTCAATTAATGCTCAGTGTTTTGTATTCCAAATACTGGATAATTGGCGCCAAGCAGTTAGTGAAAAGCCAAGTTCGCAAATGCATAATATGCGTTAAAAACAGAGCAGCCACCAGCCACCAAATCATGGGTCAACTACCTGCAGTTAGGGTTACTCCTGCTCGAGCGTTTACAAAAAGTGGTGTAGATTATGCTGGGCCCATTGACATAAGAACCACCAAGGGGCGTGGACATCGCACTGTTATACGATGTTAGTTGGGAGTCTTTTTAAAAAAAGACTATTTTAACACAAACCCATTTATTTGGATATATGGATAATTATAAATGATTTATGTAATAATAAAGGACCTCAGGACAACCGGTCGCGAGAATGATCAAACCAAGACTGAAGATCAATGATGAGTTCCTTCTAATGAAGGATGCTCTATCAGCACATTGTCAGCGATTGCTTATACATAGCACTGACATAACATCTCCCTATTTAAGAGGATACTTTGGGGTTGTTACTTACCAAAGTTCCAAAAATTAAACTTGACTTCTAATGGAAGCGACATGACTAAATTCTAGATCAGGGTCTTGTGTATCTACACCTTTAGAGGTTGACTGAGTTGATAAGTTAGGTTTAAGGTTGAATTTATAGATTCGGTTGTCACCGGGTTTACAAAAACATTTAAAAGCTAAATAAGAAAAATATAAAAAGATTAAACATAAAATGCAAATAATAAAAATTGAATAGTGTGTTCCATATTTCACAATATGAGGGCTATTGTCAATTTTCTCTAAGTTATCTAATAGTGAGGTTAATGCCATTTTGTTTGACTTTAATTCGTCCAAATCTATATTTTGTAATCGGATAGGAGACACATCTTCGATGAGGTTATTGAACTTTACAATGTTGCAACAAGAATCATTAATCAGATTAAAGTTTGGTATATTATTAACTGGTGACGTAATATTTAAAACAAACTTAGGTATTAGAGTAGTACTCTTACAACGACCAATACATTCGTTAGGTAAGGTAAGTATTCCAGTAGCTACAATAGTAGTTTCATACAGTTTAGAATTTAAACAATCTATAGAAAGTTTGTTAGGTTCCGATTGTACATAGATCCACTTGTTATTTACTAAAGGTTTCCAAATGTCTAATTTTCCGTAAATGAATTTTGTGTCGCACTGTTTGGGTATTTTTGTGATCACTTTAGATAGGAGTTCACTTTCACAGGTAGGTATGGCGTCGGCCGTATAAACATTCGTGACGTCACAGATAAAGGTTCCTGGCCTTGCGATCTTGCAGTTACTCAAATCGTCGAAGCTACAATAATTCAATTTGTCTTTGGTCATTGCAATATATTTACTACTAGGTATAATTAAACTGAATTTATTTGGTTCCGTAGAACTGTAGGGTGTAGGTAAAGCGATATTATGGAACAACGTATATTCTTCAATACTAACTAATGGAACATGTAAAACAAACATTAACTTATAATCTAAATAATAACAAATTAATTTGGAGATACTTAAGATATAGTGAATGTTGTTCATATCTAAAACAATAGGCAATTGTAAGTTTCTAGATAGATACCTGTAGTTATTGGCAAGCTCTCGATACAGCTGTAATGACATCATAATCGCCGGGTGCAGGATGTTTTGACTACTGAACAATATAGCATTAGTTACGTCTTCCAACTGGAAGGATAAAGTAAGTATTGATGTTCCTAAGCTGTTAAAAATTTGACTTACTTTAAAAAGTACATGTAATCCATTTGTCTGTTCTGAGATATTTTTCAAGTTCAACGAGAGATTGTCAATAGCTTCATTTAAGTTAACTTCATTATCCTTAATTTTGCTCAAAGTTTTATTGTATGATGTTATAATCGAATTGGTTACCAAAATATTTTCTTTCATCAATGACGCTAGTTGTTTTTCGTTATTCTGCAGAGACTCTATAGCATCGTTATATCTTAAGGCATCGTTTTCGTCTAAAGTTCCAAAAATCTGTTTTAGAACAGATCCTATACCCCCGATCCAGGCACGTTTGGTACGGCTTTCTATCAGGTGGGAAATTGAATCGAATTCGCTACTTAGATCTTGGTATCGAGCTGTCAAAGGTTGTAACCTGTTGTGACATATAGAATCAATTTCTACTATTCGAGATTGATTACACAAGTACTTGGTGGTTTCAAGTGCAGCCTTGATATTTCGTACATGGGGTCCAAAATGCGAAATGTCTAATGGTATCAAGATTTTAAGATAGCCGTTACTTGTTTTTAGTGTACCTAGATAGTCAAAGTACAGGCCCGAACTTGATGTTATCGGTTGGAGGTATTCTGTACTGAATTGGCCCCGCACCGAAGCCCTGCAATTGATAATAAAGGTGTAAATAACTAGGGTAAGTAAGTACCTAACTTAAATAATAATCATGTAAATTAAAATGTTAATTAAAATGTAAATTAAAATGTAAATTAAAATGTAATTAAAATTTTACGTTACAGGTTCCTGACGTCGGCAGGTTTTACCTGGTCATAGTGGTGACTTACGTGACGTCGGTTTATCAACAAGGTAAGTGTATTATTTCCATTAATTTTCACTACCTTATAAGGGCCTTTCCAGATAGGAGAGAGGGCCTTTCGTAACCTCAGATGATTTTTAAGGTAGACGTAATCACCGACTTTGTACGTGACTGGGCGAGTGTGAGTGTCATAATAATTTTTCGAAGATTCTTTAGATTTCCTAATGAATTCGATTGCTCGTTCCCGGGAATACTTCAATCGATTCTGAAGCATTTGCACATAATCAGGATATGTGGCCCCGAGAGACTCATCGTAAATAGAATTAGGTATGTAAGGTTTATTACCAAACATTAATTCATAGGGTGTATAATGCGTTGTAGTGTGAACAGATGTATTATAGGCAAGCATAGCTGTGTACACATAACGAGGCCAGTTAGTCTGCTCTGCATTCGTGTAGGGCTTGAGGTACTCTTTTAAAGTAGAGTGGCTTCTTTCCAGGGCACCCTGGGTTTGCGGATGATAAGGAGAAGACCACAGGTTTTTTATTTTAAGGAAAGCGCATGTTTTCTTAAATAGATCTGCCGTGAAATTGGTACCTTGATCAGTGAGAATTATTTTAGGAATTCCAAATATGGATACAAAATGGAGAAGGCACTCGCTTGTTTCTTCTGCCGTTGTACTACGCATAGGATATGCTGAAGAGAACTTAGTAAGGTCGTCTTGGAAAGTTAAAATGAATTTTAATTTTGCAGGACCTGCTTCGGGAAGCGGACCAACGACATCAATAGAGATACGCTGACCTGGTTCAGAAGAAGTACTGGTGATCTGCATAGGCGCTCGATTGACCTTTCTAAGTGCTTTATTCTCTTGACAGGCTTTACATTGTTTTACGTAAGATTCCTTAATCAAAGGCTTAACATAGTCATAATGGCGGAATCGCTGGAAGATCTAGGCACGATGCTCAGAGACCTCGATATTGTCTCCCAACAGGTGGGTCTTAAGATGAACATGAGCAAGACGAAAATCATGTCTAACGCTCATGTCGCACCCGTGCTGGTATATGTTGGGAGCGATATCATCGAAGTTGTAGACCACTATGTGTATCTGGGTCAGACGATCCAACTAGGTAGGTCCAACTTCGATAAAGAGGTCAGCCGACGAATCCAACTCGGATGGGCAGCGTTCGGGAAGTTACGCCGCATCTTCTCGTCACAGATACCGCAGAGCCTCAAGACGAAAGTCTTCAACCAGTGTGTGTTGCCAGTGATGACGTATGGAACTGAGACGTGGTCGCTCACTATTGGCCTCATCAATAAGCTCAAAGTCGCTCAACGGGCTATGGAGAGAGCTATGCTGGGAGTTTCACTACGAGATAGAATCAGAAATGAGGAAATCCGTAGGAGAACCAAGGTAGCCGACATAGCTCGCAGAATCAGCAGGTTGAAGTGGCAATGGGCAGGTCATATAGCTCGAAGGACTGATAACCGATGGGGAATAAAGGTCCTCGAATGGCGACCACGAACAGGAAAACGAAGCGTGGGACGCCCTCCCACCCGATGGACTGACGACATTGTTAGGATCGCGGGTGGTCGGTGGATGGAGAGGGCACGGAATCGTTCTTCCTGGAAATGTATAGGGGAGGCCTATGTCCAGCAGTGGACTTCTTTGGGCTGATGATGATGATGATGACGTAAGATTCTATATCACTCCGCATTCCTTTCCAATAGTACGTTTGCTTGAGTCTGTTATACATGCGGGCTGAACCTAGATGACCTGCTATAGGGATATCATGATTATCATATAATATCTTTTTGATCTCAGATGGAGCAGGATAGATAATGTTATTGTGATAAACATTGACTTTTATTCGAGTGTCGTGGAAAAGATATGTCAGGATATTATAAATCTTTATGAACGAGTGTTTTTCAAAAGGATTTTTCAAGTCAGGTAAGCCAATTTCATTTATACCTCCGGTAGCTACTAACTCGTTTCTTATTATTTTCAGAGTTTCAAAAATTTCAGGATATGATGCTTGATCAAAATGATGGACTTTAAAATATAAAAGATAGTATATTTTGTTATTTAGATCAAGCTTCTTGAATTGAAAAAGTTCTTTTTCAGAATCGCATACGTTTGCATGCACTTCAGAGTCGCTCAGGACTTCTGGGATGTATGGATTGGATTCATCTAAATCGATGGAGGTAGGAACTAGGATAACTTTTACAGGACATTTCATAAGACTTTCATTATGTTCTATGATTTCCGTATTGAATGTTCTAACCTTTTCTAACATTACCCTCAGGAAAGTGGGATAATCGTCGACAGGAACGTCTGGATTTGCACTAGTGGATGGCATTGGATCAAATTGAGGCTGAGGAGCAGGTAAGGATGGCAGTTCCTGAATAGGATTAGGTAAGTTGACCTCGTTCTCAATTTGGTCTCTTAGGATATCAGGGATATTATCAGGTAAGTCGATATCAGGTAAGGGTAGGATATCTTCATAAGGGTCAACGAAGTCTGGATTTGGAGGGATAGCTTCGTCAGGATTAAACGAAGGTGGAGATATTAGTAAATCCATTAAGTCTCTATCCATTTCTAGATTAGATGCTTCTTCGTTGACAGGATTGGATGTTTCAGGTTCCACAGGTTTGACAGGATTGACTGGGAACCGGGATAATGCGTCAGCATTTGTGTTGATTTTACCCTTTTTGTGTTTGATATCATATTCGAATTCATCTAACTTCAAACGCCACCTAACGAGTCTTGAGCCTGGATCTTTACAGTTGAATAACCATTGCAATGGTTTGTGATCGGAAAGGATAATGATACGATGACCGTAAAGATAAGGCCTGAACACCTTGGTTCCGAACACGATGGCGAGGCATTCTTTTTCCGTCACACTATAATTGCATTCGGCTTTATTTAGTGTGCGGGACGCATAGGCAATAGGACGATCTTGACCTACTGTGCCTTGGGATAATATAGCGGATATAGCATAATTTGAAGCGTCACATGTAAGATTGAATGGCTGAGTGAAGTCTGGATATGCAAGGACAGGAGCGGATACAAGCTTCCTCTTCAGTGCTTCAAAAGCGAGCTGATGTTCATTCTGCCATTCAAATGGGACGTCTTTCTTTAGAAGGGATGTTAAAGGTTTTGCTAACTTTGCAAAATCAGGAATGAACCTCCTATAATAGGATACTAGGCCAAGGAATGACTTTATGTCTTTTGGAGATTGGGGAACAGGGTAATCTGTTACCGCCTTTGTCTTATCAGGATTTGTTTTGACACCGTCTTCACTGATGATGTGACCTAAATAAGCAACTTCTTTTCTCAGGAATTCACACTTTTCTGGCTGTAGCTTTAAGCGAAAGTTTCGGAGTCTATTAAAGACGGATTTCAAATTAGAAATGTGTGAACTCAGATCGAATGAGTATATGACTATATCGTCTAGGTATACGAAACATCTGGTGCCTTGAAGCCCTGTAAGACAAGTATTCATGAGCCTTTGGAAGGTAGAAGGAGCATTTTTTAAACCGAATGGCATCCTTGTGAACTGGAAATGACCTTGAGGAACCGAAAAAGCTGTTTTCGACGCATCTTCCGAAGCGATAAGGATCTGATGGAAGCCGGACGCGAGGTCCAAAGTAGTAAAGTATTTACTTTTACCGAGTTGATCAAGGATTTCGGATATTTGAGGAATAGGATATGTTTCCCCGATAGTGATATCATTCAACTTCCGATAGTCGATAACTATTCGCCACTTCCGGTTGCCTTGTGGATCTGCCTTTTTAGGCACGATCCAGATTGGAGAGCTCCAAGGAGAGGATGATGGTTCAATGATGTTTTCATCAAGCATTTTGCTGATTTGAGTTTCCACTTCTTTCTTGTGGAACTCTGGAAAACGATAGGATTTTGTATGGATAGGGACATCATTGTTTGTTTTGATTTCATGCTTCAGGACATTGGTGAAGGATAATTGATCACTAGGCAAATGGAAGATGTCAGAATATTGAGAACAAAGCTCTAAGAGGGCGTCAGCCTCCTCTTGATTCAGATGATCGATTCTTAACGAATCGATGACCGCGATAGTATGGTCGGATGTATTACGCAACTCAGGATTAAGTTGAACCGCGCATGAACTTAAGGGCTCTAGCTTAAGATTCAAATTCGAATTGAAATTGACTGGATACTCAGAGATATTAGCAATCGTCAGATTTACACGCTTATTAGCCTTTACTTTTACAATACAGTTGGATATTAGCAAGTTGTTGGATAAATGTTGGTTTTGGATAATACCTTCATTAATACCAGGATTTTGTACTGAGCACTCGACAACAGTCTCAGTGCGAGGAGGAATTTCATAAAACGGATTGAAAAAGTGTAAGTCGACAGTAATTTTCCCTATCTTGAGAACGTCAGTCGTGTAGTCAATTTTACAACCGAAGGCTGTAAGAAAGTCTGACCCTATGATACCATCATAAGGTAGGCTAATGTCTTTTATGACATGGAATTTGAAGGATATTCTTTTGCTATCAGCCAATTTAAGCTTGAGTTGGAAATGACCCTCCGTTGGGGTTGGTTCATCACCAGGGTCTATGCCCTTAAGGTTGATGGGTTCTTTAATGAGTTTTTGGTTATTTCGGATACAGGATTGCTTTATTAGACATATAGCAGAACCAGAGTCTACTAGAAGTGTTAAAGGGATATCGGATATTTGTGAATCTAGAAGTGTATGAGGTAACAATCTTTTGGTTGTATCCAGATTCACTTCGTAAACCTTTGTTAAGGATTTACTTGAATAGAGACCGTCAGTTTGGGGCTGGCTACCCTGTTGGTTGGTCCGGATATTGGATGGATATAGACCGTCAGTTTGGGGCTGGCTACCCTGTTGGTTGGTCGGGATATTGGATGGATATAGACCGTCAGTTTGGGGCTGGCTACCCTGTTGGTTGGTCTGGATATTGGATTTTCGACTGTCAGTTTGGGGCTGGTTACCCTGTCGGTTAGTCGGGATATTGAATTGTTGACTGTCAGTTTGGGGCTGGTTACCCTGTCGGTTAGTCGGGATATTGAATTGTCGACTGTCAGTTTGGGGCTGGTTACCCTGTCGGTTAGTCGGGATATTAAATTGTCGACTGTCAGTTTGGGGCTGGTTACCCTGTCGGTTAGTCGGGATATTAGAGCGCAAACTGTCAGTTTGGGGCTGGCTACCCAGTCGGTTAGTCTGGCTATTGAATAGACCGTCAGTTTGGGGCTGGTTACCCTGTCGGTTGGTCAGGATACTAGAGCGCAGACTGTCAGTTCGGGGCTGGTTACCCTGTCGATTAGTCTGGCTACTGGATACTTTGTGGGTGCCGTTTCCTACTGGTTGTCTCGGGCGGCACCGTCGCGAGACGAGATTTCGTTTAAATCTTCATTTTCGGATGATTCGGCGATTTCCTCCTCGGATGTTTCCCTTATATGATTCACCTTATTACTACGGAAGCTATTGCTAGTTTGTTGGTTCGGCCTGTCGAATTTCGTGTTGTAATAGTCACGTTTTTTGCAGTCCCTTATGTCATGTCCGGGACTCTTGCAATAACGACAGAAAAGAGTGTCATTTCCGGTTTTGGATTGGTTCGTGTTCGTGGAACCGGACGATACGCTTGGTCTCGAAGGACCTGGCTTAGGTTTTGCAACAAACTTAGGTTCCGTAGGCGGTCGTTTGTAAAGGCTTTGCTGGATACGCTCTTCGGAAATCGCCATGTTAATAGCCTCATTCAGAGATTTGGGAGACCTACATCTCACGATATTGGAGATCCTCGGATAAAGACCCATGAGGAAGTGATGGAGAGCAAGGTCCTCCATTGCAGCACAACGGCCTGGTAATTCCTTTGCTTTCGTATTGGATAGGGTTATCTCCGTTAATAATTGTGAGAGGTGGGTCTCCACACGAAGTGAGAACTGGCTGACACTGTCTTGCGAGCCTTGCCTGCTCTCCTGAAGATCAGTAAGGAGGTGGGCGTAGTGTTTACGCTCACTGAATTGGGTTTTAAGGAACTCCTTCAACTGATCCCAGGATGTAAATTCTTTGATAGAGCAAGCAAGCTCCGCTTTGCCACTTAATTGGCTAAGGATATATTTGAATAGGATGGATTTCTGCTGCTCTGACGCTAATTCACATGCATTATTGCAGTTGATTATAAAAGAATTTACGGTTTCTCTGCTACCGTCGTAGGGTTTAATAAATTTGAACAGAGTGTTGAGCTCGAGTTCAGCCATTGTGAGAGCCGCGACTGCGGATCTTGTGAGTCGTGGAGAACTGATGGGTGACTTAACGTCACTAGGAATTTGAGCTTTTGGGATATCTAAAGCAATTTTCGTTTCTTCTTCTTTTTGCACTTTTGGCATTATTTAGGATAATGAAATTAAAGTTGACACGATAATACAGTTAAAGTTTACAGTGTACTCTAATTGAACCCTAATTTACAATGACCAAAGACTTACAGTAATGCGTAGGCGAAGGCTACCAATTCTGCGAACTGCATTCCGGAGCGATAAGACGACGGCGACGACGCGACGATATGACGATCAATTAAATAATTGACCATCAAACTCGATGCAGGATACCACGGCGTAGCACAGGATCTCGAAGGATGCAGGATACGGATGATGATGACCACGTCGTAAGTATTTCCAGAAGTCGCCTCTCGAAGTTACAGCAGCAGCTCGATGCGCCAACAGCCAAAGGTAAGTACCTTCAGTCCAGGATGGTATAAG
This sequence comes from Chloroclysta siterata, assembly GCA_932294275.1. NCBI lineage: Eukaryota > Metazoa > Arthropoda > Insecta > Lepidoptera > Geometridae > Chloroclysta > Chloroclysta siterata. The sequence goes on from OW028588.1 coordinate 29,674,071, forward strand.
CTTTGCTTTCAGGATCCACAGGATATTTATGTAAGTATGCACTTTCACTTTAACATTCAGGATATCACAGGATGGTTTAGAATTGAGTCTGGTTGATTAAACTTTTCACTTTCATAAAACGTTTAAGGACACTATAAAACGTTTTAAGGACACTGGGGATTTTCGGATCCCACCGCTGCCACCAAATGTTATACGATGTTAGTTGGGAGTCTTTTAAAAAAAAGACTATTTTAACACAAACCCATTTATTTGGATATATGGATAATTATAAATGATTTATGTAATAATAAAGGACCTCAGGACAACCGGTCGCGAGAATGATCAAACCAAGACTGAAGATCAATGATGAGTTCCTTCTAATGAAGGATGCTCTATCAGCACATTGTCAGCGATTGCTTATACATAGCACTGACATAACAGCACGTATAAAGGTTACATATGCCTTTTTATTTGTATGGTTACGCGGGCTGTCCACATTGAAGCTGTGAGTGACCTTACTACACAGGGATTTTTAGCGGCATTCAAGAGATTTGTTGCCAGGCGAGGACATTGCACTGATCTTTATAGTGACAATGGAACAAATTTTGTTGGTGCTGCTCGAGAGTTACGCGTGCTTTTTGACGCAGAAAAGTCCATGGTGGGTAGAGATATAGCAGAAAGTCTGGCCACAAATGGTACATCATGGCATTTTATTCCGCCTCGTGCTCCGAATTTCGGAGGCTTATGGGAAGCAGCCATAAAATCGACGAAATTCCATTTAAAGAGAGTGGTGGGAAATACTTCGCTGACTTATGAAGAGATGACCACAGTATTGGCACAGATAGAATCTTGTCTTAATTCAAGACCCTTATCAAGAATTGATGGAGTGACAGAAATGGAATCCATTCTGACGCCGGGTCATTTTCTGGTTGGAGAGCCTCTCATCACTATACCAGATCGTAATTTTGAATCGTCAAATTTGTCAACGTTAAGACGTTGGCAGCTCACACAAAGAATGCTTCAAGACTTTTGGCGTTCCTGGTCTCGGGACTACGTTCACCAGCTACAACAACGATTCAAGTGGCAAGATCAGAACCCTGAACCCAAAGAAGGTGATGTAGTTTTAATCAAAGAGGATGATTTACCCCCCTGCAGATGGTTGTTGGGGAAAATTGTGACTAAACATCCTGACGCACACAATGTCACACGTGTAGTCACCTTGCGCACAAAAAATTCATTTATTAAACGTCCAACTTCAAAATTAGTTGTACTTCCAGTCTGTGACTAAACTGGAAATTAATAAAGAGATGAGCTTAGAGGTTAAAAATAATAAGTTCATTATAAGTTTTGTAACAATTTGTAAATTTTGTTAGTTTAATTTGTTATTTCGTTATCTAGCTAGTTATGTGAAGCAATCATTGAATGATTTGTGCATTGTTTCTTCGCAGATTGTTTAAGTTGTAGCCAGTCGTTAACACCACTAAAGAACACCATTTCTGAATGTTGTTCTTGGTGGGTAGTATGTTTGCATTATACTTAGTCGTAATATTTTAGTTCTTAATATTTTAGTTCTTAATTCACAACTAGATGTCGCCACAGGAAAGATTAGCACGCGCTATCGTTGCGTTTTGAGATATGAGTGGTCTCATCCATCGTTTTAATGTTTGTTGCCCATACTTGAGTAATATATTTACCTACATAATATTGTTGCGTTTTATTACTCGCCATCCCTTGGGTATCCTATCTGACGTTTCGTTCATAGTTGATATAATACATAAATACTTTTTTTTTTGTAAATACATACATACTAGTAGTTCGCCCCGAACTGAGATCTCGTGATGCGACCCGACGAACGCACCAAAACTTTGAGTAGGTGGTAGTCAAAGGCAAGTCCAAACATTATGTTTGGACTTTTTTCTGACTACCGCCTACTAACTTGGTACGGTAACCAAGTTTCAACTCTATTGGCCTATTTATTGAAGAGTTCCGTTGAACAGACCTTGGCTCCATCATCAGACCTGGTCGTTGTCACCATTTTATGAGAACTGAGTACTTCCTTATTTTATATCAAGAAAAAAAAAATAATAAAAATCAAAGGAACTGGACGACCAGTAGAAAAACCTTGATACCAACGAAACTCTTAGAGATGGGAGCTCTTGGGTCGCTGGTAATCTTAATTTAACTTTTTTGTTGTATCGCAAAAACCGAGCGTCCCAGAAAAAAAGTAAAAATTGTTTTGGAATGTCCAAACAAAGCCCTTTCGTATGACATGTAACTTGATTTTTTTAAGTCTTTTTTTTATTTTTGCCCCCTTAAAAAACCCCATATCTTAAAAACTCTTCATCCGATTTTACTCATATACTTACCAGTAAATTTCTCAAGTATAAGCTGTCGTCTTATCAAATTTCATGCAGATCCGATCAACGGTTCGAAAGTTATGGCCAGACAAACATACATACATACATACATATATACATACATACATAAAATGCCAAATCGCCCAAGTTGAAACTAGAATCTTTGTTCGCTTCGCTCACTCGATCAATTATAATATATTATATCACTCAGACAGAGGACAAACATCTATCTATGTTCATCACACAAATGTTTGTTCTCGGTGGGAATCGAACCCACGGCCTACGGCGCAGAAGGCAGAGCTACTACCAACTGAGCTGTGAAGGCTGTCAATAATTTTGATGATTATGGATTAAGGATTTGGTTTTATCACAAGGATCACTTTGAAACATCGTATAAACAGCGCCAGATCGCGACCAAAGCCTACAAGAACGGGCTAGAATTGAACCTACGACCCTACGGATCAGAAGATGGGGTCACTACCACTACACAACCCAGTGCTCTCCACAAGATAACTATCAGCCATAAATCTAAGATAACGCCATCAGAGGGGAGATAAAGATAAACTACTTATTGGCGTTTGATAGTTTTATTAGCGTTGTAGGGGGCGCTGATGTGTTGTTTCAACAATTTCCCAAACCTATCATCCCTTCTCTGAGAACATTTGGGGTGATAATCTACTTAGAACTTTTTTTAAAGTCGGTGGTCGGAGTATGATAGATAGATAGATAGAAATTACCCAAGAATATGATCTGCAGTGGACTTCTCGATGGACGTGGTGACGAGTAGGTCGACTCTGGTTCTACCTTCCCTCAAAGTGATCCTTGTGATATTATTGAATAAATACCTTTTGACTTTGACTATGACTTTGACCTTCTTGCCGTGTTACTAGTTCTTTTGAAACCGTGTGTTGAAAGGATTGTAAATGCGTCTCAAAAAAGCTCCTTTCAACCACTTGACTCATGTTTTACAACTTTTGAGGTTCCACGAGATACCGGTTTCCTCACGATGATGTTTTCTTTCACAGTTTGAGCGTAAAGTTATTTGTTGGTGGTCAGCCTCTTAACTATGTATAAACAAGCATACTGACTTTGCAAGCCAATAGACCACTGGACCAGAAAAGGTCTCATTTCCTTTTTCCTTTTAACTTATGGATCGTTACCATCTGTCAAATCCATTAATATTCAAAGTCACCCCTCACCCACGACGTAATCAAAACTAATTACATATTGCAATCTATGGCCAGGTGTGCGGGTTCGGTAGCTAATAAATTGTTGTGCCCGATACGGAACCCTAATTAGCCCCAATTGGCCCCCACCCTATACGGGCTGGTGTGTTTTTCGGCGCGTGCGCACAGTTTGGCATATTGTTTGTGTTAACTTTAATGAAGTACCTTATTTAAATTTAATGTACTTAGCCCTTGACGGTACAACATTTTAATGAGAAGCTTTTTAAATTATATTTAGAATAAAAGTAAATTTACAAAGAAAATTGAGACAAGTATTTACAAAATGAACAAAATACACATGAAATGAAATTGTTGTGCTATCTGCAGACCGTTGGGAGCGATCTAGAGATAGCTAAACTGATCCAAATCGGTGCCATAATTAGAATTATTATGTTAGACAACCTTAAACATCCGGCTTCGCCTTGTATGATTTTGATTTCCTGAAGTAATTAGGGTAAGTACTATTACTACCAACATAAATATTAAGAATACGAAAATAACTTCATCTTGTCTGTCTATGGTCTAAGAAAAATACTTGTCACTGCTTCTGTGTGATCAACTTACTAACTTTTATTAAAATAAATAATTTAAAAGTAATGTTAAATCTTTTCCTCTGTCGTTGACAAGTACTAAATACACCTAAGGCTAACGTGCAAGTTGTGTGCTAATATAATTTTTTATTTAATAATTTTTGTAGGCATAATGAGATTCTCGATCAAACTCATTTACGTCAAGTAGAAAAAAAAAACCACACTCATTTATTACATCATCATAGTACCTACAACACTTCAATTTAGCAAAACATTTATTTATTTTCGTTTAGTTTTTATTCTATTTGGCCAGATGTTGAGTCATTTGTTCAAAATATGAGAAGGGTCTGAATTTCCTGCCTATTTTTGCCACCAAAATTGTGTGTTCCATTTTCAAATTATAGGGGTAATTTTTTCTACTTGAGTAGTTACCTCAGCCTGTGATAATTGCATCTGTTCTGGTCTATGGCACGTGTGCAAATGCATATTGCACGTGCCATAGAATAGAAGCTCCATCACCGTGGATGTCGTAAGAGGCGATGGAACGCACCAGGAAATAAGCAGCAGCGAGTTTGTCTGTAGTCTATCTTTAAAAGATTTTCGTTTTAAAATTTAAAAAAAGAACAACGACATAAGTCGAATTGGCGGGAATGAAATTCTATATTGTTGATGATTCCATAAATTCATTGTTGCTAAATTAATTAGAAAATTATTAGATCTCTCTTGTCGTGTCACTAGTTTCTTTCAAAACAGTGTGGTGAAAGGATTTTAAGTGCGCCTCAAGAGGCTCCTTTCGAGCACTTGACACATGTTATAGAACTTTTTAGGTTATGCGACATGACGGTTTCCTAACGATGTTTTCTTTCACCGTTTCAGAGCCTTGTGCACGTACATTTTTGAACAGAAAAACTCATTGGTGCACGGCACTCGAGCCCACGGCCTTAGCATCGGAAGGCGGGGCCGCGACCACTAAACCACCAGTGCTCTCGAATTATTAGATTGCCAAACGTGACAAGGTACCAAAACTAAGCTGATGGGCTGATGACGTCCACCAATGTAGTAAATTCTGGCGTGAGATTATTTCATTATTCTTGCCTTAATTTCTAAATTAGTAGCATACTTCACGCAAATAAATTATTTCATTGAATTTCAAACAGGTAGAAAGGTACTAAACTAGAAAATAATAGGTAGGTAATGCATGCATGTAAGTGAGGCCGATATTTCCAAACGAACCGTCCCTCTGAGTAAACAGCGGATATGCGCTCCGAGACAATTGTTTCGAAAATAGAACAATATGACTCAGGCACATTACCATTCGTTAATTTAAATTTAGAATACACTTTTTGTTTTGTTGGTATTGTGAATCGAGCGTTTGACTATTCGAGTGGAAAGTGCATTTGTGAAGAAAATACCTACTATAAATTTTGTTTTGGAGAATGACATAGCTACAAATAACTTTAGGGATTGAGAAATAAATAAAAAGCACGTCACATACAAAAATATTATGTGTTAATTATGGGGTGGGTAACCGCTGTGGCATTTATACCTAAGCGCTTTCGTGCTTCGGAGGGCAATTTAAGACGCTGACAACCGCTTATGTACTCCTCGTCTCACATTCTTGAAGATATAAAATCACAGAATGAAGTTATGGAAAATTGCAATCTCATTAATTTTCGGAGTAAAGTTTACAGGATTACATTCAGTGATGTTATATTTTCAAAATTGTTGGAAATGTCCGTGCGACGAGGTACCCTAGCGGTTATCAGACGCTTAAGCTGACAGTCCCAGCTCTAGCTGTCACAAGCCATGAAGGGCGGCCTAATTTATCCGCCACCAGAATTAGTTACTGACTCATCATCATCCTCATCATCATCTCAGGATGGTATCACCCACTGATGGGTATAGGCCTCCCTCATGTTTTGCCATCCTGTGCGTCTCTGGTCTAAGTGTTTCCTTTTCCACTGGCTCATTATGATATTTTTTATAATTTTCTAGTTTTTATCATTTAATTGAACTGGGATTTGACCATAACCTGTAATAAATTACACTTAATGTTTATTTCCTAATTCTAATAAAACAAAGTATTTTTATCACAATGTCCATTTCTAATATCAACCCCTACAAAGGGGAGTTCAAATTACAATGAGCACGTGTCGACAATATCCTGTTTGTACGTCTGTCTGTCTGGGGATATGTCAACTTGACAATTTGATGGATTTCTTTCTAATAAAGGGGGTTTTAATGAAGTTTTATGTCAACATCGCTTGGACTATGTTTGGTCACAGATAAGAGAATACGTTTGGTACAAAGTGTGAGAAGTTTTTTTTACACGACTTGCTGTTGGAACAATCAGATAACCCACCTGGTGTTAAGTGGCAACCATCACCTATAACAAAGCATTGATTTGCAAGTCAGTCACGATAGGAACGTGCCATACGATGTACTGCCCTGCCTGCGTCCATCAGCTTGAGGCATATAGATGTGCTTCTTAATTCACCGGTAACCATTCCCTTCTATCCGAAACATAGCAACGCTGCTTGATGGCAGAAATAGTTCAAAATAGGCCTTTAAAAAACGTCCTAAAACTAGGTAAATGTCCGCGCGACTGAGTCTAAAAGAACAGGCAAAAAACTTAAAGACAAATGACCGAGGAAGCTCCGCCACGAGAATTTCCGCGGGCGCCATTGTTTTCTAAAAATTCTAAAAATCCTTGATAATAGAGATTTCCTTTCTAAACCCATTACCTCTGCCGGAAGGGCCCGTTAGGTTGGCAGCACAAAGGGCGACGTAACAACTGCATTAGCTAAACACGTCGGGTGTAGCTCCGGACAGTTTACAAAGTTCGCGTTGTTATGTTGCAGGCTTGGGTTCAGTAGTTTTAGTTGGTTCAGAGAAACTGTTTGAATTCCTGTGAGCTACGCCGAGCCAAATCAAATAAGGCTATTTATTCGTGGAGTATTCAAATATCGACGGCAGTCTAGCGGGAGCGCCTCTGCCTTTTGATTCAAATTTCGGGAGTTCGAATCTACTTCAGATTAGCTATTCAATTAACAACACTCGCCCAAGTGACCGCGCATCTCCGGTGAGTTTTCAATTTGGCATTCTGTAATACATTCGCCCATAACTAGCGCCCGCGTTGGTTGTGTGAAAATGCTGCCTTTTTTATACAACTAGCTGATTGAACAAGCAGATAGCCCACCTGATCTTAAATGGTAACTATCACCTATAAAAAAGCATTGCCTCATCACTCGTTAAGTCGCACGATAGAAACGTGCCCTAAGATGCACTGCCCTGCGACCATCAACTTGTGGCTTACAGATGTTAAGCCTCATGTGCCTGTAATTACACCGGCAACCATACTCTTCAAACCGAAACACAGCGTTGCTGCTTGGCGGCAGAAAAAGGCGTGGTGGTAGTACTTCCCCGGACGACCCCCTCACAAAGAGCTCTTCTACTCTTAATAGCTAATATAAAGCTGAAATAGTACCTATGTAGAATATGGTGATAAATACTTACCCGGACGAGATCTACTAAAACATAAAGTAAAGCTTACCAGGTTAGGTACACCAAATTTTTTATGATTATGTAAAAAAACAAACTTCAACTCAGCCATATTACTTCTAAAGTAAACACAGCACAGGAACACAAATTTACTGTTCCAAATCTTGTTTTAATTTAGAAAGAAGTGCCTATTTTTCTTCAGTAAAAGCAAATATCTACAAAAAGGCGGTAACACGCAAAAAGTGAAACCAATAAATTATCCCAGCGTCAATATTAGCTAGGCGCGCGATTTACTGCCACCTACCTAAGTAGCACATACAGGGTGAGGCAAATGTATTGGGCTTATTTAAAAAAAATAGAGCTTAAATATTTTCATCATCATCAGTCTGAAGAAGCCGCTGCTGGACACTTCCTGGACTCTTAAGACCTCTAGAGCTCTTCGTGTAAGGCTTTGGGGAAGACCTACCAAGCAGCGTTGCTGTGTTTGTGAATTCCCGGTGAAATTACAGGATGAGGTTTAACATCCTCCTGTTGATCAATTCAGTTGATGAACGCAGTGCATCGTAGGGCACGTTATTATCTTGCGAGACTTGTGAGGCAATGCAAATAACCCATAGCCAACGCTGCTTGGCGGCAGAAATAAGAATAGGTACCCCCCGACAACCCTTCACAAGATATCACTCTACCTCTATACTAGAGGTACTAAACTAGCTTAACTGTCTGCCATACACACGCTAACACTCAATTGTAACAAAAAACAAACCGTGGTAACTCGTCTTTTTGAGGCCTAGGATACTTAAGAGTAGTAGAGCTCTTTGTGAAGGGCTCGTCCGGGGAAGTACTACCACCACGCCTTTTTCTGCCGCCAAGCAGCAACGCTGTGTTTCGGTTTGAAGAGTGTGGTTGCCGGTGTAATTACAGCCACATGAGCCTTAACATCTGTATGCCTCAAGTTGATGGACACAGGGGAGTGCATCATAGGGCACGTTCCTATCGTGCGTGACTTGCGAGGCAATGCTTTGTCATAGGTGATGGTTACCACTTATGGTTACACATCAGGTGGGCCATCTGCTTATTCCATCAGCTAGTTATATAAAAAAAACAGGCCTTTACGTCTAGATTGGGCCTCGCCATTCCGTCATACTTATACCACAGATAAGAGAACATAAATTTACTAAGAAACTATTGTTTCCTAAAACTGCTTATTTGACACCTGTGATTCTTATTGGCAATAAAATTGATATTATTCTTATTATTATTAGCAATCGAATCAAATCAAATATTTTATTTTGTCAGAATTTTAGGTACAAACATAAAGGTCTTCTTAAAAATAATAGTATCACTAAAATCCTACCAATACAGGCTTACAAAATTATTTAGATACCTACCTACCGTCCTAGGCAGGTACTAGGACGAGTCCTAAGCAAAATAGCACGGTAGAACGCTGCAGTTTATTTCCCAATTTCAATAATAACAATTCATTTACAGTTCAACATTAAAAAAAAATCAAATACATGTGAATAATAATATTATTCACTTTTTCTTAACTTAAATTGTAATGATATTATTATACTGTTGCATCATTTAGGGTTGCCCATTTTTGGTTCTAATGCGTATTATTCCAATACAATAAAAAATAAAAACTCAAAAGACTTCATGGAAGCGGTCAAAGGGTTTTTTTTTATACTACTAGCTGATGAAACAAGCAGATGGGCCACCTGATGTTGAGTGGTTACCATCACCTATAACAAAGCATTGCCTCGTAAGTCACGCACAATAGGAACGTGCCGATGCACTGCCCTGCGTCCATCAACTTGAGGCATACAGATGTTAAGCCTCATGGGCCTGTAATTACACCGGCAACCACACTCTTCAAACCGAAACACAGCAACGCTGCTGTGTTTCGGTCACTTACAATCACATTTCCTTTAATACATCATCCTGTACCTCCACGGCGACGCAGCCCCGTAATTTACGTTGTAATGCAGGCACCGTAGCGTTCACGTCACAGTTACGTACTCTACGTTATTACGGGAAAAAGCCGAAGCGACGCCATCATAACAGCTTAAATTGGACTTCAGCAAGCGAGTAAGATGAGATAACCTTGTTTAACTCAAAATGAAGTGTTTGGGCGCTTACTTAAGGGGCTGAGAACAACTTCTCGATTGCACTTTTCAACGTTTTAAAGAGAACTTCTAGCTAGCATATTTCAAAGTTTTTTAAGTTATGAATTTGCTCAGGGTAGATATGAAAAATCTAAACCATAAAAGTTTTGGAAAATAAAATAACACAGCTGTCGTAAATAATTCATATTGATCCAAAAAAAAGAGTTACTTACGCAGGAAACCTTGTTCAAGTACCTATGTATTTTTTTTTATCATATTTATATACAGGGTTACAGGAAAAGTCGTGCTAGATCCGTTAAGGGCGTGGAGTACCCATCATTCCTGACATATTTCACTATGAAACACCCTACCCTAAACTAAACCCTTTTCGAGATATTCGACTTTTAATTTTTTTATTGAAAATTGCCGATTTTTAGGCAATTAAATTTATTTTTGGTTGTTTTGTGTATCTTATTATTATTATTATTGCATTTTTACATGTGTAATTAGATGCTTTAGGACGTCAATCATTAAAATAGTGCATAAGTTAATTGAATAGACCGTAGTAGACAAGTGAAAGTTAAGAAATAAAAAAAAAATTAGAAAGTTTATTTTTCTCTAAGGGATATCTAAAAAAAATATTATGGCAATTCTTCGGCAGATGTTTTTAAAAATATCTACGTTTCATCAGCTATCTAACGAGGTATAATAATCTAGGGTTTTATTCAATTGCATTGAAAAAAAATTAGTTTTATAGGCGACAGTGGAGAAGAAAATTTATACTTAGCCCTAAAAAGTAAAAGTAAAACAATAGGTAAGCATGAAATGTCATTTATTAAAGGTTTTCACACAACTTTTTCTTATTCTACAGTTCATGTTCAACATGGCCGCCTCTATTTCTGATACATTGTCGCATCCTTCTACGGAGACCAGTCTTCACTACTCCAGTGGTCAACGTGGTCCTCATTTTATTTGCTGCATCCACAATCCTTTCTCTTAGGTCTTCCACAGACGAAACTGGATTCGGCTCGCTGTACACAAGACTTTTCATGCACCCCCACACATGAAAATCCATGGGGGTTAGGTCCGGACTTCTTGCTGGCCATGGCAACGGCCCACCTCGTCCTATCCATTTGTTTGGATAATTTGTGTCCAGCCAGTCTCTGACACTTCTCCTGAAATGGGCAGGGCAGCCATCGTGTTGGAACCACATGTCCCTGATCAGGTTGAGTGGCAGATCATCCAGCAAATCACTCAAGTCTGCTCTCAGGAAATTTTCGTAGCTTTCCCCATTTAAATTATCCGGTAGAAAGTAAGGTCCAATCAAATGATTGGAGATAATGCCCATCCACACATTCACGCTGAATCTTCGTTGGGACCCCTTCACTCTTTTCTTATTGGGATTCCTTAGTGCTTTTGGGGCCCAGTAATGGGCGTTGTGATAGTTAGTTATGCCATCTTTATCAAATTTGGACTCATCCGTCCACAAGATATTTCTTAGAAAATCTGGGTCTTCTACGTCAGCATTTAGCATAAATCTGCAAAAGTCCAATCTTCTCGCGGGGTCTCCTTCTTCAATAACGTGTACCGGCGTGTAATGGTATGGGTATAGGCCAGCAGTATGCACTGTAAACCACACTCTCCATTGCGAAAGTCCCAGATCACGGGCAACAATATTAGTGGAAGTAGTCGGATCCGCTCGAAAGCGTTGCACTATCTCATTGTCCTGTTCTTCGTCGTCAATTCGTGGTCTACCCATGTCTGTATTACGTCTCAAAACAGAGCCAGATTCTCGAAGTCTTCGATAAACTCTGTCAAAAACGGCCACATCCGGCACTCGACGACCGGGGTAGCGAGTTACGTATTCGTTGCGAGCTTGCGCAGATACACAATCGCAGTATCCGTAACAAATAAGCATATCAGCATATTCCTCAGGTGTGTAGGACGTCATCTTCAACACTTCCGTATCACAGGTACAAATCAGAGTCCGGTTAACAAGTATAGTAGTCACAAATCAGAAGAAATAGTCCAGAATCACAGCCAAGTCGAGAAAAAGAGCAAAACGATATCACATCTACTATGTACGAAGCACAAAAGCAGACTGACAACCAAAACAATACCCCCTGTTGTATTCCCAGCCCTAACCGGTCTCTACACATTTTTTCTTTCATTCATACCTACATAAATCGTCACTTGTCTCGCTCTCACGGTGTGTCTGAACTTGAAGGACAATAGGCGCGGGACCGTTAGAACTGCTACCTGGAGCGTCCCAACTACTTTTTTTCCACGAAATGTAATACAAACCCTAGATTGTTATACCTCGTTAGATAGCTGATGAAACGTAGATATTTTTAAAAACATCTGCCGAAGAATTGCCATAATATTTTTTTTAGATATCCCTTAGAGAAAAATAAACTTTCTAATTTTTTTTTTATTTCTTAACTTTCACTTGTCTACTACGGTCTATTCAATTAACTTATGCACTATTTTAATGATTGACGTCCTAAAGCATCTAATTACACATGTAAAAATGCAATAATAATAATAATAAGATACACAAAACAACCAAAAATAAATTTAATTGCCTAAAAATCGGCAATTTTCAATAAAAAAATTAAAAGTCGAATATCTCGAAAAGGGTTTAGTTTAGGGTAGGGTGTTTCATAGTGAAATATGTCAGGAATGATGGGTACTCCACGCCCTTAACGGATCTAGCACGACTTTTCCTGTAACCCTGTATAACTTGTATTTATTGTAATTTTCGTAAATAAATTTAAAGAACTTTAATTATCCCGCAGCGGAAATGTAACCGGCACTTTATAAACACTTACATGGGGTAAAAAAATTCATCACAACTGAAATCCCAGGCACGGTAGATATTCCGTACGCAATAGTTTAAACCAATGGTTAACTTAACCCGTTAGAATCGAGCATTACGTATTCCATCTATCTGGGAGCTATCTTAGAATCCAGTACGCGAAAGAATCCACCACAGACTGAGCAGTAACTTAGTATGCTATCCATTGTCTAGCCGCGCGTGAATACTCAACATAACATTGCCTCTTGTCGACACATAGCTTTACTTAAAGCCATGACAACCAAGGGCGAATTTAGTGGGGGGGGGGGGGGGGGGGACGGGGGGACGTGACGCTTAATAAAATATGGCATTGAAATAACGTATCAAAATAGGGGTAGCATGGTCAAGGGTATCGTACACTGGATGTTGTAATTTATAAGTATTAATAAAAAAAGGGACTTACGTAAGTATTATTTCAGCTATCTGGCGCCTATATTACAAGCTTTGCGTAGTTAGGAGCTAGATTGGTTATGAAATAAAAAAAATAAAATTGGTTGACATTCCACACAGCACTATCTAGCCTCAAACTAAGACAAAGCTTGTATGGGAACCCAGCTGATATAATACATGAACTTTTTTTGTAAATGCATTATTCTAATATTATATTATCCGCCAATATTTGATCGAGTGAGCGAAGCGAACAAAGTTATTAGAATAGAGTCAGAAAAAAGTCCAAAGATCGAGATCTCAGTTCGGGGCGAACCACTAGTTATAATTATTTATACTGTATTTTGTGGTTTCAACGTCACTATTACTATAAATGTGAAGGGAGAAGGAAAATAAAATGCAAAAGGATCAATCTAAACTATCCTCGGGAGGAAATTGTAAGTAGTAGTTTGAATAAATCTCTTCACTTTTCCCCATGCATCGAAGTAACTACTATTCACTGCGAGAAAGCTCGCAATGCAGGTTAGCACCAGTTTTAGAACATTTTCGAGTCAACTGAATGTATTTTGTATTTATTTAAACATTACATATATCATTACAGGTTAGACCTAATACAATATAGTAGTCAACAACATAATTATTACTAATATTTACACATTACATTACACAATTATACTACCAATGTCATAGAGCAAACAATAAATTCAATCAAATATTCATGCAAATTATTAAAGAAAATATAAAAATATAAATTATAATAATACAATTTCATTCAAAACATGTAATTAGAAGAGTAGTAGAGCTCTTTGTGAAGGGCTCGTCCGGGGAAGTACTACCACCACGCCTTTTTCTGCCGCCAAGCAGCGTTGCTGTGTTTCGGTTTGAAGAGTGTGGTTGCCGGTGTAATTACAGTCACATGAGGCTTAACATCTGTATACCTCAAGTTGATGGACGCAGGGCAGTGCATAGGGCACGTTCCTTTCGTGTGTGACTTACGAGGCAATGCTTTGTGATGGTTACCACTTACCATCAGGTGGGCCATCTGCTTGTTCCATCAGCTAGTTGAATAAAAAAAATCGGTTACAGGACTTTATAAAAATATGTCAGACCTGTAGATGGAGCCACGGTCGCATAAGTACCGTACTTATCTCTATGAGTTATTCGCCGGTTAAAATTAAAGTCGGTAGTGCATCGCGGTTAGATAATACTATGAAACTCGTTGGAAAAATGGAATCCGAATTACGGAATACGTAATCCGATAAACGGAAAAACAAGTTGTCAAAGTCAGAATGAATATTAGCTTATTTAAAAAAACTCGGTCTGTGTTAAATTACCTATTAGCCGTAATTATGGCTAGATTGTAATATTATTAGAGCATGTTATAAAATAATAATGTACTCTATTAAACAAAAAAAGTCGGAATAGTCACTCAGTAGCTTGTAGTGTGTGTCGAGAGCACTGGTGGTCGAGTGGTAGCGGCCCCGCCTTCCGATCCTAAGGTCGTGGGTTCGAAACCAGTCGTGCACCAATGAGTTTTTCTGTTCAAAAATGTATGTGCACAATGCCAGTACGCTCAAACGGTGAAGGAAAACATCGTGAGGAAACCGGCATGTCGTGGAACCTAAAAAGTTCTATAACATGTTTCAAGTGCTCGAAAGGAGCCTCTTGAGGCGCACTTAAAATCCTTTCACCACACTGTTTCGAAAGAAACTAGTGACACGACAAGAGAAGAGAAGAGAGAGAGTAGCTTGTACAAACTAATACGTACTATACTTTATCACCACGTGACATCAACTCGATTCCGCCAAGAACTAGTGCTAAAGTCCCTTTAGACTCCATAATTTATCGGCCAAGTATCAAATAGAGTTGCAACAGTCAACATCTAGCTTTAAAAGTAATTTTTCCGGTCTCACAGCGATCTAACACTACATCTTAGTGTGTCTAAATATGCAGTTTAACTAGTTTAAGTAGTAATAAGGTGTGGTGTAAATAAAAAGATAGTGCGAGATGTTTTTTTTTACAGACGTATTTTACGTACGTCTTTTAGGTTTTGCTGTTTCAGCCTAAGCAAGGTAACCATGGAGGTACTATATACTGGAGGGAGCGATAAGACTTACATCCTTTTACAACTGTGTATCAAACAGTGATCATCTATCTTTGTTCTTCCCATGTAGCCTAGCTACGAGTAAAAGAAAAGAAGATGTAACTTCACTCACTCCATCTCACTCACTCACTGTCTGCGTAAATCGTGTCCGTCAGTTGATGCAATGTTTTGATCTTGTTTTGACGTTCTAGAAAAACTCGGTAGCAACATTGCGATGTAGCGAGAGAAATTATGAAAATATTTAAAGAATTATTATTGTGTAGTCAAAATATATTTGAAAAGGTGAAAGTATGTCTTGTGAAGCTGTGTTTTGTGTATCAAAAACAACAAAAGGAGGAGTTAAAGACCCGGAATCGTCATTTGATACGTAATATTCTTTTTCTATTTTCATGCTAAAAAAATACGTTTTTTCTCTCATAAAGACTGTAGGAATTACATTTTATTAGTACTAGTCATATTTTCCTATGTGAAATGATGTAAACCCATTAATTATTGCAAAATAAAATGCATTGTTTTAGTCTTCTGTTCTAGAGATGTACTTCCACCGACCAATTTAGCTTTATCGATAATATTTAAGTTTCCGTTTTTGATATGAAATATCTAATGCGGTGGGTCAGACGGGCTGTTCTGTTGTAGTTTCAATTTTTCACACCTTATAGGCGTCTCGCGAGGGATCAATTTTTGTTAAATTTTACATTATTTTTTTAGGTTCTTAAATGCCCAGAATGAAGACGGGAGTGGATAAAAGCTTTTAAGCGTGAAAACTGATAGCCTACAAAATGTTCTTATGCATGGACGAAATGGCCATAAGAAATTGTATCGAGTGGGATGGACATCGCTCTCACGGTTAGGGCAATGTGGGAAACATTATTGACGATGATAGTGTTCCAGTGTCTATAATGGTTTTGGGCTTTCGCAATAAAAGTCAGCAACCAGTTAAAATTAAAAAGTTGGATTCCAATTAAAACGCCTTTTTCATACATTTCTATTTCTATCGATAGGTTAGTCAATGTTGTCCTTTCTCTAGTCACTCACGCGAATACATACAAACTAACAAAAAACGGACACGCCGAAAAACCGTAACACTACGTCTATATGATACGTCTAAGAAGGTAACAGACCGACCGGTTCCCGAAAGCTCGATCAAAACTAATCGGATGTCTTGACATCCGATTAGTTTTGATCGAGCTTTCGGGACTTGTCTCTCGCCATTTCAGCTGTTACATCGAATTAGATAGAGATAGCAAGTGACTTGACATGCGATTAATTTGCATTTTCAGAAACCGGTAAATACCTATCCCCAAACACGGTAAATATCTCTTCAGATCTCTTAGTACATACTAAATACGAACTCTAGAACCAGATCCTTTAAAGATGTCTTAGACTCATTATTTTCAAATTCACAGAAGAAGAATAATATATCTTTATTGTACACCATAAAATAACATTTGCAGGTAACTAAGAATACAATATAATATAATAATCAGACGTAAAAAACACCACAAAAAAATTGTTCTCAATGGGGAACGAGCCCACGGCCTACAGCGCAAAAGACCAACCGAGCTGTGAGAACTCTTTAAGGCGAAGACGATTTTTCGAAAATGAGTTTAGTGATTTTATATCTTTCAATAAGTCGAAACGTGCGAGCGAGAGGTAGGTACATTAGCTCTTGTCTTCGCCTTAAAAGCAAGTATGGCATCGTTTAGATATTTTTAGAGATCATAATTATAAAAGTAGAGTTTTATTTTAAAGAACATTACAATGAGATGCACGTAAGTCCTATTTAAAAAATGTACCTACAAAATACACATGCCACTTTGAGCTATCTGCAGACGGTGCGAACGATCTAAAGATAGCTGGAATAAGTAGTAATATAATCAAACCGCATAATCTTTTAATTTGTATTCGACGGGTTTCACCAATGGCGCCATTGAACCACATGGGGAAATTGATGGACTGATGCCATGTTTTTTATGAAGGTTACAACTAGACATACGTGTTTTATTATGATCTATTTACTAGCCACCGCCCGCGGCTTTATTCGCTTGGTAGTAGTGATTGGTTACATCAAAGGCATATTTTTTAGGGTTCCGTACCCAAAGGGTAAAACCGGACCCTATTGTTAAGACTCCGCTGTCCGTCCGTTTATTTGTTCAAAAAAGGCACGTGAGCTGACTTGCTCTGTTGGTAAGGTTATGCAATTTTTTTCGGTCCGTATCAGAAGGGCAATCTAGTATAACGCCATTTGCATGCAGAGGTAACCGCTTATCATCGGGTGGATGCTTTCATCAGTGTCTAAAAAACCTTGAAAACTTTTAGGTCTGCATTATCCAAAATGAGCCAATTACCAGCATATGGCCGAAATGCTGCATTCCCCTAATTTGGTCGCTATGGCCATCCGACACGGCTCACTTAGCTTTAATTAGGTTATTTATTTTACGAATGTTGCATGTAAATGTGGTGTAAGTAGGATTTGCACGCATTCTATTTAAATATATTGAAAATTTGCGAATATTCACCGTGTTTTTACGCGCCTTATTATACAAAATACACAAACAAACTCTTGATTAAATCTACGGCAATATGTGGGCAGGTTTAATATTTGGATTAAACCTCTGATTACTCCCTTTAGACATAAGATAAGATAATGTTTATTTCCAAAACAAAATGAACATGAAGAGACATTCTCATAGAGAGTTTGTACTTAGTACTAACAGATCCATGGATATCTACCGTGCTTTTTGTTTTCTTGTTAAATCCAACTATGACAGGAGTCGATTTCGTTATTTAACTACATTCTGGATTAGAAATGCAAAAATCTAAATTGTCTAAATTTAGATTGATTTTTATTCGTTTTATAGTATTTACTGAAGGAAATCACAAATATTTTAATATAGTCCCAAAAGTTTTTCTAGCCCCGTATCAAGGGGAAGATCGTGGGTTCACATCCCACTCGGATAATAACTTTTATGAATATATTAAAATCTTTGTAAATTTTAATTTTTTGATTTCTCAATGAGTTACGATATTTTATTATACAACTAGCTGATGGAACAGGCAGATGACCCACCTGATGTTAAGTGGTAACCAACACCTATATCAAAGCATTGCCTCATAAGTCACGTACGATAGGAACGTGCTCGACGATGCACTGCCCTGCGGCCATCAACTTGAGGCATACAGATGTTAATCCTGTGCATGTAATAACACCGGCCACCACACTCTTCAAACCGAAACACAGCAACGCTGTTTGGCGGCAGACAAAGAGCTCTACTACTCTTAAATAGATGCATCTTCGATATATGACAATGTCTAGAAGAAACCGCTGTGCGCTATAAGAGCAGCGATTTTATTATACGTTTTATTTGGGCGGCTAGGTTTATAAATTATAAATAAATTATTAACGCGAACACTGTTTCAGAATACGCAAGGCGTCGAAATCTGACTAGTTTTTTGTAAAACTTTGGCTTCAACTAAAACATCAATAAACCAAAGCCACTGAATGCCTCATTCATAAATAAACATCCGACGAACATCGACACATGCGTCCACCATCTTGCGAAACTGTGTTTATTTAACTCAGTTTTTGGGATGTCTCTGAGGAAATGAACCCACAACCGTATAAATGGGTCAGATGCTGAGACGAGGCAGGTGAAGCTTAGTCGTAGCTTGGCCTTATACGCTGTAGGTGTTGGGTTTGATTATTGTCAAGGACAAATATTTGGAAAAAAACTGAAACAACTTTGATTCCTAGGCACGGTAGATATCCCCTCACATCTCTCAGTACCTAGAACTCCAGATTCTTCGAGGACGTCTAAGGAGGTCAGAGGTGGTCAGAGGTACAAACAAATATTTTGCGTGATATACCTCTATACTTCCTATTTATAAACAAAAGTTACCCGATCGGGGTAAAACTTTGAACAAATAAAGTCGTTAACCTGGATTAGCATAAAGTCTACTTTTTATCCCGAAATTTACCACGAACGGGGTAGAAAAAATAACCGAACCCAATTCAGGGAATAAATACGCTAACGAAGCCGCGGGCGACAGCTTATATACTACTTTGATAAACTAGGGTCAGAGATATCAAGAACACACGAAAAATATATATTTTTACGTCTGGTCCCTCAAAACGATATAGGTCTCGAAGGACCACTTGTACTGTCAGTGCCAATAAAATGATCCAGCCTGGCGCCTGCAGTTTTACCAGGAAGGAGTAAATTTGAAATGTATTTCCTAAGGCTATCTTGCGGTCGAATCGATCCAGTCTAGCTTACTGCAAGGATACTTCTCATGTGCACGTGGATACTGTATAAACGGTACACCTCGCAGAGGTTATCTTTTAGGTTAGAAGATAACCTCAGAATTAAATTATATAGGTCAGAATCACAAAAGTCCAAGCTGCGAGTTTGTCAAAGAGCGATGGAGCGCAGCATTTTTGGACACTTTTGTTTTATTTAATATATTCAAACAGTGCTGCAGTTACTGTTTATCAATTAAATTAAAAAAATATAATTGTACCTTGGCTTCCACACAATGAAACACTAACGGCCGGCTTCTGAAAGCTCGATAAAAACTAATCGGATGTCAAGCCACTCGCTATTACATCGAATTAGATAGAGACGTTTTTACGACGTTTTTAGACGTAGTTTTGATCGAGCTTTCAGAATCAGGCCGCCAGACAGAGAACAAACACTTAATGTTCATTACACGAAGTTTGTTCTCATTGGGGATCGAACCCACTTCCTACAGCGCAGAAGACAGAGTTACTAATACCAATAGCTATGAGGGTAGTCATTTACTCCAGCAATATTGGGTTTGATAATAATGTTTTTCAAATAATGTTTGTAAAAAGTTTATGTCAAACAAAAGCTCATATAAGTATGTACTCATAGCAAAGCTAAAGAAATTAAACCTTACCTGCTGATTATTCTTTAACAAATAAATCATCATCACCTGAAAATGCCACTGCTGGACATAGGACATTCCCCTTAGGTACAATTCCAGTAATTACGATTCTGAGCCCCCTCCATCCATCGACTTCAGATTCTCACAATTAATTAATAAACATTTTACACACATTTAATTCATTATTTACACACATTTAAATAAAACGGTTGCAAAAAAATTCATGTCATGTCATGTTGGTCGACAATATCATGTCTGTAAATGATTAAACCTATTTACCCTGTGGATTGCATCAATTGCATGTGCAAATACTATAAGTCATACGCAGCAAAGCGGTCAGAAGGTACGTAGATAGGTACATGTAAACAGAGGCGCCAGAGCGGGCTCTATAAATAAATAATATCAATTACTCAGGGAGAGTTCCCTGTGGGTCTTGTTCGTTTCCGCTAGGTTTTAGTAAGTCGCTTTTATCATACTTCTCTGTTTACTATTGGTTAACGGATCAAAACTAATCGCATGTCAAGTCACTTGCTATCTCTATCTAATTCGATGTAATAGCTGAAATGGCGAGTGCTTGACATCCGATTAGTTTTGATTGAGTTTTCAGAAACCGGCCGCTAGTCTTGCTGCCTTACCCGAAACGAAACGGTAGTGGGAATCAAAACTTTGATGGTTTTTATGTCTTAATAGATCCGAATTCTTATTATTTATATGTGTACATTTTATAATATTATAGATAGGATAAAACATGTTAAATGTGAGCTTAACCCTAAAAATATAAATATGAAACAATATGAAATAAATATATAAACCTAGCATGACTTAGGTACATAAAAATACTTTTGTACTCTTTACATTCTTTACTAACTTTTCTTAGGTAAGTATTCAACATGATTTAAAAATTCCCAAACAGTAATACTTTCAACACATTGTCATAATAAAATATCATTATTTTGAGCTCTGCAGCTGAATTTGCCTTTTTGTCAAAAAAGTAGGTCACGTGATTTTCATATACGAAATTGCTTTTACCTATGAAACCCAGATTGGTCCCCGGAGGGTGAGAGGGGTAAATAGAAATACGTACCGCCGTCTTATACCTACCTACTTACCTATATAATACTAGCCGACCCGGCTAACGTTGTTTTGCCATATACTTACTACAATGACTATTAAAAAATAGGGGTTGGTGATAGAAGGGTGAAAATTTAGGGTTGTATGTATTTTTTAATGCCATTTTATAAAAAAAAATAAAAAAATGTTGTAAGGTGTGGACAACCCTAATCATTTAGGGGTATGAAATATAGATAGTAGCCGATTCTCTGACCTACTGAATATGCATAATATAAAATTTCATAAAAATCGGTCAAGCAGTTTCGGAGGAGTATGGTAACTAACATTGTGACACGAGCATTTTAAATAGAAGAGTTAAACGAGTAAACTTATTTGATACAATGTTTACAAGCTATTACTGGAGCTTCATTATTATAATTATTTTATTGAAACAAGGATCTTACAGAAGAACGGTAGGAACCAAACCGTCAGACAAGTTTTTTGCCTGTTCTTCTATCTAGGCTTGATTGCGTGGAACTGGTACCTAGATTCATTTAGTTTTAAGAGGTTTATAAGTGATCCTTTTAATTAAAATGAATATTAAATACCTTTTGACTTTGACTTAGGGTGATGACTGGCTTATCAATAAAATATGAACAAAATGGTGGTGGCTTGGTGCTAAACGGAACCCCCTCAGTGGAAGATGATATTAATACACAGACTAACTGAGGAATAACAAGCGCTTTGATGCAAAGCCACAGATCAGCAATATATACTTAGTACATCTAACTGATCACAGAAAAAACGTCAAAATAAAGTGATACAACGGTACAAATCTGAGAATAGAAAAGTAGGTTTGGTAAAACGTTAAAATAAGGTGGGAACAATTAGTATATAATTATATGGGAATAATTGGCTAACGGCCGGTTTCTGACAACTCGATCAAAACTAATCGGATGTCAAATCACTCGCCATTTCACCTATTACATCGAGTTAGTTAGTGATAACAAGTGACTTGACATCCGATTAGTTTTGATCGGGCTTTCAGAATCCGGACTTTGGAGTACGTTTTTAGAGTACTATAAAAAGTTATGGATCTTCATATTAAATTACGTTATGGTACTTTTCTTAAGATTTAAAAATTTAAGGCTTAAGAGTTATGCAGTTAGGGTTCTAAATTTATGTTAAATCATGAAAAAGAAATTCGCGCTAGCCTTGCGGTAGAAGCGGCGAAGATGGAGGGACGAAATAGATAATTACCTTATGGCGAAGACAAGAGAATGTACCAGTCGCTCGCAAGCATACATACTATTAAAATGTTTTTACTAAACTGTGTGCAACGTGATTGCACACAAATGGTTGGCAGCGATTTTTCGAAAATAGGTTTAGTGATTTTATATCTTTCAACATGACGAAACGTGCGTGCGAGAGGTACATTAGCTCTTGTCTTCGCCTTCAGGATTGGTCTACAGTTGCCCAAATCAGAAAAACATGAAGAGAAGGAAGGGAGTGGGACACTACAGGCGCTTAATAATAAAGACTAAAACAGCTTCACGACTTTGATCCCCAGGCACGGTAGATATCCCCTCAGATCTCTTAGTACCAAGTACTAACTTCAGATTCTTTCAGGACGTCTAAGGGGGTAGTCAGAGGTAAGTCCAAACTTTACATTTGGCACCCCCCATTTTGCAGTCGTTGGTATTCCGTACGTGACAGGTTGCAATCCCATGGCCGCTGTTAAAACACCAACTGGTTTCCTCACGATGTTTTCCTCTTAATCATAATTTTCCTGCCCTTATCCCACTTCATGTGGGGTCGGCACATGGGGGATGTTTCCCTCTTAATAAGAATGAATAATAATAATGTAAAAGAAATTTAGAAGCCAATGAGGGTGAGGTAAGGTAGCTGATACAACTCCATTAGAGTTGAGACAGCTATGCCCCATTAGAGGTCAATTGACTTATGCCTAACAGGACGGGGCACTTAGCAATGAAGTACTGCTAAGTTCATATACAAACTAGAACTACCTTATGAGAGCACTGGTGGTCTAGTGGTAATAGCCCCGCCTTCCGATACTCAGGTCGTGGGTTCAAAAACTACCGTGCACCATTGAGTTTTTCTTTTTTAAATTTATCTCAGCCAGCACTCTTCGTGAAGGAAAATATCGTGAAGAAACCAGTATGGACGCAGGGCAGTGCATCGTAGGGCACGTTCCTATCGTGAGTGACTTACGAGGCAATGCTTTGTTATAGGTGATGGTTACCACTTAACATCAGGTGCACCATCTGCGTGTTCCATCAGCTAGTTGTATAAAAAAAAAGAACCCAAAAAGTTTTGATATATTATTATGTGTCAAGTGCATGAAAGGGGCGTTTTTGAGGTGCACTTAAAACTCTTCTTATTGTTTTAGAACCTTCAAAGTTTTTTTTTGTTTATTTTTATACCACTTGCTGATGGAACAAGCAGATGGCCCACCTGATGTTAAGTGCTAACCATCACCTATAACAAAGCATTGCCTAGTAAGTCACGCACGATAGGAACGTGCCCTACGATGCACTGCCCTGCGTCCATCAACTAGAGGCATACAGATGTTAAGCATCATGTGCCTGTAATTACACCGGCAACCACACTCTTCAAACCGAAACACAGCGTTGCTGCTTGGCGGCAGAAAAAGGCGTGGCGGTAGTACTTCCCCGGACGAGCCCTTCACAAAGAGCTATATTACTCTGCTGAAATAGATGCATGAGTAAAAGAATCGCGTGAACTACAATTAAGAAAGTGTACGTTATAGATAAGACGTAATGTTACAGATCATGCGAAAGTGATCAATAAGTCACTATCATGCAATTATCGTGCTAGTTACTAAACGGTACAGTCAACGAAACAAAAAAGTAATAAGCTATCTGATGTTAAGTGGTAAATACTTTGTTATAGTTGATGGGGACTAAACATCAGGTGGGCCGTGCTTGTTCCATTAGCAAATTGAATTAAAAAATATGTCGAATCATGCGACAAATCCAAAGTATAAATTATAAAGAAAGAACTTCAATAATGTATTATTCTGGTCTACCTAAATGTTAACTTGTAACGCGGACTGTACTTACTTTCATTTTCCGCTGATCTCGTGATTTATTAGTGAGATCATGAAATAATCAGCATCATTATAAGTCTTGCGGTATCTTTTTTGCTTTGTTTGTATGTAATTTGAACTGTAATACTTGGACGTGCCTCAGACTACCCCACTTAGACTGTATTTAAAGAATCTTGCGTTGGTACTTGGTACTAAGTAATCAGAAGGGATATCTACCGTGCCTGGAGGTTTATTTGTTCTTGGTGAGGATCGAACCCAGGGCCTACAGCACAAAAAGTAGGGCTACTACCAACTGTGCTGTGAAGGATGACTATCAATTAGGCAAGTTATACCTGTTACTTCCTGATGGAACAAGCAGGCGGCAAAACACGATAAGAACGTGCCCTACGATGCACTGCCCTGCACACGGATATGAAGCCTCATGTGCCTGTTATTGCTGATTTTTTTTCGGGAGAATTTCCTTATTACTTGTTATGGACAAGGCTATCATTATTATATAATTTTATATGAACCACTTATATCCAAGCCTCCAATACATCCACTTCGACACAAAGCTGCAATCACACCCCCTTAACCCACATAGGGATAGGCAAGCCGGACATTAGCCCCATTGTAGAATACACTATAGTATGTATTAAAACTAAAGACTTCTTTGGACTGTGCTAGTGTTTTAGTAGTAAAAATGAAGTAGATGTTTGTGGTTTAACCATTCCCTGGCTGAACCGATTGGGGAAAAACTTAGAGAACCTAACTTGGGTTATATTATTAATATTATTTCAGCCTGCATCGTTTCACTGCAGGGCAAAGGTCTCCCTATCCACCTTCCACTCTTTACGGTCTTGAGGCCTTGAGGTCCAATTTTCGGCAAATGTATCGAGGTCATCCCGCCACCTCCGTCTGGGTTGGCCGTGGTGCCGCTTCCCGTTGTTAGGACTCCACTCGGTTGTTGCTCTCGGCCAGAGTTCCTCAGACATACGGCACACGTGGCCGGCCCAGTCCCACTTGAGTCTAGCTGCTTTTTGGGAAACGTCAACAATTTGAGTTCTGGAGCGTAGTATGGTATTACGAATGCGGTCGGTAAGTTTTACGCCGAGGATACTACGCTCCATCGCTCGTGTGCAAACCTGGGTTAGCATAGGAATAGGCTACTTTTTGTATCGAAAAATTACGGGAACGGGGTAGAAAAACTTAATTTATTTATTTATTTATTTATTTATTAACTTTAATTAACACGGTGTAAAACCAATTACATTAATTAAACAAATAAGAATACATTACAAAACAGAATCCAAAAAAATAAATTAAATATAATAGAAAGTTACAATGTCAACAGAAAAAATTAGGTACTTATTATTAAATTTATACAAACACAGTTTACAATAAAATTATCAATAAATGTCACAATTATAATTAAGAAAGACGCTCACAGAAACACAAACATACAGTCAAAAGTTTGGACCAGCTGTCAGCGAACATGTCAAAGTCTGGGTTACTGTCGAGGAGAGCGTTGAGTGCAGTGAGAGCGCGCGGGATGGGAGAGCCGGCTCGAGCCACCGTGCGGCACGCCGGCACTGCAAACAACTTGTGTTTCCGACCCCGACAGTAATTGTTAGGAACGTAGAGTCGACACAGCACACCACCCAGATCTTGTGCGTCAATTTTATTGTGGAGAATTTTGCAGACTGTGGTCAACTGGTCGTAAGAACGCCGTACCTCCAGCGAGTTATAACCCAGACAACCTAAAAGATACTTAGTTGGTTAAAGGAATGGGTAGTACCCGTAACGACGCTTAAATAGGTACCGCAGAAACGCTTTCTGAACCTTTTCAAGCATGAGCGTGTACGTTACTTCGTACGGGTTCCACGCACAAGCGCTACTTTCCAATTTACTTCTAACAAGTGCCGAAAAGATTAAGCGAATGACATGCTGATTCTCAAAATCGCGAGCATTTCGGAGCACAAATCCCAGTCGCCTAAATGACTCTTTCGCCAACGAACAGATATGATCGTGGAAGGTGAGCTTCTGGTCGAAGGTAACGCCCAAGTCTTTTATCAAATTCACTCTCTTTATGGTGGCATTGCAAATCCTGTAATCGAATAGAATTGGATGCCACATCCGACCAAAAGTCATCACGTAGCATTTGTCGGCATTGAAGTCCATTTTGTTATTATAACTCCATTTATATATAGCATCGACATCGCATTGCAACGCCCGACAGTCCGCATCAGATCTAACCTCCATATAGAGCTTAAGGTCATCAGCGTACATCAAGCTCTTTGCATGCGACACCACTGCAGGAAGGTCATTGATCATTAATAAAAATAATAAAGGTCCAAGTATAGATCCCTGACTGACCCCAGAACGCGTGTGATAGGGTTGAGATTCATATACGCCGAGTCTAACAAATTGCTGGCGATCACGGAGGTAGTCCGCAAGAAGCCGGAGGAGACTCGGGGCAAAACCTATAGCTGTAAGTTTAGATAGCAGGATGTCGTTATTAACCCTATCAAACGCCTTCCGGAAGTCAAAGTAGAGGACATCGACCTGGCAACCTCGATCCATACATGAAGAAATAAAATCTACGAGTGTCAACAAGTTTGTGTTTACAGATCGCTTGCTACGAAAGCCGTGTAGCCGTCGTTGCACAAGAACTTGTTGACCTGCGCATAAATATATTTATGAACGATGCTTTCAAATATTTTCGCAGGGGAAGAGAGAATCGCTATTGGGCGGTACTCTTCGACCAAGGACTTATTGGAGCTTTTCGGTATAGGAATAACCCTGGAGAGCTTCCACTGCGGAGGATAAAATCCTGATTTAAGACCAAGGTTGAGTGGACCACAGAACAGCTCTGCCGCCCCCTTGACAATGACAGACGGAAGATAGTCTGGACCCATTGCGAGGTGAGCTTCAGCCTTTTTATGCCCCAATAGACGTCATCGTGTGTAAATTTGAGAATGCTAACGGTATCACTATTGGCGGTACTATCCAGAGAAATTGCACTAGAGGCATCGAGCCTGGGTATTTCTGGCAAGAAAACACCAGCAAAATAACTCGCGAAGGCCTCCGCAGCATCTGGCCCTGAGAATGTAGTACCCCGGAAAGTTACACTAGGCTCAAAGCCCCCTTTGGACCGCAAATTGGATATGTGCTGCCAAAATTTCCGTGGATCACGTTTAATGTTATTTTCAATGGTTCTCGTGTGATTTATGTACGCAGATGCTACACGCGACTTCAAGTCAGCACGAAGGTTTGAAAATTCTTTGTACGTTTCCTGAGAACCTGAACATTTCCAAAACGCGTGCAACTTTATTTTACGTTTAGTGTCTATGATAATATCACCCGTAAACCAAACAGGGTAACGTCTAGTCGCATAATCTCTTCGGCACTTCTTAGGTATACAAATGTCAAAAATTCGATAGATGGTATCATAAAAGCATTGACTAGCACTAAGCACGTCTTCAGACTGCAAAACCTCAGTCCACGGATTATTATCGAGAAGGGAATATAATAGTTCGTAGTCACACTTATTAAAATTCCAATCTTTTACTGTGTCGATATTACTAGGTGCAATATAGTCAGTTTGGCGTACTGCATCGGCTCTAACAATGAAGTCCAAAGGAGGGTGATACTTGTCGATGGGGTAGGTAATTCCATCAGTAGCAATGACAGTTGCTTCGCAAGTGCCATTGCTCCCCCGGATGAGGACGACATCCAACATCCCTCCATTCGAATTTAACACTACATTAATATCTAACAAATTACAATAAGACATAAAATAACAATAGTAACTCGAGATGGTCAAAGAAGCGCTGTTCAAATTTAAATCTCCTAAAATTAGCACGGTTGCTTTAAATATATTAATAAAAGATTCAACCTTACAGAAAAATGTCATGTAGTCATCATCAGTAGCACTTGGTTTTATATAAACAACACAGACAAGGAAAGGGCGTCCACAACATATAAAACTAGCCCAGAGATCTTCCCCATTGTCAGTTTCAAGTTCGGGGCGCCGTTTTAGAACCAGAGGAGCTCGGGCAGCTAGCAGGACACCGCCACACTGAGTCAACCTGTCCCGACGCAAAACACTCCAGTCGCCACATGCCAACTCTTGATCTTCAATAGAGCTGTCCAGATAGGTCTCAGTCACCGCTACCAAGTTGTGTTCAAGAGTACCAAGATTGTTTCGCCACATAGAAAGTTTCGTTTTCAGGCCTCGCACATTTTGGTAGAAGACATTAAAGCTTGACTGTTTATTGCGTGGCTGCTTCACCACGAAAGGGCTGGGTGGAATTCCTTGATGCTTGGTCGGTAGGTCGCCTATTGTAGACGATCCACGTCTTTAGTCTTGCATTGACCGGCCAGACTTCAGTAGACATGCAAGAATCGTGATAGGCAATAGGCACTCCGATTTTATAAGACTTATAGTCACCTTTGGTAGAGAGTTCAACCACCGTGCAGGACCCGCCGGGACAGAGGTGACGCAGATATTCACGGATCTCTTCTATGGTTGACTCCATATTCCAGAGATGAATGTAACTACGCGGCTCCACAGCCCTAAGAGAGGTCACGGTGGGACCAGCCGTGCCACACAAAGAAGCTGGCCGTCGGTTTCGCCTCACTTCAGTCCATGGCTGCTGGTCCTCTGCGTCCTGCGTTGGCTGAAGCTGAGTTGGTGCGTCTCGGCGGATGCTGCTTCTCGTTGCAATATTGCCCGACTGGGTGGGCTCATCGGTGAGAACATGTTGAACCGGCCGCGGCGGAGTCAGGGGGCTTTTCTTAGTCGCATTCTTCCGTTTTGGCCTAAATGACTCCACCGGTGCGGTATCTTTGGGCTTAAATTAAGAACTCAATATAGGGAAAACAATATAGCCTTATGTATGAATGTTAGCAATCAATACTAATACGCGAGTAAAGGCGAAGACGGCAACTAGTGATGAGAATTCTATCAAAATATGGGGTGTCGATTCTTGTCAAAAAAGAAATGAATCGCGATTTTTATTAATACTCCATTACCTACCTACTTTTACTTATAGATATAAAATATTTCCTATACCTATTAGGTGTTATTTTTAAGACATGGATCTATGACATCTGAATAAAAGAATTTTTAATTTATACTGCCTTCACGGCTCAGTTGGTAGTAGCTCTGCCTTCTGCGCCGTAGGTCGGGGGTTCAATCCCCACCGAGAACAAACATTTGTGTGATAAACATAGATGTTTGTTCTCTGTCTGGGTGTTATTTAATAATAAAGTATGTATTTACAAAAAATATATCAGCTATCTGGTTCCCATATATATAGCATATATAGCTTTGGCTTAGTTTGGGGCGAGATAGTGCTGTGTGGAATGTCCACCAATATTTATATATTTTATTTTATTTATTATTTAAATGCAATTATTAAAATTCAGGGATATCTAAATACACTTCCTAACGGTGCAGTAAATTAGCTACTTCACTAAAATACTAGCCTAGACTGAACCAGCCTTATTGCTCAGAGAGTCACAGGTAATGCTATGGGTGGTATGGAGTAGCTGGCCCGTAAGACCCCAAGCGATTTTCTGCATTAGTTATGCTTATGAGATTCTATGTAATCTTGGATTAAAATGGATCTACCCCTATGTTTTACTTACCTACTTATAACAGTGTTGGCTGTTTAAACTGTTGAAACTAAACTTGAACGATTAGAATGTATAATCAATAAGTAATTTAAAACATTGGATTGTTTTCATACTTTTAGTTCTAGCAATTGCGTTTTTTATCTACATCTACACTAATATTATAAAGAGGAAAGCTTTGTATTTTTGTATTTTTGTATTTTTGTATGTAACGAATAGGCTCAAAAACTACTGGTCCGATTTCAAAAATTCTTTCACCATTAGAATGCTACATTATCCTTGAGTAACATAGGCTATATTATATTTTCAAAAAAATCAGGGATCCTTACTAAAACTCCAATAATGTAACCCAAGGTGGAAACCAAAAACCTTACATCGCGTGCGCTGCGAAAACTATTGATGATAGAACAAAATAATGTACTATGATTTTGTAGAACACGTCTACAAAAAATGTCGCGACAGCATATGTCTAACTATTATACTTATGTCACAATAAGTGTTCTTTTATTATAAAAAATTAATTGAAATGACGCCGCTAGAAAAGGGTCTTTATTTGTAGCTTGGTATTAATCCTTATCCAAATAAATCTTTTCATAATTAAGACGGTTTCAATACCTACAGATTACTTCTTAAATTTTTCAAATCGGACATTCCATTCAAAAGATATGACGAAATTAAAAACGTTAACGGGTCCACGGGTCGCGCTCGGGGTGTGATTTCACTCTCTGGCGTGCAAATGTATGAAATAAGTAGACGCGAGGCTTGAACCCACGGTCTAAGTTTATCCTAAAATGTTCAAAAAATTTATGACCACCCATGCGAAGCTGGGACAGGCCGCTAGTTGTTTAAATATAGTTGTTATTGTTTTATTATTAGTGAAGCTACTAATGCCTAGTTCGCCCTACTTTTAGATAACATAACATAGGTGCAATAAATAATTTTCTATTATATTCTAAGAAATGCGTAGACACGGCAGATTTTTCTTGCGGCCGGTTTCTCAGCTCGATCTGATAACTCGCCATTTCAGCTTATTACATCGAATTAGATAGAGATAGCTATATACATCTATATAGATGTGACTTGACATGCGATTGGGCTTTCAGAATCTTATCACCTATAATCTAAGAACGCACAAAAATAATGCAAAAATTAATATAAAGTTAAATACATTATTATAACACCCACCATACACACAAATGTTTGTAATAATATAGGTCAGAAATGACGTTATGTTATCGTAATTACTGTTAAAAATCTATTGAAAATTTGTAGCGCTAGTGAATTTTTTTGGTTGTAAGAATTTGAGAAAGCTTTTAAAATACCAAAATCAATCAAAATCTCACCGGATGTTGTGTCAAACTCCCTAAGCATTATAAAATTCGATACCATCATTTGTCCTAAACACCACATTTCGGTTTTTGTACCCGCGGGGTTGTGAGGGGTACATTTGGGGGTTGAATGCAGATGTCATTGTTAAATGAGGCTCTTAGACGGCGTAATTACTTTGGTTTGTCTTTCATTTCAGTAACGGGAATATACATTTCTCCTGAGCCAAAGGACATTTAATTTAATCTTTTTTTTAAGGGGCGTCTAAATGGGCTATATTTTACGACAATTTGTGGCTGCAATTATTGGCAAACATTGACCAGCCATCAAAAAAACATTTTAGTGCATTTTATGGCTGAGCAATCAATTGAAGGCAACATGTTGCAATATGGCTGCAATAGTATGGCCTTTGATTCAGAACCCTTTAATGAGCCACACAATCCAGCAACAATGGCCGACGAAATGACGCTCATCGCAGCCGCTTACATTGTTTTGGCAGAAAAACGAAAAAAAAGGACACGAATGTGCATTCGACCCTACCTAAGTAGGCGTGACACTTTGGATTCCGTAGACAAGGAATTAATGCTGGATAAATACTTATTTAAAAATTTTACAACAATGTCTAAGAGCGACTTCGAATTTCTTGTGAACAAATTCGCAGGGAGAAAGGGACGCGCATATATAGTAAAACAGAACAACAATAAAGATGGCCCAGATATATTGCAGTATTTTCGATTGCGAGGCGATCGTTCGGCCACACGCCGGCTACACATAAAAACATTTTGACATACCAAAAAATATGTGGCTTTAATGCCGGGCCATCCTTAAAATATTGCATAGTGTGGCTGGTATTGCTAGCAATGTTGCCGGCCACAGTATTGCCGCCACAAATTGTCGTAAAATATAGCCCGTTTAGACGCCCCTTTATACAACTAACTGATGGAACAAGCAGATGGCCCACCTGATGTTTAGTGGTAACCATCACCTATAACAAAGCATTGTCTCGTAAGTCACGCACGATAGGAACGTGCCCTACGATGCACTGCCCTGCGACCATCAACTTGAGGAATTGAGGAAAGATACATTTCATTTTATCAAGTTACTAAGATTACTTCGGTACGTCTTAAAGGTGAATGAGCACCAGTGCTTGTTATAGGTGATGGTTACCTCTTGACATCATCAGGTGGGTCATCTGCTTGTTTCATCAGCAAGTAGTATAAAACACACACCTACACATTTTCTGTTCGAAACATTTATGGGCAAATAGGCAATAAATCGGTGAATGAAAACATCGCAAGGAAACTTGTATTCTTGCAGCTTCTAGGCTTTGGTCGCGTGGAACTGGCACCTAGAGTCACCTAGCTTTAAGACGTTTCAAAGTGATCCTTGTGATTTTATTGAATAAATACCTTTTGACTTTGACTATGCATGGGCTTGCAACCTGAACGTAAACTGGCTCATATAATATCAGTCGAACTGCTATCGCAAGGGAAATTTTCTACGTGTCGTGTCACCAGTTTCTTTCGAAACATTGTGGTGAAAGGATTTTAAGTGCGCCTCAAGAGGCTCCTTTCAAGCACTTGACACATGTTTTAGAACTTTTTACACGGAAAAAAAGGATCTCTTAAACCAAGAATACCAATATTCTCAAAGAATCCAAGTAAATATTTTATTAACTAAAGTAAATGTTCTTCACCGAAGGAAACGTATTTACTTAAATGAAAAATAATATTTTCTTCCTTTTAATTCTTGATTTAAGAAAATATTTTTGAGTCAAGAATATTGCAATCTCAATTGAAGAAGACGTCTGATTTTGACGGAATACTTTGAAAACTTTTCACATCAAGATAATCTTATCTTCTTTCAAGATGATAATTGACTTCGTTTAAGATCATTAAAAAAAAATTGGTTTAAGAAAAAAACTTTCTTAATCTAAGAAGCATTCGCTTCCTACAAGAACATGTCACTCTTGATTATTTTTTCTTTTTTTTTAGCAGCTCAAGAATTTTAAATCAAGATTTTTTTCTAATATCAAGAAGTAACTTTCTTATCCTTCATTCATTCCGCTCATCTTTGGCACAAGACTCGCTATATTCTTTGTCCGAGAATGTTTACATCTTATTCTAAAATTTTATTTATCTCATAGCAAGAACACATATTTTTTCAATTCAAAACAATTTTTTTTCATGTACCAAGAACGTGTAACTTTGCTTCAAGAACTTCAAATTACTTTCATTGCGATTAAAATAATCTAATTTTGTATGCTTGACTTAAGATTATACTATGGTTAATTGAAGAATTTGTCAATCTCATTTGAAGACAGCATTTGGTTTATCTGGGCATTAGAGAGATACTTCAAATCAAGACATTTTTTCTTCTTTCAAGAAGTCACTTTCTTATATTTAAATAATTTCGCTTTATATTTGAAACAAGACTCACTACATTCTTCGTTCAAGAATGTTTACCAACATCTAAAATATATTAATTTCATATCAAGAATACTTTTTTTTTCAGTTTCAAATCAATTTTGTTTCACGTACCAAGAACGTATAATTTTGCTTCAAGAATTTCAGATTGCTTTCATTAAGATTAAAGATAATCTTGTTTTTTATGCTTGACTTTAGCATATGATAAGGTTAATTGAAGAATATGTCAATCTCATTTGAAGACAGCGTTTGGTTTATCTGAACATTATAGAAATACTTCATATCAAGACTTTTTTTCTTCTTTCAAGAAGTCACTTTCTTAAGAGATCACTCTGGGAATGAGGCCGGCGTTTATTCTATTTTGTGTCTAGAATAGCTTAATAACCTTTTATTGTATTTTATTGTGTAACTAACAACCTATGGATTTATGTTGTCCGAAATAAAAGGTATTTATTTTATTTTATTTTATTTATTTATTTATATTTAAATCATTTTGCTCATCTTTGAAACAAGACATTTTTTCAAGAGTAGTAGAGCTCTTTGTGAAGAGCTCGTCCGGGGAAGTACTACCAAACCACCTTTTTCTGCCTCCAAGCAGCAATGCTGTGTTTCGGTTTGAAGAGTGTGGTTGCCGGTGTAATTACAGGCACATGAGGCTTAACATCTGTATGCCTCAAGCTGATGGACGCAGGGCAGTGCATCGTAGGGCACGTTCCTATCGTGCGTGACTTACGAGGCAATGCTTTGTTATAGGTGATGGTTACCACTTAACATCAGGTGGGCCATCTGCTTGTTCCATCAGCTGGTAGTATAAAAAAAAAAAAAAACTACGTACAAGAATGTATACACCTTTTTTTTTTAATTTTATTTATTTCATGTCAAGATTAGGTAGACATTTTTTAAATTCAAGACGATTTTGTTTCACGTACCAAAAACGTGTAATTTTGCTTCAAGAACTTCAGATTACTTTCATTGTGATTAAAATAATCTTATTTTGTATGCTTGACTTTAAAAAAAGTGTATCCGTATTCAAGTAAATATAAGAAGACGAGAAACGTGCAAGCAACACTTTAAAAACCTGAAATATTCAATTTTTTTAGAAAGTATCCCCATTTTTATAATTATTTAGATGTCCTGCCTCGCAGATACGCATTAAGACCAGGATGAAATAAGATAATAAAACCGCGATCTCAACTAAAAATGCACAGTGACGTGGGTCACTGTGCATGTTTAATTAAAAAAAAAATATAAATAATATAATTATATTTTTTTATTGACCTATGTCAACATCCAACTGAAATTAAATAAACCTTTAACATTGAAAATGATTTATCTACATAGGTACTTACTTATTTTATACCTTATTTTTTTTATAACTTAACATTTAACTTTTACTTTTTTCATTTTATGACTCTACTTTATCACAATTAGGCTTAATATTGTAAATTTCTTATTATAAATTAAATCCTTAATATACATAATTTGACATAAATACCCAATACCTATCTGATTATAATTTTATGTGCCTACAACGATTAAACAGACCTACCTAGATAACTTAAACGGTATTTATTAAGCAAGACTACCTATCTACCTACTATTAAATTGTAAACCTCGGCCTGCTTATATGTTGCCATACCCTAAGCTTAGTAAGTATCATATGGACCCTTCCATATGATACTTACTAACACCCAACAACTATGTATGTACCTAAACTAAACATGTGTAAGCAAAAAATTTATTGATTATAGAGAGTATATACCTACTATGATTAATTGAAGAATATCTCTTATTACAATAGGTATTGCGTTTGGTTTACCTGAAAACTAGCGGAAACGCTCGCAACTTCGCTCGCGTGTCACTATTTTCATACATACTTCAACCTTCGTTGCACCCCTTTAGGGGTTGAGTTTCAGGAATTTCTTTCTTAGTTACACCCTACGCCTACCAAGGCGAATATACTCTGAAAATTTTAGGTCTCTACGACCAGTAGCTTAGGCTGTGCGTTGTCTATGTTGCTGTCAAAAATTCTTCTATTTGGTAGGTAAAAATAAAATAAATACTTCAACGCAAGACTAATCCAAGAAGTGGTTTTACCTCGATTAAATTAAGCTTATTATATTCTTATAATTTTATTAATGTTTTATATCATTTAATACTTATTGACAAAGTCTTTGATACAATGACAATTTAAATGATAATTTTACTCATAGGTACTTACTTAGTTTCGTTTGATAATTAAAAAATATTAAGGTAGGTAGGTTACCTGCTACATTTATTGGCAATACGAACACGAATGTCGGTAGATAAGTAGCTAGCTATAAATCAAATGAAAAAACATTACCCTCCTGCCGCCTCCTGCAGTCGGGTAAAAACAAGACTTGTTTTCTTGGCTCAAGAATGTACTTTTTGGATTTTCATTAAGTTCCAAGGCTTGATAAAGGTAAAGTAGGTACTTAGGTCAGATCGGTTAGGTATAAGTCATTAGGGGCCTAGGACCTTACCTACGTAGGCCTTGGTAAGGTCTATGTAAGCTACGACATGAAGCTTTATCATGAAGCCGTTTTTGGCAGTACCTACCATAACGTTACCTACCTACCACGGTTTTATCAGTAGTTAAGTAATTAGGTATACCTAAGTGTCTACCTTGCACTAAATGAAAATCCAATAAAGTACATTCTTGAGCCAAGAAAAAAAGTCTTCATCTTTGACGTTTGACCGCCATTTTAGCCAAATAAGTAATAACTCTCCATTCATTCATTTCACTCAATCCAAGAAATAAAAAATGGTGAACTGGTGAACGAAAGACGTAAAAAGCTACGAAACAATATTAAGATGATATATCTCTCAAATATCGCCTGCCCGTATGGGAAAACTAATTAATAAAAATAAAGAAGAAACCTTTTAAAAACAACAATCAATGAATCCACCGGGAACCAATAATGTACAGCCAGCGGCCAGTGCATTATTAGTAATGTACGGACGGCAAGGTGTAATTTTTTTGCCATTAAATGTGCCATTCATAGCAAGCACTGCAGCAATATTTTATATTAATAAATAATAAAAACCATACTTCGGAATTGAGGGTTTTCTAGGTCATTGTCACTTAAATTAATCCAAAGACTAGTACTGGTAGGTAAGAACCATAGTGCATGGACATATAAGAAGGCCAGGCATTTCATACAAATATGTATGCTGGAAATGTCCATCAGTCTGTAAGGACAGATCTAAAACTCCGGCGTGGAAAGGTAAGGTAGGTCCGGGGGGTCACATAAAACCTATTTAAGAACATAAATAACTACAAAAAACTACGTGATACCATAAGTCCAACTAATTGTAGTTATATAAAATATAGTTTAAATAGTGAGAGATATAAAAGTGGCTTTGGTATCTCGTTAAGTCATACAAAATTAAAAATAAAATACGGGCCGCTAGTGTTTTATAAAATCGCAACGAATCAATTTCGAAGATTTCAAAATTATATCGATGAGTAGGCTTAATAAAACACTATAGTGTTGGTTTTGAGTTTATTTACCGACCTCAGAAATGATTCTCATTATCATGTCGTACATTAACGTGCTGTACAAAAACTGGACGTACAATTACCGGACCCCAATCCACCCACTCACTCTTCCTTCATTTCATTCCATCATTCTTTCTTTCTTTTTGTTACCGTTGGTTTTGGTGCGCATCTTTCCTATTTTTTAATTTATATTTCTATGAGTGTGTTGAAATGTCAGAAACAAAGCTGCGTGAGCTTTTGGAAGGCTGGGACATCGAGGAAGCCATAATTGACAATTTTGCAAGTAAGTCTCAAAGATATTATAATCACTAAGTACCTACGTGTAAGTCTTTTGTCTTGTCACATTGTATGGTTTTATAAAAGTACCTAGGTAATAAGGGGTTAGATCCTTCCTATTTTCTAGAAGGTACATAGTGATTCAACAACATAGGTACTACCTAGGTACTTAGTAGGTACTAATCTCCAGATGAATTCCTCAATGGGATCTCTTGGATTGGGTTTCTTCAATTTGAAAGAGTTATTATAAGTATGAATTGAATAAATTTGCAGCAAGATATAAGCAGAGCAGCAGTAATTTTTTGCTTGTTTTATCTCTTTTCTTATTTTTTTATAATTTTCTTATAATTATAATTATACATTAGGGCCAATAAATTATAAGAATTGTATTCTTCGTTCAATAAATAAAAAGTCTTCATTCAAGTCTCTAAAGGTCTACTGCGTGCCGCCCGCGATTTCGTCCGCTTGGAAGTATCTACATTGTAAGCAATATCTAATCACGAGGGAGCTGTTCGTTTACCGAGATGAAGACATGTAGGTATCTACGTGTAGGTACCTTACCTTACCGTAACCGTACCTACATGTATCCCGGTAAGTGAAGTCGTGGGTAGCACGCTTTTGAATTTTGACTTGAATGAAGACTTTATTTGTTGAACGAAGAATACAATTCTTATAATTTATTAGCTCTAATGTGTTACATATCTACTGGATAGTTGTTAGATATGTAAGTATGTCCTAGGTCGGTTTGTACCTAATGTATTTTAGTCAATTAGTTCAAATCATTTCACTTTAGGTAGGTAGGTACTTAGTTTGGAAACAATATTTTAAAAGCGATTTTTTTGACATTTAAATATTATAAAATCAAACCATACAAATTGAATCCATTTGGTAGAGTAGTAGTAGTAAGTAGTAGTAGCAGCCTTAAAGATGTTGTGGTTATTTAACGATATTTACCATGTTTTGTTTATTTCAGAGTTGCATACAGATGATGTCGTATGGCTCGAAATAAATTCTGAGCCATGGGAGGATGACTTTACCAAGTGGAAGGCTACATATAAACTTCGCCAGCAGCTACAATATAAAACCGTGGAAGCATTAATAGAAAATTGGCCCATATTAAATTATGTCAGAAGCGATGTGTTGGTAAGTCGACCACTCTTTTTACCCGACTACAGAGAGTTAGGTATCTGTTTATCTGTCTAAGTATATGGAATGAGGTATGTGTTTGTAAGTATAGTTGAAATCATAAATTAATAATATAATTGAGTAAAGTAAAATTTGTCAAATCTTTCTGGACAGGTTGTTATGTTAAATATTTTTAATTTTTAGATTCAATTAGGCTTTAATGCACTATATTCTGGAAGAGCAAGAGCAAATAAATTTCACCTACTATGGAAGGAATTCTTTGCAAAGATTGAGGACATAAAAAAACCAAATCTAAAAGAAGAAGTGGCAGGCTTAGTCCATTATATTAATGAAATAGTTGATGACGGTTGGTTTTTAAGTTTTATTTTAAGAATGAGGTGATAAATGTTCCTAATATGCCATTAGGAACATTTATCACCTAAGTTCACTTTTAATGGATGACTTATTAATACATTTACGATAACACTATAAATTATAATTTTATTTCAGATCACAAACTTCCATCTCAAATAAAGCTGCTCTGTAAATTGAAACCTCCAAAGGACGCCTGAACAAACATCAAAAATTCTCAATAACTGAGTACACTGAAAGCTTAATTGTCAATGTAAAGGTAATAACCATTGTTGGGGCGACGAAAGCGTCCACTACATTAAAATAGATAACTAATAATTATTTTTAATATAGTAATAGAGCCTAATTTATAGGAGTTGCGTTAGATGGCGCTAGCAACTACTATAATGTTTTTTCTAGTAATGTTTTTAAATTCAATGAAGTCCTCATCATTCACAGCCAGTAAATGTGGATTGTTGGATTTAAACAATTAAGTTACTTTTAACTAATTATTAAACCTTTACTTTTTAGACACCTGGTGATATACAAAAGAAAATTGACGACATATCAACTGATGCGTCAGGAAAACGGAAAACTGTACAATCTTTCATTATCCATTGCAACAGTGACGAAGACATTGGAGGAACATTTTATGATGATTAGAGATAAGGTCAGGTATGTTTTTCAAACAGCCTATAAGACTTTCGACACATTTTTCAAGTGTTATCTATCATGCACTCCATGTATTCTATCCAAAACCAGGCTACCACCTGTATTTACTGATTCAGAAATGTATCTATGGCATAAGCACTAAATATGATATTATCCCACCCTACATCCTGGATCTGATTTCGGATGTTAAATGTACCTAGTAATGTGAGTAATTTTTGGTGCTCAAAGTATATACAGAAACTGATTTCATTATGGTATCAATAATGTGTACAGTGCTAGAAACGGTAAATTACTCTTCACACTATATGGCATTTGTAACGGAAAGCACGAATCAAACTAGATTGGTTCATTTAGAAGATTGTGATAGTATAACACTTAATTTAATCAGAAAGTTAAATCAATGTTTTTATGTAGGTTTAAAAAGCTAAGAATATTCCTCACCTAATTATGTGTAAGTACATAGCTCAGTGATATTTTAAGTTTGGTAAGTGGGACTACACTAGCGGTTTTTGTGTCGTTTTGGTTTTTGTAATGTAACTTATTTAAAAATGACAATTGAAAATATAAGTTGTGATTCAGAACCTCCTCCGATTTTTATGTACCTATTGAGTAACTTATTGTATTAAGTTTAATACTGAACATAAAGATAAAAAAACATGTTAATTTGCGTTTCTAGACCGAGTTCTGTTCAGTATTCTTTTTGTCTCATATTTTAATGTGGCTCTTACGGTTTGTTAACCGCAAATTTATATTATTTTTTAAAACTTATTATGTACCTGCATAATGTTTTTGTTCTGGTATCAAGGTGGGTTAGGTTATTAAATCTATACAGTGGGTGTAGTTTTTTAAATAATAGTAGAGACTTCACCTATGATTATTTTTTTAATCGCATGCAGGGAAACTGTCTAAGGAACCATGAAATATTTTTTGTGAAATCAATTTGGTCATAATAAAATTTTTAGTTAAGCGTAAGTTGTCCATAAAAATTACTAATACTGACTGTTTTTGTACTGAACGACTCTGTTACTTGTTGATAATTTCATTGTATTGTAAGAAAAAAATAGTAGGTACAGGAGAAGTTGGTCAACTTTAACAAAATGCATTCAATTTTGCATTCTTTTATTGCTATTCTATTTGATTAGCCGTCCCAATTATTTTCTTTCGCTGCAATGAAATTGGTCTTTGCAGGAAAGTGGGTCGATAAGTATTAAAAAAAAGTTAGGTGAGTCAGGTAATCTATGCACAAGTCATGCTTAACCAAAAATGTTATTAAAGTCAAAATTAATACACAAAAAAAATCTATGGTTCCTATGATAGTTTTTCTGTATTTCATATTATGGTTTAAGATTTTCCAAAAACTACACTGTACAGTATTGAGGCTATAAAATTGAGCTAGCTATTATCACCTTTAAGTATAAAAAAATGTATTTTTTAATATCAAAATTGCATAGATTAAGTTAATATTATAATAAGTATATTATAATACCTAATTTAATGTTTCTTTCTCTTATCATAAGACCATAAAAAAACTTATTTATATAAATATCCTGATAAAACATTGCAACATGGCAAGCTCTATGTTTTCATTCTCAGGTTTAGTTTGATACCAACTTGTAACTTGTGTACCTCATGTAACTTTATGATGGTATCTTTTAACTGACTTTTGCTTTGTATGTACCTACCTATTCATTCTAATTTCGTATGAATATTTTTTTTTATAATGTGATTTGCATTGCAGACATTGTGTTATTATTATTTTATTAATTAAAATATTAATATTTCATAAAAATCACTGTATTTAATTTACGTGACGCTTCCAGAACCTTAGACGTTTTGAGGCAACACTTGTACGTTTTACATTAAAATAATCTAATTTTAGGTGAAACCTCTTCTATTCTTAGCTAAAGGCGGATTGGTTTTTCAAATCAATCTAATATCTTTTAGCTAAGAATAGAAGAGGCTCTACCTAAGATTAAATTATTTTAATCGAAAACAAATTAGTCTTGTCTCAACACAAATATTTCTTCAGTTAAGAATAGTAGAGGCTTTACCTAAGAATATATTGTTTTAATAGAAAAAAAACGAGTTTTGTGTCAACACAAATATCTCTTCAGTTAAGAATAGTAGAGGCTTCACCTAAGATTATATTGTTTTAGTAGAAAACAAACGATACTTGACTCAACACATAGAACTCTTCAGTTAAGAATAATAGAGGCTTTACCTAAGATTATATTGTCTTAGTAGAAAACAACCAAGACTTGACTCAACACAAATAGCTCTTCAGTTATGAATAGTAAAGGCTTCACCTAAGATTATATTGTTTTAGTAGAAAACAAACGATACTTGACTCAACACAGAGAACTCTTTATTTAAGAATAGTAGTGGCTTTACCTAAGATAAAATTGCCTTAGTAGAAGACAAACAAGACTTGACTAAACACAAATAGTTCTTCAGTTAAGAATAGTAAAGGCTTAACTGAAGATTATATTGTTTTAGTAGAAAACAAACGATACTTTACTCAACACATAGATCTCTTCAGTTAAGAATAGTAGAGGCTTCATCTAAGATTATATTGTTTTAGTAGAAAACAAACGATACTTGACTCAACACATAGAACTCTTCAGTTAAGAATAGTAGAGGCTTTACCTAAGATTAAATTGTCTTAGTAGAAAACAAACGATACTTGACTCAATACATAGATCTCTTTAGTTAAGAATAGTAGAGGCTTCATCTAAGACTATATTGTTTTAGTAGAAAACAAACGATACTTGACTCAACACATAGAACTCTTCAGTTAACAATAGTAGAGGCTTTGCTTAAGATAATATTGTCTCGGTACGAAACATATTGTGTCTTGCTTCAAAAATAATTATTCTGTAGCAAAAAAAAAACAAAAAAATATGAAAACAGTTTATTCTTTAACCAAAATAGCGTGCATTCTTCAAACGAAACTTCAGAATTCTTGTTTCAAAAACGAATGTCTTATGCGAAGACAATAAAACTGAGACAATAATTTTCTTTATTCAAAAATATATTGTGTTCCCCATATATGAGTCTACATTTGTCTTGACCAAGTCGATATTGTCTTGATTTAAGACATCTTTTTTTTCCGTGTAGGTTCTACAACATGCCGGTTTTCTCGCGATTTTTTCCTTCAACGTTTGAGAGTACCTACTGGAACTGTGCACATAATTTTTTGAACAGAAAAATGTTTTGGTGCATGACCGGTTTTGAACCCACGACCGGAAGGCGGGGCCGCTACCACTAAACCACCAGTGCCCTCCTACTCCCTACTGATCTACAGTGTAGCCTCAAATTTTGTTATAGGCCTTTGAACAATATTTCAGACGGTAAACCAACATAGACTCAACAAACTGATAACTTGACTGTCAAAGTTAACCCGTGCGTGGTTAGTATGAGCTAGGTATCCACAGTATGGGTATCCCAATATTCGGGTATTCGGGTATTTGGGTATTCGGATATTCCATACTGGGTCCATTGTCCACGCCTGATGGGCGTGTGCCGAACGGCTGCTCGTTATGGGGTACGGCTCGCAAAAAAACCTTCCAGTTTCTTTGAGGGACATGCTTTTTACACACGCTTTTTGTAAGGCCTGCACTTTGAAACCGTGGACGATAAAC
The DNA here is from genome assembly GCA_932294275.1 of Chloroclysta siterata. Lineage (NCBI taxonomy): Eukaryota > Metazoa > Arthropoda > Insecta > Lepidoptera > Geometridae > Chloroclysta > Chloroclysta siterata. The sequence continues at coordinate 29,717,125 of OW028588.1, forward strand.
TGTGGCGTAGTTTAGCTGTTTTTTTGGAGATGCTGGTTTGCGTGTCGGTGTTGTAAGTAGGTTTTTAGGAAGGCTATTTTAAACATTTGGAAGTATTTCCGATTGGAAACGTTAATTTTTGTCTCCTGTGATTATAAGCAAACAAAACAAGAGCAAGAGAGACAATAAAAGTCTCAAAATAGCCCTGCAGGTAACATTAATTGTAAACACATACATACATACCATTTTTTATTCATACTTTATATACAAATGTGTATATTTTTTCTCTTCTTGTATTGCTTTTACACAACCTGAGTTTATTTATGGTCCTGTACCTCAAATCCCAGTTTTATTTTAATTCGGTACCTATCTGAAGTTTTCTGTATTGCGAGCTCGAGTTTTGTATGGAGTCACGATAGTTCACAGAACGCCCGATAGGGTTGCATATTGCATCTCCATACAGAGATAATAGGATTGACAGATGACCGAATAGAAAAAACAAAACTTGCTTTTGAGTTACTGGACTTTAACCTGACTTTATAAAATTTACTTGAATTATCTACAACGTGTAATATAATATCCCTATAACCCTGGAAGCAGGGTATTCTACAAGTCATGGCCAACAACTTTTGATATATGACTTTTTAAATTTAGAAGTTTTTCATTCATGAAATGCCTCATAAACTTTCTGCCAAAATGAAACTAACACAACAAGACGCAGCCCTATTTACAGCCGTTTTTTGACCTGTAATGGTGAACTGTAGATAAAATAGGTAACAGAATTGCCACCAATTAGTAAACGCAAATAGCGTATGTACCAAGGTCACGTACACATTAGGGTTGTTGCAAACTGAGACGATATGAATTTAACTTTTGTATGGGAATTTCGAAAACGAAGTATTCAAACTTTGCACACGTCAAATAACTCCAGTGCTTGGTCTGATCTCTTGGTCTTTGGCCTTATTTGTAATTATGTATTATGTAACACGTTGTATAATGTAAAATTAAATACTAATGTACTTTAATTTGCCGACCGTACTCGAGGGTTTACCGGGCACCCAAAACCATATTAAATGATTTATAAAAGGCCTACTCATTTGAATCCGAATGGTTAGTGTCAGGTTACCGATTTAACCCGACGCTAACCGAATCATTTGGTCCCGTTACAGCCGACAAAAAGGGGTTTATTTTCACGTAAATGGGAGAAAGTTGGACAAAAGCAGGTAAAAATAGGGTTGTAATAGGTTGTCAATAGATACTGACATCAACTGAACGTCCTATTTCGCTGAAGAAAAATGAATTAAAAGCATTTTGACTACGACTTTGATCTTTAGTAGAAATTTCCTTAGAGTATACAGTGTGGGGGCAAAGGCTACTGCGATTTATTTTATGGCGATTTTATATTATCCTAGTCTGCAGTTATGAGCAGCGACGCCTCGCGATCCCGCTGACCGGATCAGTCGTCACCTGCCCCCCGTTAGAGTAGTTAGTTACACGCCTTGTAATTGTCATACCTAAGCGTTAATCGGGTTATACTGTTTTTTGATTGGTATACGTCCTCGTGCTAGAGGCACACAACCCATCAAGTCAGTTAAATAGACACCAACCCCAACACCAACAGTTACGGTAGAAACTCCCTTAGATCTCTCAAGGATCTAAGGGTAGTCAGAGGTACGTCCAATTATAAATTTTGGCGCATTTTTATCGCGCGCAATTTTGGCGCAGTAATTGGTATCCGTATGATAAATTGGTTTATCCAATATCTGGTATCCCATAATACAAGATTTGCTTTGTTTGGCGGCGCCATTGTATGAAAATGTTAACATATATTTATTTAATAATGTTAATAAACCCATTTAATAATTCATGTATATTGTACCTACAACAATGGATCGCATACACTCGATTATTTGTTCACGTGGTACGGGTATCGTGTTACTTGTCTGTTTGTGGTTATCCACTCTGTCCACTGATTAATATTGATACCACCCTTTATTTATATCATAAGTAGGTAATTATTTAGTCTAATAGAACTTGACGGTCGAAAGACCTGTCGTTTTTAGGGTTCCGTACCAAAAGGGTAAAACGGGGCCCTATTACTAAGACTCCGCTGTCCGTCCGTCACCAGGCTGTATTTCATGAACAGTGATAGTTAGACAGTTGACAGACGGACGGACAGCGGAATAATAGGGTCCCGTTTTACCCTTTGGGTACGGAACCCTAAATACATCTGAGGTTGTACACATTTTTTAAAGCTAGGTGATTCTCGGCGCCAGTTCTAAGCGGCCTAGACCAAAGCAACAATCTTACGGCCGGTTTCTGAAAGCCCGATCAAAACTAATCGCATGTCAAGTCACTTGCTATCTCTATCTAATTCGATGTAATAGCTGAAATGGCGAGTGACTTGACATCCGATTAGTTTTGATCGAGCTTTCAGAAAGCGGCCGTTACAGCGTTGTTCCATACCGTTGTGTGATCTTTGTAACAAAATAATATAATAATGAAGCTCCAATGTTAACTTGAAACTTATTAACACCAGTAAACCCAAATCACTTATCGCCATGTAAAACTTAAACTTTTTATCACAAGAGATCTTTAAAAATGTGTGCGACAATAAGTGTTCTATCTGTTTCCAGTGTCAATGATACCGTGGGTAGTGTTAAAAGATAGCTTTGAAGATGGAGAAGGGAAGATAAGTGAACACTTTGTTTTTTGAAGTAGGAAGGTAGATTGAAGATAAAAGTATAAAAAAAGTCTTGGAAGTATGTTAAATACAATGGACGGTTTTATCGCTAAACAGCAATCTCTACCAGAAGTACCGATCGACTGCATAGTGAAGCGATCGTCGCTTAACTGTCTCGGTCATTTATAACCAGCTAAGTTAAGTCACTGACAACCACCAAACAACAGTGCTGCAAAGGTCTTTTCTGGTTAATAAATATTTCATAATTTATTTGAAGTCTGTTAAAAAAGTCTAACCTAAGGAAACATTTATTGACAGTGGCAACACAAACATTCTCTAACGCCATCTCTAAATATAAAGAAGCTCAGTTTTTTACGTTTATAACATTTGTCGTTTGACTAAAATAAACATTTTATTTGTTTGTCCGCCCATCTATTATGATAACACGTCAAATGACACTTAAATATTAGCTTATCACCAACTAGACGATTGAACCTTAATGTAAAGGAATAAAAGTTAATTTGGTTTGGCGTTTGTTTGGTCTGGCGTCACATGAACTTTAGTGGGGTAGGTTAGGGTTAGGTCTCCATATGCTGTCATGCATACACTTTTTGTGACTGTCATCGTTTTATAAGCTTTTATTAGCCAAATCCGAATTTATCCTAATTAGGCAAAGTTTTAATTACTGAAAATCACAAGGATCCCTTTGAAACGTCTTTTAACATTGCGTTAAATCAAATCAAAATAAGTTTATTTTGGAACAAAAATCCGTCTACGAATTTGATTTCTTGCAAAAAGCCTTTACCATAATGCAGAGTAAAGATTTAGAAGCCAATTCGAAATTAAATTGAAATAAAAATATATGGACAAATACATTTAAATCCGTAGTCTTTTAGGCTGCATTGGCTCACAAAAGTGTACTTACATACTCAAAATACATCCCAAACTCTTAAGAGACTGGTAGTAGCAAGAGAGCTCACCAATACACACATTCACACATTAAAACACAACACCCCTCATTCACCCCCCCCTCCCTCCTCCTCACTCCACTCATATCGCTACTCATACATACAGACCATGCTGTTAACTGCCAATGACTAGCATAGGTAGGTATTACTTGGGATTACTCATACTTAAACTTAATATAAATTTGTTTATATTTATTTATTTATCACTATAACTAACATTTAATCATAATTATCTTGTTACACTACTTTTTTCACTTTACTGTTACATATTTAGTTATTTTTTTTTCTCAGAACTTGTTGTACCCTTGTTTAGCGTAATAACTTTCTTATTGTTTCAACATCACTAGGTGACGAAAGCGACTAACTACCCACAACACAGGACATTCCTAGGGTGGGAGTTAGTGTTCGTACAGATGTCCAAGTTTGTAAACTTTTTCTATAGCATGTTTTTATGGTTACAATAAATATACTTTTTACTTTTACTTTACTTACTTTACATTACTTTCTATCGGGTATTTTTTTGATTTTGATTTTGACCATTTTGTGTGCAATCACATTCAGTTTAGTAAAAAAATCATTTTGATCGATACACGTTTTCCTACACAAAATGGTTGTTTGCGATTTTTCGAAAGTGCATTTAGTGATTTCAACATGTTGAAACGTGCGAGCTGGAGGTACATTAGCTCTTGTGTTCGCCTTAAATAGGTATAAAAGAATGAAGCACGTGTACATTTAGAGTCGCAGCCTTAGACGATTTGTGTTCTGTTGGTTAGGTTATGCCGCTGCCTAAAGTTGTTTAAATTAGAATTAAAGCCAGACAAACAACCTACCTACCATATGTGTGTCGGCGTAATGTCATTGCTAAGACGCTACATTGGGTCTACTAGGAGTTTTTTCAGACTGCCCGTTCTGGCTTTGGTTGCGAGGAACTGGTGCTAGATTTACATAGTTCATAAGACATTTTATATATCGTTTGAGGGCAGTCAGAGTCGCGTCCAAAAATCCCTTTTGACGGGTACATGTACGCCCACATTTTATTTATATTTTACCATACTTACCATTTTGTATTTTACCATATTTTTATTTAGAATTCACTTGTGGTAGATCTACTAGACGTGTTATAAAGTGTAGCCATGTTAGTGCAAACAACTGTACACTGCATTTAATAAAACAATACATAATTTTATTCAAAAAACACTGGCGTACCGTACGTATAAATAAATATAAATATTGGTGGACATTCCATACAGCACTATCTCGCGCCAAACTAAGCCAAAGCTTGTGATATGGGAACCATATTTATATACTTTTTTTTTGTAAATACATACTTATAATATTATAACGTATAGGCACAACATTAAAAAACGCTCTACCGTTCAACAAACAAACAGACAAACACTTTCTACATATTAAACCCCCCAGCGTTTGCTATTAATTTCCATCCAGGCGCGTCCAATAAAAACATACAACTGAATTTGCTCGGTAAAGTTATTGGAGTATGAAATAATAAAACAAGAAAAGTGCGAGTTAGACCGGCGCATCAAGAGTCCCGTATAAAATAAAGAAATGAATGCATGAATTCATATTTTAAGACGCATACAACTGTCGATTAGCTTCAGTTTTTAGAAAGATCAGTCAAGATTGTGGTAATTAAAAAGAAATCTATAATATTATTCAAAGTTTTAAAAAAATAGTGATTTAAAAACACGATTTTTGAAGTTTTTCTTAATAAAAAGTTTAGATAATAAAGTGGCACGACTTACACAGTCAAAAGCTTTGGACAGATCACAGAATACCCCAATCGCATGTTGAATAGAATACTACCTGATTTTCCTCGAGATGTTTTTCTTCACCGATTGAGAGCAGTGGCATTGCACATAGAAATAACTTGACCGTTAACCTTGTTAATGGTGAGTGTCGTAGATAATGAATTTATTCTTATATTTATAGGTTTCGATTGATACCTTCTGTGCACGGAACTTTAAAAATGGTGGTTATGAAAATTAATGGTTTTAGCGAATATTGAATTTAGTGGGCAGTTTTCGAAATTGCCGCTTTGTTTGTTTATGCAGTAACGAATATTGCATAGCTATTTAATTAAATTTTATTTTAAACCTTTCATAACTAATTTAGATATAAATAACTAGCGGCCTGTCCCAGCTTCGCATGGGTGGTCATAAACTTTTTAAATATTTTAGGATAAACTTAGACCGTGGGTTCGAGCCTCGCGTCTACTTATTTCATACATTTGCACGTCCTTCTCCTTGAGTGAGTGAAATCGCACCCCGGGCGTGACCCGTGGACCCGTTAACATTTTTAATTTCGTCATATCTTTTGAATGGAATAACCGATTTGAAAAATTTAAGAAGTAATCTATAGGTATTGAAACCGTCTTAATTATGAATATATGATTATTTGGATAGTGAGGATATATGATTTATTTGGATAAGGATTAATACCAAGGTACAAATAAAGACCCTTTTCTAGCGGCGGCATTTCAATTAATTTTTTAAAATAAAAGAACACTTATTGTGACATAACTATAATAGTGAGACATATGCTGACGCGACATTTTTTGTAGATGATGACGTGTTCTGCAAAATCGTAGTACATTATTTTGTTCTATCATCAATAGTTTTCGCAGCGCACGCGATGTAAGGTTTTTGTTTTCCACCTTGGGTTACATTATTGGAGTTTTAGTAAGGATCCCTGATTTTTTTGAAAATATAATATAGCCTATGTTACTCAGGGATAATGTAGCATTCTAATAGGGAAAGAATTTTTGAAATCGGACCAGTAGTTTTTGAGCCTATTCATTACATACAAAAATACAAATCCTTCCTCTTTATAATATTAGTGTAGAAGTGTAGATAAAGCATTTGCATTTTTGTTGGTATATCGCTCTGTATACTAAAAGTTGGGTTTTCAATTTAATTGCTGTGAATCTAATAACGCTTCCCGAGCCAAGGTTTTTTACACATAACAATTGTTTCGTAAAATAGCAATTTCCGAACGAAACATTATCCTACTTCCTTCCTACTACTATTATAAACGCGAAAGTTTGTAAGTATGGATGTTTGTAACTCTTTCACGTAAAAACTACTGAATGGATTTTAATGAAACTTTACAATAATATAGCTTACGTATACATCAGAATAACAATTTATAAAGATATTGTGTGAATTGTCCAAAATATAATATAAGCTACTCGAAATACTAATCCTGCGCAGACGAGTCGCGGGCACCAGCTAGTCCGTTATTGATCGAGTGAGCGAAGCGAACGAAGATCTTAGTTTCAACTTGGGCGATTTGGCATTTTATGTATGTATGTATGTATGTATGTATGTATGTATGTATGTTTGTCTGGCGATAACTTTAGAACCGTTGGTCAGATCTGCATGAAATTTGATATGTCGATAGCTTGTACTTGAGAAATTTACTGGTAAGCATATGAGTAAAATCCGTTGAAGGGTTTTTGAGATATGGGGTTTTTTAAGGGGGCAAAAATAAAAAAAGTTACATAAAAAAATCAAGTTACATGTCATATGAAAGGGTTTCGTTTGGACATCCCAAAACAATTTTTACTTTTTTTTTGGGACGCTTGGTTTTTGAGATAAAATAATAAAAGCTAAATTAAGATAACCAGCGATCCAAGAGCTCCCATCTCTAAGAGTTTTGTTGTCATCAAGGTTTTTCTACTGGTAGGTCAGTTCCTTTGCTTTTTCTTAATTTTTTTTCTTAAATAAATTAAGGAGGTACTCAGTTTTCATAAAATGGTGACGACGACCGGGTCTGATGATGGAGCCAAGATCTGTTCAACGGAACTCTTCAATAAATAGCCCAATAGAGTTGAAACTTGGTAACCATACCAAGTTAGTAGAGGTAGTCAGAAAAAAGTCCAAAGTTAATGTTTGGACTTGCCTCTGACTACTACGTACTCAAAGTTTTGATGCGTTCGTCGGGTCGCATCACGAGATCTCAGTTCGGGCGAACTACTAGTATTAAAGTATTTTATTACCTCCCCCCATCTACCCAACTTCCTTTTTATCACCAAAACCTGGGGTAGACACTTGACGTTTCTACACCGGCCGTTCGAGGCGAGCTCCATATCGCTCCTCAATAAAAATCATCTTTCCACCGCGAAACACTGCAAAAGCCAAGTCTCAAGAAAATCAGCGCCTTCCGCCAAAATCAGCACATCATCGGAGTGGCAAGAGGAAAGTCGAAGATACCGCATCACACCTTCCATCACGCAAGGCAAGACCCCAGGTATTTTCCTTAGCCTCTTTTCACTTCATCAACAATGTTTTTATTGACAAGTACCTACATAGGATAATACCTAAACAATGTATTCTCTTCTCTTGTCGTGTCACTAGTTACTTTCGAAACAGTGTGGTATTTTTACGATTTTAAGTGCGCCTCAAGAGGCTCCTTTCGAGCACTTGACACATGTTATAGAACTTTATAGGTTCTACGACATGCCGGTTTCCTCACGATGTTTTCGTTCACCGTTTGAGAGAACCGGCATTGGGCACATATATTTTTGAACAGAAAACTTATCGGTGCATGACCGGTTTCGAACCCACGACCTTCGGATCGGAAGGCGGGGCCACTACCTCTAGACCACCAAGTGCTCTTCTCACCAACAATGTATTAATTTTATATTATAGAATTATTAAATTGTTAATAAAATCAGAATCATAGTATATTATATTATGATTCTAAAACCTAAATTAAAAAACATATTTCGAAATAATTAAGTTCTCTTGCGTCTCATTAAACCCATCCCATATTAGGTACCTAGATGATTATATTTAACTTGATCCCCTTAATTTTAGAGATAATTCGCGAAGGTCTTGGGTTGTGTGTGACGTGGCAGGGTTGTAGGTAAAACTTCAAATCCAAAACCTTTATACCTTTTACAGTGAAGCCCGTCTGTCTGTCCATATTATTCCTAGATATTAAGAACATAATAAATATTATATGTTATATACAGTACCGTACAGGTTTTTTATGCCAATAATATTGGAGCCTGATCCATGACTTCGCTGACGTGACACACCTAAGCATAATTTTTCTTTGGCTTTGTGTAGCTTGACCTGTATCCATGTGTACATGTTAGTGCGTTGCTATCCTTCTAGGGCCGTTTGTTATACCTACTTACAAGTAAACCCTGTAAAAAATCAAAAGTAGCATATGCTTATCCAGGTTACGAATTGTATTTCTTCCATGTATCATTCAAATCGGTGTCATCGTTATCGTGATTTAGCCACAAACATCAAAACATTTTTTGAATATGTCCTCTGTGAAATGGAGTGGATTTTTATACAAAATTTTTGTACACACAGATCAACTACACAATACCATAGAACAATGACGATTACTACAAGAAGATAAAAGCGAACAGTGTATAGCCTGATGCGTATCCGTGTGTCCTAAGCCACAGATAAGAGAATATGCTAAGCCTAAAACATAACCCTCATTTTCGCAGTTGTGAAAAAGCAGACATACACGTTACAACGACTCCTAGATCGTATTCAGTTTTGTGAAGTTGGCACTGCTGTCATAAACGGAACGGAAAGTTTACACTATTTTACTCCTTATATATTCTAGAAGCTGGGGACTGGAAAGTTTCTGAAGTGAAAATTGAATACGTTTAAATAAATTATTAAGCTGCGTCGAATGAAGGTTTCCTTAATGTTTGGATTCTAGAAATTCATATTGCCTCTTTGGAGCGAATTATATGTGGCAGGTCTTTATAATCGATTGTTTAAACAGTATAATGATGATGAGATAAAATGCCTTGTATCACAGGTTTTACATTAAGGTATCCCATTACTCAATATTTTTTACATTTGGTATAGTAAAGTGAGTACCAATCAATTATTATTAGAGACCTCCAACTGAGCTAAGAATGCTGTCAAATAAAAAAAAAAGAATTCGTGAAGTGATATGATAACAAAATAATATTTGGGTCTCCTCATCTACAATCAGGCAGTCAGGTGCGTTCGGAAACCTAACCGGTACATTTTCGAGTGTTATTGACGGGTTCTGAACGTAGCAATTGAGTTATTGGCAAAGTTTAACGAGGGAGTTTCTGTTTTGTGTTTTGTTCATACGCTCCCTCCAGATGCCTTCAGGCCTCAAATTGCTTTGTTGTGGCCAATCCGTTGTTTCGTATGTAGGTATTTTCCGGATAACATGGAGGTATTGTGCTGAGCTTATAAATAAGTTGGAAGCGAGTTCGAAATTTGAATTTGTTCAACGGTGAGACAGCGAACACGCCACCCAAGCAACATGATCACGTGAAAAATGACGACAAACTGACGTCATCTTTGAAACAATGACGTCCTTCGCTATAGATGACGTGATAAAATGACGTGATTCGGAGCTATATGTCGTCGTTTGCTTTATATGACGTAATAAAATGACGTGTTTCGGAGCTATATGTCGTCGTTTGCTTTATATGACGTGATAAAATGACGTGATTCGGAGCTATATGTCGTCGTTTGCTTTATAAGACGTCATCAAATAACGTGATTCGGAGCTATACATCGTCGTTCATTTTTTAAGACTTCATCAAATGACGTGATCCTACACTCTGTATCGTCATTCGCCTTTAATAACGTAATCAAATGACGTGACCCTGCGCTGGATATCGTCTTTCACCATACATAACGTCACCAAATGACGTGACCCTGCGCTGTGTATCGTCATTCGCCTTTAATAACGTCATCAAATGACGTGACCCTGCGCTGGATATCGTTTTACGCCTTATATATCGTCACCAAATGACGTGACCCTGCGCTGTGTATCGTCATTCGCCATAATGTACTGTATGTTTCGCATTTATTATATTATAGTATAATATACTGTACTGTACTGTACCACACTGTACTATACTGTACTATACTGTACTATACTGTACTATACTGTACTATACTGTACTATACTGTACTATACTGTACTATACTGTACTATACTGTACTATACTGTACTATACTGTACTATACTGTACTATACTGTACTATACTGTACTATACTGTACTATACTGTACTATACTGTACTATACTGTACTATACTGTACTATACTGTACTATACTGTACTATCCTGTACTATACTGTACTATCCTGTACTATCCTGTACTATCCTGTTATCCTGTACCATCCTGTACTATCCTGTACTATCCTGTACTATCCTGTACTATCCTGTACCGTACCGTACCGTACCGTACCGTACCGTACCGTACCGTACCGTACCGTACCGTACCGTACCGTACCGTACCGTACCGTACCGTACCGTACCGTACCGTACCGTACCGTACCGTACCGTACCGTACCGTACCGTACCGTACCGTACCGTACCGTACCGTACCGTACCGTACCGTACCGTACCGTACCGTACCGTACCGTACCGTACCGTACCGTACCGTACCGTACCGTACCGTGCCGTACCGAACCATACCGCACCGTACCGTACCGTACCGTACCGTACCGTACCGTACCGTACCGTGCCGTACCGAACCATACCGCACCGTACCGTACCGTACTGTACCGTACTGTTATAGTATTGTACAGTATTGGACTGGACAGTACAGTACAGTACTATACTATGCTATATTATACCAAAATATATGAGAAAGGTGATGTGAATGTTTGTTACCACGTATCTCCGTAACTTATTTTATTTAGATGAAATTTGGTATGAAGATAGTTTAGGTTCTAGAATAATACTAGGTTGATCTATATTTAAAATGAATCTCTGAGGGGGTTTAAGTTTACAGGAATATTATTATTCCTTGTTCGATTCACGCAAAACCCGGTATAAATAAATTACAAAGTAAATAATTTATCACGGGGGTGTGCAATTCTGCTTTTTTTCTAGCTTTGCATGCTGTTTGGAAAGCAAAGCCAAACTATTTACTACCTACTGAAGGAATACAACGAAAAAGACCATACCAGGCGGTATGGTCTTATGACTATAGCTTGTTGAAAAAAATAAAAAAGTACGGTTTATTGTTTGACATTTTTTATGGCGGGCATCGGGCATCACAACAGTAATTATTACATAATTTTGTGAAAAGTTTTCATTAAATTCCTAGGGGTTAGTAGGTATGTACGTACGTGGTTGCTGAAGAAGAAACGAAGAATGAGGAGATTGCTGTAAACGTGGTCATAGTCTCATCAGTATGGCTTACGCCAAGAAAGTCAGAGAGTTTCTGGCTCAATTCAAAGTTTTCTGCTCTATTTATCAAACTTTTAGTAAAACAAACATCCAGCAGAAGATGGCCTATCATACAATTGAGGCGGAATTTTTACGATGACTAGTAAGTATGATCGAATTATTACTACCTAGGTACATAATTATTGTTCACCAGTTTCTGGCATCTAAAATATTTTAGGTTAGTCAGTAAATATTTGTTGGGTTAAGTTTATCTTTGTAAAATGGAATATCTTCACAACAATGATTCCAGTATTTTGTCCGTAGAGTTTGTTAGTGTACAAAATGCACGTGACAGGCCTTGACTAAACAGTTTTTAACTACAGTATGCCTGCATGTCCTTTCGTTTAATTATAATGATATAAGTACTTTGAAAATAAACATTACTATTTTACTTTTTTTTTTTAAGGTTCAGTCCAACCATTTCTGTCTACTGATGGTGATACAACAAGCATCACACCTACGCATAGAGGTAAAGTATTATCTACCTATATTTTTTTTCATTATGTTTATATTGGCTTAGTTACAATCTGATAGAGGTGTTTACTAATCTACACTAATATTATAAAGAGGAAACATTTGTATTTTTGTATGTAACGAATAGGCTCAAAAACTACTGGTCCGATTTCAAAAATTCTTTCACCATTAGAATGCTACATTATCCCTGAGTAACATAGGCTATATTATATTTTCAAAAATATCAGGGATCCTTACTAAAACTTCAATAATGTAACCCAAGGTGGAAAACAAAAACCTTACATCGCGTGCGCTGCGAAAACTATTGAAGATAGAACAAAATAATGTATTGCGATTTTGTAGAACACGTCATTATCTACAAAAAATGTCGCGACAGCATATGTCTAACTATTATAGTTATGTCACAATAAGTGATCTATTATTATAAAAAAATAATTGAAATGCCTCCGCTAGAAAAGGGTCTTTATTTGTACCTTGGTATTAATCCTTATCCAAATAAATCATTTCATAATTAAGACGGTTTCAATACCTATAGATTACTTCTTAAATTTTTCAAATCGGACATTCCATTCAAAAGATATGACGAAATTAAAAATGTTAACGGGTTCTCGGGTCACGCGCGGGGTGCGATTTTACTCACTCAAGGAGAAGCGCGTGCAAATGTATGAAATAAGTAGACGCGAGGCTCGAAGCCACGGTCTAAGTTTATCTTAAAATGTTCAAAAAATGGATGACCACCCATGCGAAGCTGGGACAGGCCGCTAGTAACATTATAATTTTGTTTTTAGTGCCATAACAACCGTTCATGCCTACTGAAGAACTAGTTAGTGTTAATACTACACCTACACAATAAAATTGAGAGGTAAGTCTTTGTCTTCATATGACTTTTTTATCACATTGCCTGCCCAAAACATAGAAGATCTGAGAGAATAAAAGAGTTAAAATATGCACAAACCTATGGCTAATGATATGGCAGCTTCCATACAAAAATGTTCGAATTCTTTTGTAGTGTGTGGGTTCGAGACAATATTATAATGTGACTGCTGGGTTTTATTTAGTTAAAAGAAAATTATTATGTGTTTTAGGGTCATCACAATCATCGTATACTGAAAAATTAAGAGTTCCAACAACGCATCATACCAAATTAAAAGGTGCTATGCCTGCAGATGGCTTTTCTGCAACTACACAGCATTGGAAGTTTGAGTGGTAGAATGTACTTAATATAATTACTTAATTGGTTTAATTATAAGTAAGTATTTTAAGGTGTGGAAATGTAGTGAATTATCCATGAATTTGGTTGTGAGCATATTTTGTGTAATTTTACCATATTAAAACTTATTGTCCTACTAACCTACCTATTGTGTTTGTTTTTTAGATGAGTCCAAACTCAGGACGTAATATAAGGTTGTTTGAGAAGACGAATGCGGCCGGCAACATACGTCAGGTTTCGCATCGGGTTCCTCGATCAGGTTACCGAATACGGGCACCCGACGGGAAACCCGATGCAAAAACCTGACGTATCTTGCCACTCTAAGACGACATTATGACGTTACAGGTGACGTCAAAATTGACGTAATTTAAGACGTGATTGACACGATGAATACGACGACATTTTAGACGTTACAGTTCACGTCAAAATCACGTTAGTTAATCACGACAAATTTGACGCCATTTATGACGTGATTGTCACGACGTATACGACGACATTTTAGACGTCATCGTTGACGTCAAAATCACGTAAGCTAATCACGTCATTAATGACGCACTAATTTGTGACATCCTCACGTCAAAACTGACGTTTTAAATGACGTGATGCGACGTCTTTCGATGCCGTAAAATTCACGTCATTATTCACGTGACCATGTTGCTTGGGCATTCTTGTTTTGGTTTTGTAAGCTAAAATGTTACAAAATCCAATGTAGTTAGGGCGACCACATAGGTTTATCAGGAATTCTGTTTCGTAATTACGATTTGTGATTTTGAAACGGAATTCCTGATGTATGTGGCCGCCCTTATGGTTAGGTGTATTATCTGAATACTCATAATAAATAAATCCTTTATTCATATCCCTGACACTTACAGCGGTGGTATAAAATATTCTTGTCACTGTCATTTTATGTCAACAAAAAGAGATAGCAACAGACTTACCAGCCCTTTTAGCTAGCGAAGCTCTCCGTTATGAATATGAAGAAGACCATTCACTTTTAAATAATAAATAAATCAAATAATGAAAGACTTCAAGCCTCAAGCTCAAGCTTTAAGCCTCAAGCTTCAGCGCCTCAAGCCCAAGCCATCTCTTTTTTTTATTTATTTTAAAGCCTTTGTCGCTGGGCGACCACACCTTTAATAAAACTATAATAAAACATAAAAAAAAATACATCTCGTATCAAAACTTAATAAACCTAATTAACCCTAATTCTGCCAACCTATATAACATCTTGGCTTGACCCGACAGGGGACAAGCCAAGATGCTAATAATAATACCAACATTCATATATCGCCTTTGGAAACAACTTAACACATTGCTGGACACTACCGCCCAAAGACGTAAAGAGTTAAAAAGCGATACGACAGTACGTCTCTCGACGTAAGGGTTTAGGTTAAGCCAAAGTCAGTACGCCTTAAGACGATCGATTTTCCATACAAATATTAGGAACGGCATGCTGTAGTGTCACTGAAGAGGTAACTTAGACTTTTATACTGTCACCATGAAATGAATTATAAAACTTCAAAACACCCACGTTCACACACACGTCGTCATTTTTCCGCTCCCCCTCCGCACGTACACTACGGCCGTGGACGTCGTGTTTTCATACGGTCAGTCGAGTAGTGCGCAGCGGCGGTGCCCCGCGCGTTTGTAAGTGATGTCGGCTAGGGATTCTTATGAAGACCAACAAAAAAGACTCCAAGACTTGTTTGATGCGGTTTCTACTCCTGAGTCAAGTGAAGACCCTTTTGCTGACGATGGGGAGTATGGAAATGACCAAGATTATGAGTCATCTGGCAATGAATCGACAAGTTCTGAGACGTACTGTCGTATTACATATATATTTTACCACGCGTTGTGACACTACGTCTATAGGCAATGTATGAAAAAAAGTAGTGACAAATCAGTAGTCAATCAATTAGTATACTAGTAGTGTCCATCAACGTGTTAATCTAAACGCATTGTTTCGGATACTTTCCAGCAAAATATGTCGTACGTCTTTTAATGTACCGCATTCAGCACAATTCGGTGATGGCACTTTCTTCATCAAAAACCCAAACTTAAGGCGAAGACAAGAGCTAATGTGACTCTCGCTCGCACGTTTCGACATGTTGAAAGATATAAAATCACTAAACTCATTTTCGAAAAATCGCAATCAACCATATTGGGTGCAATCACATTCCACACAGTTTAGTAAAAATTTCATTTTTATCGATACATGTTTTACTCAAAAGTTTGCTTTACTAGTTTTCGTAGATAAGCAAACTTTAAAGTAGGAAAACTTGTATCGATCAAAACATGTCGAAACGTGCGAGCGAGAAGTTGTTTGATAGTTGTCAGCCCCTTAAGCCATATATCTCTTCTATGCTCAAACAGTAAAACTTGTTTCATTTCATTTATTAACATCTTTTGACAATTAAAATGTTCTTAGACTAGTCATAAGTACACAGAATTGGTACCCTATGTGTACCTACCATCCTTGTGTATGTCTATAATAATTTGTATTTCTATTCTATAATAATCAAAGCAAAACAAATTAAATTTCAAGATAGGTTACATAATAGAAAAATAAAACGAAAACAAAACCACCCAATGAGAGAATTTAAACACACACTTTTTTAACATTCACTTTTTTTTTGTTAAATACTCATCTACGTCATTGCACAGATTAAATAATAGTACTTATCAACATTGTATTTGATAGAAAATCTGTGAAAACATTTCCCGCGCTTCCGCCATCTTGTTTTCGTAATGACAGCTGATATGAATGGACGGTAATGGCACTAATTGATACAACCAGCCAAGCGTGAGTATGGTAATTTTCTGTGTCGATGATGTATCGTGTATTTGTGATACCACATAATTTACATAATTTGTGATTGATCGTGTCTGATGTCCTAAAAATAACAACCAACAACATAATTTATAGACTAAAACTAGCAGCCAAGTGCTAGGTATCGCCATTTTAGATTTTTCTGGAATCGTGCTACCTTTTTATAGATCAAGCAAAGCTTGGCTTTATTAGGTATGTTTGTTCGAGCATAAATTTCGTTTATATGAAATGTTGTAGGTCAAATAAAATTTCCGGTAAAAAAAATAATTATCTATGACAATCAACTATTTTTATGAAGAAATTGAACATTCGTTCAATTTAATATTTCATAAACTGCAAAGTGAGTTTTTATCTTTATTCTAAGTCATAATAGCACGTCAAACTAGTGATAAAAATTGGTAATCAAATTTGGAAATCCAAAAGGGAGCTACCAATTACCAATCCAACAACGACATTACGTAGTTCGTATTTATTTTCAAAAGTATTTTTTTTGAGTCAGTCGAATTGGCAAAAAAAAGCAAGCAAAGCAAGCATATTTTAAAATTATGAGCATTAAAAAATTACTTACTTTTTTTAATGCTCATAATTTTAAAAGTACTTACACTGACCATAAGTTTTTCTTACGTGCTTAGTGAAAGCTTTTACCTTTGACTCCACCGCGAAAGGGTAATGAGCGAGAAATGGTTAGCGGAACGGACTCCTTTTCAATGAAATAGGTTTACATTTCCACCAACAAAGAGTTTTATCTTTTGATTTCCACTGCAAAAGGAAAAAGAGCTGAGCGAGTTCATTTAAACACTTTCTGCTCGCTTAGCCCTTTCCGCTCGACTATTTGTTGGTGGAAATACAAATATGCAGTTTATTCCGCTCGCGGTGGAGTTCGGGCTTTATTGTAGGTAACTATGCGGTAATGTGATTTGTGAACCATTGTAAAACTAAATCAAGTGCATTCTTCAACTTGATTGGACATGAGCTTTATGGCCGAGTGTCGTAAAATACCTTTGAAGTTTGGAAATATCTATGCTATAAATTCGGTTTCGAAACCAATTAGAATCTATACCCTAGTAGCATTTTCCGTTGGCCAACGGTGCCAACAGTCGGGAATATGTTGGGAGACGGTTAGTGACTTTTTCTACAATGACCCAACAAATAACCAACATAAAAAATCTATGATAATTTTAATACAAATATTTAACAATGGCCCAACCACGTTTTGTGGTTGTATTTCTAACCTTGAATACATACGACCAACCAACAATGGTTCACTGTAAGTTTTATGGTTAAATTCTAACAAAAATATGCGTACTGAGGGCCTGCCACAGCCACAAGGCCGCGTCCCGACGGAGAACTCATACAAAGTTTCAACGAAGGCCCTCTTCCGTTTTTCGGTTGGAAATTCAACAGAAGATCCATACGAATGGACAACGTAAGCCCAACTTTAAGGTCTAGCTGCGACCCCAACATAAAATGTCATACATGTTGCCAACACGGGCCCCACTGCACATTTCTATCAATACAACAATCGAAAATCGTAACGAGTAGCCAGTATAGGCCCAGCAAAGATTTTCAGCGGAATTAATAACATAAAACTCATACAAACATCCAACAATCGCCCTATTCCGTTTTTTGGTTGGAAAGTCAACAGAAGATCCTTATGAATGGACGACGTTAGCCCAACTTTAAGGTCTAGCTGTGACCCCAACATAAATTGTAATACAGGTTGCCAACATGGGCCCCACTGCCCGTTTCTATCAATACAGCAATCGAAAATCGTAACGAGTAGCCAAATAAGCCCAGCAAAGATTTTCAGCTGAATTAAAACTCATACAAACATCCAACAA
This sequence comes from Chloroclysta siterata, assembly GCA_932294275.1. Lineage (NCBI taxonomy): Eukaryota > Metazoa > Arthropoda > Insecta > Lepidoptera > Geometridae > Chloroclysta > Chloroclysta siterata. The sequence goes on from OW028588.1 coordinate 29,735,335, forward strand.
TCGCCCTATTCCGTTTTCCGGTTGGAAAGTCAACAGAAGATCCATACGAATGGACAACGTAAGCCCAACTTTATGGTATAGCTGCGACCCCAACATAAAATGTCATACAGGTTGCCAACACGGGCCCCACTGCACATTTCTATCAATAAAGCAATCGAAAATCGTAACGAGTAGCCAAATAAGCCCAGCAAAGATTTTCAGCAGAATTAAAACTCATACAAACATCCAACAATCGCCCTATTCCGTTTTCCGGTTGGAAAGTCAACAGAAGATCCATACGAATGGACAACGTAAGCCCAACTTTATGGTATAGCTGCGACCCCAACATAAAATGTCATACAGGTTGCCAACACGGGCCCCACTGCACATTTCTATCAATACAACAATCAAAAATCGTAACAAGTAGCCAATATAGGCCCAGCAAAGATTTTCAGCGGAATTAAAAAAATAAAACTCATACAAACATCCGACAATCGCCCTATTCTGTTTTTCGGTTGGAAAGTCAACAGAAGATCCATATGAATGGACAACGTAAGCCCAACTTTAAGGTCTAGCTGCGACCAAAACATAAAATGTCGGTTACCAACGCAGACCCCACTGCGCATTTCTATCAATACAACAACATAAAATCTTAAAAATCAACCCATTAGAAAGCCCAGCAAAGGTTTTCAGTGGCATTAACAATATAAAACTCATACTTTCTTTCTTCTTCTTTCTACCCACCTACATTATGTATTTTTAATAAGTAAGTATAAAAGCACATAAGTAGGTCTCATAAAATTACTCAGCGTTTTGCTTGGACTAGGTAGGTAAAGCCTTGGGTAAAACCGTTGGTTGGCTAGTCGTATGGTACCTACCCCTACCTACCTAGTAGGTAGGTAGGTAGGTACCCTACACATACTACATTACGAACAACTCATCATCATCAGCCAAACTGATTTAGATACAGGCGCGGCGCGGCGGCCGGCCTGTGTTCGCATATCACTGACCTCATTGAGGTCAGTGTCGCATATCCAGTCAATGTTACCAACAACTAAACAAGTATTAGTTTAGCTAAATACCTAATATGTAGAATTATGTAAGTATTTTATTTTGATATAATCACATTTTTCGGGTTCATGAAGCTATACAAATTCAATTCAGTTCAATCTGTTTTTTGTAGTAGGTACCTACTACAAAAATACATGATTCGAGAACAATAGGTAATTTATTTTATTGTTCGTACCTATTAATTTCTCTTTATGACAGTGGCGAACTGTCTAGTTTATCAAAGGTGTTTATCTCTCAAAATAGGCAGGTAAAAATTTTTACTGATTATGAACCGATTTAGCAATTTTCGAGATGCGGAGTTGGCAATTGCAGCATTCAGTCGTCCCACCCCAAGCATCGTCCGTCCGAACATCCGGCGCGCGCGCTGCGCGCCCCCGCCGCCCGCCCGCCATTTTAGTTTCTTGTTGTGACTTGCATTGCTCATGTTTATTTGTACCAATTTTCTAATGTTCAATCCTGCTGATCCTAAATTAAATTGCTGTACATAACTGCTGCCTGTGACGTGCCTGTGTCTGTGTGTTGGAATAACTTAGCCTATGGAGACAAATTAACATTTGGCAACAACCTTTTCTCGGACACACATGTTAGAACGAAAGAAGCCAAGAAAATATATGATTCAAGTGACGGAAGGCAGATAAGAGGAGTTGAATTAAATTTCTCAAGCATCCGACTCTAAAATCGAAACTTTGTGGTAAGTGTTTAGTTCTACAAAAACATACGATTTGAAAAATGTTGGTCAATTCAATTATTGTAAGTATTATATGTAAGTAGTTAAATTATGATGTAACTATTTATATTTAGGTACCTACTTACTTACTTATTATTTTATGAACTTTCCTCTTTCACTTGATAGTAACCAAGGATAAAAACTGCAATGGTAGATTCTCACTACCTCCAGGTTACAACAGTCAATGGTTGGTCGCATGGAACTGGCACCTAGTTTTAAGACCGAGCACCTAGCACCTGGTTCAAAGTTATCCAGAAAATCAGTGCCATGCTTGAAAAATATGCTGGAAGCTCAACAACACAGATTTCGAGTGATGGTAAAATATATTCTAATATTTCGAAAAATGTTGAGCTAGTAGCCAAAGTACAGTCAGAATCATAGAGATAATGATCATTTAAAAAATAAAATTTTAAAGGAGGAATACAGGCATTTTATATAATTTATGAAAATTGATGATAATTGATGATGCTGGCACAATTAACAATTTGCTTTGTTTTTTCAGATTTAGTCACTCAACATCTTGTACGAAACAAAGTGAAGAGAGTAGAGTGTTAAAGGCTTGCAACATACACAAAATAAGATCCTGGGAAGGTAACGGGCAACTGCACCACCACCGACTTCACTGCCCGATGGAAACACAATTCCTTGTGATACCTAGTCTATCAGATTTAACTGATTTGAATTGGTTTCTTATTGAAATAATGCCAAACTTTTGGTAAGGCTTTTGGAATTCTTCTGCTTCTATAGATAATTTAATATTTTTGCTGATTTTATTAATATCTTGTATATACTTACTTTTACTTTCTTGTATTTACTTCTTTTTACAAGGGATCCACATCTCACCATAAAATTTAGGTTAGAAGCAAAATTTACTAACAAACATACATATAAAATGTACTTACACATGTTTAGTTTATGTGGAACTAAAAAAGATGCCTATACTAATAATTATTACTTCTTTGCAGGTAAATTATTTGAGCTTTGTTGGTGGCACTAAAACATCTGCCATCGTAAGAAGAATACATAATGGAGAAAGTCTTCACAAATAAACTCTCAGTGAATTGTAATTGGACTGAGAAAAATATCAAGACCGCCTTGAAATAGCTAAAATTGATAAAGATAGTAAGTAAAGGGTAATTTTTTTATTAGGGGCATTCACTTGTGTCTATATTCTTTTTTTTATGGCTTCTATTGATTCAGATTTTACAATTTGTCCACTGACAGCAAGGTTTTTTTTACGGTTAAGTGATGGAGGAAGTCCGAGTGAAAATAAAAAGTTTATCAGAGTTTATAAAGAGAGGTTGAACTGAAACTTTTATCTCAAGTGATTTATTTACTTTTTTGCTAAAGAAACAATTATCGGAAATAATAACAGCCATACTTATTTACATTAAATGAATTTCATTAACACTTCAAATAAAAAATGTAGGTATACATAATGCTACCTTCCATTAATTCTCTAAGCTAACCTTGCAGCATGCCAGTGTGTCAATCATGTCAAATTAAGTTTCATATTATGCCATAATCATGTTGTGTTGGCTTTGAGAGTAATTAATTTTATTATTATTTTATTGCAGATGCTGTGCATCGTCACAGGATAGCTGATAGATAGATAGACACAGAATAGATGTGGAAATGAACACAGTTATTAGCAATAGTTAAGGATCAGTTGAGTCACCAAAATATTGTGATACATCTGCAAGAACAAAAACAAAGATCCCCTAGAATCAAACAAATTAGAGCTGAGTTTTGTATTTCGGACATTATCAATATTTACTTAAAAAGGGAACTTTTTGAAATCAGGAAAAAACAGGTTCCGGTGCTGTAATTATAATATATCGTAGGTAAAGTAATATAAGAATAATATGAAACTTTAAACTATTTGTTGAATACTGTCTTCATTCTGAAAAAATCATGAACTTCTAACGCTGACTGTACATCTAAATTATATTAGGTATTCTAATTCTAATTCTAATTTACGGTGGGGGAATGAGATCTGCACTGACGTCCCGCAGTGGGGTGTATTGTGCATTATCCCCCTGCTAACCTCACCCCAGCCAGCCCAGCTCCTTAAAGTAGCGGAGCAGGACTTTGGGTTGGTGGCAGCAATGTTCCAGCATCCCCGATGATGATGATGTGGATGCAGGGGAGCAAGACTCGATCAGCTCCTGCAGCCCCGTTTTAGATCTGGCTTCGTTTATTGCAGAGCAATGCAGTACTACATGCTCTACAGTTTCTTTTTCCTGTAGGCAGCCGCGACAAAGGTCACTGTCTGTCGCTCCTGTCTTGAAAAGATGGTAGTTGAGGTCACAGTGACCCGTGATGATGCCCACCATCAGCTTTAGGTCTTCGCGTTTCATCTTTAACACGATGTTTGTTAAGCGCCTGTTTGTTGCAGGAAGCATTGTTTTCGTATGTTTGCAGTCTGATCTGCGCTCCCATTGTTTCTGATGTTCTATCTGGGATTGCATCTTCAGCCTGTTTTTAATCTCTGTTGATGAAGGTTTACATAGACCTACGTCTTTTGTTGTCGGTGTCTGATTTGCTCCCTCTCTTGCCAGAGAGTCTGCCTCGTTGTTACCTGAACATGAGCCGTGACTCCTTGTCCATTTTATTTTGACACTGTATTTCCCAGACAAATTTTGAAGCGCAGTGTGACATTGTGCAATTGATGCTGACCTTGTGTCCGATCGGCCCAGTGCGTTCATAAGCGCTGCGCTGTCTGTCGTGAAGATTATTTGTGTCTGTTCGTTCGTGTCCTTGCATGTTCCGGACTCTATTGATGAAAGCATTTCTGTTGCTGCCAGGAAGAGCCCTAGGGTCTCTGCCTGGAAGGCGGTTGTTGCTTTGCTAAGTGGTTGCACGCGCGATAGCCCTGTTTCAGGGCAGTAGAAACCGCAACCCGCTCCGGCTTTTTGTTTTGAACCATCGGTGTAGACATGGAAGACGTTGGAGACCGATATGGGATCCCTCGCCTTCTTTTGACTTTCTACTTGGTACTGTTTGTTCATTAGGTATGTTGTGGCTATTCTGTCGGTGCCATTAAGGGCCTCCGGGATGGCTCGTATCGCCTTGTCCAGAATCTTGCTGTGGTTTGTTGGTTTACCACTGGTTTTCCACTGATTTGTGGATTTTATTCTTAACGCTGCTGCCATCGCCTCTTGCTGTATGTGAAGATGGAGGGGCGTTAGACCTAGTATTATATCCAGCGCTGCTGATGGTGTGGATTTTGCGCAACCACAGATCAGGGAGCAGGCAAGCCTTTGAACCTGCTGTAGCTTGTTTATTGTTGTGACTAGGTTTGTTCTTGGCCACCACACTACGGCACCGTAGGTTAGTACTGGCCGAACCATGACGGTGTACATCCATAGACAAAGCTTGGGTTTTAGTCCCCAATCCTTGCCAACGGCTCGTCTGCACTGCCATAGCACGTTTGTGGCTTTTGTCATTGTGTGTTCTAGTTGTTTGCCCCACAGGAGTTTGCTATCTAGCCATATTCCAAGATATTTGACCTCCTTACTGAGAGTCAGTTTTGTTCCGAAAAGGGAAGGTAGGTTCAGGTTTGGCACCTTCAGCTTGCGAGTGAAGAGTACAAGTTCTGTCTTGCTAGGGTTCACTGATAGGCTATGAGAGTGGCACCATGACTCCACGATCCGGAGTGCCCTCTGCATTTTTTCGCATAGGGTCGACTCGAAGAGCCCCGATATCATGATTGCCAGATCGTCGGCATAGCCAATGGTGTGTAGCCCATCTTTGTTTAGAGAGTCTAGAAGTTCGTCAGCTACAAGTACCCAAAGTAGGGGAGATAGTACTCCTCCTTGTGGGCAGCCTTTGGTGACCAGGCATCTTGTGACTTCTGAGCTTTCTATTAGTGCTGCTCTGTTTGATAGCATTTTGTTGATCCACTCATTTAGGTTGTCTTCCACACCTTGTTTCCTCAGGCCTCTTTCAATGCTAGGGAAAGTTGTTTTGTCAAAAGCGCCCTCAATGTCAATGAATGCTATCAGACACGATTGTTTGCTTTCCAGCGCGCTTTCAATCTTGTACACTACATTGTGAAGTGCTGTTTCCGTAGATTTGCCTGACTGGTAGGCATGTTGATTTTTGTTTATCGGATTTTTGAGCAGTGGTTCGCTGCGTATATGTCGATCACAAAGCCTTTCTAGGGTCTTTAGTAGAAAAGAGCTTAGACTAATAGGCCGGAACGATTTCGGCTGGGTGTAGTCGGACTTACCGGGTTTTGGAAGAAAGACTACTCTAACTTCTCTCCACATGTGAGGGATGTATTTCCAGGCAATGCAGCTTCTGAAGATGGCAGTAAGCGTTGCCTCGATTTTGGTGAGATTCCATTGTAGAAGTGCCGGGAAAATGCCATCCGTGCCAGCCGCTTTGTACGGCTCAAAGGTTCTTACGGCCCATGAAAGTGCCTCCTCTGTGACGATGGCTCGAGCTAGTTCCCAGTCTTCTTTTTTCGGGGTGTGGTTTTCGTTGTCAGCTTCCCAGCTTTTATTTTCTTCAAGATTGCAATCCGGAAAGTGCGTTTTTAGCAGAAGCTCGAATTGTTCTTTATCTGTTGTCGTATAAGACCCGTCTGGCCTCTTGAGAGTGCCCAGTTTTATCTTAGTGTCACTTGAGAGTATTTTGCTTAGACGTGCCGTTTCGCTTTGGCTCGCGATGGAGCTGCTGTATTTTCTCCAAGAGTTGTTACGGCTTTGCCTTATTCCGTGTTTGAGTTCCTGTCTGACTATTCTGTAGTCCGCCCAGTCTCTTTCGCTATCGGTGTTCATCGCCCTGTTAAAATGGTGGCGGACCTTCTTTCTCAGTTTGGTGAGTGTTTTATTCCACCATCTGTCTTTTCGGTGCGCTATTTTGTTGCTTTCCGTTATCAGAGGGCAAGCTCTTTCATAGCTAGTAATCATGCTGTTTACCAGTGATGCGAGTCTTGTTTCTATTTCCGAAGGAGTAAGTAGCGCTGTGGGTTCAGTATTATTTAGCTCCTTCAGGGCTGCGTCCATTGTCTCCACGAAGAGACATGAGTCCGTTTTCTTGGGATTTCGATATTTGCGGGGGATAGTTTCACCTATCTTTAGGCTGAACCTGATCCGCCTGTGGTCTGCACACGATGCTTCGTATGTAGCTACGTGCCAGTCATTTATGAGTTCTGCGATATTTTCTGTGGCTAGTGTGACGTCTACTATGGTCCTAGCCCATGAGGTCACAAATGTCGGTTCCGATCCTCTGTTCAGAATGTTTAGGTCGTGCCTTAGAACGAAGTCAAGAAGGTCTCTACCCCTTTCGTTCGTGTCTTGGCATCCCCATACCGTGCTGTGTGCGTTAGCATCACAGCCTATAATACATTCTGTTTTGAGTCGTTTGCAGTGGATTAGTAAGTTTTCGAGTTCAGGAGGTGGTGCTTGTGCTCCACCATCCATGTATATAGATGCTATGATTAGAGTGTTTAGGTTACTTTCTAAGCCAGTCTCAATTTTTACTACAGTGAGGTCGTCCGTGCACAGGTGCGTTACCATCGATGCTTTGATAGTGTTTGGGACGTAGATCAGTGTGCGAGTTTTATCCTGCAAAGGTGGAGTGAATACATTTCCCCGGAGGGCATTAAAGCTTACTTTACCTCGGACAATGTAGGGCTCCTGGACCAGTGCTATTGTGTTTGGTTGCTCTTCTAGGGTTCTTCTTAGCGCAGCGAACCCAGTGACGCTGTGTTGGATGTTGGCCTGTACGATCTTAAGCTGATTAGCTATGTTGATGTGTGACCTGTCGGGTTTTTCCCCACAATTCCCTGAAGGGGTTGGGGTTTTAGAGATTTGTTGATCAGCCCGAGTTACCTTGTTAAACATCATCATGACTGCTAAAAAAGGGGGGGTGGGGTGGTTTTGGTGGGATTTAGGACGGTCAGTACTGACTGCCCTATTGTGAGTGGTCGGAGTGAGAGTTCTCGCTCAGCGAGACAGATTCTCCTGCATCCATGGGCGGTGGGGGCGAGAGAATGCTAAGGCATGAAATGCCTCCCGCAAACTCCCCTCCCTCATCGCCCAGCAGCAAATCAATCTCGCATTGCGAGAGCTCCCCCTCCCCTATTCCGAGGTCGAGGCCGCTGGTCGCGGCGTCCGCCCCTGGCTCACCACTGCTAGTGCAGGGTTTACCCAGAGCGGGCGCCACGATTGGGGTTCTGACATCCCCTGCTCTCGGATCCCTCAGAAGAACGAACACCGTTGCCATCTTGTACGTAAGACGACACCTGTCTTTTTTTAGGGCCTCGATCTCGCCCACTGGGACACCGAACACTACGACGTTATTCGTCGTGTTTTTGTCCCTTTGGACGCGGTGGGCGAAGATCGGCCAGGTGTTTAGGCGTAAGTGGTCGTTGAAGAACGCCAGAAAGTTGCGGATTTGCTCTCCGTCACCCTCGAAGTCTGGAACGATCACTACGCCTTTTTGGTACTTGGGCAGCGCGTGTTCCGCCACGATGTCGTACCCCCCCGAGCCAGGCCAGAGACCGGGGAGGTTCCTGACGGTCGAGGCTAGCCACGACATCGAGAAGTCGTCGCGAGCCTCGACCCTCAGGCCCCCATGCGCCAGCCTAGGCATCGCAGTGAAGCGCGGCTTGGCACACTCCCAGTTCCGGCTGTGCTCGAAGAAGTACTCCACCGTCTGCTGCTCGAGCCTACTTCTCAACATAGTGGCCCGGAGGTCGTCCATGTGGACGCCGGATTTGTCGAGTATCACCACCCTTAGGTGGGACGCTGACACCCCGGCGTACGACGTGGCTCCCCCCGGTCCACTACTCTGTACCATTTGGCCCTCAACCTTCGCTACAATTGCTGCAGAGTATGCCCCTTCTAAGCGCACCTTCTTGTCAGCGCCCGCCGACGAAGGCGACACAAAGTCAGAGCTCCTCTGCCGCTTTGCGCTCCGGCTGCTGCCACTGCTGTCTTTTCCAGAGGCAGTCGGATTGGCAGTCGAGTCGTTGGCAATTTCTTTGACACCGCGGCCCTTTCCTATACCCTTGCCTTTGCAGGGTTTGGGTTGGGAGAGGTCCTCTTGGTCAGGAAACGCTTTCTTCCCGGCCACCTTTGCGGCTGCCTCTGGTATTTGGGGGTTTGGCTGGTGTGAAACAGCCTTTCGTGGTGTTGATTGAAGGGCGTCCCCCAGCAACGTCCTTTCGACCTGTCCTTGTCCCGGTTCCATGATATGGGGTTGGTACAAGGGCTCGGATCTCCGTTCGTTTGCTGGAGGACGGACCCCACTATCGGTGGTCGGCGGGCGCGCCATAACCACCCCGACGGACGGCGCGATGGCAGACACGTTGGGCGGATGTAGCGCGCCCTCTAACTGGCGCCGCTTGAGCTCGTTCACCAGAGCGGCGTCGAGTCTGCGGCGCTCCCGGCGTAAAGCGTTTCTCCGCTGTGTGCCACTTGGGGGGACCTTACCTACGGACGCGGCGCCTTCTGGCACTGAAGGTGCCGGGGCACCGCGCCCGGTCTTTGTCTCCAACACAGCGTCACCCGCGTCCGATGCCGCTGCTGCCACCCTTGTCGCCGCGTTTCTCTTCTTCTTTTTTGATTTTTTCTTCGGCACTGGCCCAGGTGGGGTTTGCCGAGGAAGATGAGGTGGTGGCCGCTGCGACTATGTTAGCCCCAGTAGCAGTTGCAGAAGGCGAGGCCTGGGGCTGCGCCTCGCCGCTGCCTTCGGTAACCAATTTCCCACTCTCCAGCCCGGGAACCAGAGAGCGCCGGGTGCTGGCCGGGTCGCATGGCATCACAGTTCCTTCGTTTTGTTGCATCATATTTGTTTGGGTTTTTTTCAGTTCTGTGAACATAAAAGGTTAGCGGGGCAAAGCTAAGGTTTAGAAGATGCTGTTGCCCGAGCGGCATCCCCCCAACTTTTGGGTGTAGGGAAGAGGGAGGGGTGTGAAGCGACTTGAAGAGTCGCTCCCCACCCTCCCCCTCCCCCTCACCACAGGCGCTGGGTCGCCCTCTGTGTGTTTGGTCCGCGTCGGGGTACCAAAGGCCTCCTAGGCCTAGGGGGCCTTCGGCACCCTGAAACCTCCTATCCGCCACCCGGAGACGCGCCACGTCGGGGTTTGCACCTCCCCGCCTACTAGGATATACCTATGGGAGGATACACCTAGTAGGTTCGTGGTATATTAGGTATTTTATTACTTATGTTACAATGAATATTCAATAATGCCTTACTCATAAAAATTTCTTTATGTTATGATCTCATACCAAGGGGTACTCTCATACATAATCTCATACCAATGATCTCATACAAGTAATAAATGTTTAAATTTTAGTAATATTTATAAATTCGGGAGATATTAATTAAGCTTAAGGTACTTTATTTCATTAGACTACACATACCTACGTTTGTACCAGGGACAATTTTTTACAATAAATACTTATATAATTTTCGACATTTGTTTTTAATGTTTTAAGTAGACTTTATGTAGTTTTAGATAAACATAATTTAGAGATATTTGTAAGGTAGGCATACATTGACATATTTTTACATATCTGCCGATAAGTTTCAACTTATATGTTTAAATACCATTTTTATGTGTTACTAACAGTTTGATTTAGCGTGTTTCATCTTCTGGTCAACAATGTTCCAATGGTTGGTCTACTGTTTTTTCCTAATGTAAGCCATCGAGCGATGGTCCAGGGAGAGTTTACGAGTGCTAGTAGGCCTGTGTAGAAAAATCTCGCTGGACCATAGTTGTTTTACATAAGGAAAAGGTCAATAGACTAACCATTGGCCCATTGTTGGCAATCAGTGGAACCTTGATAGACCAACTGTTGGACCAACGTCGGGCCATGTAGGAAAAATCTCACTGGGCCATTGTTGGCTTCCATAGGGAAAAACTGAAAAGACCAACCGTGGGACCAACGTTGGCCAACGTACCGGAAATATCTCGATACCAACAGTAGGGCCATTGTAGGTTAACATACGAAAAAAACGGAATGGACCAACCATCGGACCATCGTTGGGCAGCGTATGGAAAATTAGTGCATGCCAACCGTTGGGCCATTGTAGGCTAACATAAGGAAAAACTCGGACCTGACCTGGTCAGTGCAGGTCAGGTTACGGAAAAACCTCGATAGACCAACCGTTGGCCCATCGTTGGCTATCACTTGGAAATTCTCAGTGGCCCGACCGTTGGGCCATCGCAGGTTTACATTATTGGCATTACCGCATAAAAGGGTGACAACTCTAACCGTTGACCAACCGAACAGTAGACAGAGGCCCAACAAAATGCCTACTCAAAATGCTACTAGGGTAGCCATGTAATATTCATTTCACTTACTATTATAATATTAAATATTACTGTCTGTGGAACAGTTTGCCGGTGGATATTAGGCATGAATTTTTACTGCATACTTATAGGTTTAGCAATAATAACATTGGACCAAATTTAACCCACAGACGCACAGGGGCAACTCGCTGGCACATCCTACTTTTTATTTTTATTTATTTTTTTATCCACTTTGTTTTTCTTTCATTTTTTATAAACCTAGGTATGTATAGTTTCCTATAGTTATAGTTTAGTTGTAAGTTATTTTTAATTTCTTTTTTTTTAGCTGTGTCAGAAGTTTTTCTCTGTGTATGTTTTTATGTGTGTGTTAAATAAAAATTCATTCATTCATTCCATACAAGTTTTTGTAAGTATTTTCCATCCTAAGGTTGCCAGAAATAGCTTTCAGCGATGAGGTCAGAAATGGATTCGAAAGGATGCGATCGGAGCATGAGGAGGAGGAGAGGAACCCACTTTGCAAGGGACTGGAGCTTGAAAGAGGTTAATAAAACATGTAAAACAAGTCTTCAGGGTAAGAAATTGGCACAAAACTAAGTCGTTTTGGTTTGTGAAGTACTACCACCACGCCTTTTTCTGCCGCCAAGCAGCGTTGCTGTGTTTCGGTTCGAAGAGTGTGGTGGCCGGTGTATTTACAGGCACGTGAGTCTTAACATCTGCATGCCTCAGGGTTATGGACGCACGGCAGTGCATCATAGGGCACGTTCCTCATGCGGGAATTACGAAGCAAAGCTTTGTTATAGGTGATGGTTACCACTTAACATCAGGTGGGCGATCTGGTATTTCCACCTTCTAGTTGTATAAAAAAACCACTTTTACTCGATCTAGTAGATCTAGTTTAGCCTCTATTAGCGTGGCCTACGTGATTTCAACCACGCAGAGCCCGACAACAATACAACGTAACATTCTCAAAACAAGGAATCACAAATCCACAACATACTCAAGTTACACATTGCGGTTAGGACGCGTTACTATAAGCTACTCCTGTAACCTATCAGTACATTTTATCATCTATTATGGTGCAGCCTGAGAATTTAAATTTTTTGTAGAGTTGTCCTAATGTAGAAGGAATCTGGAGCATAGTTCGTCGTATCCTACGAACAAGGTGACAGTCGCCATTGTCCCTTTATTCTTTTTTTGCATTTTTGGAATCCTTATCATGATATGCATCAGATAAGTTCAAAAAAAGTTCAAAATGTTATATAAATCAATTATTTATTAAGGTTTTAAAATTAGGTCCTAATTACATGGCTGATTTTTTTCCGGTGAACATGGTACCAATCGCCATTGTAGCTGTGTTCCACGCGCGAAACCGAGCGCACTGCGCGGAGAGCGAGTAATTTCCGACGAATATGGTACCTAATGCCACTGTAACTATATTCCACGCGCGAAACCGAGCGCGCGGGATGGAGAGCTCATACTTTCCGACGAACAAAGAACCTAACGCCACTGTGGCGGTATTTTACGCGCAAAATCAAAAAAATTGGGTGGGGGTTCGGGTCTTAAACGCATTAGGAGTTTTGTTCGTCGAAGAACGCGGTAAAGTGCGGATTGTTGATGTGTTGTGTGATACAAATTAGACATGAAACGATCTCATAAATTAATATCAATGTGAACCATTGATATTAATTTATGCAAGACCAAGTACCAGAAAAAAGTACATGTGATTGCTGAACTGTGCACACTTTTAAAATTGGTAACCTGTCCAGTGTTAATATTGAGTACTAGAAATAATATTTATCTTAATGAAATAAAAGTTAATGACATGGTTGATCTAATCAGTAGGCAGTTTAAACACTGTACATTTATTGACATAAATTCCAACAATTGTACTATACATGATGTTTGCAACAAAATTAATTCAAATTTAGACCAAATTGATTGCATAAAGAGGTTCCTATCACTTAAAGCTGTCTCTGGGACTGTTACAAACGGGGGTCAGGCGTGCAGAGCCAGTATTGGCCAGAGTGTGCCAGTCTCACGGGTAAGTGCAGTTAAGAGCACACAGACTGAGAGTACTACCGCAAACCGCGTTGCTTCGGATACAGAGGGAATATCTTTGAGAGGGTCCGAGTTTTTTCGTGACTCCTAAGAAATGTTCTTTAATATTACTTCATCAGAATATAAATGGCCTCGTAAATAAACAACATCTTTTTGTAATTACCCTTGAAGACCTCGTAGGTAAACAGGAGGATCCGGACGTAATCTGCATTTCGGAATCATTCATAGAAAATGGCAGAGAGTTCATGATCAAACTTAATGGCTATATTAGGGCATCTTTGTTTTGTAGGCCAAAGATAAACAACAAAGTCCGCGGAGGAGTCTGTGTACTCGTGAAGCAAGGTATGTCATTCAAGCAACTGGATTGGGTCAAAGGTTATGCTATTGTCAGACATTTCGAATGTTGCGGCATTAAGCTGTTGATTCAAGACATGATTGTGCTTTCAGACATGATTGTGCTTTCAGACATGATTGTGCTTTCAGACATGATTGTCTCTATAGAACACCTAACTCAGATGTTGAAATATTTTTCAGCTAACTAGATAAATTATTGCTTCAACGTATTACCCATTACCACAAACGAGACATAGTGCTGGCAGGAGATTTAAATATTAATACACTCCAAGTTTCTAAGAACTCGACTCGTCTAATTGACATTGCTAACAACTACAAATTAACGATGCACATAAACCTGCCAACCAGACAAGAGTCATGCATTGATCACATTATTAGCAACATAAGTTCAGCTCGAGGGGAGCTTTTGCACCTTGGCTTATCCGATCATAACACTGCTCAGCTACTCGTCATTCCTACAGCGGTCCAAGAAATTCCCTTATTGGAGTACTACAACTTTAGAAGAGACTACACAATACAAAACATCCACTAATTTAGGCAATGTCTATCCAATTTATCCTTCTCTGAAGTTCTTACTGAGGAGAACCTTGATAGCGCCTTCGAAAAGTTTCATGAGTTGTTTAGTTTATTCTATGATCTTTGCTTTCCAAAATACCGATTTAAAATATCTAATCGAGTTCCAAATTTAAGATGGACCACTAAAGGCTTGAAGATAAGTTGTAGAACAAAACGATTACTACGCTACAAATACTATTCTAATAAATCAGAGGTTAACAAAATAAAATATAAAAAGTATACAGTCCTACTCCGAAAATGTGTAGACCACTCAATCAAAGCCCATAACCATAAAGTTATACATAGTGCTAAAAATGTGTGTCAAGCAACGTGGAGACTGATTAAGACGGAAACTGAAGAGGTTAAACAAATGAATTTTATAAATAATATTAGGCATAACATGAAAACTATTAACTGCCCAAAAAAAATTGCAGACACTTTCAATAATTACTGGATAGACCAAACAAATAATAAGAAATATAATGATAAAACACCCAATACATGTAGACAAATGACTTGCAATAGTATATTTTTAAAACCTTACAATTTCGACGATGTTCAAAAAATGATTCTTTCTTTCAAAAACATAAATGCGGTTAGGTATGATGAACTAGCAACGAAAATTTTGAAAGCCTGTTCGTTTGAAATCACCCCTGTATTAGCCTATTTGATAAATCTATCCTTTGTAGAGGGCTCATTTCCGACCATTTTAAAAAAGTCTATTGTGAAACCTCTCCACAAAAAGGGTGATAAATCAATCTTAAATAATTACAGACCAATAACACTAATGCCTATATTAACAAAAGTATTTGAAGTTGCAATACAAAGACGATTAGTGTATTTCATAGAAAAAAATCATGTTTTCAGACAAGAACAATATGGATTTCAGAGAGGAAAATCTACAACACTAGCCTGCTTTAATCTTGTTAAGTCCCTAATGGATAATATCGATGACAATAAGCGGACTACTGTCATATTCTTTGATATGTCAAAGGCTTTCGATTTTGTCTCTCACCATATCTTAACAAATAAATTAGACAAATATGGCATACGAGGACCCGCTCTAAATTGGATTAGGAGTTACCTTGATAATCGACAGCAGTGCGTGGAAGTTACAAATATCAACGAACGAAAAGAACTTACTGCATTTAGATCTTCATTTAAAGATAATCAATATGGGGTGCCTCAGGGCAGTGTCTTAGGACCACTGTTATTTCTTTTTTATATAAATGATCTTCCTGACATTACCAATAAACCATTTATTTTATTTGCTGATGACATTTCTTTGCTTGTAACATCCGAACGTAATATTGACATTAACGATTACATATCTGACATTAATAATACAATAGAATCTGTAACTAAATGGCTAGAGGACAATAATTTACAAGTTAATTTAAATAAAACAAATTATATTTAGTTTGGTACATTCGCTAATAAAGTTAAAAAAATGCGCATCACTAGCAGAGACACCGATATTCTAGAGGTGGAAACTACAACTTTTTTAGGATTTGTCGCGTCAGTGCTACGTTATGGCATTATACTCTGGGGAAATAGTACAGACATACAACGAGCATTTATTGCACAAAAAAATGCGTCAGGGCAATTGTGGGTACCGCCGTGGGAATCCTGTAAACCACTGTTTAGGGACTTGAAACTGCTTACTCTACCATGTATCTATATCCTTGAGGCGGCTTTATTTGTCAGGAAAAATAGTCAGTTATTTGTAAGAGCAAACGAATTGTACCTACGCAATACCAGGGATTCTGACAGAATTGTACTACCTAGGGTTCCTCGTACAACATTATATTTAAATAATTGTTACGCAATGTGCGGAAAAATATTTAACGCTCTACCCAGAGAGTTGAGAAGCCTTCCGCTAAATAAGTTGACCAAAGAACTAAGACTTTGGCTTATTAGTAAAGGCTATTATAATTTAAAAGATTTCCTAGGTTAGAATGGTTACTGCAATTCATTGACATAACATAATTTTATTTAATAGGGGGACTTTGACATGGATTAATATATTTTGACATACTATACCTATACTAACATACTATTAATTATTTTGATTTGACATTTGATTACTATTGTTTGTTTTATATTTATTGAATTTTACTGTTGTTTGTATAAAAAGTACCTACCTACCTACCAAAATGTATAAAACCCACACCTACAATTTGCATCCCAGCTATGGGGAATGAGTGCTACTGATTTATTTTTCCTGTCATCTTTATGTACCTACATTGAAGCAAATAAATGATTTATGATTATGATTTATGATTTCCTATTGTGCAATTAAAAAGAAAGTAGTGGAGTACCTACTTGCCTAGGTAAATAAATCAAGCGTCAGTCAGTAGGTATAAAATTACAATTATCATACCAATACAAAAATATAAGATAAGTAGGTAGGTAAATAGGATGTCAAATTAATCACTAATCTAGAGTAGGTTAGTGATTAATTTGACATCCTATTTAATTTGAGAACCTAAGTACCTAACTACCTACCTATGTATTTATTTTTATTTTTGTCCAATAAAGATAAGGGAGTACTTTACTTACCTAAGTTCTACTTGATGATATTAAAACCACCACCACCCAATTTTTAGGAGTAGTATTATTACACCTTGTATAGGCACTAGATAATATGCGACATTGCACGTGACTAACTAGTAACTACATATTACCACGCATAGCTCACAAACTCCGGCGAACAAGGCCTCAAAGGCGATTGTAAGCGTTGTCAACCGAAATCTCCGTGGAATAAGAGTCACTAAGGCGATTACGACCGAGCCAACCTGAAACTAGTACGTGGAACAAGGCTCTAATCAACAAAACTAAGGGAAAGCGTATTATTTTAATAATAACAAGCTATAGAAATTATCAATAGAACGTTAATAAACCAGATAAAAAAATAATTTCATCAAAAAGTTTAATACTTATCGAAATAATCAGTAAAAACCGTCTCCTGAAAACCTTGTAATTTGCAAGAGTCACCTTATTCGTAGGATACGACGAGTTATACTGCGTTTACATTTAGACATTCGCGCTGCCATTCGCGTGGACGGAAATTTTGCCGTCCATATGTCTGCGGCAGCGTCGCCGGCAATGTGTTCACGCACCACGGGGGCAACGCGAGCAGCAACGCGAGTGGACATGGATCTAGATAGATCCATGTCGAACGAACCGAAAAACAAAACATAAGGACCAAAAAAGTCGTTGGATAGATATCCAACGACTTTTTTGGTCCTTATGTTTTGTTTTTCGGTTCGTGGCTATTCCAGGTTTTTTTTATTCAAAACCTGTAGTATTATGTAGACAACGCGGGCTACTGAGTCATCTGTTCACAAGAAGCTTTTTAGCAGTGGGATAAACTATAAGACATGAAGTTGCCACACTCATTAGGCAATTGACCAGCGCATCGTTTAGCAGCATACAGCGCCCCGTAAGTAGGGGTATACGAAGAAATACCATCATATAAATCATGTTGAGCCCCTACTCTTGTCGTGTCACTAGCTTCTTTCGAAACAGTGTGGTGAAAGGATTTTAAGTGCGCCTCAAGAGGCTCCTTCGAGCACTTGACACATGTTATAAAGCTTTTAAGGTTTAACGACATGCCCGGTTTTCTCACGATGTTTTCCTTCACCGTTTGAGTACTGGCATTGTGCACATACATTTTTGAACTGAAAAACTCATTGGTGCACGACCGGTTTCGAACCCACGACCTTAGGATCGGAAGGTGGGGCCGCTACCACTAGACCACCAGTGCTTTAAAATAGAGTGAGTGAGTACAGTACATGTAGAGTGAAATCAGTTAAATATGTATGTTTTAAGGAAGACCCGATTCAGGTGAACCGTTTGCTTAATAGCTATGGTACGATAAAAATTATGTATAAAAGATAACCGGTCTTAAACTTTTGTATATTCTCTGGTTAGAACAATGGCTGACACTCTTTTTATCAGTGGATTAACGGTTGGTTAACGCGCGGTTTAAGAGACCACACAAGACGTTCTAAATTTGGATTTATTGCGCTCTTATGAAATTGGTTTATGGCTTTTTCTTTTTAAATAGGGAAGGAGATAAATGATTAGGATAGCAAGGCTGAAACTGAAAGTTCGTCATATGTGACATGGCCAATTATGAAGACACAGTTACCATTTATTTTATCAACATTTCGAGCTTAGAAGAAAAGCTATTTTAAAAATTGAAACTGATAAAAAAATATTGACAGATATTTTAAAAAATGCCATCTAGCCCCTTACTAAGCAAATCTTGTATTATGGAAACCAGATACCTGATGAATACAGAAATATACTTTTTTTTTTGTAAATACACACAATATGTATAACATAGATAGATAGATAGATAGATAACTCTTTATTGATTACCACATCAAATTAATATACACATTTTAACTTAAAAGCTAACAATTGTAGTAATACAATGGGCGGCCTTATCGCTAACAGCGATCTCTTCCAGGCAACCTTGGGATGGACAGGACTGAACATAAAAAAGAGAGGGGGGAGAGTCTTGTGTGGGCTTAATTAATATAGATACCTATTCTAATTTTAAAGTAGGTAGGTATAACCTACATAAACTTACTTAAAATAAATACATAAACATTACACAAATAATACACAGATAATACCATATTAATATATAAATAAATATATATATATATATATAATACCTAGGGCAAAGATAAACAAATTCTATACACATGCAAGGTAGTGATCAATGACCATGTTTTTAAAGATTGCAAGAGACTTTGCCTTCCTGATATTGACAGGTAATGCATTCCACAGGCGGACAGCCTGCACTGTAAAAGACTTCTCGTAGAAAGTAGACGAGTGAACAGGAGTTTTGAGTTGAAAGGTGTCGGAGGAGCGAAGGTTTCGAGGGTTGGAAAGGTGCAGAAATTGAAACCGCTCCTTCAGGTATGAAGGGGTTATGGGACAGAAAAGAGTATTATAAAGAAGATTAAGGATGTGAGCATTCCGACGAAAGCGGATTGGCAACCACTTGAGTTTATCGCGAAATTCGGAAACATGGTCGTATTTGCGTAAACCAAATATGAAGCGTATGCAGTAATTTTGGAGTCGCTCAAGCTTATAAAGTTGCTCTTCAGTGATGTCTATGAAGCAAGCGTCAGCATAATCTAGGATTGGGAGAAGAAGGGATCGTGCAAGCGCAATTTTGGTAGCCGTGGGCAGAAAATTCCTAAGTCTCCTAAGAGAAGCACCAGAAGCAAATATTTTTCGACTGAGTTCAGCTAAGTGTGGTCGCCACGAGAGTTGTTTGTCGATAAGGACGCCTAAGTTTTTGACCGAATCACTTAGCTGTATGCATTTACCGTCGAAAACTACTTGGGGAAGATGAAACCAGTCTATTTTGGAAATCATTCTGGAGCTGCCAATAACAATGATCTGCGTTTTGTCTGGATTGACGGATATGCCAAAAGATTTACTCCAGTCTAAAATACGTCGCAGGTTAGAATTAGTGGTTTCAAATGCCTCGTGTAGTTGCAGTAGAGATGTTTGGGTATAGATTTGGAGATCGTCTGCATAGAGGTGATAAGACATAGAAAGGTGTTGAGAAATAGAATTTATAAAGATTGCAAAAAGTAGGGGAGATAAAACACCGCCCTGTGGCACACCAGCTCTGATATCGCACCACGATGAGTATGAGTCATCTAAGCGGATACGCTGCCGGCGGCCATGCAGGTAACTCCGAAACCAGTCAATTACCATAGGAGATATGTTAAGAGAGCGAAGAATAGCTAATAGGATATCGAAATCAACATTGTTAAAAGCACTACTGAAATCAAGAAGTGATAGCAGAGTTACTTGTCCATTATCCATGCCATTACGTATATCATCCGTGATTTTCACCAGGGCTGACACAGTGCTATGGCCGGTACGGAAACCAGATTGAAAGGGGTTGTGGAGACTGTTACTAATAAGGAAACTACTTAATTGTTGGTGAACAAGACGTTCTAAGACTTTGGAGAGGAATGGGAGAATGGAAATAGGACGGTATTCAGAAAAAGATGTTGGGTTCGGCTTTTTAGGAAGGGGAGTGACTTGAGCTTCTTTCCATACTGATGGAAATATGCCAGTAGTCAAAGATGCGTTAAGTATATGCCGGATAACGGGAACTGTTTCATCAATAATAGGGATGATCATGTTCCGGCTGATACTATCGCTTCCGATTGCATTTGAGGATATAGACGTTATGCTCTTCTTAACATCACTATCAGTAAATTGATTAAAACAAAAACTAGAGTAGTCAGGAATTGGAGTGGTTGATAGATTATTTAAGGTTATATTTTTCTTGTTACTATCGAACATAGAAGAAGTGGAGAAGTGTTTATTTAAAGAATCTATGTTCAAATCCTTGGGAGTGTTGTCTTGACGAGACTTTCCAATCCCTAGTGACTTAAGAAACTTCCAAACCTTGGCAGGATCTTGATCATCAATAGAGTCATGAATGTGACGGCGTTGAGCATCTCTACACACTCTATTACAGCGATTCCGACTATCTACATACTTTTTCCGGTTGACATCGGATGAACGTTGCTTGTACTTGGATTTGTATACGGCTTTCTTATGCATAGCTGATCTGAGTTCATTTGTGATCCAAGGTGCTGGGAGATGCTTGAGCTTAATAGCTCTTATAGGGGCATGAACGTCATACAGTTCGATCATTGCACTATTGAAGCGTTCAACTTTGTCGTCTACAGTACTTGCACAAACGATGTTAGTCCAGTCAATGTTGCGGGCATCCGTTTTTAAATTTTCCAGATTTAAACTACCAAAATTGCGTTGCAGGAGAATTTTAGGCTTGGCTTTAGGCGGACGAATCTTATAAGATAGGAAAATAAGATCATGGTAAGAGAAAGCGTCCGCGGGACACTGACCATGTTTATCCACATGATTCAGAGATGATACAAATATTAAGTCTAGAAGAGAGGGCATGCAATTAGGAAAATTATGGGTAGCGTTAAGGGGAAGAATGGTTAAATTGGACGCGTTTACTATGGACTTGAGTAAATTAGATCGATGATCTTGGTTAAGCAAACAGGTGTTGAAATCACCCATGATAATAGTGTGATCAACAGAACCGACCAAATCTTCTACAAGTTTTTCAAAAGAATGGAAATAGTTAATGCGTTCTGAAGGACAATAAAAAACACCGAGTAAAATTTTTCTGTGTGAGAGTACTATTTCCAAAAAAAGATGCTCGCCAGCATTCGGTGGTGATGGTTGCGCTGATACACTTACAATTGAAAAAGGAATATGGGCACGGAGATATATGGCAACGCCACCACCACCACACCAGGTGCGATCATTTCTTATTAGGACAAAGCCTGGCAAGGAATAAGAAGTTGTAGGGAGACAAGGCTTTAACCAAGATTCTGATACTAAAATAGCATGGATATTCTTATGCTCAAATGACGCCAGCATATCGGGATAGTGCGCCGGAATGCTCTGTGCATTAATATGCAAAACATTAAAATTTTTAGGAAAATCAGAAGCGAATGAGTTTACAGTGGAGGAAAGACACGGAATACTGCTAAAACTGTCAACACTGTCAACATCGGACGAAGAGCAGGAAACAAAGTCATCATCACTATCACCACATTGCAGCATAGATTTATAATATATAAATAAATAATATACAATAAATATAAAATATAATAATAATCAGCAAAAAGTACTACTACTGCTGTTTTCTATGTACTGTCCACCTGCCAGTTGTGAAAAAAGATACAAGTTGATTAGGACAAAAAACACCACATAATCACACTTCTACGCTACAAAGAAAATAAAATAAACTTTCCGACCGAGTCTGTTGTACTTAAGTTCATAGATATTATATAAACTTTATTAATAATGTAAAACGCAACTTTTAATTTACCTAAGACTATTATACCTACAAAACAATTAAAAAGCACGTACGGACCAGTATTATGCACATTAGTGTGATGCCATTTTACATGACACAAGAAAAAAATAAAAAATAAAAATTGACATGATAGTCCAGCCCGATTGACAGTGACAGATAGTAAAAATTGTCAAAAGACGGACAGGTACATATCAAAGAAAGAAGAAGTGCAATTAATTGAAATAATATTAGATTTTGACGGTGACTGGTGTAAAAAAGTATAAATGAAAAATTACCCGTACGGTAGTATGTTGTCACTAAATACTACTACCCGGTCGGAAAAAAAGAAGCACTCGCTACACTACTTCTTAGCTGCAACGGCCCGCTTTGTTTTCGATGTTCCTGCAATCGCCTTTGTCGCAGGCGCAGACGACGGCGCCGGAGGCGGCGTTGGCTTCGAAGTGGCATCCTTCTGCCCCTCGATGGCACTGAGGTCCTCCATGCGACTGACGCGGTGACGACTACCGTCGGCACCAATCACATACACGATGCCTTGCATCGTCCAGCAATTGGACATCCCAAAACGCTGTCTGGCCTCCATAAACAAGTCGTGTCGTGTCTTTGTCAGGAACTCAGATACAGTTATACCCGACCCCTTCAAGGATGACTTCACTGACCATATTTTGTCTCTGGTTGCCACATCCCGAAGTTTAAATAATATGGGTCTAGGCTTACCAGATATGGATTGCCGGCCCATCCTGTGACAACGACTTATGTCACTGGATGTGAAGCTGCTTTGCTTCAATGAACCCACTACAGTCTTGACCACAGCAGCCGCAGTATCCTCCTTCTGCACCTCGGGAACCCCATGAAGCAACAGAATCTTGCGCCTGCTACGCATTTCAAGCTTATCCATTTCTCCAGCAACATAAGCCACCTGTAGTTGAAGAGATCTTAAGGAACCCATGATGAAGTTCTTGAAAGCCGCAAACTCTTCTGAGAGGCTTTCAATGCTGGAAGCTGGTGCAGCCTTCTTGCGCAGAGTCTCATCGAAGGAATCCATCCTTTTGGAGAAGGTCCCCATCATTTCAGCGAGTGTGTGACTGAGTGAATCATTTATATTTTCCATCATGTAATAGTGCAGCAGAAGTGTTGATAAAGTGTAGTTTTATTGTGAAATTCACAGGTTGGCAGGTGTGGTATACTAATTATTACAGTTTTTCATTAAAATATCTGTGTATATTAATTTTAATTATTATTTATTTATCAACCCAGACACACTCAGCATACGGCTAAATACAGACGGAAAAAGATACATGTACAGGTTTTAAAAAGTGTAATAAGTACCTAGTGTTCTTACTGTACCTTAAAATGAAAAAAAAAAGATTGCTCGTTGATTATAATTTTTGCCCCTGCGTACACTTAAGCCGTCGCAAAACCGGCCAACAATTTTAAGCCCTCACCACTCGTCCAAAACTCCTAAAAACTTTAGTCCATAAAACACAGAAATCATAAAGGGTCCTATTAAAAAGTTGGCAAAGGGTTCTTTAGCCATTTTCGGTCGTAACAAACGTGTCACTTGCAATCAAGTGGTCTTATAAACGGGCTTTAATGTTGCATTAGATTAAATACCTCGCATAAAGACAGGATACGAAATGACTCATTCGACATTGGGGGCAATTGCAGACATCACATCATCAGCTTGAAGATGTTCTTCCCTTACGGCGAACCCAAAATGCTAATGGGAATCATAACTATGATGGCAATTTTTACAGTCTTAGCAATATCCAAATCTTTAAAACTTAACTAGTGCTCGAAAAATCTTTTCACCACACTGGTTCTAAAGAACTGGTGACACGACAAGAAGTTCATATCAAATGGTTTTATATAATTATGCCATAAAACTTTATCCTAAAACTACTAATATCGCATTATAGGTATGTGATCAAAGTTTTGATACCGTTCACCATTTTTTTGGTTTGCGGTTAGGAATAGGTGGACGTTATTCCTCTGGAGTGTTTCCATAATAAAAGCGAGAAGAGCTTTTTTGTATGTGGCCCTACCGGGGAAGTAGTTCCACCATGTCTTATTTTGGTTAGAAGGGTGTGGGCGCCGGTGAAATTACAGATACAACATCTTTTATGCCTCTAGTTGATGGACGCAGGGCAGCGCATCGTACGGCACGTTCCTATTGAGCGCGATTTGCGAAGCAATACTTTGTTTTAGGTGCTCGTTATCACTTAACATCAGGGCCATCTGTCCCATCCGCAAGTGGTAGGTACAAAAGAAAAAGAATTAGTAGGTACGCAGTCAAATCTGCCCCGTTGATTAACCGGGTAATTCGAAAAAGGAGTTTATATAGACAACTATTATTTTCAAACGTCAAGTTTTACAGACCAGTGACGTTTGACGTTCGAACAATTATTCATGCTGGTTGCAAACCTGTCGCAACTTAATAGTCCCCGCTGCAGATCAGTGTACGATTCCGCTAGAGGTTGTAAAATATTGATATTCAAACAGTTTCAAAATCATAGACAAGAGCCTTTGTCCAGTGTTGCAAATTTATAGAGTAAGATAAGACAATAGCTGGAACATAACTTGTCTTGCATGACCCCGCTTTCTATGAAAATGTCACACAATAACAACAGGACACGTTATAGGTACTACGTCCCGCCCTAGTGTGTCTAGGATGCATTTACACAGCAAGCTGGTGACAACGGCTGTACTTGCGCCGATTCAAGCGCAGATAGAACTGTGTGGCTCTCAAGTTGCCTGTCTCTCTCGCTCTTACTTTTTACAACTAAGAGTATATGCGCACAGACCCAGACTTCAGTACTTTGAGATTCATGCTCTTTTGTTTTACTTTAGTGCGCACGCCAAACTGCCATGGAATACGTCCATATTTTAATTACGTTTACTGGGCACATCCAAGAATGAAGTTATAGGCACACATCATAGATAGAAAGAAAGAAAGATTTGTCGTATTTGATCGTAAGCCCATTTGATTTCCTCAAGCTCATTCCTTTGCTTTCCTTTATACTGACAGCCTTCACAGCTCAGTTGGTAGTAGCTATGCCTTTAGCGCCGTAGGGCGTGGGTTCGATTCCCACCGAGAACAAAACATTTGTGTGATGAACATAGATGTTTGTTCTCTGTCTGGGTGTTATATAATATTAAAAGTATGCATTTACAAAAAAAAGTATATAAGTAGTATATCAGCTATCTGGTTCCCATATCACAAGCTTTGGCTTAGTTTGGGGTGAGATAGTGCTGTGTGGAATGTCCATTATAAATAAATAAATAAATAAAAATCCTTAACCGTAGAAAACAACCTGCTTTCGATGTAACTGCTACCAAAAAGCTTTCTACCTATTAACATTCAATTCGATACAAAGTGATATTTAGCGCTGCACGATTTACGACCAACTTGGTGACCGGCGTTTTAGTGAAACTGCTGATTAAAACTTTCATTCATTTCAACAAACTATAATATTAAACACCCGATGACCATTTAGTTAGACCCCACACTAGGATTCATTTTGTGGCAATTAAAACTAGAAGTACCTACCATTTATGGCAGAAATACAAGTTTCATTTCCATGCCTATTTCTGCCGCCAAGCAGCGTTGCTGTGTTTCGGTTTGAAGAGTGTGGTTGCCGTTGTAATTACAGGCGCATGAAGCTTAACATCTGTATGCCTCAAGCTGATGGACGCAGGGCAGTGCATCGTAGGGCACGTTCCTAATGTGCGTGACTTACGAGGGAATGCTTTTTCATAGGTGATGGTTACCACTTAATATCAGGTGGGCCATCTGTTTGTTCTATCAGCCGGTTCTATAAAAAAACAGAACAGAACAGATTGCGACTCATGCGTCGACAGTAGGTCCTAGATAACTGATTAATATTCCCTACCATTTTATAGCGGCTCTATAGAGTATACTTGTCACTGTCACTTTCATGCCAAAGAAAAGATACACCAACAGACTCATCGGTCTAATAAGCTAATGGAGCGCTCATCGACCAATATAATCGAAAAATCAGAGGGTAAGAACTTCTATAGGTACTCCAAACAAATGTTTATTGACAGCCATCACAGCTCAGTTGGTTGTAGCTCTGCCTTCTGAGCTGTAGGCTGTGGGTTCGATCTCCACCAAGAACAAACATTTGTGTGATGAACAATATCAATATCAATATATCCACCATTATTGTTTGTTCTCGATAGGGATCGAACCCACGGCATACAGCACAGAAGAGCTACTACCAACTGACCTGCGGAGCCAGTCTTGACAGGATTCTAACACAAGTTTTATATCGGAAGGCGTGCTCACTCCCACTGGACCACCAGCGCTTGTTAGACAAAGTGGGTGTAATGTTATTATTTACGATCTCTTAAAACATTGTTTTTGGTTTATGTGAATTAGATTCGGTAGTAAATCCACTGGCAGGGAATAAAACGTGATTTATATGGCAGGGAATAAAACGTGGCCTTTGGTTTCGGCGTCAATAGTTAGAAAGGAAACGTGTTGGTCACGTGGTTTCATAGTCTTACTAATTAGGTAGGTCTCTTCTCTCTCTCTCTTATCGTGTCACTAGTTTCTTTCGAAACAGTGTGATGAAAAGATTTTATGTGTTCCTTTCAAGCACTTGACACATGTTATAGATCTTTTTAAGTTCTACGACACGCCGGTTGCTCACGATGTTTTCCTTCACCGTTTGAGAGTACTGGCATTGTGCACATAAACTTTTGAACAGAAAAACTCATTGGTGCGTGACCAGTTTCGAACCCACGACCTTAGTATCGGAAGGCGGGGCCGCTACCACTAGACCACCAGTGCTCTCTTATAGGTAGGTGAAAATGATACTTTTAGTTCTTCTTCTGCTTGTTGTCTTCTTCGTCTTAAATAAAGACTGTTTTCATTTTCATTTTCATTTTGAACCTTTGAAATTTTATTTCCCGAAACTCTGTTGCTTGACTTTTTTTCAGTAATTTGAGTAATTGTACTTAATTTTATATCTTTATTAAAAATCTTAAAATAAGCAAGCAAGAGGTTGTTTGATGGTTATCAGCCTCTTAACTTATTCTTCCCCAGAGCACTGGTAGCAACCCCGCCTTGCGATCCTATGGTCGCGGGTTCGAATCCGTTCAATGCCAATTAGTTTAATTAGCTCGTAACCGACAGCGTTCATAAAGGGTTGTTAATGCATCCCTTGATAAGAATACTTACGATTTTTTATACAAGGTGTAAAAATACCACTCCTGAAAACTTCAGTGGGCTTAAGTACCCATCAATATGAATTAGTTTTTCTAAGGAACCAACACCGTGAACGCGAAATAAAACAGCTGTGTCATGGAAAAGTTCAATACCTAACTGGCTAAAACGAATGAAACAGCTGTTGTTTTTCGCGTTCACAGTGTTGGTTCCTTAGAAAAAGTTATTTAAATTGATGGGTACTTTAGCCCCTGAAGTTTTCGGGAGTGGTATTTTAACAGCCTGTAGTAAGCCTGTAGGGTTAGTAACGTGGATAAACTTGTCTGCTACTTTTTCTCCGAGAAGCATGCGAGCGAAACCGCAGGCGGATGGTAACTGTGCCATGTTTTTAAAATAACGGTTCTATAATTGAGATTTACGTTATGCTATTGACCTGACCATAGAGCATAATTTCAGAAAATTTAAATAAATACAGTTTCACGGAAGTTAAATCCAAATTGAAAGCGCATGCCCAAATCTAATGCATTTCAATTAGCTGAACAATGGTATCTACGCTTCGTTCTGGGCGGTGGCGGTGGCTTCACAGGTGGTAAAACCGATAAAATACACGCTCTCATAGCTTAGTTGGTTTAGCAGTGCCTTCAGAGCTGTAGGCTGTGGGTTCGCTCCCCGCACAAAACGAGATTCCTTCAATACTCAATACATTTATTGCTTACACAAGGTTTAGTTTTGGTACATACATTGTTGTTAGGTGTTAGTAAGTATCACATGGACCCTGCATAGGATATGGCAAAATGGAAGCAGGCCTAGGTTTTAAATTATAATGCGTATAGTTGGTAGACAGGTATATTTACAGTAAAAACCTCTAGGTAGGTGTTATCTGTATACCTACAGTTTGTCTGTACAGTTCAGACGATGACCAATTAGGCAATTGGCACAATTGGCTCCTGAAATACAGTTTCTTAGTTATTTCGGGAGCCTATGGATTCAAAATATAACATTGTAGCTTATAATGCCAATAGAACACATTTTTACTTTACTTTACTTTTACTTTACTATCAAGTGGGTCGTAAGCACGTTTTGCATAAATGTTAATCGACTTTCGTTGCGTCTAGTCTGTAGAAGAAGGAATAAAAATGTTGCCAAAAACATGGAATAACTCGAAATTGAATAATAAAAATAATGGTGAAATTTTTGTCATGCGTGTATTTTGTCAAAATCAATTTATTTCGGGAGGACGCTCACAGAAATATGCACATGAATAATGAGTTTTACAAATTGGCGTCACACATTCAGTTCTGGAAAAAAGGTTTATTACATTTTTTAGCTCAAAAAAAATCAAATCAATCTCAGTTGGTAGACTAGACTTTTGCGCTGTAGGTTGTGGGTTCGATTCCTATCAGGGACATGATGCTTGTTTGATGAATAAAGAATCAGATGTTTGTCTGTGTTCGGGTATTAGTATGTTTTACCAAATTAATAATATTAGTTATTGGGTTCCCGTATTACAAAAGATTCACCTAGCTTGAAGACGTTTCAAAATGATGCTTGTGATTGAATTTACTAAATATCTTTTGACTTTGACAAGCTTTGCTTAGTTTAGAGCTGTGTGGAATGTCCAGTTAATTTACTTAATATAACTATCTAACCAAATCGATTTGTAAATTTGCAATTAAAATGAAGTTACAAACAAGATTGTACAAGAAGATAATGTCATGAGACTGAATAATTGTTATACTCAAGTTTCTCGAATTGAAATCCGCTAGATAACTTCAAAGATAACTCGGTCCGCCTTGGATTGAGTGCCACAGAGCTTGTTGGCAAATTAGCGTACCCTTCTAGAAATTGCCACTAAATACACATCACTACATGAACATGCCCTATGATGCCTTTCATTCATCAATTTGAGGCATACAGACAGATGTTAAGAATCATGTGCCTGTAAATTCACCGGCAACCACACCCTTCAAACCGAAACACAGTGACGCTGCTTGGAGTGAGAAACAGGCATGGTGGTAGGATTTTGAGAGCCAAATACAAAGAACTCTACTATTCTTACAGATAGTGACGAATAGCTTTATCCATAAATCGTGAAACAGGCACTTTGACTAACAAACCTTTTTCTGTATTTTATAGATAACTACAATTTCATCTCTATCTTATAAAATAGCTGATCCTTTCGTGGGTCTGTGGTAATAAGTCCGTAGTCCCGAAGTGCTAACTACGAGACAAACTGATAAATCGTCTCTCAGGTGGCCCGGCGGTTTCATGTTGATTTGTAGGGGATTTCATTGCAATTTAGGTGGATTATTTACTTAACTAGTACATAGGTAACCTACTAATATAAGCAGGCCTTTCTTCATGGTAATTTTTACTGCAACTTGGTACCATACATTACTGATGGTGATACCGGATGGCTAGCGGGTCAGTCTTCCCGTGCATGTGCTTTTAACCAACCACTATAATTTTCTTATCCCACTTTATGTGGGGTCGGTACAACAGTTTCTTTCTCTCAGCCATCTTCTCATCAGTACTTATGTCATCTTCATCACACAGTCCATCCATCTTTTGTTTGGCCTACCTCTACTCCTATATCCATCCACATTCATACCTAGCGTTCTTCTCATTACATGAAACTCTTCCCTTTGCATAACATGCCCATACCAGGCTAACCTACTCCTCAACTTTTCAGTCACTGGCGCCACTTTCAAACTTCCTCTTATAAACTCATTCCTTATCCTATCCTTTCTCGTCACTCCACACATCCATCTCAACATTCGTATCTCCGCTGCATGCACTCCTTTTTCTTCCGTCCCTTTGGTGACCCAGCGCTCAGATCCATACAAAGCGACAGGACAGGTTTTTTTTAAGGGGCATACGCTGATCGCACGTTGTAATCCACGTATGATCTAACCAACCATGATGATTAGATATATTTTTTGATGACTGGAAAAAACGAGCGAACGAGTAAGTGTAAGAAACGCGCAGTGTACAATATTGAGTTGGTATAACTTACTAATTACATACAATAATGCCATTTTTTATTCAAAGGACATTATTTATTTGAAGAACTCGCAACGCTTACTGTATTTTTGATAATTTTCATGTGTTTGATAAATAATGATTGAGAGATAATGATTCCCATAGAGGCAGACAGAGACCACGGAAATGTCTACGTGCTACGATCCTTGCATACCTTCCATCGCTCTCATAATATTATTTATATTTTTGTATTGTATAGATAGATAGATATCATCATCAGCCTGAAGAAATGAGTAGAAAACAGAAGCAGAGAGGGCAGGTCTCTCCATAAATTTCTAGGAAGATCGATTTTGTGCCTCCTTGATTCACCGTCTTACTTAACTAACAAAGCTGCTTCTACAGGAGTCGAAACAATAACGTCATACCCAAACAGACAATAATAAGTAAGCTTGTGACAATACCTCACGCAAATAAAGCAAATTTACACTAAACTAGTATTAATTCTGTTTGCACGGCCCTCATACGGAACTCGCTCGCTTGTTTGTACACGGAACCCTGATTTTATGTGCTTGTATTCTCCGCTAGTTTCAGTTTATGTAACCAAGTTCGGGTGTTGAGTAAATAAACAAGTAAATAAGCTGAGGCAATGTAAGTTGATGGTACAGACGGCTTACAAGAGAAAATTGTAGGGTGTATATTCAAGCTGTAGATTATGGGTTCGACTCCTATTCCAGACAGCTCTCATAGCTTAGTAAAATTGTAGGGAGAGTATACATTTGTTGTAGATTGTAGGTTCAATTCCTATTCCAGAAACCTCTCACTTCTTTGATGTAGGCCGTGTGGTTTTGATGCCCACAGAGTTTTTTTTAATATACCTAGCTGATGGAACAAGCAGATGACCCACCTGATGTTAAGTGGTAACCATAACCTATAACATTGCCTCGTAAGTCACTCACGATAGGAACGTGCCCTACGATGCACTACCCTGCGTCCATCAACTTGAGGCATACAGATGAGCCTCATGTGCCTGTAATTAGACCGGCAACCACACTCATCAAACCGAAGCACAGCAACGCTGCTTGGCGGCAGAAAAGGCATGGTGGTAGTACTTCCCTGGACGAGCCACACACAAAGAGCTCTACTACTCTTAAGAGTACAAACATCTTTGTAATGAACATAGATGTTTGTTCTCTCCTGGATGTTGAAATGTGTTTAAAAAAGTATTTAAGTATCTCATTGCAACTTGGTGTCACACATAACCCAACCAATATCAAAGTCAAAGTCAAAAGAGATCTGAGGGGATGTCTACCGTGCCTGGGGATCAAAGTCGTGAAGCTGTTTCAGTTTTTTTTTCAGAATTATATCAGCTATCTGATTTCCATACACTGAATTTGTAACTTTGTTCAGTTTAACGCCAAATTGTGGGCGGTTTTTACAACATTTGTAGAAAGCACATTTGTATAAATAAATCATAGGTAGCAGTAGGTATTAAAAATATAGCGAAAGCTGTGATTTATTCTTCAATCAATATTCTGTAAAATTACCGCTGACTTACCATCTAAGGCCCAACACACAAGAAGCTAGTTCGCAAGACAGTAGTCACTGTTACACTAGCCTCGATTAAAATCGTATCATCAAACATCGTTGATAGTTGTAGGTAATAGGTATTTATAATTTTCCACCTTTAGTATAGTATTAATTTATATCCATTATTATTATTATTTTTTATATGAAAGTCTGACGTAGGTACTCACCTGGTACACATCAGCGTTGTGTTACCAAACGCAACATCATGCTGAGCTGGACACCATTTTGTGACGTCTACACAAAAAAAAAACAATGATGATTCATTTATTAATAACACCCTGTGTGTTTCGTCGAAACCGGTATGTAAGGGAAAGTCTTCTTCTTCTTTTCGTGTCACTAGTTTATTTCCAAACAGTGTGGTGAAAGGATCTAAGTGCGCCTCAAAAAAGCTCCTGTCGAGCACTTGACCCATGTTTTATAAGTTTTTAGATTCTACGACATGCTGTTTCCTCACGATGTTTTCTTTCACCGTTTGAGAGTACTGCCACTGTGCACATACATTTTTGAACAAACACATTGGTGCACGACCGGTTTTGAACCCACGACCGGAAGGACGCTACCACTAGACCACCAGTGCACTCAAAAGACAAGTTGGATACTATAAAAGATATCGTCAATTTTAGACTACTAAAAAAACCACTAGTTTGGGGCGAGATAGTGTTTTATGGAAAGTCCACCAATATTTATTTATATCAGTTGCTTCGTTTTAAAACTAAATTATATCATAATGTTGATTTTGACGGACAACTTCCGTTCCATCCTCTTATTATAAGTAGCTCATAATAGCTGAATTAATTAAAGAGCAGCCTCTATGTATAATTAATTTTGGAAATAATTACTTACACGTGTGGGTAATTTGTAGCTCGAACTAGGTATCTTATCTATTATATTGTAAGTGGTTATATTTAATGCTCTGTATGAAAGGGCTCGACTGAGGAATCCGATACCTATTTATGTTATTAATCTACAAACATACGCAAAATGTGGGTGTATGGTTCGATAGCTATGTCGATGTAAAAAATAACGGCTTGATTTGTAGAAACTCACATTTTGTAAATCCTCTGCTATGAGCCGGTCCCGACTTGAAAACAATGTAGTGGATTCACTTCACTGTCTAGTATATGTTGACGATGGAAAGTTTTCTTATTTGTCACTATTTTTTGATATTTTGAATTTTCTTCTGAGATGGTTAGACGCACGCGCACTCGTAATGTTTTGGTGAAGACAGTGGCGCTCTCGTGCGGGCGGCCTGCGAAGCTAGGCTCGCAAGGCGGGAAGGTCGGTTTCAAATCAAGCCGTATATAAAATAAACCCAACAGTGGGTATGCGCCAAATGTAGGTAATATTTGTAAATAATTTTAGTTGGATGTAAGTATGTACTAAAAGGCTTGAGGGGATATCTACCGTGCTTGAAGTACAAAGTGGTGAAACTTTTGTTATAAAACGTAAGGTAGAAAATAATCTCTCGATAGGAGTCTTTTTGAGACGTACCTACTTAAAATCCTTTCACCACACTGTTTCTAAAGACATTAGTGACAGGGAAGAAGAAATCATAAATATTATATTTCTTTATTCTACTCGCTGATGGCACAAGCAAATGGCACATCTAATATTATGTGGTAACCATCACCTATAATCAAACATTACCTCGCACGGTTCGCTCAATAGGAACGTGCCCTACGATGCATTACCCAAATCCATCCGCGTCCATCGACTTGAGGCTTACGGATGTTAAACCTCATGTGCCCATGTGCCAAACCCTTCAAACCAAAACACAGCAACGCTGCTTGTCGGCAGAAATAGGCATGGTGGTAGTACTTCCCCGGACGAATCACACACAAAAAGCTCTTCTACTCTTATCTAGTACGTCGTTTGAAAGCACCTTTATTATTTAATTCTAAACACCACCATATATTAGAATCTTCTTATTAGGTAGTTACGCTTCTAATTTACAATGTTGTAAACATTATTAGTGCAACCTACTGGTATATCCAACCTACACAAATAAAGTCGAGTGGCCTAAGTTACAAGCTTTCAATCCAGTATTCTATTGATTGTTTTTTTTATTTTTGTATACAACTAGCTGATGGAAGAAGCAGATGGCCCACCTGATGTTTAATGGTAACCATCACCTACAACTAAGCATTGCCTCGTATGTCACACACGATAGGAACGTGCATTGACGCATTGCCCTGTGTCAATCAACTTGAGGCATACAGATGTTAAGCCTCATGTGCCTGTAATTGCACCGGCAACCACACTGTTCAAACCGAAACACAGCAACGCTGCTTGGTGTCAGAAAAAGACATGGTGGTAGTACTTCCCCGGACGAGCCCTTCACAAAAAGCTCTACTACTCTTAAGTGTTTGCTATTATTTCGATTTATTGATGCGTAGGTAAGACTTGTAGGATTAAAGTTGCTGAAAACAGGCCATCACCGACTGCCGAAAGACACCGGGATGACAAAGCTCTTCTGGAACAAAATACCGATCACGGAGAAGAAGAAGTAAGACTTTAATCTTCATTACGCCTCATTCAGTTGAAGTGGCACCACGCTATAGCTTCATTAGGCAATTAAATTTTACTCAGTAAATATAACACACAAAAAACGATAGCAATCAAGTCGAACGTTTCTTGCCTGTTTTTCTAGCTGTGGTCGCGAGTGGAGAAAAATATATCATTGATGTTATAATTTATAGACATAATACCCATATGACGAAATAATTTCCAGACGTTTTACTAGTAGGTCATTTTACTTTGATCCAACAAGGATCATACAAAAGAGCGGTAGGAACCAAGCCGTAAGTTAGTTGTCTGTTTTTTTAGGCTTTGGTCGCGTGGAACTGGCACCTAGAGTCACCTAGCTTTAAGACGTTTCAAAGTGATCCTTGAAGTGATTTTATTGAATAAATACCTTTTGACTTTGACTTTGATGTCGTTCATCCTGGGGCATTATTCTCTATGACATAGGAGATTCCGTGCCATAACCGTGTGACGTCACAGCGTGGTCTAAACGCAAACGCGATTCATAAACCTAAAAATATACTAAGAATGACAACTAGGAATGACAACTAAGTCATAGGGAATACGGTTTTGTCCAGTTTTGTCCGATTTCCCGCCGCTGTCTAGTCGTATCTGTGTAACGCGATTGCATTGGCAATAGAGAATAATGCCCCTGATACGGACCGAATGTTTTGGCATAGGTACGCTTTTCAGGGATAAGGAAATTGTTCAGGTTAAGTTGTTGTGGTCGCTATTCTATAAACTTTATACCATGCGTAGGGTTATAATTTAAATCGCCAACACTTGCACCCTACCCTAAAAGGGATGGCGGAAGGTGAAAATGTACAAAATTATCATATTATAATGCCATTGTCCTACACAATAATACCACAGATAATACAGCAAGCCGCGATTCAGGCAAACGCATCCGGTCTCGTATAACGGGATGCAACGTTGCAACGTAGGGTAGATTCAACTGTTGCGGCCATTTGTCACATACTGTTTTGACGCCTGTAATTCTACAGACTTTGGTCTATTCAAGGCATTGTATTGTTTAAGAGGTTCTTTCTTCTCTCCATCTCGGCTCCTGCCCGTCATTCGACATACAATATTGTCAGTGTCAAGTGATTTGTATTGAATACTTTTTAGTAAAGTCAGTCGGCCGTCATTTATTTCGAAGAAAAATGGTGGCGGTATTCTTCAAAACATTTGTAACATTTTCGGTCAAATCAAGATATCATATAACACACAACTCAAAATCACACTAGAAAAACAATTAAAATGAAAAAGCTATGTTGCTTCCCAAAATTTCAGAAAAGGTAATGTCAAAATGACATTACCTTTTCTCAGGATGACAACCGTCAAACAACTTCTCGCTTGCATATTTAAAATTCTCTGAATACAGTTATGAAATATTGCTCGGAGAAAGTTATTCGACAAAAATATCAATTTGATTCTAATAAGTTTTTCTACCATTTTTTTAGTATGTACGAAAACTATGAAAGGATTTTACATGGAACAAAGTTTGTTTGGACCATGTTTTTTTTTAATTAGTTAAACCAGTACTTCTCACTACTACTAACATGTCTGCTAAGCAATGGACTTGTTTGGACTGATGATGATGACACAAACCCTTCACCTCGAATATAATATTCCAAAAATTTTCAGATCCTAATTTCGTCCTAAAGTAATAAACAATAAGGAAAGGCCGGTAACGGTTGGGTTACCCTACTAATTCATAGCCACGACATAACAATGGGTGCTGCACTCAACACAGTCATACCCATTAGGATTTAAATAACCATTATTCCGATTCATAAATTATGAATTTCTATAAGAATGGTTATTAGAAAATAATAGAGGATTTTACGGCGTAATTTGAATTGAATAACTGCTAACGTAGAAAAAATTACAGAAAATACTTGTTTTTGATGTTTTACTGACCCAACAAAAATACAATCAATACCGTTACAAACGATCTTGAGATAGCTGATCCAAATCAAACAAAAAACAGGATTTTCACTATGAAACTGAAACAGCTTTATTCATGACTTTGATCTCCAGGCACGGTAGATATCCCTTCAAATCTCTTAGTACCAAGTACTAACTCCATATTCTTTGAGGACGTCTAAGAGGTTTGTCAGAGGTACGTCCAAACATTACATTTGGCACATACCCACATTTTGCAGTAGTTGGTATTCTACACTTGATAGGTTGCAAGCCCATCGCCACTTTAAGAATACTAACTGGTTTCCTCACGATGTTTTCCTTCACCGTTTAAGAGCACTGGCATTTTCACTATGAAGATGCTTAAAATAATAAGTTGTAATATCTAACGTAATATCTAACAATAAATACTGAGCAGGTTATGTACTTTTCTTATTTTCTGATAGTAAGCAGTAGTTTTTTTTATGCAACTTGCTAATGGAACAAGTAGATGGCCCACCTGAGGTTAAGTGGTAACTATCACCTATAACAAAGCATTGCCTCGTAAGTCACGCACGATAGAAACGTACCCTACGATGCACTGCTCTGCGTCCATCAACTTGAGGCATACAGATGTTAAGCCTCATGTGCCTGTAATTGCACCGGCAACAACACTCTTCAAACTGAAACACAGCAACGCTGCTTAGCGGCAGAAAAAGGCGTGCTGGTAGTACCTCCCCGGGCGATCTCCACCATAATGACTTTGAGAGACAATGGTATCGGAAATGACAGGTAAAAATCTCGCAATAAAAAAATTCCTCAGTATTCATTAAGAGCAAAGCGAAATCGTTCGAAAACAAAGCCATACTATAATTTTCTTATTTAATTCAACCTCTCGATTCTAAATAGGAAATACCGATGCGGCTGAGCGCGCGAGGTGCGGCTAACGCGCCGCAAGGCATTCCGGAATCTCTCATAAGACCATTCACTGGCATATTTACCCTATTATGCATTTTAAGGGATTTCAAAGCAATTAATTTTAAATAGAAAAATCAATCTTGAATTAACAAGATAAAAATGGTCTAGATATGTTCATTTCAATCACTAGAGTAGTAGAAGAGCTCTTTGTGAAGGGCTCATCCGGGGAAATACTACCACTACGCCTCTTTCTGCCGCCAAGCATCGTTACTGTGTTTCGGATTGAAGATTGTGGTTGCCGGTGTAACTACAGGCATATGAGGCTTAACATCTGTATGCCTCAAGTAGACGTCTAAAAATCTGTAGTCAAAAAAGACACAGGCCAGTGCATCGTCGGTCACGTTCCTATCGTGCGTGACTTACGAGGCAATGCTTTGTTATAGGTGATGGTTACCTCTTAACATCAGGTGGGCCATATGCTTGTTCCATCAGCTAGTTGTATAAAAAAAAAGGATCACTTTGAAATAAATAGATGATAAATATTGTTGGACTTTCCACACAGCATCATCTAGCCCCAAAGTAAGCAAAGCTTGTTCATTAAACATCTTATAAACTAAGAGAATTTATGTATTAGGTTATAGGTGATAGTTACCACTTAATATCAGGTGGTTTATCTTATTGTTCCATTAAGCAAGTAATTTAAAAGTCAGTAGTCAGTGTCCAATCATGATTCTTTGTGGTTGTAGTCTTGCCTGTTCTTCTAGGCTTGGTTGCGTGTAACTGGCACCTAGATAAAAAAAAAAACAAAAAAATATTTTATTCATAAAATACAAGTTTTAACAAATTAATGGGTTGGGATCTCTTCTTTTAAGTTCTAAGACCTGTATTAGAAGAGTCCCCTCTTTTCTGTGGTTCAAGGTAGTCTTGCAATTTATGAGCTACAGTTACAAATACAAATTTATATAATTATAAATAAAACTATACACCAGTTTAACTTTCCACGATAACTGCAGCCGTTTACGACTACGGTTATCGAAGGAAGCCATCTGTGTTCATCGTTATTGTAGTAGGTATGATTTGTACGTTTTTGAATAAAATTTATAAACAGATTCATCTAGCTTTAAGACGTTTCAAAGCGGTCCTTGTAATGCATTTGAATAAATACCTTTAGAATTTGACTTTGAGTCCGATGTAAGTCCAAATATTACATTTGGCACAGAGGCTCACATTTTGTAGTAAAGAACGTTGTAATATACTCGTAAGATATAAAAAAATGTGGTCCAATAAATCAGGCATTCCCTTCGTACTAAACTTGTAACAATGAAAGTTTTATAGGTGTAGTTATCTGTCAAAACATCCAATCAATCACTCGCCCAATAAAATTTGGGTCCAAATGTGGGTCACGAGAATCACGGGTTTCATATTGCTCTGTGCCACAGATAAATGCCAGTTAAGATTAAGGCGAAGACTAGTGATGATGTACCTCTCGCTCGCACATTCAACATTATGAAAGATATGAAATCACTGAACTAGTTTTTAAGAGTAGTACTCTTTGTGAAGGGCTCGTCCGGGGAAGTACTACCACCACGCCTTTTTCTGCCGCCAAGCAGCAACGCTGTGTTTCGGTTTGAAGAGTGTGGTTGCCGGTGCAATTACAGGCACATGAGGCTTAGCTCTGATTTCACCATGCTCAATTAAGATTAACAAAGGATTAAGGGGCCGTTAAATATGTCAAAATGTACGTGTCTGATATCTAAGGTTAGATTTAACGGCCTGTTAATCCTTGATTAGTAAATAACAGAGCATGGTGAAATCAGCTCTTAACATCTGTATGCCTCAAGTTGATGGACGCAGGGCAGTGCATCGTAGGGCACGTTCCTATCATACGTGACTTACGAGGCAATGCTTTGTTATAATAAGTTATGGTTATCACTTAACATCAGGTGGGCCATCTGCTTGTTCCATCAGCTAGTTGTATAAAAAAAAACACTGCAGACAGTTCAGCAAATATATTGTTTTGGTCCAAACAAGTTTTAATACTATGAAGCGTTTGCGAAAAGTAAGTAAATTTGGTAAATGAACATTTCGCAATCTCATTGCACACAATATTGTGGATTGCAGTTTTTAATAACTAAGTTCAGTAATTTTATATCTTACAAAATGTTAAAATGTGCGAGTGAGAGGAGAGGTACATTAGCAGTTGTTATCGCCTTAAGGAAGGTAATATTGCGAGGAAATGAATGTCCATATTGGACGGCCAAGTAGTAATATTGGCTTTCGTATTGTTGAGCAAGCTTGATGTGTAGGAATTTTATTAGTAAGCCGGTTTGATACTATAGGATAGGTTTTTTGACGAAGAATAAAACATAAATCAGAAGAGATCATGTTCTAGCTATAAGACTGTAATTGTTTTGTATTAATGCTATAATTTGTTTCTTATTTTTATTTTGTTTGTTTGTTAGATAATCAAGAATTCACATGTATTCATTTAAAGGAAACTATATATGTCTGATATTTATTCTATAGCCTGAAGAAACACATTGCTGATCTCACCCATACATTTCTAGGAAAGAAAGAAAGAAATAAAGAAAAGGTATTTATTTGTCACACAAACATACGTGGACTTTAGATTTAAAAGCTAGTAACAAAAATATAATATAACCTAAAGAAAAAACAAATACACGTAAAAAGAGAAAGTGCAGATTATTATTTGACATACATAAAGGTACACAAAGCGTATTCTCTTATCTGTGCCCTTGGTATAACTGCTTGACAAGTTTTTTTAGGAATGGCTATAATAATCGAGTAACGGCTGATTTCTTAAAGCTCGATCAAAACTAATCGGATGTCAAGTCACTCGCCATTTCAGCTATTACATCGAATTCGATAGATATAGCAAGTGACTTGACATCAAATTAGTTTTGATCGGGCTTTCAGAAACCGGCCGTAAGCCTCTAAATTGTGGCAAGATAGATTTTATATTGTATTTTGAATCAATAAAAATAATACGTTTACAAGTAATGAAATAAAACCCCCTGAAGGTTTAAATACAAGTATTGGAACACCTAGTATATCACTATTATGCCACTGTGTACGTTACGTTCACACTTTCTGTAAAATATATTATTCTCGGAAAGTGAACTCTGAGAAATAAATATCTTTAACATGAAATCAAAAATCAAAATCAAAACGGTCTTTATTCAGTACAATCACAAGGATCACTTTGAAACGTCTTATATACTAGGTGAATCTATCGCCAGTTCCTCGCGACCAAAGCCTAGAAGAACGGGCAAGAAACTAACGGCTTGGTTCCTAGCGTTTTTTTGTATGATCCTTTTTACAATTTTATTATGGTACCTACTTAATTATTTAGTGTTTTTAATGAGTTGGAGCATAGATCAGTCCCAAGCTTTTTTGTCATCTATATAATCAGAAATTTTATAGTAAGCTTTTGTACAAAGTTTTCTTTTTATTATGTTTTTGAATTTGTTAATCGACAACTGGTGAATCTCACTTGGGACTTTGTTAAAGAAGCGTACACATTGTCCTGCAAACGATTTGCTTACTTTAGTGAGCCTAGTAGTGGGAACAGCGAGCTTATCTTTATTTCTAGTGTTAACATTATGATGGTCACTCTTTTTGGCATATAAATTAATATTTTTTCTAACATACATTAAATTTTCGTATATGTACTGACAGGGTAAAGTCATTACATTTATTTCTTTAAACTTATTTCGTAACGATTCTCTGGGACCCATGTTATAAATTGCACGAACAGCCCTCTTCTGCAGCACAAATATGGTGTTAATATCTGCAGCACTCCCCCACAACAAAATGCCGTATGACATAATGCTATGAAAGTAGCTGAAATAGACAAGTCTTGCGGTGTCCACGTCTGTAAGAAGGCGGATCTTTTTGACTGCGTATGCTGCAGAGCTAAGTCTCTTCGACAATTTGCCTATGTGTGGGCCCCATTGAAGCTTATTATCTAAGGTTATGCCTAAAAATACGGTGGTATCTACGAGGTCTATTTTTTCATTTTTGATTTTTACATCAGCATTTATTTGTTGGACATTTGGTAGTACAAAGTGAATACATTTTGTTTTATTTTCATTAAGTAACAAGTTGTTTACATTAAACCAGTTTACGACTCTAGAGATTGCATTGTTTACATCGTCATAGTTAGTTTGTCGTCTTTTCAATTTGAATAAAAGTGAAGTGTCATCTGCAAACAGTACAATCTCGTGATCATCTACTACTTGAGGTAGATCATTAATGTAAATTAAAAACAAAAATGGCCCTAATATAGAACCTTGTGGTACACCCATTTTTACCACTGACCCCGGAGAGCGCTTTCCATTCACGTCAACACTTTGTATTCTGCCATTTAAGTAAGAAATGAGTAGGTCTAGAGCAACACCTCTAACACCATAGTGGTTCAGTTTTCTGACCAACAAATGAGACTTGAGACGCAGCGAGCGAGAAGTTGTTTGACGGTTGTTCCCCTCTTAACTTTACATCTCAGAGTGATATCTTTGGACGTGCTCTTGGAGAATACATTTTGTTATAGAACAGAAAGAGCAGCTCAAGATCAGGAGGTATATTTCCCGTCAGTTTTTCTTATAAAAAATGGAGAAAAAGTAGTATATTTACGAGCTTAAGATATCCAAGCCTGTATTTTATAGATCAAGGCCGACCTTCGAAGCCTTATTTAGGTTTTTATGGCGTCTCAGGCGGCTAGTATCTCATTCAAGATTATGTGTTCTTGATGTGCTGAAGACCTTACTAGAAATATCTTTGTAGTAAGTCAATAATATAGAAATGAAATAGAGTCACACGAAAATAGAGTCACAGCTTTGGAAGAAGAAAAAAACGAACATTTGTAAAGTTCCTAACTAGTTATTGTATAGTAACTAGAAATAGTATAGTAACTAGTTATTGTATAGTAACTAGAAATAGTATAGTAACTAATTATTGTATAATAACTAGAAATAGTATAGTAACTAGTTATTGTATATTAACTAGAAATAGTATAGTAACTAGTTATTGTATAGTAACTAGAAATAGTATAGTAACTAGTTATTGTATAGTAACTAGAAATAGTATAGTAACTAGTAATTGTATAGTAACTAGTAATCGTATAGTAATTAGTACCTAACTAACTAAAAAAAAACACCTTTGTGCGTGTCGCAAAACGGACTATGATTCAGCAATAAGTTGGTTGCAAACTTTAATCCTACTGAACGGAAGATTTCCTCTCAGATCGCTTTTTTATACAACTATCTAAACACCTGATGTTACGTGGTAACCATCACCTAAGAAAACCATAACTAAGAAAACATTGCCACGTAGGTAAGTCACGTAGATATAAACCTGTACCTCTCTTATCTGTGACAAAGCGGACAGTGGACAGGTAAAGGTAAACCAATAGGTAGGTAGGTAAGTATCTACCATATCAGAAAAATAAAAAATATTACAATTAAAAAAAACACAAAACAAAACTGGAAGGTAGGTACGGAAATTAGTCCTACCAGTCCCGTCCCATGCAGAGTGGTATGCCAAAAAGGTCCAGGCTCAGCTTTTTAGGAAGAACGATTTTGTACTTTCTCCATACACCGAGTTCCCACGAAACATAACTACGCTACTTGACAGCATGAATAGGTATTGTGATAGTACCTACTTCTCCGGATGGTGGTCTTTTATGGTGGAAGTGCCAATTGCTCGTCTTTCGATCTTTATGGATGCCGAGTTTTGAGCCAAAAGATGTCGTCTACAGACGCTTCGGTAGGCGCCTGTGGAATACGGCTCATACAATCCGTATTCATTATCTAAATCATGATTAATAATAATAATAATAAAGCCCTTTATTCAGATCACTTTACAATAATTTAAACTTAAAAAACGAACACTGGACTTAAACTATTTATACTTATATCTGTTGTTTTGTTATCTTTCCTAGATCTGTTTGCCAGTCGGCAAAAGCCTCCTCCAACCTTTTCCATTCTTTCCTCTCTTATGCTACTCTGTTCCACATGACTCCTGCCACTTGTATGATGTCATCATTCCACCTTTTATGCGGTCTGCCTCTCTTCTTTTTGCCTTCTCTGGGGTACCATTGTCACTCTTCTGCTCCATTTGTCGTGTCCTCTTATTACGTAAATCATGATTACGTATGTTTTATTTGAAACATGGACCTGTGGCCTTATCACGAACGAATTCGACGTTAGTCGCATAAACGTAACTCCAACAGAATAAGGTCGAATATCGCAAGGATATGTTAACGCGACAAATGTCAAAATTAATTCGTGATCACCCTGCTGAATTGTTAAAGTTGCTGCGTTGTCGTAATACAGGGTGATAACGTAACTTTGTTGCAATCAGTTTCTATATAAAACCAATAAGTACATAAAACAATATGAAAGTTTTGCGATCCATCAATAGAAAAACCAGTTGTAATCTAACTTTGTTAGCAACTGCAGCTTAAATGTAACCGCATAGCCGTCATGTTTACTTATTACAAACAGAAACTGATTGAAACTGATTGCAACAAAGTTATGTGATCAGCCAGCTGCTGGTGTCACGGAAGACCAGCGTTATAGTAGCGTATGCTGCTATAGCATATATGCTGTGTGGCAGCCAATTTATGTCACTTATTTTCATGTGTGTCATAAATAAATGATTTTATATCGTATTGTACATTTTTAGTTGTCTGAAATAAAAGAAAAAACCAGTGACTGATAGTTCTCCTAAAGTGCTCGCCCAAGGAACTCAGCAGCACAAAATATCTTCTCGACTCAATTGGAAATTCTATTACGAACGATGTGCATTCCAATCCTTCTCAATTCGTCTCAGGGTTTGTTCAGCGGATCTAATAACGGAGTATTGCAGACATCTGTTCCTGCAGTCTGCTATAAACAGTGGTGAAAGGCATTAGAGGGCGCGGGTAGCGGGTTCATAAATTTTCACAATAGAGAACTCCAGTGATCTAATGGTATCGGCTCCGCCTTCCGATCCGAAAGGTCGTGGGTTCAAAACCAGTGCAACGATGGATTTTTCGACGGAACAATCAAATAGCCCACTTGATATTAAGTCGTAATATCACCTATAACAACGCATTGCTTCGCAAGACACACACGATAAGAACGGGCCATACGACGCATTGCCCGCGTCTATCAAGTTGAGGCATACAGATGTTAAGCATCATGTGCCTGTGATATCACTGGTAACCACATCTTTGATTAACTTTACCTTTTTCAGTTATGCCTACGCCTCACTTAATTCGATTGGCACCACACTGGAGCTTCAATATTGTATAATATTACATTGTTACAAGGATCATACAAAAGAACGGTAGGAACCAAGCCGTAAGTTTGTTGCCTGTTCTTCTTGCTTGGTCGCGTTGAACTGGCACCTAGAGTCACCTAGCTTTAAAACGTTTCAAAATGATCCTTGTGATTTTATTGATACCTTTTGACTTTTTTTTTCAAACCGATACACAGCAACGCTGCTTGGCGGCAGAAAAAAGCTTGGCCGTAGTATTTTCCCGGAAGAGCCCATGTCATAAAATTGTCTCATCATCATCATCATCATCAGCCTAAAGAAGTCCACTGCTGGACATAGGCCTCCCCTATAAATTTCCAGGAAGAACGATTCCGAGCCCTCTCCATCCACCGACTTCCCGCGATCCTGACAATGTCGTCAGTCCATCGGGTAGGAGGGCGTCCCACGCTTCGTTTTCCTGTTCGTGGTCGCCATTCGAGAACCTTTATTCCCCAACGTCAAAAAAAATTGCAAAATTGTCTATGGAACGAAAAATAAAGAAAATCACCAGCTCGCTTAT
Organism: Chloroclysta siterata; assembly: GCA_932294275.1. NCBI lineage: Eukaryota > Metazoa > Arthropoda > Insecta > Lepidoptera > Geometridae > Chloroclysta > Chloroclysta siterata. The sequence goes on from OW028588.1 coordinate 29,780,205, forward strand.
GAATTAAAGTTTCTTTCACTAATAGTAGGAAGGACTTTGCTACAAAACGCCCTTAGGCCAAGTTTCAAGGGTTGAGGTTATTGAGGTTCCAGTGACTCCGAGTTTCGTGCAACTTGGCCCACTGCCAACGGCGTAATGCGATTTAGACGCGTGATAACTTAGTTTTGTAGGAAAGTATTATATTTTGTCGCGGATGGTACAAGAGTACTGAAATCATACTTGTTAGCAAATCTGGATTTAAATACGAATAACGTATTTAAATTACGTCTGTATGCCTCAATTCCTTGATTAATTAGTAAAATAATAATAATATTAATTCTTAAAATTATTAAATTCAAAATCAAAATCAAAACGGTCTTTATTCAGTACAATCACAAGGATCACTTTGAATTCTTTTTAAGAGTAGAAGAGCTCTTTGTGGATGGCTCGTCCGGGGAAGTACTACCACCACGTCTTTTTCTGCCGCCAAGCAGCGTTGCTGTGTTTCGGTTTGAAGAGTGTGGTTGCCGGTGAAATTACAGGCACATGAGGCTTAACATCTGTATGCCTCAAGTTGATGGACGCAGGGCAGTGCATCGTAGGGCACGTTTCTATGCCACATGCGTGACTTGCGAGGCAATGCTTTCTTATAGGTAATGGTTACCACTTAACATCAGGTGGGCCATCTGCTTGTTCCATCAGCTAGTTGTATAAAAAATATTTGTATGCTAAGAAGCAGGATCGGACCATCTTATTATATGATTGTAAACTGGTTTCACAAACAATAAATGATTTATGATTCATCAAGTTGATGGATGCAGGGCAGTAAATCGCTACGTTCCTATCGTGACTTGGGAGGAAGTGCGACGTTATAGGTGATGGTTGCCACTTAACATCAGGTGGGCAATCAGCAAGTAAAAAACATCTCAAATTCAGCTCCGATTTCATAGATAGGTACACCTTCAAGGGTAAAACCTGGATAAACCAGAGACACCACAAAATCTTGTGCTATCCGACCCTATCCTATCTAATACCTTACTAAAATATAAATGTGAAAGTTACATACGACGTTTGGATGCTTGTTTGTTTGTGGTTCAATCACGCCCCAACGTCCAAACCGATCGCGATCAAACTTGAATCGATTATAGTTTGTAACCTAAATTAGTATTCTGCTACTCTTTTTCCCGATAAAATACCAGAAAATATAGAAAGCATGAATGACCCAATAACGGAAAAACGCCTTAAATATTAATATAGCAATTAAATACTAATACGCGACAAAGCCGCGGGCAGCAGCTGAAGAATAGGTACAATCAAACGTCAAAAAATCTCATCTAAATCATAATAAAAAAAACTTCGCTATTGACTTACTGAACTTAGGTATTTAAAAAAATCGCAATGAATCAAGTTTTGTGTATTAATATTGCACACAGTTTAGCAAAAATATCATTTTGATCCAACCAACCAAGCTCTTTACATGGAACACCCTCTTGCCTGAAAATGAAGTTGGAGGATTTTTATAAGACGTAATTTATGTGTGTCTCGCTCGTCTGAGAGGAAATTTACTGGTGCATAGAAGTGACACGATATTATTCACTTTTTTGCGAAACTAATAAATATAACAAAGGAAAATTAAATTGTAAAGCTCTTTGTGAAAGACTTCGCTCGGGTTTCTGAAACAGAAACCGCTCATGACTTTTATTTCCAGGCACGGTAGGTACCCTCTGATCTCTAAGTGCTAAGTTCAAACTCTAGATTCTTTGAGGATGTCCAAGGGTAGTCAGAGGTACGTCCCATTATTAATTTAGGCTCATACTCACATTTGACTCAAGTATTGGTATTTGTTCTCATTACACGTTTATGCAACCAGTTTAATAAAAACTTACCTACATAAGTATCTATTTGAAAAACACACTTTAGAAAGAAAGTTAATTAAGAAGAAATGACGGTGTTCTCAAACGGTGACGGAAAACATTGTAAGGAAACCAGTTTTACACTAGCAGCGGCAGTGGACTTGCAACCTGTCATATATGGTCACCAACTACTACAAAATGTGGGTATGTGCCAAATGTTCTACTTGGGCGTACCTCCGACCCCCCTTAGACATTCTCAAATAGGTAATCTTAAGTTGGTTCTTGGGTTTTGAGATCCAATTGATACCTAACGTACCTGGGGATCAAAATCTTGAGGCTGTGTTTAGAAAGAAAGCAAAAGTTTTGTTTTATAACGACACAAGGTGGAATAAAAACATTGTATACACAAATACTAAGCTTAAAAATAAGTAGAATTATTTTATCCATGCACATGCCATAAAAATATTGAAAACCATTTAAAAAAAATAAGCTTCATTCTACCACTTCCACTGACATGCACTAAATCTAATGCAATATTCATGTCAAAAGCATAAATTGGTAGGTTGAAATTATCATGGTTTTATCACAATGACATGTGTGGGGGCCGTAAAATGTGGGCGATAAAAGTACCAATATGGTATAACAGTAGTGATGGCCGTCGGGTTTTCGATTTATCTGTCGATTTTCATCAAATATTTCAGTTTTGGTCTTGAAACTTTAAAACCTTTGGGTTTTATGATGCTCAACATTAAATATGGTTCAAAGTCACTAGGAATTTTCGGCTCGGGCGTGTTTGTCTAGAGTACCTTAGTACAGGCCACAGATAAACAAAACAAAAGGAAAAAAAACAAAGTGTTCCCTTCCATAATTGAAATCATTCGATTTTTAAAACATGATACGCGAACGCGTTCTTCTATTGCTTTGCTTCAATTCCTAATTCGAATTGGAACTGCATCCTCAAATTAAATTGTGCCTCCTGATTTTGCGACTGCAATATACACAGAAATATCAACCGTATGGCTTTGTTATAAGAGCGTTTCGGACAGTTTTAAAGTAACTAGGTTCTTTATTGAAGACAAGTAGAGTGGAAGGGCTCGAGATTGCATCCGTCTCCTCTATTGTAAGTGGGTCATGTGGGGATTTCGTGTCTAGGCTTTTTAATGACACGTTCTTATTTCGAATTTCGTTGTGAGCTCTCGCTGTTTTGTCTATGCTAGGACAATAGAAAAATAGAGACACGGAAGGAGGTTATGCTGTTTCTTTTTTTTTTGGGTGCAAATGTATAAAAGCGGCTATACACATAATACATAACAGTAGTAGAGCTCTTTGTGAAGGGCTCGTCCGGGGAAGTACTTCCACCACGCCTTTTTCTGTTGCTAAGCAGCGTTGCTTTGTTTCGGTTTGAAGAGTGTGGTGGCCGTTGTAATTACAAGCACATAAGGCTTAATATCTGTATGCCTCAAGTTGATAGACGCAGGGCAGTGCATGGTAGGGCACGTTCCTATCGTGCGTGACTTACGAGGCAATGCTTTGTTTGTGATGGTTACCACTTAACATCAGGTGGGCCATCTGCTTGTTCCATCAGCTAGTAGTATAAATAAAAAAATAAAAAAATACATATCGCTAAATTCAGTGCACTCATTGAAAATAACTGCATATAGATAAATGCTATACTTACTGATAAGACAATGAGAGTCACACTTTCTGCAATACTGTATATTCTTCTGTATTATTGTAATAAGTATCTATTAAATTGTATGTATAATATGTGAAACAACTTCCCGCTCGCAAATATCAACATTTTTGAAGATATAAAATTACTGAAGCTGGATGGCCTCGACATTCACATGATGATGTCTATGTTCGTGAGCTTCTGCATTTTTTTTTATAAATTTGACAACAAACTCATTATTCAGGTCCCGGCGAAGGTCATCATTTCTGACGTCCCAGGGCGCATTTACGATTTCTCTTAACACTTTATTCTGAAACCCTTGTATAATAAGAATGTTAGCATTTTTGGTACTTCATTTAATGATTTCATTTTTAAGAGCCTCTTTGAGACAAGACATTTGCGGTAGTCTTCGTCTCAAGCAGCCGGTACCTGAGTATAATTTAGACTACCTAGCCTTCAACAGCTATCATTATTCTATCTCCAGACTATCCAGCAAGTTTCAAAGGAGTTAACTTGCACCAACTACATAAACTTACGATATATCTCAAGTTTAATCTGCAAGACGTTCCAGACACGACAAAGGCGGTCCCGCAAATTGGTACAATGGGACTTCTTGTACTACCTAGTAGGAGTACTTTAGTTGTTTGTTCTCGAAGATTCTAGGCGAATTCCTTTCGCTACACTATTCATTTGGCTATATTCTATCATGTGCGTGGTTATGGTAAAAAATTTAGTCCAACTGTATTTAAAAACTCATCTTTAAAATCTAAAATCAACGCATTTTGAAAATAAAACACGCCTTGCTTAGCAACTTGCCCAGGGCAGTGCATCGTAACGCTGCCATGCAGCCATCAACTTGAGACATAGAGATGTTAGCCTCATATGCCTGTAATTTCACCGGCAACCACACTCTTCAAACTTTTGTGATAGTAAGGAGTAGCTTTTTTTTATACAACTTGCTAATGGAACAAGTAGATGGCCCACCTGATGTAAAGTGGTAACCATCACCTACAACAACGCATTGCCTCGTAAAGCATGCACGATAGGAACATGCCCTACGATGCACTGCCCAGCGTCCATTAACTTGAGGCATACAGATGTTAAGCCTCATGTGCCTGTAATTTCACCGGCAACCACACCCTTGAAACTGAAACACAGCAACGCTGCTTGGCGGCAGAAATAAGCATGGTGGTAGTACTTCCCCGGACGAGTCACACACAAAGAGCTCTACTACTCTTAGGTACTGTTTATTTCGTTCGTAGTACTTGTAACCAAACTTTTTGGGCCACTATAGTACTTTTGGTGCATTTCTGTGGCTTTGACGACAAGCCATTGTTTTCAATGAAAAATTATTATTTCATTTCGGTTAGCTCCTTTGTTTTCCACCGCAATCCAAACCCATCCTTAATCCTCAGTCCTTAGAATACAATTTCGTTTGACTGTAAAATGGAACTATTATAACTGAATTGATTTATGTGGAGGAACCCGAAAACAATTTTCTCGCACTTTGAGTAATCGTTTTTAGCTTTACACACGAATTTTAAATGATACCAATGGGTTTTCTTTAAAGCAACAAAATGAGACCTTTTATGTTCGAGTAGGTAAAATTTATTGATTATGATAATTACTAATATTAATTTATTATTTTATTAATTAATAATTTGCATTAACTACTATTTGTATTGTTAATGTTTAATAACGTTATTTTTTTTCATTGTTTTAAGTTGAAAATGGCTGAGTTTATATTTGTCAGGTTATTACAACCTGTGTTTCGCAAATAAATTATTGCTGCATTGTATACTTTGCAATCTATCTCTGCGCCAAATTAAATTTAGCTGTAAGAGCACCGATGGTCTAGTGGGATCGTTTGGTCATGGGTTCAAATCCGATTGTGCGCCAATGGATTATTCCTTTCGGTAAAATAATTTAGGATTAAAGGCAACATGCAATGAAACACACCTTTAGAATTAATATGGATGACCGAATACACCACAATTGCAATACCATACCACAAATTCAATTTGCTCCAATTATTCATAACATTGAAACGTGATTGAAACACGCTTCGTTGCTTCCAAGGATGGAACCAATTTTTTGTCGATGCAAAAACGATGGTCACTGAGTCGGTACGTAGGCGATGTCAACCCTAGGCCCTGTGTCACTTTGACCAGAGAGATACAAATTGTACTACGTTTTTAAATAATATTATTTGAAAACGTAGTTATTTTTTTTTATCATATGTAATGTATATTTTTATGTTAGCATGATGTCTTCGCCTGTAACTGAAGTGGAATTTAAGTTATTTAAATCAATTTTTGTAACCGCATGTAACGGTATACAGTAGTGTACACTGTGTTGGTGATCAAATAAATAAATATCAATATGATTTGGAAAAAATCAAGACAAATGGTGGGCAGGTACGCAGTAGTTACATGATTATTATTAAATAAAACAAAAAATCACAATAAATAAAAAAAAGTAATAAATTTAAACTAACAGCGCTGAAAAATTTAAAAATATGCTTCAATGTGTTGAATAAAAATTTAGCTTGTTAGACTTGTCTTGCTTGTTTTATTATTAGGACGAAAAAGTATCATGAATGGTCTCAGAACATTTTACTAGCTATAAACGAAATATTACGTTCATCCATCTTAAATATTCTGTATAAGAGAAAAGATTGGGTCAACATACCTAATAGTTGGAAATACAAAGTGTCAACGGAGTGAAACATTCGCAGGTAATCAATATTGTACTCCACGTCGAAAGGTCGCGCGACAGCCCTGGATAAAGTGTGACGAACGGACAGAACGATTCTAGATTTTGACAGTGACAGTTGACCCGTTTGAAAATGGAGTTTTGTGGAGTTTTGCTGATTTTGGGAATAGCGGGGCTTGGTGCCGGAATTTTTATTATCAAAGGTATTTATCACATTTCCAATAGACTGCCACATAAAAAGTTTGCTAAGGTCGGTAAGTTGTCATGGGCCTTTTTTATATACATACCATTAAGAATTATTACTACGGTAACGGCTACATACGTACTTACATGCGGCATACATACGGCGTCCATAGGCTATGGCCTATGGACGCTTGCAACACCAGAGGCATCAAACGCGCGTTGCCGCCCTTTTGAACGTTTTTAACCGATTTTTTTGCTGTATTTAAAGAAAACCTCCGCAAGGAATGAATCCCACAATCTTAGAGTCTGCAAGAGGAAGATTCTCTGAAACTGAAGGGTGCGCGACCATCCTGTAGTAAAAGAAGTAGAGCTCTTTGTGTGTGGCTCGTCCGGGGAAGTACCTACTACTACCACGCCTTTTTCTACCGCCAAGCAGCGTTGCTGTGTTTCGGCTTGACGAGTGTGGTTGCCGGTGTAATTAATTACAGGCACATGGGGCTTAACATCTGTATGCCTGAAGTTGATGGACGCAGGGCAGCGCATCGTAGCTTTCCTATTGTGCGTGACTTACGAGGCAATGCTTTGTTATAGCTGATGGTTACCACTTAGCATCAGGTGGGCCTTCTGCTTGTTGAACAGCTATTTGTATGAAGAAAATCCTGGCTTTTATTTTCATCCGAATTGGGATCGTATTGATTCGTGTTGTGTCGAGCATCTGTCTCTACGATAACATAATATTTGTGACGGCTAATGATTGGAAATTGTAGACGACTTTTGCTTGTCAGTGACATTACGAAAATGCTGATTTGTCTGATAATACATGCAATACAAACAGAAGCTTCTTTGACGATGTCTGCACGAACCCCCCCCTGGTGCCTGGTGCCCCCCCCCCCCCCCTGGTACCAGTTCAATAAGTGCAAGTATAAAAGATAAGATAATTTATTTATCTAAGCATAAGTCCCGGGAACTTCTGAGGCAGCTTCTCCAGTAAAGTCTTCAGTTTCTGATCGCGACAGCCTGATGCTTCGATGCAGGGCCCTTGCACGTACTCGCGGACGAAACCTTTCCTGAAACCACTCATTATTATAGTTGTTCTCCGAATCCGAAGAAAGGTTGTTCATGGTTTTTCTTAACTACAATCCGTGGTTTTATATCTTCAAAATGTGCGAATGAGAAGTATACTATCGGTTATCCACGCTGGTGACTAGTTTGAGCTCAGTGCCGTGGTACCACCAAAAAAATGCAGATCTTTTCTTGATGAGCAGTTACCTCTGCCTATAGGTATAACAATTGCATTACCTCATAGAGGACTTGTCATTTATGGCATTGCGTTAATTACTCGGAGACGTGCAGGTCAAAGTCAAAGTCTAAGGATCAGGATCATTGAATTCAAATTCAGTTTAAAAACAGTAAGTATAAGGATCACTTTGAAACATCTTAAAGCTAGGTGAATCTAGATACCAGTGCCACGCGACCAAGCCTTGAAGAACAACCAAAAAACATACGGCTTGGTTCCTACCGTTATTTTGTATGATCCTCTTTACAGGAGTACAGGTGTGTTAGGTTTCATGTGCACTGGCACCCATCCATGCATCACTGTTGGCCGGCAGAAATAGGTGGTGGTACCCCACACATAAGAGCTCAAGCTCTTTGTGAAAGAGTTCTTTCATAAAGAGCTCAAGCTCTTTGTGAAAGAGTTCTTCTTAGGCTGCAGATTATACTATTAAGGTCTTACTTTTTTTTATACAAATAGCTGATAGAACAAGTAGAAGGCCTACCTGATGCTAAGTGGTAACCATCACCTATAAAAAAGCATTGCCTCGTAAGTCACGCACGATAGGAACGTGCCCCACAATGCCCTGCGTCCATCAACTTACGGTATACAGATGTTAAGCTCATGTGCCTGTAATTACACCGGCAACTACACTCTTCAAACCTCTCTCTCTCTCTCTCTTTGTCGTGTCACTAGTTTCTTTCGAAACAGTGTGGTGAAAGGATTCTTCAAACCGAAACACAGCGTTGCTGCTTGGCGGCAGAAAAAGGCGTGGTGGTAGTACTTCCCCGGACGAGCCCTTCACAAAGAGCTCTACTATTCTTACTTGCAAAAGCATCCAGACTTGCAATGTGCTAGCCTCTGAGGCGCCATCTTGATCCTCTCTATCTGATCCTCCTTGGCCCAGCAAGTGTACTCCTCGTAGAACGAGCAGGACTTGTGGATTTCTTCTAAAGGACACTCTGTTTCTGCAGCAGATACATTCGTATGAATAATCAGCTCTGGTGATATACAGCTCTTATAACAAAAGCCAAACACAGAAAAAAAAGATGTAGCTTTGAACCCCAGGCACGATAAAATATTCCCCTCAAATCTAGTACCAAGACTAACTTTAGATTCTTTGTGTGTGTGTGCATTGAGTGACACCATCAGAAAAAAAATATACTAGTCATTTAGTAAAAACTCTGAAACGATTTGTTATACCACTATGGCAATGCTTTAATAAGCTTTAATAAGCTTTAACAAATTGTTTCAGAGTTTTTAGTAAATGGCTATTATTTTTTTGTTTTTTTTTCAGAGGGTGTTCACTCAATGCACACGCACACGATTCTTTGACGATTCTAAGAGGGATAGTCAGGGGAACGTCCAAATGTGACATTTAGAGCAGTAGTGGTCTAGTAGTAGCCGCCTTCCAATCCTAAGGTTGTGGGTTCAAAAGTCATGCACCAATGAGCTCAAAAAATCGGTGAAGGAAACATCGTGAGGAAATCGATATATATAACCTAAAAAGTTCTAAAGCATGTGTCATTTGCTCGAAAGGAGCCTCTCTGAGGCGCACTTAAAATCCTTTCACCACACTGTTTGGAAAGAACTAGTGACACGACAAGAAGAATAAGAGGAAGCCTAATTAATAGTAGCATACAATAAGTTCCACAGCCTTCACAGCTCAGTTGGTAGTAGCTCTGCCTTCTGCGTAGTAGGCCCTGGGTTCGATCCAAACGAGAACAAACATTTGTGTGATGAACATTGATGTCTGGCTGTGTGTTATATAATATTATGTGTGTATTTACAAAAAAAAAGTATATATGTATTATATCAGCTATCTGGTTCCCACATTACAAGCTTTGGCTTAGTGTGGGGTTAGATAGTGATGTGTGTAAAGTCCACCAATATTTATTTATTTATTTAATTATAAAAAAAGTAGTACCTAGTTGACGTAATAAACTTACTTAGCATGACGCTATTCACAGCACTTATTAAGCAACAGAGTCCTAAGATCTTCATCACTTTTGCGGAAATATAGAAAAACTCGTATTCACTACAATATTTCAAATTGTTATCGATCAATGGTACCTGGGTTCAATTTCCAGTAGGCCATGGCTAAAATGAACATAAATATTTGTGAAGCATGTTGGACATGTTTGTTTGTATGTTTGTTACAACGTAACTGTTCAACCATGATCTGACAGGTTGTAAATAGAAACAGCCTTAAGATGTTGATCCCCAGGCACGGTAGATATCTTCATTTACCAATAAAATCGCAAAAACAAAGCTACTAGATAACTTTGATATAGCGATTTTCAATTTTAAACATATTTTTGGCAAGAAAAGAGATTTATCTTTTTCATGCTATTCTAAAAATCTCGGTTGCGATTTTTCATAAATAAATCCATAGATTATACATTTTTGAAAATCTATAAACGTGCGAAAATTACATTAGGTTGCCAGTGTTTTAAAGATGCTATATTTTCTTAGATGAATGTCCTCCAAATGAAGAGTATCTGCTCTGTGGCACCGCCTGCCCAGCTAACTGTACCACACCCGAGGCGGAGCTGTGCTCTGCAGAATGCGAGGAAGGATGCTTCTGTTCTTCTGGATACTTAAGGAACGAGAACGGAACGTGTGTTACCCCTGAAAAGTGTGGTAAGCTTCTATTGTATATTTTTGTTTTGCCTAACTAAGTTCAATTGGCACCACATAGGAGCATTATTGTATTATTTTGTAACAAGGATCATACGAAGGACGGTAGGAACCAAGACGTAAGTTTGTAGCCTGTTCTTCTAGGTTTGGTCGTGTAGAAATGACATCTATATTCACCTAGCTTCAAGACGTTTCTAAGTGATCTTTATGATTATAAAAAATAAACATATTTTGACTTGAATTGACTTCTTCAAATCAATGCTCACCTATTTAAAAATAATCTCAGTGGTGTGTGGTATTCTAGTTATCATTATTGGGTTTTTGGTTAGGTTTTTCTGGCAAAAAGAAACGAAACGAAAAGGCAAAAAGAAACATTTTCTTTTTTATTCTTTCGCTGTTGCTTGAGAGCCTGTTTTTTTTTTAGTAACATTATATACCGTTACAATTTTATATGACTGATAATGATATGGAATTTACTTACCTATTCCGTTTATGCAGCTGGCTATTTTCTGTGTTTTCAATATTCTTTTGTTTTGCAATTTCTTGGTCATGTAAAGCAAAATGTGAGTTTCTACATAAGAACTACCTACTACTTTAACTTTTCCTGTTGCTAGTTCTTTCGAAACTGAGGTGAAAGGATTTTTAGTGCGCCATAAAAAAAGATAGATATAAAATTATAAATATCTAATTTCAATAAAAAAAAGGGGTTTTATTCAGTAAAGTAACAAGTATTGATTCACAGAGCCTGTTGGACAGCTTTCACAGCTCAGTTGGTTGTAGCTCTGCCTTCTGCGCTGTAGGCCGTGGGTTCGATTCCCACACACACATGTATACTACCACCGATATTTATTCATTTGAGTCGTCTGATGCGTATCCGTATGTACCTACCTCCTACAAAATAGGTGTAAACTGATACCAATTCCATGCAACCAGCCGTAAAGCGACTGCAGAAGAGGCAAAACTGTTCCTACCATTTTCCTACCGTTTCTAGCGTTTTTTGTAGGTAGTGTTATTGCAAAATAAGTGGTTTGAGATAAATTGGTGACTTGTAGATAAATTGCAAGTTATTGCATATTGCAGGCAACACTCTAGAATGTGAGGAGAATGAAGAGTTTCTAGCTTGTGGTACTGCCTGCCCCCCTACTTGTGCCCAGCCGGATCTCGTGGTCTGTGACTTCGACTGCAAGACTGGATGTGCTTGCAAGGCTGGCTTCGTGAGGGACGAGGGCAGTGGCAAGTGTGTTGTCTTGGAGAAGTGCCCTGTTGGTATGTATTGTTTATTTATTATACCTTCAATAAATAAATACATTTATATTGGTGGACTTTCCACACAGCACTATATAATACATTATATACTTCTTTTTTGTAAATAAACTTACATACTTATAACAGAGAACAAAGATCTATGTTCACCATAAATATTTGTTCTTTGTGGGGATCGAACCCACGGCCTATGGCGCTACTACCAACTGAGCTGTGAAGGATGCTTACATTCTTTTACTCGCTGAAGGAGCAAGCAGATGGCCCAACTGATAAAAAGTGGTAGCCATCACCTAAAGCATTGCCTCACATGTCACACGCGATGTGATGTGTCTTTCGTCCATCGACTTGAGGCATAAAGGGACTGTAATTTCACCAGCCACAGATCTTTTCAGAACGAAACACAGCAACGTTGCTTGACAGCAAAGAAATACTTCGATTTTTTCGTTCTCGACGTTATCTTGCCGATATGGACAAATAATCGTTTCGAAGCGATTCGTTCGAGTTTTGGAACTTTTAAAGCTTCACAAAGCTTTAAAATGCAATGCAATTTTCAGTACTTTTTTATTACTTCTAAGAAATGTTTCTCCCAGAACCTTGTCTCAACGAGAACGAAAACTACGACGTTTGCAACGCTGGCTGCGAGCCATCCTGCGCCGACCCCGAGCCGATCTGCACCAAGATCTGCATCGGCGGCTGCGTGTGCGCACCAGGACTGTTTAGGAACGAGACGGGGGAGTGCGTCAGTGTGGATAAGTGTCCATTAGGAAACGCCACGGATATAGGACTGCTAGCGAAGTATATGAATGCTATAAACAGGATTTTACACGTCTAGGTCATGTCTTTTACATATTTATTTCATATAGCTAATTCATACAGCGTCAGCGTCATTGTCTCTTACGTTCATAATTGTTTTCTATGTAAAAAAAACTGAGGGTAATCGAAATTTACAAACATTATAGTACAACTCATAAACGGTCCCTGTACATTACAATATCATTACCATGTCTAATAATATATTATATATTATCATATCATCCAGCAGGCCTAGCACGGGCAGAGGAAAAGTTGTTTTTCCACCGTTTTTATCTACTTGTCAGTAGAAATAAAGAGAACTTTTTCCACTGACAAGTAGATAAAAACGGTGGAAAGACAACTTTTCCTCTGCCCTTGCTAGGCCTGCAGGCTGCGTTTCAAACATGTGTCATTGTGTGCGAGATGAGTCATTGAGCTTGGTAAGGAAGATTAAATCCTATTGGTAGGTGATTTTTTTTTCCGACGTACCTCTTAGCTACCACAACTCAGGTGGAAGCACCAGCTTAACGATGCTATGCTGTGTGTCTTAGACATAGTTTATTTACTTATTTTGTAATGAGTACCTACCTATTATATTTACCTACCTATACGTCATTATAGGTGGAATGAAATACAGCTTGCTGATTGAACACTGGTTTATTTTATATCAGTAGGTAGAAACTAACATAGTTTTATAAAACTACCCACACTATTACTACAATAGGTACACAGTACACAGTACAAGTACAATGTACTTACTAGTTTTACTGCCTTTTTTCTAACCTATACAAGGTGTTCCATAAGTTGTGTATATAAACTTCAGGGGGCTAAAGTACCCATCAATATGAACAACTTTTTCTAAGGAACCAACACTGTGAACGCGTTTTTTTCGCGTTCACAGTGTTGGTTCCATAGAAAAAGTTGTTCATATTGATGGGTACTTTAGCCCCCTGAAGTTTAAATACACAACTTATGGAACATCTTGTATAATCACACTGTTGCTGGGCAAAGCGAATTCAAGATTCACTACTTACCTACTACCACCTACTACTTATAATTTAAATAAAATTATTTGTTAATGAGGACAATAAAACTCTACAATAATACGAATTAATTTAATTACATTATTAATAATAGAAATTAAAAACAAATTACGAATATAATAAAGTTATTGTATATGCTAGTATGATTGTTATTACTATTATTATATTACCCTGAAACCTTGAGCCTTTGTTTCCAATCGGGAGTGTTATAATATTTGAGATCTAAAAAAAAAACAAAAATAATAAATTACACATGAGAAATATTCATAATGTTACTGGTAGTGCCGCCTAGTGGTGAACCGTGGAACTTTTATTTACACACGCTTGTATTGCTTCAAGGCTTATAAAAAAAGTAAGCTCTCTAGTTGATTTTAGTTCTGTCGCTCTGGCACAGAGGGCGTTTAATAAAATTTTATCAAACTTCGGACTTTATAGAAAACAATTTGAAAACAAGGGTTAATCACCAAGGAGTTTTTACTATTTTCAATGGTATGTTCTAAGGTATGTTCAAACTAAGAGTTTGTCTATGGTTGAAAAGCCTTGGGCCCATATTCTAAACAATCCTCAAGACCAATTTAAAACTCAGCTACTAGATTAGTACCTATTTACAAGTACGTTCTTATATTTTACAGTCTTTTAATTTTTTAACAGTATAATAAAAACCTCTCATAATAATTTGAGGTACCTACCTATGTTTTTGTAGCTGAGTATCTCGACCTACAAATATTTCATACCTACTAGCTGCTGCCCGCGGCCTTACTCGTTTGTAAGTCATGATGGCTAGCATTATAAAATTATTTAAGTTTGTAGCTGTTTTTTTTCTACCCCGTTATTTTTTTCGGGATAAATGTTTTTATGCTAATCTAAGTTACGATCTAGTTATATTTTTTCTAAGTGTCATCCCGATTCGATTCATTTATTTTGGATTTTCGATTTCATTTTGGTAAAGGCGTGATTGGGCCACAAACATCTAAACCTAACTATCGCATTTATACAACGTGTAACATAAGGTCTCCAATAACTCCCTATAAGGCCAAATATCAATTGATCAGACCAAGCACTGGAATACTTTGACGTGTTCAAAGTTTGAATACTTTGATTTTGAAATTACCATACAAAAGTTAAATTAATATTGTCTCAGAAATTTGATACAAACCCCGATAATGTGTATGTGACCTTGGTACATACGCTATTTGAGTTTACTAATTGGTGACAGTTCTGGTACCTATTTTATCTACAGTTCACAATTAAATAGGGCTGCGTCATGTTGTGCTAGTTTCATTTTGGAGGAAAGTTTAAGAGGATTATGAATGTAAAACTTCCTAATTTCAAAACTTTTAGAACAAAAGTTGTTCGTCATGACCTATAAAATACCCTGCTTTCGGGGTTATAGGGGTATTATGTTACACGTTGTATAGGATAAGAATAATTAATCCAAAATACAAGCAGCAAGTACCTAATTATGACTCAATGCTGCCTGATTCACCTTTTTGTATTCCTCCTCTCTGATGCCGTAAGCCAGGTAGGTGTACGAGAGGAAGTCGGAGTGGTTGGAGACCAGTTGGAAGGTCATGGTCTTGGATCCTGTCGCTCCGCGGATCACGGTGAAGTCCACCTGGCCTGATGCGTCCACGGTTACTGATACATCTAGATAGGCGATTACAAAGCCATTCTGCGAACACAGAAAAATAGTACTTATGATTTTCTTTTAAAATACGGATTTAGAGTAAAAGTTGTAAATAAAAGTCAAAATCAAAGTTAAAATACATTTATTAAGTTGAATCGAAAGAATTATTTTGAAATTAAAATGGGAAAAATAAGAATAATAAATAATTGAATGAACTGTGTGAAAGATAACATGAGTAAGAACGAAGTGAGCACCAAGATGATGAATGATAGAGGAGAGTGGAAGAAGAAAACCTGTTGGGCTGAACCCACTTAGCGATAAGGGCAGGAAGATGGTGATGACTTAGCAGAGTTTGCCTTATTGACTAGAATTAAATTAAAATAAATCGAATCGAATCAAATTGAATTAAATTAAATTAAGCCCCATACTAAGCCAAAGCTTGTGATATGGGAACCAGATAGCTGATATAATACATATATACTTTTTTTTTGTAAATGCATACTTATCATATTAAGTTACACCCAGAAATAGAACAAACATCTATGTTCATCACACAAATGTTTGTTCTCGGTGGAAATCAAACCCACGGCCTACGGCGCAGAAGGCAGAGCTACTACCAACTGAGCTGTGCAGGCGGTCAAGAAACTTTACAGTTTAGCTTTTATGGTCTACCAACCTTGGCGGTAGCAGTTATGGTAACGAAGAACGGGTCGTAGTTATTTCTGTGTCGGTATCTGTCCGAACCCCCATTCATCGGCAGAGAATCTGAAATTATATATATATATATTTTTTAATAGTTAATAGACTGTCCTTTGGCCACAATCTCACCTGATGGTAAGCGACGATTTAGCCAACGATGGAGCAGAACGGTCTAGGAGACACCTATTCACTCTTGCCTTGAAGAGACCCAAGTTGTAGCGATCAGGAAAGGCAGACGACGGCAATGAGTTCCACTCCTTGGCAGTTCGCATAATAAATGTAGAATGGGTGGTATATTTACCAGATATGGGTGGTTCTGAGCCGTACGTCTACTTGTCCTATGTATATTTATGTAAGATTCTGTAATTCTATCTTAAACATTAAAACATATGAAATGCTAACAATTTGTACGTACTAACGACTACCCTATTAGACATCCTCAAAGAATCTTGAGGTCGTACTTAGTACTAAGAGATCTGGATATCTACCGTGCCTGGTAATTAAAGTAGTGAAGCTGTTTTTACATTTTTGAAGATATAAAATGACTAAATGTGGTTATTGGTTAACGCAAACAACCAAGTTTCGAAAAATAACCTTACTAAGGTCCAGCAAAAAGTACCATAAATATTGTAGATAGGATATTTTGCTGAAAGGAGACCTTATTTTTTTTAAACTTAGTAATACAGCATTCAAAGATTTTCTAAAATTTACTTGCTTCGTCTGGGAATTGAACCGACTCTAATGTGAAAAAAAGATCCCGTATTTTTATATATTATATATATTATTCATTTATTTTCAGATTAAAAAATCCATACAATTTTATTAATTTTACACAGAGCATACAACTATACACGTAATGATAAAAATAATTAAACAAAATGTCGCAAGAAATTGAAAATAAGATACATAAATTATGGAATTAATAAATAAAATTATGAAAACAATAAATTAAAATTTAGATTAGATGGAGCCCATCATTAGCTGCATCCACCTGTATTGTATAGGACAGTCTGTCCGTGCTACAATCATCCTCAGGATGCCGTTGCCGCTGCCTCGCGCGCGCTGGAGTAGGGAAGCGACTTTCTTACGAATAATCGCATGAAAGCCGTCCGTGCGCGCCTCCGCGAACATCCCTGATGCGCTGCAAAAACGAGGCAGCCCCATCAGCATCCTGAAGATATTGTTGTATTGCACTCGCAGAGAGCTGGCAGCCCGCCGGGTGTGGTTTATCCAGAGGCTGCTCGAGTAGAAGGACTGGCAGTAAGCCTTAAACAGAGTGATTTTCACTTCCCTCGAGCAGCGAGCGAACCTGCGTGCAAGCATGTTACCCCGGATTGCCAGCGCTCTGCGCTCCCTTTCAATGTCCTCGTCATTTTTTAAATCAAATCATATTCAATCCCCACCCTGAACTGTGAGGTCTCGTAGGGGTGGAAGTAGCCCACAGCAGCACCCACACAGGATAATAACAAATAATGCTGAAGCATTTATAATGCCAATCGAAAGAATGGACAAAAAATAATTATTCCTCATAAGTATGATATAACGTCTCCTGTCGTGTCGTGTCGCATAGTCTTGGGACGCCCTGTATAAAACCAAAGATATTATTTGCAAGCGAAATAGTATTTCTTTTCTCAAAACTTAATTTCCTTAATATAAATTCGTTGTAGAGCTGTGAGTAAAATGAAAGTGGCAACTAAATGGTAGTGCTAATGAGGCATCGTTTTTATTTCGCTATGAGTAAAATATGAATTGTAGGTACAGTCAAGAGCATGAAGCTTTACAACTTGTAGCGCGAGTCTTTGCCTCTATGGCGATTGTAATAAGAATGGTTCCAACTTCGGCCTTAGGACTTTGATTTCATTGCAGTTAGCTTAATTTTTTTTTATCTCTAGGGGGGGGGGAGCTCCCCCCCCCTAAAATTAAGCCCCCCTCTCTGCCTCCCCCTTGGCGACGCCCTTGCATTAGACTAAACAGTTTGAACTTTGTAACAGTTTGAAGTTAAACGTTGTGAATTGTGCTACTACAATTGTGTACAATTGAAACACTGCGAATTGTGCAATTATTGCGCCATCTCATTCCTGCAATTCTCAAAAAAAAAATGGTCTTAATCCAGTTCAATCACAAGGATCACTTCGAAACGCATTATAAACTAGCGACAGTTCCTCGCGACCAAAGCCTAAAAGAACAGGCAAGACAAGAACTCAACTCTGTATTGTGAATACCGTAGATAAAGTCTGTGTACCCTGATGTGTAGCTAACTATACCTCCTTAGACGAACTATTTCACAAAGAGCTACTATTATTAATAAACTAGTAGTTCGCCCCGAACTGAGATCTCGTGATGCGACCCGACGAACGCATCAAAACTTTGAGTCGGTAGTAGTCAGAGGCAAGTCCAAACATTATCTTTGGACTTTTTTTGACTACCGCTTACTAACTTGATATGGTTACCAAGTTTCAACTTTATTGGCCTATTTATTGAAGAGTTCCGTTGAACAGACCTTGGCTCCATCATCAGACCTGGTCGTCGTCACCATTTTATGAGAACTGAGTACCTCCTTAATTTATTTCAAGAAAAAAAAATAAGAAAAATCAAAGGAACTGGCCGACCAGTAGAAAAACCTTGATGTCAACGAAACTCTTAGAGATGGGAGCTCTTGGATCGCTGGTTATCTTAATTTAACTTTTTAAATTTTATCTCGAAACCCAAGCGTCCCAAAAAAAAGTAAAAATTGTTTTGGAATGTCCAAGCAAAGCCCTTTCATATGATATGTAACTTGATTTTTTTGTGTAACTTTTTTTATTTTTGCCCTCTTAAAAAACCCCATATCTCAAAAACCCTTCATCCGATTTTACTCATATACTTACCAGTAAATTTCTCAAGTACAAGCTATCGACATATCAAATTTCATGCAGATCGGATCAACGGTTCTAAAGTTATCGCCAGACAAACATACATACATACATACATACATACATACATACATAAAATGCCAAATCGCCCAAGTTGAAACTAAGATCTTCGTTCGCTTCGCTCACTCGATCAATAAATAAATAAATATTGGTGGAATTTCCACACAGCACTATCTAGCCCCAAACTAAGCCAAAGCTTGTAATATGGGAACCAGATAGCTGATATACTACTTATATACTTTTTTTTTAAATACATACATTACTAGTAGTTCGCCCCGAACTGAGATCTCGTGATGCGACCCGACGAACGCATCAAAACTTTGAGTACGTGTAGTCAGAGGCAAGTCCAAACATTATCTTTGGACTTTTTTCTGACTACCGCCTACTAACTTGGTATGGTTACCAAGTTTCAACTCAATTGGCCTATTTATTGAAGAGTTCCGTTGAACAGACCTTGGCTCCATCATCAGACCTGTTCGTCGTCACCATTTTATGAGAACTGAGTACCTCCTTAATTTATTTCAAGAAAAAAAATTAAGAAAAAGCAAAGGAACTGGCCGACCAGTAGAAAAACCTTGATATCAACGAAACTCTTAGAGATGGGAGCTCTTGGATCGCTGGTTATCTTAATTTAACTTTTATTATTTTATCTCAAAAACCGAGCGTCACAAAAAAAAAGTAAAAATTGTTTTGGAATGTCCAAACAAAGCCCTTTCATATGACATGAAACTTGATTTTTTTATGTAACTTTTTTTATTTTTGCCCCCTTAAAAAACCCCATATCTCAAAAACCCTTCATCCGATTTTACTCATATACTTACCAGTAAATTTCTCAAGTACAAGCTATCGATATATCAAATTTCATGCAGATCGGATCAACGGTTCTAAAGTTATCGCCAGACAAACATACATACATACATACATACATACATACATATAATGCCAAATCGCCCAAGTTGAAACTAAGATCTTCGTTCGCTTCGCTCACTCGATCAATTATATTATAATAAAATCCAGATAGAGAACAAACATCTATGTTAATCACACAAATATTTGTTCTCTGTGGGAATCGAACACCCGGCCTACGGCGCAGAAGGCAGAGCTACTACCAACTGAGCTGTGAAGGCTATCATTATTGTATGAACAAGGGTTAATTCAAAAACTCACTATCATATTCAATCCCCACCCTGAACTGTGAGGTCTCGTAGGGGTGGAAGTAGCCCACAGCAGCACCCACACAGGATAATAACAAATAATGCTGAAGCATTTTTGATAAAACTTCACAGAACGGGAGCTGACACGGCACTGTTGGAATGTCTTATCGGCTATCGGATGTTGCTTATCCATTGATAATTTCCATCTTATATTTTGATAGAATATAAAGGCGATCTTTAACCTACTTATTTTCATTTGTCATTTTATTTATGCCGTGCGTGTTTATGTTTTGGTTTAAGAGTGTGCTTGAAAGGAGCCTCTTGAGGCGCACTTACAATCCTTTCACCACACTGTTTCGAAAGAAACTAGTGACACGGTAAGAAAGAGAGAGAGGTGAACTTACAGGCACATGGCTTAGGTAACATCTTAACCTCGAGTTGATGGACGCAGGGAATAGTGCATAGGGCACGTTCCTATGTGTGACATGCGAAGCAATGCTTTGTTATTACCACTTAACATAAGGTGGGCCATTTGCTTGTTAAGTCAGAAAATTTTATAAAAAAACAAGATCGCGGGATAACACTTTATTTTACACAATAATACAAATATAAGTCTAGACGTAACATAAATAAATATTTAATGCTGCGTTATAGCTAAAAATATCTGCTCACCTAACAAAAGTAGAGGAGTTGGAGTAGAGTTCTTTAGAGTAGTTGAGCTCTTTGTGAAGGGCTCGTTCGGGGAAGAACTACCACCACGCCTTTTTCCGCCGCCAAGCAGCAACGCTGTGTTTCGGTTTGAAGAGTGTGGTTGGCACGTTCCTATTGTGCGTGACTTACGAGGCAATGCTTTGTTATAGTTGATGGTTAACATTTAACATCAGGTGGGCCATCTGCTTGTTCCATCAGTAAGTTGTATAAAAAATAATGTTTTTTTTTGATAACTTACTCGTACGTTGTCCTTAGTAATATATTGAAGAAAAGAATATTTTTTTATCCACATGCCTGATAAAAAATCATACAAAAAAACATTCACTGTGAATACTTCCTAATCTTATCTATCAAGCTGCAGCATTGAAAAAACATTTATTTCAGTTTCGCAATGAAAGATTGCGTATCTTTGCCAGCCGCTGTGATGACTAACCACTCCTACACATTCGTATGATTTAAAGTTTATTTTGGATCTAAAAAGAAAATATGTATACGCAATTGGTTTTCAAATAAATAAAAACATCGTGTGGAAACCAGCTTCACTAATATAAAAACCGGCCAAGTGCGAGTCGGACACGCGCACGAAAGTTTATCTATAAAAACCAAAAAAATCATTCAGTATTTATCCTGTTTTTTTAGTATTTAGAAAGAAAGAAAGAAAGAAAGAAAACATATTTATTTGTCCCAACACAAAAAAACACTAAAAATAACAGTGGGTTGGTACCTAAAAAATAAAAAATAAAATAAAAATAAAAGTGAAAATAAAAGTGAAAATAAAAGTGAAAAATAAAATGAAAGTAAAAGTAGGTACTGTACACAAATTAGGTATGTTGTGCGGGGCAAAAAGGTCTTCGTCTCAGCATAATGCTGCACCCAACCTAGATAGGTGCAGTGCAGCGCTGGTTTTCAGACGAGGCCTGATAGTGTGACATGCGACAAAACAGCAATGCAATTAAAAAAAAAAAACATACAAACTATTACGGTATAAGTACAATTATAAAAAGGTAAAAAACAAAAAACAAAACAAAAAATTATAGTATTTGTTGTTATAGCGGAAACAGAATTACATCATCTGTGAAAATTTCAACTATCTAACTACCACGGTTCATGAGATACAGCTTGGTGACAGTCGGACAAACAGACAGACAGACGGACGGACAGCGGAGTCTTAGTAATGGGGTCCCGTTTTACCCTTTGGGTACGGAACCCTAAAAAAAGGCAAAGTTTCGTATTGACGTTTTGAGTTACACTGCGCGGAATGTAAGGCAGTGACCACTCGACTGTGGAACGATTACTGAATTAATCCGCAGTGTAACTCGAACGAATTTGCGTTGTTCGTTTTTCAGGGTAGATTGCTGGGCCTAGTCATGATAGAATCCCGAGCATTTCGCGCTCACACAGCCATTGTTTTAGCTAAAAATCACCGGAAATCCGCCCTTTTCCCTTGTCACAGACGAAATTCACCCTAAAACAACCCTTATCACGCTGACAGATCTATTGCTTAGGGGTATGTGGTTGTTTTAATTGATACTGGCCAAATGATGGGAATTTTGGGTTTCTAGGAATATTTTTAATTTTTGTTAAAACCTGCTCTTAAATACAACATGAATACCGCTTTTTAGAACAAATTGTAATGTATATTTAAAAATGTACCCGTAAAAGCTGACTAAATTATACATAGACATAAATTATATTAGGTAAATCAGTGGGATTTATTTCTAAACCTGAACCTGAGAGCAGCTTTGATAAAGGGTCAATTATAAAACTAAAATTGTACCCAAATAGCGCCATTAGTAATTTTTGTTAGTGGTAAAATACTGAAAAATTTTTGGACGCGCCACTAACTGCTCCTTTAAGACTCTCAAGGATTAGCTTCTTATAAAAGTTTAAAGGGTAATCTATTGTCTGTCTATTAGACAATACAATTCTAATAGATAGTGCTGTGTGGAATGTCCACCAATATTAATTTACTACACATTCAGTTGTATTAATTTAAATATTAATATATTTTCAAATTATGTTGAAACTCGTTGTGTGCTTCTCTGATTTACTAAAACATAATGTTCTAAAACAATTGGTAATATTTTATTTCTACAAAAGTAATCATACTTCGGTTACTAATACAATACCTGTCAAAGACTTCTGATTAAATCTTTGCAGCAGCTCCCACATTGTGACAAAGGTAAACAATTACCTACAGCATGTGCAAATAAAAACGAAGTCTAAGAGAAAAGCGTCTCCGTCATTTAAGAGTAGAAGAGCTCTTTGTGAAGTGCTCGTCCGGGGAAGTACCTACTACCACCACGCCTTTTTCTGCCGCCAAGCAGCAACGCTGTGTTTCGATTTGAAGAGTGTGGTTGCCGGTGTAATTACAGGCACATGAGGCTTAACATCTGTATGCCTCAAGTTGATGGACGCAGGGCAGTGCATCGTAGGGCACGTTCTTATCGTGCGTGACTTACGAGGCAATGCTTTGTTATAGGTTATGGTTACTACTTAACATCAGGTGGGCCATCTGCTTGTTCCATCGGCTAGTAGTATAAAAAAACTTAAGGCCGGGTAATTCCATGCTTCCAGCCTAGTTCTAAAAAAACGCAACGCATTTTTTTACATGTATTAGTGTTTTTTTTACTATAAAAACCTACTCGTATATATTTTTTCAAGGATAAAGGATAATAAAGGAAAATAATTATCTGATTTACACACTAGATAGAAAAAAGTCGCCAAGCTGCCTCCAACTTTTCTTTTTTCGTTTCGTTTTTTAGTACGGAACCCTTCGTGCGCGAGTCCGACTCGCACTTGGCCGTTTTTATTTATATCTAGTGTGCAACACAAATTGGGTCGTGTACTAAGTTGAAATGCAAACACTAAAATATATATGCTACAAAGCAGATAGTTACGTCCGCCTGTTTTGAAACCGTGGCTTAAAACAAATGAACAACAGCTAATGAATCCGACGATAATTAACGAACACTGATTAGTCGAACCCTACTTAGTAGCTGCCAGTGAGGATCAGCCTTTATTTCATTACCTTCTAATTTACAATCCTTCTCTTCAAGGAAAATCATTTCATGGAATGAAACCTAAACAAAGCTTAACTTTTGTTATTCTTGTAAAAATACTTTTTTATGAATAAAAGCGACGGAAAGTGACGTAACAATTAAGTGATCAACCTGATGATGAGCCTAACCTGCCAATTGCAATCGTGGTACCTACACTTGGATAAAAAGTGGCTTTTATTGTGATACTTATGGGTATCAGGGCCGGATTATCCATAGAAAAAATGATTTTACTTACTGTAAAAAGTGCCATCTCACGTTAAATGTTCATCATCACTTATCTATAACTATAACCTATTCATGTCCATTTCAATGAAAGCAAAAAGCAGGAGACGATCTGGGGCCTTAAGCTCACTTATGGCGAGATTATCTCACGATGGAGATGACGTCATATCTCGTTCAATAACTCGTTGTCGTTGCGTCTCGCATGAACTTTGTATGAGAAAATTGGGGAGTGAGATGGTGAATGTGAATGGGGATAAATAGTTATCGAACGAGATAAGACGTCATCTCTAAAAAATAAGAAAAGGGTAAAGGAAAGCGGCCCCAAGAATTGCATTGCCTAGGGGCCCTGATAGGGTTAATACAGCCCTGGTCACGATCTATATTTATTCGAAGTTTCATTCAAAGTTTTTCAGTTCAGACGATGCAGTGATGCATTCATCACCAACAAAAATACATATTTTTGCATTTATAATATTAGTAGGATTTAAAGAGTTGGTTATCACTGCAATTTTCAAAACAGACATACTATCAAATATCGGTTTCTAGAATTCAAAATGCCACTTTATTTTCTTGACTCTAAAGCTGTATTTTGCTTGCAAATTTTACCCTCTTCCTGAAGCGTGCCTAACTTATACACAACTATTATAGCTTCTACTATAACTATAGTAATGGTATAGAATACAACAATGGTATTATGTAACTGTATCGAGTACAACCTTTGAAAACTTAGAGTCTACAGTTGGGGAGCAAATTTCGTGAGGCCGTGGGCAATACCGCAGGCAATAAATCCATCTCGGCTTTGTCACTGTATAATAAGACGTAGGATGAGGCGTATGACGCTCCCCACCCGATGGACCAACGACATTGTAAAGATTGCAGGAAGTCGGTAACTCAAAATCGATTTTCCTAGACATTTACTGTCACAGGACTGTAAATGCCTAGGAAAATCGAGCATTGGAAATTGGAATTGTGGAAGTCCAGCATTGGACTTCTTCAAAATGATGATGATGATGGTGATGAAACTCTTCTCTCTTATTCTGGAAGGCTTGGCCGCGTGGACACGTTCTACCTACCTTTATTCTTTTAATTGTAAGACATTTTAAAGTAATTTTAGTGATTTATCTGAATAAATTCCCTTATACTTTAACTTTTTTGCTCACGTCATTTTGCTACTTGCAAGTAATAATTATGAACTAGCTATTCTCATATTAGCTAGATTAGTTATGAATATTGTATGGCGTTATAATTAAATGTTATGGAGTAAGATTAAAGTGGGTTTGTGGCGTTTTGATTGGAAAACGATTTTGTTTGGAATTTGGAATTGAATTAAACAATAATCTTATTTCTTATCGTATCTGAGTACATGTGACATGTCTGAAAAGCCTTCGTGAAACTGGCACCTTAGATTCACCTAGTTTAAAGACGTTTCAAACTGATTCTTGTGATTTTATTGAATAAATACATGACCTGGACTACCTACCTGGACTTTGACTTTGAGCAATTAAATAATGTATTATAAGCAATTACGATAAGAACGTGCCCTCCGATGCACTGCGCTGCGTCCATCAACTTAAGGTATATAGATGTGTAGGTATACCATAACATCTATATAATAATGAAATGAACTGCAGCAGATGAACACTTTAACACCTCTTATTTATTCGTAGAACACAGGTAAAACAATTTCACTCTTATTCTTCGCACTTGTTACGGATGTCAGTATGTCAGCCAGTCAAGTTTACTCCACCAAGTCTCTTTCCAGAATGCCACATTTATTTCAATCTTCCCCTTTCCTTTCTTTTCTGTTCGGCAACCTACCCACGCTATCCATCCTACCCATCTTTCGGACCAAAGCTGTGACTTGGCGGTCAATTGACTGACTAAAAGACAGGAAGATATAAAATTAATTATGCTACTTCAATTTTAATCTAAAAAAACAAGCTTAATATTTACAAAATTAATTATAAAATTTGAGAAATCATTACATTCGGCCATCCGCCATCATGCGATCTCCTGACGCATGATCAAATAAATTAACTGAACGTACTAATCAATTAAGAATATTTATATTATTTTAATTTTAACGAACAAAAAAAATCTTATTTTTGATTGTAATAGCTTATATACAAATTCATTTTATTATTTTAGTCCTTATCAACTTCAATTTCTTCATCAAATTTATTTTATTAAATAATTATAGAAAATACTCAAATAAATTGAATTTACGATTTTAACACAATAACATTTTCAGTAATTATAAAAACAACATGTGAATAACAAAAAAAACAATAACTCCCAGTGTTTCGCTACATTATTATACTAACAATATTACTTTAAATTATTAATCATTACATTTGGCATTTATTTAGTATCAGATCTGCTTGTATTATTTTGTTGTCGACCTTTTGTAGGCATATTTTCGTCATCATTATCCTCGCTTTCGGATGAAGTATTACTTTTGTTAGATATTAGTATCGTAGTCATGAGAAAGGTTAACATTGATCCAAGGTCAAATCCGATCAAAAGCAACTACGCTATCGTATTTACTTTTAGGAGTACTAAATCCAGTAAGTTCAGAAATTTTATATCGATCATTATATATACTTCTGTGATTTTAAAGAGGCCTATAAATTTTGATAAGAGCTTAGTTCTATTGTCTTTATTGTTAAAATTGGTTCTCGGTTTTTTTATTAGAAATAAATTAGAATATTATTATTATTTATTGTAACTGTAACGATGACATGGGTGTCGGAAGACCAGCGTTATAGTA
This sequence comes from Chloroclysta siterata, assembly GCA_932294275.1. Classification (NCBI taxonomy): domain Eukaryota; kingdom Metazoa; phylum Arthropoda; class Insecta; order Lepidoptera; family Geometridae; genus Chloroclysta; species Chloroclysta siterata. The sequence goes on from OW028588.1 coordinate 29,806,775, forward strand.
GCGTATGCTGCTATTGCATTTATGACGAGTGACTGCCAATTTATATCACTTACCTACTTAAGAAAAGACAGTAAAATGTCTTTTCTTGTATTTTTTTTTATAAACTGCATTTACGTGTGGCATAAATAAATTATTTTGTATTGTATTGTAAGATGACATTTTCCATTAACTACGTGATAAGCACCTTGGTGCAATTTTGATCGATTGATTTTCTTTACCGGTTCAATACTACTGTAACCTTCCACATACACATCCCCTGAAAAGTTAGTTGATCCCTGCGTTATAACTTCAACTAACTCTGACAAAGGAACTTAGGTAGAATTTAATGTAGTCAAGTTTAAGCTATTTTCAATGTCAAAGTTTGCGTTAAGAGCAGGACTTTTGTAGAAGAATAGTTTGCAATTGTCTTTGAACACAGACACCGAAGAAAACTCTATAAAGTTTTACCCTATAAGCAATGCTGTTGTCACAAACTCATCAGTAACTACAAGAACTTCGATCGTCGCCTCAACATCATCGATTTCAATGTTCACAAAGCTCCTATAGACAGGTGTAACTACAGAGTTACCGAAACCTTTGATGATAGGCAATTGTGTGTATCTTTTTAAGAAGTTTAGGTCTTGAGCATCAGATTCACGAACTTCGATTTATTTGAAAAATTTACTGTTAGTATCACCAGTTGTGGAAATAGTCAAATTTTTCCGTTCTTTAACGTCCGTACGCGAAACGCGGTATCATTGGTAGAAGTTTACAGTTTTTATTGTCGTGATCAACTCTTTGACACATTTGGCATTTTACTAATGGCTTAGGGCATTTAAAGTAAGAGTGTCCTTTTGCGCGACATTTAAAAAAAAGTCGCTGAATCATGGAGGTAATATCACAGAAATGCTCTGTTCCGTGGGTAATATCATAATGGTGAGTGCCATAAGATCCACAACCTTTTACAACTGTGTATCAAACAGTGATCATCTATCTTTGTACCTCCCACGCAGCCTAGCTACAAGTAAAAGAAAAGAAGATGTAAGTTCACTCACTCCAACTCACTCACTGTCTGTGTAAATAGTGTCCGTCAGTTGATGCAATGCTTTGATGTTCTAGTTGGGGTCGGTTGAAATATGCGGTGAAGCGAAATAAATAGTGAAAAATCAAAAGAATCATTATTGTTTAAGCAAAATATATTTGAAAAAGCGAAAGTATATCCCGTGCAGCTGTGTCTTGTGCATCAAGAAAAACAAAAGGAAACAAAACAAAAGGAGGTGAAAGACCCGGAATTGTCATTTGATACGTAATATTCTTTTTTCAATTTACAGACTGTAATTACATTTTATTAGTACTAGTCAGATTTTCCAATATGAAAACGATGTAAACCCATTAATAAAATATACCCATAAAATAATATGTATTGTTTTGATCATCTGTTCTAGTGATTTACATACACAGACTAATTTAGCTTTATATTTCACACCTAGGCGTCTCGCACCGGCTCAATTTCCGTTTAATTTTACATTATTATTTTTTTAGGTTCCCAAAATGCCCAGAATGAAGACGGGTGTGGATAAAAGCTGTTAAAGGCGTGAAAACTGGGAGTCCACAAAATTTTCCTATGCATGGACGAAATGGCCATAAGAAAGTATCGAGTGGGATGGACATCGCTCTCACAGCCAGGTCAATATGGGAAATAATATTGACGATAATAGTGTTCCAGTATCTATATTGGTTTTGGGTTGTCACAATAAAAGTCAGCAACCAGTTAAAATTAAAAAGTTGATTTCCAATTAAAACGCCTTTTTCATCCATCTCTTATTCCATCGATAGGTTAGTCAATGTAGTCCCTTCTCTAGTAACTTACACGAATACAATATCGACAACTGCACACTAACAAAAAAAACGGACACGCCAAAAACCGAAAGGCTCCGTGCAGTATGATACTTCGTCCAAGCGCTAAACTGTTGTTTGAAGTTGACGCCAAATCTCCTGCAGATGTCTTCGAAGACTTTCGCTTTCGTTTAGAATGCGTGTGTAACAAGAAGTTCCTCCTCAGGAGTCATCGCACCGTCAGAGTTCATAGAAAGAGAAAAAAAATACTGTAGTTATCATATTCACCAATTGTTTCAAACTTTTTTTTTTTTTTTTAATTTATATTCATGTTTTATTTATTTTTTAAATTTTTCATATGGGTTACTTGGCTTAGCATAACAGCTGTCCATGTAATTTTGCGACGTACTTAGCCACTTACAGGTCCAGTGTTTAAATGCTAATATATATATATATATTTTTGTATTATTGTAATAATTATTTGGTTAGTTTTGAACTTACAGGTATACATACCCCATTTTTCACTAAGAAATTCACTAATAGCGCACCTGGCTAAACTCTGGCATACATAGCCTGCTAATAGCGCACATGGCTAAACTCTGGCATACATAGCATGTACCTACTACCTACCTATATATCTATAAATTTTAACTTAATAGATATTTAATTTAGTACACTTTGCTTCAGAGACTCGCATCAGAGGGTAGGCTTGATCATCGATATTTATAATTTTACGACAGTTTATCAGGTGACAACGGCAAGTATAGTTAATTTCTGCTTGATATAGGTAAGCCAATTTTTATTGCTATTGGAACATTGATAATAGCAGTAATGTGAAATAGAATAATAAAAAAATATATATAATAGTAGGTAGGTAATCCACGAATTTAAAGGTGCTAACACTACCGGATAGTATCTGTTCAGTACAGACCAGTTCTTGTGAGGAACAATTCAAAATGCGAATATAAAATAGGATAAAAATATAAAATAACCTACCCTTCAATGTTAAAATTATCGGATAATATAAAAATTTGTAAGATTTCACCTACTTTATTCTAGAAAAATTTGCTCGATATGTATTCAACTTGAATGTTCATGGGTAAGGCCCTGACAATTTTTAAAAACCGAATAGTGCTAGTACGGCCAGATAGTATCGGGGCAATCTCGACTGATACATGCTAACAAAATGTTTCATACCGTTAAACTTAAGTCGAATTTAATAACCTTTTACTCGAAATAAAAATATCATGATGTGGACGAAATAAATTTTAATCACAGCTACAGTACGTAATTATTTGGCAAATATCAGTGCATTGTGTACGTAGCAAAATTGTTAGCATTATCTGTCCAAAATTTGTTCACTGTGGCATAGGTACATAGACCCACTTAGTTCCTCACCTTGCTTATAAAAAAAAAATGTTATGGCATACATAGCCCCCTGAACTCACTTGGTCCATCACAGCATACCCTACTTATTGTTATGGCATACATAGCCCCCAGAACTCACTTGGTCCATCATAGCATACCTTGCTTATAAAAATAATTGTTATGGCATACATAGCCCCCTGAACTCACTTGGTTCATCACAGCATACCCTACTTATTGTTATGGCTTATATAACCCCCAGAACTCACTTGGTTCACTACTTCACTATATTTTAATTATGTTTTTTTTTTTATGTAAGTAAACTTTTTATCGTAAAATATTCTTTCAATTAGCAACATGCTATGGTGGCAAAAAGTTTCACCAGTAATAATTCTATCAAGTAACTGCGGTAAAAATTTGATGAAAGACATCAATAAGTTTCAAACTTAATACTTCGAGTGAAACAGCATGAATTTTATTCGTAGTATTCGTTAGACTCCACATTGTTAAAAAAAATATATTTTAGCAAAAATTGTTATCACAAAAACTTTTGTGACGGTATTAACAAAAAATATTTTCATAGATATGGTACAGAAAAGCAACTCATGATCACACACAGTCACTTGCACGTTTAGTAGATTGGTATTCTTTGTCGATTTCTATCAGCTTTTGCTAGAAAATCTATCCAGACTTTTGTAAATTTTATGTTTAATGGGTAGGCACAAGTACCAACAGCTCCATAAACCGAATAGTGCTAGCATGGCCAGATAGTCTCGGGGCAATGCCGACTGGACCACGCCAACAAAGATTCAGTAGAAATAAAGCCGCTAAGTACCTATGCTTTCAACTGAACAAAACTGGCACGATCGGATAGTCTCGGGTCAATCCCGACCGATACATGCTAGTAAAATCTGTATCTCCATTATACTTAAATGGAATAAAATATTGTACCAATCTTCCAAGCGGCAATAAAATAATATTATGTGGGCAGAATAGGTAACATTTTACATACCTTGGTTCAATCGCACTTCTGAGATGAAATGAACTGCAGCAGATGAACACTTTAACACCTCTTATTTATTCGTAGAACACAGGTAAAACAATTTCACTCTTATTCTTCGCACTTGTTACGGATGTCAGTATGTCAGCCAGTCAAGTTTACTCCACCAAGTCTCTTTCCAGAATGCCACATTTATTTCAATCTTCCCCTTTCCTTCTTCTTTCTGTTTTCTTTTCTGTTCGGCAACCTACCCACGCTATCCATCCTACCCACCTTTCGGACCAAAGCTGTGACTTGATTACATTGACATTAATATGTACCTTAATTTGATGTATTTATACAGATGTTGAGCCTCATGTGCCTGTAATTTCACCGGCAACCACACCCTTCGTACCAAAACACAGCATCGCCGCTTGACGGCAGAAATAGGCATGATGGTAGAACTTCCCCGAACCTGCCACAAAGAGAGACTAAAATAAAAAAATTCTCCGTTAATTTGAACGACTTTCACGAGTATTTCCCATAGTTTTCCATATTCTTCAAAACTTGCATTATACAAAATAGCTGCATAAAATGAAAGCTTGAAGCGCAGCTTGCATTTACGTAACAAGAAATGAATGGATTTGAGAAGTGCTCATCGCGGGTACAAAGGGGGATTGCCAACTTTGCTACTTTTCAGTAAAAGAAACAGAAATATTTGTAAATTCGTAATTTATGTGCATATATAATATTTATTTACACAGAAAACTACTGTGAATAAAAGTGTACAAGAGTAGTAGTTCTCTTTGTGAAGGGCTCGTCTGGGGAAGTACTACCACCACGCCTTTTTCTGCCGCTAAGCAGCGATGCTGTGTTTCGGTTTGAAGAGTGTGGCTGCCGGTGAAATTACAGACACATGGGACTCAGCATCTGTATGCCTCAAGTTGATGGACGCAAGGTAGTGCATCGTAGGGCACGTTCGTATAGTGTGTGACTTACGAGGCAATGCTTTGTTATAAGTGATAAGTGATGGTCACCACTTAACATCAGGTGCTTGCTTGTTCCATCAGCAAGTAGTATAAAAAAACGATGGATACAAGTATTTCATAGTCAAAGTCAAAAGGTGTTTATTCAATAAAATCACAAGGATCTTTAGATGAAGTATATTTAAAATGTGCGAAATGCACATGAACCAATTGAGTTATCTGCAGACCGTTGCGAACGATCTAGAGATAGCTCAACTGATCCGACACAGTGATCGGAAGTCCTTAATTCCTCACCCTTAATTATCGCCTTAGAAGTTTGAAATTGGTTATCAATATTTTTTAATATCCTGCAATATTTTTTAATTGTATTATTTTAAAGCCAAGCCAGAGTTACCTCACAAACTTAGTTAGAAAAATATAGCACAAAATGCAAATTTAAATGGTGTCATAAAAACACTTATGATATGTACCTCAAGGTGTCATTATTTATATTTTAGATCATTATTTACATATAATTTTGACGATGTCCGAACGTGACTGATACAAATATGTGCAATATTGGAAAAATTTAATAAATGATCATAAAATAGCAGCTTTTACGTCGGGATAATTATAATCGTCATCATAAAAGGCGCAAGGGGACTGCAGTGCGTGCAGCCTACAGGTGGGGTGTCACCCCTCTGGACCAAGCAGCCTCTCATCTCAGTTCCGACCCGGCGGCCGAAGCGACCGGTCGTCTCGAGACGCCGCGAAAAAAACATCGAAGTGTAACGTGCCAAATTCAAACCGAGTTCAATTTCCAAGTTCGCGACTGTGATTGGTTCAGTGTTGTGTTGTTATGTCAGTGCTGGGCGATTGAGGCGGTATGGATGGGGAGAACCGGATTATTTTGAATGTTGGCGGCATAAGGTACTTTATTGAATGCAAGAATTCAATTGTCTCCGGGGCTTTTCATCGGGAAATTGCTTTGTTAACGGAAATTTCAGCTTTAAGAATTTTATACAAGGTGTTCCAATACTTGTGGTTTAAAACTTTAGGGGGCTAAAGTACCCATCAATATAAATAACTTTTTCTAAGGAACCAACACTGTTAAACGCGAAAAATGAACTGCTGTTTCATACATTTTAAACACAAGTATTGGAACACCTTGTATAATACTTATGTTCACTTAAATTCATATAAGCACCCTTGGATATTGAAGTAAACAAACGTGCTTCTCCGGGAATACAGGGTAATGTTTACCCCATTAACACCTTTTCAGTCATTCCAAGAAGAGTATTAATAATTTATAACTACCCTCTCGAACTTGGGGATTACCGCAACACAACAAATTATAAATTCGGGTGAGAGAGGTTCCAACTTAAATATTTTGTGAAAATTGAGCGCTTCTACTACTGCAAAGACGAAAAGGCAGGAACATTAATTTGTTGATACCTGTATGTGACCTTTTGTCGTGTCACAAGTTCTTTCTAAAAAAGGTGGTGAAAGGATTTTAAGTGTGCCTTGCGAGCACTTGACACATGTTTTAGAACTTTTTAGGTTCTACGACATGCCGATTTCCTCACGATGTTGTTAATAGAATACTGGCACTGTGCACATAATGAACAGAAAAACTCATCAGTCATCGACCGGGTTTGAACCCACTCGTCCTAAGGATCGGTAAGCGGGGCCGCTGCCACTAGGCCACCTGTACTTTATGTTGAATGTGGTAATAAGTGAAGATGAAGATGGTATGAGAGCTGGACATGTCTAATGCATCTAAAAAATCTGTCTTCAGAATTATATCGTTGCTTAAAGAGAGGCAGGAGTGAAAACTCGCCCCTAACGTTATACAAGGTGTAAAAATACCACTCCTGAAAACTTCAGGGGGCTAAAGTACCTACCCATCAATATGAATAACTTTTTCTGAGGAACCAACACTGTGAAAAAAAAACAGCTGTTTCATGCAAAAGATCACTACCTACCTGGCTAAAATGTTGGTTCCTTAGAAAAAGTTACTCATATTGATAGGTACTTTAGCCCCCTGAAGTTTTCGGGAGTGGTATTTTAACACTCTGTATAAGTCTTCTACAATTGATGAAAAGGCCTGTTTACTTATTTTTCTGTACCTGAATTATGTAAACAACTCGGAAACCTTGAAACTGAGTTGCAAAAATAGTGAAGGACTTCGATCACGAATATATTTTAACATTTGTAGCGTTAAACTTATCGTACCGATATCCGACCTTATTGTATTGTAGTTAAGGATATGATACGTTTACTCCACTAAATTAAAATTCATTCGTGATTAGGCCCCAGTAAGGTTGGTCCGCAAATATGCTTTAGAGCTGATTTCAACATGCTCTGTTAGTTACTAATCAAGGATTAACAAGCCGTTAAATGTAACCTTAGATGTCAAACGCATACATTTTGACATATTTAACGGCCCTTTAATCCTTTGTTAATCTAACAGAGCATGGTGAAATCAGCTCTTAGTGTTACTGCATAAAGTCGTTAACTGTCTGTCGCTTAGCCAAATGGCTACACGTTTATCTAGATCTGTCATCAAAAATCTAACATCATCTGCTTCAGACTCAGACTCTTGAAAGCCTTTACAGCTCAGTTGGTAGTAGCTGCCTTCTGCGCTGTAGGCCGTGGGTTCAATCTCCACCGTTAATAAACATTTGTGTTATGAACATAGATGTTTGTTCTCTGTCTGGGTGTTATATTATAGTAGAATACGACAAATAATAGACGAGCTTTTTGTGTGTGACTCGTCCGGGAAGTAATACACCTTCACAGCTGCAGTTGACAGTCTTCACAGCTCAGTTGGTAGTAGCTCTGCCTTCTGCGCCGTAGGCCGTGGGTTCGATCCCCACTGAGAACAAACATTTGTGTGATAAACATAGATGTTTGTTCTCTGGTGTTATATAATATTATAAGTATGTATTCACAAAAAAAAGTATCTATGTATTACATTAGCTATCTGGCTTCCATATCAGCTCTGGCTTAGTTTGGGGCTAGATAGTGCTGTGTGGAAAGTCCGCTAATATTTATTTATTATTATTTTATTTGCTACCACCATGCCTATTTCTACCCTCAAGTGTGCTTGGATCAGGATTTTTGATGGCTTCGCCTGCCCCTTTCAGAAATCTTGCTAGAACTATCTAATTCTAAAATTCAATATAATAAATATCTACTTTTCATTAAAAACGGGAGATTTGAATCACGACGAGAAAATCAATGATAAAATTAAGAGCCGTTTTTGGAGTAGGTTAATAAAATAAACATGTTACATAACTCGCTTGACAGTTGACCTCAGTAGTGCTATTCCGTATACAACAAACTCACGGGAGCTTCACGTAGTGGATCCGCGCATCGATCATGTGCTTCGCCTCACTCACGTTGACATTTCCACGTTCGCCATAACACTCACGCTAATGATGGGTTGGGTTTTTTTTATATAAAACTAGCTGATGGAACAAGCAGATGGCCCACCTGCTGTTAAAAGGTAACCATCACTTATTACAAAGCATTGCCTCGTAATACACGCACGATGGGAATGCGCCCTACGATGCACTGCCCTGCGTCCGTCAACTTGAGGCATACAGATGTTAAGCCTCATGTGCCTGTAATTACACCGGCAACCACACTCTTCAAACCGAAACACAGCAACGATGCTTGGCGGTAGAAAAACGCGTGGTGGTAGTACTTTCCCGGACGGACCCTTCACAAAGAGCTCTACGACTCTTACGGAATGCCAAATTGAAAACTCGCCGCGGATTCCGCGGTCACGTGGGTGAGTGTTGTCGTTAGAATAGCACTGTTTAGAAGTTGTTTAAAGTTATAAAGTTTTGTGCGCTCTTGACGTAGCGCACTTTGAGTGCTTTGAACATTTCAGTTATGTGTATGTAGCTATAGAACTAACTTTTGTTGTGGACACTAGCTTGTTTAGTCGCTAAATTTTGATGAAATGTAGGCTTCTTCTTCTTGTGAGGTCACATTTGACACATCTGTCATATTTGACAAATGTTTTAAAAAACATCGGTTCTACGACACGATGTTTTCCTTCACCGTTTGAGAGTACTGGCACTGTGCACATACGTTTTTGGACATTGATGCTCACTCAATACTCATTAGTGCGGCCGTGCACTAATGAGTATTGAGTGAGCAGGTTTTTCTTTCGAAACAATGCGGTGAAAGGTTTTTAAGTGCACCTCAAAGAGGCTCCTTTCTAGCGACACGAACTTTAGGTTCTACGACATGCTGGTCTCCTCACGATGTTTTCCTTCACAGTTGGAGAGTACTGGAGCTGTGCACATACATTTTATGGACAGAAAAACTCATTGGTGCACAACCGGTTTTCAAAGTCAAAGTCAAAGTCAAAGTCAATAGGTATTTATTCAATAAAATCACAAGGATCACTTTGAAACGTCTTAAAGCTAGGTGACTCTAGGTGCCAGTTCCACGCGACCAAAGCCTAGAAGAACAGGCAACAAACTTACGGCTTGGTTCCTACCGTTCTTTTGTATGATCCTTTTACAATGTAATATAATATATTATTGAAGTTAAGTGAGGCGTAGGCATACAGAAAAAGGTAAACATAATCAAATTTATAAGACAGCACACGCTACGCTTCAAACTAATAATACCTAATGCATAAAATTAAATACAATCTATTAAATCAGAGAAAAATAAAACACACAATAGTAGGTACAGTACAGACATTGCAGACATGTTAGCTGCCGATGGGCAGAGCGACCGGGACATCGGGGCACGCACTTTTATCATCAATATAGCTATCTAAAGTATAATAAGCTTTACTTATTAGATTATTCTTAATGTATGACTTAAATGTTCTAATAGGAAGCCCAGTGGCAAGCTATCTGGAAGTTTATTATAGAAGCGTATACCGTTCCCCATAAACGAGCCATTTACCTTTTGTAGTCGAAATTTAGGAATACATAATTTGTTTTTATTTCTAGTGTTAACGTTATGTGCATCACTCTTTTTCTTAAAGCTATCTATGTGTTTATGAGTGTATAATAGATTTTCATAAATATACTGTGAAATTACTGTGAGAATATTAATTTCTTTAAATCGCTCCCTCAATGATTCGCGTGGTTTCATTTTATAAATGGCACGTATCGCCCGTTTTTGAAGTACAAATATACTTTGTATATCAGCAGCTTTCCCCCAGAGCAATATACCATAAGACATTATACTATGAAAGTAGCTAAAATATACTAGCCTAGCTGTAGCTTCATCATATTGTGCGAACTGCGTATGCAGCCGAACTCAGTCTACCAGCAAGTGATTTGATATGTGGACCCCACTGCAATTTTGCATCAATATTAAGTCCTAAAAAAATAGTAGAATTGACAAGGGTAAGTGATTCTCCATTTAATTCAATATTGGTTGGACGCTGAACCACATTTGGCAAAGTAAATTTAATGCATTTCGTTTTCCCGGCATTGAGCAAAAGATTATTAACAGTAAACCAGTTAAGTACTTGCGACAGAGATACATTAACGTCATCGAAGTTAGTCTTCAATCTGTCGACTTTAAATATTAAAGAGAATATTTTAAACCCACGACCTAAAGATCGGAAGGCGGGGCCACTACCACTGGACCACCAGTACTCTCTTGTAATGAAGGCTAATGTTAATAGAATTTGAAAACTAACCAAAGCTTGTTCTAAGGTAACCACATAGCTACTAATACTTTAAATACCATTTGTTTTTCGAAAATAATAGAATACACGATTTTTCGGTTTGAATGGAGTGCTGCCAGTAAAATTACAAGCACATGATGCCTAAAATCTGAATGCCTCAAGTTGAAGAATGCAAAGCATTGCATGGTAGGGCATGTTTATATCGACTTCCGAGGCATTGCTTTGTTATAAGTGATGGTTACCACTTAACATCAGGTGGGCCATCTGTTTGTTCCATCAACAAACAGATGGCCGAAAAACACTCTATTCAGAATTTAATAGAATACACAAACAAAGAACAAACCACTTGATAAAATGCGCTCAAAAACTTCGAATTATACCAAAAATTCAAGAAAATTAAACTAGGACTCATTTTGTGACGTTGAGTACCTCTGAGGTCCTCAATTCTGTAGATAAGGATAATAAACCAGTCTTAGCAAACACAGCCAATAAAAGGTCTAGAGAATGGGCCGTTTGAAGTAAATTGTATTTTTCAGAGTAAATACTGGTGGGATGGATATGGGTGGAATTGGGGCTTTTGAGATTTTCCAAGAATTTCGACCGACTAATCAAATTAAGTTGGTTATGTACTATGTATTTTTTATTAAATTTTAAGACGAAACGAAGCTATAACGATTCCATTACCTCAATGAGCAAATAAGGAGTGTAACCAAAAAACAATTTGATTGTCATTTTATTTTATTTTATAATAAATAAATATTGGTGGACTTTCCACACAACACTATCTAGCCCCAAACTAAAAAAAAAACAAACTAAGCCAAAACTTGTAATATGGGAAATAGATAGCTGATAACATAACATACTTTTTTTTGTAAATACATACAGAGAACAAACATCTACGTTCATCACACAAACGTTTGTTCTCGGTGGGGATCGAACCCACGGCCTATGGCGCAAAGGCAAAGCTACTACCAACTGAGCAGGTAAGACTGTCAAATATAATGTAATGTATAAGAATTCAAGAAAGTCGCATTAGAAAGAATTAATACGAGGGAACTGCATTAGAACCCCGACAAGAGCGGACATCTTAAATTGAAGAGGAAGAATATAAAATACGACATATTTAAAGCGTTGTTATAAAATAAGGTTAAATAAAACAAAAGTGACTCTCAATTTGTGAGATTATATAATAAAATTCACTTATCTCAGAACAAAGATGGAGGCAATATTGTTGAATTTGTCCTCATTCTGTCTTACAGCTTTTCCGGGCGTAATAGCTGTTTTACTTTGAAAGCGGTCACCGTTTAATGGCAACGATAAAGCTGACTAATGATTTTTGATCGCATGTATGGTGTAAATAGAATTCGGCCCAGACTATTCACGTAGTGCTTACACGGATAAGAAGCTTATCTTATTCTGTTTATTTTTCCTTTTTTGTATGGAGACTCGTGAGTTCTCAGAACGAATAGAGGTGCTTATTGAATTTCCATACAAGATAGATCTGGCGATACAAAAAACTAAAAACCAAACTGACTTTTTTTATACAAATAGCCGACGCGACGAAACAAGCAGATGCCAAGTGGCAACCTCATCACCCAAACAAAGCATTGACTCGCAAGCCCGCACGATAGGAACGCGCCCCACGATGCACTGCCCTGCGTCCATCAACTTGAGGCATACAGGTGTCAAGCCTCATGTGCCAAACCGAAACAAAGCAACGCTGCTTGGCGGCAGAAAAAGGCGTGGTGGTAGTACTTCCCCAGACGAGCCCTTCACAAAGAGCTCTACTACTCTTAAATTGACTTGGGGTGGGTACAGTAGTCAAGTCAAGTCAAGTCAAGTCAATAGGTATTTATTCAATAAAATCACAAGGATCACTTTGAAACGTCTTAAAGCTAGGTGACTCTAGGTGCCAGTTCCACGCGACCAAAGCCTAGAAGAACAGGCAACAAACTTACGGCTTGGTTCCTACCGTTCTTTTGTATGATCCTTTTACAATGTAATATAATATATTATTGAAGTTAAGTGAGGCGTAGGCATACAGAAAAAGGTAAGTAAGCAGAGCTACTCCCGACAGAGCTGTGATGCCAGTTTGTATTTAAAGTGAGGTGCTTTTAAATGTAGCTTAACCCTTAGTCACTGAGGACTAAGTGCTGTGATGACAAATTGTGCATTTAATTTTAACTAACTTCCGCATGCATGTTTGTTTGTTTAGTATCTAATACTTGGTAATGAGAGATCTGAAAGGAATATCTACCTTGCCAGTACTCTAAAACGGTGAAGAAAAACATCGTGAGGAAACTGGCATGTCGAAGAACCTTTAAATTCTAAAACATGAATCAAGTCCGAAAAGAACCTCTTTAAGGCGCACTTAAAATCCTTTCACCACACTGTTTTTATAGGAATAAGTGACACGACAAGAAGAAGAAACTGTATCTGGATCGAACGTCTACAAATGATTTAAACAAGCTCCACCTATTGCAAGTTTAATTAAATCATGCATGATTAAGTTACAAACATTCAATCATCCAATAATTGGATGTTTGTGACTTCATTCTGTAATCACCAGATCTGATAACTACCGTGCCTGGGTATTAAAAACGTAGAGATATTTTATTTTTTGCGACAATAATTTCAATATTATTGTACACCATCGTCAAAAGTCTTATGTAAAACAAATAGAAATATGTATATGTGACCTAAAACAAAGCAATTAAGATATTGGCAATATTGTTTGCAGTTTGGCATTCTCGTAGCATTAGGGACATCTGTGTAGCGGCTCTACGACGTAGTGGGTCTACGGCGTAGCATACAGGTGCAGTTAATCTTTGTACAGAGCCAGAGAGAACTAATTATTGTGAAGCATGTAGGAATTTGGTATTATTCGTTCTGTGCGATGGAAATTGATTCTTACTTAAAGACTGATATAAATTAATTAATTCTGTAAATTATTTAAAAACTTCGTTTTATTTTACTTTACTGAATCTGAAATCGAGAAGCTGAGACTTGAGACTATGTGGATGGCCGTATCAAATGTTCCCTCTAACCACATAAGGCTTACCACGTGTGAAGGTTACGAGACCACAACGCTTCTGTGTTTACCTGTGTTTATGGCATCCAGTCTTGAATGGTGATCAAGTTTTCAGGCTTCCATTTATTGCTTACTATTAGGTACTTTACTAATCCCACCTGATATTGAGCGTTTACCTGTTCCAACCTTGGTGATACATTTTTCTGGCTTCAGATTCCTTGGCCAATTACGTAACTCGCAACAGCTTTCATACCAGCGTCTAAGGCGATGACCAGCTGTCAAACATTTTTGTTTTCCCCGAGAAATGTGACATTTGACAGCAACGATTAAGTAAAATAACCATTGCTAAATTGTTAGCATTTAATATTTTTGATCCTGTTATAGGTACTATAACACAGTCCGTAGACAAGCCCGTAGTTAGTAGCAGTACTAATGAGGGCTTACAAGCAGAAGGGCCTATTGCCCAACATTTAAACTAGTCTCTTCGACAATGGGAAAGCCTGGCACTTTACATATTGTACACCAAAATATGCAAGGCCTTCCCAGCAAAGTATTAGAACTAGAATTATTTTTGAATTGTTTCAATGTAGATATCATGTGTATTACAGAACACTGGATATTAGAACTAGAGTTGCTCCCTTTTTATAATAAATACAGTATTTTGAGCTCTTTTAGACGCAAGAACGCTATACATGGCGGTTCTTTAATTGTTGTAAATAATAACTTGAAATGCAGGGAGCGTAAAGACATTGCAAATCTCAGTATTGAGAGGACTATTGAGCTGTCGTGTGTGGAGCTGGAGCGGCACATCGTTGTGAGTGTATACCGTCCCCCAGACGCAGACTTCACGTTGTATGAATCCACTATGGAAGAAGTATTGCTTAAAACCTTCGATAGTAAAAAAACTTTAATAGTCTGCGGTGATTTTAATATAGATATTCCGGTTCATCCACTCTCTGAGAGATTTTTAAATTTGTTCAAATGTTTTGATCTACACAGCTTGTTTAAAGACCCAACAAGAGTGACATTAACAACAGCCACCTGTCTAGACAACATCTTTTGCAGTCATGAACCAATTTGTAAGTCCGTAGTTAAGCATTTTAGCTCAGATCATTACGGTCATAGCGCTAGGTTTGAATATAAAGTATCAGATAAAGACGAGGTCTTCACCTATCGGCTTATCACAGATAGCCGTACTAAAAAGTTTCAGAACAATGTTGAACTGAAAGTGTCCCTTTTACCATATTTGAATGACCCAAATGATCTTTTTATAAAACTGACAAATTTAATAAATGAAGAACATAATGATACTTTTCAACTTAAAACATGTAAAGCTACTGTAAGTGTCAAGTTCGCTGACTGGGCAACTCCAGGTATTTACAAAAGTAGGAATAAATTATATGACCTATACGCTGCTAGGGAGTCAATGCTGAATGACCCAACGTTTATTCTACACACTAAAAACTACTCTAAAATTTTCAAAAAAGTATGTCACACGGCAAAATCATTGCATATAAGAAATAAAATTGAAAAATCGACAAATAAAATTAAAGCCACTTGGAAGGTAGTTAATAACGAAACAGGCAAATCAAAGATCGGTAATAAACAGATAAATTTAAAAGTAAACAATAATGTTTTTACTAAAAATATTGAAGTCGCCAACGCGTTTGATAGTTTTTTCTCCAGTATACCTAAACTTGTGACTTCATCCCTAAATTCCTCAGCTGCTGAAGCGACAACACTATTAGAGTCTAGCGTTAAAAAATGTAATGATATCTTCAGTTTTAAATATATTAATGCTGATAATATTGTGAAAACTTTTAAATCCTTAAATATTAAAAATACTGAAGATCTATGGGGAATGTCCACAAAAGTTTTAAGCGCTATTATAACTGATATTGCACCATGTCTAGCATACATTTTTAATAGATGTGTAGAGGAGGGCGTTTTCCCTGATTTAATGAAACACAGTAAACTCATTCCCCTGTACAAGTCTGGAAATGAACAAGACCCTGCGAACTACAGGCCTATTTCGGTACTGCCTTCGATAAGTAAAATTTTTGAAAAAATTGTTCTTACTCAGTTATTATCACATTTCAACGTCAACGGCATACTTCATAGTCATCAATTTGGATTTACTAAAGGTCGATCAACGACAGATGCCGGTTCGACGCTCCTGAAGCACATTTATGATGCTTGGGAACACTCACAAGATGCGATTGGGGTATTCTGCGATCTGTCCAAAGCTTTTGACTGTGTAAGTCATGCCACCTTAATATCTAAACTTAAACATTACGGCATCATAAACCAGGCAATTGGTCTTTTACAGTCATATTTAACCAATAGAGTGCAAAAAGTTGATGTTGGCGGTGAGAGGTCGTCTGGGTCGGTTATTGATATAGGGGTACCTCAAGGTTCCATATTGGGTCCCTTTTTATTTCTAGTATATGTAAATGACCTTCCACCTTTTGTAAAGGATTTATGTGAAATAGTTCTATTTGCTGACGATACCTCTTTAATATTTAAAGTCGACAGATTGAAGACTAACTTCGATGACGTTAATGCATCTCTGTCGCAAGTACTTAACTGGTTTACTGTTAATAATCTTTTGCTCAATGCCGGGAAAACGAAATGCATTAAATTTACTTTGCCAAATGTGGTTCAGCGTCCAACCAATATTGAATTAAATGGAGAATCACTTACCCTTGTCAATTCTACTATTTTTTTAGGACTTAATATTGATGCAAAATTGCAGTGGGGTCCACATATCAAATCACTTGCTGGTAGACTGAGTTCGGCTGCATACGCAGTTCGCACAATAAGATGGCTTACAGATGAAGCTACAGCTAGGCTAGTATATTTTAGCTATTTCCATAGTGTAATGTCTTATGGTATTTTGCTCTGGGGGAAAGCTGCTGATGTACAAAGTATATTTGTACTTCAAAAACGGGCGATACGTGCCATTTATAAAATGAAACCACGCGAATCATTGAGGGAGCGATTTAAAGAAATTAATATTCTCACAGTAATTTCACAGTATATTTATGAAAATCTATTATACACTCATAAACACATAGATAGCTTTAAGAAAAAGAGTGATGCACATAACGTTAACACTAGAAATAAAAACAAATTATGTATTCCTAAATTTCGACTCCAAAAGGTAAATGGCTCGTTTATGGGGAACGGTATACGCTTCTATAATAAACTTCCAGAAAGTGCCACTGGGCTTCCTATTAGAAAATTTAAAGCATACATTAAGAATAATCTAATAAGTAAAGCTTATTATACTTTAGATAGCTATATTGATGATAAAAGTGCGTGGCCCGATGTCCCGGTCGCTCTGCCCATCGGCAGCTAACATGTCTGCAATGTCTGTACTGTACCTACTATTGTGTGTTTTATTTTTCTCTGATTTAATAGATTGTATTTAATTTTATGCATTAGGTATTATTAGTTTGAAGCGTAGCGTGTGCTGTCTTATAAATTTGATTATGTTTACCTTTTTCTGTATGCCTACGCCTCACTTAACTTCAATAATATATTATATTACATTGTAAAAGGATCATACAAAAGAACGGTAGGAACCAAGCCGTAAGTTTGTTGCCTGTTCTTCTAGGCTTTGGTCGCGTGGAACTGGCACCTAGAGTCACCTAGCTTTAAGACGTTTCAAAGTGATCCTTGTGATTTTATTGAATAAATACCTATTGACTTGACTTATTGACTTAATCGTTGCTGTCAAATGTCACATTTCTCGTCATCATCTCGTCATAGTCTGTTCTTCTACCTTATTCCGTAACTTAGTGCTCGAAAGGAGCCTCTTGAGGCGCACTTAAAATCCTTTCACCACACTGTTTTGAAAGAAACTAGTGACACGACAAGAGAGAGATTCCGAAACTTGCGATCGGTCCGCAATAAGCGTTAATAAGTATTAACGCTTATTTGCGTTAATAAGTATTAACGCTTATTGCGGACCGATCGCAAGTTTCGGAATCTCTCTCTTGTCGTGTCACTAGTTTCTTTCAAAACAGTGTGGTGAAAGGATTTTAAGTGCGCCTCAAGAGGCTCCTTTCGAGCACTAAGTTACGGAATAAGGTAGAAGAACAGACTCATTGCACAGAAGTGCCAGTAAATGCAGTAACGATCACCCATCCAAATAGTGGCCATTCAAAAAGTTGCCTAACTTAGCCTATCTGTTAGTATCAACCAAGCAAACTACACCACGTACATATTGAAATATGTAATTGAAATAAGACTTCACAAAAAAGCAAAAATATAAAGGCTATATTGCTTCTCAAATGATTGAAAACGAATTAATAAACATTTCAGCGTAGATACAGTCACCGACAAAAATTTATAAAGTTTTGATGGTTGAAAATCCAATCTCACTGCCTATCCAACTCCTCATTTATACGATTAATAAATAAATGCGAAGGTAAATGTTTGTGGCTCAATCATACCCTGTACTGATTGGAGTAAAACTTAGAACGAACATAGTTCGTAGCCTAAATAAGCTTATAGGATACTTTATCCCGAAAAATACCGAAAACGGGTAAGTATAAATTAATGAAATAGAGAAAACGCCTTAAGGCGAAGACAAGAGCTAATGTACCTCTCGCTTGCACGTATCTATATTTTAAAAGATATAAAAACACAATGCATACAGTTCAGCAAAAAGTATAATTTTTATCCAAACAAGTTTTCCTATTTGTGTGCCAAATAAATGCATTTTTTTTCTTTTTTTCTTTTCTATTGCAATCCTCAAGACACAGTTACCTATCCTATGACAGCCTTCACAGCATAGTTGGTAGTAGCAGCTCTGCCTTCTGTGCCGTAGGCCGTGGGTTTGATCCCCACCGAGAACAAACATTTGTGTGATGAACATAGATGTTTGTTCTCTGTCTGGGTGTTATATAATATTATAAGTATGTATTTACAAAAAAAAGATAAGTAGTATATCAGCTATCTGGTTCCCATATCACAAGCTTTGGCTTAGTTTGGGGCGAGATAGTGCTGTGTGGAATGTTCACCAATTTTATTATTTTTTTATTAATCTAGAAAAATACTCAATCTGTCAAATCAACTTCCATTGCCGACTGTACCTTTTGAAAACAATCGAGAGTGTCACTCACACGTAAAGTGAACACCCGTTATGTAAATACAGGGTGGCTGGGTTCGAATGACGTCACTTTGTTTGGTTATAGCTATGCAAATGACGTTTCTTGTCGTATTGTGCCTAAGCTGTATCCGATCCTAGATCATGCGATTCGATTTTACTAATTCTTTTTTGTCTTGTTGTCGATTCACTAGTTCTTTCAAAACGGTAAAAGATTTTAAGTGATAGATAGATAGATAGATAGATAACACATGTATTTGCCTAACTAATACACAGACACAAAAAATACAAAATCAGCTTAAAAAAAACAACAGAATTAAAACAACAAATAAAAGTAACATTTTAAATAATAAGCATTTAGGTCCATGTGTGTGTTGCAGTTAGACAAAAAGGTAATCTCTAATACTATAAGAATCAAAGTCCTGACTGACTGGCTGACTGACTGATATAAATTTATTATTATTTATATTTATTAAGGGTGTAAAAAGGGTTGAAAACGTCTGTATGAAAAATGTTATTCCTTGAACCTACAAACTTAAAACTTGGAGTACATGTTCTTCAAGGCTAAAAAATAGAAAAGGCATTTTGAATTTTTTTAAACTACCCTTAATAAGTGTGTAAAGGGATGCGAAAGTTTGTATGGAACTTTTTAGACGCGTGGTGCGATTGAATTAAAACTTGGGGTAAATATACTACGAAATAAATAATTAAGAATGACACTTTTAATTTTTGATAACTACCCCTATAAAGGGTGCAAATGAGTGTAAAAGTTAGTATGGGAGATTTTTGACGCTTTGTGCGATTGAGTTCAAACTTGAACAGAAAATAATTTAGAATCACGTTTTCAATATTTGAAAACTACCCCTGCATAGTTTGTGGCTCAATCACGGCTCACCACTTTAACGCGTGCGAAGCCGCGAGAAGCTGCTAGTAGCTCATAAAATTGCTCATGAGCATAAGTGCACCTCAGAATGTTTTCTTTCACAGTCTGAGAGTACTGAACAGAAAAACTTTTTGAGTGGGTTCGAAACGATCGGCTTGGAATCCACGACCTTATAGGACCGGAAGGCAGGACAGCTACCACTAGACCGTCATTGTACTCGTACTTGCTGATTGAACAAGCAGATGGCCCAGTTGATATTAAATGCGAGGTAAGGCTTTGTGGTGGTGATGGTCACCAATTAATATCAGGTGGGTCATGTTTAAGTTTAATTAAAAAGTGATGGTGAGAGCATTGAGTCAATCATCGGTTAGTTTGTAAGTAAGCCGAATCGTGTGGTACAGAATCAGGGACATGTATATGTTTCGCTTTTATTTGAGATGCTAAAGATAAAATTGTACCAGTTATACGTTATGACGTATTTTCAAACGAAATATAATAGTCCCTAGCCCGTTGTTCTACCCTCTTCTCTTATTTTCTACTTTTATTATGATCCTTAAGGGCGTTGTAGAAAGAATATTGACATCGTATGTAAGTATTAAGTTACCAGTTAAACAAGTTAAGCTTAAAGTAACTTAAGAACCAAACTAACCGACTAACGGCCGGTTTCTGAAAGCCCGATCAAAACTAATCGCATGTCAAGTCACTTGCTATCTCTTTCTAATTCGATGTAATAGCTGAAATGGTGAGAGACTTGACATCCGATTAGTTTTGATCGAGCTTTCAGAAATGGCCGTTATTGTATTATAATTATATTTATTATTCAATAACTGGCTCTCGATCGATCGTTTAAAACGGTCTGCAGATAGCTACTTCAACTGTTTCATATAGGTGCACATTTTTTACATAATGCATGTATGCAAGTATACATGCATTATAAATACACTTACATATATCTGTTGTGCATAGATGTACAAGTGTAATTTTAAAAAAATATATATTTTAAACTCCTTTATATGCCTCAACGGAAAGTTTTTTCCAGTTCCATGATTCAATCATTTATTTTCATTCTCAAACACGATGATCTAGAAGCGATTTTAGGAATCACATAAAATTAAATTAGTATCGACGTTTGTTTGTCTATTCAATCTTTATCTGTGGCTGGAATGGATAATAAAACCCCGAGATTTTGTGAGTTTTTAAATACGCAAATTCGCTGATTTTTGTAAAGGTTAAGATACTTTTTTTTGGAATAGGTTGTTTAGCTGTGAATTTGTTGACCTTTTTTCAACCCAAGCGTATTCTTAGCTGAGGAAAGCTTCTGTATTTATTTTATAAATACATTTAATTTTGTACTGGTGGCTGATCCTAAAGCCCGTCACCACCGCGAAAGGGTAATGAGTGAGAAATGGCTAGCGGTACGGACTCCTTTTTAATGTAACAGGTTTACATTTCCACCAAAAAAGGTTTTTATATTTTGATTTCCACTGCAAAAGGAAAAAGAGCTAAGCGAGTTCATTTCAATACTTTCTGCTCGCTCAGTCCTTTCCGCTCGACTATTTGTTGGTGGAAATACAAGTATGCAGTTTATTCTTGCGAGTTAAACGGAGACCTTAATGGCTCCGCTCCGCTCGCGGTGAAGACCGGGTTTTATTGAGTTTTTGGAGCTGAGTAAAGCCTCCAGCATGGCTTAAGGCGATGACAACTGCTGATTTAACTCTCGCTCGCGCATTTCAACATTTCGAAAGATGTAAAATCACTGAACACATTCACACAATCACTGAGCATCGAGAGCGCTGGTGATCTAGTGGTAGCGGCCCCGCTTTCCGATCCTAAGGTCGTGGGTTCGAAACCAATAATTTTTCCTGTTCAAAAATTTATGTGCACAACGCCAGTACTCTTAAGCTGTGAAGGAAAACATCGTGAGGAATACGGCATGTCGTAGAACCTAAAAAGTACCTATTGTTGAATGTAACAAAATAGCCACTAGTAGCGCCATCTGTTAAAGCGTATTCTAGTTACTGTAGGTGTGTATCATAAAAAAAAATTCAGTCTGTGCCGTGATACTGGTGTATTATTTATAGGTTATGTGCCGCACTTAGTTTATCGCGAGTATTTCACCAATTTAACAGTGTAAAATGTCTACAAACATTATAACAAGCATAACAAAGCTTAAAGGGCGCGATAATTATGAAGACTGGGCGTTTGCAGTTGAAAACTTCTTGATTTTAGAAGGAATGCAGCAATGCATCAAGGACGGCAGTAGTGATCCAAACGACGCGAAAGCAAAGGCTAAAATCATACTAACTATTGATCCTAGTTTATACGTGCATATTAGAAGTGAAGTGACTGCCAATGGATTGTGGAAAAAGTTAAAAAACCTTTTTGACAACAATGGATTCACCCGGCGTATTGGATTGCTTCGCACCCTTATATCTATTCGTCGAGAAAACTGTGAAAATATGTCTCATTATGTGACTTCATTATTAGAAACGAGTCAGAGATTGAACAGTACAGGATTTAAGATCAGTGACGAGTGGATTGGTTCGTTATTGTTAGCGGGATTGCCTGAAAAATACGAGCCGATGATCATGGCGGTGGAACATTCTGGCATTGAGTTCACCGCTGACGCCATTAAATCGAACGTGCGTTGCTGGATATTGATGACGGAAATGAAAGTGGCGCCTCTCAGAAAGCATTTGTAGCGAGAAGTTGGCAACACAAGAAGAACAAGGAAACGTCATCAGCAAATGTCAAATCACATGTCAACGTCAGGTGTTATAGATGTAAACAAATGGGACATTACATGAATCAATGCGAAAATACTCCAAAGAAAAAAGAATCTAATGCTTTTCGTGCTGTATTTCTGAGTGGACAGTTTAATCAGACAGACTGGTATATAGATAGTGGTGCTAGTTGTCATTTGACGTCCAGAAATGATTGGTTATTTAACATCAGAAATCGACCTGTGAACGAGATCGTTATCGCTGATAAATCAACAGTTCCCGCCGAAGACTGTGGAGATGTGCGAATAACTACAGTTGTTGAAAGTACTGAGTATGAAATTCCCGTTACAGGAGTGTTGTATGTTCCTAACTTAGCAACGAACTTATTGTCAGTCAGTCAATTAATGAAAAACGGAAACAAAGTTGCATTTGAAAACAAACACTGTTATATTAAGAACCAGAAAGGTGAACTCGTGGCCACTGCGGATTTAATAGGAGGTGTATACAAACTTAGAATCAAACATGTTGATTGTTTGTTGACAACTTCTGGAGAGTTGTGGCATCGAAGATTTGGCCACATAAACAGTAAGGATTTAAACATCATGAGAGATGGTGCTGTACAAGGAATGGTGTACAAAGAGAAAGCACAGGTAGGCAAAGAGAACTGCACTGTATGTTGTGAAGGCAAGCAGGCCAGGTTACCATTCACCCATGCTGGTAACAGAGGTCAGGAGCTGTTAGATGTAGTTCATGCAGATGTATGCGGGCCTATGGAAGACTTGTCTATTGGTAAAAAAAAGTATTTTTTACTATTTGTAGACGATCATAGTCGAATGGCATTTGTTTATTTCATGAAGATGAAAAGTGAAGTGTTTTCTTGTTTTAAAGCATTCAAAGCTTTAGTTGAAAACCAGACAGGCAGAAAATTGAAAGTGCTAAGGACAGACAATGGAATGGAGTTCTGCAGTGGGGAGTTTGAGAAGTACCTACAGGAGGCAGGCATTATTCACCAAAAAACTTGTCCTTACACACCGGAACAAAATGGACTTTGTGAAAGGCTTAACCGAACAGTGGTAGAGAAAGCCAGATGTATGTTATATGATGCAGGATTGACGAAATGTTTCTGGGCAGAAGCAGTAAACACTGCAGTTTATCTGAGAAACAGATCAATTGCATCAGGTTTAAATGACAGAACACCATATGAAGTTTGGACCGGAGATAAGCCAGATGTCAGTAACCTACGTGTGTTTGGAAGTAAAACTATGGTGCACATTCCAAAAGAGAAAAGATTAAAATGGGACAAGAAAGCAAGTCAGGGTATTCTTGTCGGATATGAACAAAATGTGAAAGGGTATCGTGTCTACAATCCCAACAATAACAGTATAACAATAACTAGAGATATTGTTGTGATTGAGGAGGGGGTTGAGCACAGCAAGATACATTTAAATATCAGTAAAAATAATAGTAAAATTTCCCCTATAAAAGAAATAAAAGAGGAAGAAAATACCCAAGAAGTGGGGGACATAATTAACACAAGAAGACCAGACGATCAGGGACTGAAGCCAGAAGCTCCAGGTACAAAAGAAGAAAGTGTGAGCTCTGAAGAAGATATTTTTCAGGATTCTTCAGAAGTACCTGAGGCTCCTGTCACACAGGCTGAGCCTGTGGCAGTCGTTGAGCCTGTTGTAGCAGCTAAGCCTGGGATGTCGACTAAGCCTGCACATGACTCCAATGTTGTGCAGGGTGTCACATCAGCAGCCAGTCCTATGACTTCAAAACGTGTGCGTAAACAACCAGATCGGTTTGGTTTAGGTAATATGTGTGTAGCAAATGAAATAAGTGCAAGTGAAGTGTCTCTTGAAGAAGCGTTGAATGGACCCGAGAGTGAACAATGGAAACAGGCTATGCAAAGAGAATTTTAAAATATTTAAAAAGGACTAAGTCTTATTGTCTTAGGTTCTCTGCAGACGGGAATGATAAATTAGAAGCCTATGTGGATGCAGATTGGGCGAGTAATGTTATTGATAGGAGGTCTTATACCGGATATTTCTTTAAGTTGTCCAATTGTGCGATTTCATGGGAAACAAAAAAACAAGAGACTGTAGCTCTCTCTAGCACAGAGGCTGAGTATATGGGGATATCGGAATGCTGTAAAGAAGCTGTATAATTAAGTAATCTAACATATGAAATTACTAATGTAAAATATACTATACCCATTTTTAATGACAATCAGTCTGCTCATAAATTAGCTGCAAACCCTGTATATCATAAGAGATCTAAACATATTGATATACGCTATCATTTTTGTAGAGAAAAGGTTGTTCATGATATTGTTGAAATTAAATACTTACCTACTTCAGAAATGCCTGCTGATCTTCTAACCAAAGGGTTGTGTAAAATAAAACAATTATTTTTTGTCAATGTTTGGTCTAAGTGATAAAAATTGAATTATTTTTATATGTATTTATCGGCGCGAGCGTCGTAAAGAAGTTGCGTCACTAGTCAACGCGCAAACAACACGCCACAATACACCAGCGACGTAAACAAGTGTGACTCATAGCGGCCGGTCGGGCGAGGTACCTGCCGCGCCGCCTTTATAAGCAGCTGACGCACACAACAGATTCATTCGCTTGCCTGCGCTCGGACTGAGCGCAGTGCCGAGGCGAACTACTGGGTTGACTTTGTTTTTGTATAAGTTTGATAATTGTCTTTCAATGATTTAAAGTAAATTAATTTCGAGTTATTTTGGTTAATCTGAAGGGTTGTTATTTTGTGTCGAGTTTCTGATAGATTCAATTATTTGTGATTAGATTACGTCGAGTCTTTGTTTAAATTCAAGTAAAGTCATTTTATGATTATTGTTGGGAAGTTTTAGTATTCATAATTTAGTTGTGCAGATTGTTTGACGATTGATGTTGGTGAGTCATAGTTTTGGATTATTATAGAAATATGAAATACGATGACGACGTGTTTTAATTGGTATCACTACCTCTGCTCTTACATCGGAAGTGAGATTCACCTGCGTTGTCTTGCGACCATCCCTGACCGTAGGTACTTTTCATAGACTGCCCATTCTGCGACAGTAGTGGTCAGTCTGGCCGAGCGTATTTTTTTTTTGTTGTATGTGGTTTTTGATATCGTTTTATGTCTTAGATCATATTGTAAAATATTTTGTAGTGGAGTCCTTGAGATTAATAAGAGAAATTCATGTAGTCTGTTTGTTTCAGCTTGTTAACTTGGGTAGTAGTTTGACTTTCTTATCAGGTTAAGTGAGTGTTCCTGATTGCAGTTCAGACGTATTGTTTAAGTGCGTCTTTATCAAATGTGTTGCTGCATTACCTTTTAATGTAAAGGTTGGATTCATGTACCTAGTCTGTTTGTTTCAGCTTGTTAACTTGGGTAGTAGTTTGACTTTCTCATCATGTTGAGAGAGAGTGTTCCTGATGTGTTCAGACGTTTTGTTTAAGTGCGTTTTTTGTCAAATGTGTTGCTGCATCACCTTTTAATGTAAAGGTTGTTCACAGCAGTTTCTATGGTCCTATGATACAAGAGTTAATTACTTTGTTACGATAAATTACTTTGTTTCAGAGATTTGTACTTTGTGATAGTGACATTATGAAATATGGAGGCAAATCATGTTGGTGTGAAGATTTATTTCAGTTATTGAAAGAAACTGATGCCTACTGATTATTTATCCCAAGTGGTCCCGTTGTGTTGATAAAAGGATGTTAGTATTAAATTAATAAACTAGCTGATACCTACAGTTTATTGATGTGTTTACGTTTTACGATGTAGAAGTTGAGGGTATTATTAAAAATAACTTTTTTTGCAGTTTTACTTGTTCATACTTTCTACTGCTCAGCGTTAGTTGAGGTGACTTACTGGTTGGTGTTAATAATCGCTGCAGGATTAACGAGTGATAGTAGTAGTGTGTTTTTATCTTAATTTCAGTACACAGCAAGGTTGCTTTATAGAGGTGAAGCAAATGTCTATATCTTATTAAAGTTTGATTCTGTGATTAAATTTACTTTTTACACGTTGCAGAGTCTTAATGCAGATGCTGTGGAAAGTACCCGATACAATTTTATTGGACTGGTGGATTAGTAAGACATTTTTTTTTTTATTTGTGTATTTTACCATCACATTTTACCATCGACGAGTCATTCACAAATTATTGTGCGCTCAGAGACTAAACCATGCTTTTGCTGAAAACGATCGGAGCCACATTCCACATCAAGCAAAGTTATAAAATTAATGATAATATCATACAGCCATTGTTGATCAGGATGTAGTTAAATTGGTTTCTGTATTTATCTAGTTTTTAACCACTCGGGCAATACATCCAAAAAGAGGTGGCGCGTGGTGGAAAGCTTCGGTTGACTGAGGCCATTCTTCTGGCTTGGCGTTTAAATGCGTGTAGTGCAATCCATTGTGTTTAATCAATTTTATTTTTACGTACAGCTAGCGGAGCATTCTGCACGGGCACATAGCAGTTGAAGGGTTGTCTAGCGTACGAGTTCGATGGAAGTTGTAGGTAGTTTTTGGTGATCAGTATCTGTGGTCGAAATTCAAAGTTATGAAACAGTGCGAGTTTGTGCGACAAGGGTTTTGTTCGGCGTATAGAAGTAATTGGTCCGTTTTTTAGTCGGTTGCCATATTATTTTGTATTTTAAAACCTTGCCTTTTAAATTATGGATTTCCAGAAGAAGTTTGGAAATAGTTGGGAGAATTCGAAATAAAATCTATTTTTTTTTAAGTTTATTTATTTATTTATAAACGAGTAGCTGTTGCTAGTATATCTATATCGCATTGTTGTAATTGTTATCATTTTTTTTGGTTGATTTGTTTGAGTACGGATTTTTCGTTTCGTTGCTAAGGTCTAACATAAACGTGACATTGGCGAAATTGTGGGCAACACTGCAAAGTCCATACGATCAAAAAGAAGAAGAATATTTGTTTGAAGGAAGTTATCGAGCTTGTTATCGAATGACTCTATATCATTTACAGTGAACCAGTGAAATACATCATATTATGTTTTGTCTTAGTCTATTTTTTTTATCGGGGACGCTCAGCCACGCGACGCATTGAGCGATCGAGGACATTAAGCTTTATTTTTGTGGTTTTTGTTGTATTCAATGAACCTCATTACACTTTGCAGGGTTAGCAGGTACTGTGTAGTGTTACACACACACGAGTCTACATTTAGTTAAGCTAAAACTGATTAGATTAGCGGATTAGTGCTACATTTTTTGTTTTAGTTGATTTATGTCAATTAACGATAGAGGACAAATCACAGCCCTCCCCCACGCAGCTGGTTGGATGGATGAGTTGATAGGAAGATTACATCCAGAGTATAGCTGAAAAGCACCAATGTGGATGTACTGACACATTTTTGGTGGCATTACAAGATGCCCATATTGCTTTGGAAATCTATTTTATTGGTCTTGAGCTTAAGTATTTTCCTAGAGTTTTCATTCAGTTACATTCGAGGCCAAGCTGTGATATTCATATTGATGTGGTAAGAATAGGTGTTCTAACTATATAGGTTGTATTCATTTTGGTCTAGTATGAGTGGTTGTTGTTTATGTTACAGAGTGTTTTATTAACTGTTTAAACGTGAAATATGAAGGTCACTGGGAAGATGGAAGGATGAAAGCCACAACGACAGAGTCCTATTTGATGGAGTCATAAGGTGGTTTCAAAATGGTTCATGTGATTCAATTGAATAATCTTTTGACTTTGACTGACTTCGGTGTGCTCAGTATCAGAGTCTTCCATGACTGATGCCATCCATGCCGCAGTGGACCGATATCGCTGAAGAACCATTGTGCTGACTAGGTTCCTGGATATTGATCACGAACCTCCGCAGTGAAGATATTGACACTAAGAGGAGGATAGTTTTATTTCTTTTTAGCATCAAAGTTATTTTGTGCTAATACATAATGTTCTGCGAGTTGCTGATGTCTAAATGTTGAACGTTTTAGCTGTTGGGAATTCAAAACGTGCTTTCGCAGTTATCTCTGTATAATGGAGTCTGTTTAACTTGTTTTTCTTTAAATGTTTGGAAAAGACTTTTAAGTTAATTTTTTTTTTGTTTTTTAACATTGTGATGTTACAGCATAATCTTGAACGAGAAAATCTCAACGCGCGATGCGATGAGTCATCGCAAATTACATTCCCGCCTTTGATCATGCTTCTCAACTCATACGTCATGGGGGTTGGGTTAAAATGACCCAGAATGTTTTTGTTAGCTTATAGATTCGTAGCCACACAAGCTATGTAGCCGCTCTTCTCAAAAGCTAGAGTTAATGAGTTGCGCTAAACATTGTTCTTAAAGTAAAAATATCACGGTGTCTCTGCTAGGAGCTACGTGTGTCCAAAGTTGAGAAAGATCATCAGTGAGAGAAAAGAGTAAAATAGAAATAAAAGGACGGCGTATTGTCTCAATTCTTGACGAATCTTTCTCTGATGTCATGTCATCTGATCAGGAGTCTGCTCAGGAAGAGAATTATGTCAATTTCCGTAAAACCAAAAGCGACTGCATTATTTATTTATTTATTAAGAGGCTATCGCTGGTGTGTCTATATCTCAGTGTTGGATTTATCGATATGTATGTGCAGTAACTACGTATTCTGATAGTGTATTCTAGTTGTGAACCACTCTGTTGCTGAAGAAGTGGTAAGACGCAAGTAAGATGGCTGGGTCACGTGGTAATTTAAGCTGGTGTCTACGTGAAGGTCTTTGATGCTTTTTTTTTTTCTAACAACGTTTTGAATATTTGGTATATTCGGTAGGTTGTACTGATGGGTAATAAATAATCTTATCGGTTTCAGTGAGATCTCCTCGAAAGCGTCTATCTTCAGGAGTAGTGAGGCGTAGTGCAAATAATCTTCTTCATAGGATTTGCGACGTAGAGCCTGCGGAATTTCTAGGCCTTGTCTTTGTGTGTGAACATTTGAAAGTCCGGCAGAATGTGACACGTTTGCCCCGAGAAATTAGTAAAATAAAATATGACGATTCGGTGGCGGAGGTCTAGACGAGCCTCCAGCTAAGACAACCAATGCTCGTTAAAGGTTTCAAGTATTTTCTGCGAAGAAAGACCGCAAAATAGTCCACACATGTTATGGTTGCGGAAAATATATTTGCGCTGAACGTATCGTACCTTTCTGCAGTGATTGTATTTACAACGATGATTCTGATCAGTTTTTTTTTTTAATTCGATCACTCGAGATTGGCTTTAATCTAGGCCTAGTTTTGAAGACTGTACGGTATTTTATTTTTCTCTCGTTGTGTTGTTTATGGGTATATTTTTATAGACTAGAACCTCTACGACTTAGTACCGAGCTGAACAAGTATTATTTATTTATTATTTATTTATTGGGCACCGAACTGGGTAAGCGAGTATTGCTCCATAGTATTTTATGACTTGGGTTTTAATTTAAAGTGACGTAGCCGTATCGGCGATGTGATTTAAATGTAGAAAATATAAAAAAAATAACATTCTTTCTTTTTTTTCAAATCGAGTGGAAGAAAACCCGATGATGACGAATGTTGTGCCGACACCGCCGACACCCACAGCGTAGGGTGAGAGCAGGAAGATGATGGTGATGACGAAAACCGATAGTATCGTGACTGGTAAAGTGTGTGTTTGGTGAGATCTAATATTGACGTGAGTATTACGTGTGTTAGTGTTTAGAGTTGTCACTTGTGTGAAAATTATCTTTATGAAAATGAGATCCTATTGTGACGTGAATATAAGAGTGTTACCAGTGTTTAATAACGAGCTTATAATACATAAATAAATAAAACCAGTTTCTACTGTTTATTAAACGTGCTGATGAAAGTGAGAAATTTACGTGAAGATAAATGAGAAGCTAAAATGAGCGCTGAGGCTCTGAGGCTTGGCCAAAATTAGCGCTGAGGCTATGAGGTTAGATGCGTTTAATTTTTGACGAGTTTAATGATGCTTTTGTTCTCCGTAGGTCAAACGAAAATGAGGCGCAGGGACGCGCCTACGTCAGTATGGCCGTATCGGCGCGAGCGTCGTAAAGAAGTTGCGTCACTAGTCAACGCGCAAACAACACGCCACAATACACCAGCGACGTAAACAAGTGTGACTCATAGCGGCCGGTCGGGCGAGGTACCTGCCGCGCCGCCTTTATAAGCAGCTGACGCACACAACAGATTCATTCGCTTGCCTGCGCTCGGACTGAGCGCAGTGCCGAGGCGAACTACTGGGTTGACTTTGTTTTTGTATAAGTTTGATAATTGTCTTTCAATGATTTAAAGTAAATTAATTTCGAGTTATTTTGGTTAATCTGAAGGGTTGTTATTTTGTGTCGAGTTTCTGATAGATTCAATTATTTGTGATTAGATTACGTCGAGTCTTTGTTTAAATTCAAGTAAAGTCATTTTATGATTATTGTTGGGAAGTTTTAGTATTCATAATTTAGTTGTGCAGATTGTTTGACGATTGATGTTGGTGAGTCATAGTTTTGGATTATTATAGAAATATGAAATACGATGACGACGTGTTTTAATTGGTATCACTACCTCTGCTCTTACATATTTGGTTAAGTGGGGGTGTTGAATGTAAAAAAATAGCCACTAGTAGCGCCATCTGTTAAAGCGTATTCTAGTTACTGTAGGTGTGTATCATAAAAAAAAATTCAGTCTGTGCCGTGATACTGGTGTATTATTTATACCTATAACATGTGTCAAGTGCTTGAAAGGAGCCTCTTGAGGCGCACTTGAAATCCTTTCTCCACACTGTTGAAACTAGTGACACGACAAGAGAGAAGAGATAGAACCTTAGACGATATTACCTCCATGGATCCTCCTCCATTTCAAACCATTTTTGAAAATCGCAATCAACCAATTTGACAGTTTAGTAAAATTTGATTGAATGATTTGATTGATTGAAACAAGTTTTCCTACTAAAAAGTTTGCTATCCTAATTTTAGTACTAAAACTAATTTTTAACTGCCCACAACTTGGTTGATATCGAAAAAAAAAAATTGTTCAGTTATTTTACATCTTTCAAAATTTTAAAATGTGCGAGCGAGAGGTGCATTAGCAGTTGGTGTGTTTTTTAACTTGGTCGCGTGGAACTTTAAGACGTTTCAGTGATCCTTGTGATTCAATGAATGAACACTTTTTGACTTTTGACTTTGTATTTCAAAGTCAAAGTCAAAGTCAAAATGTATTTATTCAATAAAATCACAAGGATCACTTTGAAACGTCTTAAAGCTAGGTGACTCTAGGTGCCAGTTCCACGCGACCAAAGCCTAGAAGAACAGGCAACAAACTTACGGCTTGGTTCCTATCGTTCTTTTGTATGATCCTTTTACAATGTAATAATATAATATATTATTGAAGTTTAGTGAGGCGTAGGCATACAGAAAAAGGTAAACATAATCAAATTTATAAGACAGCACACGCTACGCCTCAAACTAATAATACCTAATGCATAAATACAATCTATTAAATCAGAGAAAAATAAAAAAAAACACACAATAGTAGGTACAGTACAGACATTGCAGACATGTTAGCTGCCGATGGGCAGAGCGACCGGGACATCGGGCCACGCATTTTTATCAACAATATAGCTATCTAAAGTATAATAAGCTTTCCTTATTAGATTATTCTTAATGTACACTTTAAATTTTCTAATAGGAAGCCCAGTGGCACTTTCTGGAAGTTTATTATAGAAGCGAATACCGTTCCCCATAAACGAGCCATTTACCTTTTGAAGTCGAAATTTAGGTATACATAATTTGTTTTTATTTCTAGTGTTAACGTTATGTGCATCACTCTTTTTCTTAAAGCTATCTATGTGTTTATGAGTGTATAATAGATTTTCATAAATATACTGTGAAATGACTGTGAGAATATTAATTTCTTTAAATCGCTCCCTAATGAGTCACGTGGTTTCATTTTATAAATGGCACGTATCGCCCGTTTTTGAAGTACAAATATACTTTGTATATCAGCAGCTTTCCCCCAGAGCAAAATACCATAAGACATTACACTATGGAAGTAGCTAAAATATACTAGTCTAGCTGTAGCTTCATCTGTATGCAGCCGAACTCAGTCTACCAGCAAGTGATTTGATGTGTGGACCCCACTGCAATTTTGCATCAATATTAAGTCCTAAAAAAATAGTAGAATTGACAAGGGTAAGTGATTCACCATTTAATTCAATATTGGTTGGTCGTTGAACCACATTTGGCAAAGTAAATTTAATGCATTTCGTTTTCCCAGCATTGAGCAAAAGATTATTAACAGTAAACCAGTTAAGTACTTGCGACAGAGATGCATTAACGTCATCGAAGTTAGTCTTCAATCTGTCGACTTTAAAAATTAAAGAGGTATCGTCAGCAAATAGAACTATTTCACATAAATCTTTTACAAAAGGT
Organism: Chloroclysta siterata; assembly: GCA_932294275.1. Lineage (NCBI taxonomy): Eukaryota > Metazoa > Arthropoda > Insecta > Lepidoptera > Geometridae > Chloroclysta > Chloroclysta siterata. Next base: position 29,839,744 of record OW028588.1, read on the forward strand.
GGAAGGTCATTTACGTAAACTAGAAATAAGAAAGGACCCAATATCGAACCCTGAGGCACCCCTATATCAATGACCGATCCAGAAGACCTCTCACCGCCAACATCAACTTTTTGGATTCTATTGGTTAAGTAAGACTGTATAAGATCAATAGCCCGGTTTAGGATGCCGTAGTGTTTAAGTTTAGATAATAAAGTGGCATGACTTACACAGTCAAAAGCTTTGGACAGATCGCAGAATACCCCGATCGCATCTTGTGAGTGTTCCCAAGCATCATATATGTGCTTCAGGAGCGTCGAGTCGGCATCAGTCGTTGATCGACCTTTAGTAAATCCAAATTGATGACCATGACGTATGCCGTTGACGTTAAAATGTGATATTAACTGATTAAGAACAACTTTTCCAAAAATTTTACTTAACGTAGGTAGTACCGAAATAGGCCTGTAGTTGGCAGGATCTTGTTCATTTCCAGACTTGTACAGGGGAATGAGTTTACTGTGTTTCATTAAATCAGGGAAAACGCCCTCATCAACACATCTATTAAAAATGTATGCTAGACATGGTGCAATATCAGTTATAATAGCGCCTAATACTTTTGTAGACATTCCCCATAGATCTTCAGTATTTTTAATATTTAAGGATTTAAATGTTTTGACAACATTATCAGCATTAATAAATTTAAAACTGAAGATATTATTACATTTTTGAACGCTAGACTCTAATAGTGTTGTCGCTTCAGCAGCTGAGGAATTTAAGGATGAAGTCACAACTTTAGGTATACTGGAGAAAAAACTATCAAACGCGTTGGCGACTTCAATATTTTTTGTAAAAACATTATTGTTTACTTTTAAATTTATCTGTTTATTACCGAGCTTCGATTTGCCTGTTTCGTTATTGACTACCTTCCAAGTTGCTTTAATTTTATTTGTCGATTTTTCAATTTTATTTCTTATATGCAATGATTTTGCCGCGTGACATACTTTTTTGAAAATTTTTGAGTAGTTTTTTGTATGTAAAATAAACGTTGGGTCATTCAGCATTGACTCCCTAGCAGCGTATAGGTCATATAATTTATTCCTACTTTTATAAATACCTGGAGTTGCCCAGTCAGCGAACTTGACACTTACACTAGTTTTACATGTTTTAAGTTGAAAAGTATCATTATGTTCTTCATTTATTAAATTTGTCAATTTTATAAAAAGATCATTTGGGTCAGTCAAGTATGGTAAAAGGGACACTTTCAGTTCAACATTGTTCTGAAACTTTTTAGTACGGCTATCTGTGATAGCTACATTTGAACTACATTTAAGATAGATAGATACATTTGAACCGGCAACCTTAGAATCGATACCTTTACTCTCTGAGGGGTCAAAACGCCGTATGCCATCCCCGACCCAATCCTTAAATTGTTATTATACAAGGTGTAAAAATACCACTTCCGAAAACTTCAGGGCGCGAGAAAACAAAAACAGCTGTTTTATACATTTTAGCCAGGTACTTTTGCATGAAACAGCTGTTTTTTTTTCACGTTCACAGTGTTGGTTCCTCAGAAAAAGTTATGTATATTGATGTGTACTTTAGCCCACTGAAGTTTTCGGTAGTGGTATTTTAACACCCTGTATAATATACGTTCGTTCAATCAGATCCTCAAAAGGAAATTGAAGCATCGATTCAATCCTCTACATCACATTTGTAAACCTAATTTAAGCTAAGGCTTCATTCGCAAAGCCATAAACGGACCTTTATTATTTCCTTTTACGTTTCTTTTGAAATTTCATCCATTCAAAAGCATGTTCGTGCTATATTTGTTCCTGTAGGTGACAAAAACGGGGAAAAATATTTTTAATTATATTTTATGACGCATAAGTCTTGTTGTATTGACATTTAGATATTTAAGAGTAGTAGAGCTCTTTGTGAAGGGCTCGCCCGGGGACGTACTACCACCACGCCTTTTTCTGCCGCCAATCAGCAACGCTGTATTTCGGTTTGAAGTGTGTCGTTGCCGGTGTAATTACAGGCACATGAGGCTTAACATCTGTATGACTCAAGTTGATGGACGCAGGGCAGTGCATCTTAGGGCTTGTTCCTATCGTGCGTGACTTGCGAGGCAATGCTTCGTTATAGGTGATGGTTACCACTTAACATCATGTGGGTCTTCTGCTTGTTCCATCAGCTAGTTGTATAAAAATATAAATATGTATATTATATTAATTTAGAGAGCACTGGTGGTCTAGTGGTAGCGGTCCCTCCTTTCGATCCAAGGGTCGTGCGTTTAAAAAAAGTCGTGCATCGATTCGTTTTTCTGTTCAAAGATGCATGTGCCAAAGCTCTCAAACGGTGAAGGAAAACATCGTGAGGCCAACCAGTATGAAATATAACTTAAAAAGTAAAAAAAATTACACCACTTAGCAATACATTATGTGTTTGCTTTATTTATCAATAAATTAATTTCATTTCATTTCACCCCTATTTTGGGCATTGAAAATACGAGTGAACTACGTCATAGTAGCTGACGCTAACATTTTAAATTATCTGCGTAATTTGCAGCAGAAAATAAAAATTCTCTCCCGAGTGCCATAATGTTTACTTTTCAGGGGAGCGCCTAAAATATCTAAGCCCTAGGCGCTATTAAAAGACCTGACCCAGTCTCCCACACTATATACCAAAGGTTACGTCACACGAGACCCGCCGTGTTATTACCTATGAACAAGCAACAGCAATAGAACGTGGCTTGTTGATTTAACAAACCCACATAAAGCCAGTCGATGATGATTGTCATCGACTGGCTTTATGTGGGTTTGTTAAATCTTTATCATAACGTTTCAAAGTGATCCTTGTGATTTTATTGAATAAATACATTTTGACTTTGACATAAAATCAATTGACCAAACATTTTGTGTGAACTTTAAGATTGTAATGAATCAAAAATAAAATGGTCTTTATTTAATTCCACCACTTTGAAACGTCTTATAAACTTTCTAAACGCTAGTTTCTCGCGACTAAAGCCTAGAAGAACAGGCAAGAAATTTACTCCTATCGTTATTTTGTATTCAAAGTCAAAGTCAAAAAGTATTTATTCAATAAAATCACAAGGATCACTTTGAAACGTCTTAAAGCTAGGTGACTCTAGGTGTCAGTTCCACGCGACCAAAGCCTAGAAGAACAGGCAACAAACTTACGGCTTGATTCCTACCGATCTTTTGTATGATCCTTTTACAATGTAATATAATATATTATTGATGTTTAGTGAGGCGTAGGCATACAGAAAAAGGTAAACATAATCAAATTTATAAGACAGCACACGCTACGCCTCAAACTAATAATAACTAATGCATAATAGTAGATTGTTTACCAAGGGAGCAAACAACTATTTTTATGGCGAGAGTGTTTTCTGAATCCAGAGCGGAGCGAAGGATTCTAGAGTAGAATCCCGAGCGTAGCGAGGGATTCTAAAGTAGAATCCTAAGCGTAGCGAGGGATTCAAAGTACTTCACTCGAGCTTAAAATAGTGTTGCTCCCGAGGTGGACACTCTACTTTTTATCACCCTCTATGAGAAAATAACTTAGTGCAACTTATGAATAATCATAATCATAGTCACAAATTCACGAAGTCACGAAGTCACAAAGTCACAAAGTCACAAAGTCACAAAGTCACAAAGTCACAAAGTCACAAAGTCACAAAGTCACAAAGTCACAAAGTCACAAAGTCACAAAGACACAAAGTCAAAAAGTCACAAAGTCACAAAGTCACGGAGTCACATAGTCACATAGTCACATAGTCACATAGTCACATAGTCACATAGTCACATAGTCACATAGTCACATAGTCACATTGTCACAATGTCACATAATCTCATAATCATAATCATGTATTTATTGTAATTTTATTTATTTTCATAAAACTAAGTAAAATCTGAATTTGAGTAAACAATTATGAACAAAGGTGGAATGCGCGTTTCACGTGTTTTTATTTATTTTTATTTAGTTCAGGCGCTTTTTTTTATCATAAAGCCTGCTTGTTCATACAGTGTTCGTGATCTCTTTGGTGATTGGAACTTTTACTCAATAAGCACATTCCAAATTCAAATCACATTACCGCCCTTGGGCGGTAAAGTACTTTACCGCCCTTGGGATCAAAGTGCTATTTTGCTACCTGTTTTCGAAGAGCAAACTATCTATTTTCGAATTGATGTGATAAAAATACAATTTATTACCTTAATCAGAGAAAAATAAAAAATATTATAAATATTATGAGACCGTTTCTATTTGGACTGCTATAGCTGTCGCTTAGTTTTAGGTAATAGCCAAGCCAGTCACACCACATGAAGGCCACGTCACACGTGAACGGGTTTGGCTAAAAAGTTAAGCCTGTCATCAATCGATTATGAAGCTAATAAAGGCTTTTTTGCATCCCAAGGAAGGAAAAAATTAATAATGAATATTAGTGGACATTCCACACCACACTATTTAGCCCTAAAATAAACAAAAGTTGTACTAAGGGAACGCTGATACGTTTCTTAACACCTAGAGTAACCAAATGTCTGTTTATTTATTTATGTTTACTACAAATTGTTCTCGGTGGGGATTGAACCCACAGCCTACAGCGCAAAAGGCATACCTACTATTAAAGCGAATAACGAATAACAGCGAACGTACCTCTCGCTCGCACGCTTCGACATGATGAAAGATATAAAATCACCAAGCCCATTTTCGAAAAATCGCAAACAACCATTTTGTGTGCAATCACATTGCATTGCATACAAAAAGCTTAGTAAAAATTTCGTTGTGATCGATACAAGTTTTCCTATTCAAAAGTTTGCATGTACGAAAACTAGTAAAGCAAACTTTTGAGTAGGAAAACTTGTATCGATGCAATCACATTATACTCGGATAATAATTTTTGGGACTATAAATATAAAAAATTTCGAAAATGGGTAAAGTGATTTTATATCGTTCAACATGTCGAAAAGTGCGAGCGAGAGGTACGTTAGCTCTTGTATTCACCTTAACTCAGCTGAAGCAAGTCTAAAAAACGAAATGTTAGCCTGAAAACGTCGCCACCCACATTCCCTCTGTAAATTCTGACACGCACTCGACATTCTTTCACCTATTGTTTTCAGGATACTTTGCGAGGTAAAAGAAATTCCGTCATGTCAGCCAAAGGAGCCGAAATTGACTCTTTTGCTTCTTATTGCGTGTTACTTTACCCAGTAAAACTGTCCTATTTACTTGCTAATGTGGATATATGCCAAATGTATTTAACGTACCTCTGACTAGCCCCCTTATGTCAGATGAAGTTATTAAAATATAATCCTACTTATATTATAAACGCGAAAGTTTGTAAGTATGGATGGATGGATGTTTGTTACTCTTTCACGTAAAAACTACTGAATGGATTTTAATGAAACTTTACAATAATATAGCTTATTCATCAAAATAACACATAGGCGACAATTTATAAAGATATTGTGTGACTAATCCTGCGCAGACGAAGTCGCGGGCACCAGCTTGTCAAAAACAAACCTAAATTAAAAATCAACCCACCTTTTGTACACTTGAATTTTTATTTCTTTGTGCAATAAAGTGTTAAATAATGAAATAAATATTATTCTATTTACTATGAAATTAAATACGGAGGTCAACATTCAAATTAGTTTTAATTGATCGAGTGAGCGAAGCGAACGAAGATTCTAGTTGATCGAGTGAGCGAAGCGAACGAAGATTCTAGTTTCAACTTGGGCGATTTGGCATTTTATGTATGTATGTATGTATGTATGTATGTTTGTCTGGCCATAACATTCGAACCGTTGATCTGATCTGCATGAAATTTGATAAGATGACAGCTTGTACTTGAGAAATTTACTGGTAAGTATATGAGTAAAATCGGATGAAGGGTTTTTAAGAAATTGGGTTTTTTAAGGGGGCAAAAATAAAAAAAGTGACTTAAAAAAATCAAGTTACATGTCATACGAAAGGGCTTTGTTTGGACATTCCAAAACAATTTTTACTTTTTTTCTGGGACGCTCGGTTTTTGATACAACAAATTGATACAACAAAAAAGTTAAATTAAGATAACCAGCGACCCAAGAGCTCCCATCTCTAAGAGTTTCGTTGGCATCAAGGTTTTTCTACTGGTCAGCCAGTTACTTTGCTTTTTCCTATTTTTTTTCCTTGAAATAAATTAAGGAGGTACTCAGTTCTCATAAAATGGTGACAACGACCAGGTCTTATGATGGAGCCAAGGGAACTCTTCAATAAATAGGCCAATAGAGTTGAAACTTGGTTACCGTACCAAGTTAGTAGGCGGCAGTCAGAAAAAAAGTCCAAAAATAATGTTTGGACTTGCCTTTGACTACCACCTGCTCAAAGTTTTGGTGCGTTCGTCGGGTCGCATCACGAGATCTCAGTTCGGGGCGAATTTCTAGTTATTCTGTTTCACACAACCATAAACATTCTCACATATTTTTGTTCCAGTCATCTGCAAATATATCGCAGTGTGGGTTGCTTTTCAGTAGCTTATTGAGAGTCACTACTCTCAACAAAGGTTCTGGGTATTGGGGAGTTCGCGCGCGCAACCGTACGACTAGAGGGCTTAGGAAATAGACTGTGTCTTCTCGTCCGAAAATAGGTGTTTAGAAAAATGAGTAGAAGTGACTCACTAAGCAGATCAGGCGCATCAAAATATCTGGATTGAAAGTTTATAAAAAGCTGTTTTCGTTTTTTTAGTATTCAAAGTAATCAATGTGATTCAATTTAATAAATACCTTTTGACTTTGACTACCTGGGGCCTAATCTCAAATTAAATTGGCTTTGGTACCCCTAATTCTAATTCTAATTCGTGGTGGGGGAATGAGATCTGCACGGACGTCCCGCAATGGGGTGTATTGTGCATTGTCCTGCTAACCTCACCCCAGCCAGCCCAACTCCTTAAAATAGCGGAGAATGATCTTGGGTTGGTGGCAGCAATGTTCAAGCATCCCCGGTGGTGATTTGGATGCGGATGAGAGGAATGACCCGATCAGCTTCTGCAGTCCAGTTTTGGACCTGGCTTCGTTAGTTGCGGAGCAGTGCAGTACCACATGCTCCACAGTTTCTTTTTCCTGAAGACATCCACGACATAGGTCGCTGTCTGTCGCTCCGATCTTGAAAAGATGGTAGTTGGCCCGTGATGATTCCGACGATTTGGTACCCCTAACTACAACGCAATAAGATCAGATATTATCGGTACGTTACGTTTAATCTCACAAATATTAAAAAGTAATCGAAATATACCTAAAAAAACGCGAATAATCAAGTTTTGAATAAAATAAATAAATATTGGTGGACTTTCCAACAGCACTAGCCCCAAACTAAGCCAAAGCTTGTAATATGGGAACCAGATAGCAGATATAATACACATATACCTTTTTATTGTAAATACATACTTTATAAGATATAATTCATTTTATAAGAGTAGTAGAGCTCTTTGTTAAAGGCTCGTCCGGGTAAGTACTACCACCACGCCTTTTTCTGCTGGTTTCTGAGTGTAGTGGCCGGTGTAATTACAGGCACATGAGGCAGACGTTAACATCTGAATGCCTCAAGTTGATGGACGCAAGGCATCGTAGGGCACATTCCTATCGTGCGCGACTTACAAGGCAATGCTTTGTTATAGGTGATGGTTACCACTTAACACCAGGTGCGCCAACTACTTGTTCCGTCAGCAAGTTGTATAAAAAAACATGTTTTCTTAGCAAAAAGTTTGTTTTTTTAGTTTTCGTGCCTACTCGAACTGCTGTCTGCGTTTTAAAAGCTAACCTTGACACAACAGTCCTACTTTGTGCTCTATTTTAATAGTCCGAATCGAAATGTGATTAAATACAAGTTTTATTTTAGATTTTATATTATTTGTAAAGTCAAAGACGTGATAAAACTCGAAATGAGGGAATAAAAGTGGCAATGACGGCCATTACTCGTAGAACCGAGAACCGCTGGGGATTAAAAGTTCAAGGTTCTGGAATTGCGTTCACGAATCGGAAGCAAAGGACGTGACGCGATGGATCGAAGACATTTTGAAAGATGCTGATTTTAAAAGTAGAAGAGCTCTCTGTGAAGGGCTCGTTCGAAGAAGTACTACCACCACGCCTTTTTCTGCCGCCAAGCAGCGTTGCTGTGTTTCGGTTTGAAGAGTGTGGTTGCCGGTGTAATTACAGGCACATGAGGCTTGACATTTGTCCGTCTGTCACCAGGCTGTGTCTCATGAACCGTGATAGTCAGACAGTTGAAATTATCAGAAAAGTATTTCTGTTGCCGCTTTATCAAAAAATACTAAAAAACAGAATAAAATAAATATTTAAGGGGGATCACATACAACTGTACGGAACCCTTTTTTTAGTTTCTAACAAAAATTTCGATAAATTATTATTCTGAAATAAATAATTATTATTAAAATGTTTACTGATCAATCTGGGTACGTTTCAAATACATTTTTTTTGTGGATAAATATATTGAAAATTGATACTCTAAGAAACTTAAGAAACTCTATGAAACTTGCTCCTATTTTCCTGCCTTTTTATATCCCATTTATTTTTATTTTTGCCTGGGGTTCAAACTCGTGTACCTGTTTCTGCTTTTATTTTTCCGTCCTTGATTTAATTTGCAATGAAGTGGAATAAACTCCTAAAAAGTTTGATTAAATTCTTTGCTACCTACATAACGTATGAGTTTATTTACAAGAAATTGATTAAATTCTGAGTAAAACCTTCCTTTGTTTGGCATTTCTTTTGAGCTCGCAAGTCTTACCTACTCCGTTATTAAAACAAAAACTTCACGAGACTTTGATTCCGAGGCACGGTACCTCCTCAGATCTCGTATCTAGTATAAATATACTAGATAGTAGATAATTAAAAGATTATGTAAAAATATGTATAATGGTTACTTATGATATATTTTTATACAACTAGCTGATGACAAGAAGATGCCCCACCTGATGTTAAGGGTAACCATCACCTATAACAAAGCATTGCCTCGTAAGTCACGCACGATAGGAACGCACCCTACGATGCACTGCCCTGCGTCCATCAACTTGAGGCTTACAGATGTTAAGCCTCATGTGCCTGTAATTACACCGGCAACCACACTCTTCAAACTGAAACACAGCAACGCTGCTTGGCGTAAGAAAAAGTGGTAGTACTTCCCTAGACGAGCCCTTCACAAAGAGCTCTACTACTCTTAAGTAGTTTATTTCTGCGATTAAATATCTTGTAGGTATCTTGGTTCTCGTTGCTCTATCACCTAATTCTTATAAAATAAAATTATCATTCTTACATCAGTAACGATCATATCTTCTTATCGTGTCACTAGTTTCTTTCAAAACAGTGTGGCGAAAGGATTTTCAGTGCGCCTCAAAGAGGCTCCTTTCGAGCACTTGGCACATGTTTTTTTAGATTTTTTCAGGTTGTGTGGCATGCCGGTTTCCTTACAATGTTTTCCTTCACCGTTTGAGAGCCTTTTTTGAACAGAAAAACTCATTGGTGCACGACCGGTTTTGAACCCACGACTTTGGGATCGAAAGGCCTCAACCACTAGACCACCAGTGCTCTCCAATAACCCTTTAACTATCCTAACTATCCTATTGTCCTATAGTATAGGATAATAATGTGACTATTGAGAGGTAACGAGGATTTGATCCCAAACGTCGCTCAAGGATTATGATTTCTTTTTACGATCGTATTTTCGAGGGGAAAGGGTTCGGAAAACTTATTGCGGGTTTTGGAAGTTCATCTTTTTTAGTAAAATAGTGAATCTTTTGATATAGAATGCTTGACTGAATTGGATTGTGTACTGATGAGAGGAAAGACCTTTACGTCTCAGAGTGGTGCTATATAGAGCACGTCAACGGAGGACTTTTTTTTATACAACTAGCTGATGAAACAAGCAGATGGCCCACCTGGTGTTAACTGGTAACCATCACTTATAACAAAGCATTACCTCGTAAGTCACGCACGATAGGAACGTGCCCTACGATGCACTGCTGTGCGTCCATCAAATTGAGGCATACAGATGTTAAGCCTCATGTGCAAACCGAAACACAGAAACGCTGCTTGGCGGCAGAAAAAGAAGTGCAATGCAACGGTTACAGGCAGTGGTAGTCGTTCAACATGCATCTGCTTGTTCCATTAACTTTATCATAGAAAATAAGGAGATAATTGTAAGCGGTCCATGTCAAAATTTATGGGGTAAGTTAAATAAATTAATTAAAATTACTTTGAACTACTGAGAGGGAGTTAATAAAACACAGTTCTAATATTGTTATACTCAATCAATCAAAGTGTTTCGTTATTGTTGGTATATTATGTGCCATGTGAGTATATAAGTATATAAAAATATTGTAAATAATGTGAACTATGTAACTACTATCCCTTTAGCTAGCTGTTAAGACAACATCTTTGGTAAATAAATAAATGTGGACTGACTATGACGGGGTTCCTTTCGATGTTATATTTCACCGTTTGAGAGCACTCCCATTGCGCATATATTTTTATTTTTAATTGTATGTTTACGTATAAACTTTAGCGCAAATATTTTTTATATAACGTTGCTTGCCATGCCACGCCAACATCATTATCTACCTTTATGGTTGGCAGGCAGAAAATTCTCATAGCATTAAGCCCACCTGTACACTTAAATTTTTATTTTTGTGCGATAAAGTGTTAAATAAATAAAATGGGCGGTAAACTGTAACTCGCGGGAAATCAGGTTTTCATCGAACGGATTCGCAACATAAATGCTATTGATGGGAAGAATAAAACAAGAACACAGGGCGGAATTAAGGGGTAGGGCAAACTTTTCTCCATAATTTAATTTTTATGATGGAATACAAATTTTATGTGGTTGACTTCACTTTTACATCAGTGAAATTTGCGCTTGAATTAATTTATTACTAAGCGTCGTTATAAATACCATAACATTGAACACTATCAAAAATTAAAATGTGTAAAAATAGCCACCTCAGCCATAGAGAAGCTCTGGTTTATAGTGGTATCATTAATTATTTTAGCCTGCATCGTCCCAGTGTAGGGCAAAGGCCTTCCTATCTCCCTTCCACTCTTTACGGTCTTGGGCCTTTGAGGTCCAATTTTCGGCAAATGTATCGATGTAATCCTCCGTCTGGGTCGGCCGCGGGGCCGCTTCCCGTTGTTAGGACTTCGTCGGTTGTTGCTCATAAAAATATAAATTAAATAAAAATAATGGTGGACTTTCCACACAGCACTATCTAGCCCCAAACAAAGCAAAGCTTGCACTATGAGAATCAGATAGCTGATACATTAGATACCTTTTTTGCAAATTCATACAAATGTTCGTTCCCGGCGGGGATCGAACCCACGTTCTACAGCTCAATAAAATAACCTGACCTTAGTCCATCCCTGGCGATCACTATCAAATCGCCTCCCCCGGGCCGTGAGGTTACTACAAATATGTTGATTGATTTGAAGTCGGATAATTCATTGTGTGCGGGGGAATTACGGCAATTGTGTTTTCCTGTTAACTGTTTGGGCTCTTGCAAACGACTGCGGCATGCTGCTGATAAAAAAAAACTAAATACTCAAAGATTGCGTGTAGATGTTTATTTTCTTAGTAACTCTCTTTAGTTCAAATTTAACATGAAAGATTAAAACTGTAGGTGTGAACTTTACTTGTAAGCTACGACAGCCATCCAGAGGCAAAATAACATACCATACTATTATGTAAGCGCAATTTTTATCTCAGTTTAAGGAAACCATTGGTTTAATGATAATAAATGTCTTTACGCCGTAGTATTAGCAAACTTTTGAGAAAAACCTTCCATAGCCATCGATCGGATGCAATTCCCTCCGCAACCACTACAGTCATCTAGGAGGTGAATTCACCGATAAATGTTCTTTGTTTCTTTGTAGTTAATTTTGATTTATTTTTGAGGTTTACCTCTATTTGCACCGTCACACACCACCCAGGCTTCGTCTGAAAACCAGCGCCGCACTGTAGCTATACCTATCTAGGTACTGTGCAGCATAAAGCTGAGACGATGGCCCTTTTGATCGCACACAACGATGCTTGGGTATCATAGGTACCTACATATTATTTTAATATATTACCATTATTATTTTTTCACCTACTGTTTATTGTTTTTAATTTTATACTTTTACTTAGATAAGGGACAAATAAAAAAGTTTTCTTTCTTTCTTTCATAGCATAAAATTGTTAGAAAGCTTTGCTTAAACGTCACTAGCCACTTTATCCAAACAGGCATTAACCTCTTGTATGAGATTCCAGACACAATATAAATGTATTTTTTATTACACTAGCTGTTGGAACAAGGAGATGGCCCACCTGATGTTAAGTGGTAACCATCACCTATAACAAAGTATTGCCTCGTAAGTCACGCACGATAGGAACGTGCCCTACGATGCACTGTCCTATGTCCAACAACTTGAGGCATACATATGTTAAGCCTCATGTGCCTGTAATTACACCAGCAACCACACTCCTCACACCGAAACACAGCAAAGCTGCTTGGCGACAGAAAAAGGCGTGGTGGTAGTACTTCCCCGGACGAGCCCTTCACAAAGAGCTCTACTAATTTTAAATTGTAAAATGAATTGGGTCTCGAGTGGATCTACGTTCTGGCATGTGAGAAGTTAAAACTGATCAAAGTCAACGTTGAAGTGAAAAGGTCTTAGTTATTAATAAAATACCAAGTTCAGTTTGAATCGTCTGCAGAACTAGACAAGTTCGAAATACATTAACTAGCTAAGTTCCTCTAGAAACTGAGCCAGTTTCACATAAACAACCCTAGATGATAATAATGCTATCTAAATAATATCTGTTTGTTCCATCAGCTAGTTGTATAAAAAAAAAGATATTTTTGCATGCCCCAGTGACAAGTCGCAACACTTGTGACATCATGTGCTATATTATTTCAAGGGTCCGGAGCAGTCTCTTCGGAATTCATGTCGGGGTTACAGCCCGTGGAAATTAGGAGGAGCTTTTAAGAGAGGATTTCGAAGTCCTCTCCGGTCCAGTAGTTTCAGTTTCCGAATTACAGGAATTCAATTGAAATTGACCCTTGTGTCGGAGATTGTGCTTGATTTAATAAATTAACAAACTCTCTCTATCTCTCTCTCTCTCTTGTCGTGTCACTAGTTTCTTTCGAAACAGTGTGGTCAAAGGATTTTAAGTGCGCCTCAACCTTTTGAGGCGCACTTTCGAGCACTTGACACATTTTATAGAACTTTTTAGGTACTACGGTAAAGGAAATCATCGTAAGGAAACCGGCATGTCGGTTTCCTTACGATGATTTCCTTTACCGTTTGAGATTACATACATTTTTGAACAGAAAAAATCATTGGTGCCTGACCGGTTTCGAACCTACGACCTTAACAAATTAACAAACTTAATATTATAAATAAAATAATTTGATAAATTAAAAATTAATTAATTAAACATGCCTCAAGTTAAGTACGCAGAGCAGTGCATCGAATGCACGTTTCTATTGTGCGTGACTCGCGAGGAAATGCTTTATTACCTCTATATGTGATGGTTACCACTTAGCATTAGGTAGTTTAGCTGGTATTATCCATTAGGAAGGTATAAAAAAAACCTAATGTCTACCTACAGCTATCACCTTGGAGGAAAGATATTTCGTCAGGGGCTATCACTCTTTTTCATTTTTATAAAGAATAAAGCCAGTGTGAGATAATAAAATAAAATTAATCAGACCTTTTTTCGGCACAGTCGTACCTCATTGGTTAATTTGTAATCCGTAACGTTGGTTCTTGACTCAGCAGTTTAATCTAGGTTTTTATGGTTGCGTTAAGCTTTTGTGTAATAAAAATGAAATAAAATAGGTTCACGGCTGTTATCTGTAGGCACGGTAGATATCTCTTACGATCCTTGGGTACTTGATTTTTTGATCTAAGGGCTCAGTGAGGTTTTATAAAATAAAGTGCTTTTTTGTTGCCTGTTCTATAGGCTTGGTCGTGCGGTACTTGGACCTTGGCACTGGCTATTCTAAGTGATTCTTGTGGTTCAATTAAATCTTTTAAGTATTCAAGATGACTGAGATCTGTATCGAAGATAAAAAAAGCCAAAAAAAAAAAACGCTAGGAACCAAGCCGTAAGTTTCTTGCCTGTGCTTATAGGCTTTGGTCGCGAGGAACTGGTGGTAGATTCACCTAATATATAAAACGTTTAAAAGTGATCCTTGCAATAAAGATTGTATCAATGTATTTTTTAATTTCTTTTTATATCTATTAAGGAAGAGCTATGCATAAAACAGGTAGTATTTTACTAAAAGGAGACATTCCTGCAAAGAAAAATACGTGTTTTCTCGTAACTGGTATCGTACGAGGACAAATTATGTTTAGTTCGTAACTGGTTACGAAGCTCCGGTTTCGTAGACGGCCGAAGGGCATCAAACTACTGTTAAAATTATTGTAACTTTTTCGATTTCGATTTTTCTCTTAAATTTAAGAAGAAGACTTTGTTCTGATTTCAAGGCTTGAAATAAAATTGTCTTTTCAGATACGAAACCTACAAGGCCACGTTGAAGAAGATCCCCGCGACGCGCCTCTCGCGGCTGACGGAGGCGCTCGCTAACTACGACCCCGTTCTCAACGAGTACTTCTTCGACCGGCATCCGGGCGTCTTCGCACAGGTCCTCAACTACTACAGGTGAGACTAAGCCAGCTATACTCGGTCCTCAACGAGTACTCCAACCATACCTAGTCCTCAACGAGTACTTCTTCGACCGGCATCCGGGCGTCTTCGCACAGGTCCTTAACTACTACAGGTGAGACTAAGCCAGCTATACTCGGTCCTCAACGAGTACTCCAACCATACCTAGTCCTCAACGAGTACTTCTTCGACCGGCATCCGGGCGTCTTCGCACAGGTCCTCAACTACTATAGGTGAGACTAAGCCAGCTATACTCGGTCCTCAACGAGTACTCCAACCATACCTAGTCCTCAACGAGTACTTCTTCGACCGGCATCCGGGCGTCTTCGCACAGGTCCTCAACTACTATAGGTGAGACTAAGCCAGCTATACTCGGTCCTCAACGAGTACTCCAACCATACCTAATCCTCAACGAGTACTTCTTCAACCGGCATCCGGGCGTCTTCGCACAGGTCCTCAACTACTACAGGTGAGACTCAATTATGCATTGTGATGAACGTGGACGACATCCGTCATGAGACGTACAATGTGACGCTGAAGAAGATCCAGAGATTTAAGGCTAGTTCCTCGTTCTATAAAAACGCATTACGATGGTCCCATTTTTTTAAATGTTCAAGTAGTTTTTTACCATGAAAAAACACTGTATATTATCAAGAATATAATAGACGTCAGCATGACTCAAAGATTATAATAGTCTGACTCACATGTTAGATTGCTAAGTTACCTATTTTTTTTTGTTTCACCTCGTTTTTAAGCACTATACAAGATTTGGAAATAAAATAAAACGTTAATTTGTTGCTCACCAAGACAAATAGTCACTTTTTTTTTTTTTGAAAAAAAAAAAACCTTTTTGTGTTGGTTATTATGTACCGTACCTATGATAACAGTAAAATTAACAGACATCAATAATTTCGTCATATAGATGCCAGAGTTATTCACGTTTGAATGACTACCCTCCATTCCGACAACATGGCGCGAATATCAACAATCACTATTTGTAATGTTTTCTATTTATAACTGGATACCGGCTGTTAGGACGAATTGTCACACATATTGATTTGATATCAATGCTTCAATGTTATTGTTAAGAGGCTGACAGCCGTCAATTGGGCTTATTCCACAATCCCCCTTAATGAAACACCTTCGCAGGGGATTTGTGGATTTTTTTATCCAAAAATCCCCTGCGAAGGGGACGAAGACAAAAAACATATTTGCTAAAACCATAATAGAAAGGAAAAGGATAAACAGATATGTAGGTATGACAGTATGTTGGAGTTGAGCACTGGTGGTCTAGTGGTAGAGGTAGCCTTCCGATCCTAAGGTCGTGGGTTCGAAAGCAATCGAGCACAAATGAGTTTTTCTGTTCAAAAATGTATGTGCACAATACCAGTGCTCTCAAACGGTGAAGGAAAACATCGCAAGAAAACCGGCATTTTGTAGAACCTAAAAAGTTCTAAAACATTTGTCAAGTGCTCGAAAACTTTGACGCACTTAAAATCCTTTCACCACACTGTTTCGAAAGAACTGTGTCACGAAAGAAGAAGAAGTAATGCTGCATACGGGCTAAATATTCACTTGCTACTGGGCGGGGCAAGCGCGGATCCACGGTTGTGGGCACGATGGGCATGCCCATAACCCTAATAGCCGAGTGACGTCACACACAGTGTTCGCCCCACGACTTTGTCCACGTGGAACTACAACACTGTACATAATTTTGGTCAGACCGTCATATATTGTAAACATGTCTAATGATGCAAAATGCACTATATCGATCATGGGCGAGTTTATATCAGACTCGTAGTCGCATTTTCGGGTGGCTGTGACCACAACCTTTTCCGAGGGCTGGATCCGCTCCTGGCGGGAGCCAGAGCAGTTAGCACTGGTTTATGAGTGAGCACGCCCCTAAGTTCAAACAGTTTGATATGGGTCGCTGCGAACAAGATTACGTCAATGCCTGGTAGAACTGGCAGGTACATTATCATCAAGTTTCTCGTAACTGGGAAATTGAATTGAATCTGATAAGCTGAATGGCTTAGTGAAGGGTAAATGTGCCTTCGAACAGCTTGTTATGCTAGTTTAGGGATAGTTAGAGGCATGTCTTAATATACCATTGGAAATTGTGATTAGCAACAAGCACGAGGCTAAATTAATAATAATTTTTTGATTACTTAATGGTTTTATTAATGATGTTTTGAAAAAACTCGTGGTTCCAAAGATTTACCAAACAAAACACATTTTTAATCGAATCTTTGGATTCTCAAGTGGGCTAGCAGTTAGATTGATTGTTTTATAAACTGCGTGGTACACTAGGCCGTCCTAAGGGAGCATTAAAAAGTTATAAGAGCCGAACTTGAGGCTGATGGAAACCAATTTAGCTTGAGAGCTTTTAATGATTAGATCAGTTGTTCTCTTGGTAGTCCAACTTATAAAAGCTGACGAATCCAACTCGGATCTGCAGCGTTTGGCTAAATACGCTTCTCGCCACTGAGCTTGCTTTGTATCGGTTTCAAGCTGCGTTCCGATGCATTTTCAGGCGTATGAGAGTTCCTCGAAATCGTCTCAGAGTAATGCATGCAGTAGGGCACGTTCAAACAGGTAAATGAAGCGTGAAACGCCCTTCTGCCTGATGAGCCGTAACATCGTGAGAACATTGTAAATATCACGAGTAGTCGGGGAATGAATGAATGAAAATTATTTATTACACACCTTACAAACTAACAAAATAGGACAAATTATAATAAATAAAGAAAAAATATACAAAAATTTACAATGGGCGGTCTTACCGCTAAAAAGAAATCTCTTCCAGACAACCATTGGATGGAGAGGAGCCTAGAATAAGATGGTTGGTTAGGGTGCACTATACAATTAAAAATATCAAGGGTATATTAAAATTATTCGATATTTGGGAATGGAGGAGGCTGGGGCTTTCTGGAAATGTTTAGGGAAGGCCTATGTCTAGCAATGGACGTCTTCAAGCTGATGATAATGAGGGCATGTCCTCGAATCACGTGTTCTGTGAAGATGAAAAGGAAACCGACCCTGGGGAGTAAAATAGATGGATAACATTTTTCTGTACACAAGAATACATCATAAATCACCGACCTTATCGCCCAAGTGCGTTTTCTTCTAGGCATCCTTAGGATAGAAAGTACTGCGGTAAATTGAAATAATTAATACATAATTTATTTTCTGCATAAAAACCGACTTCCAATAAACTGAAAACATATAACAGCAGAGGGAAACAAATCAAAACCTTATTTGGGTATATTTATTGTATTTTGTAAATTTTCTCAAAAAGCGCTAAATCAATTTCGATAAAATGTATATGGAACTCTGAACTCTGATCTACCAAACAAAAAAAGAATAATCAAAATCGATTCATAAAATTGGCGTAATGATCGCGGAACATACATACAAAAAAAAAACATACAGTTGAATTGAGAATCTCCTCTTTTTTTTAATCGGATGAAAACTGCAGGATCTTGATAAACTTATAATTAAAGTAAGTATTGACGATAGCAATTATCGCCATTACGCAAGCGAAGCGGCAAGTGCAGGCTAGTTATTAATAACCCTAGGAGGCAGTGCGGCCCCTGAGGTCACATTGCATTTTATTAGACTGCGGGTCGATCAGACCTTGAACCTTCTCTATTCTAGTTCTGCTGCGCGGCTGGATCGCCGCCGTGCCACTTACCGACTCTTTAAATACCAAAAGGTTAAATAATAATTATCAGTATTCTTTCTTCTCTTGTCGTGTCATACAAAAAAAGGCTAGGAACCAAGTCGTAAGTTTCTTGGCCGTTCTTCTAGGCTTTGGTCGCGAGGAACTGGCGATAGATTCACCGTTTTATAAGACGTTTCAAAGTGATCCTTGTGATTGTACTGAATAAAGACCGTTTTGATTTTGATTTTGACTAGTTTCTTTCGAAACAGTGTGGTGAAAGGATTTTAAGTGCGCCTCAAGAGGCTCCTTTCGAGCACTTGACACATGTTATAGAACTTTTTAGGTTCTACGACATGCCGGTTTCCTCACTATGTTTTCCTTCACCGTTTGAGAGTACTGGCATTCTAACAGTGGCGATGGGCTTGCAACCTGTCACGCTTGGAATACCAATTTCTTCACAATATGGGTATGTGCCAAACGTAATATTTGGACGTACCTCTGTCTGCCCCCCTTAGACATGTTCAAAGAATCTTAAGTTAGTACTTGGTAGGTATTGAGCGAGCTGAGGGGATATCTACCGTGCCTGGGTATCAAAGTTAAGCTGTTTCAGTTTTCAGTTTCAGTTTCAGTGAAATTATTAAGGCTTTTGATGATGATGAGGTTTTATCAATCAGTAATTATTATAAAAAAAATAAGTTAGTCATGATGTATATATTATTTTTTCAAATCAATTAACTAGTGCCGAAATTCAAATGGTAACATGGTGAATGCGTTTGAGGTTTACTTGATAATTTTGTATAACTAAAATGACTTTACATATAGTAAAAATTTTATTATACGACTTGCTGATGGATCCAGCAGAGGGCCCACCTGATGTTAAGAAGTAACCATCACATACAACAAATCATTGCTTTACAAGCCACGCACTATAGGAATGTGCCCTACAACGCCCTGCGTCCATTAACTTAAGGCATACAGATGCTCAGCCTCATGTGCCTGTAATTTCACACGTAATGAGTAAGAATAGTAAAAACAACATAAACAATTTCTTCCTGCATTCATTATATTAAGGTTATTTATTATTTTGAAAATGGCTTCAGCATTATTCTAGGTAAAGCTACGTATTTGTTTTTAAGTTTAACGAATTGGGTAACCTAGTTTCGTAACTAGGAAACAGCTGGTTTTCGGCCGCCATTTTGATTGGACTTTGATAATATTAATGCTGGTGTTTCATAATCGGTCATCTATTTCTTTAGTCCGTGACCTTATTTTAGCACCAAAAACATATATGTTAGTTTTAAGAGTAGTAGAGCTCTTTGTGTGTGGCTCGTCCAGGGAAATACTACCGCCATGCGTCTTTTTCTGCCTCCAAGCAGCAACGCTGTGTTTCGGTTTGAAGAGTGTAGTTGCCGTATAGTTGGTGTACTAACGTGACAGGTTGCGAGCCGCTATGATAATAGTGATTGGTTTCCCCACGACCTTTTCCTTCATCGTTTAAGAGCATTGATATGGCGCAGAAAAAAAATCTATAGGAAATATATTGATGTACAACCGCGTTCAAACCTATGACCTTACTCCCACTCCAATGAAAAAAATGCTATATTATACAATTTAAATTAAATAAGACAAACAAATAACAATTCGTCTCGCTCAAAGAACTTTGGACAAAAGATCTTGAAGTCTCTTAGAAGCTTCTGGAATAACGTGATTTAAACTGTTTAGTCAATTGATTAATGTAGCTTAACATAGTTATCGTACCTTGTGATATTCTCAAGCCAATTCATGCGGATGAGAGGTTAGGGTGATCATGGTTTCGAAAAACATGAGGATTTTTCCTGGTAGGAAATCATTACTAAGATCATCAATAGTTTAAAAATACTCAGTATCGGAACAAAGGAGATTAATTTATATTTTTCTTGTATTCAAAAGTTTAAATAAATTTTAATCTTTAACCATTTAACGAGTTTTAAAAATATTGAGCTATCATTTAATAAAAATCGAGCTCTGCATTTTATCTAACACACAAATAATTTATTTATTTATTCGATCACCAACACAGTCGATTCGAGTATCTCTCTCTAATCCCCGTACTCTTCGATTTTCAGATAATCTCCTCCTTAAAACCCCAGTGCATAGAACCAGGCTCTATGCCACTGTCCAAGCTGTCCGCTTATGGAATGCACTAGAAAAATATTAAAATAACATATTAAATTCCACCGCAGTAACAGGCGAAGACAGCATGCTAACAGAATAAAAATATAGAGAAAATATTATATAATATGAAATATAATATCTGAGAAAAAATATCTAGCAACAACAGAAATATTTATAAATGAAAAAGATGCGGTGAGAGAATAGGCAGGCACCACACTGCGCCAATTTCTCCCCCCTGTGCGGCTGGGGGTCAAACAGGTCCCATCTCAATATAGTGCCGTTCTTTTCACTGTATACCTGTATAAATACAATATTGGTGGACTTTCCACATAGCACTATCTAGCCCCAAATTAAGCAAAGCTTGTGATATGGGAACCAGGTAGCTGTTATTACTATACTTTGATACTTATTATGTGCTAATATACTTTTTTTAATATACTTATAATAATATACAATAACACCTTGACAGAGAACAAACATCTATGTAGGTACATTACACAAATGCTTGTTCTCGGTGAGGATCGAACCCACGGCCTACAGCGCAGAAGCCATTGCTACAACCAACTGAGTTGTGAAGCCTGTCAATATCTAGTGTTTGTACATTTATTCAGCCTAAGTTTACAAAATGTATACTCTCTTCTTCTTGTCGTGTCACTAGTTTCTTTCGAAACAGTGTGGTGAAAGGATTTTAAGTGCGCCTCAAGAGGCTCTTTTCGAGCACTTGACACATGATAAAGAACTTTTTAGGTTCCACGACATCCCGGTTTACTCAGGATGTTTGCCTTCACCGTTTGAGAGTACTGGCATTGTACACATAATTTTTTTAACAGAAAAACTCATTGGTGCTCGACCGCTTTTGAACCTACGGTCGGAAAGCGGGACAGCTACCACTAGACCACCAGTGCTCTCAATGTATACTCTTATGGGCTCGCACAGTACGGATGTCAGTGAGTGAGATACTCAGAACACACTCAGTCACACTTACGTCTCGGTCTTACTAAATTGTATCAAAACAATTGATGGGCACCCTATTCCCGGCTCCAGCCTACATACTCGTACAACAGTCCTTCCACATGATTGATCACCTAATATTCCAGTGTTGAGCAGGTCAACGTACAAGGTAGACTTTAATATTACCAAAGCCTTTGATTTATTTAGTGAAAGTTTTGGGTCGGATAACAATTCAAAGACTGCGAACAAAATAGGTAGAAAGTTTTCAAATACTTTTTTTGTTTATTGAGAGAATTTTTATTTACCCAAAAATAAATTATAATGATGATCAATACGAAACTGAATAAATTTGCTTTTTTGCAAACAACAAATTTCTCGCTAAGTGTACTTCGCTTTGAACTAACGCGACGTTATAAGAATGGTCTTCAAATAGCTCACTGTTCCAAGCCTCACTTTGGTGAGCATGCGGTGTTGTAAAGCTCGCGTCAAAATCGCTCGCGTTAGTCTCGCCCGGCGAGACACACAGCTTAACACATCTATTTAATAGGCAGACTAACATGCTTTTAAACTTGGATACATTTAGACATTGCTTAAAATTGCGCATTACCAATACCTAATTATAGTCGCGTTATACACTCGCTGCAAACTTGGTCATAAATCATCTTATCACTAGTGTTGAGAGTACTCGGCGCGGGCGCATGCACGTTATCGATAAAAATAATGACTCAGCGAGAGCGCCTGGTGGTTGCTGGTCAAAGAGGTCATGTATCAATTAGTTCTTATCGACTCCAATAATGCACATCTCTGCGCTTGAACAAAAGGATCGTGCCGTTCTCCTAAGTGCGAGAGAGAGAGCAATATTTCTGTCTCATTCCGATAACTTATGACCGAGTTTGCAGCGAGCGTTTAACGCGTCTGTAGAGTTATCTTATTGAGGCGACGTGACCCGAAGGCTGGTGAGTATCTGGCTCAGCAAATTAGCATTGGCACTGACTTGGATAAGCTAAGCTATCTCTAGATTGGTCTCAAGGGTCTGCAGATCGCTCAACGGTTTCATGTGTTTTTGTACATATCGTAAATACTTGTATTCAATAACATTTTCAAAAAAATATGTGCACAGTGCCAGTACTCTCAAACGGCGAAAGAAATCATCGTGAGGAAACCGGCATGTCAGAAAATCTAAAAAGTTCAAAAAGATGTGTCAAGTGCTTGAAAGGAGCCTCTTTAAATCCTTTCGCCACACTGTTTAGAAATAAACTTGTGACACGACAAAAACTTGCATAGTTTATCCAATTTTGAAGCTCAGTACCAGTATGAGTTATTGTGCTCGTGTTTACCATATTTGGTTTTTCGTTTTTCATTCTTGTTCCGTGTTCATTGCGGGTTTTGTATGAAGACGCGATAGAGATACAGATACGGAACTTTATTTTACAAGTATGATGAAAATTAGTAGTAGAACATAAAATTCCGTATCGCTATCTCTATCGCGTCTTCATACAAAACCCGCAATGAACATGGAACAAAAACGTAAAACCAAATATGGTAAACACAACTCATACTTGGGGTACTGCTCTGTAATAATTACCTATTATTTTTATCAGTTTTAAGCTTTGAGAAGCGCACAAGCTTATCTAAAGTTAATATTTTCGATACGTTCCAGGATTATAAATCAAGATATTATGAAAATTGAAATTGAATTGAAGTGACACGAGAAAAAGAAGCTAGAATAACATGTGCTTCTAAGATTTCTAAAGAAACAGATTAGGTAACAATAGCCTGGGTTGTAAATCAGGGCCTCCATAGCCCCCGCGAGAACTTGAATTTACGATCCTACACGAGAATGGTTTTTGCGATTTGAATTACTAGGATCACGTGGGGTCGACAGGTTATGTTTCAAATTATTTTATTGCTGGGTGATATTGGTTTTGAACCACAATATAAATAATTTATTTTAAGAGTAGTA
The DNA here is from genome assembly GCA_932294275.1 of Chloroclysta siterata. Lineage (NCBI taxonomy): Eukaryota > Metazoa > Arthropoda > Insecta > Lepidoptera > Geometridae > Chloroclysta > Chloroclysta siterata. The sequence continues at coordinate 29,863,167 of OW028588.1, forward strand.
GAGCTCTTTGTGAAGGACTCGTCCGGGGAGGTACTACCACCACGCCGTTTTCTGCCGCCAAGCAGAGTGGCTGTGTTTCGGTTTGAAGAGTGTGGTTGCCGGTGTAATTACAGGCACATGAGGCTTAACATTTGTATGCTTCAAGTTGATGGCCGCAGAGCAGTGCATCGTAGGACATGTTCCTATCGTGCGTGACTTACGAGGCAATGATTCGTTATAGGTGATGGTTACCAACATCAGGTGGGCCATTTGCTTGGTTCATCAGCTACCTGTATAAAAAAAGAGTAGAGTGGCGTGCTTCAGTTTGAAGGGTGTGGTTGTCGGTGAAATTACTGGCACATGAGGCTTAACATCTGTATTCCTCAAGTTGATGAACGCAAGACAGTGCATCGTAGCATGCGCTCTTATTGAAAGTGACTTGCGAGGCAATGCTTTGTCTATGAATACCACTAAAAATCTAATCATCTTTTTGTTCCTTCAGCAAGTAAATGAACCTCTCCAGGAAACCTTTAAATGGAAAAACTACACAAAGGTTAACTGGATGGAATGCTCTCTAGCATAGTTCGCTTACGTACGATACATTTTGTTATGTACAATAAAGAATTTTATTTAATGGAATGTCAAAGTCAAAGTCAATAGTAGATTAGTAGCCAAGGGCTGTAAGGCCTGCAATTGATAATTGCAGCCCAAGATATTTAGGCGCACGAGCGCAGCGAGGGCGCCTATAGTTCGAGGATGCAATTGGTGCTTACACCCGAGCTAACTATTCTGCTTTACATCTCGATTGTGAGGTAAGTAGAAAACACCGGCATTACAAGAATAAACAATAATTTAAAGTAAAAGTTTTCTATTCCCGCCTTTTTTCATTAAAAAAAATCAAGTAAAGGACTTTTTTTTTTTCAAGATCGAAATTGAGCTTCGCCGTTCGATATTTAAAATTGATGACTGTTATTAGGTACTCACACGAAGACAAGGCTGGATAGCAAAGCGACCTCTTTGGTCATTGGGCTGAATGTATGATGTCTATTACCAGTATGATGGTTAGATGTACGCGAACTTTTTGAAAGAAAGAAGTTTTTTTTTAATTATTTACCGCCCTAGGGCTTTTCTAGCTACATTATTACCCTAGAGCGCTAATTAGTCACCTACAAGCCCCATTTGGAGGTAATAAGAACCTACTTACCGAACATGAGAGATGTAAAAGGTATTTATTCAATGAAATCACAAGGACCACTTTGAAACGTCTTAAAGCTAGGTGACTCTAGGTGCCAGTTCCACGCGACCAAAGCCTAGAAGAACAGGCAACAAACTTACGGTTCCTACCGTTTTTTTATATGATCCTTGTTACAATATATTATAATACAATATTGAAGCTTCAGTGTGGTGCTAATCGAATTTAGTGAGGAGTATATCAAATAAAACAAGCTTCAAGTATAATAAAGTAAGGTTTTAACTTCTCAAAATATTGTTTCGACACGCACTGAGCGAGGCTCGAGGAACTTTGCTGTTAACAACATGCAAATGAATCCGCTTATTGTCCCGACACTTTATAAATACCTAATTCACTGCTTTGCATCAAAAGTTATATATTATGTCTTGATATACAGTGTAACTTTTGATTCAAAGCCAATCAATCAAAGGAAGTCAATCTCAGTTCGGGGCGAACCACTAATGACATGTCTTTACACGAGTAGTTTCGTTCGCTTTGCTCGCTCAATAAAATGAACAACAGAATCAGCCTCACAACTTTGATTTCTAGGCACAGTAGAAGAATAGTAGAGCTCATAGTACAAATACATAGAGGTATAATTGATTTACATACCTGGAAAGGTAAATAGGATGTATATTATTTAAAAGATATTAGACTTACCGTGGTGGCGCTTTTAATGACTGTCGTAGTCCTTTGTCCTTTGAAATGTAGGTATGACAGAAATTCATGACTAATACGTCTCTAATCTATCTGTTCAATACTTATTTTATTTTTATATACCATTTATAATCTACTATTACTACAATTTATTTTTATGTACACAAAAATATTTACCAAACTTATATGTATAAAAATATGTATGTTCATTACCTACCTCCCTACTCAACTTCATATATTGTTATCATTTTGTGTATTTCACACTCACGGATTGTTTTGCGTTTGTGGGGTCATCCGTCTCTAGGCCCTGTCTGGAAACCAGCGCTGCTCCTCACGTATGTGTCGAGCAGCAATTATGCTGAGACTGGACCTGTTTGGCCCACACAACACAGAGGAGACTAAATGTTCTCTAACATGATTTCTGTATTTCTCTCCTTTTCTGTTTTTGTGTATTGTTTTATCTATTGTTATTTCTGTGTTCTCTGTGTATTGTGTGTCAAATAAATGTTTCCTTCTTTCTTTCTTTCTTTATAGTAGAGCTAGTAGAAGCTAATAGAGCTCTTTTGAGAGTAGTAGAGCTCTTTGTGAAGGGCTCGTCCGAGGAAGTTCCACCACCATACCTCTTTCTGCCGCCAAGCAGCAACGCTGTGTTTTGGTTTGAAGAGTGTGGTTGCCGGTGTAATTACAGGTGGGGTTGTTTTCAGGTAAAATAAAGACTGACAATTAGAAACTAGGCTTAAATTAGGCTAACTAAGTAATATAAGCTTGGTCGCGTGGAGCTGGCCACTACGAGTAGATCCACCTAGCATTAAATCGTGAAGTGATCCTTTTGATTCAATTCAATCAATACATACAACGCAATAAATAAGCAAACATTTTAGTTTATTTAATCTAGTTCCATTCCAGACAATTTAATATAACAACGAAATCGAATGAAATTCTACTCTGGAATACCTGCAACGTAATTATTATCGTGCTATCTACTAATAGATCAGCGAATCTGATATTCTGACTGCCAGCATCACTACACGCCATCTCGCAATACAAAATGAACCTTAACTCTATTTATATTGGGTTTAAATTACATTGTAAGCTTGTTTGAGCTTATACTTCGTTATATAAAAAAACAGTAGTAGAGCTCTTTGTGGAGGGCTCGTTCAGGGAAGTACTACAACCGTGCCTTATTCTACCACCAAGAAGTGTTGCTGTGTTTTGATTTGAAGGGTGTGGTTGCCGATGAAATTACAGACACATGAGGCTTCACATCTGTAAGCCTCAAGTTGATGAACGCAGGGCAGTACGTCGTAGGGCATGTTCCTAACGTGCATGACTAACGAGGCAATGCTTTGTTATACGTGATAGTTACCACTTAGCATCAGGTGGGCCATCTGCTTGTTTCATCAAGAAGTTGTTTAAAAAAACATATCTACTTAGGCAAACAGAGTTGAAGGGTATGGGACTTAACACTTACGTGTCAGAGTGGCACGTGCCCTACGATGCACTGCCCTGCGTTCATCAACTTGAGGCATACAGATGTTAAACCTGTCGGTAATATCATAGCCACACTCTTCAAGCCGAAACACAGCAACGCTGTCGGCGGCAGAAAAAGACGTGGTGGTAGTACTTCCCCGGACGAGCCCTTCACAAAGAGCTCTACTACTCTTAAAAGAGCTTTATTACTCTTAGTTGGTGTTTAATACCCAGCCTGTACAATCTAGATGGAGTGAAATGTTCTTCACGGGTACCTAGATTGCTATTAAATCGTCTGTGACCACGCCTGCCTGTGACAGGCGAACAGAAAATCTATCGAGCCGTGTTATTAATAGGCCACATTGCCTACTTATGCCATAGTCTTTCACAGCTGATTTACTTGCTAACTGGCTTTGCGCTTTTTAGGGTTCCGTACCCAAAGGGTAAAACGGGACCCTATTACTAAGACTCCGCTGTCCGTCTGTCTGCCACCAGGCTGTATCTCATGAACCGTGATAGTTAGACAGTTGAAATTTTCACAGATGATGACCCGCTATTACAACAGATACTAAAAAACAGAATAAAATAATTATTTAAGGGGCTCTCATACAACAAACGTGATTTTTTTGCCGTGTTTATATATACACCTAATGGTACGGGACCCTTCGTGCGCGAGTCCGACTCGCACTTGGCCGGTTTTGTTTCACATATTTATGACGTCAGGACTGAACGTTTTTGACTGGATTTTTTCGTTTATTTGGTGTAAATTACACGCTTAGTGCAAGTGGTATACCGTTTTTTTATACGCCTTATTGATGGAACAGGCAGATGACTAAGTTAAGTGGTAACCATCACCTATAACAAAGTATTACCTCGTAAGTCACGCACGATAGGACCGTGCCCTACGATGCACTGCCCTGCGTCCATCAACTTGAGGCATACAGATATTAAGCCTCATGTGCCTGTAATTTCACCGTTACTGAGATGTTGGCTTAAATATCTTAGGAAGGGTCTTCTTGAGATCTTGTCATTTTATTTTCTCCCTATTATTAATGTACGACTTAAGCATAGGGCACTGATCTCTATATATACTATGCAGTACGCAGTATGCGGCTGTAGTTCTTTTGTATAATCTTTTCAATTTAAGACAACCACAACAGATTTCGAAAAAAAAAAATATTCTGTTAATTACGGGTTAAAAGCTAAAACTTTGTGTACTAAAAGGCGGACAGACTAAGAGCTGATTTTACCATGCTCTGTTAGTTACTAATCAAGGATTACATGCATACATGCCGTTAAATCTAACCTTAGATGTCAAATGCGTACATTTTGACATAATTAACGGCTCTAACAGAGCATGGTGAAATCAGCTCTTAGCTTATCAATAGGATTCTTCTTGTACCCTTTGGGAACAGAACCCTTAAACGTCACGGATCCTATGATTAATTGTCGGATCCATTATCTCACTGGTGTTATGGCATTGCTGTCCTGAGGGTTTACTCCGCAAAACGATGGGCATAGATTGTTTGATATTTTGAGTTACACTACGGTAACACGGCGATGAAATCTGGCTTATTACCTAAAACAGGCAGTAGGTATAGCAAAAAGTAACAGCGATAGTGGACGCAGAGCGATCAGCTAAGTTTAATTCCAATAAATTACTATTTTTATTTTCTCGGTATATTGCTATGAATACTGCATTTGAGACTGCTATAGGGACTGTCATCGATACTGCTATCGATATGGTTATCGATAATGTTATCGATAGTGCAATTCGTCATCATCGTCATCCTATGTTCGTCCACTGCTGGACGTAGGTCTGTCCCAAGACGTGCCACTGAGCCCGGTCTTCGGCTCTTCTCATCCAATGTTTGCCAGCTACATTTCGCAGATCGTCGCCCCACCTCGTCGGAGGGCATCCTACACTACGCTTAACTAAACGCGGTCTCCACTCAAGTATTCGTTTGCTCCAACGATTGTCGGTTCTACCGCAAACATGGCCGGCCCACGGCCATTTCAGCTTGCTAATCCTTTGATTTATGTCGATTACTTTAGTTCTCTGTCGGATAACCTCGTATAGTGCTACTGCTTCTTCTTATATAGCAAGAACACCATTCACCGTCTATCGCGACATCGAACGCATCAAATCGTTCTAGTCAGCCGCGTTGCCTCTGCTTTCAGCCAAGCGACCCAGTCACCCGCACTGAGCGCGTGCACTTTATATTTTCATAACATTTATTTTAACCTAAGCTGCAAAATACAGATTAGGCTATACCACGTACAGGTTTATATCTGCGTGACTTACCTACGTGGCAATGTTTTCTTAGTTATGGTTTTCTTAGGTGATGGTTACCACGTAACATCAGGTGTTTAGATAGTTGTATAAAAAAGCGATCTGAGAGGAAATCTTCCGTTCAGTAGGATTAAAGTTTGCAACCAACTTATTGCTGAATCATAGTCCGTTTTGCGACGCACAAAGGTATTTTTTTTAGTTAGTTAGGTACTAATTACTATACGATTACTAGTTACTATACGATTACTAGTTACTATACAATTACTAGTTACTATACTATTTCTAGTTACTATACAATAACTAGTTACTATACTATTTCTAGTTACTATACAATAACTAGTTACTATACTATTTCTAGTTACTATACAATTACTAGTTACTATACTATTTCTAGTTACTATACAATAACTAGTTACTATACTATTTCTAGTTACTATACAACAACTAATTACTATACTATTTCTAGTTAATATACAATAACTAGTTACTATACTATTTCTAGTTATTATAAAATAATTAGTTACTATACTATTTCTATTTACTATACAATAACTAGTTACTATACTATTTCTAGTTACTATACAATAACTAGTTAGGAACTTTACAAATTTTCTTTTTTTTCGTCTTCCAAAGCTGTGAGTCTATTTTCGTGTGAGGCTATTTTCATTTCATTTCTATATTATTGACTTACTACAAAGATATTTCTAGTAAGGTCTTCAGCACATCAATAACACATAATCTTGAATGAGGTACTAGCCGCCTGAGACGCCATAAAAACCTAAATAAGGCTTCGAAGGTCGGCCTTGATCTATAAAATACAGGCTTGGGTATCTTAAGCTCGTAAATATACTACTTTTTCTCCATTTTTTATAAGAAAAACTGACGGGAAATATACCTCCTGATCTTGAGCTGCTCTTTCTGTTCTATAACAAATTGTATTCTCCAAGAGCACGTCCAAAGATATCACTCTGAGATGTAAAGTTAAGAGGGGGACAACCGTCAAACAACTTCTCGCTCGCTGCGTCTCAAGTCTCATGTTAAAGATATTTATTTCTCAGAGTTCACTTTCCGAGAATAATATATTTTACAGAAAGTGTGAACGTACACAGTGGCATAATAGTGATATACTAGGTGTTCCAATACTTGTATTTAAACCTTCAGGGGGTTTTATTTCATTACTTGTAAACGTATTATTTTTATTGATTCAAAATACAATATAAAATCTATCTTGCCACAATTTAGAGGCTTACGGCCGGTTTCTGAAAGCCCGATCAAAACTAATTGGATGTCAAGTCACTTGCTATATCTATTAAATTAGATGTAATAGCTGAAATGGCGAGTGACTTGACATCCGATTAGTTTTGATCGAGCTTTAAGAAATCAGCCGTTACTCGATTATTATAGCCATTCCTAAAAAAACTTGTCAAGCAGTTATACCAAGGGCACAGATAAGAGAATACTAGCTATACAGTATTATTTTGTAAACCAAGAACAGTCTTGCAAAATTTTCAACACTACGAGTCTAACGCTGCTTGTTTTAGATAATTAACCCAAGGAGCGTGTTACCGTGTTGCCGCTCTACATTTCTAACAATCGCCTGTTAGCTACTTCAGACCTGAGCTATATAACCGATGTATGTACACAGTACATACAGGCGATATGTTGGCAATAAATAAATCTGAATTCGACAACCCTCACCGCTCTGTGCGTAGCGCTTTATGTGCTGTAGGCCGTGGGTTCGATTGCCACCGAGAACAAATATTTGCCTGATGAACTTTTACCAATAAAAATATATAAGTATAATATTTATATTTAATAGGTTCCCACAGTACAAGCTATACTGATACACTGAGAGCACTGGTGGTCTAGTGGTAGCGGCCCCGCCTTCCGATCGGTCGTGGGTTCGAAACCGGTCGTGCACCATAGAGTTTTTCTGTTCAAAAATTTATATGCACAATGCCGGTACTTTCAAACGGTGAAGGAAAACATAGTGAGGAAACCAAGAAGAGAGAGTACAAGCTTTCATTAGATTGAGGCTGGATAGCGTTGTGTGGAAGGTCCACAAAAAAAACTAAATATAAATCTTCGTTTATCCTCGCCGGAGAAGACCACCTGCTATCTCCATGACCACTGTTTATCATTCTCCTTTTGTTAGTCACCGCCAGATCTATTATCTATTGTGTTCGTAAATCCATTACTCATCGTTTGGGCTGCGGAATTAACTTTGATTTATCGACAGGCATGATTGCCAATCGAGAACTTGCTAATCGGAAAAGCGTTATTATTCGGAAAAGGTATTGAAGGAGAGGTAAATCTGTAATTTCGGCTTACCACAAAATCTATGTAATACAAGGGATTCTACAAACATTCACAACTGTTCCGCTTATTGGTTTATCAAAGTCAAAGTTAAAAGGTATTTATTCAGTTGAATCATAAGGATCACTTTGAAACGTCTTAAGACTAGGTGAGTCTAGGTACCAGTTCCACGCGACCATGCCATTCTACATTGCACTATCTAGCCCCAAATTAGGTAAAGCTATAAACATACTAGGTATGGGTTTCCGATAGCTGATTTAATACTTTTTTTTGTAAATAAAAAAATAAAGTCAAAGTCAAAAGGTATTTATTCAATAAAATCACAAAGATCACTTTGAAACATCTTAAAGCTAGGTGACTCTAGATCTAGGTGCCAGTTCCACGCGACCAAAGCCTAGAACAACAGGCAACAAACTTACGGCTTGGTTCCTACCGTTTTTTGTATGATCCTTGTTACAATGTATTATAATTTATATAATACAATATTGAAGCTAACGAATAACATAAAAAGGTAAAGGTAATCAAATTTCTAATAACATACACCCAGAAAGAGAACAAACATGTATGTTCATGACACATTTCAATACTCAATACATTTATTGCTCACACATGGTTTAGTTTAGGAACATAAGTTGTTGGGTGTTAGTTAGTATCACATGGACCCTGTATAGCGTATGGCAACATGGAGGCAGGCCGAGGTTTTCAATAGAATTTTAGGTAGATAGGTATAGTCCTGCATAATAAATACAGTTTAAGTTATCTAGGGTTTTATAGTTATTTTAGAGACTCTTAGCTTATTTTAAAGCGTTGACAAAAACACGCGACATAACTGAACAACACAATTATGGTAATGTAGTCAGTAATTTGCAAAGACCATTCTAACCCATTTTCGCAGTCAATGAATCGCATTTCCCTACATTTGGATCCCAAGCAGCCCAAAGTGGCACCAATTGGATTTTTCAGTCGAAGCTGAAAGAGCTTATTCCACAAATTGGTTACAGGCTTGGAGAAAAGATAGATCACTTTTTTAAGATGATATATTGATGATAATTTACACTACTGCTACTATTACAGCATAAAGCTGAGTGACGACCGCTTTTGCTGTCACAATAATAAATCGTTAAAATAAATCGTTATATTTCGCCTATGTTTTTGTGACACAAATTAACGCTTTTTGATTTTGTTTTTAACTTTTACAAAACTTTAGATTCACCTAGTTTTAAGACGTTTCAAAGTGATCCTTGTGATTTTATTGAATAAATACCTTTTAACTTTGATTTTGACTAAAAGTATGGTTCTTCTTGTCATTCAAGTTTTTTTCGAAACAGCAGTTTCGAACAGTGAAAGGATTTCAAGTGCGCCTCAAAGAAGCTTTTTCGAGACACATGTATAAGATCTTTTTTTTTAGGTTTTTAAGGTATCATCACGAAGTTTTCCTTTACCGTTTGACAGCACATTCATTCTTTTATTATTATTTAGTCACAAAAGTATTCATCAAGTGTATAGTAAGTTACTGAAATATATATTTTTTTTCAGTTAAATTTCAATCGGTGAGTGAAACTCAGAATGCACACTTCAGTTTCTCGCCAACTCTTAAGAAAAGATTCAAGTGACCTAGCTTCTTTTAAGCTCTGAATGAAACTGTTTTAAATGAGAAACTTTGGCAGTCCAGAGCGATCTTATTACCAAAGAGGTAAAGCCGAAAATCTTTGTAAAGATCTCCGGATTATAATTTAATTTGAGTCTTCAGAGGAATATTTGAAGGAGACTTTGATCCCCAGGCACGGTAGATGTACCCAGATCTCTGAGTACGAAGTACCATCTCTTCGTACCCACTAAGTCCGCTTATTTTTATTGCAATCCCCTAACTAGGTGCATTATGTATTGTCTCAAAATACTTAGGCCCAAAATAATAATGCAATAAATATACTGAATACTGAGGGGTCATCCAGAAACGGCCGCGTCGCATTATGCATTTATGAACGAGACGAAGCATACAATTCCTACCACGATTCTCGCATTATCTCGAAAATATACATGTCAGCGAGTAGGCCCAGCTGTTAGAATTGGCACTGAAATGGGCCATTGAATCAGACTATATACCTATTGCGCTACTACCTAAAAATAAGCAGTAGCGGTAACGCAGTAAAATGAGTTTCGTTGAATAAGTTTCTTGCCTGTTCTTCTAGGCTTTGGTCGCGAGGAACTGGCGTAGGTTCATCTAGTATATAAGATTCAAAGTGATCCTTGTGATTGTACTGAATAAAGAATGTTTTGATTTTGATTTTAATAAACAAAGCTAACCGCACAATATCTCTTTTTGTCGTGCTAACAAGTGGCTTTCTTATTCTTCTTTGCTCAATTTATGGCACCTTCCCGTCATGTGACAGATAATCGTCAGTATCAAGTGCCAGTATCAATAGAATATAGTTTTAAGACAAGTCTGTTCGTCCATAATAAAGTTGGTCGTCAATTGTTTATTATTAGTATACATAGATTTCCTGACGCACCATTCGGCAATGAATTTTCGTACTTTTCGCCGCTCAAGATTCTAGTAGTACTACCAACAAAACAACCAACTTCTTGTTCCAAAACATGCAAAGTATGTTTAACAAACTACACACACTACAATCATTCACAGAAGAAACACCAAACTATGCCGCACTATGCCTATCAGAAACATGGCTTACATTAGAAAAAATGGAACTCATTAATATAAACGGATACAACCTCGCGTCATCGTATTGCAGACAAAACTACACCGGCGGCGGTGTGTGCATATTGTTGAAAAATGAGTTAGAATTTATGGAACGAAAGGACGTTATGGATATGACAATTGAATATGTAATAGAAATCTGTGCAATCACAATAACTAAGTTAAATTTATTATTAATTGTAATATATTGGAATGGCAGGCGGACCGATATATTTTATATTCAACTTCTAAAATTATTAGAATTAATCACAACTAAATACAATTTAATGAACATCATAATTGGAGGCGATTTTAATGTAAATGTTTTAGAAACCAGCTCACAATCAAATCTTTTAATCAATAACATGCTAGAATATAACTTTATCCAACACATTCATGAACCTACCCGCGTAACTAAATCTACATCAACTTGTATAGATCTATTATTTACTAATTTCGATAAAAATATGATATGTACACGTGTATATGATTATGGATTTTCAGATCACAAAGGTGTGATTTTGAACTTAAATAACTTATCAACTTCGCTAGTTAAAATTCATTCACGGAAGATGGAGAAAAGAATACTTAACAAAAAAAATATTGACCTATTTAAAAACGAGTTAATAGATGTAGATTGGAATGAATTAATTAAGATAAATAAAACGATTAATGAAAATTATAGTGCATTTAATAACAAATTACTGGAAATTCTAAATACGTATATACCTAAAAAGCTGCTAAAATTAAAAACTAACAATAAACACATATGGCTAACCCGTGGAATAAAAAACTCCTGCAAAAATAAAAGAAATTTAAAAATACTTGTATCATACAGTAGACACCCCTTACTCATTCGGCACTACAAAAAATATACCAAACTACTCAAAAACACCGTCAACAAATCTAAAAGAATACAATACATTACGGAAATGAAAAAATCGGATAACAAAACTAAATCTATGTGGAGGATTATAAAAGAGCGTACAAATAAGAACATCAAAAAATCACAACATAACATAAAATTAAAGATCCATAATAAACTTACATCCGACCCTATACAGGTAGCTAACTCATTTAATGAGTTCTTTGCATCAGTAGGTATATCGAGTAGTACGGGACAGGCGCGTGGCCGTCCAGTCATGTACCCCACTGATAACACAATGTACCTAAGCCCGGTCGAACCACGTGAACTTTTTCACATAATTAAAAATCTAAAAAATAAATATAGCTGCGGAATAGATGAACTACCTCCAGCCTTAATACGGTACTGCGCAAAAGAACTGACACTGCCCTATTATCTGCTAATAAACCAATCTTTTATTGAAGGAACTTTTCCAGACCTGTTGAAGATATCAGTAATTAAACCTATTCATAAAAAAGAATCAAAATCCAATCCAAACAATTATAGGCCTATTGCCCTGCTACCGACATCGTCAAAGATTTTCGAAAAAGCAATGCAAATAAGATTAAATTCATTTTGCGAAAAATATAACATTTTCGATGATTCACAAAATGGCTTTAGAAAAAACCGTTCGACAGTACTAGCTGTATATAAATACATTCAAGAAATACTTAACCTTATAAATGAAAAATATTATGCAATCGGAATTCTTTTGGACATGACTAAAGCTTATGACAAAGTACAATTTAAAATTCTATTAGACAAGTTATACGGAGTAGGTATTCGCGGGATAGCGCATGAATGGTTTAAGTCGTACCTAAATAAACGCGAACAAATAGTAGAAATAGAAAACTTTGACGAAAAGACCGGGAAAATTTCCATGGTCAGATCGAAATCAATAATAATCAATAATTCAATACCTCAAGGGAGCGTCCTCGGATGCATCTTATTTTTAATTTACATAAATGACCTACCTAAAGCTATTAATCAATCATGTGTTCTATTTGCTGACGATATATCCCTTCTTACGTCTTGTAAAAATAATATTAATTTAAATAAAAACCTAACTGACATATTTAATAACATAGCTAATTGGATGACCGACCACAACCTTGACATCAATTATACAAAAACCAAAATAATGCAATTTAGACCTTATCAAAAAACCCCCCTCGACATTAATTTTACATATAATAACACAAAATTGGAGTGTGTTAATACATTTACATTGTTAGGCTTAAATATCGACTCAAATATAAATTGGAAAAAACACGTTCAAAATATAACAAAAAAATTATCAAGTTTTACGTATGCCCTTAAAGAATTACGAAAGGCTACAGATCTAAATACTTCTATGTCCGCATACTATGCATACGCCTACGCCTGGATCCAGTACGGAATAGTTATTTGGGGCAACAGTGTCGACGTACAGGACCTGTTCATAAAACAAAAAAAATGCATACGTATCCTAAGTAATATAAAAGTACCAGAAACCTGTAGACCGTACTTTGTAAACCTAAAAATCCTAACCGTAACATCAATATACATTTTAGAAATATGTAAGTTCGTAAGAAAAAATCCTCAATACTTCATAAAACAAATTGACAAACCACGACGTTATAAAAGTAGGTACGAGCATAACCTAGTGCTACCTACATCCAAACTGACTATACACAGCTCGGGCCCAAATGCAATGGCCGTAAAAATCTACAATAAGATACCAGAAAACATTAAGCTCATGGAAAACTACAACAAATTTGAAAGCAGGCTAAAGGAGATGTTATTACAAAAAACATACTATACACTAGACGAATACTTTAATGAATAATAAAATAGAAACAATTGAGTTATAAAGTGACTAGGTAGATAAAAACAAAAAAAAATAAAAAAAAAATTACGATACATGTCTTTAATTTAAAAAAATAATAATAATTAATAATAATATAATATTGCATGATTTTTAATATCGGTCCGCTTCTCTCTATTGCAACACCCTTACTGGGTACATTATGTATTGAATCACAAATTACTTAGTCATAAGTCCTGACAATGTTAAATCTACGTACATACATAATAATGCAATAAATATACTGAATACTGAATACTGAATACAATCGACTGGCCCGTCGGAAAATTAGGATAATTAACAAGCAATGAATCTTACTTTTTTTTATACAACTACCTAGCTGATGGAACAAGCAGATGGCCCACCTGATGTTACACTTAACATCAGGTGGTAACCAAAACAAAGGTAACCATCACCTATAACACAGCATTGCCTCATAAGTTACGCACGATAGGAACGTGCCCTACGATGCACTGCCCTGCGTCCATCAACTTGAGGCATACAGATGTTAAGCCTCATGTGCCTGTAATCACACCGGCAACCACACTCTTCAAACCGAAACACAGCCACCACTTAACATCAGGTGGGTCATCTGCTTGTTCCGTCAGCTAGTTGTATAAAAAAAGGTTTGTGCGACAAATAAATGGATTTCTTTCTTTCTTTTCTCACTCAGTAAGCAATCGCGATGTGCTTGTTCTTAGGGAATAGCCCCGCGGCAGTCTCGAATGCTCCCTGAGGGGCAGTTAGTATAAACAGGGTCTGTCTGTGGGGGTTCAAATGGTAACATCTACGCAATTTATGATTTTGCATGTGCTGAGGTCCAATGATTTGACATTTCAATATATTTCGAATCCTCTGTGCGAGGAAGTAACATGGCTTGGGACGATAGTTTTTTATAGTTATAAATATAAATAATAAATAAATAAATCTGTGCCTCCTGTGAAAGATGATTTAACTTGAGTTGTACCCTTTTTGGGATTTTTACATAGACATTATAAGAAAAAAATACGATTTTTTTAGTCTAACTCACGTTCTTCTATCTGCTATAGTTTCGGAGATAATTTGGTGCTAAGTGATATAACTGACAGAATTTTGGCAAATATGTCGTGAATTTAGATATATATCAAGTTGTAACCCCTTTAGGTAATTGCTCCGGACATTTTTTTCGTGTCTCGTGGTATAAGAGCGATTATATTCATTTTCACGTTTTATTTTGCAGTATACTTATCGTATATTTAATATAAATAAATATTGGTCGACTTTCCTCACAGCACTATCTAGCCCCAAACTAAGCCAAAGCTTGTAATATGGGAACCAGATATCTGATAATAATACATAAATACTTTTTGTAAGAGTAGTTTAGTTTAGTTATAAGAGTGTAGAGCTCTTTGTGAAGGGCTCGTCCGGGGAAGTTCTACCACCACGCCTTTTTCTGCCGCCAAGCAGCGTTGCTGTGTTTCGGTTTGAAGAGTGTAGTTGCCGGTGTAATTACAGGCACGTTAGGCTTAATATCTGTATGCCTCAAGTTGATGGGCACAGGGCAGTGCATCGTAGGAAACGTTCCTATCGTGTGTGACTTACGAAGCAATGCTTTGTTATATGTGATGGTTACCACTTAACATCCGGTGGACCATCTGCTTGTTCCATCAGCCCGTTGTATAAAAAAAAGCTGAAATAATGAAAACAGTTTCATGACTTTGATCCTCAGGCACGGTGGATCTACCCTCTCAGATCTCTTCTTATATCTTTCTTAAAGAATTTTATTTTATATTCCTATTTGCTTTAGACAAACATTTATATGTACATAGTTGACAACAAACGAACGGTAATTATGTTTATCGCCTACTTGTAACACTTATTTCGCAAATAAAAATTGTATTGTAAGTTTCACGGTAAGACAGCCGGTAGACAATCGGTTTGTAACGTAATTTAATAAAAAATATTTATATTGTTTTTGAATTTAGTAAAATGACTGAAAAGGGGTAGTAATAAAACGAGTGACGGTAAATTAGTTTTAAGCGTCAAAAATAATTAATTTACGTTATAGTATTACCAAGTGAGCGACTGACCGCGAGTGACGAGAAATCAACAGAACAGCAACTTATAAACAATAATTTGAGTTACTTAAAATACAAAATGAGAAGCTTCATAATATTTGAGCGATTTGTTTGAGTAGAACTGTCCAAAACGATGCCTCGTCTTGTGAGATATAATTCAGAGATTAGCCTAAATAAAAAAATCTTTTCTGGCATTTCGAAGGCCGTCCTAAAAATTCTCCCTAAAAAATACACTTATTGGGATTTCATGTTAGGCTATACGCTTCGAAAGGTTACCAATAAAAAAACGACATATACATAGTATATGGCAAGCTGTTTGAGTCTTTAGTTTACGACTCGTTATACCACCATATACAGCCATTCCTATCCCCCAGACAACATGGTTTTGTCAGAAATCGATCCACAACCTCTAACCTATTAGAATACAAGCACTACCTCTGCAATGCCTTTGCTAAGACCAAACAAGTTGACAGTATCTATACCGACTTCTCAAAGGCCTTTTATAAAGTGAACCATTACATCCTATGTGCTAAACTTTCTTCTTGTTACGGTATACACGGTAGTTTATTGCGTTGGCTTGAGTCTTACCTACGTAGAAGGAGTCAGTTGGTGGCTGTTAAAGGATTTATTTCGTCGCCTGCTGCTGTTACATCTGGTGTACCGCAAGGGTCACATCTAGGGCCACTCCTATTCATCGCATTTATTAATGATCTAATTGACCGTTTATCTTGCCCCTGTTTGTTATATGCGGACGACTTAAAGGTGTACCAAACTATTAATAGCCTCAACGATTCTTTGCAACTCCAGTCAGACTTGAACGTTGTTCAGCACTGGTGCGAACAGAACAAAATGTTCTTAAATGTTAAAAAGTGCTTTGTCATTTCATTCACCAATAGAACAAATAAAACTATGTATGATTATCACTTACAGGGACATAAGCTTGAAAGAAAATCTGTGGTAAGGGATCTCGGTGTATTAATCGACGAAAAGCTCACTTTTCATGCACACTACGACCAAGTAATATCTAAAAGTACAAAGCTTCTCGGCTTTATATCAAGAACAACTAAAGATTTAAAGAATCCAAAAAGTTTTATTTACCTTTACTGCGCCCTAGTTCGTAACATCTTAGAGTACAATGACGTTGTTTGGTCTCCTTACTACAAAATTCATACGGACAGGATAGAGAGGGTCCAGAAAAAAATTATAAATATCTTAGCTTATAGGTGTGGTCTTCATAGAAAATTGCCTAATTATACTACAAAGCTCAATCATTTTAAAATTATGTCATTAGAATACCGTCGCAAATATCACGATTTACTCCATCTTTTCAAAATTATCCACTCACTTATTGATTCTCCTTGCTTACTTTATCGTATAAATATAAATATAAAACCTAGAACTCGACAACCTTTTCAAAACACTTTCGCCCTACAAGTTCATACAAACAACACCTCTTACTATAACCCCGTTGTCAGAATGTGTCGCCTATATAATGACTTATTAATAAAACACAGTGATATCTTAGATATATTTAATGATAAACAATCAAAATTCAAGAAAGCCGCTTTGGCCACTCTGTCATTAGAGTGTGCCGAAAACTCGATTGTAATTTAATTAATTCAGCACCCTTCGAGTCTTAGTTCGAAGTGCGTGTACCTACCCATTTTTGTAACCCTACCCAATGTTTCTCTTTTCTTACCTACCAACTGATAAGCTCATTTAATTAACTAAACTGTTCTGTTTATATGTCATGTTGTGTACGCATGTTTTAGGGTGCCGTCTAGCTCATAATTAATTGTATTTTATTTTGTCATTTAACTGATTGTACCCTGTTTTGTGTGCCTAAATAAATAAATAAATAAATAAATAAATAAATATCATCATTTTAAATTTTCGCTCTTACGCTTAAAGTTTTACGAAATTTACCTGCTTTTATTTAGTTTTCTCCGTAAATGAAGCTGAAAGATAAAATATCATCATTTAATTTAAGCATAATGAATATTGAATTCAAACAGAGACTGAGTACTAGAAACGATTGACAAATTGAATAAAACACCTTTCACTGAATAAACCATTTCTATAGAGCGAATCGTGCAATCCATCTTCGTCGATTTCATTTTATTGGTTCGACTTCCTCTTCTGATAGAATATTCTTTCAAGTGCTTTTTTAGGTTCTTTAGTAGCTACTCGCAAAGCAACTTTAGCAGCTCTAGCTTCAAATTATTAGAATTTTATGGTCGAATAGTCATTAATTATTATCAATAGCTATTACCCGCGGCTTCACTCGCGCACGTTTACTTTAGAATACTTACATATACAGACAGCCTTCATAGCTCAGTTGGTAGTAGCTCTGCCTTCTGCGCCGTAGGCCGTGGGTTCGATCCCCACCGAGAACAAACATTTGTGTGATGAACATAGATGTTTGTTCTCTGTCTGGGTGTTATATAATATTATAAGTATGAATTTACAAAAAAAAAGTATATAAGTAGTATATCAGCTATCTGGTTCCCATATCACAAGCTTTGGCTTAGTTTGGGGCGAGATAGTGCTGTGTCGAATGTCCACCAATATTTATTTATTTATTTATTTATTATATGTATAAAATAATGGTTTATTGATATGATTGGAAACATCTTTAATAAAAAAACTGTATTTATTCCCCATGGCACAATCTTGAGCCACGAAATTTTGTCAGAAGAAACAGGTACTAACAGACGACTTGAAGTTCCTGCCTCTTCAATTGTTTGTATAAAATATAAAAAAAAGTTTCCTATGTCCGTCTCCTGGTTCTTATACAAGGTGTTCCCATAATTGTGTATATATAAACTTCAGGGTTCTAAAGTACCCATCAATATGAATAACTTTTTCTAAGGAACCAACACTTTGAACGCGAAAAAAAAACAGCTGTTTCATACATTTTAGCCAGGTAGGTATTGAACTTTTGTATGAAACAGCTGTTTTTTTTTTCGCGTTCACAGTGTTGGTTCCTTAGAAAAAATTATTCATATTGATGGGTACATTAGCTCCATGAAGTTTATATACACAATTATGGGAACACCTTGTATATAGATTGTTATACCGAATGGGATGAAGCTTGGAACAGATATACTTTTTTTATACTACTTTGGTAAATTCAACATCATGAGTTTTAAGATTACATAAAGTAGGGCTCTTTGTGAAGGGCTCATCCGGGGAAGTACTACCACCACGTCTTTTTCTGCCTTCAAGCAGCAACGCTATGTTTCGGTTCGAAGAGTGTGGTTGCCGGTGTAATTACAGGCACATGAGGCTTAAAATCTGAATGCCTCAGGTTGTTGGACATAGGGCAGTGCATCGTAGGGCACGTTCTTATCGTGCGTGTCTTACGAGGCAATACTTTGTTGTAGCTGATGGTTATTACTTAACATCAGGAAGGCCATCTGCTTGTTCCAACAACAAATCGTATTTAAAAAAAATGAGGGCCATAATCTGTTTATTATATGATCAGCAGATGGCCCTCATGATGTTGAATTGTAATCATTTATCTTTAAAAAAGCACTGCCTAGTAAGTCACGCAAGATTTGAAAGATGCCCTAAAGATGCACTGCCCGGCCTCTATCACCTTGAGGTATAAAGATGCTTATTCTGTAATGTCACTTGCACCATTCAAATCAAAACACAGCAACGCTGCTTGGCGGCAGAAAAAGGCATGGTGGTGGTAGCTGTACAACTCTTGAAACTCTTCTTTTTATGCCTTTGAAAGCCTAAAACGACAGATGTTTTTGGCGTTGTTTAATTAATATTTCTGTTTAATATAAACATCAACGAGTTATGAATTTCTCTTCAAATAACCTAAAACATAATGTGGGTTGTTTCAGTGTCTTTGTGTAGTTGTTCTATTTCGAGGTGACAGGTCTGCTAACCTTAGCGGGATCGCCCCGTCGTACCGTTATTTATTTTTACGACACCCTTTAACAAGGGTACAAAAACGAAAATGTATAGTAAGTATCACAAAATTAAATCAGATATAAAAGGCGAACGAGGTGAAGTTATCCATAAATTATATAAACAAATAAATATATACTCTTTTATTCTAGAACGGTAGGAACCTAGCCTTAAGTTTGTTGCCTGTTCTTCTAAGCTTGGTCGCGTTGAACTGGCACCTAGATTTACCAAGCTATAAGACGTTTCCAAGTGATCCTGGTAATTTAACTGAATAGATTACCTTTTGACTTTTATTTTAAACTATATGTGACATAAGATTCACCATTTGTGTACCTCATTTACCATATTAGCAGTGTGATGAATATGAATATTTGTTATTTATTATCATATAATAATCAATAAAATAAAAAACAAAACGATGAATTTATTTACAAAGAAAACCACAATGATAGCAAGTATTAAAAAAATGTACCTAAATAATTACCATGAAATTGTTGAAACAATTATATAAACAATGAAAGATCATTCTAATACAGGATATTAAAACTGGAACTATTCAAGATTTTAAATCATCAAAATGCTCATTATATGTATTTCCGTTTCTGACTGTCCCAAGATTATAAGTACGAGAACATTGTGTAAAATTACAAGAAAAACTATTCAAGTAATGTTTTAGGAATTTTGTTCCCATACTGTAGCTCAGTTGGGGGCTAAATAAGCTAAATGGGTGAACAAATGTCCGTTCATATTTATTTACCTTGTTTTTGAAACGGAACATTAACTATTTTGGTATCACAAGAACGGACAAAATAAATTAGAATTGAAACGGCGTAACTAAATGAGAGTGATTTATTACGTATTCTGTTTATAAAACATAGTAAACATTTTACTTACATTAAAATAGAACACAGGAAATGCGCAGAATACAATAAAACAGTAACAAAATCACTATTCTGATCTCCAGGCATGGTAGACATCCCTTCAGTGTCTT
This sequence comes from Chloroclysta siterata, assembly GCA_932294275.1. Taxonomy (NCBI): domain Eukaryota; kingdom Metazoa; phylum Arthropoda; class Insecta; order Lepidoptera; family Geometridae; genus Chloroclysta; species Chloroclysta siterata. The sequence continues at coordinate 29,883,530 of OW028588.1, forward strand.
TGTACCAAGTAAAAGTTTGATTAATTACGAAAACTTGTGAAAACAATTTTTATTAAATAGTAAAATAGTAAAATAGTAATAAAAGTAAAACAATGTGGTCCATTATAAACAGGGAAACAGGGCGTGGAATCAGGGATAAAACTGATGTTGTGGACGTAATGCGGGACGCTAATGGCCAGCCCTTTCCCAATAAAATGCACGCTCTTAACTACCTAAATAACACCTTCTTGTCAGCGGGCGCACAGGCTGGAGCTCCATTAGCCGACATTGCTGATAGTATAAACAAGTTAAGTAGCACTATAAAATACAATATGTCTTCATTACGTTTTCAGACTTTTTCTGCTTATGAAATAGTAAAAATTATGACGGTCGAAATATCAGCAAAAAAGACAGAGGATATCTACGATCTCTCAGCCTGCTTCTTGAAAGGTATAATTGAGTTCTTAGCCCCTATTCTCTCAGAGCTCTTCAACAGGTGTCTACGTAGCGGCTGCTATCCACGTACACTCAAAAATGTAAAAATAGTACCCATCTACAAGGGAAAGGGAGCAAAGTCGTCAGCCTTAAACTACCGCCCCATCTCCATAATACCTGCAATAGCCAAAATATTAGAGGTCGGTGCGAACAAGAGGTTGTTGCGGTTTTTCAATGACAACAATTTGTTCACCGACCGTCAATATGCATACCGACCCGGTAGATCAACAACAGCCTTAGTGCGAGAGCTCGTATGGAAGGTGACCGTAGCCCTAGAAAAGAGCCAAAAAGTCGCCGTCGTTTGTTGCGACCTCTCCCGAGCCTTCGACACAGCCGACCGACAGCTTCTTCTAGATAAGCTAGATCATTACGGAGTTAGAGGACCGGCTGGGAAATTCATGCGGGACTTCGTAACCGAGAGACGACAGGTCGTGGTAGGTGACTCCGGTAGACTCCGGTCGGGTGAAGGGGTGTCGGACCTGGGCGTCCCGCAAGGCTCGTGTCTGTCCAATACCACGTTTGCATTGCTCTTAAACGACTTACCAAACTCCATCGTTGGAGCTGACGTCTACATGTTCGCAGACGATGTTGCGGCTGTTGTCACGGCCCCAAACACGTTGAGTCTCAAACAAAAACTGAGTGGGGTCGTCGAACAGCTATGCAACTGGTTCAGGGTAAACGGACTGGCCTTAAACTTAAGTAAAACGTGTTTCATACGATTTAGCCTCGCAACAAAACCGCAGGATCACATTCAAGTTGCCGTCAATGATACTGCATTACAGGAAGTTCAAACAGTAAAAATGCTCGGTTTCTTTTTAGACTCAGGCCTCAAATGGAACACGCACATCGATAAACTGTGCGCGAGGTTAGGTCAAGCGTGCTTCGCTTTGAGCCGCCTCGCAGCATCCGCGCCCCGTCACACCGTACTAGGATGCTACTTCGCCACCGTCCATTCATTACTCGCTTATGGTACGGAGCTATGGGGAACAGCAGCCGAGTGCGAGAGGGCCCTTATATTACAAAAACGAGCAATACGAGCCATTGTTCGAGTGCCGTCTGATATATCCGCCAAGCCATACTTTACCGAGCTGAACATACTTACCGTACCTTCCATATATATCTATCAGATATGTTGGGTTGTACGCACGAACATAGATAAATTTGTAAAGTTGGGAGCTGGACATCACTACCAGACTAGGCACCGAAATAGACTACAACAGCCAACCCACAGACTCACCAAGGCCAAAAAATCCATATATATTATAGGGTCCTCAATATTTAATAACCTGCCGGACGAGATACGAGATGCAACGTCCGACAGTATCTTCAAAAATAAATTAAAAAAGCTTTTAATAAAAAAAGCCTATTATTCGGTCAGCGACTATGTAGACGATAGGACAATTCAATAATGTTTTCTTTAATTATAATTATGCTACGCCCATGACTTGTAAACTTGTTTTACCAATAAAGTATCTGTATCTGTATCTGTATCTGTATTTGGTACAAGTTGATGGACGCAGGGCGACATCGTAGAGCACGTTCCTATCGTGAATGACTTACGAGGCAGTGTTTTGTTATAAGTGATGGTTACCACTTAACATCGGGTTGTTCCATCTGCAAGTCTAATATTTTTAAATATTTTTTTTTATTTTGAACACAAACATAAAATCACAAACAATAAAAACAATGCAAATCGTTGAACAGCTGCAAAAAATATTACAACTAGTAGTTCGGCGCGAACTGAGATCTCGTGATGCGACCCGACGAACGCATCAAAACTTTAAGTACGTAGTAGTCAGAGGCAAGTCCAAACATTATCTTTTGACTTTTTTCTGACTACCGCCTACTTACTTGGCATGGTTACCAAGTTTCAACTCTATTGGCCTATTTATTGAAGAGTTCCGTTGAACAGACCTTGGCTCCTTCATCAGACCTGGTCGTCGTTATCATTTTATGAGAACTGAGTACCTCCTTATTTTATTTCAAGAAAAAAAATTAAGAAAAAGCAAAGGAACTGACCGACCAGTAGAAAAACCTTGATGTCAACGAAACTCTTAGAGATGGGAGCACTTGGATCGCTGGTTATCTTAATTTAACTTTTATAATTTTATCTCAAAAACCGAGCGTCCCAAAAAAAAAGTAAAAATTGTTTTGGGATGTCCAAACAAAGCCCTTTCATATGACATGTAACTTGATTTTTTTATGTAACTTTTTTTATTTTTGCCCCCTTAAAAAACCCCATATCTCAAAAACCCTTCATCCGATTTTACTCATATACTTACCAGTAGATTTCTCAAGTACAAGCTATCGACATATCAAATTTCATGCAGATCGAATCAACGGTTCTAAAGTTATCGCCAGACAAACATACATACATACATACATACATACATACATACATACATACATACATACATACATACATACATACATAAAATGCCAAATCGCCCAAGTTGAAACTAAGATCTTCGTTCGCTTCGCTCACTCGATCAAATATGGGTAAAACTGTCAGTATTTTGTAGCCGTTGTTTACATTTTTATTTTATTTATAATGAGATTCGCTACGAACCAGACTAGATAATCTGTGTCCCGTATAAATAGTCGTATAATTATAAATTAACCTTTGAAATTTATTACTCCGAAACTTGGTTATTTGCGATTTTGCATAACTACATTCAGTGAATTTATATTTTCAAAATAGTAGAAATGTGCGAGCGTGAAGTCTGACTGCGTCATAAAAACTTCTTAATTTTATGAGCTTCGCTCTTGTCGGGGTTCTGATGCAGTTTCCTCCAATTGAGTTTAATTCTAATTCGTGGTGGGGGAATCTGATCTGCATTGACGTCCCGCAGTGGGGTGTATTGTGCATTATCCCCCTGCTAACCTCACCCCCGCCAGCCCAGCTCCTTAAAGTAGCGGAGCAGGACTTTGGGTTGGGCAGCAATGTTCTAGCATCCCCGATGATGATGATGTGGATGCAGGGGAGCAAAACTCGATCAGCTCCTGCAGCCCCGTTTTGGATCAGGCTTCGTTTGTTGCAGAGCAATGCGGTACTACATGCTCTACAGTTTTTCCTTAGGCAGCGACAAAGGTCATTGTTTGTCGCTCCCGTCTTGAGAAGATGATAATTGAGGTCACAGTGACTTGTGATGATGCCATCAGCTCTAAGTCTTCGCGTTTCATCTTTAACACGATGTTTGTTGCAGGAAGCATTGTTTTCGTATGTTTGCAGTCTGATCTGCGCTCCCATTGTTTCTGATGTTCCATCTGGAATTGCATCTTCAGCCTGTTTTTGATCTCTGTTGATGAAGGTTTACATAGACCTATGTCTTCTGTTGTCGGTGTCTGGTTCGCTCCCTCTCTTGCCAGAGAGTGCCTCGTTGTTACTTGAACATGGGACGTGACTCCTTGTCCATTTTATTTTGACACTGTATTTTTCAGACAGATTTCCAATTGAGTCTTTCCAATGCGGCCTCCTTGACTTCCTTATACGCCATGACAGCGACCTTCTCTTTTATCTGGCTCATGTTACTAATTCTTGGTCTTCCTTTTCCTCGCTTCTCTTCAACCTTTCCTTCAATGATGTTCTTTATTTTAAAGTTTACCGCAAAAGTTTAGCTGCCATTCCCATTTTGTTTACGCGACAGAAACAATGCACGAAAGAAAAAAATATTTGTATTATCTTCCTAAGTTTTTCTCTTCCTAACTTTCATGAAAAACATGTACTAAGTACGATTAGGTACAGTTACATACAGAAATAACTACGCGACACATACAATGATCTCATTTAATTCGCCAGACGCTATTACCTACGTACATAAATCTGGCCCAAAAACGAAGCTTTATGTCTTGGAGTAATATAACTTATAGAGGTAGCCAATTATAAACTTTATTTAAGACAACCAAGAAATCTAATTTATGATTCAGTCCCATATTTTAAAGCTAAGAATTATTTTATTTCAATTTTTTATTAAAAGAATTATAAGACCGTTAAATCTAACCTTAGTTGTCAAACGCGTACATTTTGACAAATTTAACGGCCCTATAATCCTTTGTTAATCTAACAGAGCATGGTGAAACCGGCCCTAAATGTTTTATTTTAAGGGATAGTTAAAAAAAAATATTATTACATAACATTTAATTCGTATTTAACTACTTCACAATAATTTCTAGAATGGAGCCTCTTTTGACAGCCTTCACAGTTCAGTTGGTAGTAGCTCTGCCTTCAGTGCAGTAGGCCGTGGGTTCGATCCCCACCGAGAATAAACATTTGTGTGATGGACATAGATGCTTCTTCTCTGTCTGGGTGTTATTTAAGATTATAAGTACCTATGTATTTACAAAAAAAGTATATAAGTAGTGTATCAGCTATCTGGTTCCCATATTAAAAGCTTTGGCTTAGTTTGGGGCGAGATGGTGCTGTGTGGAAAGTCCACCAATATTTATTTATTTATTTATTTATTTATATTTATCTTTTAGGCGCACTTAAGATCCTTTCATTACACTGTTCCGAAAGAAAGTGACACGACAAGAAGATGGAGTTATCATAATTTAACTAGGAAAATATATTATAATGTAAGCTCGCTCTTGAAGTTCTCCATTGTTTATATTACTCTTATCATACCTTATTAAGTGTTCCCTCCAATTTATGTAATACCAAATGAAATATTTATTTAAGACCTAATCATGGTCTTTATTTAGTTTTCTTACTCAGCAAACATGTTTGGAATTTCTAATTCTCATGCCTTGTTTTTCATCTAGAATTTCTTGTATAATAAAACGACTACTTTGTTAATAGTATATACCGTATTACTAAAACTGCTTCACGACTTTGATCGCCAGGCACGGTAGATATTCCCTCAGACCTCGTAGTACTAAGTACTAACCAAAAATTATTTCAGGATGTTTCAAGGGGTTTTGTTTAATTATTAAGGGGGTAGTCAGAGGTACGTCCAAATATCACATTTGGCACATACCATCATTTTTCAGTAGTTGGTATAATAATAATAATATTGGTGGACATTCCACACAGCACTATCTCGCCCCAAACTAAGCCAAAGCTTGTATACTATGGGAACCAGATAGCTGATATAATACTTAAATACTGTTTTTTTTTATAAATACATACTTATAATATTTTATAACACCCAGACAGAGAACAAACATCTATGTTCATCACACAAATGTTCGTTCTCGGTGGGGATCGAACCCACGGCCTACGGCGCAGAAGGCAGAGCTACTACCAACTGAGCTGTGAAGGCTGTCATATACCATACGTGACAGGTTGCAAGCCCATCGCCGCTATTAGAATACCGAGTTTTGTCTATCTTTTTTCGTTTTCCGTAGCGTCAGGCCGTTTTTGTATGGAGACTCGAATAGCTCCTCTTAAAAATAACTAAAAACAAAACTCAAATTTCAGATACTGGTTTCCTCACGACGTGGTAACATAAACAATTTCTAAAATTCTGAAAAGTAGCTAACTTCTAATGCGTCTATCATTTTCTTAGAAATATCGAGGAATATCCATATTAATATACGTAGCGTTAACCTCAGCAATCACTCGAATCAAACGGTTCGTTCGAGCAAACTTTATTCAATCATTTATCAATCACAGAACACTCCTAACGGAAATAAATAATAGATATACAGGGTGTATAAAGGCGATATTAATAAAACAACAGCATTTGTATCAAACGACTAAAATAGTTTTATTATTCCAATAGATGGCGCTGGCATTTATTAAAGTAGATAATATTAGCAGGTATATTGTTATTTCTAACAGATATAAGGGATAAAAGGGTGTATAAAGTTATCATAATAAATCTAGTTTATACAGTCGTTGTAGCCGAAATCGGCAAGTACGTCATCATCATCATCATAAAGGCCATTCTTGAAAAATTTATGATAGGCAAACCGCTGCAGATGGCCCACCTGTTAGGTGGTAACCATCACCTATAACAAAGCCTTACCTCGTAGTCACGCACGATAGGAACGTGCCCTACGGTGCACTGCCCTGCGTCCATCAACTTGAGGCACACAGATGTTAAGCCTCATGTGCCTTTATTACTTTATTATTTTGTTTTATTTATTCTTTATTGCACAAAAACATACAATTACAGTACAATAGGAGGACTTTATGCTGATACACTTTCTACCGGTAATTTGTCATTTACATAACATTTTTCAGAGTAGTCTTTTACACCCTGTTTACAAATTGTTACAAGGCTGCTTCACAATCAACGAACAGCTAGTCCACTATGATGAACGATTCGATTATCGTTCATCATAGTGAACTAGCTGTTCGTTGTTGTAGTTGAAAACATTTTGAGTTACACTGCGGGCCAACTCAGTAACAGTAACAGTGCCTTCCATGCATCGTAACTCAAAGTCTGAAAGACTGCGTTTATCGTGTTTGATGGTAAATTTGATCTTTTACTACAATACAATATGCTTGTATTAACAGAATGTACAAAATACATATGAAATAGTTGAGCTATCTGTAGACTGTTGCAAACGATCTAAAGATAGCTCAACTGATTTAAATTATTTAGTAATTGTACAGTCGGCTACAAATGCAACACTGGCTAAACCCTAAATACAAATAACTTTCCTACCTCTATCTGTATTATGTTAAATGATATTGGTAGATAGCGCGATGGTGAGGTTTTGGTAGGGTAAACGAAATAACAATAACAATATTGCACCATCTCCCACAATTCGTATAGCGTGGTAACAGTGTAGTTTCAGTTATAACAAAGTACTCTGTGCAGTGTAGTTTGATGCGTTGCCGTGTGTACTGATTTGGTGCATTAGAGAAGTTTTTATTATCAGCTCGACTTGGTAGCGAGTTCTATTCTAACCAAGGACAAAGCTGGGAGGATCGATTCGTATTCATGATATATTTGGATAGGTATTGTAGTGTATAACATTATACTCTGCGTGCTGACTGGGTAGGCAAGCAAAGGCGGGTAGCGATCGGATCGGATCATCGGGGGCACTCGATTCCAGCCGGCCAACCCAGGCGGACGTTACTCGATCTAAGTGTTTTATTTGGTACCCAAGCAACTCTGTACCTATACAGTACAGGTATAATATAATATATAAGGTAAGCCTACTCAAATCTTAATCATGTTCCAGTCCCTATAATATCCCGTAAACAGGGGCATAGATTCAACTCACATTTATTTACGTTGTTAGGCTGTTTACGTGTTCCCAGAACTCAAAAAATGAAAATCAAAATCAAAACGGTCTTTATTCAGTACAATCACAAGGATCACTTTGAAACGTCTTATATACTAGGTGAATCTATCGCCAGTTCCTCGCGACCAAAGCCTAGAAGAACGGGCAAGAAACTAACGGCTTGGTTCCTAGCGTTTTTTTGTATGATCCTTTTTACAATTTTATTATGGTACCTACTTAATTGTTTAGTGTTTTTAATGAGTTGGAGCATAGATCAGTCCCAAGCTTTTTTGTCATCTATATAATCAGAAATTTTATAGTAAGCTTTTGTACAAAGTTTTATTTTTATTAAGTTTTTGAATTTGCTAATCGACAACTGGTGAATCTCACTTGGGACTTTGTTAAAGAAGCGTACACATTGTCCTGCAAACGATTTGCTGCATCTAATCTTATTCATTTGCGAGCGTATACATAGCTCGTTAAAAAATATTACATAATCATGTATAATAATCTTTCATATACCTACAGTATAAGGTTATTAAATTTCTTCATTGCAAACTACATTATTTTAAATCACGTTAGGGTAAGCCAGTTTGGCTTTAGAGTCTCGAATATTCTGCAGTAAATATGAAAATCTCGACGTGTTTCAGAATTAGATTTGAAAGAACAAAGACTTATATATAATCCCAAATGTTATGAGCTGTATTCAAACCCACGACCTTCACCTTGATACGGGAATTTGTTAGCTAAAGTCAGTCAAAAGGTATTTATTCAATTGAATCACAAGGATCACTTTGAAACGGCTTAAAGCTATGTGAATGAAGATGCCAGTTCCACGCGACCAAGCCTCGAAGAACGCGTACCAAACTTAACAGGGCTTAGTGAACGGACTGGTTACTGCAGGGGTCTTTTTATCGAGTCTTGGAGACGTGGGCAAAATATAAATAACAAGCTGGTGCCCGCGACTTCGTCTGCGCAGGATTAGTCACACAATATCTTTATAAATTATAGCCTATGTGTTATTCTGATGTATAATCTATATTATTGTAAAGTTTCATTAAAATCCATTAAGTAGTTTTTACGTGAAAGAGTAAAAAACATCCATCCATCCATACTTACAAACTTTCGCGTTTATAATATGAGTAGGATAAAAGTCATCTCCTACATAAATGTTATCTGAAAGATAATGTTTTATAGCATAAAGTTTGCCTTTGTACCTACTGTTATTTTTATGTGCAAAGTAAACTAAAGTATTTTCAATAAATCAATCAATCACTAGTGCAGTTCCTCAACCACTTCTAACGTCATCCACGGGAGACATTCGAGGGGCCTATGATCTACCAGGACCACCATTGCCAATTTCTCCTTGGAACTAAATTAAATTGATGGAGAAAATAACAAAAACCCTCTTTCCCCAGGACCGGAAAACTCCACTACCCCACAAATGTGTGCGGGCCGCTGTTTGAAGAGGAGCTGGAGTTTTGGGGGCTGGACTCCAACCAGGTGGAGCCGTGCTGTTGGTCTACATACAGCATACATAGGGATACACAGGTCAGTGGATGGGGAACACAGGTCAGTGTGTGGGGATACACAAGTTGGTGGGTATATGGGATAGAGAGGGATAGGGTAACACAGCAAAATGCAAGGTTGCCTGGAAGAGATTGCTGTCAGCGATAAGGTCGACTATTGTTTTACCTCAATGAATGCTTTAATCCTGTACCCTGTATGTATCTGTGTGGAGAAAATCTATCTATCTAATGTACACACTCAAATTCAGTATATGACAATAAAAAGCCCGGCATTGTAACAAAAGCAAACAAACATGGACATCAGAAACAATACACAGATCCTGGGAAAAACATGCAAAAAATAATGTCTATGTAAGTACTTACTTGAAAAGATCGGCGACCAATTCCGATCTCCCACTGTTATTATTTGTCATTCGTTGACTCGCTGCTTTATTCTCTATCTTTTGACATTTTCATAGGTAAGAACACTAATAAATTCATTTATTTTGATCTGAGCATATCCAACCCACCTTCATCCGACGTTCGCAACCAATTAGAATGATTAGGAGTCGCGCAAATATGGCGTCGCCTGCACTCAACATAATGTTACCGGTTTATTCATATATTTTACTCAAGTTTTACTCAGGATGGTAAAAGTTTTACTGTTTTATGGCGATGAAAAGATCTAATGTGACTCTCGCTCGCACGTTTCGACATGTTGAAAGTTATAAAATCACTAAACTCATTTTCGAAAAATCGCATTCATCCATTTTGTGTGCAATCACATTGCACACAGTTTAGTAAAAAAATCATTTTGATCGATACGAGTTTTCCTGCTTGAAAGTTTTCTTATGTACGAAAACTAGTAAAGCAAACTTTTGAGTAGGAAAACATGTATCGTACAAACTGAAATTTTTACTAAACTGTGTGCAATGTGATTGCACACAAAATGGTAGATTGCGATTTTTTGAAAATGAGTTTAGTGATTTTATATCTTTCAACATGTCGAAACGTGCGAGCGAGAGTCACATTAGATCTAGTATTCGCCTTAAACAACTGCATTGCACAACTATGGGTATGCTTAGTTTGGGTACCAGTATTGTCGAACCAGGAAATATCGAAAATGTTATACATAAACCCAATTTAATAAGATACTGTAATGTTTGTTACTGATTTAAAATATATTAAGTACATTTCATTTCAATATGCTATGTTTTGATTTGATTAGTCCGCGATAGTCATGGAAATCCGAGGGTGAACCAAGGTCATCGATATAGCTTGCAGTCTTTGCAAGTTGAAGTGGCAATGGGTCACAGGTCAATGGTATGTGGTTCACGGTCAATGTGGAGTATTGTGGCAGTGGTTGAAGTTATTTAACTCTTAGAATCGACCACCGCTTTGAAATAATGGTTTTCGAGCAGTAACCCTGAAGGACCGAGAACATTGTGAACTTGGAAAGTTGGTGGAAAGAGAGAGCTAAAAGAATCATCTTAGAAATAAGAGAGATGCTTATGTCCAAAGGTGGTTTGAGGGTTCTGTACCCAAAGGGTAAAACGGGGCCCTATTACTAAGACTCCGCTGTCCGTCCGTCTGTCTGTTAGTCCGTCTGTCACCAGGCTGTATCTCATGAACCGTGATAGTTAAACAGTTTACATTTTCATGGATGATGTATTTCTGTTGCCGCTATAACAACAACTACTAAAAAACAGAATAAAATAAATATTTAAGGGGGCTCAACATACATACCATACAACAAACGTGATTTTTTTGCCTCTTTTATAGATAATGGCACGAAACCCTTTGTGCGCGAGTCCGACTCGCACTTGGCCGGTTTTTTTATTTTATTCCTAGGCGTCTTAAAAACCACCAATAACTTTAGCTATAAATCTGTTACCACTCTTGTTATTTATGCTCGTCATATTTCAGTCGCCGATTCTTTGAAAGCCAGACACGTAAATTATAAAGAAAAGGGTATTCACGCGAGGATTGCGCACTGTTTGTAAACTATGTGTTGGAATAAACTAGCGGACCGGAAGTGTTATTTATTTGAGTTATTTGACTGTCGGTGAGGTCGAATCATCGCGCAACTTTGTAAGTATGGCTATGAGATCAGCTGCTGTAATTAAATAAATAAATTATAAATAAAACTATTATTTGCAGAAAAAGTTTAGATGTTTTAATCATAAAACTATTAAAAGGTTGAGTTATGTTTGAAGCAAAACCTTTGTAGAGTCTCTGCGTTGACTCTTAACTAAGTAAGAACTTGTATGTAGACTGCATCGGCTGATTACAGAATTGGTTAGGTTGTCAAAGTCAAAGACAAAAGGTATTAATTCAATAAAATCACAAGGATCACTTTGAAACGACTTAAAGCTAGGTGACTCTAGGTGCCAGTTCCACGCGACCAAAGCCAGGTTGATGAGATGCATAACATAAACAGAACAGGTAGATAAAATGCATAACATTAAGATGTTGAGGTAGGTATAATTATTATTTACACTTTATAGTGCCTTATCCATATATCCTTGTCAACGTAGGTACTAGTCTAATCTCTAATACTATAAGAATCAAAGTCCTGACTGACTGACTGACTGACTGACTGACATATAGACAACGCACAGCCTAAACCACTGGTCCTAGAAACTTGAAATTTGAGGAGTACGTAGGTCTTATGGCGTAGAGGTGTACTAAGAAGGGATTTTTGGAAATTCAACCCCTAAGGGTGTAAAAAGGGATAAAAACGATTGTATGAAAAATTGTATTCCTTGAACCTACAAACTTGAAACTTGGAGTAGATATACTTCAAAGCAAAAAAATAGGAAAGGCATTTTTAGTTTTTCAAAACTACCCTTAATAAGTGTGCAAAGGGTTAAAAAGTTTGTATGGGAGATTTTTGACCGCTGGTTCTATAGACTTGAAATTTAAAGAGTACATAGGTCTTATGGCGTAGAGGTTTACTAAGAAGGGATTTTCGGAAATTGAACCCCTAAGGGTGTAAAAAGGGTTGAAAACGTTGGTATGAAAAATTGTATTCCTTGAACCTACAAACTTGAAACTTGAAGTAGATGTACTCCAAAGCTAAAAAATTGGAAAAACATTTTTAGTTTTTTAAAACTACCCTTAATAAAAGTGCAAAAGGATGTCAAAGTTTGCATGGGAGTTTTTTAACGCGTGGTGCGATTGACTTAAAACTTGAAGTAAATATACTAAAAAATAATTAATTAAAAATGACGCTTTCAACTTTTGATAATTACCCCTGCAAAGGGTGCAAATGACTGTAAAAGTTAGTATGGGAGATTTTTAGTTTAGTGCGATAGATTTCAAACTTGAAGTAAATATCGTCGCCGTAGAGCGAAAAGTCATTAAATAGCTTTTTGGCCTTTTGAGATACGAAGCTTTGAAGTTTTACAAAAGAAAAAAAAATATTACTGTTTTACGGTATAAGATATTGCTTATATTAAGGTCTCATCTCTTAGAAAATGTATAAAAGGTTATGCTTCTGCCACAAAAATAAAGATAAAGTTGTTTTTTTCCGAGATAATGATGAAAAACTAAATTAGTTACTTTTTCCCCTCAAGTATTTTGTCCGATGTTTTAGTTATTGATTTGTAAAATGGAGATGGTGATTTTTTGCCCACGTTCTGGTTCTTTTAAAAGATAATAACTTCGTTTAGTTATAATGGAACTATGGAACTAGTTTTTAGAAATTCAAAAGGTGTTTCAGTACATAAATCTGGCTTATTATTTTCCAATTATAGCTTATTTTATTAGATTATCAAGACGATCAAGTGAGTATAAAAAAACAGGTAGTATTTATTTCTAAGATTTATTGAGAAAAACATAGTGACATACAAAAACAGACCAGGATAAGCACACACAACACAAAAATTTGACATGCTTAGAAAAAAACTAGTGTTAAATTAAAGAAAATTGAAAACCTAATCAATTGTTTAATAAAACCTAATCAATTAATAAGAGCTGATTGAAATTAGCTCTATGAGTGTTTCAATCCTTTATTAGTAACTAACAGAGCATGGTTCACCATGCTCTGTTAGTAAGGATAACAGGCCGTTAAATCTAACCTTAGATGTCAAACGCGTACATTTTGTCATTTTAACGGCTCTTTTATTCTTTGTTAATCTAACAGAGCACCGTAAAATCAGCTATTATCCATTCAACATTCTAAATTATGCAACTTCACTTTGCTCTGTAGCATCTGGCACCAACAGCCTATCACTATCACGTCTTTGCTGGTAGGTAGAGACTCATACCAGGCATGAAGTTCTTGAGGAACAATCCCTTTGTGACAAAGACCAATAAGATCTTTTTTCTTGGTTGTAGGAGCGGAGTAGGCCTTAGGGATATCAAAGGTAAATAGATAAGGGTATCCTTCTTTCAGCGTCACTTTCTTCCATGTCATGCCCTTCTTGGAGTCTTCCTCTAGTTCTAGTTCGAGGAACGACTTCAATTTTTTTTGAAACTCATCGATTTCGGAGTAAGGCTCTTCGTGAGTGTAGCGGAATTAAAGGAAATTGCTTTTCAAACCACAGATGATTGCTTTTCAGTCACATAATCTTCTTTCCATCTTTATCCTAGCTTATGTTTATGGCGAACTTTTAATTTATAGCTAACATCAAGCATTTCATTATAGGTGCTCCTTGACTACCTAAGAAGATGCTAATTCTCGGTGTATTGTCGATGGAGCACGACACGTGATTGATTTCCAGTCAATCATCGAGTAAGCCGGCGTATGTCTTTTAATAGTGATATGCATTCAGTCTACATGTATAGTAATATCTTTATAGTAGACGGCACCTTCTTGATCCACCAGTTTATTGCACTTGCTATTTCTACAGTACTTTGTTTGCTGTTGACTTCGTTCCAGGTTATGCAGAATGCTTCATTAGGATGTTTTGCTGTATGAATTGTGTTGTTCATTACCCCTTACACATTTCCAGGTAGAACGATTTTGAGCCCTCTCCATCCACGAACTTCTCGCGATCTTAATAATGTCGTCAGTCTATCGGGTAGGAGGACCTCCCACGCTTCATTTTCCTGTTTGTGGTCGCCATTCAAGAACCTTTATTCCCCAGCGGTTGTCAGTTCTTCGAGCTGTAAGACCTGTCCATTGTCATTTCAACTTGCTGATTCTGCGATGTGAGCTATGTTGGCCATCTTGGGTTTCCTATAGATTTCCTCATTTCTGATTTTATCCCGTAGTGAAACTCCCAGCATAGCTCTCTCCATAACCCGTTGTTAAAGACTTTCGTATTAAGAAACTGCGGTATCTGTGACGAGAAGATGTGGTGTAACTTCCCGAACGCTGCCCATCCAAATTATTTAGTTGTGAACATTCAACTTTCTTATACCTCTAGTAAATTGCATGGCGGTTGTAACAATCAGATAAAATTTGTCGTTAATAGACCGCTGTTTGTCAAGTTGTACCACGCTTTTTCTCGCAACATGTGCATTATATTATTATTTTAGATGTTCAGGACAACGAGCTATATGTAGGGAGTCTTATAAACTGTTTCTGTGCTAATTAATCCATAGTATTCCGGTAGTCTTCGCAGAGTTTAACTCTTTCTTCCCCTGAAAAGCTAATCAAACAAAGGTAACTTTTTCAGTTTGCATTTTCAGTTTTCTGTGAAATGCAACTGTCTAGGCTTCTTCTCGGGCATGGTATTTCCTTCCCTTTTTCCCTGATAAGGTAAACATTTGCTTATGAGTTTTAGCTTAAGTTCTTTTTACATTTACTGGGATCGCTTTTCTTCAAATGCCTCCCTGCGTTAGAATCAGTCTTATTATTTGTCATTAGCTATATCATTGGATACAGATTTTGAGTTTTGCTTTACATCAGATTCCTCAGTTTCTATGGCATGTTCCCTGTTTTCTGAGTTGTTGTCGCATTCATCGATCGGTTGCATGGTGTTACTAGAAATATGATTGTCATAATGTTTCTTGAAATGCTCTGTCTGATCTGAACAGCTGACTTCTATGATTGTTGTTTTTTTTCTTTTTGTATAGGCCAAATTGTCGCTATCACTTGAAGATAATCTGGTCACCTGTCTTTTCCTCTTCAAACAACAGTTATCGTCACTGTCTGGCTACCAAGAAACGCTAGAATCCGAAAAATCGCGAACAGAAGAACTGGCCACTGGTTCGATACTGCTTATATTAGAATACTCTTAGGTACATAATTATCTTCAACAGTGGTGAGCTGGTCATCGATGTCCATAGCACGTGCGCCTCTGTCACCGCAAGTGCTTCGGTGAAAGTCACCACTCGCTTAGGTGGCGATTTCAAAGACATAAAACTCACTAAGTAGCGTGCGAAAATCACTATGCACTAATGGAGGTACGGACATCTTCTTCGAATAATCATCAAAATATAATGACGACAATTCGAAACAAAACTTTGCGTCCCTAAGAGTAGGAAATAACTGATTAAATAGGATTAATGATTTATCGCTCAGAGCTTCTATAGTGTAAAATATATCGATTAGTTACTAAGTGGGCTTAGTTAATTTTCGCTTACATATTTTGTGTCGAACCATCCATTCTAAAACTAATCAAGTTACTTTAGTTATTTTGAGAATAGTAAAATTTTAGCTATGGACTGTTATTTAAAAGGAAAAAAGTAGTTAAGCCGATTTAGGTATAGATTTGCAAATACTTCAATGATGATAAAAATATTTAAGTAAGTTAGGTAATTTTCTACTTACTTGTGAGACTCAAAATACAAATTTAACGATTTTTTGCACATTCTAAAATAAAAACGATAATACCTAGGGCCATGATCTTAAGACTGAAATTTGCAGAAAAAATTGGCGATCTTGATGACATTTTTAACTAAATTTGGCTATTTTGCGACTTAATGACTTTTCGCTCTACGGTGACGATATACACCACAATAAATTATTTAAAATCACGTTTTCAATATTTTAAAACTACCCCTGCAAAGTAAAACTACCTCCTGAACAAATAAGTACATATTTTCCGTGTAAGGTTGTCTTTGTTGTATTTGGCAAGTTTTTGAGTCTGAGTACCTATACCTACCTACCTAATATAGGTAATGGCCGTTTATAGGTATCTCTTATACCTACGTAGGTATTTAAAATCCTACCCTAATAATATACAAATCAATGTGAAAGTTACGATGTTTGGATGTTTGTGGCTCAATCACGGCACCACTTCAACGCGTGCGAAGCCGCGGGAAGCCACAAGTAATACATATACATATTTTATGCATGAAAGACAGTCTTTAAATGTAAGCCAGGGTAACAATCCGTTGATCTTTTAATTTAAGTGGTAAAGTATAAGGGAATTATTTTTAAAGCGGGATCATTAATTCGTAAAAAAAGGATACAATTAATAGCTGTACGATTTGCAGTTGTCATGAATAAATCCACTTTAATTTAAATTAATCAATGAAGTTTGTAAATGAAATCCTCTTTAGTGTGTTATGATACTGAAAAATGTGGGTAAATGGACGTACCTTCGAGACATCTTCACATCCTCACATGCTCACATCCTCACATGCTCACATGCTCACATGCTCACATGCTCACATGCTTACATGCCCACATGCTCACATGCTCACACGCTCACATGCTCACATGCTCACATGCTCACATGCTCACATGCTCACATGCTCACATGCTCACATGCTCACATGCTCACATGTTCACATACTCACATGCTCACATGCTCACATCCTCACATTCTCACATGCTCACATGCTCACATGCTCACATGCTCACATGCTCACATGCTCACATGCTCACATGCTCACATGCTCACATGCTCACATGCTCACATGCTCACATCCTCACATGCTCACATGCTCACATGCTCACATGCTCACATGCTCACATGCTCACATGCTCACATGCTCATATGCTCATATGCTCACATCCTCACATGCTCACATGCTCACATCCTCACATGCTCACATGCTCACATCCTCACATGCTCACATGCTCACATGCTCACATGCTCACATGCTCACATGCTCACATGCTTACATGCTCACATGCTCACATACTCACATGCTCACATGCTCACATGCTCACATCCTCACATCCACATCCTTGAAGAACCTTAAGTTTACTAGCAGTGGACTTCTTTGGGCTGATGATGATATATAAAAGAAAGTCACACTATTTATAACTCAAGAACGGCTGAACCAATTTGGCTGAAAATTGGTGGGAAGGTAGCTTAGAACCAGGAGACGGGCATAGAGTAATTTTTATCCCGACTTTTTTTGTTTTTTGCTTTTTTTGTATATTTTATACAAACAATCGAAGAGGCAGGAACTTCAAGTTGTCAGTTAGTACCTGTTTCTTCTGACAAAATTACGTGGCTCAAGATTGTTCCATGGGGAAGAAAATACAATTTATTTATTATAGATGTTGCCAATCATATCTATTTGTAAGTATTCTATAGTAAACGTGCACGAGCGAAGCCGCAGGTAAGAGCTAGTAATTAAATATAGGTAAAACATTTAAAAAGTTAAAGTAAGCTTGTATGAGCTAATGACAAAACCTGCACGTATTGAAAAATTCGGAAACACTTCTGAACTTCTGTTCGGAAGGATGTTTTGTTTGCTAAAAATAAAAAAGACAAAAACTGGCGTCTCTGACCCTACAGCTGCTGAAGTAACCGCGTCCGAGTTAGCAGACAAATCTGGTGACGGACGGAAGTGGCGGCTATTATTACGGCCTTAAATGTACTTTGTTTTATTTGTTGTTTTAATTCTGTTGATTTTTTTTATTCTGATTTTGTATATTTGTGTCTTTGTGTATTAGTTAGGCAAATAAATGTGATAACTATTTATCTATCTACGGCTGATCATCGCTAGAGCCGGGATTGACGGCTTAAAATTCCCCGTAGGGCACGTTGATGCACGAAAGCTATCGAGTCGAGTGAATAGAATTTTTAAAAGTTATGTAAAAGTTATGTTCACGTAAAAACTACTGAATGGATTTTAATGAAACTTTACAATAATATAGCTTATACATCAGAATGACACATAGGCTACAATTTATAAAGATATCGTGTGACTAATCCTGCGCAGACGAAGTCGCGGGCACCGGCTTGTAGTTACATATTTTGATTTCAACATTTCCCAGAAGTGCTTTGAGAAGATTTTTCTGGCTATTCAACTTCAGCGGTTTATCCTTAATCGCTGTTTTTATGGCCAAGCGTGAGCTCACCGCTCGAACGAGTTACTATCACCATAAAACCTCAAACACAATTGCTGTAACTTCTCATATCGCGCGTATTACGAGCGGTCTTATCGCTTTCGCCATATGTTGTCTGGAATGTTCTGTTTACAGCTTGCGGGTTAATTGGTTTCTTGGTGTATTTGGGTGGTTGATAACTATCCCAATCAAAACCAAAATCCTTTCACCACACTGTTCGAATCAACCAGTGATTAGACAAGAAGAAGAATAACTAGACTATTAAGACTAGCTGCCGCCTGCGACTTCCCTCGCGTAGTAGTGATGATAACATCAATATGCAAAGCGTTTTCCCTTTATTGGATCTGTTTATTTATAAGAGTAGTAGAGCTCTTTGTGAAGGGCTCGTCCGGGGAAGTACTACCACCACGCCTTTTTCTGCCGCCAAGCAGCAACGCTGTGTTTCGGTATGAAGAGTGTGGTTGCCGGTGTAATTACAGGCACATGAGGCATAAAATCTATATGCTTCAAGTTGATGGACGCAGGGCAGTGCATCGTAGAGCACGTTCCTATCGTGCGTGACTTGCGAGGCAATGCTTTGTTATAGGTGATGGTTACCACTTAACATCAGGTGGGCCATCTGCTTGTTCCATCAGCTTGTTGTATAAAAAAACTGAAAACTGAAACAGCTTCACGACTTTGATTCCCAGACACAGTAAATATCAGATACCTCGGTACCAAGTACGAACTCCAGATTCTTTGAGGACGTCTAAGGGGGGTAGTCTGAGGTATGTCCAAACATTACATTTGGCACATAACTACATTTTGCAGTAATTAGTATTCCATACGTGACGTGCAAGCCCATCGCTGCTGTTAGAATACTAACTGGTTTCCTCACGATGTTTTCCTTCACCGTTTAACAGAACTGGCATTAATTTATACTACCCCGTTTCCGGTATTTTTTTGCTATCCTCCCGATCGTAGGGTCGTGGGTTCAAAACCGGTCGTGCAATGAGTTTTTCTGTTCAAAAATGTGTACACCGTGCCAATACTCTCAAACGGTGAAGGAAAACATCGTGAGGAAACCGGCATGTCGGCAACCTAAAAACTTCTAAAACATGTGTCAAGTGCTCGATAGGACTTGAAATCCTTTCACCACACTGTTTCAAAAGAACTAGTGACACGACAGGATGAAGAATACCAAAAACATAAGATAAGATAAGAAACATAAATAAAGTACATAGGCGAACTTAATGCTATTTAGCATTTTCAAACCTTTGTGTTATGTCGTGTCGTGTAAACATGGTAAATATTACAAAAACAAAACTGTTAAAACTTTCGGCTAAGCTTCACTGTCAAAAAAGAAAGAATAATAATCTATCAAAAACTTCTCTATCCGTTGTGATCGAATGATTTGAATCCACAAACAAACAAGGAGCTTTGTTTGTTACATAGGTATTATTTGTTTATTTTCGGCGAACAGGAGGCAATAGTATCGATTTTGGTCACAATTTTTTTATATCACGTAGGTACTAGTCAGTTAAGACGCATACAACCGTCGCACAACTTCAATTTTTACCGAAACAAGTTGTCCTTGAAAAACTAGTCTGAAAATTACAAGCAATCATTACAGGATTACAATCCTCTAGGACTATAGATATCCACTCAGTTGAGAGCACTGGTGGTCTAGTGGAAGCGGCCTCGCCTTCCGATCCTAAGGTCGTGGGTTCGAAATCAGACGTGCACCAATGAGTTTTTCTGTTCAAAAATTTATGTGCAAAATGTCAGTTGGTACTCTCAAACGGTGAAGGAAAACATCGTGAGGAAACCGGCATGTCGTATAACCTAAAAAGTTATATAACATGTGTCAAGGGCTCGAAAGGAGCCTCTTGAGGCGCACTTAAAATCCTTTCACCACACTGTTTCGGAAGAAATTAGTGACACGACAAGAGAGAGAGTTGTGCTATTCCGTTAAGAACAAAATCACGGGGAGCATCATCTAGTGGATCCTCGCTCTCTTCAATGACGAGCTTCGGTTCACCCACATTGGCATTTTCACTGCCAAAACCCGAAGTCTGAATTCTGTAAATAAATAAATATTGGTGGACTTTCCACATGGCACTATCTAGCCCCAAACTTAGCCAAAGCTTGTAATGTGGGAACCAGATAGCTGATACATTACACTTTTTTTTGTAAATACATACTTACGAGTATAATATTATATAACACCCAGACAGAGAACAAACATCTATGTTCATCACTATCACACAGATGTTTGTTATCGGTGGGGTCGAACCCACGGCCTACGGCGCAGAAGGCAGAGCTACTACCAACGCAACTGAGCTGTGAAGGCTGTCAAAAATCGGGCGTTCTGAGAGTCTCCAAATACAAAAATAGGATGAATGTAGAAAATAAAAAAGACGATAAAAAAAACTATGACTTCGGGTACTGATGTTGCAAACCTGTCGCTAGTTATAAAATAAGCGAGCCGAACCGCGGATTGAAAGCTTAAAATGTCTGTTGAAAGGCTTACGGTTTGTAAATGTATGGATCGAAGGTATTAAAGGATTTTATTGATGCGATCGTCGATCAACTCTGCTGTAACTGCGCTTCGATTGGTAAATCTGTTGTTATTATCAATCATAGAGATTGCATACCTATTTGTTCGCAGAAAATTAAGATTCTTTTGTATTTCTGCACTTTTTTACCTTACCATGCACTACGCTGCGTCCAAAAACTTTTTTTTTTGACGCTGGGTAAAATGCGTTACGCTCCGCTCCCGCTCCCGGTATACCCACTAAACAACCCAGAGGCACACCCTTCACCGAAATACAGCGCTTGCCTTGTAACCTTCCTTTCATGCACAATTTAGTTAACTAATAAGGAATAGTGCCATGCAGTGTACCGTATCTTCAAATTACTAAATGCTCCAGCAATTTCGCTAAAACCAAGCACTCAGTGGAACAGGCGATTGTGGCGCCACCTGCGTGCTCTTTGCTTTTAAACAGGACGAACCTCACCTCAGCAGTCAGGTCGAGGTTTCTTAGAAACAGTAACCGTTTTATGACATACGTCTTGTGATGGAAGCTTACTGACGTCATGGCCGAAATGCACCCAACAAATGACATTGGTACTTCAAAAATGGGAGAGACGAATTGCCCATATACCGTGTTTGCTTGGTGTGGGTTTGAAGGTTACAGTATAGTTATACAGAGTATTGTATGTAGGAAGCGCATATAACATGTTTGGTGTGTGTATTGTTACCGTTAAGATAAAGATAAAGATAAGATAAAGATATTTATTGTTTATGGAAAACTAGGTACAAATTTGGTGTTAGGGGGTTATACATTTTTGTTCCACTAGTCCAGCCTGACGGCATATAAACATTCGGAATAAAAAAACACAAAAATTACCATTACCTACAATAATTAAATTAGCATTACAAAAGTACAATAATCAAATTCAAGTCAAAAAATTATCTTAATGGAGGGAAAACTCAGTTAGTATAATGTAGAAATTTAATTAAATGTCCAATGTCAGAATAAATTAAAAAGTAAATGATTGTAATGTCATCGATAACTAAGTAGGTACTAAACAATAATAATAAGTAGACAATTTATCATTCAGAAATTCATCAACCGTATAATATGCCTTATCTACTAATAATCTAGTTAAGGTGTTCTTAAATATATTTAAATCGCTAATGGTTCGAATGGTCAGAGGAATGTGGTTATAAATAATATTGGCGCCATACAGAAAACACTTAGCCTTAATAATGCGGTCTTGCATGGTAATAAACGTAGGCTACCATCCCAACGACTACCAGCGGCATACGGATTGAAGAGCTGAGGGTTGCTTTTTATGAAAGCTGCCACCTCACAAATATAGAGTGATGGTAATGTTAAGATTCGCCATTGTTTAAAAACTTCCTTACACGAGTCTGTTGTCTGCATGCCAAACATTGAACGAATGCCAAGACAAGAGCTAATGTGACTCTCGCTCGCAGGTTTAGAAAAATCGCAATCAACCATTTTGTGTGCAATCACATTGCACACAGTCTATAAAAGTTACATTTTTATCGATACAAGTTACTTAAAAGTTTGCTTATGTACGAAAGAAGAAAGAAAAGAAAGAAAGAAGAAAGAAAACTTATTTATTAACCCAATAAAAAAAAATGTACGCTAAATTAGGTAAAAAGGAAAGTACAGTACAAAAAAAAATATAAAAAATACATAAAACACAAGAAATTACATAAAAAATTAAAACTAAAACTAATGGGAAAACACTGTACTGTGTGGAGCATTAAGGGTTAATAGGTCCCTGACTCAGTATTTGCTGCACCGATACCCATTTTATAGGTAACAGCGCAGCACTGGTATTCTGCCAGGGCCTTGAGCGGGTAACACCACGGGTAAAAAACATAAAATATATACATAAATCTTAACATACAAATGAATCAAAAATACATACATTAATAAAAACAAATAACTAAAAGCAATGCCTAACATATAATGAACCATAAACAGAATAGATATAAGTGAGAACAGAATAAATAAAGTGGAGTGTCAAACTGGCAAACTTGTCAGTCGTGCCTTAATTATGTCAATGCAAATTGCAAACTAAGTCAATGCAGGCCGCCGTTCGGATTCATTTTCTGACATTTTTGGAAGCAACATAGCTTTTTCATTTTATTTGTTTTTCTAGTGTTATTTTGAGTTGTGTTGTGTAATTTTGGTGGTATTTTAACCAACATTACTTGAGGTCTTAGCACAAAGTGTAAACAACAATCAAACAAGTCCGACCGAAGCGAAAGAAAATGGCATAAAAAAGGATTGTGCTGGAAAATGGAAATAAAAAAAACTTCATCAATCGGGAAAAAAATGGGGGAAATATTGGTTTATTATGTGAAGTTGGTGTAATATAGTAAAGTAAGTCTGTGTTTGTGAGCTATTATGGTTGGACCGCTAACTGCAATTCGAAAAGATGTTTTTTTAAGGATATTCTAAAAGTGTTTACTGTTTTCAGTGTCCGTATGGGCGGAGGAATAACGTTCCAACACCTGGAGGCCGCGAATCTAAAGGACCCTCGAAATGCCATTGACCTGTGCTTCGGTGTGACAAATACGAAAGTACATGCTCTGCTAGGAAACCTGGAGTGTACTTGTGCCCAGTTCAGTTTGTCCAGAAGGTACTTAGGGAGACCATTATTAATCACACCAAAGAGTAGCACTGACAGGTGCAGTCTTCTGCGAGCAGCCATCTTGAGTAAGCTGCATGAGTTTAAATAAGGGGTGACATGAGAGCGCGGTGGAATATGGAAGCAGAATCGCGCACAGGCATTCTGAACCCTTTGTATAATTTTTTCTGTTCTACTAAGTAGGCATGGTCCAAAAACAGTGTCACAATAATTAAGTTTAGATAGTACAAGGGATTCACAGAGACTGATTCTAACTGCTTCACTAATATAAGGACGAATATTATACAGAAGCTTCAGCCGATAGAAGCAGTTTCTGACACTATCGGTTATATGCTTTTCAAAGTGCAGGCGACCATCCATAATAAGCCCAAGATTTTTGGCTTCTGACACACCCTGGACACTCTCACCATCTACAGAGATAGTAAAAGGGATGTTCTGGAGCTTCAAAATGTTCTGCCTGCTGCCGAATATCAGAAATTTAGATTTTTTGGGGTTGATGATGAGTGAGTTTGATTTAGACCAGCTAGTGACCTGGATCAAGTCCTCGTTTATTTGGCTAACAGCATTAAATAGATCAGAAGGCCGGAATGAAAGGTACAACTGCAGATCGTCAGCATAAAGATGGTGGTTACAATGGGTGATTCCCTTAATAATATCAGCACTATAAAGAATAAACAATATAGGCCCCAATATGGATCCTTGAGGGACCCCACGTGGTACAGGCTGGAGGGCAGATTGCACCTTGGAACCGTTTGGCATAGACAATTCTACATACTGTTTTCTGTTTTCCAAGTAACTATTGAACCAATTAACTGCCTTAGCGTCGAAACCGTAGAAAGCTAGTTTGGATATGAGAAGTGGAACATTAATACTATCGAATGCACGCGAAAAGTCAAGGAGTACTAGAATGCTGCTCATCCCCTGGTCTTGAGCCTTCAACAAGTTATCCACTACATCAAGTAGCGCAGTTGACGTGCTATGACCTTTCCGGAACCCAGATTGAGTCTGCGGGAGGATATTATTGTCCTCTAGGTATTTGGTAAGTTGGATGCTTACTACCTTCTCCAGCACCTTAGACAGACACGGTAGCAGACTAATGGGTCGCAAGTCCTGAAGGGAAGAAGGGTTGCTATTTTTTGGTATAGGTTTCACCACAGCAACCTTCCAACTCTCAGGGAATATGCCGCTTGTGATTGACTTATTTATTATGGTAGTTATTGAGCTTAGAGATTGGGGTAGAGTCATCACCAGCATCTCCAAGGATATCCCATCAATGCCCTGCGCATTTGATTTTAGGCTCCGAATAATTAATGAGACCATATCTTCACTTACAGGGTTCAGGGAAAAAGTCTCAGAGCCAAGTCTGTGGTGCTCAAAGAAAGTGAGCTGCGAGATGGATACAGACTCATTGCCTGGTACATTAAGAAAATGTGAATTAACTGTATCAGGGTTATCAACGAAACATTATACGAAAACTAGTAAAGCAAACTTTTAAGTAAGAAAACTTGTATCGATCAAATTGAAATTTAATGGATTTTTATGTTGGTCCACCCGGTGGATGGCGGGCGGCCTCACCTTCACTCAAGTAGAAAAATTAAAATCAAAATCAAAACGGTCTTTATTCAGTACAATCACAAGGATCACTTTGAAACGTCTTATACACTAGGTGAATCTATCGCCAGTTCCTCGCGACCAAAGCCTAGAAGAACGGGCAAGAAACTTACGGCTTGGTTCCCAGCGTTTTTTTGTATGATCCTTTTTACAATTCTATTATGGTACCTACTTAATTGTTTAAGTATTTTTAATGAGTTGGAGCATATATCAGGGGCATTATGCTCACTTCGAGCGAGATTATCTCACGGTGGAGATGACTCAATGATAGTAGGATGGTGAGAATGGGGATAAATAGTTATCGAACGAGATATGACGTCATCACTACCGTGAGATAATCTCGCTCGAAGTGAGCAGAAGGCCCCAGTCCTAAGCTTTTTTGTCATCTATATAATCAGATATTTTATAGTAAGCTTTTGTACAAAGTTTTCTTTTTATTATGTTTTTGAATTTGCTAATCGACAACTGGTGAATCTCGCTTGGGACTTTGTTAAAGAAGCGTACACATTGTCAAGAATATCTTATGCCGGAATAAGAATGCCGTACATCATGTGGACGCGACCGTTATTTTAGAAACGCGAAGTTAGAAACATGAACAATAACTTTTGTAGCGTTGGCTACTAGGAATGCGTGGTTTAATATTGAGGTGCAAAAAAGTTTTGGTAGGTATTTGGTCAGCTTAGTTACTAAGCCAGTTTTAGTGGTCCATTTGGTTTAATGTGAACCCAGTGAAATTGTATTAATGTTGTGTTTTTGTATGAACAAATTGACCTAAATAAGTGTTCTATAAAAGTCCCTATGGTTTGAAATAAATGAATATGAATAAAATGAATGCTGAATTGTAAATTCTACCACATACGACCAATACTTTACCGACATTGTAACGAATAGCTTAATAAAGCGATATTTATAGGTGCAGTCGCTTGCACTAAATAAAATGTAAATATATATTGGTGGACATTCCACACATTAATATCTAGCCCTAAACTTTGTCTTTCTGATTTTCGTTTTATCCTTTCCATCCAAAGGTTGTCTGGAAGAGATCGCTCTTAGCGATAAGGTCGCCCATTATACCAAATTTTTTACTGTCTCTGTATGTGTTTTTCTTTTGTGTGCAATAAAGTATCTATCTATTTAAACTCAGCAAGGCCTATGGGAACTATGCATATAATTCTTTTATATAAGTAATATACTTATGATATAATTTAACAACACCCAGATGGAGAACAAACATCTATTATCATTACACAAATGTTTGTTCTCAGTCGGGATCGAATCCATGACCTGTACGTAGACAGAGTTACTACCAGCCGAGCTGCCAGGACTGTCAGTAAACAGAATCTGTTATAATCTGAAAACCTTATTATGAGCCTTCTGGGTCCCACTGCTGGGCAAAGGCCTCCCCCTATTCCTTCGACACGTTGCGATCCTGGGCTATGTTTGCCCAGTCCATCAGGAAAACATCCAGCTCGAGAATTTTCATTCATTCATTCATTCAAAGCGGAGATGGCCGCTTTGAATGAATGAATGAATGAAAATTCTTCATCTTACAAACTAACAAAATAGGACAAATTAACAATTAAAGAAAAACAAAATGTACAATGGGCGGTCTTATCACTAAACAGCGATCTCTTCCAGACAACATTTGGATGGAGAGGAGCCTAGAATAAGATGGTTGGTTAGGGCGCACTATATAATTAAAAATAGCAAGGGTATAAAAACATTCTATATAAACAAATAAATAAGCTTACCTATGCCACAGATAAGAGAATACTAGTACCTGTGCTTTGGTCGGCCTCGTCGCCTTCTCGCTGGGTCAGGATGCCAATCAGTGGCTATCTTTGCCCGCAGCGCACCTGGCATACGGCAGACATGACCAGCCCAATTTCACTTCAGCTTATAGTTTTTTATTTTACTGAAAACCTTTTTTTATTTTATTTTTTAATAAACATTGAATTACTTATAAATACACTTTTGGTTTGATTCTTCTGAAATTGGGCAACAAAGAAGCAAAGTTAGAAAGATATCCACGCTGTTTGTATCTCATTACAGCTCCAATTTACATAGGAAGCGGTTGATTTAGGATTTTAAATTCTGATGAATAAGAGATAAGCGTCAATATTGCGGATATTGTCTTTCCTCAATTTATTAAAGGAGTTTTGTTTAAAAATTCATGAGTTATGTAAAAAATCTGATCCTTGAGTGAAAATACAAACAAACCGATCAATATCTTGTCGGTACTCGGATAGTAACAGACATGAGGCGTATGCCTCAAATTGATGAACGCAAGGCAGTGCAACGTAGGCCACGTTTCTAACGTGCGTGACTTATGAGGCAATGCTTTGTTATAGGTGATGGTTACCACTTAACATCAGGTGGGCCATTTTCTTGTTACATCAGCTAGTTTTAATAAAAAACAGACTTGACAGAAAATGTAGACACATAGAAAACTCTTTATTGCACACCAATAGCAGTCATATCACTGAGAGCGATCTCTTCCAGACAACCTGTGTATGGACACGATTGAATGTATCTACTGACTTAAAACAAAATCCTTTTCGATTGTTCTTATACAAAGAGACCAAGATAAACAACAAGAACACAAGTGATAAAACAGAAGTGGTCTGGTGGTAGTGACCACGTCTTCGAAACCAAAGGTCACAGGTTTGAATCAGGCCTCGTGAATGGTCTCATGAATTTTTACTATGCCTTTCCTATCAAAGTATGCCTTTCCTATCAAACTGTGAAGGAAAACATCGCAAGGAATCTCATGGCCCTATCTTTCATTTGGATTCATCCTGGAAATCCTGTCTAAGGTACTACAGCGTCTCTTAAATAGCGGAATGATTGATACAATGCCCCTAATGCTGTATAAATCAGCTTATTCCGAAAATCCCCTTCGAAGAGGATTTCTGGACTTTTCATCCAAAAATCCCCGGCACGCCAGTAGGGATTCTTGGAGCAAATGTCCAGATATCCAGTTATGCAAATATTTACACCGTAACTTTTAATAGTTAAATATGAAACTGAATAAAGAATATCTATGTGTTTGTTTTTTTTATATAGTATACTCAATCAATACAACAGATGCAAAAACCTGTTTTTTTCAGCAAAATTATTGCCCTCAATTTATACTCCGGTATCAAAATTAGCATTTCTCGCGATCCTAATTCTGAAACCGAAACAGCTTCACGACTTTGATCCCCAGGCACGGTAGATATCCCCTCAGATCTCTGACTACCAAGTACTAACTTCAGATGCTTTGAGGACGTTTATGGGAGGTAATCAAAGGTACGTCCAAACATTACATTTTGCAGTAGTAGTCCATGCGTGACAGGTTGCAAGCCTGTCATATTATAAAAAATAACTGGTTTTCTGACGATGTTTTCCTTCACCGTTTAAGAGCACTGGCATTGCGCACAAAAAAAATGATAGAAAAAATCCATTGGTGCACGATTCGAACCTACGACCTTAAGATCGGAAGGCGAAGTCACTCCCACTTGACCACTGGAGCTCTATCGACCGATCCTAATTCCTATTAAAACTACTAAGTTAGTTTTTACTGCAAAAGAGCGAGGTTACTTCGCCATATTTTTTTAATAAACGTTTTTATTTTAGACGCTAAAGAAATAGCTTTGTGAGAACTTTCAGTTCTAAAAGTTGTGTAACAGATAGCGGTGGCTAGTTCTAAAGCACTTTGCCAACAGACTTAGGTATTCGCAGCACTGAAATCTAACAGTCGTCTATTTTAGCCGGAGATTTTTACGTACATGATTTTAAATTTATGAATAGATTTTTGTTTGGTATGTTATATTTCAAGGATAGTCCCATAGAAATTTTTACAAAATTGATCCAACGCTTATTGAAAAAATCAACAAAAACCAAAAATCAATGTATGGTGTTCTGTAATCCCTTGTTATCACTTCATCAAAAGTTTTGTATGATGTTTTTCAGTGTTGTTGAAGGTTTCCTATATAAAATAGTTACTACGAGTAACAGTATTATTAACTTAAGCCTGGACGTCCGTGAGGCCAATACCGGGTCGCAGCAGAAGACCAGCGCTACTGTATGGCAACATATAGTAGCATATGCTGAGCTGTTGGCCCATTCACCACCACTGAATGTTACATAAATAGAGATATATATATATTCTTATCTTTTTAGTTTGTATACTTACTTGTTTGTTTTATTTATGTTATTTTAGTTCTTAATTTTATTTTATTTTTTTACGGTGGTGGATGAATAAACGTGAATAAACGTGTTTTCTTTCTTTTCTTTTAGTATTCACAATGTTGAACAACTCATAATTTTGTTGCCTAAACCTAAATTCATAAATACCTACTGTTTTTCAATGTTGTGAAAGTTACTAAACTACTCTTTTACTTTACTTGCACACTATTGTTAACTATAATTACCTCTCTTTCGCACTCGTGATTTTGCAGTGGCATTTTAGATTCGTTTAATAAAAACGTTTTTTCTGTGTTAAATAAATGAATAAGTATTGGTTGACATTCCACACAGCACTATCTCGCCCCAAACTAAGCCAAAGCTTATGATATAGGAACCAGATAGCTGATATACTACATATATACTTTTTTTGTAAATACATACTTAAAATCTTATATAACACCCAGACAGAGAACAAACTTCTATGTTCATCACACAAATGTTTGTTCTCGGTGGGGATCGAACCCACGGCCTACGGCACAGAAGGCAGAGCTACTACCAACTGAGCTGTGAAGGCTGTAAAATATTTTGTTTCACGTTGATGATTTGCTGATTTAAGTAATGACTCGACACTAGTGTGGGAAGGTACCTACAAAATCTTTAAACTAACATGAAAAATAAGTTTTATAATCGGTGTAATATTTTTCTGCTTCCTATTTAAAATAACCTATTCTATTTCAACTGATCGCCACCGTCCATTCCCCTTTGAACGCGCTTTAGGTATTCAGAGCAGTTAAGTCCACCTGCCTTCTATTTTCGTGGAAACTTTGCAAGCAAAATGCGCTAGACAGTATCATGACTTACGGCAGCATTATTCACTTCGCAATGGAAACAACGGTGGAACTTCGAAGTATAGGCAATGTTGTGTTAAGAGGATTTATTTCTCGGCTGCTATTACAAACTTCTGAATTCAATATCTGGAGGTCTAAAAAGGCCACTTTTAATGAATCATAATATGATCCTATTAAGAATCACCTAAGAAATCGTAAAATGGCCACATAGAGAGAATTCATATTATAATTCGTGATCCGATTTATATTCGTAATTCATCTGTTTGACAGTTTTCTATAGAGATTCGTAAAATGGTCCACTAAATAGGAATTGCAATAACGTTAAATAGCAGATTCATAAAAAGTTACTCGAGAGGAACTTTATTTAATTCATATCGTCGATTTTGTTGAAAAATATATTTAATAATGGCAAATTTAGGTCTTTATGATAACTTTTTGGAGCATTCGCGTGTTATGGAGAGCATTTTACATCACTGGGAAAGTTTAGATCTTCGCAAAATGGAACTAGCTTTAGAAATACCCCATTCCGAGTTTGTTGCATTGTATAGACCAAATAAATGCGTGTCATACCTACATGAGCTAGAGCCGTCGTCGTCAAGATGGAATAAATTGAACATCCATGGTACCTACCCAACTGGCAAAATTGGGTCTTACAAATATCCTAAGACATCCTATGGAACACTTTATAATGTCTATAAGTGTCGAAAAGGCCGCAGTTTATAAGGGCATTTACTCTCATTCTTGTTGTACCATGGTCTTATGCAGTGCATTGTGCAGTTTTTTGTATACCTACCTACCCAAATATATATAGCCTACACCTACAATTTGCATCCCAGCTATGGGGAATGAGTGCTACCGGTTTTTTTTTTGTCATCTTTATGTACCTACACCATTAAAGCAAATAATATGATTTATTTATGAGCTTAAATATAAGCTTACAATAATCTTACTAATGCTTTTGTAAGAACAAAATAACTTAAAAATGAAAATACAGTTTGAAAAAACATACAACAAATTGTAAACATTTTTATTTTTATAGATATACCTACTCTGTCTTACATATACTTTGAGCATTATCTATTGCGTTTAATGACTTGTGGAGTACAGTTCCTCGATAGCTTTGTAGCAAAAATACCAATACTTTCACGGGCCCATTCTGGAATGTGTTTAGAATATTAATAATTTGTATAATTACTTCTGATAATTAATATAAATCAAGTAGTGGCTCTTTGTAAATAAATACAAGTCTGATTGCTCTTTTCTAAAATTGGTGTATGGCTAATATTTCATAAATAACACTGGTTAAGTCAATTATAAATATTTATTGGTTGGTTTTGTAGCATCTGTAAACAAAGTTTTAGTAAGAGGAAGTCTGATAAAACACTTACTTCTGAGTCTAATAAGATTGAATAAAATTTCCAGATGCTTTACTAAGTATAATAGTGTTCTAGGAGCAATTAGTCTTAAAAATCATTATTATGCATGTATTGTAAACATGTCTAATGATGCAGAATGCACTAGGAAGGTATATCGGTCATGAGCGAGTTTATATGAGCCTCGCAGTCGCATTTGCTAATCGACAACTGGTGAATCTCGCTTGGGACTTTGTTAAAGAAGCGTACACATTGTCAAGAATATCTTATGCCGGAATAAGAATGCCGTACATCATGTGGACGCGACCGTTATTTTAGAAACGCGAAGTTAGAAACATGAACAATAACTTTTGTAGCGTTGGCTACTAGGAATGCGTGGTTTAATATTGAGGTGCAAAAAAGTTTTGGTAGGTATTTGGTCAGCTTAGTTACTAAGCCAGTTTTAGTGGTCCATTTGGTTTAATGTGAACCCAGTGAAATTGTATTAATGTTGTGTTTTTGTATGAACAAATTGACCTAAATAAGTGTTCTATAAAAGTCCCTATGGTTTGAAATAAATGAATATGAATAAAATGAATGCGGAATTGTAAATTCTACCACATACGACCAATACTTTACCGACATTGTAACGAATAGCTTAATAAAGCGATATTTATAGGTGCAGTCGCTTGCACTAAATAAAATGTAAATATATGTATATTGGTGGACATTCCACACATTAATATCTAGCCCTAAACTCTGTCTTTCTGATTTTCGTTTTATCCTTTCCATCCAAAGGTTGTCTGGAAGAGATCGCTCTTAGCGATAAGGTCGCCCATTGTACCAAATTTTTTACTGTCTCTGTATGTGTTTTTCTTTTGTGTGTAATAAAGTATCTATCTATTTAAACTCAGCAAGGCCTATGGGAACTATGCATATAATTCTTTTATATAAGTAATATACTTATGATATAATTTAACAACACCCAGATGGAGAACAAACATCTATTATCATTACACAAATGTTTGTTCTCAGTCGGGATCGAATCCATGACCTGTACGTAGACAGAGTTACTACCAGCCGAGCTGCCAGGACTGTCAGTAAACAGAATCTGTTATAATCTGAAAACCTTATTATGAGCCTTCTGGGTCCCACTGCTGGGCAAAGGCCTCCCCCCATTCCTTCCACACGTTGCGATCCTGGGCTATGTTTGCCCGGTCCATCAGGAAAACATCCAGCTCGACCCGCCATCTCAGCTTTGAATGAATGAATGAATGAAAATTCTTCATTGCACATCTTACAAATTAACAAAATAGGACAAATTAACAATTTAAGAAAAACAAAATGTACAATGGGCGGTCTTATCGCTAAAAAGCGATCTCTTCCAGACAACATTTGGATGGAGAGGAGCCTAGAATGAGATGGTTGGTTAGGGCGCACTATATAATTAAAAATAGCAAGGGTATAAAAACATTCTATATAAACAAATAAATAAGCTTACCTATGCCACAGATATGAGAATACTAGTACCTATGCTTTGGTCGGCCGCGTCGCCTTCTCGCTGGGTCAGGATGCCAATCAGTGGCTATCTTTGCCCGCAGCGCACCTGGCATACGGCAGACATGACCAGCCCAATTTCACTTCAGCTTATAGTTTACTGAAAACCTTTTTTTATTTTATTTTTTAATAAACATTGAATTACTTATAAATACACTTTTAGTTTGATTCTTCTGAAATTGGGCAACAAAGAAGCAAAGTTAGAAAGATATCCACGCTGTTTGTATCTCATTACAGTTCCAATTTACATAGGAAGCGGTTGATTTAGGATTTTAAATTCTGATGAATAAGAGATAAGCGTCAATATTGCGGATATTGTCTTTCCTCAATTTATTAAAGGAGTTTTGTTTAAAAATTCATGAGTTATGTAAAAAATCTGATCCTTGAGTGAAAATACAAACAAACCGATCAATATCTTGTCGGTACTCGGATAGTAACAGACATGAGGCGTATGCCTCAAATTGATGGACGCAAGGCTGTGCATCGTAGGCTACGTTTCTAACGTGCGTGACTTAACGAGGCAATGCTTTGTTTTAGGTGATGGTTACCACTTAACATCAGGTGGGTAATTTGCTGGTTACATCAGCTAGTTGTTATAAAAAAGAGACTTGACAGAAAATGTAGACACGGAAAACTCTTTATTGCACATCATAATAGCAGCTATATCACTGAGAGCGATCTCTTCCAGACAACCTGTGTATGGACACAATTAAATGTACCTACTGACTTAAAATAAAATTATTAGTTGTTCTTATACAAAAAGAACAAGAGAAACAACAAGAACACAAGTGATAAAACAGAAGTGGTCTGGTGGTAGTGACCTCTGCTTCGAAACCTAAGGTCGCAGGTTCGAATCAGGTCTCGTGAACTCATGAATTTTTACTATGCCTTATTCCTATCAAACTATGCCTTTCATATCAAACGGTGAAGGAAAACATCGCAATGAACCCCACGGTCCTGTCTTTCATTTGGATTCATCTGAAATCCTGTCTAAGGTACTACAGTGTCTCTTAAATAGCGGAATGATTGATACAATGCCCCTAATGCTGTATAAATCAGGATATTCCGAAAATCCCCTTCGAAGAGGATTTCTGGACTTTTCGTCCAAAAATCCCCGGCACGCCAGCAGGGATTCTTGGAGCAAATGTCCAGATATCCAGTTATGCAAATATTTACACCGTAACTTTTAATAGTTAAATATGAAACTGAATAAAGAATATCTATGTGTTTGTTTTTTTTATATAGTATACTCAATCAATACAACAGATGCAAAAACCTGTTTTTTTCAGCAAAATTATTGCCCTCAATTTATACTCCGGTATCAAAATTAGCATTTCTCGCGATCCTAATTCTGAAACCGAAACAGCTTCACGACTTTGATCCCCAGGCACGGTAGATATCCCCTCAGATCTCTGACTACCAAGTACTAACTTCAGATTCTTTGAGGACGTTTATGGGAGGTAATCAAAGGTACGTCCAAACATTACATTTTGCAGTAGTAGTCCATGCGTGACAGGTTGCAAGCCTGTCATATTATAAAAAATAACTGGTTTTCTGACGATGTTTTCCTTCACCGTTTAAGAGCACTGGCATTGCGCACAAAAAAAAATGATAGAAAAAATCCATTGGTGCACGATTCGAACCTACGACCTTAAGATCGGAAGGCGAAGTCACTCCCACTTGACCACTGGAGCTCTATCGACCGATCCTAATTCTTATTAAAACTACTAAGTTAGTTTTTACTGCAAAAGAGCGAGGTTACTTCGCCATATTTTTTTAATAAACGTTTTTATTTTAGACGCTAAAGAAATAGCTTTGTGAGAACTTTCAGTTCTAAAAGTTGTGTAACAGATAGCGGTGGCTAGTTCTAAAGCACTTTGCCAACAGACTTAGGTATTCGCAGCACTGAAATCTAACAGTCGTCTATTTTAGCCGGAGATTTTTACGTACATGATTTTAAATTTATGAATAGATTTTTGTTTGGTATGTTATATTTCAAGGATAGTCCCATAGAAATTTTTACAAAATTGATCCAACGCTTATTGAAAAAATCAACAAAAACCAAAAATCAATGTATGGTGTTCTGTAATCCCTTGTTATCCATTCATCAAAAGTTTTGTATGATGTTTTTCAGTGTTGTTGAAGGTTTCCTATATAAAATAGTTACTACGAGTAACAGTATTATTAACTTAAGCCTGGACGTCCGTGAGGCCAATACCGGGTCGCAGCAGAAGACCAGCGCTACTGTATGGCAACATATAGTAGCATATGCTGAGCTGTTGGCCCATTCACCACCACTGAATGTTACATAAATAGAGATATATATATATTCTTATCTTTTTAGTTTGTATACTTACTGGTTTGTTTTATTTATGTTATTTTAGTTCTTAATTTTATTTTATTTTTTTACGGTGGTGGATGAATAAACGTGAATAAACGTGTTTTCTTTCTTTTCTTTTAGTATTCACAATGTTGAACAACTCATAATTTTGTTGCCTAAACCTAAATTCATAAATACCTACTGTTTTTCAATGTTGTGAAAGTTACTAAACTACTCTTTTACTTTACTTGCACACTATTGTTAACTATAATTACCTCTCTTTCGCACTCGTGATTTTGCAGTGGCATTTTAGATTCGTTTAATAAAAACTTTTTTTCTGTGTTAAATAAATGAATAAGTATTGGTTGACATTCCACACAGCACTATCTCGCCCCAAACTAAGCCAAAGCTTGTGATATAGGAACCAGATAGCTGATATACTACATATATACTTTTTTTGTAAATACATACTTAAAATCATATACACCACTATTTTGTATTAACCAGAAAAATTTTAAGGACAGTTGCAGCAGAGGCTACTAATGCTATTGGCACTGTCAAAACTTTTTAATATTTAACTTTCACCAAGCTATCGAGGTTTGTTTTTAACCAATATCCTGCACAATTTTATGGACACACTACAAGAAAATACTACGCAATACTACTAGTAGTCAATATCGTACGCACTCCATTCATGACTCTCTCCTTCCATCTACCGTCT
Source organism: Chloroclysta siterata (assembly GCA_932294275.1). Lineage (NCBI taxonomy): Eukaryota > Metazoa > Arthropoda > Insecta > Lepidoptera > Geometridae > Chloroclysta > Chloroclysta siterata. The sequence continues at coordinate 29,919,650 of OW028588.1, forward strand.
TCTCGTATAGTACCTACCTACGTCACATCATCTTGTCGCACTCATCGTATTCCTTCTCTCTCGCTCACTAGATAAATAATTCTATGGGTAGGTGTAGGTAGGTAGGTATCATAAAAAAGGCATTTTTTTTGGGGTTTTTGAAATACTTTTATTTATTTATTATTAATTAATTGCCATTTTTCCTTCATACTTTTACGGGCTTAGGACCGTCAAAATTACTTTCAAATGCAATATGAGAAAATAACTTAAATAAAATGTTTTACTGGCAGGGAAAATAATTTTGGCGTATTTAAAAAGTGGCAATCAGCTATTTACAACAATTAAAGTTATTTACAGTATGTACTTACAACTACGCACGTATTTACACTTCCACTAACCTACAAGTATTTTAAAAGCTGTTCAAAATGTCCACCTTCATTGTCAATGCAAACACGCGCACGTTTTAGCAAATTGTTTTTCAGGGAAATTAAAACGCTTTGTCTTTGCACTTTATCGAAAGCGTCTATTATGCGCTGTTTTAAGTCCTGTACATTGATAGGCTCACTCACATAAACCAGTCTTTTTATTTCGCTCCACAAAAAGAAGTCCATTGGTGTCAGATCGGGCGAGCGCGGAGGCCAGGCAACTGGGCCACCGCGTCCAATCCATCGGTTGCCAAACTCCTGAGTTAGGTACTCTCGCACTGCGCGATGATAGTGCGGTGGAGCGCCGTCCTGCTGAAACCATAGCTCCCGCCAGGTTGCTAACGGAATATCCTCCAGCATCGTATCTACCATCGTTCGCATCAGGTTTAGGTACGATTCACCTGTTAGGCGTCCTTCGATGAAAAATGGTCCGATCAATTTATCATTTAGGATTCCCGCCCACACATTAACACTAAACCTATGTTGAAAAGAGTGCTGTTTTGTCACTTTGGGGTTCCGAGTAGACCACCAATGTTCGTTATGTTGATTAAATAACCCGATTCGTGTAAACAAGCATTCGTCCGAGAACAACACGTTCGCATCGGGGTTTCCCAACACCCAATTGCAAAACGCCATCCTCGCTACTCTGTCGATGGCTAGTAGCTCCTGGGTCTTCCTGTAGTGGTAGGGGTGCATCTCAGCTGAGCGCACAATCTTCCAAGCGCAGGACTGGCTTATGCCGAAGCGACGTGCCGCGTCACGCGTGCTCCTCCGAGGATCTTCTTCAAAATAATTTAGGACGTCATCGTAGAAGTTTTGGGAGTACGCAGGCCCTCCTCTTCCTTGCGCATGCGACGGCACGTAGACAGAGCCATGGTCCAATATGCGTTGGTAAATGCTGGACATCGTGGAGTGATTTGGTTGTCGATTGTTTGGGTACAGTTCACGGTACATCCGTAATGCTGCACTCACATTTTCCCCAGCCAAAAAATACGTGCGTAACATGTACGCGTATTCTCTGGTAGTATACTGATATGCCATCGTTAACGTGAAAACCACAATAAATTAAGTACTCTAAATTAGATGCAGGTACGCGCGTGAGTGCCATCTCGTTAAATAAAAAATAGTACGCGGGTAAGAGCTTCGACACGTCGACACGAGTTTGCCGGCCATAGAAAAAATAATAGTTAGTATTGCGCGAGCGCTGCGTTTCGAATGAATGAATTGAATGAATTGTTGGGAATGAGACAAAAATTTATGAATGGATGTGAATGGTTCCCGGGTCAGTAGTAGGTAGTATTAGGCTAGTACAGATAATGGGTAACCAATTATCATCCTTTTTTTGGGATATTCTTTTTAATTAATTATTTTGAGTTTTAGCTACATATATGTGATCAGTAACAGACACTGATCATATGGTTAAAATTTTTTTGGTAATTACAAATTAGTCGTGTATAACACCCAGACAGAGAACAAACATCTATGTTCATCACACAAATGTTTGTTCTCGGTGGGGATCGAACCCACGGCCTACGGCACAGAAGGCAGAGCTACTACCAACTGAGCTGTGAAGGCTGTAAAATATTTTGTTTCACGTTGATGATTTGCTGATTTAAGTAATGACTCGACACTAGTGTGGGAAGGTACCTACAAAATCTTTAAACTAACATGAAAAATAAGTTTTATAATCGGTGTAATATTTTTCTGCTTCCTATTTAAAATAACCTATTCTATTTCAACTGATCGCCACCGTCCATTCCCCTTTGAACGCGCTTTAGGTATTCAGAGCAGTTAAGTCCACCTGCCTTCTATTTTCGTGGAAACTTTGCAAGCAAAATGCGCTAGACAGTATCATGACTTACGGCAGCATTATTCACTTCGCAATGGAAACAACGGTGGAACTTCGAAGTATAGGCAATGTTGTGTTAAGAGGATTTATTTCTCGGCTGCTATTACAAACTTCTGAATTCAATATCTGTTCTTTGAAATAAGTAAATCGATTCTTTTGAAATTTACTTTGGAAACGCACCGAAAGAACCAAACCCTTATAAAACAAGAGAGGCAATGGACTCATTTTGAATGATGTTTTTTTTATTTTTTTTTATTTTATGCCAATGCTTGTCATAGGCCTCCCCCAAGGATTTCCATTTCTCCCTATCCTGAGCTTCCTCCCACCATCTACTATTACAAGGCATCCAGATCGTCGCGCCAGCGCTTTCTTGGCCGACCACAAGGTCGCCGTCAAAGTCAAAGTCAAAGGGTATTTAATCAATAAAATCACATGGATCACTTTGAAACGTCTTAAAGCTAGGTGGCTCTAGGTGCCAGTTCTACGAGACCAAAGCTTAGAAGAACAGGCAACAAACTTACGGCTTGGTTCCTACCGTTCTTTTGTATGATCCTTGTTACAATGTAATATAATACAATATTCAAGCTCCAGTGTGGTGCCAATTTAATTTAGTGAGGTGTAGGCATAACAGAAAAAGGTAAGTCAGGAACCCATGGTGTACTGATCCTAGTCCACCTATCGGGAAGCATCCAGCTAATGTGTCCCGCCCAACCCCATTTGAGCAGCTTTGGCAGCTTTATCTTCTACAAAGCTTGTGATGATTGATTTGTTTATTTATTTACTAGCGGCCTCTCCCAGCTTCGCATGGGTGGTCATACATTTTTTGAACACTTTAAGATAAACTTAGACCGTGGGTTCGAGCCTCGCGTATACCTATTTCATACATTTGCACGCGCTTCTCCTTGAGTGAGTAAAATCGCACCCCGCGCGTGACCCGTGGACCCGTTAACATTTTTAATTTCGTCATATCTTTTGAATGGAATGTCCGATTTGAAAAATTTAAGAAGTAATCTATAGGTATTGAAACCGTCTTAATTATGAAATGATTTATTTGGATAAGGATTAATACCAAGGTACAAATAAAGACCCTTTTCTAGCAGAGGCATTTCAATTAATTTTTTATAATAAAAGAACACTTATTGTGACATAACTATAATAGTTAGAAATATGATGTCGCGACATTTTTTGTAGATGATGACGTGTTCTACAAAATCGTAGTACATTATTTTGTTCTATCTTCAATAGTTTTCGCAGCGCACGCGATGTAAGGTTTTTGTTTTCTACCTTGGGTTACATTATTGAAGTTTTAGTAAGGATCCCTGATTTTTTTGAAAATATAATATAGCCTATGTTACTCAGGGATAATGTAGCATTCTAATGGTGAAAGAATTTTTGAAATCGGACCAGTAGTTTTTGCGCCTATTCGTTACATACAAAAATACAAATGTTTCCTCTTTATAATATTAGTGTAGATGTAGATGTAGATTAGGCAACACCAACAGCAAAACACAGTATGCATTCATAAAAGTTGTTACAAAAGAAATTTAAAAAATGTGTGTCAATTTCAGACAGGCAAAACATTTGCCTTATAAATAATGATGATTATGTTATTATTATTCTGTAAAATATATCTGAAAAGCAGTTTCACAGCGAACCCACTTACGGAAAAAGGTAAAAGTAAGCCACCTTGTTTTCAAATTATCTCCTGGAAACGCCTCAAAACATTTTTCCAATTAACTGGGACCTGAAAAATCAAATTAGGACGTGGAATGGATATAGAAGCACGTTTAGGGAGATTTGGAGGAGTAAGCCTGGTTTGGTTCGTAATTTTGTCAGGCTCTCATCGTCCACAACCTGACTTGTCTTCTTCTTCTTGTCGTGTCACTAGTTATTTTCAAACCAGTGTGGTGAAAGTAAAGTGCGTTTCAGAAAGGCTGATCTGACTTGTATATCTGTTAGAGTAGTGAACTCTTTGTGTGTGGCTCGTCCGAGGAAGTTCTACCATGCCTATTTCTGCCACCAAGCAGCTTTCGGTTTGAAGGGCTTGTCGGTAAAATTACAGGCTTAACACCTGTATGCCTCAAGTTGATGGACGCAGGGCAATGTATTGTAGGGCACGTTCCTATCATCGTGACTTGCGAAACAGGGCTTTGTGTATGGTTACCACTTAACAAGAGCAATTACGGGGAATACTTACAGTGAAATTGTTTAAATTTTCATTACATTTTTCCGAAAAAAAAACTAGACAAAAACTCTTGTTGCCCAATTATATTACACACAATATCCTGACCCAAGCAAAAAAAGATAAAAACCTTATATTCATTTTATTTGTCCCGACGGTTTTCGGGTCCCAATATCGGAACCCTATCGGTTACCTGTGTAACGGAGTCAAATAAGAGTCTACTAGGTAACTTGTTTCTGAAAAAACGGTGACAGTAACTTCGGTCGTCACATACAAAATAAAATTGAACGACTTAGCGCACATCCCCAAATCCTAGTCCCAAACTATGCAAAGCTTGTGATAGAACCAGATAGCTGATATAATACATATGTACTTTTTTTTGTAAATACATAGTCATAATATGTAATAAAACCCGGACAGAGAACAAACATCTATGTTCATCACACAAATGTTTGTTCTCGGTGGAGATCAAACCCACGGCGATCAGATCAAAAACTGAGCTGTTAAGGCTGTCAATTTATATAATAATATACGTATTTTTTTGTAAATACATACGTCACACCCGGACAGAGAACAAACATTTGCCTGATAGACTTAGTATTTGTTCTCCGTTGGGAATCGCACCCACGACCTGCAGCGCAGAAGGCAGAGCTACTACTATACTTTATACATACGCCCTTAAAAAGGTGTTATTTTACCTTGTTATTATTGATAATTCCGTTCACCGCTATATTAACGCCGTTAAATTACAATTGGTTCTTGCAAGACGGGGGCTTATGTAATATAGTTAGCAGTCTCCCCCATTTGTATGTAAATCTACAGGTATTTTGCCGGTTACTAAAACCTATTGCTTTTATATTTTTTGTGCGAGTACAGCATTGGAGTACTTGCCATCTTAGGGTGATCGAATCCCGTGAAGTTCTCTACTGAAAATATTATTAAAGGATGAAGGGAAACATGTGGAACTTTGTACTTGAGGTGTGAGCATGACATGTAGCAATATTGTATGTTTTGGTAAGAACTTGGTTTTTGTGTTGTTCTTTATTGTACACAAATGATTTACACAAAAAAGATATGATAGTCATGTACAAAGGCGAGCTTAACCTTAGATAGAGGTTTATTCCAGTAAACCTTAGAGGATAGAGAGAGTTTTTGCGTACTATTGACACGTAAATTCGACAGAATAAAGTTCAAAACAATATACGGTTTATTTTTTTTACTAATTTGTGCCTAAAATTGTAATCCTAGATTTAAAATATTTAAAATTTCTGTTGTAAACGGTGCGGGGTTGGTGCCACAATTAGTTTTTATTTAGTTACCCAATACTTACAAACAATGTTAAATTGTGTTACTGTTTGTTTACTCAAATAAAAGAAAAAAACTTGTTTTTATTGTAATTTTTCATAGTTTTCATATTCAGTAATTATTATAACAATTATAATCTCAAAAATCTTGAAAAACTCGAGCATAAAGTTGTCATACAGTTGCCAGCCTCAATCCTTATTCAGACAGTAAAATGGTTGTATGGTTGTATTGAATAAATAAATTAAATTAAATGACAAAGCGTTATGAGCGTTCATTCCTTAATTTTGTTGAATATTCCGCGAGGTTTAGAAGGAATTTTGCGATATCGGTTTTTATACAAAATACTGAATTTAATGTAGTCCGCTATCTCACCTCGAAATTTCTGAAAGAGCCTAAGTGGCTATACTTAGGCACTTTGTTCGTTGTGATCGTTGTGACACTCACTAAGGAACGGTTGTTGATATTTCATACTCCAAGGGGTTGAAATGAGCTGTCAAAGTTTGTATACAAATAGCTTTACCCGAACCAAGTAGGTAATACTATATTTGTTTTTTTATTAAGACATTTACATTCTTTGTAAACGCTCACTAAGAAACTTTTTTGAAAATTGTCTCCAAGATGTTGATAAAATATTGACAATGGATTGTAGGACACGTTCATACTGTACTTGACCTGCGAGGTTGTACTTTATAATACGTGATTGTTACCACTTAACATCAGGTTGGCCAATTGCGTCTATCAGCAACTAGTATCAAAATAAATACCTGTTTCTTTTTTTTTTAATACCTGTTTGCAACTAGTATGAAAATAAATACCTTTTTTTATTTCTATTTTTGTAAATGAAACATATTTTATGGACAAAGTCGCAGGCAATTCTATTCCCTTGTTTACCGAGTGATATTTTATTGCGCACTCGAGACATATGAAATCATAAACAGAAGGGCCCTTCATATGAATAAGCTTTTTGTATGATGAAATGATTTTTTATTGGCATTTCAAATGCTGTTGGTTATATTAACCCTAAAAGGGAGAATTACCCATTTAAGCATCTTTAAGTATTAAGGGGTCGTTTTGGCATGTTTGTCTTTTTGGGAGAAGTCTTATTATGCGGCGTAGAAAATCAGTTATTATACTGAAGATTATTAATGACTAGCGGCCTGTCCCAGCTTCGCATGGGTGGTCATAAATTTTTTGAACATTTTAGGATATACTTAGGCCGTGGGTTCGAGCCTCGCGTCTACTAATTTCATACATTTGCACGTCCTTCTCCTTGAGTGAGTGAAATCGCACCCCGAGCGTGACCCGTGGACCCGTTAACATTTTTAATTTCGTCATATCTTTTGAATGGAATGTCCGATTTGAAAAATTTAAGAAGTAATCTATAGGTATTGAAACCGTCTTAATTATGAATTTATTTGGATAAGGATTAATACCAAGGTACAAATAAACACCCTTTTCTGGCGGCGGCATTTCAATTAATTTTTTATAATAAAAAAACACTTATTGTGACATAACTATAATAGTTAGACATATGCTGTCGCGACATTTTTTGTAGATGATGACGTGTTCTACAAAATCGTAGTACATTATTTTGTTCTATCATCAATAGTTTTCGCAGCGCACGCGATGTAAGGTTTTCCACCTTGGGTTACATCATTGAAGTTTTAGTAAGGATCCCTGATTTTTTTGAAAATATAATATAGTCTATGTTACTCAGGGATAATGTAGCATTTTATTGGTGAAAGAATTTTTGAAATCGGACCAGTAGTTTTTGAGCCTATTCGTTACATACAAAGGTTTCCTCTTTATAATATTAGTGTAGATGTCTTAGAGGATTAGTTAGAGGTAAGATATAGACACTTAAAACGAGAAAGATAAAGCTTAGATGTGATATTGTGCCTTCATAGCCTTCACAGCTCAGTTGGTAGTAGCTTTGCCTTCTGTGCCGTAGGCCGTGGGTTCGATCTCCACCGACAAAAAAAATTTGTGTGATGAACATAGATGTTTGTTGTCTGTCTGGGTGTTATATAATATTAGTTAGTTTTTCCTGTGGATTTTATCGCGAAGTTTTAATATTTTTCTGTCTCTATTTTATATTTAAGTTATTATAAGTATTTACACGTTATTTTATGTTATTATAAGTAAGTAATTAACAAGAAAGTATAAAAGTATTATATCGTCTTATAGCAAAAAGCAGCTATCGGGTTCCCATTGTACAAGTTTTGCTTAGTTTGGAACTGTTTTGTTTTTGCCTTTTTAATTTATATATTGCGATCGTAATAAGACGGTTAACTCTTTTTAGGAAAGAGGTTTTTAGAAGCTTTTAGTCAGATAATAAAAATACACTCGCACACTATAATATGAAAGGATACACACGGGATGCTTCTAGCGTTTTTGAATAAAGTTATGAAATATAAAAGGATACCTTACATAGTTTCATCTAGCTCCAAACTAAGCCAAGCTAAGCTATGGGAATCAGAATCAGAATCAGAATAATCTTTACTGTAAACTGTTGAATGTATAAGGTGGTGAGTGTATTTATTTATTGGAACCGCGGAGCGGAGGTGGACGTTGATATTCTCGACACATTTTTTTAATTCCAGAGGATATCATCGTTTTTTCAATCTGTTCTTGTATTTCTGTTTCTTGTTCCATATAAATACTTTTTGATTTTTTTGATTTGATTTTGAAAAAGTCTGCCCTATTCGGACGTACACTTAAATGTTACAAACATGTTTTCTTAAATTCTATGAATTTAAATGTATTTATTCATCAGTTATTATGGGTTATATTAGTTAACTGATATGTTTGTTCTCGCCGAATATCAAACCCACGGCCCACATGCAGAAGCCTGTGCTTCTATCAACAGCTGCATGCCTGGTTAATTATCGACTGAATCATAAAGATTTGAAAACCCAGTCTTTAACTCGACAAGATGAGTGGTTAAGAAGTTTCTAGTTTTTGAAAAAAATATTTTCCTGTCTGTCTTTATTTATTTAGTGCTGTGTGGATTGTCCACCAATATTTATTTATTAATTTAATTATTGTGAATAGGGATGCCAACAGCGATACGTATGGTTATATTTTTAAGCACATTGTATTGCCTATACACTTATTCTTAGCACTTATGCATATTATAATTTTTATTCTTGTCGCTTACCTAGTTTTTTTGAAATCGTGTGGTCAAAGTACTTATATTGCGTCTCAAATAGGCTCCATTTGAGCACTTAACACATGTTTTAGAGTTTTTTTTAGGTTCTATGATATGCTCTCCCTCCTAACGATATTTTCCTTCGCCATTTGCGAGTACTTACTGGCACTGTTCACATACATTTATGAACAGAAAAACTTTTTGGTGCACGACCGGTGTTTTAGACTGATACTTACGCCAATAACAGGATGTCTTTTTATAAAGGTTCTAGATATTGAGTAGCACAAGCTTTACTTAGTTTGCTTAGTTTATACCCCTGCGTGAAAAATGTTCACCAATATTTATTAAATTTTACCAAAATCCCCATCCAAAATAAATGACAAGATCCCCGGAGTATCATCCATCGAATAAACAACAACAAATTGGATATAAACCGCTTTGATCTCACCATCCTCTATTTTCAGTTCCGATAAATCCCATCATATTCGATACTGCCATAGCAAGACCGAAACAGCTCACACAACACTTCAAGGTTAAAAAATTGACGACATTTAAAAGTTAATACCTACCATACATGGAGATATGAAATCATTAAGATATTGTTAATGTGTAAACCTTAACGACAGTATTTTAACTACTTAATATTAAGTAACCTTTATACTAATCTGTTTTAAGAGTAGTAGAGCTCTTTGTGAAGGGGTCGTCCGGGGAAGTACTAACACCACGCCTTTTTCTGCCGCCAATCAGAAACGCTGTGTTTCGGTTTGAAGAGTGTGGTTGCCGGTGAAATTACAGGCACATGAGGCTTAACATCCGTATGCCTCAAGTTGATGGACGCAGAGCAGTGCATCGTAGGGCACGTTCTTATCGTACGTGACTTACGAGGCAATGCTTTGTTATAGGTGATGGTTACTGTGGGATTCTTTAGATCCAATGAAACACAAATATATTATTATACGAGGTTATGCCGTCCGCCCAGCACGCCCGCACCAAGCAAGTGTCGCCAGCATGTCGCTAGTGTTGCCAGCGCGACTCGGCTAGACACCACAGTTACCACTTAACATCAGGTGGGCCATATTCTTGTTCCATCAGCTAGTTGTATAAAAAAAAAAGGTAACGAACTATTTTTGTTTAAAGTTTCATCCTGAAATCCTTAGGTCAGTGCTTAGGGCGTGATTGAGCCACTGACATCCAAAAGTCGTATCTTTTGCATTTATTATATTCGTAGGATATAATAAACATAGGAAGTAGGATAGGATGATCAAGCAAGAAATTCTATAACCCTCTAACTAAATGATAAACCCACTCATACATATTGGTCGCTGAGCCCTCCATTAGCTTAACAGACCGATAAGTCTGTCGCTGTCTCTTTTCGTTGGCATAAAAGTGACAGTGACAAGTATACTGTATAGAGCCGCTATAAAATGGCTGGGAATATAATAAAGGGTCTTAAAGTCTAAACTTCCGCTAGCGTCTCTCACATATTTATGTTTTTGAAGTTATACTAGCACTAAATGGAGTTATAAGTTACGTTAACTAAGTTTCGGAGAATATAGTGTTATCTATACTCCGAGACTTGGTTATTTGCAAGTGTTTCATAAAATAGGAAATAAAATGTAGATAACAGATTTGATAACTTCGCATTTTTTAGAAATATCTCGATTCTAGGTTGTAAAATAATAATAATAGTAAAATTAATTAATTAATTCTCAAATAGTTCCCAATTCAACTAAAAGAATACATATTTCTTTCATCTCTAATACTATAAGAATCAAAGTCCTGACTGACTGACTGACTGACTGACTGACATATAGACAACGCACAGCCTAAACCGCTGGTCCTAGAGACTTGAAATTTGAGGAGTACATAGGTCTTATGGCGTAGAGGTGTACTAAGAAGGGATTTTTGGAAATTCAACCCCTAAGGGTGTAAAAAGGGATGAAAACGTTCATATGAAAAATTGTATTCCTTGAACCTACAAACTTGAAACTTGGAGTACATATACTTCAAGACAAAAAAATAGGAAATACATTTTTAGTTTTTTAAAACTACCCTTAATAAGTGTGCTAAGGGATGTAAAAGTATGTATGGGAGTTTTTCGACCGCTGGTCCTAGAGACTTGAAATTTGAAGAGAACATAGGTCTTATGGCGTAGAGGTGTAATAAGAAGGGATTTTTGGAAATTCAACCCTTAAGGGTGTAAAAAGGGATGAAAACGTTTGTATGAAAAATTGTATTCCTCGAACCTACAAACTTGAAACTTGGAGTAAATATACTTCAAGACAAAAAAATAGGAAATACATTTTTAGTTTTTTAAAACTACCCTTAATAAGTGTGCTAAGGGATGTAAAAGTATGTAAGGGAGTTTTTTGACCGCTGGTCCTAGAGACTTGAAATTTGAAGAGTATATGTATATGTCTTATGGCGTAGAGGTGTATTAAGAAGGGATTTTTGGAAATTCAATCCCTAAGGATGTATAAAGGGTTGAAAACGTTGGTATGAAAATTTTTATTCCTTGAACCTACAAACTTGAAACTTGAAGTAGATGTACTCCAAGACTAAAAAACAGGAAAGGCATTTTTAGTTTTTTAAAACTACCCTTAATAAGTGAGCAAAGGGATGTCAAAGTTTGTATGGGAGTTTTTTAACACGTGGTGCGATTGATTTAAAACTTGAGGTAAATATACTAAGAAATAAATAATTAAGAATAATGCTTTTAACTTTTTATAATTACCCCTGCAAAGGGTGCAAATGGCTGGTAAAAGTTAGTATGGGAGATTTTTAACGCATAGTGCTATTGATTTCAAACTTGATGTAAATATACTCCACAATGAATAATTTAAAATCACGTTTTCAATATTTTCAAACCACCCCTGCAAAGGGTGCAAAAGACTGACAAAGTTTCAAGGTTTGTATGGGAGATTTTTAAAGCGTAGTGTAATTAACTTCAAACTAAAAGAAAATGTGTTCTGTGGATAAATAACAAAAAGACAGTTTGATTTTCGAAAACAACCCCTAAAACGTTACCTTCCTTCGTTGCACTCAAGTAAAAAGGATACAACAAGGCGTCAATGTTTGTAAGGGACATTCTAAAACGGGAATCTTGAGTTGGTACGAAGTGATCTTAAGTATTTACCGTGCCTGGGGATCAAAGTGGTGAAGCTGTTTCGTTTCGTTTTTTTCTGGGGTAGAAACTAGGAACCAATAAGTACATATTTTCCGTGTAAGGTTGTCTTTGTTGTATTTGTCATGTTTGTGCTACACTTAGTACCTATACCTACCTACCTACCTAATATAGGTAATGTACGCCTATAGGTATCTCTTATACCTGCGTAGGTATCCTACCCTAATAATATACAAATCAATGCGAAAGTTACGATGTTTGGATGTTTGTGGCTCAATCACGGCTCACCACTTCAACGCGTGCGAAGCCGCGGGAAGCCACTAGTAATACTATAAGAATCAAAGTCCTGACTGACTGACTGACTGACTGACATATAGACAACGCACAGCCTAGACCGCTGGTCCTAGAGACTTGAAATTTGAGGAGTACATAGGTCTTATGGCGTAGAGGTGTACTAAGAAGGGATTTTTGATTTGTTGAAAACGTTTGTATGAAAAATTGTATTCCTTGAACCTACAAACTTGAAACTTGGAGTACATGTACTCCAAAGCAAAAAAATAGGAAAGGCATTTTTAGTTTTTTAAAACTACCCTTAATAAGTGTGCAAAGGGATGTGAAAGTTTTTATGGGAGTTTTTTGACGCGTGGTGCGATTGACTTAGACTTGGGACAAATATACTACGAAATAAACAATTAAGAATGACACTTTTAAATTTGATAACTACCCCTACAAAGGGTGCAAATGACTGTACAAGTTAGTACTTATGGGAGATTTTTTACGCATACCCTACTAATATACCTTCAAATCAATGCGAAAGTTACGATGTACATCCAAACATGGCTGTGGCTCAATCACGGCTCACTACTTTACGCGTGCGAAGCCGCGAGAAGCTGCTAGTTTAGTATATTCTACAATAATCAACGATTGACGATATCAATACTTTTATGGTATAAACTCTTTTTAAAAATAACAGTAACATTAATAAGCCATAAAATAGTCGTAACCATTTGTATATATAAAAAAAGTAATAATTCTAACAATAGCCACCTTCAGTAATGTTATAACTTCAAAAATGTTAAAATGTGCGAGCAAGAAGTTGTTTGACGGGTGTCAGACTTAACCAGCCGTTTCCTGTTTGCCTGTAACACTTGCACTTTGATGTTTTTGATTGAAAAGTAAGTCTAATACGTCCGTCTACTCGTTCGCAGATGTTGCCAGATTTTTGATCTCTAAATTTGTGACGTGTGAGAAGTATTGCCAGTAGCGAGAATTTCGTTTGATCTATGATTACTTGCACTATTGGAGATTTAATTAAAATGGTTTTTGGATTATCGGAAATCACATTAAGCAATGACGAGAGCGATGAGCTTGTAATCCGTCACGTAGAGAAAAATACTCCATGAAATAGGGATGTGACTAATGTCATATGTTTGGATTGGATGTAATTGGTTGTACCTCTGACTACCCATAACATTTAATGATTCTGGTTTTTTTTTTTACCTAACCACGTTTTATGTAAAAATATGTTTTAATTATTCATATTGTTTTGTAACAGAAGAACCGAAAATCAGACAATATTAGAAAGATCGTGGGAAGTCGGTGGGTACAGAAGGCTCGCAATTGATCTTCCTGAAAATATGGAGGCATGTTCATCTTCAGGTGATGGTGGTGATAATGACCGTCAATTCTGATTAGTTTTTATCCTTCCAAGTTTGCCTGGAAGAGATCGCTCTCAGCGATAAGGTCGCCCATTGTTTTACCTTAATGTATGCTTTAACCCTGTACTATGTTTCTGTGTAGTGAACAATAAAGAGTTACCTATCTATCTATCTATCTATGAAGACCCAACTAACTCTAAGTCCTTTCCGAGGTGGAGGCATACGTCCATCTTTAATATTGATGATGATGATGATGACCCAACTTACGCGTTTTTTGTGGATGCGTCATAATTCCATCTATTGTCAGGGCAGAGGAAACCTCTCAGCATGAGGTGGGCCATCTGATTGTTACATCAAACGTTCTCTTCTTCTTCTTTCCATTTATGGCTCCTGTCCGTCATTCGACAGACAATCTTGCCAGTGTCAAGTGATTTATATTGAATACTTTTTAGTCAAGTCAGTCCATAGTCAAGTCGGCCGTCATTTTGTTTTAAAGAAAATGGTGGCGGTTTTCTTCAAAACATTGGAAACATTTTCGGTCAAATCAGGATATCACATATTACACTTTCATTTCAAATGTTTACACTTTGTGCTAAAACCTCAAGTAATGTTGGTTAAAATACCACCGAAAATACACAACACAACTCAAAATAACACTAGAAAAACAAATAAAATGAAAAAGCTATGTTGCTTCCAAAAATGTCAGAAAATGAATCCGATTGTTACATCAAACGTTCTCAAAAAATCTCTAAATATCGATGTTGACCCAACTGACAGGTTCGTTTTGACATTATCGTTAGTAGAGAGGTAATATACTAGAATTTGCCAATTTCGTTTTTTATGTCGGCAGCTATAAAAGGAGCATTAAGAATGATGACCAATAGTTTTTATAGCTTAAACTACGCTTTATAACGGGTAGCCAGTTATAGCTCTACACGTCCGACAGTCACGGCTCAGTTGGTAGTAGCTCTGCTTACTGCGCTGGTAGGCTATGGATTCGGTCCCCACCGAGAACAAACATTTATGTGATGAATTTATATTTTTGTTCTTTGTCTGGGTGTTATATATTATGATGATATATTTACAGTATATATTTGAGCAATGTCTACCAATATTTATATTTATATATTTATTCAAGATCACTTTGAAACGTCTTAAAGCTAGGTGACTCTAGGTGCCAGTTCCACGCGACCAAAGCCTAGAAGAACAGGCAACAAACTTACGGCTTGGTTCCTACCGTTCCTTTGTATGATTTACCATTATTTAAAAACTACCTCTATAATAAGTAAGTACGTTGTTCTTCTCCATTCGAAAGCATCTCAAACTTTACACAATTTTGTGATTTACGAGTATTTTATTTTACAACTATAGCTATAAATAAAGCAATTTTTCATGATTTAACTACGTCGGTAAATAATCTTTCTTGCGACGGAAGGAAACACGTGATTTGCTATTTGTTAAGATAATAAAATCTCATTCAGTTGTAAAAATAAAACGAAGTTGAACTAAATAAATAAATAAATGCAAGCTTCATAACAGAACAAAGAAATATATAGTTAAGTATTTTATACTTGAAATGTAATTATATTTATACCTAGGGTAAAATGTGGCTAGATTGCAGATGTCAGTGTATAATTAAAAATAAATTAGATACCAACAAAAATAAGGAATAGTAAATTAATATAGCACGTAGAATACAGAGAGATATTGTGCTGAAGGTGTCCCTTCCAATGACGTTTACAAAGATTTACATCATCATCTTAACATTTTGCTTAGGCTTAGCGCGGAATTATAAATTCCTTACCCCAATGAGTACCTACTGTTCTTGTCGGGGTTTCAACGCAGATTTCTCCAATTGACTTCCCCTTCAGACCCAAACACAGCAACGCTGCTTGGCGGCAGAAAAGGACATGGAGGTACTTATGTAGTGGTATGCTTACGGAAACTGCTGCAACAAACAAAATCGAGCGATTTTCATCTCGGAACTTTTAGGGTACCGTAAACCAGTAAACATGTAGTACACACAAGCACCAATTTCCGGGTTCAGTGCCAAAACTATAAACTTTGAGGTGATTTTCGTGAACGCTTCGCTCGTAAACCACCAGAGTTGTTCCAAAGTATTTTTAAAACTACACTTACTTTTTGTAACCTTCATTTTTATGAAACAAGACCGTCGCCATGACACTAATAACACCAGAGGCGTTGTCTACTTTAAAGGACTTTTTTCTCAAAGCGAACAAAGTTAAAGTCAAATACATACAGATGTTAAGCCTCATGTGCCTGTGATTTGACCGGCAACTACACTCTTCGAATCGAAATACAGCAACGCTGCTTGGCGGCAGAAAAGGCTTGGTGGTAGCACTTCCCCGGACGAGCCCTTCACAAAGAACTAATCTTCAATAATTCTTGAAAACATAAGTAGGAAAGGCTTTTCCCCGGCTGTAGAATTCTTCAGGCTGACGATGATGATTATGTACCCACTTTGATAAAATCACAGTCGAAATAGGAAACATACATAATACTCTCCCAGCCAGCGGGACGTCTCCGAATACGACCGAAAAATACCCATACCAAGTATCGTATGGGTATTTTTCGGTAATGCAATTCCTAAGTCCATTATTGAGGGACTGTAGGATTTTACTGACAGGAAATTGTGTTTTGGGGTCAAACTTTGTACCATATTCCATTGCGTTACTCTATTTCGGCTTGAAGAGTGGGGCTAGCGGTGAAATTACAGAGGCATGCCGCTTAACATCTGTACGCTTCAAGTTGATAAAACAAATATTGGTGGACATTTCACAGAGCAATATCTCGCCTCAAACTAAGCCAAAGATTATGGGAACCAGAAAGCTGATATACTACTTGTATACTTTTTTTCCTTCATGGTGATCAAAGTAGTGAGGCTGATAGTGAGATAAATAAATATTGAGGCATTGGGTAGTGAGGCTGATTCTGTTACTTCCATCTTCAGACTACGAAATCAATTGACCTTATTCAGTGTTTAGAATTAATTAATAATCACGAATACCCAGAACAATCCTTGGTTGGTCGGAAGTAGCGGTTAACCAAATTCCGGTTATATTAAGGAGTTTTAAACGGGCAACTTTTATAGTTAAAAATTAATAAAATCTGTATACTCAACTTTTTTTACGTGTTTTGTCCCCAATTGAACCTGCAACCGACGATATAATGTTAATCAACTACTGAAGCAAAAAATAGAAGTTATTCTAGAAAATATGTTAGAAAGTTATAAACTAAACATAGATAGGTAGATACTTATATTTATTGGTATACATTTTCACAATCAAACGACTAAAGATGATATTTGGAACAATTGTATGCTGAAGTAATTTTAATCCGGGTACGTACCACGCGAGTAAAGGGTATGCTAGAAAGGCGGGTTAATGTTGTCTGTTACTGGTTTAAAAAGATAAAATCTTATTTATTCCTACGAAAAGTATGTAGTTTTTTGATTTTTAGTATATATAGTATATTAAAGATTTGGTAATGATTTATTTTTAAGAGAATCGGCCGTTATTTATTTTACAGAAAACACGTAGTAATATTAATATCTGCAGTAAAATCGTCGGATACTGCTCAATAAAATTGCCCGTTTATACTGTGTACAAGCTAAGCCAACTTTGAAAGTTACGAATACTGCGGGTTCCAGAGTACTTCAAGAGTCGGCACGGCTTCTGTTACGAAACTTGCGTACAATGTTTATGAATAACGGAACAACGTTATTTTATTTAACTTAAGTTATATAATTTTGCTAAGCTCGGCACTTAGTTAATTAAGTACTTATTTACTTACTTTATTATTAAATTGAGGTTGTGGTTGTAACGAAATACTTTGAGGCAATTCGCTTCCCTCTCCTATGTACTGCCGACGTATTTTTTATCATAATCATAATGACTTTATTGCGAATATAGGTAAGTATATGTTAATACAGATTACGGCGAAGACAAGAGCTAATGTACCTCTCGCTCGCACGTCTCGTTAAAGGATTTAAAATCACTAAACCCATTTTCGAAAAATCGCAATCAACGATTTTGTGTGCAATTATATAATAGTTGTTCGTGTCTATGTAACGGAAAAAAAATGTATAACATATAAGCCCAGCAGTGGAATTCTTCAGACTGATGATGATGACGAAGAAACTAATACGCGAGCAAAGCCACAAGTGACTGCTAGTGATATATAATGGATAAATATCTTTTTGTTGATACAATCAATGTTGAAATTGAATAGCGATCAAAGGAGGCTTTTCGCTTGTTGTTCATTCATTTGCATTTAGCTTTGTTTCATCTCTTTGTAACTTTTGTGTACATAACAGAACATTTTTGTTTTCATAATTTTTCACCTGGGATTAAACTAAGGGTAGAATTTATTTTAACAAGTCAGTCTTAAGAACTCCCTAGTTAAGACTGTGTTTCCAGCCAGTGGCTTTTCGGATAACTTTGAAAAGAGAAAGTATGTTTTCCATTATTTTCTATTGTTTAAAGTTCAACTTCAGGGGGCTAAAGTACCCATCAATATGAGGCTGTTTCATACAAAAGTTCAATGCCTTCCTGGCTAAAATGTATGAAACATCTGTTTTTTTTCGCGTTCACATTGTTGGTTCCATAAAAATAGTTATTCATATTGATGGGTAATTTAGCCCCCTGAAGTTTTAAGTACAAGTATTGGAACGCCTTGTATAGTAGAGCTTTGAAGGGAAGTGAAGGGCTCGTCCGGGGAAGAACTACCACTATGCTTTTTTCAAAGCATAGTGGTAGTTCTTCCCCGTTCTTTCGGTTTGAAGAGTGTGGTTTCCGGTGAAATTACAGGAACATGAGGCTTAACATCTGTATGCATCAAGCTGATGGACGCAAGGTAGTGCATTGTGAGGCACGTTCCTATTATGCGTGACTTACGAGGCAATGTTTTGTTATATTGTACTTACAAAATTTTTAAGGAATACTAGTGTTAAATTTTCACATAGAATTATTCTAACGTTGGCTATAAACAAAGAGCAAAAGGCTTAAGGGGCTGACAACTGTTAAACAACTTCTCGCTCGCACGTTTCGACATGTTGAAAGATATAAAATCAATAAACACCTTTTTTTCGAAAAATCGTAATCAACCATTTTATGTGCAACCAAATTGGTTGATTGCGATTTTTCAAAAATGAGTTTAGTGATTTTATATCTTTCAACATGTAGAAACGTGCGAGCGAGTGTCACATTAGCTCTTGTCTTCGCCTTAAAAGGCGTTGGATAAAAATTATATTTTACAGAATCTCTGAAACTTGGTCGCAGAGAAATAGAAATACACAAATGGCTTCAAGCCCGTGAGATTCCCCTTAGGATCAGAAAACGGTCAAAATTGGCAGCACGATCAAATTATCTAAACAACCCCCAATATTCAGCAAAAAGCAGTAAATGCCGGACCCACGCGCTAAGGGTCCCGCCGGCACCGTTACGGTACGGAACCCTAATAAAGAACACACAATCACAACTTTCTGTTTGTTAATTAAAGTTCCGAACAAAGTCTGTTGCTTTCGTGTTATTTAAACTTATCCTGAAAATTGTTCTGATTTGGACGGGACAGCCTGAAATTGCCATGTTTTATTTATAAGTTTCATGGAAATATTCATTTTTTATGTTATGTTCATTACTTAAATAAAAAGTTATACACTTTTTTAAAGAAATCACAACAGTAAAACACAGTAAATTGCGAAATAATTTTGAAGGTTTCAGTATTGGCATAAACCTAAATTACTTTTTTAACTTATGAGAGTAGTAGAGCTTAGAGCTTTTTGTGAAGGGCTTGTCCGGGGAAGTACTACCATCACGCCTTCTTCTGCCGCCAAGCAGCGTTGCTGTGTTTCGGTTTGACGAGTGTGGTTGCCGTTGTAATGAGACACATGAGGCTTAACATCTGCATTGTTTTTTATATTTGGTGATGGTTACCACTTAACAAAAGGTTGGCCATGTGCTTGATCCATCAGATTGTCGAATTAAAAAAAAATTGTGAAACAATTTTTTTTTAATTCGTCCGGGGAAGTACTACCATCACGCCTTCTTCTGCCGCCAAGCAGCGTTGCTGTGTTTCGGTTTGACGAGTGTGGTTGCCGTTGTAATGAGACACATGAGGCTTAACATCTGCATTGTTTTTTATATTTGGTGATGGTTACCACTTAACAAAAGGTTGGCCATGTGCTTGATCCATCAGATTGTCGAATTAAAAAAAAATTGTTTCACAATTTTTTTGTTTGTTGGATGCAATAAAGTATGTTCATTCATTCATACATTCATATTTGGGGCGGGCTTGCCGCGGGGTAGTCGCCACATGGCAGGTGGATTGGTGACCGCAGTGTAGGTAAGCCATTGGTTTTACGGTTAGACCACACCTACACTGTATACTCTCTGTCGCAGTAAATAATAACGGTAGCCGCAAACACACGAACATACTCGAAGTCAAATTCAATAAAATCACAAGGATCACTTTGAAACGTCTTAAAACTAGGTGAATCTAGGTGCCAGTTCCACGCGACCAAAGCCTAGAAGAACAGGCAACAACGCTACGGTTTAGTTCCTAAGGTTCTTTTGTATGACCCTTGTTACAATGTACTCGAAAGGTTAAAAACACAACTCAAAAACAAAAATCGATTTACCGTTATTGCAATTCTTTTGAAGGGTGTGGGTGCCGGTGAATTTACAGGCATATGAAGCTTTACATCTATACGCCTCAATTTCATGGATGCAGGACAGTGCATTTTAGGGCACGTACCTGCGGGGTGAAGCTTTCTTTTAGGCGATAGTTATTATCTAGAATATAACCAAGTAGGGTAGTAGTTACAGAGTTTTTTGGATAATTTCAAAAAACTCTGTACCTTATTATCTTGAATCACCTTAACCTATAATTCAAATTCAAACACATTACATATAACCATAATTGTAGTTGTAGAGGACTAAAAAGTGCCTGAGCTGCTTCAAGAAAAGGCACCGTACGGCTGCGCCCGCTCCTTGCGGCTTCGCCAGTTTCAGAATCAGAATAGTCTTTATTGTGTTTAAACAAAAACGACCTAACTTCAAAAAATCTGTCAAACGATAAACTATCCTTAAAATATTGCCATCTCTTACCAATGCGTAATGGCAAACGGAGACAGCGCTAATTTTAAGCATTATTTAAACATAAACACCATTTTATAGTATGAGGGCATGTATTTCATTTGTCGCATTAGCCTTGTTACGTGCTTCGATAGAGGACATAATGTTTGTATTCATGTACCATGTAGCCTACGTATGTAGCCTGACAGCCTTCACAGTTCAGTTGATAGTAGCTCTGCCTTGTGCGCGGTAAGCCGTGGGTTCGATCCCCAAAGCTAACAAATATTTGTGTGATGAACATAAATGTTTGTTCTCAGACTGGGTGGTATTATATATTCATCATCTTCCTGTCCTTATCCCACGCTGCATGGGGTCGGCACAACAGGTTTTTTTCTTCCACTCTCCTCTATCATTCGTCATCTCGGTGCTCACTTCTTTTTTACTCATGTCATCCTTCACACAGTCCATCCATCTTTTTTTACAACAACCACATACATGGAGTTATTATATATTATAAGTAGGTATGTATTTACAAAAAAAACTATATATATAAGTATCATATCAGCTATAGTTACCCATATTACAAGCTTTGTATAGTTTGGGGCTAGATAGTACTGTGCAAGCTAGTCCACCAATATATATTTATTTATTTATGTTCTACAACTGAAATGATGATGATGATGCTTAAAAATGGGAGGCCTTACAGCAAACATTCACAGAAGCTCACAAAAATGTTCCCAAAAAGCTTTACCGTAACATTACTTATCACACGATTGTACGTAAAATATAACATTACACAAACGTGACTTGCGCCTTGTATAAGCCTTTTAATTCGCATGAAAAATCCCAACACATTCACCCTTACCCTTTCACTCAGTTTGTATTCCCGTTCAATGTAAAATGAGCTTTGTAACGTACTGTTAGGATACTGTTTGGCGTGAGCGAGTAAACACAGGTCAGATTAGAAAGTAGTCAAATGTTATCAAATGAAAAAGGACTCTTTATATTAGGTGTTAAGATTCAACATGACTTTAACGACAACTTATGCTTTTCGATATTTGAGCGAAAATAAATGATAGTGTTAAATTGTTGCGTTTTTTAATACAATAGGAACTAGTTGATGGCCGACCTGATGTTAAGTGGTAACCATCACCACGATAAAGCATATGATAAAGCATTATTCGCAATAAAGTAAGTATGTATCATATAAAAAAAAGGCCAATGTTCTAAAAAGATTGTACATACAGCTAGAAAAGCAGACAGTGTGTACAGTTTTTTAAGCCCCCTTCTTACTAAACCTAACTAAATTTAAAATACTAAAATAAAATAACTAATCAAAAGTTTCGCCCTGACCCTTACGGGTCCCTCGGGTCCTTAAGGTACCTCTATCTGCTAATTGGACTTCCATTTGCTAAATCCAGAGAGCTTCGAAAAACTAAGGTTTTAAAAATACGGTATTTTTTTTCTCTCTTTTTTTACTCTATTACTAAGATGTAAGACTTATTTTGAAGCACACATTCTATACTATCATTCAAAAACAAAAATAAAGTAGCTTGATAGTTTAGATTTTATGAAAAAGCTAATAATTTAAAAAAAAATTATAAAAAAACTTTTTTTTTTTTATAAATTCTCTTTTCCTCTATTATAAAATAGAAATTGCAATAATATTATCATTACTTTATTGTTCACATTATTGGCTATCAAATGAGTCCTCTATCGTCTTCTTAAGACCCCTCCATGGGTAGCTATAGCTTAATCAGTACAAGCACCCGTGCTTCGAGGCAAGGAAAACAAAATGGCTGTCATTTTAACATGGAGAGAGAAAAAAAATAGGGATAGTGATTTGGAAATAAAAATATATATAATAGGTGATGGTTACCGCTTAACATCAGGTGGAATATCTGCTCTATCAGCAAATTGAATAAAAATCACTACTTTTGTCGTGGACTGTACCGTAAATACTAAAGTACTCTGTGGTTTTCATGAGTGTCACAACAAACACGTGTCACGTTTAACCCTCAGAAGAGTCTTTGAAATCTTTCCCTCCTTATTTACTCTTTACATCCGGCTAGGGGGGTCTTGTGTGTTTTGTGTGATGAAAGGACCAACACTCGTATCTTAGGCCGTAGCTGAAGATCATTTCATGCTCACTCACACTTTGAAACTAATATTAAAAATAAACTTAAAATATATTTTCTGCACTTAAATAATCTCAATATAATAGTATGTTAACTTGTTCGTATTTATTTACACAACATAAATAATTTTATAAGTACCTAGCTCCTCAGTTTTTATTTTACAGATTTAGGTACCTACTTGGTACTACTTTGGTATTGTAAAATGCGTCGTTAACTCGCGATAGCACCAGCACAAACCTTAGTGGTTTTTTAGATGCTATTTTTTACAAAATGCATGTATCCAGTTGTTAAATTGTTAATAAATAAAAAAAAAAAAAAAAAAAACATAAATAGAAATACCTTTACCACTTTCATCCCCAGGTAGATATAATTTAACAGACAGGAAAACGAAGCGTGGAACGCCCTCCTACCCGATGGACTGACGACATTGTCATTGTCAAGCCGGTGGATGGAGAGGGCTCGGTATCGTTCTGGAAATGTATAGGGGAGGCCTATGTCCAGCAGTGGACTTCTTTAGGCTGATTATGATGAGGATGGAGATAATTTAGCAGTAGTTGGTATTCCATTTGTGACAGGTTGCAAGCCCATCGCTACTCAATCAGTATTTGACTAAATTTATGAAAGTAAATAATAAGTCCTACAAAACTTGCTACACATGCCTTGACCATAATATGCCGAAAGCAAGTCTTCCAATTATCACTTACAATAATAATTGTTACACACCTATGCATCTATTGACATATTATGACGTGTAACTGTATTAGATGTTGCAGGCTATAGCTTCTCAGGAGAAATGAACTGGAAATACTCTACTTCACTACAAAATGATATAAATCTTATGTGTTTAACAGTTAGTCGGCACCGTTTTAATCGCCACAGCTGTCATATTTTTAGGTTTCTGTACCCAAAGGGTAAAACGGGACTCTATTATTAAGACTTCGCCGTCCGTCCGTCTGTCTGTCTGTCTGTCTGTCCGTCTGTCACCAGGCTGTATCTTATGAACCGTGATAGTTAGACAGTTGAAATTTTCACAAATGATGTAGGTATTTATATTGCCGCTATAACAACAAATACTAAAAAAACAGAATATAATAAATATTTAAGCGGGCTCCCATGCAACAAACGTGATTTTTTTGCCGTTTTTATAGATAATGGTACGGAACCCTTCGTGCGCGAGTCGACTCGCACTTGGCCGGATTTGTTTTTTTAACAAAACTTTTCTGGTGCCACTAGAGTTAGTGGAGCTCAAACACACCAAACCAATCCAAACATACAAACTCGAGGGCTGTACAAAAAGTTTCCAATTTACAAATTGCAGTTCTTTTTATTTGATTGGCAAAAATAAATTGTATAAATATTTCAGCATGAAGTTACTCCTGCTTACTCTGTATAATTTACATGGAATAAAAAGAGAGAATTTTAAGAGAGCTCTTTGTGTGTGGCTCTTGTGGCTTGGAGAAGCCATGCCCATTTTTGCCATCAAGCAGAGTTGCTGTGCTTCGGTTTGGAAGGCATACTTGCAGCTAAAGGCACTTTCCAGAAAGTCTAGTATTAAAAGACGAACCCCCAGAAGACTAAGTAATATAAGTCGCTCTGAAAATCTAATTCCTATATTCAGCAGTCGACGTCTTACGCCTGATGATGATAATGAAATAAGGGTGTGATTGAATAAGGGGACGGGATAAGAGATGCTGTCACCCTGAAGGGTAGAGTTCAGTTTGAATAACATGGATAAGTGCGTCTTTACATTGTGAGAAACATAAAGGAGTCCAAACCCAAAGGCATTCAAAACTAAGTTAGTTT
Organism: Chloroclysta siterata; assembly: GCA_932294275.1. Taxonomy (NCBI): domain Eukaryota; kingdom Metazoa; phylum Arthropoda; class Insecta; order Lepidoptera; family Geometridae; genus Chloroclysta; species Chloroclysta siterata. The sequence continues at coordinate 29,944,358 of OW028588.1, forward strand.
ATCTTGTGAATTGAAGAAAGTCCTCAATAGCCCCCTTATTACGTGACGCTCGATCGGTCTGCGACTAGCATATAAAAACGTTATAAAAAATAAAAAACATAATACACAAAAATGAAAATAAAATTACACCTTCGTTATTTCAACATAATTTGCAGCGTCCTACGTGTACTACGTGTACTACGTGTACTCGCTTAATAGCTACTTCAGACCTAAGCTATATAATTGATGTATGTTGGCAATAAATCAATCTAAGCCCGAAGTATCTATAAAACATTATTTTTTTATTTAAGTTCGACTGTGTGAAGTGGTGAGACGCCTTTAGCTCAGCATAATTCTATGGCATGTTGACACATTAAAATTGAATGGTGTTGTAAAATTTTTAGCACAAGATTATTTTACAAAATTATAAAGCTCAAGTCACAAACTTTACTCAAGTCAAAGTCAAAGTCAAAAGGTATTTATTCAATAAAATCACAGGGATCACTTTGAAACGTCTTAAAGAAGGTGGCTTTAGGTGCCAGTTCCACGCGACCAAAGCCTAGAAGGACAGGCAACAAACTTACGGCTTCGTTTCTACCGTTCTTTTGTATGATCCTTGTTACAAGTTGAAGCACTGCTTAAAGTTCTATCACTATTTTATTAGTAAGAGATGCAATAGTTTAAACTCTGATAACCTATAATGTTTATAATTAAGGCCGTAAAGCTCCGACCACTACAGACGTTAATGACCGTCAAATTATGAAACAAGTATAATTAACCAAAAAAAAACTTATTTTTTCTATTATAAAATTGCTTTCATTGAAGCGTGTTACATCTATTTACCCAAAAAGAATAATTGTGTAAACCAAAAAATGCAAAAATACAAAACAAAATATTTTTAGCAAGAATCGACGTCGTAAAAGTCCTATTACGATGTCCACACGCTCCGAACAGCTCGTTTTGAGCCAAGGGTGATATTACACGTTTAGCCCGTAAAAATGTACGATACAGGGTTGTAGAGATTTACAAATTGTATATTTTACAATATCATTAAGAACTTTGAAGACGGTCTCAGAATCATACACCAACTTATAACAGAAGCCTGTTTTCATTTTGCTAAGCACCATCTAGCCCCGATCTTATTAAAGCTGATAAAGAAGAATCCAGTTAACTGATAAATAACTCAGATATGAAGACGCAGGAGGAAACTATCATCATCACTCATCAGCCTCAAGAATTCCACTGCTGGACTTAGGTCTCCCCCATAAACATCCAGGAATAATTTTGAGCCTTCTCCATCCATCTCTCTCTTTTTTTTTTTTATTATACAACTTGCTGATGGAACAAGCAGATGGCCCTACTGATGTTAAGTGGTAACCATCACCAATAACAAAGCATTGCCTCGTAAGTCACGCACGATAGGAACGTGCCCTACGCATCCATCAACTTGAGGCATACATAATCCTCATGTGTCTGTAATTTCACCGGTAACCACACTCTTTAAACCGAAACACAACAACGCTGCTTGGCGGCAGAAAAAGACGTGGTGGTAGTTCTTCCACGGACGAGCCCTTCACAAAGAGCTCTACTACTCTTAAATCTCTCTTGTCATGTCACTAGTTTCGTTCGAAACATTGTGGTGAAAGGATTTTAAGTGCGCCTCAAGAGGCTCCTTTCGAGCACTTGACACATGTTATAGAACTTTTTAGGTTCTACGACATACCGGTTTCCTCACGAAGTTTTCCTTCACCGTTTGAGAGTACTGGCATTGTGCACATCCACCGACTACCCGCGATATTCGAAAGCCCGGTTAAACTGCATATTGCTCGACTATTTGTTGGTGGAAATACAAGTATGCAGTTTATTCTTGCGAGTTAAGCGGAGTATAATGGGTCCGCTCCGCTTGCTAATTCAAGCTATGTTTGTGAGCTAAGTTCTGACTGAATAAATACGTTTGACTTTGATGTTTATCCCTGTGTACGAGCTGCTAATATGGCCCATTGCCTAATCAAATACAAATTCTGCAAGCTTAACTACTTTAGCTAGTACTTTAGAATTTATGTTAGCTCGCTGTCTTTTAGCGATGCGTTAATTCTACAAATTGTTTTTGGCGCACTTCTTAAAAGCTATTCGAGTAATTTGTAAAAGCAATAGAACGAACTTGCAACATTTGATTTCCAAATTACCGAACTTCAGAGAAATATTAGGACTAAAGATAGAGTTTTCTATAGAAGCGGTGGCCGCCTTATAAAGGTCTTAAAGAAATTAATTAGCTTTTATTATATTACATACATCTCACCAAGTCTGACGGCCGGTTTCTCGCAAAACAATCGCATTTCAAGTCACTCGCCATTTCAGCTTTTACATCGAATTAGATAGAGATAGCAAGTGACTTGACATGCGATTAGTTTTGATCGGGCTTTCAGAAACCGGCCGTTAGTTATGTTTTACCTTCTTCGTATTTCGTAACGTCAGGTCTTTTTTGTACGGAAATTCGAAATTCGAACTCTAAAATTAATTTTAATAAGTTTAAGCAATCATATTGCGAAAATGCACGTAAATTTTGTTATTTATGTTACTCGTATTTTGGAAAATAAATGGCTTATTATTATGTCTTTGTAGTAAGATTGTTTGGCTTTGTGTAGCTTGATCTACTTAAATGAGTGTACGTTATACAAACTTCTTCCGAAAATGTATTGAAATTATAAAGAGATTTTTGTGACCGTGGAATTGAATTAAATCTGCTGTTACACCCGGAAAGGGTCTAGGAGGATACATATGTATTTTTTTTACGAAAAACTAATTGCAGATGGTCTCCAAAGACAAAAAAAGTTCGTGTAAAAAAGCCATAATAGGCTGAGAACCGCCGAAACAACTTCTCGTTGCACATTTCAACATATTAAAAGTTTTAAAAGGACTGAATGTAAATATAATGTAACTGACAACATCATATAATTTCAAAAAACATACCATTTTAATGCTATCATTTAAAAAAAAACACATTTTTTTTGTGAACAATATTTTTTAATGATAATTTAGTTGAATCTTTGTAATGTTTTTTCTGAAACCTGCAAATATTCATGACAACATTCAATGATTTCACTCGTCTAATCTTCAAAAATGTTTAAATGTGCGATCGAGCAGTTAACGGTTGTCAAACAAAGCACAGACAACTGTGTCATGGAAGACAAACCCAAAGCACAGCTTTAAGTTTCCAAGAGCCCTGGCTTTGGCAAGTTAATTTGGAGCAAAGTCACTTGGCATTGCCGCGGAAATTCTCGGCTCATTAGCGTTGGATTTTATTATGACAACTGTTTGAAATGCTAACTTTTTCTGAATTATTTAAAAAATAATTTAACAGCTTTTGAGGGAAGTAGAGCTCGTTGTGAAGGGTTCGTACAGGGAAGCATCTTCATGCCTATTTCTGCTGCCAAACTGCGTTGCTGGGTTTCGGTTTGAAGGGTGGGGTCCCGGCGAAACAACAGGCACTTGAGGCATAACATCTGTATGCCTCAAGATGATGGACGCAAGACATACGAACCGTCTTCCTTTTTACTATTTAGATTTCTATTTATATTTTTCTTGCTGATGGTACAAGCAGATGACCCATTTGATGTTATGTGGTAACAAATTAAATCACCTATAACAAAGCATTGCCTCGTAAGTCACGCACGATGCGAACGTGCCCTACGATGCACTGCCTTGTGCCTATTAACTTGAGGTATTCAGATGTTAAGCCTCTTATTCCTGTAATTTCAACCACTCAAACCGAAACACAGCATCGCTGCTTGGCTGCATGGTGGTAGTACTTCCCCGGCAAAGCCACAAACAAAGAGCTCTTCTACTCCTGACTTTGACTTTAACAAATGAATATTCTTCCACAGAACACCCTGGCAATCTTGGACAAGCTGGACATTGACAGCGAAAAGCCCTCGGAGGAAGAGATCGCTCGACGCTTCGGATATGAGGAGGCGTACCTCACCGGCGACATTGGAGTGTGGCAGCGGCTTAAGCCGAGAGTGTGGGCTTTGTTCGACGAGCCGTCCAGCTCACAGCCCGCGAAGGTAAGCCTTTAGCTTATTATCAAGAAGAAAAAAACACTGCGAGGTAAATAAATTGTTATGGGCAGAGTTATATGCTCAACTTCAAGTGGGATTTAATTCCTAATAATCATAACCATTTATTCATTGTTTCATGTTGTATACAGGTTTTTAGGGGGTAACAATATGTCCAGGACATGAGCCCTGTTGGGGCATTACAATGATTTGTATGCCCATTTAAGGCGAAGACAAGAGCTAATGTGACTCTCGCTCGCACGTTTGGACATATTGAAAGATATAAAATCACTAAACTAGTTTTCGAAAAATCGCAATCAACCATTTTGTGTGCAATCACATTATATCTTTCAACATGTCGAAACGTGCGAGCGAGAAGTTGTTTGATAGTTGTCAGCCCCTTAATGGGTAACAAAACTTAAAAAAACACTTTTGCTTATAGGTAACTAATAAAAGTTTATCGGCTTCATTCGAGAATGCTTAGAGGCAATTAAGGTTGAGAGTTTAGGGAGTAGGTAAAATTTTTCCCAAATACTGAGAACCCCTCCCGAGTTACGGCTCTAAGAACAAAGCAGTTCAACGAACGTGGCCGAACTTTATCGGTTCCTTGTTGGACTTCGGAACCTTAAATATCTGACTATACCTTAAACTACTGCGAAAGAACTAAAGAATTAGTGACACGACAAGGAGTAGAAGTGCGTCGTAGGGCACGTCCACATCGTGCTTTGTTATAGGCGATGGTTACCACTTACCATCAGGTGGGCCATCTGCTTGTTCTATCAGGAAGTAGAAAAAAACCTGCGCAGAACGTTGTAAACTTAGCCGACAAATTAAAAATAACCAAAGCAAGCATGGTCATCGGCAATATATTTATGTAAGTACTTACTTATTTTTCGTTCTCCCAGTTTTGTACCACGCTGAGCAACGCCCCCCCCTTTTTTTTTCTTACAACTCAGTACCGTCTCAGATAATAAAAAACTTTTGTTATTAACTTATTCATCTTACATTTCAAATCTAACAACTGGAACTGATAAAATTTTAAGTGTCCAACGCACCTACAAAAGATTTAATACCCTCAAGTTGGTGCTAACCACAGACGTAAGTTTGAACTAGATAGTGCAGAAACGTTATACCTACTGTTTCTTTTTTTTATACAACTAGCTGATAGGCCCACCTGATGTTTTCAGTACTATCAAACGGTGAAGAAAAACATTGAAACGAAACCAGTCTGTCGTAGAACCTAAAAATATCTAAGACAAGTGCTCAAAAGGAGCCTCTTTGAGGCGCACCTAAAATTCCTTCCACCACATTGTTTTGAAAGAAAGTACAAGAATAGAAGAACTCACACTTACGGTATCTAGTTCAATCAATGTCTGTGGTGCTAACCCTCAAAAGAAACCTTTATCTGGACCAAGTTTTTACAACACGCAATACGGAAGAGTGGCTCACTAAAGCTACTTTACGACTGAGGTAAAGCCACAATTTCCCGCGCACCTGAAATTATCTTTACAACACTCTTACTAAAGTTTATTATAGAATGTGTCGTTTATTTATTTGTGCTCAAGAAATACAAAATAAACCTACGTATTTGCTCCTCTTGGGGTTAGACTTTAGGTCCGTGGGGTAACGAGACCTATCTTAAAAATGTTATCTGGGCGTTTCATCGAGGCTACGCGTGACGTACGGTTGGTGAGTATCTGGCTCAGCACATCAGCATTGCCACGCAATGCAGCCAGTATCTTGGGGACGCTTCCGATTGGCACTAATTTGGATCAGTTGAGCTATCTCCAGATCTTTTGCAACGGTCTACAGATAGCTATTTCATGTGTATTTTGTACAGTTTGTAAATACTTTTTTGTGTTTTTTGACTGCATCATGACGAAAAAGCATAATTTCAGTTTCAGAAACAATTTAATTTAAGTCAGGTTAGCAAATATAACAATTTCATTGCAACAGCTCACGGATCGCTTAGACCTCAAGAAATGTTGGTTAAAACCACCGAAATTACAAAACAGAACTCATAAATTACACTACAGAACTCAGAATAACACTAGAAAAACAATTGAACTAAAAAAGGTATGTTACTTTCTACTACGAAAACGTATATGTCATTTTTAGTCAGTTCAAGACATCATTTTGACATTCTCTACAAAGAGTAGAAAAAAGTAATAAGTATAAAGTAAAAAGTAGTATTTCTACTAAGAGTAGTAGAGCTCTTTGTGAAGGGCTCGTCCGGGGAAGTACTACCACCACGCCTTTTTCTGCCGCCAAGCAACGTTGCTGTGTTTCGGTTTGAAGAGTGTGGTAGCCTGTGTACAGGCACATGAGGCTTAACATCTGTATGCCTCAAGTTGATGGACGCAGGGTAGTGCATCGCAGGGCACGTTCTTATCGTGCGTGACTTACGAGGCAATGATTTATTATAGGTGATGGTTTCCACTTAACATCAGGTGGGCCATCTGCTTGTTCCATCAGCTACTTGTATAAAAAAAAGACATTTATTAGAAGAAATGCCATTAGCATAACGTCAAAGCATCTATTTCAATGAAAGATATCGCGACGACTGCGTCTACATCATTCCTCATAGAAAGGCGAAAGCCAGACAAAGGCGGAGTAAATTGGCGCCAAAGCACTTGGAGCTCGGTCACACCAAACGAAACAAATTTATACTTTTGAATATAAAATTTGCAGACATGAACACAGAGAAATCTAAAAGCCACTGCCTTGCGTCTATCAGGATCAGAATAATCTTTATTGAAAACTTTTGCATTTATAAGGTGGTGAGTATATAAAAAGGTGGTGAGTAAAACTATATGTCAAAAAAAATAACAGTATTATAGAAAGAAAGAAAGAAATAGTTTTTATTTATGACGACACAGGACATAACAAGAGCGACACACAAAAACAAAGTAACAGAGATTTAAAATATAACACTAATCTTACTTGGAAACAATTTGGGGGTAAAATTACAAGGAAAAAAAATATTATGAACTGAACCTCTGATGTTCATTGTTGATGCGGTCTACGGCGAAGCTCGCTTATCTAGAAGATTAAGAGCTGATTTTACCATGCCCTGTTAGATACTATTCAAGGATTAACAGGCCGTTAAATCTAACCTTAGATGTCAAACGCGTACCAACTTTAATCCTTTGATAATCTAACACAGCATGGTAAAATCAGAGCTTAGAAAAACAATCCACTTTTGAAAACTTAAAAAAACGAAAAAAAGACGCCGGGTGGTGTGACTGAGTCCGCTCCCCACAGACATGGCGGAAGACCTAGATCTCAGGTTAGGTCATTAGGAGCATGTCTTTAGGGCGTGCTTTGTTGAGCAGTACTCCACTTGTCTCTCATTGTAACTTTGAACCACTTGAATTAACTTTTGACTGGTTGCGCAGGCTGGTAGCTCAGCCTTCTGCGCGAGAGTTCGATCCTGACTCAGGACAAACTGCAATTGTTGTTGTTTTAATATGGTAATATAATTAACAAAAATAAATCATACTAAAAAAATTACCAATTATTGAGCTTTCTGGTTTAAAATTTTGATAAGTTTGGGACTGGATGATGAGAGATAGTGTTGTGGGAAATGTCCAGCAATATTTTTTTTATTTACGTAATGTAACATAAGTTTTTTGTTATTTGTGAGACTTTATTGATATTAAAAAAACCGTTGTAATGAAATACTGCGTTTACAATTAGACATCACGCGAATGCGTGAACGGAAATGTTGCCGTCCATATTTCTGCGGCAGCGTCACCGGCAATGTGTGTTCGCAACACGGGCAACGCGAGCGGCAACGCGGCAACACGAGTGGACATGGAAATGGCCTGTTTACATTCTCGCATTGCCCAAGTCCCTTCCCATGTCTCCTGTGTGTAAACGTGATAAAAGGGGTTCGTGTCGCAAATACTATAAATGGAGTTTAAAAGTAGTTTAACCAAATGTTCTGTGTAATTGAAAAGCCTGTTAAATGAAAGCCTTAATTGTTATAAGTTCAAATACCTTTCACAGGGTCTAATCGACCCCGATTCAACTGAAATGACCCTATCAATCTGACCCGTCACTTTAAGTTATCCCAACTTTCAACCCTATCGGCAACCCTGGGGCAAATCACTTGCTCACTCCGAAAAGTTGAATAACTAGGTAATAAATTAAAATAAACTTTATATTAAAAAATCCTTTTATCAAAACAAGCTTTTACTAACCATGCATGCCATCCAAACTAATCAAAATCAAAATTTTCATTAGTGGTATTTTCACACCTTGTATAATGTACAACGCAAGCAAAGCTACGAGCAGAAAGTAGTTGGTGGATAAACACTTTGATTACTCCTGTGGTAATTAGAGTTTGCGCCAAATTTTCAAACATTTTAACTTTGATACATTTTGACGCCTAAATACAATTTTAAATCCTGAATTTAGTTACAGGTAAAAGCTGCTAGCTTCATGTTTTTTAATTTATTTACGCAGTGAATCTAGGTCGGGCTGCCGAATATATTTACCTATATTTAGTTTCTGGTTTTTTAATGCGGATCTACCAACTCGACGAAGGCAAGAATTTTAGGCCGCCCGAAACCTTCCGTATTTTTAATGACTCTGGTATCTTAAGAGGCTGACAACTATCAAACATCTTCTCGCTCGCACGTTTCGACATGTTGAAAGATATAAAATCACTTAACTCATTTTTGAAAAATCGCAATCAACCATTTTGTGTGCAATCACAGTGCACACAGTTTAGTAAAAATTTCATTTTGATCGATTCAAGTTTTCTTACTTAAAAGTTTGCTTATGTACGAAAACTAGTAAAGAAAACTTTTGAGAAGGAAAACATGTATCAATCAAAATGATTTTTTTACTAATCTGTGTGCAATGTGATTGCACACAAAATGGTTGATTGCGATTTTTCGAAAATGAGTTTATATCTTTCAGCATGTCGAAACGTGCGAGCGAGAGTCACATTAGCTCTTGTCTTCGCCTTAATGTCGAATGATAATAATATTGACAATGTTTATGTGGACGAATTATTATTTTTTTAGGCAGCAGGCGGGCGACCTAATTTTAATAGTAATAGAGCTCTTTGTGAAGGGCTCGTCCGGGGAAGAACTACCACCATGTTTTTTTGTGCCGTCAGGCACCGTTGCTGTGTTTCGGTTTGAAGACTATGATTGTCGGTGAAATTACAGGCAAAAGAGGCTTAACTATATACCTCAAGTTGATGGACGCAGTCCAGTGCGTCGTAGGGCGCGTTCCTATCGTGCGTGACTTAGGAAGCAATGCTTTGTTATAGGTGATAGTTACCACTTATCACCAGGTGGGGCATCTGCTTGTCTCATCAGCAAATAGTATAAAAAACAAAACACACAATTTACCACAGCAGAACAATCTTTCCTCTGTAAACATTTAAACCCGCAGTAAAACAGGAAAGTAGGCACTAAGAAAACAATATAATATACACAAAAATAAGCAACATCGTCTCACACTTGGCTGAGTTTTATTTCGTCGTAAGACGTCATAAAGTGTAGACGAATCGGCATTACGCTGACGATTGAGCCTGATAGTAATAGTAATTTGGTAAAATGATTATGTTAGGCTTTGAGTTTGAATTCATTTATAAAAAAAAAAAAGATGGATTATCGCACACCATGATTTTTATTTAATCCGAACACAAGATTTTGGTTGCCGTACCTTGACGTGTCACTAGTTTCTTTCGAAACAGTGTGGTGAAAGGATTTTAAGTGCGCCTCAAGAAGCTTCTTTCGAGCACTTGACACATGATACAGAACTTTTTAGGTTCCAAGACATGCCGGTTTCCTCACGATGTTTTCCTTCACCGTTTGAGAGTACTGGCATTGTGCACATATATTTTTGAACAGAAAAACTCATTGGTGCACGACCGGTTTCGAACCCACGACCTTAGGATCGGAAGGCGGGGCCGCTACCACTAGACCACCAGTGCTCATAAAGTTGTTTGATTTACGACGACGTAGAATCAAACGACGACGACGGTGACGGTGACGACGCGACGTAACGGTGACGACGTTACACATATACAACGTGTAACATTAACTCCGGAAATTCCGGAACATTAACTCCCCTTTAACTCCAGAAGCAGGGTATTCTACAGGTCATGGTGAACAACTGTTGTTATATGACTTTTGAAATTTCGAAGTTTTTCATTCATGAAATGCCTCTTTAACTTTCCTCCAAAATTAAACTAACACAACATGACGCAGCCCTATTTACAGCTGTTTTTTGACCTATAATTGTGAACCGTAGATAAAATAGGTAACAGAACTGACACCAATTAGGAAACGCAAATAGCGTATGTACCAAGGTCACGTACTCATTATCAGGGTTGTTGCAAATTTCTGAGGCAATGTGAATTTTTCTTTTGTAAGGGAATTTCGAAAACGGAGTATTCAAATTTTGCACACGTCAAAGTATTCGAGTGCTTGGTCTGATCTCGTAGTCTTGGCCTTATGTTACATATTGTATATTGTAAGAACCAAGCCGTAAGTTTGTTGCCTGTTCTTCTAGGCTTTGGTCGCGAACTGGCACCTAGAGTCACCTAGCTTCAAGACGTCAAAGTGATCCTTGTGATTTTATTGAAAAAAATACCTTTTGGCTTTGTACTTATTAGTGATACTTAATCTACACTATCTACACTAATCTACATCTACACTCATATTATAAAGAGGAAAGATTTATATTTTTGTATGTTTGTATTTTTGTATGTAACGAATAGGCTCAAAAACAACTAGTCCGATTTCAAAAATTCTTTCACCATTAGAATGCTACATTATCCCTGAGTAACATAGGCTATATAATATTTTCATAACTCCAATAATGTAACCAAAGGTAGAAAAAATAATCCTTACATCGCGTGCGCTGCGAAAACTATTATATTGATGACTAGCGGCCTGTCCCAGCTTCGCATGGGTGGTCACAAATTTTTTGAACATTTTAGGATAAACTTAGACCGTGGGTTCAAGCCTCGCGTCTACTTATTTCATACATTTGCACGCCAGAGAGTGAAATCGCACCCCGAGCGCGACCCGTGGACCCGTTAACGTTTTTAATTTCGTCATATCTTTTGAATGGAATGTCCGACTTGAAAAATTTAAGAAGTAATCTATAGGTATTGAAACCGTCTTAATTATGAAAAGATTTATTTGGATAAGGATTAATACCAAGGTACAAATAAAGACCCTTTTCTAGCGGCGGCATTTTAATTAATTTTTTGTAATAAAAGAACACTTATTGTGACATAACTATAATAGTTAGACATATGCTGTCGCGACATTTTTTGTAGATGATGACGTGTTCTACAAAATCGTAGTACATTATTTTGTTCTATCATCAATAGTTTTGGCAGCGCACGCGATGTAAGGTTTTTGGTTTCCACCTTAGGTTACATTATTGGAGTTTTAGTAAGGATCCCTGATTTTTTTGAAAATATAATATAGCCTATGTTACTCAGGGATAATGTAGCATTCTAATGGTGAAAGAATTTTTGAAATCGGACGAGTAGTTTTTGAGCCTATTCGTTACATACAAAAATACAAAAATACAAAAATACAAAAATACAAAGCTTTCCTCTTTATAATATTAGTGTAGATAGAACAAAATAATGTACTACGACTTTGCAGAACATGTCATCATATACAAAAAATGTCGCGACAGCATATGTCTATCTATTATAGTTATGTCACAATAAGTGTTCTTTTATTATAAAAAATTAATTGAAATGCCGCCGCTAGAAAAGGCTCTTTATTTGTACCTTGTTATTAATCCTTATCCAAATAAATCATTTCGTATTCAAGACTGTTTCAATACCTATAGATTACTTTTTGAATTTTACAAATCGGACGGATACTTCAAAAGATATTACGAAATTAAAAATTATAGTTCGCTTTAAAATATTATTAGTGAACGCGCGGTTACAAGGGGCGAGTTCTTACTCACTCAGGGAGAAGGGCGTGCAAATGTATGAAATAAGTAGACGCGAGACTCGAACCTACGTTCTAAGTTTATCCTAAAATGTTCAAAAAATTTATATCCACTCATGCGAAGCTGGGACAGGCCGCTAGTTTTCAATAAAATTAAATAATTTAACTCACCTTGACAGCGCGTTTAAAAAATATTTCCCAAAAGCCAACAAAAAGGAAACTTACCATATTTCTAAAGCAGGCCAAGGCTGATACAAAATAAAATTCTTCCGGTATGGGTTTTAATGAAAAGAATGGGTCATAATGGCCCGTTTTGCGACCGCCCGTTTAGGTCTAAGCTTGATATATACCGAGGCATTGGGTGCCGTGGCTCTTTTAAAAGATAAGAACATTTAAGTGACTCGCGGTCCGGGTTGCTTAAAATGGAAATTATTTTAGACAGTTTGCAATCTACAAGTTAGTATTCGAGAAGCGGCGATGGGCTTGCAACCTGTCACGTATGGAATACTAAAAACTTCAAAATGTGGGTATGTGCCAAACGTAGTATTTAAAAGAATCTCGACTACCCAAACAAAGTTAAAATATACCAATATTTTTGTTATTATTTTTGTTCTAATTATAATTCAGACGTACTAAGAAGTGACACATATAATTGTTTTTCCTTTGTAGGAACTGAACCCATTACTTGCATATAAGGCAAAGCTTTAATAGAAGATGCTGAAGTATGTAGTAGTATGAAGTGAGACTGTAAAATAAAACTGCACAGTAGTGCAAACATTCTTGAACGGATTCTTTACAAGAATAAGGTATTTGATTTACTGTACAAAGTACACACGTAAATCCTTGAAGAAGCAGACCCACAAACAAGGAGCAATCGAAGCGTTCAACAACAAACGAAGGCGCTCTGGAGATGACATAAAACGATCAACAAAAACCGCCTCAGGCACTCGTAGGTATTTCTATTTCTTTGCACGAGCTTCGGTTTTCCAAAAAAAACCGGCTGCTATTTTACGGCCGTTTTATATTAGACTTGTGGATTACCGGTGACTTTTTTCGCGTGTTTATTTATATATTTACAACATTACACACATAACAGCTATAAAGCCAAACCGATAACATATTTATTTTGTTATTAATTTATTATTGTTATTTTCTCGGATCTTTAGCATCTAATGGTAGGTAAACAATTATTATGACAAATTGATCAAATGATCCAACGTAATCGTTGACTTATCATCAACATCATTCACAGCCCGATTTTACCCACATTTTTTTAAATACAATTATCTGATTGAGCAAGTAGATGGCCCACCTGATGTTAGATGGTAACCATCATCTATAACAAAGCATTGCCTCGTAACTCACGCACGATAGGAACGTGCCCTACGATGCACTGCCCTGCGTCCATCAACTTGAGGCATACAGATGTTAAATCTCATGTGCCTGTAATTACACCGGCAACCACAGTCATCAAACCGAAACACAGCGTTGTTGTTTGGAGGCAGAAAAAGGCATGGTGGTAGTACTTCCCCGGACGAGCCCTTCACAAAGAGCTCTACTACTCTTAAAACCCACTGCTGAGTATTGGTCTCTTTTATAAATATATTTTGGTAGGCATTCCACTTCGTACTATCTAGACCCAAACTAAGCAAAACTTGTTTGGGAACCAGTACTCCAAGTATGAGTTGTGTCTACCATATTTGGTTTTTCGTTTTTGTTCCGTGTTCATTGCGGGTTTTGTATGAGGACGCGATAGAGATAGCGATACGGAATTTCATGTTCTACTACTAATTTTCATCATACTTGCAACATAAAGTTCCGTATCGGTATCTCTATCGCGTCTTCATACAAAACCCGCAATGAACACGGTACAAGAACGAAAAACGAAAAACCAAACATGGTACACACAACTCATACTTGGGGTACTGATGACTGATATTATTCTTAAATACACTTTTTAATATATTGTAACACCCAAACAAAGAACAATCATCTATGTTCATCACACAAATATTTGTTCTCAGTGGGGATCGAGCTTACCGCGCAGAAGGCCAAGTTACTACAAACTGTGGGCTGTCACTGTCTTTGTATTCGCCACTGTTGACAATCCTGTGCTAGTTTTGCACCACACTGGAGCTTCAATATTGTATTATAATACATTGTAACAAGGATCATACAAAAGAACGGTAGGAACCAAGCCGTAAGTTTGTTGCCTGTTCTTCTAGTCTTTGGTCGCGTGGAACTTGCACCTAGAGTCACTTAGCATTAAGACGTTTCAAAGTGATCCTTGTGATTTTATTGAATAAATACCTTTTGACTTTGACTTTGACTTAAAGTCGTGAAGCTATTTCCGTTTTCATGTTCAGCAGTGGACTTGTTTGGGCTGGTGATGATGACGTATTATTAGTAACGTATTATTAGTGACTTTAGTCTCATTCAAGTCTTGCCCTCGATGTTCATGAACATTCAAATCTTGTTCTCTGAAAAATGAGGAAGATTCTTAAAAAAAAGATTCCATTTCTTGACAGAAAACGGTAAGATTGGATTCAAAGAGGAAATGGATTTTATTATGTTATCTGTGCCGGATCTATCGAACGAAAGTGAACGGAAAAAGCGAAAACGATTTTCTGTACAACGCCATCTAGAAATCGATTGGAAAACTTTTTTTTTCAAGATTCTCTCATTAGTGGTTTTTTTGATTTGCACGAATAATGTCCAAACAGAAAAATGACCAAAGCCAATGTCCATTAGTAAATATGCCCAACTATAAAAACGTCCAAGTATAAAAATGTCCAAGTATAAAAACGTCCAACTAGAAAAACGTCCAACTAGGAAAACGTCCAACTATAAAAACGCCCAACTAGAAAATTGACCATATACAGAAAAGGCCCTCTAGAATCAGGTCAATTTTGAGATTCAAAACGACTTCTTCACAAGTCACACTTCTTCACAAGAAAAGTCTTTGACAGTTGTCAAATTGGCACTTACTGTCAGATGTGACAGAAACTGTCTCAAATCCAAGATAATCAAGGAAAACAGACTGTTTCAGTCAATATTGACAATGAATATTGAACTATACCACTTGCTGACGGGACAAGACTATATGCCTCCTGATGTCAAGTGTAAGCAGGCGGTTTTTTTATTCTTTTAAATCAATTTTATGACCCCACCCAATGTTACGTGGTACCTAATTATCACTTATAAAAACATTGCCTCACAAGTTGCCTATGAACGTACCTTACATTCCACTGCCCTGCGTCCATCGACTTGAGGCCTGTTATTTCACCGGCAACCACACTCTTCAAACTAAAATACAGCAACGCTGCTTGGCGGCAGAAGTAGGCATAACTATACTATATCTCTAATACTATAAGACTCAAAGTCCTGACTGACTGACTGACTGACTGACTGACTGACTGACATATAGACAACGCACAGCCTAAACCGCTGGTCCTAGAGACTTGAAATTTGAGGAGTACATAGGTCTTATGGCGTAGAGGTGCACTAAGAAGGGATTTTTGGAAATTCACCCCCTAAGGGTGTAAGAAGGGTTGAAAACGTTTGTATGAAAAATAGTATTCCTTGAACCTACAAACTTGAAACTTGGAGTACATATACTTCAAGGCAAAAAAAAAGGAAAGGCATTTTTAGTTTTTTAAAATTACCCTTAATAAGGGTGCAAAGGGATGTAAAAGTTTGTATGGGAGTTTTTTGACCGCTGGTCCTAGAGACTTGAAATTTAAGGAGTACATAGATAGTATGGCGTAGAGGTGTACTAAGAAGGGATTTTTGGAAATTCAACCCCTAAGAGTGTAAAAAGGGTTGAAAACGTTTGTATGAAAAATAGTATTCCTTGAACTTACAAACTTGAAACTTGGAGTACATATACTTCAAGGCAAAAAAATAGGAAAGGCATTTTTAGTTTTTTAAAACTACCCTTAATAAGGGTGCAAAGGGATGTAAAAGTTTGTATGGGAGTTTTTTGACCACTGGACTTTGAAATTTGAAGAGTATATAGGTCTTATGGCGTAGAGGTGTACTAAGAAGGGATTTTTGGAAATTCAACCACTAAGGGTGTAAAAAGGGATGAAAACGTTGGTATGAAAAATTGTATTCCTTGAACCTACAAACTTGAAACTTGGAGTACATATACTTCAAGGCAAAAAAATAGGAAAGACATTTTTAGTTTTTTAAAACTACCCTTAATAAGTGTGCAAAGGGATGTAAAAGTTTGAATGGGAGTTTTTTGACCGCTGGTCCTAGAGAGACTTGAAATTTGAAGAGTACATAGGTCTTATGGCGTAGAGGTGTACTAAGAAGGGATTTTTGGAAATTCAACCCCTAAGGGTGTAAAAAGGATTGAAAACGTTGGTATGAAAAATTTTATTCCTTGAATCTACAAACTTGAAACTTGAAGTAGATTTACTTCAAGGCTAAAAAAATAGGAATAAAATTTTTGGTTTTTTAAAACTACCCTTAATAAGTATGCAAAGGGATGTCGAAGTTTGTATGGGAGTTTTTTAACGCGTGGTGCGATTGACTTAAAACTTGAGGTAAATATACTAAGAAATAAATAATTAAGAATAACACTTTGAAGTTTTGATAATTACCCCCGCAAAGGGTGCAAATGACTGTAAAAGTTAGTATGGGAGATTTTTAACGCATAGTGCGATTGATTTCAAACTTGAAGTAAATATACTCCACAATAAATAGTTTAAAATCACGTTTTCACTATTTTAAAACTACCCCTGCAAAGGGTGCAAAAGACTGCCAAAGTCCCAAGGTTTGTATGGGAGATTTTTAACGCGTAGTGTAATTAACTTCAAACTAAAAGAAAATGTGTTCTGTGGATAAATAACAAAAAAACAGTTTGATTTTCGAAAATAACCCCTGAAACGTTACCCTCCTTCTTTGCGCTCGAGTAAAAAGGATACAACGAAGCGTCAATGTTTGTAAGGGATATTCTAAAAACGGGAATCTTGAGTTGGTACGAAGAGATAATATGAGGGTATCTACCGTGATTGGGGATCAAAGTCGTGAAGCTGTTTCGTTTCGTTTGTTTTTGAGGTAGAAACTAGGAACAAATAAGTACATATTTTCCGTGTAAGGTTGTCTTTGTTGTATTTGTCATGTTTGTGCCAAACTCAGTCAGTACCTATACCTACCTACCTAATATAGGTAATGTACGCCTATAGGTATCCCATATACCTACGTAGGTATTTAAAATCTTACCCTAATAATATACAAATCAATGCGAAAGTTACGATGTTTTGATGTTTGTGGCTCAATCACGGTTCACCACTTCAACGCGTGCGAAGCCGCGGGAAGCCACTAGTTTTGTATAAAGATAGACCCGTATCACCTATCCTAACGAAATTAAAACTCTCCCTTCGCTTTAGGTAGAACACTATAAATGGGGAAATGAAATTGTTGTTTTTACTATCTTCCTCGCAATTTTTCCATATTCACTCACCGTTTCCTTTGCTATGGAGAGAGCTATGCTGGGAGTTTCACTACGAGATAGAATCAGAAATGAGGAAATCCGTAGGAGAACCAAGGTAGCCGACGTAGCTCGCAGAATCAGCAGGTTGAAGTGGCAATGGGCAGGTCATATAGCTCGAAGGACTGATAACCGATGGGGAATAAAGGTTCTCGAATGGCGACCACGAACAGGAAAACGAAGCGTGGGACGCCCTCCCACCCGATGGACTGACGACATTGTCAGGATCGCGGGAAGTCGGTGGATGGAGAGGGCTCGGAATCGTTCTTCCTGGAAATGTATAGGGAGGCCTTTGTCCAGCAGTGAACTTCTTTGGGCTGATGATGATGATGATGAAACCTTCCCTGGACTACATTTTCAAAACTAAAACCAGCTAAATCGGTCCAGCCGTTCTCGAGTTTTAGCGAGACAAACGAACAGCAATAGATTTTTATTTAAATAGAGATAGAGATAAAACCTAAGCTGTAACGTTTTCATCTCTCCGATCGTTACTTGCTAACGGTGGCACACGCGTAAGAACCTTTAGGTAAATCTATTTGTACCTTTGGAACTCTACATCATGTGGAATCGTGCGTTGTATGCAAGACATGAAGTATTGGGCCCTTTAACGCACTGTACAGTCAGCTACACAAAAATATATCAGACAAGACTTTTAGTACAAAGAAAATTACAATGAATACAATAATTTACATAATATACAAAATACTGATGAAATAGTTAAGCTATCTGCAGACCGTTGCGAACGATATAAAGATAGCTCAACTGATCCAAGTCAGTCGGAAGTGTCCCCAAGATACTGCCTGTAATAAATAAAAATAAATTTAATAAGTTATTTCATTGCTTTAGTAGTTGGTATCAAACTCAAAATTCTTTTAAGGATGTTTAATGGGGCAGTCAGAAATATGTCCAAATATTACACCCAAAATAAGCAGTAGTTGTTGATATTCCTTAAGTGAATTATCTGAGGAAAATTTCTTTCTTCTATTCTAATCTTAATAATCTATATCTCTAATCTCTATCTCTAATACTATAAAAATCAAAGTCCTGACTGACTGACTGACTGACTGACTGACTGACTGACATATAGACAACGCACAGCCTAAACCGCTGGTCCTAGAGACTTGAAGTTTGAGGAGTACATAGGTCTTATAGCGTAGAGGTGTACTAAGAAGGGATTTTTGGAAATTCAACCCCTGAGGGTGTAAAAAGGGTTTTAAACGTTTGTATGAAAAATTGTATTCCTTGAACCTACAAACTTGAAACTTGGAGTACGTGTACTCCAAGGCTAAAAAATAGGAAAGGCATTTTAAAATTTTTAAAACTACCCTTAATAAGTGTGCAAAGGGATGTGAAAGTTTGTATGGGAGTTTTTTTGACGCGTGGCGCGATTGACTTAAAACTTGAACCTATCAATGCGAAAGTTACGATGTTTGGATGTTTGCGGCTCAATCGCGGCTCACCACTTTAACGCGTGCGAAGCCGCGAGAAGCTGCTAGTAATAAATATTTTAAAAACTAAGTACACTGGTTACACACACTAAGTAAACGGTTGTCTGGTAGAGATCGCTATTTAGCGATAAGACCGCCCATTGTACTTTGTAGTTTTAAGTCTGTTTTTTTTTGTTATGAAGTTGTGTGCAATAAAGTATTTTCTATCTATCTACACTAGTATAACCCACACACCTTTTTATCAACACACTCTATAGTTATGCACACATGCACCCTTAACATGTGTACAAGTCTTAATACTGGCAGCTATCTAACACAGGTTTTTGCCAAGCTTAGGGCCAGTGTCGATATTAGATGGAGGCAGTTACAATTTCTAAAAGTGTAATTATTTGTCACAAGTCCTACACTAATTATACCACTTTAGAAAATAATAATTATATAGTGACAAACTGTATTCTAAGTTTAACTGTGTCTACTCTTTGCATTGAAATAAATATTTTTTGTTTGTATTTGTATTTTATGAGCAGGGAACAATTTCCGTCGCCGACTGTACTCGGTTTGGAGTCGGGTAATGTCTCATTATACAAAACCGGGGTAGCATGGTTTGTGTGGAATCTTTCTTTTGATTTATAATATGAAACACATTTTGCTAGCGACCTTTGACTAGAGAATCCGAAGACTTTAAAATGTTTTTTTATTAGAATTCTTTATTTCGTACTTAAAAAATATATTTTAGTTTTTTTTCATTGCCTTACTATTTTATGAATGCCTTTGGGCCAGCTCCCACCTAATGTTGAGCGGATACTATAGTAAATTCACTGATCACGTTTTTGTGGGCACGTCCAGCAAGAACCTCTGTGGGGTAATATGGAGTAGGTACCTATATTATGTATGCATAGTCAAAGTCTAGGTAGCGGCCCCGCCTTCCGATCCTAAGGTCGTGGATTCAAAACCGGTTGTGCCAATGAGTTTTTCTGTTCAAAAATGTATGTACATAGTGCCAGTAGGAAAGGAAGGAAACATGTGTGAAGTGCTCGAGCCTCTTTGAGGCGAACTTAAAATCCTTTCACCACACTATTTCTAAAGAAACAAGTAACACGACAAGAAGAAGACATACCTCTGACTACCTTCCTTAGACATCCTCAAATAATCTTATGTTAATACTTGGTAGGTGCCAAAAGATCTGAATATCTACCGTGCCTGAGAGTCTAGGCTTTGGTCGCGTGAAACTGGCACCTATTGCTTTAAGACGTTTCAAAGTGATTCTTGTGATTCTAATTAATTTTTCGACTTATTAATTAACTTTGACTTTGAATCAAATTCGTGAAGCTGTTTCCGTGTTTATGTTCAGCAGTGGACTTGTTTGAGCTGATGATGATGACGTATTATTAGTAACGTTAGTAACGTAGGTACTTTTAACAATGATAGATGGCAGCACTTTGGTAAAAACTTGGGATTTCAATTCATGCGAAATTAAAATACGTCATAAATCATAGAGCTCTGGGGAATAAATACTGAACGTGGTTAGGGTTCCGTGAGAAAGCGATTCCTTACAAATGGAATTAAATAACCTTTTTAGGGTTCCATACCCAAAGGGTATTTTCTATTTATTAGGCTTATATCGCGACAGTAGGTAACTTTGTCGTCATTCTTCATCTTAAGATCCCTCTTACACTATTGAAGGCTGGGAGTTATCCTGAAAAAAAACTTCTTTATCTTCTCCTTTCGTGTCTTTCGAAACAGTGTGGTGAAAGAATTTTAAGTGCGCCTTAAAGAGGCTCCTTTCGAGCACTTGACATAATGTCATCAGAACTTTTTTAGGTTCTACGATATGCCGGTTTGAATGCCGTAAAAATCATTGTTGCACGACTGGTTTTGAACCCACGAACTGAAGATTGGCCGCTACCACTGGACCACCCAGTCCTCTAGTGTTTCTTCGCCCTGACTTTGGCCATTATAGCCACCGCTCGATCAAGGCTTCGCTCCACCGGCCATCACCGCGTCTGACCAGGTATCCCGCCCAACTTCACTTGAGGTTTACCGCTCTGTCTCCGAAATCGTAGACTTTTGTACGATGACGGACCACAATGGCTAGTAAATGTTACATTTAGCCAATGAGAAGTGAGATTATTTCTATCGAAAGAAAGAAATACATTGCTTTATCGCACAAACATACATGGAACTACAATTTAGATGAGGAAAAACGCTTGTAAGTAGATAGGTACCTTAAAGTTTCGGCCAAACCTGCGTGACCAAAGCGACTGCGAAGCGGGAGCGTCTGCCGCGCGGCGGACGCTTACCATACTTTCTATATGGTGTTTTGTACACCTACGCGACCGCAACGCAGGCAAAGCGCCATAGAAAAGTATGGGTAGCGTCCGCCGCGCGGCAGACGCTCCCGCTTCCCGCGTTACTGACGCACGGATTTGGCCGAACCTTTACAGTATAATCTTGTACTGAAGAAGAGATAAGTGTAGGTATAGAGTATTCCTCCATATACTAAGTCCGACAAACAGGTCCCGTCTCAGCAAATTCGCTGTTTCTTCATAAGGCATAGTTTACACCCATGAAAATGTGACCAACAGACAGACACAATTTTTCATTGATAGCGTTATGATAAATGTTGATGGTTGATAGAGTAAAAACTTTTGTTTTATGTGTCTAGTGATGGATGGTTCGGGAATGAAAAAAAACCTGCGTTTAATGAAACCTTTCACGGATGATGTGGTTTGAATAAAACCATTTTTCTAGATTTATTTTGATAAAACGTTTTCGGACTATAATTATAAATCTGGTAGCGTATTTGAAAATACGAAACCTAGTTTTTCTTTTATTACATTTCAATTTTTAAAAATATTCCCTTTTCACAAATTTCTTCGAAACGGTTTCATAAGGGAATAGGGGAATATAAATATAAATAGGGGAATTGAAACGCCAGTTTTTCGCCACCAAATTTGTATTAATTTTTATTTACATTGTTCATTGGTAGTCATCATACAAAAATAAAAACTGAAACAGCTTCGCCACTTTGCTCTTAGTAACAAGTACAAACTTCAGATTTAGACGACGTCTAAGGACTGATAACAGTTGGGGAATAAAGGTCCTCGAATGGCGACTACGAAAAGGAAAACGAAGCGTGGGACGCCCTCCTACCCGATGGACTGACGACATTGTCAGGAACGCGGGAAGGCTTAGCTACTATAAGAAAGCACGTAGTGGCAGAAATCTACGTATTTATTTCTATTCTGTATCACTTTCTCCAACAGTTTTATATACTACTTGCTGATGAAACAAGCAGATGGCTCACCTGATGTTATGTGGTAACAATCACAACAAAGAGTATGTCACGAGTGTCTTTTTATAGGACCACGTGTCTCTATGATGCACTGCCCTGCGTCCATCAACTTGAGGCATAGGTACAGATGTTAAGAAACACATAAAGAATACAATAAGGAATTCAAATTTCAACGTATTATGATACGCAAATAACTTAGGTACTGTTGTTTACCCTTTACATAATTATGTTTATTGATCACTTTGACTTAGAGTAGGTATAATTACCGTGGTGAGTTATCAGAAATTGATTCACCATACTAATTGGCTAATAATCAGTAATCAGATAGGCATGGTCAGTGTCTAGGTAATTTGATTTACAAGGCTGACTGAGAATGTGTATGCAATACGTATGCACTGTTTCTGGTACCAAGTAATCTGATGGGATGTCTACCGTGTACTATTTACTAGTTTAAGGCTAAATAGCGGATATGTTGAAATAATTTTTTTAATGAATTCAATTAATTATGGTTATTTGGGAATCAAAAATGCCAGTTGCCCTCTTTCAGTGCAGTGGGAATACTTATAATAGAATACAAAGTATAAAGCGAAGTAGTAAGATTAATAAATAAAAGTATAAAGAAGTAATAACTAATATTTACACTTATTAGCCGCCCGTGGCTTCGCTCGCGTATAAGTAATTAATTTAAGGCTATAATTAATTCATTAAAGCGTTTTCCTTTTAATATTTATAGGCATTTTGAAACTATTTTTCAGAATAAAATGTAACCTTTATGTTTATTTAACAAAGTATGTGTTTTTAGTTTCATTGTGATCGGTTCAGTGGCTCGGGCGTGATTCAGAAACAAACATTCAAAAACCATAACTTTCGCTTTAACATAATAAGTAAGATATGATAGGATTATAAAGTCAAAGTAAAAAGGTATTTATTCAATTAAATCACAAGGATTACTTTGAAACGTCTTAAAGCTAGGTGAATCTAGGTGCCAGTTCCACGCGACCAAAGCCTAGAAGAACAGACAACAAAATTACTTCCTGGTTCCTACCGTTCTTTTGTATGATCCTTGTTACAATGTAATAATATAGTATTCAAGCTCCAGTGTGGTATACTTTCTGATCTCATAACCTCCTTGTCCCCAGGTGATATCTTGCATATCGGTCTTTTTCATCTGCATATCGGTGCTGTGCTTCTGCCTGAAGACGCACCCCGACCTTCGGGTGATCACTCCCACACGGCCCCCCGACTCCAACGGCACCACTATGGACGGGCTGTCTGGGCACCTGGTGTCTTGGCTGGACAACGGGAGGCCGCATGTGGCTTTCTTCTATATAGAGCTGGTGTGCAATGCGTGGTTCACCATCGAACTACTGGTGCGGTCTGTGGTGAGTACCTTTAACCATTTAGGTGTAGACTTCTCTTCTTGTCGTATGACTAGTTCTTTCGAAACAGAGTGGTGAAAGGACTTTATGGCGTAGTTTGGTCAATCTCTCTCTCTTGTCGTGTCACTAGTTTCTTGCGAAACAGTGTGGTGAAAGGATTTTAAGTGCGCCTCAAGAGGCTCCTTTCGAGCACTTGACACATGTTATATAGAACTTTGAGGTTCTACGACAAGTTTGGTCAATATAAAATGTTTAGTTTAACCAGAAAAATATAGACATAGACCAAGATCTATAGCAGAATTAAACGAAGGGGTATCTTTGGCACGTTATGCCATCCCGAGTGTTAAGCGTGTAACTTTAAATTCCCTTATTTCGTAGTTGAGGGAGAACACGTTGCTTGTGATAGCATTTTTAACGTTAAATTATGATAATGACCATATTTCGAAAGATCATCATCAGTATCAGCCTGATGAAGTCTACTTACTGGACATAGGCCTCTCTTCATTGCTGCCATCAACCCAAAGTCCTGCTCCGCTACTTTAAGGAGCTGGGCTGGCTGGGGTGAGGTTAGCAGGGGGATAATGCACAATACACCCAATGCGGGACGTCAGTGCAGATCTCATTCCCCCACCTTGAATTAGAATTAGGCCTCTCTTGTACATCTCCAGGAATAACGATTCTGAGCTCTCTCCATCCACCGACTTCCCGCGATCCTTACAATATCGTTGGTTCATCGGATGGGAAGGTGACCCACGCTTCGTATTCCAGTTCGTGGTCCGCATTCGAGAACATTTTATGAGATAGATAGATCACGACAAATAGGGTACACAGTTTTTACTTTAAAGCTAACATTCATAGTACATTACACAATGGGCGGCCTTATCGCTTCTTTTTCTTGTCGTGTCACTAGTTTCTTTCGAAACAGTGTGGGAAAAGGATTTTAAGTGCGCCTTATCGCTAGCAGAGATATTTTCCGGCACCTTGATGAATGGACTACACATAAAAGAGAGAGGGGGGACTGTGGTGGTTTTTTAATATAGCCCAAATAATAGTGTCATGCCAATCGCGCCATCTATCGTTTCATTTGGAACTTTATTTAATCTAGAAACAAAATCTCCTCATTCTATTTAAGTTTTATCCAGACTCCTGTTTAGACTTATTCGCAATATTTATAAAAAAACTTTGTGAGGAGTTAAAAGAAAACTTTGCGTTTCCCGACCATTGAATTTAAATAAGGTTCGGTAGAAGTTCTTCCTTAGTTTGTCTCTGGACTTTTGAATAACTTGGCATATATTTTTTATTCGTTTGTTTATTATTACCTCGTAATTTTTTTCAAACTTTCAATCAAATAATTGCTTTACGACAAAATGAAAACAAGAAAGATCACTAACGGCCGGTTTCTGAAAGCCCGATCAAAATTAATCCGATGTCAAGTCACTTGCTGTCTCTATCTAATTCGATGTAATAGCCGAAATGGCGAGTGACTCGACATCCGATTAGTTTTGATCGAGCTTCAGAAACCGGCCGTTAGAAATGTACCTAAAGTATCTTAATATTTATTGTATCAAATATTTCGTTCTGTGTATTCGTAGAAAAAAGCTCCCTATCATCCTTGTTTGTGTACTACACAAAGGTTAACTGGAAGATAATGCTCTCTAGTATTAAGTTCGCCTATGGACGATACATTTTGTTCTGTGCAATAAAGAATTTTCTATCTATCTATCTCAAAAATTGCCACACTTATGATGAAACTTACGAACCGAAGTGTAAATGAAACCTTTGGTTTAATTTTCATGGCAATTTTTCAGCGCCATCTATCGTGTTGTTTGGAACTATTTCTTACTCGAAATGGAAACCTTCTGCGGCACGTTTTCGGTTCATTGAATTTCAATAAGGTTCGAAGTTCTTCCTTAGTTTGTCTCTGAACATTCGAATAACTTGGCAAATATTTTTCATTTTGTTTTTGCAATGTCACTGAGTTGTATTGTTTTTTCCCGGTTGACGAGGGAGCGTTATTGCCTAGATAGAAAACAGAGAAAGCATTACGATGGAAAACCTTAAACTAAATTAGTTAGTATTCTAACAGCGGCGATGGGCTTGCAACCTGTCACGTATGAAATACCTACTGCGAAATTCGGATATGTGCCAAAATTATATTTGGACGTACCACTGACTACCCCTCTTAGATATACTCAAAGATTCGTTACTCATTTCTACTACTAGTTCTTTCGAAACGGTGTGGTGAAAGGATTTTAAATACGCGTCAGAGGCTCTATTCGAGCACTTGACTCGTTTTTTAGAACTTTTTAGGTTTCACAATATATTTTTAAACAAGATTGAGATATAGGTACATATTAGAAAAAAAAACCTTCTATGCCGCCTCCTAAAAGCTGCCGCCCTAGACTCCAGCTTACTCAGCCTGCTAGTAAATCCGCAATTGTTTCAAACACAAGGTTCTAGGCTCTTCAGGTTAATAATGATGATACTGTAGCGATATCATTCACATCCGACTGAACAAAAAGAACTCGTAGGAGAGATCGATGGCTCGCGTATTATAAATACCTCGATGGGCTCGCGTACATGAACGTGTCACAAAAGATATGGAACGATATTTTTTGGACTACATTGTGTTCCATCTACATTCAATGCCTTTCAAATGCTGTTGAAATACAGAATATTACTACAGTATTTTGCAGTGCAATTTTCATAGATAAATGATGGAAACTGCAACAGGTTTTACGAATTCGACCTCTAGGCACGGTAGATATCCCCTCAGATCTCTCAGTACTAAGTACGAACTCCGGATTCTTTGAGGACGTCTAAGGTGGGTAGTCAGAGGTTCAAAGATGGAGAATACCCCCTTTCGGTGAGGTGTGTTAGAGCAATTCGTAGGCTAAAACAAACTGACAGTTGTAAACAGCACTTTCAGGAACTAAATATTCTTACATTGCCCTCCATGTATATTTACGAGGTTTCTTTATTTGTGAGAACTAATATGTATCTCTTTAAATCTTTTAGAAGCAACAGATTAACTACTAAAATCTGTTGTCCTCCTAGTAAAACTGCTATGTTAAATAATAGTATCTTCTGCATGGCTCCTCGCATCTATAATAAATTACCTAGTTCTATAATAGATGCTACTACAATAAATATATATAAAAATAGGTTGAATAAGTTTTTAATAGGAAAAGCATATTATAGTATTAAAGAATTTCTGATTGACGAATTCGAGTAGGAAACATTTTATTGATTATAAATTATGATAATTGTGTTGACATTTTAAAGCTGTTGCATTGTAAAATTTTTTGCATCGTTAATTATGAAATATATTTTTGCATGCTTTTAAGTTGAACATGGCTGAACTTACTTAAATTATATTTGTCACCTTTTTATAACCTGTGTTTCGCAAATAAATGATTATTGTATTGTATTATTGTATTGTATTGTATTGTATTTCCTGTGTATACTATTTGTACAATTTATTACAAAATTTATTTATTTTTTATTTAATAAACATCTTGTGTTTTACAGTCTTACAAACAGGTACTTATATTATTAATATGTAGATACTATTATTAATTATAACTAACCACTACTACAACTACAACTAACTATTATAACTATACTTAATTACTAGGAAACGAAAGTAGCTAAAATTTCAATATATTATAGCTTACATTAGTTATTACCGTGTCAGTAATTTATTTTTTGTAGAAATGTAGGTAAGTCTGGAAAATGGAACATAAATACAAAATGGTGCCACTTTTGAATCATTATCTCTGTTCAAACGTACTTTTCTTTAATTCAGTCACGTCAGTAACGTCAGTCACGTCAGTCAAACGCCCTTTGCCCCATGGAGGTAGTATATACCTACTGGAGGGAGCGATAATTTTCTTATCCTTTTACAACTGTGTATCAAACAGTGATCATCTATCTTTGCTCTTCCCGTGTAGCCTAGCTACGAGTAAAAGAAAAGAAGATGTAACTTCACTCACTCCATCTCACTCACTCACTGTCTGAGTAAATCGTGGCCGTCAGTTGATGCAATGTTTTGATCTTGTTTTGACGTTCTAGAAAAACTCGGTAGCAACATTGCAATGTAGCGAAAGAAATTATGAAAATATTTAAAGAATTATTATTGTCTAGGCAAAATATATTTGAAAAGGTGAAAGTATGTCTTGTGAAGCTGTGTTTTGTGTATCAAAAACGACAAAAGGAGGAGTTAAAGACCCGGAATTGTCATTTGATACGTAATATTCTTTTTCTATTTTCATGCTAAAAAAATACGTTTTTTCTCCCATAAATACTGTAGGAATTACATTTTATTAGTACTAGTCATATTTTCCTATGTGAAAATGATGTAAACCCATTAATTATTGCAAAATAAAATGCATTGTTTTAGTCTTCTGTTCTAGAGATGTACTTCCACCGACCAATTTAGCTTTATCGATAATATTTAAGTTTCCGTTTTTGATATGAAATATCTAATGCGGTGGGTCAGACCGGCTGTTCTGTTAGTTCTGTTCTGTTAGTTTCAATTTTTCACACCTTATAGGCGTCTAGCGAGGGATAAATTTTTGTTATATTTTACATTATTTTTTTAGGTTCTTAAATGCCCAGAATGAAGACGGGAGTGGATAAAAGCTGTTAGGCGTGAAAACTGATAGCCTACAAAATGTTCTTATGCATGGACGAAATGGCCATAAGAAATTGTATCGAGTGGGATGGACATCGCTCTCACGGTTAGGGCAATGTGGGAAACATTATTGACGATGATAGTGTTCCAGTGTCTATAATGGTTTTGGGCTTTCGCAATAAAAGTCAGCAACCAGTTAAAATTAAAAAGTTGGATTCCAATTAAAACGCCTTTTTCATACATTTCTATTTCTATCGATAGGTTAGTCAATGTTGTCCCTTCTCTAGTCACTCACGCGAATACATACAAACTAACAAAAAACGGACACGCCGAAAAACCGTAACACTACGTCTATATGATACTTAGTCTAAGCTTTGCCCTTTGTAGCTTATTCACTGAGTGACTAATACCTCGACAAAGTCATCGACTTATACTTTTAACATCAACTTGCCGATTCCCTTCAAACTGAAACGCAAAGTCTGCCTCTTAACGTGCCCACCGAAGCACAGAAGCACTCAAATGGAAGAACCACTAGTGATCAACCATCCAAACAGTAAAAACTAAACACGTAGAACGTTGCTTAATTAAATAAGTTGATCAGTTATGAAAGACCCAGAAAACTATGCCACGAGCGCTTCAAAGAAAAATAATATTAAACTAATTATGTACTTCAAAACTTTGACAAGATATCGGCCAGGTAGATGTATAGATACAAGAGAAGGCTGGTTCTTCTTTTTATTGTAGGTTTTTTCGGTGAAAGGATTTTAGGTGCGCTTCAAAGAGGCTTCTTTCGAGCACTTGACATGTATTTTAGAACTTTTTAGGTTCTACAACATGCCAATTTCCTCAGGATGTTTTCCTTCAGCGTTTGAGAGTAGGTAACTACTGGCTCTGTGCACATACATTTTTGAACAGAAAAACTGATTGGTGCCCGACCGCTTTTGAACCCACAGACTTCGGATTGGAAGGCGGAGCCGCCTACCATTAGGCCACCAGCGAAGTCAAATTCAAAAGGTATCAATTCATTAAAATCACAAGGATCACTTTGAAACGTCTTAAAGCTAGGTGACTGCAGGTGCCAGTTCCACGCGACCAAAGCCTAGAAGAACAGGCAACAAACTTACGGCTTGGTTCCTACCGTTCTTTTGCATTATGAAGAATATGTGATACTAGAAAACAACTTATCGGTCAATGAACTCTCATGTAAGGACATCTGAGGTAAAGACAATGAGCTTTTTCTTGGCAGGTGGCCAAACAATGGTGTTTTCATGTCGAGTTTTGGAATAAAAAGTTTGAGGACAGACAGATAACGGGGGTTTATTTTTCGGGCTTGGCTCTGACGAGTTTATCCGTTGATGGACGCTGGTATAGCCACGGTTATTGATGATGGTAGGTTGAGCTTCGCAGATTGTTGTAGATTGTGGGTTTAATCCCCACCGAGGACAAATATTAATGAACGGATTAATACCTCAGTTTGATACCTCAATTCTCAGTTTCATTCCTCACAGCTCAGTACAGACTGAGCTGTGAGGAATGAAACTGAGGCATGGTTACTACAGAGTAACCATGCCTTTTGTAGGCCGCGTGTTTGATTCCCACCGAGAACAATTTGTGAGATGAATATAGATGTTTGTTCGACTTTTGATCAGTATTTAACTTTTTAATAAAATTTAAGTGAATAATACTTTTTAAAATGTAATTGTTTTACCCTAAAGATGCCGATGAAGTGTTATTATGTATTTAATAAGTATAATATCAATATTATCAACTATCTGGGTCCCACATTACAAGCTTAGCTTAGTTTGGGGCCAGATAGCGCTGTGTGAAGATGTTCAAAAATACTTATTGAGTTCCCCAACGACCAGATTGGTTTCTTCAGAGTAGAGACATGGAATAATCATAAAAGTATTTTCTTTCTTGCAAAAGAATAGACAAACAACTTACCCATTTGGTTCTTATAGCGTGTTTGTGACTTGATGATCCTGAAAAACAAACTGAAACAGCTTCACGAGTTTCACCCCAAGGCAGGTTAGATGATGATGATGATCATTCGTCCAAAAAAAATTGGATTATGCCTTCTGCTGCTTATTTTCAATTAGCGATGTGTCAACTCGGTTTACCAACTCGGTTCAAATTGGTTTGACGATTGAACGAGTCAAACCTATTCAAGGGTTTAACTAAATCGGTTTAAAAAATATTTAACTATTCATTATTCAAACGTGTGTGAATAAAAAACTTTTTTTTTCTTGCAATTTTATTCAAATATGTCTATATATTTTTAAATTAAGAGTAGTAGAGCTCTTTGTGAAGGGCTCGTCCGGGGAAGTACTACCACCACGCCTTTTTCTGCCGTCAAGCAGCGTTGCTGTGTTTCGGTTTGAAGAGTGTGGTTGCCGGTGTAATTACAGGCACATGAGGCTTAACATCTGTGTGCCTCGGGTTGATGGACGCAGGGCGGTGCATCGTAGGGCGCGTTCCTATCGTGCGTGACTTACGAGGCAATGCTTTGTTATAGGTGATGGTTGCCGCTTAACATCAGGTGGGCCATCTGCTTGTCCCATCAGCTAGTAGTATTAAAAAAAAAAAATAATAATAATAATAATAAGATTAAAAAACAAACCAAACTTTTCGATCTAAATTACATCGGTCAATACTATTTCGGTGCCATCTGCCATTTGTTTTGTAAGCTGTTTTTCGATTTGGATGCAAAACGGTTGGAATCAGTTTCAAACCAGTTTGCATATTTTTAAGCCGAGTTAACCGAAATGTGTGTTTAACCGAGTTGCCCATCGCTATTTTAAATCCACCGTATAAAATAATAATATGCATAATGAAGCCTCAGTGTGGTTTCAAATAGCAGCAAATCAGTGAATGAACCGCGCAACTCGCAAGGGGCCGGAAACAATGGCTTGATAAAGAGGAGGCTAATTACTCAGCTGGGGTAGTGGGTGCTAACGGGCTGAAATGATGGTGATGACTTTGATTTGCGTGCGTATTTTGAGTTTCACTCACTGACATTGACCTGATATTGACAATGTATAGACATTGTAACATGGATCATACAAAATAACGGTAGGAACCAAGCCGTAAGATTGTTGCCTGTTCTTCTTGGCTTGGTCGCGTGGACCTAGATTCGTCGTGGTCAAAATCAATTGTATTGGATGACCTTTTGACTTTGATATATTAATAAATTGCTCAACGACTTGGTCCAGTAACTCGACCAGTGTAAACACAGCATCAGATTAGGCTCAAGAATAAACCAATTGGTATGTATGATAAGTACACTATCTTTACGAGAAAGCCTTTTTGGCCCTCGCCAAATCTGGGTAAGGGCGCTTAGGTAACTTTTATCTCGTCTCATTTCTGGGTATTTTTGTTATTTTCGACAATAGCGATGACAAGGCGTTGCAAACGAAAAAAACATCCAGGCATCTTAGTTCTTCTTCTTAAATTTAAGAGCTCATGTCTTGCCGGGGTTCTGGTGCAGTTTCCTTTATTATCATACAAAAGAAGTAACAAGCCGTAAGTTTTTGACCATTCTTCAAGGCTTGGTCGCGTGGAACTGGCACCTAGATTAACTTAGGTTTAAGACGTTTCAGAGTGATCCTTGTGATTTTATTGATTTACCTGTTGTGTAAATAGGTACTAAGATGTTTTTTTTGTTATTCTTGTCGATTTATGAGCAGGTGATCTAAGGAAGGTAGGCTGGTCGGAAATAAATTTCACATAGTGCACACGTATAGTGGTTTTACTCAACATAAAATCCCGCAAGCTAAACTAACCCTTATGCACATCAACAATAACCTTTAACTAAATGACTCTGTTTTCACTATTTTTATTTAAATTCAAGAACTTATACTCTGAACGGAGTCTGTAAGAAAATAACCCCCGCGAACGAACACACTGCCATTTTTGTATTTCTTGATAAAATAAAACGAATTTTTAACTTCCAACTTCCAACACATTTGGCTAGGAGCCCATTTCATTATTACTTCGCCGGACCATCCTTCGTTTCAGAAGATTTATTACCTTCTGTTCGCACCGGTGGTCTAGTGGGAGCGATCCTGCTCTGTGGTTGTAAGGTTGCGGGTTCGAATCGGCATTAAAATAAAGATTTTTTTTTAAATTTGGTCATAATAATATACAATGTGTATTGTTGTACCATGATCAAACGAAATTTTCGGTAAAAATCCGAAATAATTTAATCTTTAAAACACGGGCTTTGTTAAACAAATGTTACTACTATGTTTGCGAAATTTTACTAAAAGTACGAAAACAAATAATACAAACTTTTTGGTAGGAAAATATATTTGAATCAAAATGATATTTTTGCTGAACTGCGTGCAATATTGAACACAATTTGATTGATTGCGATTTTTATAAGTACAGGGATTTTAAATCTTTCAAATTGATAAAATGTATTAGCCTTAAAAGGTTAATTTAACTTTATTATTACCCAAACGGAAAAAATATATCATATTATGATGGCCCTTAAAAATTGGAAAGAGTCTTAAAAACCCAACTTGAGATATGTTTTACTTTTAATATTAAAGTTCAAAACTTAAAAGACCCATTGAAACTCGAAAGTTGTTATATAATTTTTTCATTACACTCACGATCTTTCAACAATGAAAACTTGCCCAACATTGCTCGGTAAAGAGTAATTAAAAATTAATTATAGCCGAAGTGGGTAGCAATTTTTTCCAAGTCAGCGGAGAGGTATTGTTCTTGCGCAATTTGTTGCCGAATAGCCTTGAAAGGCATAAACTTTGAACTGACGACGTTTTAGAAATATTTAAGAAGTTAATAGCGTTTTAACTTTTAGAAAATAAGGAGGTTCAATACTGCACTTATTTTTTTGTGTACATATGATGTTACGAAATTATATTTGTCTGATATAACATAGTTTTTGAAGTACAACTTATTTTTTTATCCAAAGTCCAAGTCAAAATGTATTTATTCAATAAAATCACAAGGATCACTTTGATCCATTTTATAGTTTGAAAAAAAAACCATTTATAGAGGTATAGCTTAAAAATAATTTAGCTAATTTAACTCATATTTTACACTTACATACCATCAAAGTTTGATAATACAACTTGTCAACGTTCTAAATTCCATGCATTACAAATAAAAAAATAATTAGTTAATTTGACATCAGAGGCAGTAGTTATCTAATAAAGCAAAAATCTAAGAAATAATTCAAAATGAATGTTAAAAAAACATACTTCCAACTATGATTTGTTCAAGTTATTTGAAATAATGTCTTGCGTCTAAGCTCCTGAGCAACTTATTGCCGATTCTAAAAGTTAAAGTTGACCGTATGACCACCACGACTTTAGATAAATAATATCATTTCCCTTGTGAGTTTGAACACAGAATAAATACGGTACAAACCTTCATAATTCATTGTTTAGATAAGCATACAAAGCGAAGACTCCTAAAAAACGGTCACCGTCATAGTCATTCACTCTTCTCTTAAAAACATCCAAATTATAGGCATTCAGAAAACCGGGTGCCGGTGATTTCTCAAGATAGCAGACAATATCTCCTTCTTGCAAATTAACAATTTTTTTACCGAGTCCGAAAAAGGAGGCAGTATTCGATTCAACTGTATGTCCATTCACCTAAATCTGTTACATCTCTGTATGTGGTTTTCTTTGTGTACAATAAAGTCGATACAATCTATCTATCTTTTTTTGATTGTACGCGTTTTTCGCCAATTATGAATTGATTTTAATGGCTCTTTTTTTGTTTGAAAGGTCATACTCCAAAAGTTATTCTACAGAAATTTTAACGAGATTGTTTCAGCGCTTTTTGAAAAAAAAAACCTTTTATGTCGCTTTGTGTTTGAAAAAGTTAATTATTTTAAACAACAGGTTACTTTTGACTAGCTTTGTAATTTTACGGTCGTCATAAAAAGTAAACCGTCATTATGCTGACCGATTCTTGGAAACAAGCATAACCGAAGGCCCAAGTTTTACAGATTACATTAGTATAAATTTGTTTGAATTTATCAGGCACGGGTAGGGTATGGTAGTAAATAATATAGATTTATTTTACAATTTATTGTAAAAGTAATCGAGATATAAATAATCTGTTATAATTTTAATCTTCGTTTAAAAATAAAAAAACACAATCCTACTCAATTTCCTTTATGTGTAAAGGGGTAGTTAAAGACATTTCCAGACCAACCCATATTTATTAGCTAAATAAGAAGTGTTTTGTGATTATATTTAATGCAATTAATAATGCATTTAATATACTAATCAAAAAAATCACTTTTAACCTACTTTTTCTTTCCTTTGGACAAACAACGAAAATAAATTAAAAGAAGTTAAATAAAAAGCATCTTATTCAAATTCAATTTTGAAATTCGCAACAAAACATTTAAACGACTATATTCAATCCGATAAGTGCCGTTTTCGACTTAAATAAGAGTTTAGTCGATTTCCAAAACTGTTTACTGAATAATTCAATTCAGACTCCATCGACTCAGCAATGTCTGCCTTGCATGACATAGTATACGAACGGAGTCAGTACAACATTGTAAACAACAAACACCAATTCAGCAGTGTATTGGAAAACTACAAAATTCTTATGTGGAAGCTTTTTACTTCTAGGAAGGAGAAAATAAATTCGTTTTGGACACAAACACTCAACACAACATGAACAAATCAGAAACTATCTACAATAAATAGATTGCTAGGAATTACAACGAAAAAATAAAGAAATAATAAAACCGGCCAAGTGCGAGTCGGACTTGCGCACGAAAGGTTCCGTACCATTATCTATAAAAATGGCAAAACAATAATGTCTGTTGTATGGGAGCCTTAAATACCTATTTGTTTTATTTTAATTTAATTATTTATTTTTAAAGTGAAATTTAAATTTTTAAAGTGATAACTAAATATTCTGTGAATATTTCAAGCGTCTACCTGTTGCCGTTATCAATATCGAGCGAGCAAAAACGAGCAAAAAAATCCAGTTTGTTGTATTGGAGCCCTCTTAAATATTTATTTTATTCTAG
Organism: Chloroclysta siterata; assembly: GCA_932294275.1. Classification (NCBI taxonomy): domain Eukaryota; kingdom Metazoa; phylum Arthropoda; class Insecta; order Lepidoptera; family Geometridae; genus Chloroclysta; species Chloroclysta siterata. The sequence continues at coordinate 29,979,629 of OW028588.1, forward strand.
TTTTTAGTATTTGTTGTTATAGCGGCAACAGAAATACATCATTTGTGAAATTTGAAACTGTCAAACTATAATAATATAATAATAATTACGGTTCATGAGATACAGCCTGGTGATAGACGGACAGTGGAGTCTTAGTAATAGGGACCCGTTTTACCCTTTGGGTACGGAACCCTAAAAAACAAATAAAATAGTAATATGTAAGTACTACTCACAGGACCTGATTAGGATATTATACAAGGTATACTTCATAAAACGCTTCATTCCACGAAAAATATGTCCAAGATACAAATTAACCATCCTCTAGAGCGAAAAGGGTTTGAGTGAAAACTAAGTAGGTATACATCAAAAGCGCAAGTATAGGACTCTAATAGATGGAAAGATGACTAGTTAAGATTTCTGCGAGCCGTTAGATGTCACACAGTATAGGTCACTAAAATATTCTATGGTTGAGGCATATGTTCAGCAGTGGACGTCTTAAAATTATGACGATGGATAAAAAAACAATGACAATATTTGCAATACAAAAAAAGAACCTCTCATCTCTGTCTTTTTAATCTGTTTCATCTTTTTCATCTCTTTCAACCTGTCTTTCGAAAAGTTTGCAAGTTTTATCATACTATCTTAACTAAGTTGCTGCCATTGTACTCCGGCGTCACGAAAAACCAGCGTTGTAGTCACAGAACAAAGTTTGCAGTGTTTTCTGTGGTTTGCAGAAGTGCATCAAACACTCTTATAGCACAAAGCTGAGTGACGATCGATTTTGTTGTCATGAACAATAATTGTTCTTTGAATTTGGCCTTAATATAAATAGAAAAAAATATATTAATAGAAAATTCTGGTTAAATAATTATTTAATTTAAAATTCAGCTATTACTTTTAATTCAGTTATCTGTTCTTTAACAAAACAACAACAGAAAAATAAAACAACAACAACATAAGCAAGTAGTATAAAAACAAATATATATTGTAAAAGTAATGTCAAAAAAAAATTATCTAGAGAGGTCTGATCCAAATAATAAGCAATCGGAAGCGTCCCCAAAGCGATGACTGCATTGCCCATTTCCGAAGTTGTATTACCTATTCATTGTCTACTATGGCAACAATATCGTTAGTAGTCAGTTGAATGTTTGGCCGAGGCTCTCCCAGGAATTCTCTACTACCATATAATTACCTCGAGGACTGCAGAAGTGGTTACAGTGCAAATCAATTTGGTACGCCAATGCGATATTTTTCCTAGATTCTCATTGGCATAAAATATGTGCCGAATGTAATACTTAAACGTAACGCTGGCTACCCCCCTTAGACATCGTCAAATAATTTTTAGTTAGTACTTCGCAGATCTGAGGGAATGTATACCGTGCCTGGGGTCAAAGTTGGGTGGCATGCGATTGGAGGCTTAAGTCATCTCTCTTTTGCCACTAAACTGTAAAAACAATAATAAGCATTACATGAGTAACATTAACGGCCGGTTTCTGAAAGCTCGATCAAAACTAATCGGATGTCAAGTCACTCGCCATTTCAGCTATTACATCGTATTAGATAGAGATAGCAAGTGACTTAACGTCCTTAGGTTTGATCGGGCTTTCAGAAACCGGTTGTAGGTGACTTACGACAATGCTTTGTTATAGGTGATGGTTACCACTTAACATCAGGTAGCCATCTGCTTCTAAAGTTGTATAAATAAAAACATGTATTATTAGTTTCTCGATGTTATCAATGTCGTAGGTCCATCAGACCACGTGACCCTTATGACCCCATGACCCCATGTTAGTAAAATACATAGGTCTATAACAAGAGGTAACAATTTCCTATAACAAAGCTTTGCCTCGCTAGTCACGCATGATAGTGTCGTGCCCTACGATTCATTCATTTATTTATTTACAAGCTGGTGCCCGCGACTTCGTCTGCGCAGAATTAGTCACACAATATCTTTATAAATTGTAGCCTATGAGTTATTCTGATGTATAAGCTATATTTTTGTAAAGTTTCATTAAAATCCATCCATCCATACTTATAAACTTTCGCGTTTATAATATTAGTAGGATTTACACACATTTAATTAAAACCAATTACATCAACTAAATATCAATATAACAAACACAAGAAGGTATAGAAATTTAAGAAATTTTAAGGAACATACAATGCACTGCCCTGCGTCCATCTACTTGAGGCAATCAGACATAATCTTTTATTTTCAATTCTATTCTTTACGTGTACAAAAAATACAAAAAGGAAACGTCACACTTAAATATGAAATTGAGCTTGAATTGTGTGATAAAGGAAAACGGGAAAATAATAGGAAATTCGAGTAAAAGGTATTTGATGAACTGGTCTGTATCATAGGTTAATTGAATTACTCTTGTTTCCAGATATTCTGTTTTAAGGCGAAGACAAGAGCTAATGTGACTCTCGATCGCAGGTTTCGACATTTTGAAAGATATAAAATCTCTCAACTCATTTTAGAAAAATCGCAATCAACCATTTTGTGTGCAATCACACTGCACACAGTTTAGTGAAAAAATCATTTAGATCGATACAAGTTTTCCTACTTAAAAGTTTGCTTATGTTCGAGAACTAGTAAAGCAAACTTTTGGATAGGAAAACATGTATCGATGAAAATGAAATTTTTACTAAACTGTGTGCAATGTGATTGCACACAAAATAATTGATTGCGATTTTTCGAAAATGAGTTTAGTTATTTTATATCTTTCAACATGTCGGAACGTGCGAGCGAGAAGTTGTTTGATAGTTGTCAGCCCCTTAAGTTCACATTTTATCAGCTTGGAGACGTCTTTATCCTCCGTCTGTATTCCTCAAGTTGATGGATGCAGGACAGTGCATCGTAGGGCACGTTCCTATCATGCGTGACTTGTGAGGCAATGCTTTTTATAGGTGATGGCTACCACCTAACGTCAAGTGGCTCATCTGCTTGCTCCATCTGCTAGTTGTATAATAAAACGAACGATATTAAGCCTCATTTGTATGTCATTTCACCGGCAACCACACTCTTCGAAACACAGCAATGCTGCTTGACGGCAGAAAAAGGTATGGCGTTCAATTTTACATCAGCATTTTTCAAATTTAGTCAAGTATGTGCCTTGTAACTAGCTCTTTTTAGGGTTTCGTACCCAAAGGGTAAAACTAAGACTACGCTTTTTGTCCGTCTATCTGTCTGTCACCAGGCTGTATCTCTTGAACCGTAATAGTGACAGTTGAAATTTTCACAGATGATATATTTCTGTTGCCGCTATAACAACAAATACTAAAAAACTATTATGGGGGCTGCCATACAACAAACGTGATTTTTTTGCCGTTTTTATAGAACCCTTCGTGCACAAGTCCAACTCGTACTTGGCCGTTTTTTTTGTTATTGGATTAGCAGGTAAAAACATTTTATATGTCATAGTATTAATAATAATTATTGTAAGTAAATACATTTTCTCCTTGCTAGACTTAGTAGTAGGTTATCAAAAATAAATAAGTAAACTAAGTATATAATATAGGATACGTAAAATATACAAAATTCGACAATAGTACAGCAATATTCAGTTGTAAGTATAAAAAACATTATAAAAATGACTTACTCCTACTGTATTGTTTTTTTTACTTACCTATAACGGCAATGAAATAATTACTTTATCGGGGTTTTTTTTTTATCGAGTTTTATGTACAACTTACACTTAACCAAACAATTAACCTGCTATCATTTATCAGAAAAAGAGGGTTTATTATTTCCTAACACATTTAATTTTTTTTCTTTTTTTTTCATTTGCTTTTACATGTTCATTGAGAGTTTTCGAATAGTCTCAAATAAAAGAGCACTATATCACGATCGGAAGCCCCTACCTATAGAGCTGCATTGCAGATACAATCGCCTAATAATTTGTAGGCGGCGCGCGTCCGTTGAATAACTATGTTAATGTCCTCACTTAATGCTCTTTTGTCTGTTTTGTTGGGCTTTGACTCTATATGAACACGCGCTTACCTACTTGTTTTTAACTGATTTAAAAAAAGAGGTTTTTTAGTCATCTGTGTTTTTTTTGTATGTTTCTATAAATAACTATGTTAATGTCCTTACTTAATGCTCTTTTGTATGTTTCGTTAGGATTTGACTCTGTATGAACGTATGCTTACTCGTTTGCTTACTTGTTTTAACCGACTTAAAAGGATAGGTAACCTTTTAAGGTAACCTTTTAATATACTCGTACATTGGGCTTCAGGAGTGAAATTAACAAAATATGTACCTTTTTTAAAAAAAATATATAATAATAATTACAGTTTTAATTTTTACAACATTGTGAAACTTAGTAAGGTTTGTGTCGATTTTAAGCGTTCCTAATTAAGGTGATGAGGAAAAACACGTTGCTTGAAAAGAAATCAACTCAACAACACTTAAAATTAAGAAGATGACTCTTGAAAAGAAAGCGTGCATACCTATAGGGTCGAAGCGTAATGCGACAAGATCATTATAATTTCCCGGAAGAGCAAATTTAGCTGTAGCTTCTTTTATTGCAACGTAACAACAGAAAAAGCTTCAGTACCATGTTCTTTCTTTGTCTGTGTTGGTCAATAAAATGCTTATCTTTCTTTTTTTCTTCTTCTTTCTTCACAAATGTATCCTAGGCACGGTAGATATCCCCTCGAGTCTCTTTATACCAAGTACCAACTCAAGATTCTTTCAGAATGTAGGGGTAGTCAGAGGTACGTCCAAATATTACATTTGGCCCATACCCACATTTTTTGTAGTTAGCGCTTCATACGTGACAGGTTGCAAGCCCATCGCCACTGCTTGAATACTAACAGGTTTCCTCAAGATATTTTCTTTCACAGCTTAAAGAGCACATGCATCGCAAGCTTTTTTTCCGCTGTTTTAAATATTGATGCACGACCAGAATAGAACCCATGACCTTACGATCTAAAAGCGGAGTCACTCCCACTAGACCACCGGTATTCTTTTATTTAAACGTATTTATAATATAACTGCATGTATATAATTCTCAGTTCACTTTTAACCGCAAGATAAAACTAACAAAGCAAATTAAACTAGCTACTAAGGACTTGGCGTTACAACTCCGAAGATAACTCCGTTGCAAAAACAACTCTACGGCCTGAAAGTGACGTGGGTAAAAGTTACCAAACCCAATTTTTCTTGAAAACATTTACCGTTCTATGACGGCCTTTAAAAATGTGGCGTGAAAAACGACGCCATATTTTATTGGGTTGATTAAAAAAGTATGCAAGAGTTAAGTAGGCTTACTATAAAATACCTGATTAAATTTTTAGCAAAAATATTTGGAGCTCCAACGAAAACTAACTTTTTTTTTTCCTTACGTTCCTTACGACCAAAGTAAGTTTACTTTGGTAAGTAACTGGCGCCTAGATTTACCTGTAAGACATACCTGTCTACCATCTTTTAATTTAAAACCTTCCCCCATATTTTTGTATCACATGCAGAGTCAAAGTCAAAGTCAAAGTCAAAAGGTATTCATTCAATAAAATCACAAGGATCACTTTGCAACGTCTTAAAGCTAGGTGACTCTAGGTGCCAGTTCCACGCGACCAAAGCCTAGAAGAACAGGCAACAAACTTACGGCTTGGTTCCTACCGTTCTATTGTATGATCCTTTAAAAAAGTAATATAATACAATATTGAAGTTAGGTGAGGCGTAGGCATGTGATATTTACACATAACAATGTATGTACCTACCTCAACTAAACTGTGTGCATAATGTAATGGTAGTCAAAGGGAAATATTAATTTACACTTAGCATATACTCACATTTTGCAGTGTCCATACGGACATGAAGTACAAATGAATCAGACTAAAAACCGTTCTTCTTAGAAGTCTTAAAATACCCACGTACCTATAGCAGTGGACCCCTTGATGATAATAATGATAGTCAATTTCAGGGCCAGAGTCATGGAAATCCGAGCAAATCTACTGTACCCAAAGTCTGTTTTGTTTCTCGTTTTGGATTGGCAAAAAAAATAACGTTTGTTGTATGGGAGCCCCCTTATATATTTATTGTATTCTCTTTTTTGGTATTATTTTTTATAGCGGCAACAGAAATACATCATCTGTGAAAACTTCAACTGTCTAACTATCACGGTTCATGAGATACAGCCTAGTGACTGACGGACAGCGGAGTCTTTGTAATAGGGTCGCGTTTTCCCTAAAAACCGCGGAACCCTAAAAAAGGCCTGACGATACAGAAAACGAAAATCGTAAAACAAAATTCAGACTGACAGTACTGGACATTAGAATGACCGTTAAAACGATGCCCGTTTTTCTGAAACCCCATCTTAACATAAGCAGCCGTTAACTAGACATGATGGGGCGGTCGTGCAAAAACAAAGAGGTCAAGAGAGATTTTATAGAGGGAGAGAGGTAGCTGCTACTGACATAATAGAAGATAAGATTACAACGGGGTAAAGTATGGAGTTTTCGACAATAGAATCTGGAGCGAAGTGAGTGATTCAATTATGATAGGAATGTGAGGATTCAAACTACAGGAACGAAATTGCTTCACACATTATGTTTTTTTTATTATCTTCTTTTCTGTTATAGTTTTTTTTTAAACTACTCTTGTTGAGGGAACAAGCAGATGGCCCACCTGATGTGGGAACCTGAAGTGGTAACCATCATTTTTAACAATATATTTATTGCTTTCATTTTAGTTCGCATATATATTCGCATACATATTTTTCGTTGAAAAATCTAGTTCAATTTTAAACTCATAAATTCATGAAAGGCGTTGTTGAAAAACGTGTACTAGCATCACATCTAAAATAAAACCACCGAAAAAGACTTCGAACATTTAAACCCAACATTTTGGATCATTCCTACTCGTCTTCACCATTCGTCTCCAGAGGGAACGAACAGGAAATTTTATTACCGGGATAAATACCAAGAATAAGCATACTTACAAACTTACATACAATGCCGTATAGCCAAAGTGGCCACTAAGATCTTCGTTCGAGCACTTGATAAAATATTGATAACAAAACAAATAAACTGAGAACATACTGTGATTTGATTATAAACTAGATCATAAATTAAAGTGAGGACAAACGCTACTAAAAATAAACTATTTATTTCCACTGATGTGAAAAGTGGGACGAGTGGGAATAACGAAATTTTGATGATAAAAGAACTGTAAAAAGTAAAAAAAATATTCGCATGAACCCGATGTTCAACGTTGGCGAAACTTTAAAATCAAAATGGCGATTTGAAACCAAATGGCGCTGTCGAAGCGGTGCGGTATTTATTGCTCCAGCATTCAATACACGGGATTTAATATGTTTCTGCGTTTATACAGTTTTAATAATCTAGCGCCCGCCTGCGCTTTGATCCCGTTTTATAGTGTTATTCACAAAAATAAATAATTGTTGGATTATTGGGCAGTCCATACCGCACCATCCAATCCCAAACTAAGCAAAGCTTATGTACTATGGAAACCAGAATGCTAATAATAAATAAATAATCATCATCATTTTCCTGCCCTTATCCCACTTCATGTGGGGTCGGCACAACAGGTTTTTTCCCTCCACTCTCCTCTATCAGCCGTTATCTCAGCAGTCACTCCTTTCTTACTCATGTCCTCTTTCACACAGTCCATCCATCTTTTCTTTGGCCTACCTCTACAACCATCCACATCCATCCACATTCTTCTCGTTACATGACATTCTTCCCTTCGCATGACATGCCCATACCACGCTAACCTATTACTCCTCATCTTTTCAGTCACTGGCGCCACTTTAATAAATAAATAATAATAAAATAAATATCTCGCCCCAAACTAAGACAAAAGTTTGTGATAGGAACCAGATAGCTAATATACTACATAAATACTTTTTTTTGTTAATACATACTTATAATATAATAACACCCAGACAGAGAACAAACATTTATGTTTATTACACAAATGTTTGTTCTCGGTGGGGATCGAACCCACGGCCTACGGCGCAGAAGGCAGAGCTACTACCAACTGAGCTGTGAAGGCTGTCAAAAATAAAATCATGATACGATACTTTTTTGGTAGTACGGGGATATCACCTAAAGGATCCGCGCACTTCAATCGCAAGCTAATCCTCACTCACGTGGGCATTTTCACTGTCAAAATACTCACGTGGCGCTAGTGATGGGTGAACGTATGACGGAATGCCAATTTGAAAAATTACTGCGGATTCCGCGGTCTTTTGGGCGATTGTTGTTGTCAGAGTAGCACTTCAGCACAGAAAGCAGAGCTAAGAGTACTAGAGCTCTTTGTGAAGGGCTCGTCCGGGGAAGTACTACCACCACGCCTATTTCTGCCGCCAAGCAGCAACGCTGTGTTTCGGTTTGAAGAGTGTGGTTGCCGGTGTAATTACAGGCGCATGAGGCTTAACATCTGTATGCCTCAAGTTGATGGACGCAGGGCAGTGCATCGTAGGGCACGATCCCTTCGAGCGTGACTTACGAGGCAATGCTTTGTTATAGGTGATGGTTACCTCTTAACATCAGGTGGGCCATCTGCTTGTTCCATTAGCTAGTAGCACTAAAAAAATACTACCAACTGAGCTGTTAGGGCTGACTACAAAGATTTTTTTATACCCTTGCGCATTTTTGCATTACGGTGCTTCTTGTTTATTTTAACCAGAATGGCATCAGCCAATTATTACACTTGTAATATAACTGAATATATGCTTATGTTTATTTATAACTTATAGGTATTACGTTTGAATTTATCAATTTGACAGGCTTCACAGCTCAGTTGGTAGTAGCTCTGCCTTCCGCGCCGTAGGCCGTGGGTTCGATTCCCACCGAGAACAAAAAATTGTGTGATGAACATAGATGTTTGTTCTCTGTCTGGGTGTTATTATTAATTATAAAAGTATGTATTTACAAAAAAAAAAAAAAGTATGGTATGTATTATATCAGCTATCTGGTTCCCATATTACAAGCTTTGGCTTAGTTTGGGGCTAGATAGTGTTGTGTGAAAAAGTCCACCAATATTTATTTATTTAATTATAGGCAATCGGAAAAACGAACGCCGGTAAAAAAGTATGGTATGTATTATATCAGCTATCTGGTTACCATATTACAAGCTTTGTCTTAGTTTGGGGCTAGATAGTGTTGTGTGAAAAAGTCCACCAATATATATTTATTTAATTATAGGCAATCGGAAAAACGAACGCAGGTAAGGAATTCCACTCTTATAGATAAATAGATAAAAGATATTGATTGTTTATGAAACTAAAGTACATATTTTGGTGATAAGGTTGTTCGACATAAAATCTTTGCCTTATTTTAGCTACTAGCTAGAGATGTCAAATCGTTGGACTCTTTGGTCAACTGAACAAGTTAAATAGCGGTCGCTGCTCATGAAACTTGGTTATTCAACAATACTTTAAAAACAAAAGTTCTTGAAACATCTCGGCAAAATACGAGCTAAATTTGAGAAGAATATTTTAAGTTGAGTTTATTATGTACTTTGTAGAGCCTTGGCGCAAGTAAAGTTTTGTAAAGATACTGTATTGCTGAAATGCTTGGCTTTTTTAAATTAAATTTTTGGACCTTCCACACTACACTATCTAGCCTCAAACTAAGCAAAGCTATATTGGAACTAGGTAGCAGTTATAAAACGTATTTTTTTTTTGTAAACACGTACTCATACTTTTTAACACCCAGTCAGAGAACAAACATCCTAAGGCCCAGTTTCACAATGCTCTGTTACTTAGCTGTCAAACGCGTACATTTTGACATATTTAACGGCCCTTTAATCCTTTGTTAATCTAACAGAGCATGGTAAAACCAGCCCTTAGTTTATCACACAAATGTTTGTTGTCAGTGGGGATCGAACCGACAGCCTACAGCGCAAAAGGCAGAACTACTACCGACCGAGCTCTGAGGGCTGTAATTTTTGTGTGTATAAATAAATTTCTGTATTCATTCCTTTTTCCGCATTGAAAAGATTCAGTTCGTTCAGTTCGTGAGTTGGGAAAACCGGACGAAGGTAACGATTTATTGTGTCTTAGTATGAAACATAATGAACGTTTGGCGTGGTTTAGCCCACCTGCACTTTTCTAGTTCTATCTACACTAATCTACACTAATATTATAAAGAGGTAACATTTGTATTTTTGTATTTTTGTATTTTTGTATTTTTGTATGTAACGAATAGGCTCAAAAACTACTGGTCCGATTTCAAAAATTCTTTCACCATTAGAATGCTACATTATCCCTGAGTAACATAGGTTATATTATATTTTCAAAAAAATCAGGGATCCTTACTAAAACTTCAATAATGTAACCCAAGGTGGAAAAATAAAACCTTACATCGCGTGCGCTGCGAAAACTATTGAAGTTAGAACAAAATAATGTACTACGATTTTGTAGAACACGTCATCATCTACAAAAAATGTCGCGACAGCATATGTCTAACTATTATAGTTATGTCACAATAAGTGTTCTTTTATTATAAAAAATTAATTGAAATGCCTCCGCTAGAAAAGGGTCTTTATTTGTACCTTGGTGTTAATCCTTATCCAAATAAATCATTTCATAATTAAGACGGTTTCAATACCTATAGATTACTTCTTAAATTTTTCGAATCGGACATTCCATTCAAAAGATATGACGAAATTAAAAATGTTAACGGGTCCACGGGTCTCGCGCGGGTTGCGATTCCACTCACTCAAGGAGAAGCGCGTGCAAATGTATGAAATAAGTAGACGCGAGGCTCGAACCCACGGTCTAAGTTTATCCTAAAATGTTCAAAAAATGTATGACCACCCATGCGAAGCTGGGACAGGCCGCTAGTAATAGTATATAGTACGAAAATAGAAACAGCTTCACGACTTCGATCCCCGGGCACGATAGATATCCCCTCAGATATCTTAGTACCTAGTAAGAACTCCAGATTATTTGTGCCCAGGAACTTCAGGATATTATACCGCCATCAGCATTCCACCCACTAGTAGACGCACGGCCGGGTACCATCCATATCACCTGATATACATACCCCCTATTCGCACTAAGCGTTTTGCTTCTAGCAACATTATGCGAACTGCTAAGGAGTGGAACTTACCGTCGTCTGTTGTTCCTGACCATTACAATCTAAATCTCTTCAAGGCAAGAGTGAATAGGTGTATTCTAGACCGTTCTGCTCCAACGTCGGCTACATCGTCGCTTACCATCAGGTGAGATTGTAGCCAAAAGACGGTTTATTCATTATTCGACATAACAGTTCGACAATCCTTTATTCTAAAAGCTGTAATGAAGACCCACTCCGAGTCGGAGCTTGATATGGTACGTTTCTCCCGATTAAGATGTAAGGATCGAGTTATTCTCCCTGATAAGTTTTCTTCAGCGTACGCACATCGACACGTATGCTTCCTAGGACCTCACCTATATCATAACGTAAGCAAGCAGAATATTATTTTATATCCGCTCACTCGTTTTAAATGTAAATCTGCTTTGAATTCGTTTTTACTGTCACTAGACTATTGTAGTACAGAGGAACTCCTATTGGTCAAGAAATAGAGGCGAATTAGAACAGTATGGAGCTCAGTACTATGTGACCAAAAATATCTACCGATCGAACAGGTTGCCTCAATCTTTGTACCGTGTCACTTTTCATAACGAACATCGCAGGTTCGTAGTGTTGCGCGTTTGTATTCTTTATATTTTTTATATTTTTTTTCTATATAACCGTAAATTGGTAAATTTGGTTCTTTTGTTATGTTACTCACAGTGTTTTATAATTGTAGGTATAGGAGGTTACTTTTACATAACCGGATTCTAAAATCTTTTAACCATTTTTAATTTTTTACATTCATTTACATTTTTAACAAATCTTTTTATATTGATGAAATCTTAAAGATTTTTATTTATTATTATTGTTTCCATAAAGTAGCTGTAATGTTTTAATTTTACTTTAAATCAACTTTTCCTATTACGATTTCACCTTTAGTTTATTTAACGCATGTAATTTTTGCAATCAGTATAATAGATAGGTACTCGAAAACAGTTATACATTCCTATTATTTTATGCTGTTGGTTTCTACTTATGAGCTCACTCGTCTAATAACGGGCAAGAAGATAAGACAATACTGCAGACTAAGCTGTCCATCTTCTTCTACCCGCATGTTATACTTCTTCATCTTTTTTGATTAATTATGAATTTTTGATATACCTACTTCACCTTGTTTTTTTTTTACTGTATTTTATTCTATAAAAGCTTATATGTTATTTTTAATTTTTATTGTCTAATTTCTTGTTTTTAAAGTGTATGTAGTGTTTTTGATTTATTGTATTGGGAAGAGTTAGCAGCCGTAACACAGGTTCTACCTAGCACGGCTGTTAATGCACATAGTTTTCATAGTCAATAGTAGTTAGGTACCTTCAAAGTTTGCTAAAATATAATTTGTTTTAAGTTCCATAATATACCTATGTACCTAGCTATTAAGTTTTCCTTAAATAAACAAACTTTTTACTTTTTACTTTTTTTTTTATTATAAAAAAAAGGAACGTCTACGGGGAGAAACGTCCAAACATTACATTTGGCTCATTACATTTTGCAGTATATTCCATACGTGACAGGTTGCAAGCCGAAGTACGCCCATCTTATTATCGTGAATACAAAGTAAAACTACGGCAACTTTCTGTCTGAAAGCGTATTTGAGAGGCGAATACAAACTTTGCTAAATAATGAAGACCAAAGTTTCAGTGGATTTCAGCTTCTCTGGATTTCATTTTAAATAAGGCGAACTAAGATATTGAAATAAAATCGCCAATGTAGCACGGTTTACATGCAAAATGAAAGAACTTAGAATGCCAGAATTCGTAAAATGCTAGATCGCAATTCGTCAGAAACGTAAAATGATGATACATATGTTTGTCGCGAACACAGAGAAATAAGAGGCAATGATAGGTACATAATTGCGTTCTTGAGATCTTTTAGTTAATTCTTATTCTGTGCTAGTACTAACACGGCCAGGTGGCCAGGTTTTAAGAGTAGTAGAGCTCTTTGTGAGTGGCTCGTCCGGAAAGTACCACGCCAGTTTCTGCCGCCTAGGAGCGTTGCTGTGTTTTGGGCCATCTGCTTGTTTCATCAGCAGTATAAAAAAGGATGTAATTATATCCCAAAGTAAAACTTTTTTTTTAAATACATCTGGCTGATGGAACAAGCAGATGGCCCACCTGATGTTAAGTGGTAACCATCACACACAAAGTATTGCCTCGCAAGTAAAGCACGATAAGAACGTGCCCTACGATGCACTGCCCTGCGTCCATCGACTTGAGGCTTACAGATGCTAAGCCTCATGTGCCTGTAATTACACCGGCAACCACACTCATCAAACCGAAACACAGCATTGCTGCTTGGCGGCAGAAAAAGGCGTGGTGGTAGTACTTCCCTAAACGAGCCTTTCACAAAGAGCTCTACTACTCTTAAGTACGTTATACTATTTAGTTATTGAAAAAAAATAATTATTTATTTAAAGCGTAAGTTTTTTAATTAATTTGAACAGTATCAGCTTAATTATTTTAATTCACAACAACCGCCATTCAGGTACTTATCCTTCCGGAGTACACCTGGTTGATTCTTTCGGTACACAATCAGACCCTCATTATGCTTCAATAGCCGAGCTTGGGTAAGATGGACCCCTATTACCGAGTATCCTGCCACTCTCGTCACTAACTGAGTTAGATAGATACACCATACTTTATTGTGCCTCAACTTATATATAAAAAATAAAAATAAACTTAAAACTACTTGATAAGTAGGTACAATTGGCGGTTTATTGCTAAACAGCGATCTCTAACAGACAACCGTTGTTACTCTCATGTTATTTAAAAGGGGTTTGAGTTTACCCCACCCGATGTTCAGCGGTTATCATTTCCTTTATTCATTGCATTATCTCAGAGAACGCACAGATCACACGTGTCTGAAAGGCTTTGTTTGTCTGTTGAAATTAAACGGAGGGACGAAATGCTACCAAGAGGTTTTGGTTGCTGACGTTATGCCCAAAATCCAACGAACAAAGCACATCCCAAAATGCGATTCCATAGGGTTATAAGTATTTAAACCTTAGGGTTACATGAACAGGGTACCCTAATTGGCAGACTTGTTTGCTTTAGCACCAGTGTTGGACCATTATATAATGACGGCCCAGGATTGTTTGTTACCCTGAAAAGGTTTTACCAAACAGTGCAAAAAATCTTCATTGCGTGCGTTACAAAGTTTTGTAACTAGCTACAAATGAGGAAAGAATTTCTTTTTTCGTAAATGGTATTAAACTATCCATTTTTGATATTTGGAGATATAAATAGATAGCTATTTATTGATTAAAAAGACAAAGTAAGGTAGGATTGACACCTCAAAAATAAGATTTTAAGTGTAGAAGAGCTCTTTGGGCTCGTCTGGGAAAGTACTACCAACTAGTATCTAGTAAATCGGCAAGTAGTACAATAAAACATAACAGGATTCAGCTCACCCCTAAACCCATCGAAAAACCATTGATTTAGAAAGATAACAATTTTTAATTGATAAATAACAGGACTGACCTCATCCCAAACCTTTGAGGTCATTTTTGAGGTCACTCCAAAAAATACAGATTTTTAAAGATCACTTCTTAATTGACTAGCAAACGGCCCACCTGATGTCCAGTAGTAACCTTCACCTATAAACATCATTGTCTCACAGGTCACGCATGTAAGGAACGTGCCCTCAATGCACAGCTCTGAATCCATCAACTTGAGGCATACAGATGTTAGGCCTCATGTGCCTGTAATTTCACCGGCACCACTTTTCAAAACAAAACACAGCAAAGCTACTTGGCGGCAGTAATAAGCATATTTCTATCAACTTGAGGTACATACATGGTGATGGCTATTTGAAATATTATTTACAAGCTGGTGCCCGCCACTTCGTCTGCGCAGAATTAGTCACACAGTATCTTTATAAATTGTAGCCTATGTGTTATTCTGATGTATAAGCTATATTATTGTAAAGTTTCAATAAAATCCATTCAGTAGTTTTTACGTGAAAGAGTAACAAACATCCATCCATCCATACTTATAAACTTTCGCGTTTATGTTATTGGTAGGATTTTAAACTAAAACATAGCTGAAACCAAAATGGCCATTCAATTGAATACTATGCCGTTTGGACGCTGGCTGGCTTCCAGATAAACATTTTGCTCTAAACGGGTTAATATTGCATTGAACGTCAGTTTCAGATGTCGATTTAAAGACCTCAAAATTGATTTTAGCTTATTAAAATAATAGTAGAGGTATATCTCTCTTGTCGTGTCTAGTTTCTTTCGAAACAGAATGGTGAAAGGATTTTAAGTGCGCCTCAAAAGGCTCTTTTCGAGCACTTGAAACAGTCATGTTAAAGAACTTTTTAGATTCTATGACATGCCGGTTTCCTCGCAATGTTTTCCTTCACCGTTTGTGAGTACTGGCATAATAGTAGAGGTAGATGGTAGACATTTTGACAGAGCACCGAACATCCCCAAACTAAAAACTACATTAGGTATACCTTCTTCGTCTTGTCGAACCACTAGTTTACAGTTTACTTGTACACTAGTTTACTTGGTTGGCAGAATACCAGTGCTGCGCTGTTACCTATAAAATGGGTATCGGTGCAGCAAATACTGAGTCAGGGACCTATTAACCCATAATGCTCCACACAGTACAGTGTTTTTTTTTCATTAGTTTTAGTTTTAATTTTTTATTTTGTTTTACGTGTTTTATGTATTTTTTATATTTTCTTTTTGCACTGTACCCTTTCCCACTTTTAGCGTATATTTTTTTTTTTTTTGGGTTTTTCTTTCTTTTCTTTCTAGTTTCTTTCCAAATAATGCGGTGAAGTATACCTCATAAAACATTTTAGAACTAATAGAGTAGAGTAGTAGAGCTCTTTGTGAAGGCGCGTCCGGGGAAGTACTACCACCACGCCTTTTTCTGCCGCCAAGCAGCAACGCTGTCTTTCGGTTCGATGAGTGTCGTTGCTGGTAGTATCGTATTACGAAGCAATGCTTTGTTATAGGTAATGGTTACCACTTAACATCAGAACCATCTGCTTGGTCCATCAGCAAGATGTCTAAATAAAATTGCCGCGGGCAATACTTAGTATCCATAACAAGTTCTAGTAAATGCCTTCAAAGTCCAGCTGGCTGATCACGAATGTATTTTGTCATATGTGGCGTTAACGTATCGATATTCGACCTTATTCTGTTATAGTGGGGATACAATACGTTTACGCAACTAACATCAAATTCGTTCGTGATTAGGCGTCTGGTTATGATTTCCAAGAACGCCTTACGCCTCCTAGGCATTAAGTAGAAACCCAAGTCTTGTTTCTACGAAAACCATCTGCCCACGGGTTTGTTAGGGTTCCGTACCCAAAGGGTATAAAACGGGACCCTATTACTAAGACTCCGCTGTCCGTCCGTCTGTCTGTCTATCTGTCTATTTGTCTATCCGTCTATCACTAGGCTGTATCTCATGAACCGTGATAGATAGACAGTTGAAATTTTCACAGATAATGCATTTCTGTTGCCGCTATAACAACAAATACTAAAAAAAACAATAAAATAATATTGAAGGGGACTCCCATACAATATTTTTTTTTAGATTTGCCGTTTTCTAGATAATGGTACGAAACCCTTCGTGCGCGAGTCCGACTCGCACTTGGCCGGTTTTATTTCTACAAGAGCGTAGGTATTGTGTAGTAATTACTCAAATATAAGCTCACAATGAATAAATAAATCATTTTCAGGGAAAACAAGTAAATCCACCATCCCGAAAATACACTCCAGGGCAAAGAATCTGGGTCACCGATACAGAATTTCTTTTAAATAATTAGTCATATAAAAAACAGAAAAATATACACAGCTAGACTTTGATCTCCAAGTATGGTATAGATCTCATTTTGTTTGATCTCGTTTTTGTTGGTAAAACAAAAATGTTATAACAAAAATAGTTTAATGTTGATAGTCTATTTGTTTTACTGCAGTAAGGTAGACTTTGTTTTTTTTGATAGGTTGGATTAAAAATATATTTTTGTTGGACTTTTTTTTTCAGTAGCTGTCCATTCTGTGTTCGTATGTCAAATAAATGTATTTTCGATCTTTCTCGACCCGAAGTAGTGACCCCAACTCATTGCTCTTGGGTGTATTATATTTGTAAGACCAAGGTTGGCACCCCATCTACTGCCACTACAACTTGTTAATCCTTACACATATAACATGACCCTATAATTAGTAGAAGATGTTATTCATTACTAGTACAGCCAGCAGAGGAAGTTGATTATTAGTTTTGAAAATATTGTTTTTAAGTTGGAACAAAGAATCTTAAGCTGGTACTTATTCAGCACTAAAACATCTTTAAGAGTAGTAGAGCTCTTTGTGAAGGGCTCGTTCGGGGAAGTACTACCACCACGCCTTTTTCTGCCGCCAAGCAGCAACGCTATGTTTCGGTTTGAAGAGTGTGGTTGCCGGTGTAATTACAGGCACATGAGGCTCAACATCTTTATGCCTCAAGTTGATGGACGCAGGGCAGTGCATCGCAAAGCACGTTCCTATCGTGCGTAACTTACGAGGCAATGCTTTGTTATAGGTGATGGTTACTACTTAACATCAGGTGGGCCATCTGCTTGTTTCATCAGCTAGTGGTATAAAACTTATTTGTTAGCACTAAAACAACACTAGATGAAGTTACTGAAAGCGCTCAGCATTTGGTACGTTTGCTTCACTTTGGTACTTGGGGTACTATAAGCTGTAGGGATATCTACCGTGCCTAGGGATCCAAGTCGTGAAGCTGTTTCAGTGTTGACAAAAAATTCAATATGGCTTACTTGAAATCATCAAAAGTATTTAAGTACAGTCAGCAACGGAAGTTCCGTTTAGTATTTCTGAGGGGAGTGGTGAAGGACACGACACTAAATATATTTCATTTTGACTCATAACAACATTTTGGTGTTCCATTTTTTTTTTATCAGCTACAACAGCAAGAGTGACGTCCAAATATTACATTTTGGCAAACACACAAACACACATGTCTTAGTATTCCATACTGGAAAAAATGTCAACAAATTTATCAGCAACAACAACAGAAAACAGTAACAAAACTTCATTGCTGTTTCAGCAAGTGAGCTCGGCTGTTCAGATACCTCACTGCGTACTGTGTGATTAGAAGCAGCGGTACCTCTCTGATGAATCGTTTGAAGCAATCCTTTGATCACATAGACATCGCTCACTTACAGGGTGTGAAAAGAGAGCTCGCAAAAATTGCTCAGGGGTCATGCACAAGCTACACTATAAACTAAAATATAAATATTAATGGACAGCTGCACTATTCCACACAGCACTATCTAGCCCTGAACTAAGCCAAAGCTTGTAATATGGGAACCAGGTAGATGATATGATACATAGACGAATCATCATCAAAAGCATGAAGAAATTAACTGCTGGACTGCCTTACCTATTATTTCCCGGAATAACAACTGTAAACCTTCAGAGCCTTCAGTCTTCTTGCGGTTAAGTTTTCGGCTAGTATTTTAACACCTTTTTTCAGCCACCCTGCATTTGACAGAAACATTGCTTTACCTGCGTTTGACTAATTAGAGGTAGTTCTTCCACTCTGAAGAGTTGCACTGATTATGCCATAGCCAATGAGAGCCATTAGGCGATGAACAGAAGACTAGACTGCTGTTAGGCTATTAGGCTGTAAATTATTAGGCTGTTTACACAAGGGTTGCAAACATTGAACACGATTTGATATGTGTAAGAGTTATCACTAGCGATAACCTTTCTAATGGTGGCCGCGGTAAATCAAAACAATACTAGAAATATAATTTAAAAAAATAAGTCACAAGAATGTAACCTAGAAATTCGAAAAACATTATTGATTATCATCATCATGGTGGTCTAGTGGAAGTGGCCCCGCCTTCCGATCCTCAGGTCGTGGGTTAAAAACCGGTCGTGCCAATGAGTTTTTATGTTCAAAAAAATATGTGCACAGTGCCAGTACTCTCAAACGGTGAAGGAAAACATCGTGAGAAAACCGGCATGTCGTAGACCCTAAAATGTTAAGTGACCTAAAATAGTAAATGAGGCACATTTAAAATCCTGTCACCACACTGTTGCGAAAGAAACTAGTTATACCACAAGAAGATCATCAACATCATCATTTCAGCCCGTTTGCATCCACTGCTGACCCTCATTTTTCTTCTCTAATACTCCACTCTTTCCAGTCGCTTGCGAGTCTCATCCACTCATTCCCGGCACTCACTGCAATGTCGTTTGACTAACGGGCGGCTGGTCTGCCTCTAGGTCTTCGAGCATCCCTTCTAATGTAAAAAAACAAACATATCAAATCAAAATCAAATAATGTTTATTTTGTGTCACATCTGTCATGTGCTCAAAAACAGTCTCTTTGAGGGGCACTTTAAATCCTTTCACCACACTGTTTCGAAAGAACTAGTGAAACGACAAAAAAAAAAGAAGCATCCCTTGGTCACCATTCTGTAGCATCGTCCATCTCCCGAATCCCTTCTTGCCAAGTATTATTTATTATATTGTTATGACAACAAAATTGGTCTTCACTCAGCGTTTTCAAAGTACATATAAATAATGCTTTGTGTTAAATAATAATAGTGTTTGTAATACAATGTTATTATTCCGTAACGTAAAGCTGGGTCCACATTTGTAGCATCTTGACGTATCCCGATCAGTCGTATCGTATCGAGTATTTGTATCATAAATATGGACGCTCATTTTGTCCATGTCGTATTATTAAGGCGTATCTGGTAAAAAACGCGTCCATACTTAACAAATGCTGTATCATGTCAGTGTATCGGCTTTATCTTTACAAATATGGATGCTTCATTTTTCTTCCGATCCTCGTATCTTTTCCTGATACGCGTTTCTTTCAATGCACCTTCTACTCTCATACGGTTCAGTCATGGCTTCGTTCCCAAACGGTTCAGTTAAGTTCGTAAGCAATTGCTCAGAATTTAACGGTGACTTGCGTTTACTCAAATCACGAAATGGCAGGTGGAACACAGGAAATGATCGCGTATCATCCTTTTATTATCGCGGAAAACCGACAGAGATGGTTCGCGGTGTATCACGTATCGTATCGCGATACAGTATCGTGATACAGTATCAAAATACGTCCATACTACCGATCGTGATACACGTATCGGATACGAGGTGTATCAAGATACACGTTTAGTGTGGATTGGGCCGTATCAGATACGGCGTGTATCATTAACGGGTATCATCTTGCGTCCAAACTAGCGATCATGATACGCACCGAGGCCACGCAACGGAGATACGATACACCGAAATGATACAAATGTGGACCCAGCTTAAGTAAGTC